>CM057340.1:170687184-171938305 GCA_030015575.1 Agapanthus africanus | reverse complement strand
ACTGTGGGGTCCTTAAACTCATGGACTATGAGGTCCTTAACCTTGACCGAGATGTCTTAAAACTAACAACGGACTGTGGGGTCCTTAAACTCATGGACTATGAGGTCCTTAACCTTGACCGAGATGTCTTAAAACTAACAACGGACTGTGGGGTCCTTAAACCCATGGACTATGACGTCCTTAACCTTGACCGCAATGTCTTAAAACTAACATTGGACCGCAATGTCCTTAAACTACCCATGGACCGCAATGTCCTTAAACTACCTACCGACCGTAACGTCACTAAACTAAACAACAGAGCCCCCTTTTATTGCTCTCTTGTTGGATCTAAACGATCTCGTTAAGTCGATCTTAGTCTAAAAACTAGACTAACGTATCCTTAACAAACGTTTAAGTCGATCTTAGGCTCAAATGAGGCTAACGTATCCTTAAACCCAAACCCCCAAACCCAAATCTAAGATAATACGGATTTGGACTAGTCCACGCCCTACGGGCGACGACATAACTCAGTCTCCGTATACAATCCACGGGCAACTAAACATAAAAGAAATACACACGACACGAAGTGACCATCTGAAGAAGGAGAAAGTGGTTACCGCGATGCGGTAGCGTAATTAACTACAGGGGCTTGCGCCTGCAGAGAAGAGCGTCCCCACAATCAAAAAAACCCCTCAAGCGAGGGGGAATCTGACGAAGTCTGCTACATCGGACGCATCCGTTTAAACCTTCGATATACGGTGCCATAAATCAACTTGGCATCTTCGGAGAGGTGGACTGATAGCACCAATTAGTATCTGCCCCGAACCCCAGGCGAGACGTCAGTCCCGGCCGCCGTTCGGAGGGGAACATCGTTGAAAAATTTTTGTTCCGCAAACGGCCACGGTAGATGGTCGGAGCGATAGTGTAACCCAACACTGTATACCAATGGCTACGGGACATGTCATCTCCCCTGACGGAGATAAGAAACGTATACACTAGTCTACTCTGGAGTATCGATGTCCGGTCTTAATAATTCTACGACTAGGGACAATTTTTAGGATGTGCTTATAGACTACCCAGCCCCCACTAGTGTGATTTCCATCACAACGCTGCTAGTCAAGCAAAAGATTTTACGGGCTATATCTATATGTATTAGCGATATATTAAAAGAAACATATACACATGTTAAGATAGATACAAACCAGAAAAAGTACTATCATTTTGAGCAGGATTGTTATTATACATGTATATATCCCAAGCTTCCAAAATATAATATACAATCATGTATTATACATGTAGATAGAGCCCGAGTACCCCCTCTCCTTCCCGAATACCCCTGCACCCCGCGACGCCAAACCAAGAAACCCCTGCACCCCTCGCTAGAGCCTTCGTCTTCACCGCCCATAGCCAGCACCATCTCCTCCTCCTCACCTCCCTCTCCTCTCCCCGACACCCCAGACACCAACCCCACACATTCCCGACCCCGATCACCGACCCCAAAAACCCACAGTCACCTCGCCGACGCAACACTTCGCCATCGGCCATCGTCTCCGTCACCTCACCACTTCTCCTCTGTCCTCGCCACCCCAGAACCCAACACCAACAGTCACCCACTCTTCTTCTTCATTTGTTTCTTTTCTTGATCTTCCTTGATTCTCTGATCGGCTCGTCGGAGTTGTGCGCGTCGCCGACGATCCAGACGACCCAGTCACCGTCGTCGTCCAGCCCAGTCACCACGTTACGTCACTACTCAACCAGGTCCAGTTCTGCACACGTAAGCTTGCATCACGACGTTATTTCTGACGTCGGACGTGACATCCTCATCTCGACGTGAGATCCGATCAGGCAAATTTTAACTTGCAACATGCTATGTTATTATATCGATAATTTTGAATAAGAATGGTGCATGTGTTTTATTATTCAGCAAATATTAGAGATTTGCAGTTTTACAGTGTCCGTCTGCATCCGTACTGATAATAGCATATCTAGTTGCATGCCGGAACATCATGCTATCATTATACTACTATACTAGCACAGTACGCTATCTATATTGCATCATAAATGGTAATGGACGTATAATGGTTATTCCAGATAGACACATATGTATCCTGGCAATCGTCGTGTTTCGATTTTGATTACAGTTTCATATTGGCATCTATTTTAGGTGATATACATTACATGACATGTTCACGACACATTACCAGACTTATTACTTGGATCTTGTTACTAATGCAAACAATCCTGAGTTGCTGTCCTAACGGACATAGCTTGTTGTCTACATAGACAAAATCTGTACCTGCTTGATCCTGTGTTGGCATTAGAATCATATCATTAATACCTTACTTGAACACAAAACCTTGGGGATAAGGGGAAATCAATAATGAAACATGACTTGTAACTCAACAATTCGATACTTATACTGATCAGTCTTTACGGGCTAGGCCAGCCCTAGAATGATGCTGCTGACATCATTCATCTATACATGTTACCTCTTTACTGCTTAGCGACACATCTCGGATTCAGCCCGAGAATCTTGACCGTGGTCTCGGGCACGCACATGATACTATTGAGTTGCATCGACGATTCTATTAAATTGATTTCAAAAACTTGTAGAATAGATAAGGTAGAAGCACAGACTTTAGGCTACACATCACATACATACAGCTCACTGTTTTATACCTGAGTTTATTATTCGTACACAAGTTTAATAATAGCATATCCTGGTTACTACTATTATCTTGATATTATGACGCACTGACGTCTGAGTTTTGCATGCTAGTATTTTTACACGTGCACGTTAGTTACCTAGAGAAATTGCAATTGTTAAGTTTGTACATTAAATTCGGGCCAGTTATTAATGTTTTATAAGTGGCCTGTTTGAAGCCTAATGAAAATAGATTTGGGCTTATGGATACTTACTCAAACAATCTCTTTACTTCCTAAGGGCTTTGTATGGATGAGAGAAGTCTATGTCAGGAAAATTAGGTGTTATCTAATTTTCTTAATATAAATTTTATGAATTTGGTCAAAGTAGAAACTGATGTGTTTGGATTTATATGACTAAGTTTCTAAGTTCAAAACCCACGAGATGGTGACCTCTATCTCTCATAATTATGAACCGATAAAAACCGTTATATTAGCCTATAGATTATTTAGATTAAATAAAGTATATTTAGATATACTAATCGTTAAAATTTGATATTTTTGAGTGTTCGGCTAATATGAATGAACATGAGTTTTCAATACGCTTGAGGTTCCATCTAAAAGGCCTAAACAATTGATGGGATGCCCATCTATATCTTATAGCCATGCGAATCTTTTGTTGTTATCTGACAATATGTGGCATTATTCCAACACTCCCGCTCACTGCAACTTCCAACACCCCCCTTCACATGCAACCACAATATTTTTATTCTCCTTTTTTCCCTTTCTTTATTCTTTTTTAGTTCATGGTTGTTATGTGGATCATACAATACTTGTAGAGCTAAAATGAGCAGGAGTGCACATGGATATAAGATATAGATGGATTATATAGACCTTTTGGATACAATCTCAACCATATTGAAAACTCATATGCGTTTATATAAGCCCACACTCCAATTATCAAATTCTAACATGAATAAGATGCTGAAACATGGCATATCAATTGGTATTTGCTCATGATATATCAGCAAAAATGTCCGCTACCGATATACCGACCGTGTGTATCGTATACCAGTTTACTTCATTCACCTCTACATAACATCCACCTGTACATGCATCCAAGGAAAAGGCCATCTCCCATTGGATGCGCACAAATGGGCCAATCTACATATGGTCTTGAAAGCAACAGCCATTGGCATATACCTTCCCCTTCCTTTTAAACTAATGGCGAAACCCCTTTTGTCTCTTTTCAATGCTGACAAAAACATTTCACGGATCAAATATACTATAGTATGTGTTGTCCTTGAGCAAGAAAGTCAAGCTAATTAAAGCTGCACTATTTGAAATGACCAATGGGCAACAAGAGGGCATCATATTCCAAAAAGGTTATGCCCCTTTCAATAGGAATATGACTAAGCCAATTACAAATGATATTTGGGGATCGATAGTCATCTTATTCTGAGCATTGCAGCTCAGAAAAGGATCGAACAGAGTATATGCCACTTTAGTTTAGCTCAGGGTATACATATCTTAAGCTTCTTTAACTTGAAGACTATGTAAGAAATTTGTCTTGTATTTAATGAAGGCTAAAAGGCAAATGTCTACGAAAATTGTTAAATTTTTTTAACAATCGTAGTCGGTGACTGAAAAACTTTGTATAGAGGACATATAGTTTTCTCAATTAGAGTTGATATCCTTGAATATTTAAACTTGAGAAGCAAAACATGAAAGAAAAATAAAATGATTTATTAATTTAGAAAAATACATTTAGCTTTTAAACAAAAGAGATATAATAAGGAGCTTCATGTTCGACGCAATAGATAGGGGCACACGATTGAATTTTGATACAAATTTTGGAGCCTAGAGCCCAGGAGCAGGCACGGAGCTCACACGGGTGGGCCCTGGCGCACAGTCCAACGCGTGCTAACCCAATGCGGGTGCGTGGCGTGAGCGCAGCAGGTAGGGGGTGCGCGTTCATGCGGTTTACGGGTTGGGTTTGGTTGCGAATCCGTGTTTGAGTAGGATTTTTTCAATCCTATTTCTACTCAATTTCCTTGTTTTTACCCTATAAATTGGAAGTTTTCTGTAGGGATTGTTTTTGGTATATAATCAAACTAGACCTGAACCAAGGGGATTTGGCCAAATCTAGGGTTAGAATTTGAGGCCAAGTGTAGCCAAGGGAGAAAGAGATAGTGTTTGTGAGAGGATATTTTTTTGTAACGGAGGAATGAAAAGTCGGTGTAATCTCGTATAATTTTTTCTCGTAGCGGAAATTAACGCTGCGCATGCAAGAGTGAATACAAGTTGCGCCGAAGCTGGGCATATATCAAGTCTTTTATGTTGGTGTGTTTTTCGTGTGATTTCGTATTTAGTTGATTGTCTTTTTCAGTTTTCTCTAAACCATTGGTCTTGGATTCCCGCTGCGTGCGATTCGTAATTCTTACAATAAGTGGTATCAAAACTTCAGGCAGGTGTTTTGAAATTGATTAGGAAGATAACATCTACAGATTACAAGATTGAAAAGTTCGATAGGCACAATAATTTCAGTGTTTGGAGATTGAAGACGACAGAACAACTGAAGCAATAAGTTGTCCACAAGACCGTCTTTACGAAAAGAAAGATTCCTGTGATAACCATGGCACTACAAATAGAAGAGATGAAGGACAAGGCTTATAGAGCGATTCCTTTTTTCTTGGATGATGAGCTTCTTTGTGAAGTAGCATAAACGAAGGTGACATGCTTATGGAATAAGCTGGAGTCCCTTTACATGAAAAAATTTCTCACCAACTGGCTCTATTTCAAGCAACCTTTATACATATTAAGGATGAATAAAGGGAGCTCCGTCGAGGACCATCTAAATGAACTCAACTAGATCTTGATGAATCTCCATAATGTAAAGGTAAAGATCGACAATGAGGATCAAGAGATGATTCTACTTTGTTCGTTGATCTTGGAGCACGAGCAATTTGTCAAGTCAATGGTATATGGTCGTGACAATGAGGTAAAGGACTTTCGTCAAAAGAAGGTAGTGTTAGAGATTCCCAATCATAAACTTTCAGCTTCGGAAGTCCTTTAATATTCCAGTCAAGTTACTTTCTTACTTGCATTTCTTGGACTATCTTTTTTGCATCTTTGAAACAAGCCATATGATGTTTGTGGCTAGACCCCAGCCTTTGCAACGACATGATCCTTATATGTTCCTTACCCTTTTACCGTATTCTTTTTGTTGGATTTCTTCTAATTTTTTAAATTCCAGTCAATTATTTCCCTTCTTGTTTGCATCCATAATTATCCCTTGCATACATCCTTGAATCATTCTCGTCGACTTAGAAAATTACCCTAGAAATCTTATGTCGGCCTTCAAATTATTTGACCCAAAACATCTCACCATTTTTGTTCTCCTATTTCGATTTCATCGTGATCTACGCCAACATCCTATTATAACGTCGATCTTACTATGATACGTAAGCATGGCAAGTTCTATGTGACATGGTAGCACTAATGATGTGTAGTGTACATACGAGTCTATAATCATGCTGTTAGTTATATGTATACCCTAGAGGCCATTATTGTACATGTGATGTATATTATAGTGGATACTTGGATATATATAGAGAGGACTTTCTTGCTCGACATGATAGTATGCTATCTGGTTGCTCTTTGTCTTAATATGTAGACTTGTGTTGTGATACCGTCTTGCTCTCACATATTGTTAAAGCCCTTAGGATGTGTACTTGACTACTAGGACTATGATGGAGATCATACTAGTGGGGTCAGGTTAGTCCACAAGTACATCATATAATTGTTCCTAGTCGAGAGTGTATCGAGACAGGGCATCGATATTCCAGAGTAGACTAGCGTATACGCTTCTTGACCCATATGATGGGCGATGGATGATCCCACATCTATTGGTGTTTGACACCAAAAATGGTATACAGGTGCTTAGTAGAGACTGGGTACACTGAACGAACTCGCCGAGAACTCCTAATTGGTATTATACCTATCGTCAGATAGCAGTTCTCTGGTAACACTGGTACAGTTTAGTCTGTAGACCCGAGATCGTCATAGAGTCTTGTGTGATTCCCACTGTGCTTTGATTTTCACCTTACCACGTTCAAGAGAACGTGCAAAACGGTGGCTTTTGGGTACAGTCCCGAATCACATGGAGACAATGAGCGATAGGAGGGAATTCGTCTCTCCCGGTATTAGGAGTTGATGTTGCGCTGTGCTAGATTGGCCATAACAGGAAGTCCTTGGCCAGAGATGATTGGGAGATCTACTGGTAAGTGTTATCAGTAGTTTCTCGACCCGTTATGAGCCCCACATCGGCACGACTTATCGGTTACTAGGGTCTGACGTTGACCACCTCTAGACTAGATATGCGACATATCAGAAGAAAAGACCGGACAGTACGGTAGTGTTACTAACAAGCTTTACAGGAGTTAGAGCGGGCTTGCTTGTTGATCTTCTGATCGCTCAATATCCGGGTAGCCGTTACATCCAGCTAGTACCGCTGACGGCTTGTGGGTGTTTGATATGATCATCACCTACTGCCGGCGTATTGACGAGTCTTTAGAGTCCTGCACAGAGGTTTACTGGCTCAGGCAAAACGAAGTAGGAGCACATATGTGATATGTGCGGGACTGAGATTAATACGAGTATGTGATACCGTATTCTATTCTCGCGATTTTTGATATCGGTCTGTTATGTGAGATATAGCCGGGTTATCGAATCTAGTGTTGATTCGATAAGTTGATACAAATAATATTAGTCGGTCATATGAGATATAACCGGATTATTAAATCAAGTGTTGATTTAATGATTTAATGCGTAATTATATATTTGATATATTAATTTACATTAACTAATATTAGCTCACTTAAGCATTTCTTTTCTCACTTATGCATTTAATATATATGTGATATATATTAATTATATTTCTTTTTGTGTCATGCTTGATGCCACATGCTACATGGGTGTATGATACTTACACCATGCTAATGATAATATAGGGTTTATTTATTTAAAGTAAATCAAATATTAGTTGGAAATTAGTCATATGGGTTAGGTTAGTGGAAGCTTGTAGAACCATTGACTTAGTCCACTAGTTTTGTCTTGCGCTAGATATTTATTAACCCAACCATTATCTAAACCCATGGTTAAGTCTCTACATGAGTTATATGAGATATTTCTCACCCATGGTTGCCATTCACTCTCTCATCCATTATTTGCTTCTTCTTCTTCATCAAGAGCTTAATTCTCTAGGTTTTTGAGAGGAGAAGAAAAAGAGTGAGAAAATTAATTCTAAAGTGAGCAAAATTCCTACTTCATCATCCTCTACAAGATTAGCCATTTTGTTTAGGGTGTTAGCTTCACTAATCCCTAATTAGTGAAGAGGTAGCTTGGGTTAGTGTCTCCTCGACGTAGATCATCTTCGGCCTTGAAGATTTCGTGCAAGCTCGTTCCTTTCATCTTGTGGATCCATTCTTGAGTCCGGAAGATCACTACTTGGAGCGAAAGGACTACTACACGGAGCTATCGAAGTGAAGGACCGGTCTGTTAGTTATATGTATGCCCTAGAGGCCATTATTATACATGTGATGTATATTATAGTGGATGCTTGGACATATATATGGAGGACTTTCTTGCTCGATATGATAGTATGCTACCTGGTTGCTCTTTATCTTAACACGTACACTTCTTATCTCTATATTACATGTTGATAAAGACCTTAGGATGAGTACTTGACTACCTGGATTATGATGCAGATCATACTAGTGGGGCAGAGGTAGTCGGTAAGTACATCCTTCAATTGTTCCTAATCGTGGGAGTATCGAGACGGTGCATCGATATTCCAGAGTAGACTAGTGTATACGCTTCTTGACCCATGTGATGTGCGATGGATGATCCCATATCCATTGGTGTTTGACATCAGAGAAGGTATACGAGTGCTCAGTGGAGACTGGGTACACTGGACGAACTCGCCGAGAACTCCTAAATGGTATTATACCTATCGTCAGATAGCAGTTCTCTGGTGACACTGGTACAGGTTAGTCTATCGACCCGAGATCGTCATAGAGTCTTTTGTGATTCCCACTGTACTTTGATATCCACCTTACCACGTTCAAGAGATCATGCAAAACGGTGGTTTTGGGTATAGTCCCGAGTCATATGGAGGCAATGAGCGATAGGAGGGGATTTCGTCTCTCCCGGTATTGTGGGTTGATGTTGCGCTATACTTGATTGGCCATAACAGGAAATTCTTGGACATAGTTGCTGAGATCTACTGGTAAGTGTTATCAGTAGTTTCTCGAACTGTTATAAGCCTCACATCGACATGACTTATCAGGCTATTAAGGTCTGACATTATACCACCCCCAGGCCGTGATATGCGATATATCTGACGAAGAGACCGGACTGTACGGTAGTGTTACTGGTTGGATTCGCAGGAGTATGAGTAGGCTTGCTTGTTGATCTTCTGATCTCTCAATACCCGGGTGGCCGTTACGTTTAGCGGACCGCTTGCGGCTTGTGGGTGTTTGATATGATCATCACCTACTGCCGGCGTATTGACGAGTCTTTAGAGTCCTACACAGAGGTTTCCTGGTTCATGCAAAACGAAGTAGGAGTACATATGTGATATGTGCGGGACCGAGATTAATGCGCGTATGTTATACTGCATTCTATTCTCGCGATATGTGATATCGGTCGGTTATATGTGATATAGCCGGGTTATCGGATCAAGTGTTGATTCGATAAGTTGTTACATTTGATATTAGTCGGTTGTATGTGATATAGCCGGATTATTAAAACAAGTGTTGATTTAATAATTTAATGTATAATTATATATGTGATATATTAATTTACATTAACTAATATTTTCTCACTTAAACATTTCTTTTTCTCACTTGTGTGCATATAGTATATATGTGATATATATTAATGTACAACTCTTGTGTCATGCTTGATGCCATATGCTTCATGAGTGTATGAGACTCATACCATGCTTGATATAATGAAGGGTTTTATTTATTTAAAGTTAAACAAAATTAGATGGAAATTGTCATGGCTAGAAACTTGGAGAATCTTGTTGCTAACCATTGACTTGTCCACTAACTTTGTTTTACATTAGATATTTATTAACCTAACCATTATTGTTAGCCATGGTTTATTCTTTACATGAGTTAGTGTATCACACTAACTCACCCATGGTTGCTATTCTCACCTCATGAGTTTCATTCTCATCTCCATTTCATCTTCTTCTTTCTCATGAGAAAGCTTTCTAGCTTTTCAAATGGTGAAGAAATATTGTGAGAAAAATAAATCTAAAGTGAGCCTAATTCCTACTTCATCATTCTCTACTATATTAGCCATTTAGTTTAGGGTGTTTGCTTCACTAATCTACCATTAGTGAAGAGGTAGCATGAGCTTGAGTCTTCTCGATGTAGATCATCTTCGGCTTCGAAAACTTCGAGCAAGTTTGTTCATTTCTTCATGTGAACCCTTACTAGAGTTTGGGTGTTCACTACTTGGAGCGAAGGGACTACTACATGGAGCTTTAGAAATGAAGGACTGGTCTACGAAGGTTGTATTCCTCATTCACTTAGATGTAAAGTTGTTTGCATTGCTAGTTCGTCTAAATCTCTAGTTAAGATTCTAGGGTTAGGGTTCTTTAGTACGACAAAAATTTGAAATTGGCATGGACGATACCTCCTGAAACCTTGCTGTCATGCTAGGTAACCCTACACGGTCTACAAAGGTTGTATTCCTAGTTCATTTAGTTGTAAAGTTGTTTACACTTTGTATTGTCTAAATCTCTAGTTAAGATTCAAGGGTTAAGGTTGTTTAGCATGGCAAAAATTTGAAATGGCATGGACGATGCCTCCCGAAACCTTGCTGTCGTGCTTAACATTCCTACAGTGGTATCATAGCCAAGCTAGAGAATTAGACGATATTTGTAGAATTACGAAACCGAAACAACTCCGAAACACTCGAAATAAAACCTAGATTCTGTCAAATTTTTTAAGTCGTCGAAATTTTTTTTAAGCAACTGCAGAATGTTATATGAGATGTAACATGAACACTGAACAAATACGAACCAATTCCACAGGTTTTCACCCGGCGAGATGCCCCCAAAATTCGAGTAGGTCATCCCCTTGATGACTTCTGGGCTTCGTTTTTGTTTGTTGTTCTGGTCTCTGGGTTTTGGAGTTTCAGGTATTGCTTGTTTTTGCTGAAATTACATGAGATGCTAACTTTCTGTAAAAGCAATTCGGAGTGTTTTGTAGTCATAATTATAAATTTATTTTGGGTTATTTAGATGGCGTTAAAAAGTTCGAACGGATATCAAATACCCACTTTAACCCTCGCTGGAAATTTTCCAAGAGTTGGATTTTTCCAAGTTAAAGAACATTCATAAATCATGCAAGTAATGTGATGGACCCTCTAGAAGAACGAAACCCTAACTTGATTCTATGACCGTAAGAACCGCTGCCAAACCCTAGAGTTTGTGGTAGTTCCACGGCGCCATAGGTGAGGCAAGGTGTTAGTTATATGTATGCCCCAGAGGCCATTACTGTACATACGATGTATATTATAGTGGATGCTTGGACATATATATGGAGGACTTTCTTGCTCGACATGATAGTATGCTATATGGTTGCTCTTTATCTTAACATGTACGCTGATTGTCTCTATGTTACATGTTGATAAATCCCTTAGGATGAGTACTTGACTACCAGGATTATGATACAGATCATAATAGTGGGGACATAGTAGTCGCTAAGTACATCCTTCAAATGTTCCTGGTCATGGGTGTATCGAGACAGGGCATCGATATACTATAGTAGACTAGCGTATAGCTTCTCGACCCATCTAGATGGGCAATGGATGATCCCATATCCATTAGTATATGACATCAGAGATAGTATACTGGTGCTCAGTGGAGACGGAAACACTGGACGGACTCGCCGAGAACTCCCAGATGGTATTATACCTGACGTCAGATGGCAGTTCTCTGGTGACACTGGTACAGGTTAGTCTGTACACCCGAGATCGTCATAGAGTCTTGTGTGATTCCTACTGTACTTTGATTTCCACCTGACCACGATCAAGAGAATGTGCAAAACGGTGGCTTTTGGGTACAGTCCCGAATCACATGGAGGCAATGAGCGATAGGAGGGGTTTCGTCTCTCCCGGTATTGGGGGTTGATGTTGCGCCGTGCTCGATTGGCTATAACAGGAAGTCTCTGGACAGGGTTGCTTCAGAGATATACTGGTAAGTGTTATCAGTAGTTTCTCGACCCGTTATGAGCCTCATATCGACACGACTTTTCGAGTTACTGGGTCTGACGTTTACCACCCCTAGACGAGATATGCGACATATCAGATGAAGAGACCGGACTGTACGGTAGTGTTACTGATTGGATTCGCAGGAGTACGAGCAGACATTCTTGTTGATCTTCTGATTGCTCAATACCCGGGTGGTGATTGAATGTTGTTTAGCGTGCTTGCGCTTTTAAATGATGAATCAAAAATATTTGTTAACCGCAATCAAGAACGGCGTCGCTTGGTAGCTAGCCGGTGAGTACGGGGCGGTCCACAGGGATGTTGTGTATTTCCTAATTTGGTCCAACGAGTTAATTCCAAACGGTGTGAATGGATTATCGCTAAAAACTAAACTAATTTATACTAAGACTAGAATCTTGCTAGGGTTAGATTTAGGTTAAGTTTGGAAATTGAAGATTTTCTCACCGCTTTCAATGACCTAATTTAAATTTCTTTTAGGTGTTATGGTAATAATTAATAAAGGGGATTAGTACCATCGGGAAGAAACGATATTTCTTCCTCTAGGTTCTAGTCCTTCCTTTCTTAATTCTTACCTTAACCTCCATGGAAAACATACACAACCGGTCGTTTATACTACGGTATCACCGTTACCGCTTGGGGTAAGGTGCCGTAGGGAACGGTGTGAGTATGTATGCATGGAGTCCTATTAATTATATGTGATGGGCAAGAAAGGGATGAGAGATTTTCATCTCTCAAGCCTTCCCCAAATCTAACCCTAACAAGTGAGGAGACTACTCGCTCATTAGGGAATTGAAAACATATCTATCTATCTAACTAGGGCAGATAAGAAAATTATACTACGGCAGAATAAAAATTAACTAAGGCAATTAAATAAAACTACTTATTTTATTGATGGCTCTCTCCAAACATTTACACAGGAATTTACAGATCTGAATAGATGAATAAAAAGAGGCATAACCTAAAACAGGTTTTGGGATTTCTATTTATAGAAAATAGAAAACCCTAGGGTTACAATCGACGCACATCTGCAATTACAATTTTACCCCTAAGAAAAGAACTATTCAACGCACCGACTCCACTGTTACAATTTTCCATCGACACGGGTGTGTCATGGCCGCGGAACCGCGACCATAAGCCCTGTTTGGCCGCGGTTCCGCGGCCAAATAGAGAGATTGGATGCTCAATTTTTCTGGTAATCTTCTGGTTGGCTTTGTCTTTTGCTTTCCTTAGTTTGTTCTTCAGAATGTCTTTTAGTTCTTTTCCAGATCTTTACAGTAAGTAATGTCATGGACTTTTCCGTCTGCTTCGTGTCGAAGTCTTGAACCTTGAGCTGCCTTTGTACTTTGTGAACTTGTTTATTGATTTTCGTTATTCTCCAAATTGTAGGCTTGATCAAGATTCTTCCATTTGTCAGTCGTAGTCTCACTTTGTATCATCTTTTTCATCAATTTCACTGTTTTTATTCCAAGAACCTGTAACCTGTAACTAAGTAGCAGACATGGGTCAAAAGCACCTGTTTATTTGTAAACTGAATAAGAATGGGGAATAAAATAATGCAAAATTATGGTATGAACAAATACCCCCAAACTTATCTTTTGCTCGTCCTCGAGCAACCCTAATTTTATTGTCGAAAAAGACCTAGCCTCACTTTCGCAGGGAAACGCGATTGCACTGAGCTCGTGCAACAAGCCGTTAAACCTCTAGGTGTCCCTAGTAGGAGGAGTGTTGTCTCCTGAGGGTTTTCAGCGGATACTACCCACAAAATCCTATCAATTCGGCCTATTAACTTTTATTCTCCAATTAGGTTTTCCAACAAGGAATTCTATTATCTTTGACTCAAAAATTATCCACCCGTATTTTTCACGCTTCCTTATCATTTAACTTAAGATTATACATGATTTGTATATTTACTCAGCTCTTAGTATCTTTTGAGTTTTCCTTCTAGGGTTCTATCTCAACTTAGGAATTTTTATCATCTCTATTAAAGATATAAGTCTTATTCTTCATTCCTGTCTTTTATCTAAACCCCAATCATATACCCCTACGTGTGTGTGTATATCACCCCTACACTTGGAAATTCAAATCAAGCTATCATACTCTTGTCCGTCGTCCAAAGCACTTCTTAATTGGTGAATTTTTAGATGAAATTGCTCACACATTCTTCATGCGACCGTTAATATTTCTTGAGGTACCAACGACCGATTACAAAATGTGTTCGCACATTAAAGCGTAATTCCTAATCTTGTAACACCTAAGGCTTTTAGCAGTGACTCCCAAACCAGTTTGTCTAAGGCACTAGGTGATAAAGCACCCTCGCTAAATATTTTTTCTATTAATGCAGCCTTAAGTAATCACAAAAACCAGTGTTCATTTTTTTTATTATCTCTTTATTCATACTTGTATTTTTATTTTATTTCCCTTTATACTAAGGACTTTAGACAAGAGCATTTCAAGGTCTCTTCTACTATTCCAAGTTTCAAGCTTTGTGTTTGTGCAATTTATAGGGTATATATTTTCAGAATCTAGACTTAAGTTTAGGAATTATTTTTCAAACTTATACTTTAATAAAAATATCAATACTTTTCCCTTGTTTTAACTTAGCCTAAGAAGTCAACTCGAAATTTGTCAATTTCTAAATAAACTATAAGATATATACTTTCTACCGTTAAATTTTAAGAAAGGTTATCTTTTTAGGGTTTTTAATTTAATAAGTCTAAGATCTAGTTGTTCCTAGCTAGTTAACCTATTTGGCAAACTCTAGTCAATTAAGGACAAAATTGAATACTTTAATTTTTATAATTTTCATAATTTTCAATTTTTATAGATTTTTAAAAAAAGTATGCAAATGCAAAAATATACACATGAATGCGAAAGAAGAAGGCTTACCGAGCATACCCCCAAAATTAAACTTGACAGTGTCCTCACTGTCAGGCTACACCAAGAGGGTCAAAATGTCGGCACTCCCCTGTTTATTTATTTTTATTTTTTTATTGTTAAAAGAAAAACAAATATATATATACAAAAAGGTCCCCCCAAACTTCATTGAAACAATATTAAACGTCATTGCCAAACTTTGCAAAGACTAAACGTCAACACCAACCAGTTGAAAAATTTATCTGTGTAGAGTATCGGTCGGTGGAAGAACATGTTGTACCGAGCCAAAAAGAATTGGGGAAGATATAAGTGGAGGTATGGAAAGTGTCTGTATGTACGTGGAAGTGAATAGATAGGAGGTGATGAGGAATCAAAACGAGAATGTACATGATCAGAAATCAGTGGAAAATTGGCATTCTCGTAGCTTATTAAAAGAAAAGGGGGTGGTTCAACTTCTAAAGGAGGAGCTTGACTATCCACACAATCCCCAAGATATTTCTGTGGATCCTTTATTGACTTGGCATCATCCATCATATGCATATGATATTCAATTATGAGGGAATTAATCTCCTCGATGTCCGCCATAGTCCATCCGAAAACTTGCCGCTTATCTTGTAAGACCATTAAAAGGGCTTTCTCTTGCTCGAGGGCTAGAGAGGCTGATATGATAATGGGAAAGGTCTCATTCTCACCTAGGTAAGCGTATTTAAGGTGATACGGCAAGGGCTTGAGTTCGAGTTTCGGAGGCGAAACAATCAAAGGTAAAATTAGGGAATTTACCTCGAACTCAAAGGATTCTAACAATGGTTTGAAATCACTGCAAACAAATGGTTCAACTAACTCATACAAAAATTCGAAGGACTCATATTCGGGCGGTGAGTCGTCAAAATCGTCCGAAAAAGTGAAACATTCATAATCAATATCGGTTGTGCCAATTGTGTTAGATTCAAGGAGGGACGCACTAGTGGCGTCAAAACTGTTGTCATCAAACACAAATTTTTCAAGCTCGCAGTCCTCCTGCGTGATTTCGTGAATAAAGCAAACGTCTCGTGTATTAGTTTTAGGCACGGGGGGCAGACTTCCTATCTTTTAAATATTGAACTCACTAGACATCTTCCCTAAGGATAGAGTCATAGAGCCATTGCGACAATTTATTACGGTATTGGAAGTGGCCAAAAATGGTCGACCGAGGATCACCGGAATTTGGTTCTGTGGGTTAGCAACAGATTGTGTGTCCATAACAATAAAATCAACAGGGAATATGAAATCCTCTACTTTGATCAACACATCCTCTAACTCACCCCTAGGATGGGTGATTGATCGATCAGCCATTTAGAGAGTACAACGAGTGGGTTTCAACTCTCCAACACCTAATTGCTCGTACACGGAGTAGGGAAGTAGGTTAACACTAGACCCAAGATCTAAAAGTGCTCGATTGATGTTCTTATCCCCAATTGTTATTGAAATTGTAGGACAGCCAGGGTCCTTTCGTTTTTGGTGTAAGGGTTGACGTTGGTTAATAGCATTACTTACGGCACTGGCTACTAGCACTTTCTTGGGTATTTGAGATTTTCTCTTCGAGGAGCATAAGCCCTTTAAGATTTTCGCGTAAAAAGGGACTTGTTGGATTGCATCCAAGAGAGGTATATTTATGCTAACCTGTTTAAATAACTCCACAATTTTCTCCATTTGTGGAGTTGGTTTATTGGATCTCAACCTGTTTGGAAAATGAGTATTTTGAAAATCTGTTGAGTCCAATGTCTGTGGAGTAGATTGCGGAGTTGGAACGGATCCCAGTGGTGGTGTGTTCGTGAAGTGAGAAGTGGGTCCGTGCAAACTAATTGAAGTAGTGCCTTGTGAAGAATGAAGAATAGGCTCTAACGAAGAAGAAGAAGATGATGGAAAAGAAGAAGATGAAGAAGAACCACCGGCGGGGGTGTCATCACTATTACCCACGTTATTATGCAACACTCTTCCAGATCTCAACGTGGTCACAGCATTTACATTATGATTTTGTTGTTCATATGCAACATGTGCATTGTGTGTGTAACCAGGATTTGGCAATGGTTGAGATGGAAGCTTTCCCTTTTCTCGCTCTCTCAACGCAGCAGTTAGTTGTGTAATTTGGGCCTCGATAGATTTGATACTTTGATCATGTGAAACATTGTTGTGCACCAAAGACTGAATGGAAGTCTCCAACCTTACTGCGGATTGTGTAGATTGTTGTAGAAACGCATCTAGACTTCTTTCTAGTGAGGTGACCTTATCATCATTTAGTTGAACAAAATTGTTTGGAGGGTAAGAGATAGTTTGGGTTAGTGTCTCCTCGACGTATATCATCTTCGGCCTCGAAGAATTCGAAGCAAGCATGTTCGTTTCTTCAAGGGAGCCTCTCTAGAGTCCGGGACTTCATGATCGCAGCGAAGGGACTACTACACGGAGCTAATGAAGTGAAGGACCGGTCTACAAAGATTGTGTTCCTTGTTCACTTTTAGTTGCAAAGTGTTTACATTTCGATTCCGTCGATTTCTAGTATATGATTCTAGGGTTAGGGTTAGGTAGAATGACAAAATTTCAATTTGGCATGGACGATGCCTCCCGAAACCTTGCTGCCGTGCTAGGTAACCCTGCAATGGTATCAGAGCCATGCTAGAAATTTATACGGATTTTGTTAAGATTACAAAACTGAAATACTTCAAAACTTGAAACGCTAAAATGAAGTTTCTGTTGATTTTAAATAATTGTCAAAATTTTTTTAAAACAAGTACGGAGTGTTATATGGGATATGACATGAACACAGAAGAAATTTGAGGCAATTCTTAGACTTTTTGGCCGGCCACTACTCCCATCTCGGCTAAATTCCGAGCACCCCCCTCAAATTTTGCCTGTGTTCCAGTTTCTGTGTTTTGATGTTTCAGGTGTTGTTTGTTTTTGCTAATTTTGCATGTGATGTGAAATTACACTATAAGAAATTCGGAGTGTTTCGTATTCGTAGTTTTAACATTGTTTCGGGTTATTCACATATTGTTTAGGCAAAGTTAAAAAGTTTGATCGAATGTTAAAAACCCATTTTTCTAAGTTTAACGTATTCGGAAAAACATGCAAGTAATCCTATGAACCCTCTAGAAGAATGAAACCTTAACTCGACTTTTTTGGATCGCGGAACCACGGTCATACCCTAGGGTTTGCCGCAGTTCCTTGGCGATATGAGTGAGGCTTGGGTTTGCCCTTCTACGGCTGGTGCATAGGTACTGTGGCATATTCTGGGTATTACTAAAACTGTGCTCAAGTGTTGAGATGTCGGGAAATTGTGGGACTTTGATGAATCGATCGAAAAGTTTAACGTCGTCCGGATATCATGTGATGGGATACAATATTTGGAATCTACAAGTAGTTATGAGATAACTAATTTGAATGTTATAAATCTAGCAATTTAGTCCCATTTGATCGGTTGCCACGGGATTTTGATGTGATCAAAAGTCCGTCGCAATCACGTAATGTACGCGGATACTCGCCGGGTAACATTATTAGATAGCCACGCCCCATAGCCCCGACCAAGTAACTGTAGAAGAACCCCGTCGCCAAAAGCATCCGTTCGGGTGCTCGCGGCAGCGGTGTTCCGTCTTAGTGCACTTCGTCGACGGTATCGGGGGGTGCGGCCGTCTACTAAATTTTCCGACGAGTATTCGATCAGGTTGTCGGAAATCTTGTTGAATTGCCCAACTTGATATTGAAAAGTGTTATCGAGATCGAGACCAAAATGCAGGGTTTATAATTGTTAGGCATGCGATGTTTAAGAAATTCATTTGGTTAGGCATGAAATCCAAAGTATGAGATACATTGGGTTTATGATGTCTAAGGTAGTTGCGGATTCCAATTGTTGTAGTTTTCACTTTCTTTTCTGCGACCATAAGTGTAATATGTGGTGTATCACCGGTTTCGGTGCTATATGTCAACGACAATTGGGATACGCATATTTACTTACGTTGATGACATGTGATGTTATGTGTTGCTGTGATATGTTATATTGGATAATCGTGTTTTGAATAGCCGGGGGTTTATGTGAGATAAGAGTTTTTATTTTCATTCATGTAAAATTCATTGTATGTAATATTCTTTTATTGGGGAACTTCCGGGTTGAGGATGATGTAACCATTGTATATTATTTACTTTTCCGCATTAGGATAGACCCAAGGCGGGGACCACAAATAACCGGATTCTAGAGTCCAGTGGGAGACCATCTCAAGGAGTTGAGACCGGATCTCCTAACTCTAGAATTGGTAGGGTTGCTTGCTGCTCTCGTAAGGGTCTAGGGATGTGGGTTTGGCTATTCAACAAGACCGAGAAATCCGTGTTTTATACAGGCTTAATTTAAAACACGGAAATCCTAGTATATCCAATATTTCTTATATTTTATTCTGCTGCGATATTCCGTGATGTGATCATTGATTATATTCTGAGACAAATGCTTATATTATGTATATGTATATATGATATATATATTATATATTGTTGCTTTCGTTTCATATGTGATGCTTGGGAAGCATAATAAATGATGGGACTTCATTAATGAGATTAATGAAATAAAAGAAACCTAAAGATGTTGAAGAAACTTTCTGGTAGCTCTAGTTCTTACTTTGCATAGCAGTATTCCTTGTAGAATATCCATCACCTTATTCGATAAGGAAAGAGCCGAGATCCCTTCACCGGGAGTGACCTATTTAGCGAAACTAGCAGATGCTACAAACTCGGTTTGTCTTTTGATTGCTTCTATAGTTTTTGCTTTGCATAGTGGTATTTGTGAAATATCCTGCATCTTATTCGATAAGGAAAGAGCCGAGATCCCGTTACCGGGAGTGACCTCTTTAGCAAAACTAGTAAAAGCCTAAAAAACACTCCTTTTCAAAATCACTCGATTCTACGACGATATCAAGTTCATTACGCAAAAGGTTTTCTTAAAAACCTGTCGTAGCCCTCCGTCATTTCAGATAAGTACTACTTAGTATTCGTGCAGTGATAGTTTGGCATTTGTCAAGGCGTAGTGTACGGTAGCTAACTAGTGTTTATCTGCTAGCATATGATACGATTGGATTAGGGTATTCGTACGGCTTTGTTTGGCTTTTGTCAAGGGTCGTGCAGGTGGGTTTAATTCAATCAGGAAATGTACGGGTTGAACTTGACTAGCGGACTATGGGTTGTTTGGCATTCGTCAAGGTCATAGCACGTTAGGGTAAAATATTATCGGGAATTTCAAGTGTTGAAATTTGTAATGAGATTGCATACCTTTTATGAGATAGTTGGATCCCGATACCCACTGGGTAAAAGTTACTCCTGGGAGAGTTCTGCACATTACAATTAGCCGATCAAGTAGGTGCCTAGAAAGGTGTTAATGGGGTTACGCCCCTGGGAAAATGAGGTTTATTTTAATTAGCTCCGTGTGAAAGCACGGAGAACCTCCTTCAAAGTACCAACACCAGCCTGGATGAAAGATTGGTAAACTTGTAAGGTGTAATCCTGGCTAGTTTTACCTTTTAGGGTTTGAAGGAAGATTTGACTAAAACAGTAGGAGCCACCCTGATTAGATAAAATAATAACCAATCTAATCTTGCAAGAGCATACGCTGAGTGTTTTCTTCTCTCACTCTCCAGGTAGCGACCATGTCACGCCTTAATCAAGATAATAATACGGATGTATTGACCGAACCCGCTTGTTATACTGAGCTGGGGAACGTTGGTCCCGCTCTAACTTATAACTGTTATAACACCGAGCAGGAAATAGGGAATTACCAGGATTCCCGTCCCGCCCAAACGAAGAAAGTGCATGATGATGCATCTTCTTCGGGTATGTTCATTACAGAGAACTGTTTGTCAGTATCCTTTACGTCCTGGGTATGAGATACCGGATCAGGATCCCACATATGTAATATGTTACATGGGCTACAGATAGGTAGAGAATTGAGAATGGGTGATAAGTTTCAAGAGTTGGAAATGGTACAAGTGTTGCAGCCAAGTTTGTTGGCAGTTATCACCCTGTATTACAAAATACATTGATTATGAACAAATGTTATTAGATACTGAACCTGATATACAATATCATATCAGTCTCTTTATTTAGTAAAGAAGGATATAATTTTGTATTGTTGGATAATGTTTTGAACATTTTCCTATATCAAGAGTTGATCGGTTCAGGCACGTTATCTAAAAGCATATACATTCTAAATCAAACCACAGTTCTTAACGTACAAAACACACGCAAGAGGAAGAGTTCAGAAATGAACGAATCCTTCTTGAGGTATTGTAGACTAGGTCATATCAATGCGACCCGACTAGCTAAGTTATATAAAGATGCATGTTTAAATCAGTTTGAATTTACATCTTGTAAAACTTGCCGGTCATGTCTCAAAGAAAAAGATGACCATAGCTCCGTTTATTGGAAACAGAAAAAGAGTTTGTGAACTCTTGGGATTGATACATGATGATGTATGTAGGTCCCCTGTCTACATATGCCAGGACTGGTTCTTTGTACTTCATTACATTCACTGATGATCTCTCAAGATTCGGACATATGTTCCTGTTGAAACACAAGTCTGAAGCTTTTTGAGAAATTTAATGAATATAAGTTAGAAGTAGAGAACCAAAATGGGTATAAGTATTATGTTCTTTGATGTGATCAAGGAGGAGAATACTTGAGCACGGAATTCCTGGACTATTCTAAAGGAGAATGAGATTCTCTTTCAGCATTACTCCTCCGTATACACCACAGCACGTTGGTATATTGGGACGGAGCAATCACACTCTATAAGATATGGTGCGCTCTATGATGAATACTACTGAGTTGCCTATTTCCTTTTGGGAGTTATGCACTTGAAAAGCTGCATACCTATTGAATAGGGTTCCAACCAAATCAGGTGCCTACCACTCCATATGAGATATGGTATGGGAAGAGCCCATGTCTTAAGGATGTTAAGATTTGTGGTTGTCCGGCCTATATCTAAAAGCAAAATCCGGACAAGCTTGAGGCAAGGTCAGTTCTGTGGAAGTTTGTTGGGTATCCCAAGCATTCGCAAGGGAATATCTTCTACTGTACTGAGGAGCAAAAAGTGTTTTGTTTCTCAACATGCCACCTTTTGGAAAGGGAATTTCTTATGAAGAAATTAGTGGTTATGAGGTAGAACCGGAAAGAGTTCCAGCTATACAAACTGCAGCTGATGATTTAGTAGAACCGGAGGATTCAATAGTTCCTGACGAACCCCACTCTCTCCGCCGATCTAGTAGGGTTCCTCATCCACTTGAGAGATACTTCGGTTTTCTTTATAACAGTGGGAGCGAGGATGGTATCATAAGATGATGACCCAACTAGTTTCGAGCAGGCCATCAGGACTAGGGATTCTGTAAGAATGGCTGGATGCTAAGCAATCTGAGATGGAATTCATACACACCAACAAAGTATGGACTTTGGTTGCTGTATCTGAAGGTTTAAATCCCCATCAGGAGAAAGTATATCTTGAGAAGATTACTTGGTGTACATGGAAAAGTTGAGACTTTCAAAGCTAAGGCTTGTTTCAAAAAGTTTCGTCATCGACCAGGTGTGGATAATGATGAAACCTTTTCTAGTCCCTATGCTTAAGTCCATCCGGATCCTACTTGCCATTGCTACATACCATGACTACGATATCTGGCGGTTGGGTGTCATGACTACATTTCTAAATAGTGATTTAGAAGAGAGCGTCTATAAGTACACAGCCAAAGGACTCCGTACACAGTGGGAGCAGCGGCAACGTGTGCAAGTTGTTTTATGGGATAAAACAGGAATCGTGGAGTTGGAACATTTGTTTTGATGTGGTAGTCAAAGCGTTTGACTTCATCAAAATGATAGATGAACCTTGTATATACAAAAGGTAGTAGGGAGTATGGTGGTGATCCTCATATTGTACGTGGATGTCATACTCTTGATAGGAAAGGAGTTTCCTATGCTACACTCGTCCAATCTCCTCTTATCACAAGGATTCTCCATATAGGATCAAGGTGATACCTCGTATATCCTGGGTTTTGGATCTATGTGATAGATCTAAGTGGATGTTAGGATTCTCACTAGGTGTAGTGAGATGGTATCAATCGATCCTGGGGAGAATTAA
The DNA here is from genome assembly GCA_030015575.1 of Agapanthus africanus. Lineage (NCBI taxonomy): Eukaryota > Viridiplantae > Streptophyta > Magnoliopsida > Asparagales > Amaryllidaceae > Agapanthus > Agapanthus africanus. The sequence continues at coordinate 171,915,366 of CM057340.1, read as the reverse complement.
TGGATAGCTTCCAGGGTGATAAGGTCGACTGAATGTCAGTCACAGGCATTGTCTTTACCCTCAGTAGAGAGACGGTATGTTGGAAGAGTTCCAAGCTAGATACCGTGACAAACTAGATGATAAAGGCTAGATACATTGCTACCAAGGATACTACCAAAGAGATAGTCTGGATGTATAAAAGTTCATGAGATGAACTTCGTTCCTACCATTGTATGACAATGGAGTTGTGGCTTAGGCCTAGGAACCCCCATCCCATCTATGATCTAGATATATTCTTAGGCAGTATCACCTGATCATGGAGATGGATGATCTCCAGGGAGATCGAGGTTAGGAGAGTAGACACAGAGGAGAACAGGGCGGATCCACTCACAAAGGCCTTTTCCCAAAAGAGACTTTTATGGGATGGTTGAGTATGAGATACTTCAACCACTGCTGATTGTTGGGTATGAGATACTACAACAGATGGCCCTAGTGCAAGTGGGAGATTGTTAGTTATATGTATGCCCTAGAGGCCATTACTGTACATATGATGTATATTGTAGTGGATGCTTGGACATATATATGGAGGACTTTCTTGCTCGACATGATAGTATGCTATCTGGTTGCTCTTTATCTTAAGATGTACGCTGATTGTCTCTATGTTACATGTTGATAAAGTCCTTAGAATGAGTACTTGAGTATCAGGATTATGATGAAGACATACTAGTGGGGACATAGTAGTCCCTAAGTACATCCTTCAAATGTTTCTAGTCGTGGGTGTATTGAGACAGGGCATCGATATACCAGAGTAGACTAGCGTATAGCTTCTCAACCCATTTAGATGGGCAATGGATGATCCCATATCCATTGGTGTTTGACATCAGAGATAGTATACGGGTGCTCAGTGGAGACTGGGTACACTGGACGGACTCGCCGAGAACTCCCAGATAGTATTATACCTGACGTCAGATGGCAGTTCTCTGGTGACACTGGTACAAGTTAGTCTGTAGACCCGAGATCGTTATAGAGTCTTGTATGATTCCCACTGTGCTTTGATTCCACCTTACCACGTTCAAGAGAACGTGCAAAACGGTAGCTTTTGGGTACAATCCCGAATCACATGGAGGCAATGAGCAATAGAAGGGGTTTCGTTTCTCCCGATATTAGGGGTTGATGTTGCGCTGTGCTCGATTGGCTATAACAGGAAGTCCATGGCCTGGGCTGCTTCGAAGATATACTGGTAAGTGTTATCAGTAGTTTCTCGACCCGTTATGAGCCTCATATTACTGAGGTCTGACGTTTACCACCCCTAGACGAGATATGCGACATATCAGACAAAGTGACCGGACTGTACGGTAGTGTTACTGATTGGACTCGTAGGAGTACGAGCAGGCTTTCTTGTTGATCTTCTGATCGCTCAATACCCGGATGGCCGTTACATTTAGCAGACCGCTTGCAGCTTGTGGGTGTTTGATATGATCATCACCTACAGCCGGCGTATTGACGTGTTTTTAGAGTCCTACACAGAGGTTTCCTGGCTTAAGCGAAACGGAGTAGGAGCACATATGTGATATGTGTGGGACCGAGATTAATACGATATGAGATACCGTATTCTATTCTCGCGATATGTGACATAGGTCGGTTATATGTGATATAGCCGGGTTATCGGATCAAGTGTTGATTCGATAAGTTGTTATATTTGATATTAGTTGGTTATATGTAATATAACCGGATTATTAAATCAAGAGTTGATTTGATAATCTAATGTATAATTATATATTTGATATATTACATTACATTAACTAGTATTAGCTCACTTATGATTTCTTTTCTCATTTTGTGCACATTGAATATATGTGATATATTTTTTGTGTACATGTTATGTGTCATTCTTGATGATACATGCAACAAAGGTGTGTGTATGACTTACACCATGCTTGGTTTAATTGTTAGGGTTTTATTTATTTTGGTAATTACAAAAGGTGGCATTTTGTCATGGATGAAAGCTTGTAGAAGCTTGTATTGATTTTTGACCAAGTCCACTCTTTTGTTTTGGCTAAGATATTTATTAACACAACCAATTAAACCTAGCCATGGTTAACTTTCTACAAAGGTTAAGCATGAGATGCTTAACTCACCTATGGTTGCCAATTATTCATTTGGAGAATTATTATATGAGAGATATTTTCTTCATCTTCTTCTTCTTCCAAAAAGCTTTCTAGATTCAATGAAGTTGTGAGAAAACTTGTGAGAAAATTAAATCTAAAGTCAGCCCGCTTCCTACTTCATCATCCTCTACTACTTGCCATTTAGTATATGGTGTTTGCTTCACTAATTCCATAATTAGTGAAGAGATAGTTTGGGTTAGTGTCTCCTCGACGTAGATTATCTTCGGTCTCGAAGACTTCGAAGCAAGCATGTTTGTTTCTTCAAGGGAGCCTCTCTAGAGTCCGGGGCTTCAGGATCGCAGTGAAGGGACTACTACACGGAGCTAATGAAGTGAAGGACTGGTTTACAAAGGTTGCATTCCTTGTTCACTTTTAGTTGCAAAGTGTTTGCATTTCGATTCCGTCGATTTCTAGTATACGATTCTAGGGTTAGGGTTAGCTAGAATGGAAAATTTTTAATTTGGCATGGACGATACCTTCCGAAACCTTGCTGCCGTCCTAGGTAACTCTTCACAAGGGTTGACCCTTCTACGGTTGGTCTATAAGTACTGTGGCATGTTCTGAGTATTTTTAAACTGCGCTCAAGTGTTGAGCTTTTTGGGAAATTTAGGGTGTTTGTTGATTCGATCGGAATGTTTAACGCCGTCTAGCTATTTATGGAATGTGATACAATATTTGGAATTCATATAGTTAGGCATGAAATCCGAAGTATGTGATATTTTGGGTTTATGATGTCTAAGCTGATTGTGGATTCCAAATGTTGTGGTCTGACATTTTCTTTTCTGCTACCGTAAGTGTAATATGTGGTGTATCGCCGTTTTCGTTGCTATATGTCAACGCCAATTGTGATGCGCATATTTACTTACGTTGATGTTATGTGTTGCTGTGATATGTTATATTGGATCGTCGTGTTTTGAATAGCCGGGGGTTTTATGTGAGATGAGAGTTTTTATTTTCATTCATGTAAAATCTTGTATGTAATATTCTTTTATTGGGGCATATCCGGGTTGAGGATGATGTCACCATTGTTGTATATTATTTACTTTTCCGCATTAGGATAGACCCAAGGAGGGGAGCACAAGTAACCGGGTTCTAGGGTCCAGTGGGAGACCATCTCGAGGAGTCGAGACCGGGTCTCCTAACTCTAAAATTGGTAGGGTTGCTTGCCGCTCTCGTAGGGGTCTAGGGATGTGGGTTTAGCTATTCATCGCGACAGTGGAAATCATGTTTTATACTGACTTAATTTAAAACACGGAATTCCTAGTATATCCAATATTTCAAATGTTATCTTCTACTGCTGATATTCTGTGATGTGATCAGTTTATATGCGTGAGACGGATGCTTTATTATTATATATATGCCACGACCCAAAATATTAGCTCGTGACCGGTACTTAAATTACGCAACGTCTACAGGCGTAACGTAACCTAAGTAAGCCGAAACCCATAAATCTAAACTTTACAATAGAAGTAAGTAAAGAAAACATTTACAACATTTAGAAACTTAAGTAAAAATCCTTAAAACTTCGCTTAACTTTTTTCCTTGGTTTTCATAAAAATTTCGGCAACACCTCTTTTGTAAAAACTAGCCCCGAAAACGGGTACAACAAAGAATATAATGAAAGCATACCAAACGGGAGCAAAACATGCCCAACGGCGGAAACAACACCACAAGTATAAATAACAAGCATACGACGCCCAACGGCGAAGATCCACAATAAGAAATAAAGTAAAGCACGACATCAACCCCAAAAGCGAATATAAAAACCCATCGCTCAAGTCTCGCAACTACAAGTCTTCTAAGTCTGCAACATATACAATTACTAGTTTCTGATTTGATGGAGTGATTAGATACAATATGAACAACAAGTACGAGAGGGGTACGATCCAACATGTACCACCTACCAAAACAAATAACCCGAAAGCAAGCTGTGTGCCAGCGATGCCGCTACTGATCCAAGCGGACAACCTGTAAGAACTGTGGCACAACGGGGGTGAGTTTCCAACTCGTGAGTAGAAAATATCAACAGGTAGAAATCGAAATAAACAACGATTCTTAGGTCAACTATATCATAAAGGTAATACTATGATATCTAGGGTGACCGTATCTGCATATGTGCCAACACAATATGAATGCCTAACAGCAAGTGTATATCACCCAACAATGAATCAATGCATGTATGCAGGTGGATCTCGTCCAACAATAAAATCAATGCATGTATGTAGTGGATCTCGTCCACGTGTCAACCACTGACACAACAAACTCCTGCATGTAAATATCATAAAAGCAAATGCAGGTAAATATGAGGATATCAAAGAATGTGTGTCCATCAATGCCACATCACAATCATGGAAACCTGGGTGTCTATCACCGACACCCGAAACATCATGAATACCCGTGTATAGCATCGACACGTAAATCCTCATAACTCAGGCGTTGTCACCACGACTGGCCCTGACATCATGTCCGTACATCACTCCGGTCGGTATCCCCACGATAACCGCCGAGTCCAAATACTATCACCGGTAGGTACTTGCCCGCCTTCCAGGCTCATCGCCTATCATCTGCGATCATCTTGCCGAGGGGAACCGTACCGGGCTCCACCATGTACCCGCACACGGCCCACTACACTCCTCGCATCGGGTATATATCACAAATCTCAGAACCGAGAAATCTCATGGTGGACGTATCAAAATATCATATCAAGAGAAACCGGGTTTTCAAACAATACATAGTTTCTTGAAAATACCCCCACGGTTCTCAAATCCATAAATCACATGAAATCCATATCTCAATGCATAAAATCCATATAAAACTGATATATGCAATATAAAACATCAATATGAGCATATAAAGGGAAAACCGCTCTTTTAAATGAATTCAGCTTTAAAACTATATATTGCGGTTCCCAAATCCTCCGAAAACAAGTGCAGCATCATATGAAGTGTACATGTAACAGTAGTAAGGTATAAGTATCTACATGTAATCAAGTATGTATGATGCATTTCATAAGTGCAATGGCGCAATAGTCAACGTCTTAATATCTCATGTCAATGCAATACCACCTAGGAGTATATGCAGCTGTAGCGAGATATGTGGGTGTACATGTCAGTATATATGCATGATGTATATGCAGCTGTAGCAAAGTATGTGGGTGTACATGTTAATATATCATGCAACCTAGCATAGTGATATGAATATGGCAGTATATCATAGCATGATATAGCAATTCTACTATGTAAGTGACATAGCAATTATCGATGAAGAAGTGTGTACGCCGTCAATCTGTGTAAGTGTAACATACGCATCATCGATAATGGTGTAGTGTACTAGCATATGTATAAGAAATGCAATGAGAATAGCATGAATACAGCATAATGTATATAATGAATCAAATGCTATGGGGTATACATATCAACAAGACCGAGTCGGTGAATCTATCAATCGGCATCCAGCCTCACAACATCACGTACGGTACAATCCATCGTACGGCATCCTCTAATCAAGGGTATGGATAAATCAACAGGTAAAAGTCATCGCGTACGGTAATCTAATGTACAGCGGCATTAACAAATAGGGATTCTATCGACCTATACAATATCGGGGTACAGATCTAGGTCTCGTACGGCATATCACTCATTATGCAATCATTATCCATAAAAATATATACCTATCTCTCAGGTCACATCCATGTCAATCTCATACCAGGGGACCTACAAAGGTATCAATAATCACATATCGACTCGAATCTACATAATGACATATCACACTAAGTCATCATATCATATTGTATACTCGTTCATCACATTAATATCTCACATCACAATTAAAGAACATCACACTTGTCCTCTTCCGAAATCGTACTTATCATGATTCGCTTATCATTTCATGTTCTCCTAAACCAACATGTTCACTAGTGTTCACTTCTATTATATTATCTAGCAAAATTTACAATCACATCAGTCGCATCTCATTATCAGGATATAATAATCAAACGATCTTTCAATCTAATATTTGCGGGGGTGCTATACACCATCCACCCGACTTTCCCGGTAGATATAAATCTACTCACTTGCTAAACTCCTCGCTTAGCCATAGTCGATGCGCTTCGTCGTCTCGGAATCCACGCGAAGGTACCTACAATCAATACGAATTCGTAATGCTATTAAAATCAAATTCCGAAATCCAAAACGGCACACGGTGCGCTCATAGGTTAGAACCTATAGCCTACACATAAAAAACAATCAATTACACTTGTCGTTGACGTAAAAACATCCAACGACCAAGTACGACATCCAAAACTCAAAACCAAGAATCCAAATACCGTAAATATAGCCGAAAGCCTAAATAGGGTCGCTATACATGAAAACTGCCACATTAAAAACCCAATAATACTAATACGCATTTACAAACACAATAAATATCGTAGGTATTAATATTTACGTCATCTCCATTTTCATTTAAAACCCACGTCAAATTTTACCGAAAAGCTAGTAAGCAGTTATATCATTTTATCTCAATTTAGCACAAGTCTAGAAATTTAACAATTCTAGCGATCGCAAACATTGCCAATAAGCATAACTAAGTTATCCAAACCATATCCATAATTTTAATCTTTCCCAAAAATGAGTTAGAAAAACCTAGTTTGCGATTAAGCTTAATAAGGCGATTAGGAAAAATAACAATTATCATTTTCACAATATACTTGACTTTTCCAAGTCTACCCATCTTGCTTAACAACATAAACACATCAAAACCCTAACTTGATTTCATAATAATTAACATGAATTAATTACACATGAACTTTAAAGCTATAATTAGCACTTAATTAAGCAAGTTTAAGAATTAAGCAACAATTTAAAAGATTAGGGTTATAATTTATACCTCACAAACAAGATCTCAATTTTTTCAACATCACCAAAATTAATCCACCAAAATGATGCTCTTCTTGAAAATCAAAGCAAGATTAGGCTTAAGAATTAATGGGTATGAATTTAATTTGGAGTTTGTGTGAATATTTCATGATTTTTGATGAATTTTTGGAGCTTGGAATGATGGATATGAATAAGGAAAGATGAGAGGGCAGCAACAAGAGGGCTCAGCCAAGATGGATAAATGGAGGGGGTTTTGTGAAATGAAGGAAAATTCTAGTTAAAAATAGCATTAAATGCTAATAAATGCAAAAATGCCACCTTTTCTTTCTTTTCTTTTCTTTACAAATTTAAATCATTTTGCCACAAATATCTAGATATTCATGGATAGGTTTAAACCTAATCTAGTGATTAGTTTAGCAATGATACAAATTAGAACTAATTAACTCAAACCAAAAATTTAATTACCACTAATTAAGTGCATAATTAACACATTAAAATAATAAATTAGGAAAAAATTCTATGTGAACCAAAACTTATCATTGACCCCCAAAACTCACGCACTAGCTTTATTTTAGCTAAACTAGGTGCCGGCAAGTTTATACGGAAGTTTGATCACAATCGGGTTAAAACGGAAAATACCGACTATTTTACCCTAAAACGGAAAAATTCATATAACGATTTTAGAAACGTTACAATATATGATATATAATAAATGTTGCTTATGTTTTGCACCCGTGCTATTCCCGCCTCGCTATACCGTTAGTTAAGTAACCTAACGGTGCATAACGGGACACTGTGGCGAATGCGGATGGTATAAGCGTACATTGTATTTTCGTTTCTTCTGTGATGCTTAGGAAGCATAATTGATGGGACATCATTAATGAGATTAATGAAATAAAAAGAAACCTAAAAAGATGTTGTAGAATCATATTTTCAAAAAGGGTAGCTCTTGTTTTTGCTTTGCATAGTGGTATTCCTTAAAGAATATCCAGCACCTCATTTGATGAGGAAAGAGCCGAGATCCCTTCACCGGGAGTGACCTCTTTAGCGAAACTAGTAGATGCTACAACCTACTCGGTTTTGTCTTTTGATTGCTTCTATAGTTATTGCTTTGCATAGTGGTATTTGTGAAACATCCCGTACCTTATTCGATAAGGAAAAAGCCGAGATCCCTTCACCAGGAGTGACCTCTTTAGCAAAACTAATAAAAACTTCAAAAACACTCATTTTCAAAATCACTCGATTCTACAACGATATCAAGTTCATTACGCTCATGGTTTTCTTAAAAACCTGCGTAGCCCTCCGTCATTTCAGATAAGTGCTATTTTAGTATTCGTGCTACGGTAGTTTGGCCTGCGTCAAGGCGTAGTGTACGGTAGCTGATTAGTACTTATCTACAGCATGAGATGCGATTGGATTAGGGTACTCATACTGCGTTGTTTGGCCTGCGTCAAGGGTCGTGCGGGTGGGTTTAATTCAATCAGGAAATGTACGGGTTGAACTTGACTAGCGGACTATAGTTTGTTGGCTTGCGTTAAGGTCATAGGACGCTAGGGGCAAAAATATTATCAGGAATTTCAAGTGTTGAAATTTGCAATGAGATTGCATACCTTTTATGAGATAGTTGTATCCTGATAGCCACTGCTAGTAAGAGTTACTCTTGGGAGAGTTGTACACATCATAATTAGCCGATCAAGTAGGTGTCTAGAAAGGTGTTAACGGGGTTTCTCCCCTGGGAAAACGAGGTTTATTTTAGTTAGGTCCATGCGAAAGCACGAGGAACCTCCCTCAAAGTACCAACACAGGCATGGCTGAAAGATTGGCGAACTTGTAAGGTGTAAATTAATCCCGGCTAGTCTTACCTTTTACGGTTTGAAGGAAGATTTTATAAAAACGGTGGGAGCCATCCTTATTAGATAAGATAATAACCAATCTAATCTTGCAAGAGCATACGCTAAGTGTTTTCTTCTCTCTCTCTCCAGGAAGTGACCATGTCAGGCCTTAATCAAGATAATAGTATGGATGTATTGATCGAACCCGTTTGTTATGCTGAGCAGGGGAACATTGATTCCGCTCCAACTTATAATTGTTATAAGTCTGAGCAGGAAATAGGAAAATATCCGTATTTCTATGCCACCCTAAGGAATAATGAGCATGTTGATGCATCTTCTTCGGGTGTGTTAGTTACCGAGAACTGTTTCTCAGTACACTCTACGTCCTGGGTATTAGATACCGGATCGGGATCCCACATATGTAATATGTTGCATGGGCTAAGGAAAGGTAGAGAACAGGGAATAGGTGATCGTTCTCTAAAAGTAAGGAATGGTGCAAGTGTTGCAGCCAAAGCAGTTGGTGAATATCACCTTGTATTACCAAAAGGCAATACTTTGATCTTGGATGAATGTTATTACGTGCCCTCTATGATATGCAATTTAATATCAATTTCTTTATTAGATAAAGAAGGATATAACTTTGTAGTAGGGAATAATGTTATGAACATTTACCTAAATCAAGTGTTGATTGGGTGTGGTGCGTTATGTAACGGTTTATACGTTCTGAATCAAAACACAGTTCTTAACGTATAAAACACACACAAGAGGAAGAGTTTAGAAATGAACGAATTCTTCTTGTGGTATTGTAGACTAGGTCATATCAATGCGACACGACTAGTTAAGTTACATAAGAATGGATATTTGAATCCGTTCGAATTATCAGCTTATGAAACTTGCCAGTCATGTCTCAAAGGAAAGATGACCAAAACTCCGTTTACTGGATACGGAGAAAGATTTACGGAACTCTTGGGGCTGATACATAGTGATATATGCGGTCCCATGTCTACACATGCCAGGAATGGTTCCTCATACTTCATTACATTCACTGACGATCTTTCAAGATATGGACATGTGTTCCTATTGAAACACAAGTCTAAAGCTTTTGAGAAATTCAAAGAATATAAGTATAAAGTTGAGAACCAGACGGGTAAAAGTATTAAAATCCTACGATTCGATCGAGGAGGAGAATACTTAAGCACGGAATTCCGTGACTATCTAAAAGAGAATGGGATTCTGTCTCAGCTTACTCCTCCATATACACCACAGCACATCGGTGTGTTGGAGCGGAGGAATCACACCCTATTAGATATGGTGCGCTCTATGATGAGCACTGCTGAGTTACCTATTTCCTTTTGGGGTTATGCACTGGAGACAGCTGCAGACCTATTGAATATGGTTCCCACCAAATCTGTGCCAACTACTCCATATGAGATATGGAAAGGAAAGAGACCATATCTTAATTATGTTAAGATATGGGGTTGTCCGGTATATGTGAAAACACAAAATCCGGACAAGCTCGAGGCAAGGTCAGTTCTGTGCAAGTTTATAGGATATCCCAAACATTCGCGAGAGTATATCTTCTACCACTCCGAGGAACAAAAAGTGTTTGTTTCTCGACATGCCACCTTTTTAGAAAAGGGTTTTCTTATGAAATAAATTAGTGGCAATGAGGTAGAACTGGAAGAAGTTCCAGCAGCACAGACTACAACTGACGATTTGGTGGAACCGGAGGATCCAATAGTACCCAACGAACCCCAGTCACTCCCCCGATCTAGTTGGGTTCCTCATCCACCTGAGAGATACTACGGTTTTCTCATTGATGGTGAGAGCGAGGATTGCATCATGGAAGATGATGACCCAACTAGCTTCGAGCAGGCCATCACGAGTGGGGACTCTATGAAATGGTTGGATGCAATGCGATCTGAGAAGGAATCCATGTACACCAACAAAATATGGACTTTGGAAGTTGCTCCTGAAGGGGTATAACCCATTGGGAGCAAATGGATCTTTAAAAAGAAACTTGGTGTAGATGGAAAAGTTGAGACTTTCAAAGCTAAACTTGTTGCAAAAGGTTTTCGTCAACGACCAGGTGTGGATTATGATGAAACATTTTCTCCAGTAGCTATGCTTAAGTCCATCCGGATCCTACTTGCCATCGCTGCATACCATGACTACGAAATCTGGCAAATGGATGTTAAAACCGCCTTTCTAAATGGTGATTTAGAAGAGAGCGTGTACATGACTCAGCTGAAGGGCTTCGTAGACAGTGGGAGTAGCGGAAAGGTGTGCAAGCTTCTTAAATCCATTTACGGGTTGAAGCAGGCATCGCGGAGTTGGAACATCTGTTTTGATGAGGTATTCAAAGAGTTTGACTTCATTAAAAACGTAGATGAACCTTGTATATACAAGAAGGTCGCAGAGAGTAAGGTCGTCTTCCTCGTATTGTACATGGATGACATACTCTTGATAGGAAATGATGTTCCTATGCTGCACTCGGTTAAGCTCTTCTTATCACAAAGATTCCCAATGAAAGATCTAGGTGATGCCTCCTATATCTTGGGGATTAAGATCTATAGAGATAGATCTAAACGGATACTGGGATTGTCCCAATCCAGATACATTGACACCATACTAAACCTCTTTAGTATGGAAGATTCCAAGCGTGGGAATTTACCCACGATTACAGGACTCACTCTCTCCAAATAGATGTCTCCCAAGACTGATTTGGAGAGAGCTCGCATGCAAGGGATACCCTATGCTTCGGCAGTAGGCTCTATCATGTACGCGATGCTATGTACCAGACCTGATATAGCATACTCACTAAGTGTAGTGAGTAGGTATTAAGCAGATCCAGGAGAGAGTCACTGGACAGCAGTGAAGAATATTCTCAAGCACTTGAGAAGGACTAAAGAGATGTTCTTGGTGTATGGTGACGGTGAATTCCAAGTGGAGTCCTTTACCAATTCGAGCATCCAGAGTGATAAGGATGACTCAAAGTCGGTCTCGGGATTTGTCTTTACCCTCAATGGAGGGGCGGTTTGTTGGAAGATTTCCAAGTAAGAAACCGTGGCAGACTCAACGATGGAGGCTGAATACATCGCTGCCAACGATGCTGCCAAAGAGGTTGTCTGGATGAAGAAGTTCATAACTGAACTTGGTGTGGTTTCGTCTATTGAGCATTCAATACCTTTGTATTGCGATAACAATAGGGCAGTGGCCTTGGCTAAGGAACCCAGGCCTTATCAGCGTGTAATACCCGGTTCTTTTATATACACCTATATCCGTATATCTCTTTAACATATAAAATTTATTTATAATTATTTATTTGTTTTCAAAATCCCATTAAACCCAGACCTTACATTTCATTCCCTCTAGCCTAAGCCATTTTCCTTTTTGAAACTAAACCCAAAACAAACCTTGTGTATATTTTCGTCTAAAGTCAGCCCCTGAACCCAAACCCTAGTTCCAAATATTTATCCTAAACCAAAATCACGAGCCCATTCCTCTTAATAACTCAATTTCTTTTATTAACACCAAACCCAAATCCCTCCCTTTTTATCTTTTCCATTATTTCCTCAGCCCACGAAAACTTTTAAAGGAATTTGAATTGAAAAGCCCGGCCCTTTAATTTCCCTCAATTCTAATAAAATCCCTCAGCCCAAATCCCCGGCCCCATTCTTTTCCCTCATCTATTATTTGATTTTCCTCTAAATCCCCTTTTCTCTTTAAACCCAGCCCAAGCCCGCTTCTCCTCACCCGCGCCCATTCCTTCATTTTTAAACTAAATCTGTTTTTTATTCTCTGGCCCGGCCCAACTCCCTGCGACCCGCTCCCTCAATGTTCACCCCTCCTTACTCCCATCACTTTCCCTCATCCCTCACTCAACCCATCACGAAACCCACTGCACACCCATCCCCTACCACCGAGCCTCATCCGCTTCCCTCGCCGACGGCGATGACCCCACCACCTCGTACAACCCTCACGACCCCCGTCTCCCGCACCTCTCTCTCCTCTTCACCACCCTCCTCGCCCCGAGCCCCTCATTCCCGTTCTCCCTCTCTCGAACCCACAGCCAAGCTCAAACTCCCTGCACCCATCACCGGCCACACTGCGCCCTTTCCCCGGCGATCGCCTCATCATCATCGCCATCGTCTCTGCTCTCTCCCTCTCGCTGCTATTTCCCTCTCTCAATCTTTCTATCCCCCTCTACACCCTCTCTTCCTCTACTCTCTCTCTCTCTGATCCCTCACTCTCTCTCTCTCTCCAAAATCTCTCTCTCCCTAACTCTCTTTCTCTAAATCCCTCTCTCTTCCTCTACCTCTCCCTCTCAAACCCCAGACGGCGAATTCATCTCCCCGCTACACCACTGCCCTCCATATCGACTACCAACAGCACGAGCCCCAACATTCACGAGCCTCGGCCGCATCCTACCCGACCCAAGCTCATTCCGAGACGCTGCCGTCGCCATTCGTCGCGCGTTCGTGACGTTACCGTTACCGTCACCATACATCCCTGAGACGTGTCCAGGCAAGTTCTCTACTTGCTACATGCTAAATTATGTTGTTACAAACTAAAATTGTATAGATTCCGTAGTTACTTTTCCTGATGAATTATATGACGTACCTGTTCGATACGTGATCCCAATGAGAAAACTTATCTAATTTGACGGAACTGGATTGTTTCTATTGGCCCTTGTAGTGATGAATACCTTGTACAAATTTCACTTGATAATATGACTGTTAACAACTAAAACGACTACCTCCAAGTTTACTCGTAAAACTGGAATTTTCTTGTACCTGAAAACCGTTAAAATCACCATAAATTATATATATACTGGAATGATGCGTTCGAGGGCTTAAATCGAAGCCGACACGACGAACTATAACCCTATGCAAGTTTCTAAATATTTCTGTACTTAAACTGTGACAGTATTTGGATCGGAGTGCGACTCTGGACTGCAGTCCAGAGCGACTCAGTTTACTGTGTGCTGTCCCGTAATGAGCACCACCCTGTTTACTTAACACGTAGACTGTGGAACTCTACTGTTTATGAAGGGTGAATCCATTAGCTAGATAACACAAGTGGTTTCACCCTGTTTCGTCGTCATTTGCTATTTAATCTACAATTTAAAAGATGGGGACGTATAACAGTCCCAACAGAATCAGAATTTACATACTAGTATTGAACAGTGTATATCTCCTGACGTACAGACGCGATTGAAGATCCGTATATTGCTTTGAAAACCTTACTGAAAACCCTAGATTTCATTCAACTGTAGTATCGCTAAAATCTGATCCCAACTGAGATTAAAATGCGTTGCGAAACGGACTTCCGATTCTGAAACTGGATTTCCAGCTGTGAACGCTGAAAATGAAATGGCTATAATTAATGATCCTGGAACCCGATTGGCATGAAACCAAATTCACTGGATAGATAACTGAACATACTATTTATTCCCCATTTATTGTTTCACTAAATTATAACCGTATGATTTATGATAAATTATGCAAGTGGTAGATTATTGATCTATGACACCCTAATCATGCTTTACATACTGTTTACGCATCATATCATACACATGTCACTGCATTGATAACCTAGTGATAACGTGCATTATCCAGTGTTAGGTATTAGTGATGATTGTGGTAAGTACGTTAGTGTTCGTGTATCAGTGAATAAGTGAAAGTGATACGTACTTGTACACAATCGGTGAACCTTATTATTCTATTGCATTGTCGACGTCTGTGGGACGCGTGTACGTGTAACTATAAGTGGTATGGGACACTTATGGAAGCTCTTGAATGGGTGTCACAGATAAGGCACCAGACACTGCCATTTATCTTAGGTATTAGTCGGGACGTGCTTGATGGAGGTCCTGCCTCCAGTTCTCGCGCAGACTTGTCACAGACCGATTGGTATTTAGGGTTATAGTTAGCGTTTGATGTAGACCACGGGGTGTGGGGTAGTTCGAGTGTGAATTCAACAGAATCTCGGGAGTCCCTTGCCGGCTTATATATATTGAGATATATGGAGATTTACATGGTACATGATTATTACCGTGAGTTACATGTTGGGCCTGTGGTCCCTTGCCCTTGGGTTCTACCCTTGGATGTAGGACACTCGCGAGTGGTTGACTCTCACACTTGGACTGACGATAGGTTTAGTGACCTGTACAATGAGACTTAGAGACTGATAGGGATGATAGCATCGATATACATACTTACTGTGTTGACATACGTGGCATATCATTCTACTGCTTTTACTGTTCCGCTATATTGATTACTACATGTTCATACCTATACCGTCATTGATTTAGTGTTATATATATCTATTATCACTGTTAGAATTGTCACATGAATTTATATATTATATTGCTATTGTGTCGCTCTGACAACCTGAGTATGCATGCTCAGTGTGAGGAGAAGATTTAGCCTGGACCAGGACTAGACGTACATCGCGGACATCTTGATTATCTATCCAGAGTTATACCCTTTTGTTTCCTATCAGGTCAGTTCTTTATATTGTTTTGTTCAGTTACTGCATTTTTCATTACCTGCGCGTCATTTACTGTTTACCATGCAAAACTAGAAGCCGAAGTGTGACTACGGCAGGACATTTCCTTGACTGTAGGAGCATGGCTGGCCTTGTCAACCCCTCGTATTCCGTATTTTGGGAAGCGGGGCGTGACACAACGATCCAGGCATATTCTGAGGCGGTATCACCTGATCTGGGAGATAGTTGATCGCCGGGAGATCGAGATCAGGAGAGTTGACACGAAGGAAAACACAGCGGATCCACTCACAAAGGCCATACCCCAGATACAATTTGAGAGACTCTTCGGGATGTTGGGTATGAGATACTACAACAACCGGCCTTAGTGCAAGTGGGAGATTGTTAGTTATATGTATGCCCTAGAGGCCATTATTGTATATGTGATGTATATTATAGTGGATGCTTGGATATATATAGAGAGGACTTTCTTGCTCGACATGATTGTATGCTATCTGGTTGCTCTTTGTCCTAACATGTAGACTTGTATTGTGATACTGTCTTGCTCTCTGGTTGATATGAAAATTCGTCATTGTATATGAAAAGTATAATCACAATCAAAGAATTTAAAGCTGCAATTAATAACGGTGTCGATATAGTTCGTTAATGAGTATGGGTCGTCCACTGAGATTCGTGTATTTATTCGTTCTTGTTTTAGTTGAGTCAAAAGAAAATAGTAAAGAAATTTCAAGAAAATTAATCAAGAATTAATGGATGAAATATCTTCAAGAAACATCAAGAAAGAGTTTAAGAGAAGAAAATGTCCAAAATCAATTTTAAGTATCAAAAAAATGTAGAATAGCTTATAGGATTCGATAGGAATTAGTAGCAATGATGAATACTAATAATGACTTATCTTATCTATTGATGAATTATAGCTAGAACGATGGCGATGAATGAAGATTAGGGATCTATTGAAGAAATTAGGGTTTCTCCTTCACTATCCCTTGTCTTTTCATTTATCACTATTCAAATCTAGCCTTTAGCAAAGAGAATCATCACTCATTTAATCCCAAATTGCAATGAAATTATCAAGAACGGTGATCTCACTCCAAATTTGGTCGTTGATGATTTTTTTCCTAAAGTTCATAATTCTCATAGGACTTAAGACGAGTTTAGGATTTCATCACCATTTGATCTACCGATCTCCTTCGAATCTCTAACAAGCGGAGATTTCACTTACGTGTCATGAAAATAAAAGAATCAAGAATTAGAAATTTCATAATGCAAAAATGTAAAGAAAGCGAGAATTAACAATTTATCACCTTTATTAATCAAATTCTAATTACATATTCCTTCAATCTGAGGTTACAAGAATTGCTCTCGATCGCTCCCTTGAAGAGGTAACTATTCCGTCGAATTTCGCTTTGTTCAATCTCCGTGAGACTTGGACCTGTCGAGGATCTCGCGCTCTTGATGATGATTGGCTTCGCGTAAAGGATCTTGAATGTCGTCGCTTGATGTTGTTCTCAACGATTCTTCATTTGGATCTTGAGTAGGAATTGAATTGGATTTGGTTTTAGTTTGTGTGCTAGAAATCGAATGCAATCAACAACCTTCACAATGTAGGCTTAGGTCCCTTTTTATAGCTCTTCACCAATCTTCCACTAGAAGCTAGGTCAATCTTCCCCAAGAAGCTAGGTAGTTGTAGGGAAACTTCTAGAATAATATAGTTATCAAGCTTCATCAAGAAGCTAGGCTGTTGGAGGGATGTTTCCAGAACAAGTTTGTTATAATGGAGCATCTTCAACAAGCTAGGTAGTTGCAATGAAGCTTCGGGAGAACTTTTTACCGTCGATGCCCTAACTCGGCCGCGGATCCGCGGAGACTCGGCCTGACTCGGCCGCGGATCCGCGGCCGTTTGGTGAGAACAGAGCTTCAAATTTCTTCTGTCTTCTTGTGTTGGTTTCAGGGTTTATATTTGATATCTGGAATCTTCTTATCTCTTCTGAATCTCTGCCAGATTTTAACTCTTTGATTTGCTACATTTTGTCGGCAAATTTGCGATTCCGATATCTTTCCTGAAATAATTTTTTGCACAACATCCTACTGAAGAATGTTGAGATAGAATATCATGCGTGAAGTAATAAACATACAATTTCCTTCCAGAATGTTGATTATAATGTATAACACGTGGTAATTGATATTTTCCAGACGACTTTGTAATACGTGTTATATTTACAACAAACATCCTTAAATGAATGGAAAAGTGAGGAAATTATTATGTTCAAGATTGCAATATTTTCGACTGAACAAATTCCCCCAAACTTGATTTTGATCGTCTCGAGCAAATTTCTTTTATTCAAGAGAAGGAGAAAATAGAAAAAAAGAGAAAAACTAACTAGCACACTTTCATAGGCAAACACGATTGCACTGAGCACGTGCAACAAGCCTTTAAATCTCTAAGTGTCCCTAGTAGGAGGAGTATTATCTCCTGAGGGTTTTCAGTGGATTGCACCCACAAAATCCCATAATAAAAGGAAGACTGTGAAAGTTACATATAAAGATAAGAATTATAAAAGAAAAACTTTGAAAATCAGAGTTTTCAACTATACTAGATTTTCGGTTGTCATGAACCCTATCTTAATAGTCATGAAAAGATGTTAGAAATCACATCATCCCTCAATAAAACATCGCCTTTATTTTTCATCCCTACCTTTGTTCCGAACACCGATCATATACCCCTACGTGTGTGTAAAAGACATCCCTACACTCAGAGAATTCAATTCAAGCTATCATACTCTTGTCCATCTACCTCAGTACTTTTTAGTCGGTGAAACTTTAGATGGAATTGCTCACACATTCTTCATGCGACCGTTAATACTTCTTAAGGTACTAACCGACCGATTACTCAATGTGCTCGTATATTAGGCGTAATTAGCAATTTCCTCGTCTTGCAACACCTAAGGCTTAGCAGTGACTCCCAAACCAGTTGGTCTAAGGCACTAGGTGATGAAGCACCCTCACTACATTTTTTTATGCTGCCTTGGTGATTACAAAACCAGTGTTCACTTTTCTTCACCATTTTATATTTTTATGCTTCATTTATTATTTCCTTCGTACTTTGGCTTTTAGACAAGAGCATTTCAAGGTATCCTCTACTATCCCGAGTTTCAAGACGTGTGTAAGTGCACATAGTAGGGTATCAACGTTCAGGTGTTTGGCTTCCAGAATAGGAAATATTTTTCAGACTTATTTTTATTCTCAGATTAGTGATTTCCTTCATCTTACTAACCCTTTGGACAATGGCTCATAACTATTTATTACTAGTTCGTTTAAGAAAACATCTAACTTTCTTGGTTTTATTAAATTTTTCCAATCTTTTAAATGTAATTTTTCACTTTCTAATCTTTCATTATCAATAATTTTTTTCCTTCTTTTTATATGTTTTGTGCTTACGCAAGGTGTGATGTAGAGTAATGTGTAAATAAGTCCCCCAAACCTGTTTAAAGCAGTGTCCTCACTGTTGTCTCTTTTAAATCTCAAAAACCTGTAGGTTTGGGAGGAAAAGTTATTAACGGGGTCAAGAATAAATGAAAGTGAAAATCTTCTCCCAAACTTATTTTTTTTTTGTTTATTTATGTACAATTTTGCAATTTTTTATATTATTTTTTATTTACAAATGATTCTCCTCCATTCTAAAAATGAGACAATATTACCGAGACATGAAGATGAGGTGGAGGAAAATTAGTCATTATAAATCGGTTCCTGTAAAAACAAGAGCTTCTTCGTGGGGTCAGTGGAAAAATACGGTTTTAATCTATGCCCATTCACTTTGAAAATTGTACCGTTTTTTCTATTTTCAATTTCAACTGCCCCGTGCGGGTATACATACTGCACAACAAATAGTCCTTTCCAATGAGATCGTAACTTACCCGTATGTAGATGGAGACGGGAATCATAAAGAAGAATTTGTTGTCCAGGGGTAAAAGTTTTTCTCAAAATATTTTTATCATGAAATATCTTAGTCCGGTTCTTTACAATCACCGCATTATCGTAAACTTCATCGCGGAGTTCACTTAGCTCATTTAATTGCAGCTTCCGAAAGTTGCAGACTTGATTTAAATCGAAGTTAAGTTTTTTAATGGCCCACATTATTTTATGTTCAATCTCGACAGGAAGGTGGCAAGCCTTTCCAAACACTAGGCGGTAAGGAGACATACCAAGATCGGTTTTATAAGCAGTACGAAATGCCCAAAGAGCATCCGTCAATTTGGTTGACCAATCTTTCCGGTTTTTAGAAACTGTCTTCTCCAGAATTAGTTTGATCTGTCTATTGGAAATCTCAGCTTGCCCACTCGTTTGGGGATGATAGGGTGTCGAAAGTTTGTGGTTGATTGCATATTTCTGCATTAAAGTCTCGAAAGACCGATTACAGAAATGCGTCCCGTTGTCGCTAATGATAGCGCGAGGGTGTCCAAATCGCAAAAAGATATTTTCTTTAAGGAACTTAATGACAATCTTGTTGTTATTAGTGCGACATGGAATTGCTTCCACCCATTTCGAGACGTAATCAACCGCTAATAAGATGTACAAATTCCCAAAAGAGTTGGGAAAAGGACCCATAAAATCAATACCCCAAACGTCGAAAATTTCAACAACCGAGATCAGTTGAAGTGGCATCTCATTTCTTTTAGAAATCCCACCCGTGTGTTGACATTGTGGACAGATTTTGTAATGATCATATGCATCTTTAAATAATGTAGGCCAGTAAAAACCGCATTGCAAAACCTTCTCCGCCGTTTTTCATGGACCAAAGTGACCTCCACATGTCTGATTATGACAGAATGACAGAACACTCTTGAATTCATCATTGGGGACACATTTGCGAATGATTTGGTCAGGACAATATTTAAACAAATAAGGTTCATCACAGTAAAAATGCTTTACTTGGGATAGAAGTTGATAATTGTCTTGTTTAGACCATTCGCTAGGAATAAGTCCCGTTGGTAGATAATTCACAATATCCACGAACCAAGGTTCGCCAGATACGGTCAAGAGCTGTTCGTCTGGGAAAGAGTCGTTAATTAGGAAGGTCACAGTTGGTGAAGAGATGCGCGAAAGATGGTCGGATACTACATTTTCACATCCTTTCTTATCTCATATGACAAGATCAAATTCTTGTAATAATAGGATCCAATGTATTAACCCGCCTTTAGCATCCTTCTTCGATAAAAGATGTTTTAGGGTGGAGTGATCAGTGTAAACCACAATCGGTGAGCCAATCAAGTAAGGCCTGAATTTTTCTAATGCAAATACAACTGCCAAGAGTTCTTTCTCGGTGGTTGTATAATTAATTTGGGCATCATTCAAGGTCTTACTTGTATAATAAATCACATGTGGCATCTTATTAATGCGCTGTCCTAAGACTGCACAAACAGGAAAATCTGATGCATCACACATAAGCTCAAACGGGTGGTTCCAATCAGGAGATGATAGAATGGGGGCTGTAGTGAGAGAATTTTTAAGTGATTCAAAAGCAGCCACACAGTTTGAGTCAAAGTGAAATGTGGTATCTTTGGCCAAGAGAAGAGTTAAGGGTCTAGCAATTTTTCTAAAACCTTAATGAATCTTCTATAAAATCCTGCATGACCAAGGAAAGATCGTATATATTTGACGCATTTGGGATGAGGAAGGTTATGAATGACATCTATTTTAGCTCTGTTGACCTCAATGACTTTCCGTGAAATGGCATGTCTAAGCACAATACCCTCTTGGACCATGAAATGGCATTTTCCCCAATTCAAAGTTAAGTTCTTATTTTTACAATGAGTAAGAACTGCGTCAAGATGAGATAGGCAATCATCAAAAGAATCCCTGAATATCAAGAAATCGTCCATGAAAATCTCCAGAAAATTCTCGACCATGTCCGAGAATATCCCCATCATATACCGCTGAAATGTAGCGGGAGCATTGCATAACCCAAAGGGCATGCGTCTATAAGCAAAGGTACCAAAAGGACAAGTAAATGTGGCTTTATCTTGATCCTTTTCGGCAATAGGGACCTGGTTATAGACAGAGTATCCGTCCATGAAACAATAATATTCTTGTCCATCTAATCGTTCCAACATCTGGTCAATGAAAGGTAGAGGAAAGTGGTCTTTGCTCGTTGCGGCATTGAGTTTTCTGTAATCAATACATACACGCCACCCAGTTTGAGTGCATGTCTGGATCAACTCATTCGCCTCATTAGATATGACCATGATGCCAGACTTCTTAGGGACTACATGAATAGGACATACCCATTGGCTATCAGAGATTGGGTAAATGATACCACTGTCAAGGCATTTGATGATTTCTTTCTTTACCGCTTCCTTTATGACGGGGTTTAACGGTCTTTGTGGTTCTCGGGTTGGCTTGGTTTCATCCATCAAATTTATATGATGTTCTACAATCAAGGGACTAATCCCTTTGATGCCAACCATTGTCCAACCGAATGCTTGCCTATTAGATCTCAAGACCATCAAAAGAGCGTTCTCTTGCTCTAAGGCTAGAGAAGCGGATATGATCGCAGGCAAAGACTCATTCTCACATAAATATGCATATTTAAGGTGAGAAGGTAACAATTTGAGATCTAATGTCGGCGGAGAGACAATAGAAGGTGGAGTAAGCGAATGACATTCGGATTCTCGAAGAAGTTCATAACCTGCAAAGGATACAGACTCGGAAAGTTTGTCTGACTTTTGTGATGAGTCAGAAGGTTCAAACTCAGGGGTGGACTCGTCAAATGTGTCCCCACTATGATGTGCAAGATCAAACAATGATGTGCTAATGTCGTCGAGATCATCAAAGCAAAGTTCATCAGCCTTGCAGCTTTCGGGAGCTATCTCGTGGACAGAACAGATATCAAGAATGTGAGCAGAGGGTTCAGATGGTTGTCTTCCAATCTTGTAAATGTTAAGCTCAATTGTCATTTTTCCAAAGGATAGGTTCATGGAACCGTTTCGACAATTAATGACAGTATTGGTAGTGGCTAAGAAGAGTCGACCAAGAATCACCGGAATTTGGTTCTGTGGGTTTGCTACAGGCTGTGTATCCAAAACAATAAAGTCCACAGGGAATATAAATTCCCCGACTTTTATCAACACGTCCTCAAGCTCACCCTTAGGTTTGGTGATGGATCGGTCATCTATCTGGAGAGTACAATGAGCGGGTTTTAACTCTCCAATCCCTAACTGCTCGTAGACAGAGTATGAAAGCAGGTTAACACTAGCGCCAAGGTCGAGTAAAGCACGGTTAATATTTTTACCTCCAATAGAAATAGAGATTGTAGGACATCCAGGGTCCTTACGTTTCTTTGGTAATTGTGGGGTAAAAGCTGTGCTAACATTATTCGTCATGAATATCTTTTTGGGCACTTGAGTCTTCCTCTTCCTAGTGCACAAGTCCTTAAGGATTTTCGCATAAGCTGGAACTTGTTGTATACCATCTAGGAGAGGGATATTTATGTTAACATGTTTAAACATTTCCATAATCTTCTCCATTTGTGGACTTGGTTTGTTTCCCCTTAACTGATTTGGGTAAGGAGTTTTAGCAATAAGAGCTGGGTCCAACATTGGAGAAGGTTGTGTGAGTGGAACAGATCCCAGAATTTGAGTGGGGATCATGTTTGGTTGACTAGAAGAAGTGGGCTTAGGGTTCGAACCTTGAGGAAAATGGAGAATAGGCTCGGAAGAAGATGATGGACTAGAGTCAGAAGTGGAAGTGGAAGTGGAAGCCCAGGTGTCACTGATATTTTCATCATTATCAATCTGTTCACCGACTTTATTATTCAGCACTCTTCCAGATCTCAACGTTGTAATGGCACTCACATTGTAGTGTTGTGAATGCCCAGGATTCGGTAGGGGTTGAGATGGAAGTTTCTCTTTCTCTCTAGCACTCATTTCGGCATTTAATCGTGCAATTTTGCTTCTATCGATTTAATACTCTCACTGTGGGAGGCGGAGTTCTTCTTTATATCATTGATAGAAGACCTTATATCAGCCGACACTTGGATGGAATGTTTCATGAACAAATCCAAGGTTCGTTCGAGTGAAGAAGAGTTATCGGTACCGGCCAATTGCAAAGAATTATTATACGGTGCAGAAGTGTTGGCCGAATTTTGAAAATTTTGTGGTTGAAAGGGGTGCTGACTCAGTTGTAGTGGTTGCTGTTGTTGTGGAGGGACCCTTTGAAAGTTATTTTAGTTTGGAACCGTATTTTGAGTTTGGTGTTGGTTCCAAGCAAAATTAGGGTGATTCCTCCAACCCTAATTATAAGTGGAAGAATAAGGATCGTTTCTAGGTCGTTGCTGAAAAGCAGCATTAGTGTGCTCTTGACCTTGAAACGGAGAATTCAAAGGACATTCTTCCGTCAAATGTGATGGATCGAAACAACATCCACACACGGTTTTAGGGAGTGTGACCTGGTTTAGGGAGGCTAATAAAAATTTGTGTTCCATAGCTTTAAGTTTCTTTTGCATTGCTGCCATTTCAGTTTTGACTGCTATGGAAACATCAAGTTAATGGATACTATCCCTAGATGATGGTTGACTAACACTCTCACATTGCAAAGTTTTTTCAGCAAAATCTTCTAAAAATTTCCAAGCTTCACCATCGTCTTTAGACATGAAATTGCCTTGACACATAGATTCAAGCATCTGCTTTGTTGTTGGATTAATGCCCTCATATATGATTCGACACAGATCCCATCTATGGATTCCGTGATGAGGACATTGGACTAGCAGATCCTTGAATCGTTCAAAACACTTCCAAAATTGTTTATTGGGAAGCTGGGTAAATTGATTGATTTCGCTACGGACATGGGCAATCTTATGATTGGGATAGAATTTCTTGAGGAAAGCTATGACGATTTCATCCCAGTTTGAAATAGAGTGTGCAGCTATGTTATAAAGCCATTTTTCGGCTAAATCGCACAAAGTCAATGGGAGAACACGTAAACGCATAGCATCTACAGAAAGTTATGAAGTGCCCATCATAGCACATACGTTTTCAAATTTGGTGATAAAAACGTATACGTCTTCAGACACAAGACCGTGAAATTTTGGTAAAAAATTGATATACTGTGGTTTGATTTCGAAATTATCCCCATTGGCTGGTGGAATAGAAAGACAAGTAAAAAAAGGACCACGTATAGGATAGCATCTCTCTTGGAGAGACATATGCGGTAGATTTTGCGCACCTGCGGGTGGTGGCAAAGTGGTGTTAAAATTTGATGGAGATTCGTCCATCTCGGTGGACGTGGTGAGTGGTGAGGAAAAAGAAAATGTAGAATTACCGACTTCGGAGTCGATAGGAGGAACGCGGACAAGACGGGCACTAGAATCCCGTGTCCAGCCGAGCATGCACTAAACAATTTAGCACAAGTGGCAGCGTTTGTGATAATTAGAGAAAATGATTTATTTTTGGTTTGTTTTGAAAAAGACGGATTTAGAAAAATTACAACAAAAAATGCACAATCAACTCTAGATCTACGGTCACCTAGGTCAAGCCATTAGACCGCTCCTAGACTTCCAGAAGACAAATCGCAGGATAAATCCTCTACTACCTCTTTATCTCTCCTGTGGCCAGGTAAAAGCCATGTAAGTGGGAGGTATCCGCTACGTAAGTAGCGGGCCTAATTAAATAACCAGTTGCCTTAGACATACTTGCCTTAGACACCACAAAAGAAATGCAGATAAGTGTTCATATCATAATATTGTATTATTATATTCCCCATTCTTATTCATTTTACAAATAAACAGGTGTTTTTGATCCATGTCTGCTACATAGTTGCAGGTTATAAGTTCTCGGAACAAAAATAGTGAAAACGATGAAAAGACGATACAAAAGTGAGACTACGACCAACAAATGGAAAGATCTTGATCATGCCTACAGTTTGAAGACTAAACGAAGATCAATAGACAATTTCACAAAGAACAAAGGTAGCGCAAGGTTCAAGACTTCAACACGAAGCAAGCGGTAAAGTCCACGAAATTATTCACTGTGGAAATCTGGAAGAAAACTAGAAGACAACCTGAGAAACCAAATAAAGAAACAAGAAGACAAATGCAAACAGAAGAAGTCCAGAAAAATGCAACCCAAGACCCCACCATTTGGCCGTGGATCCGCGACCAAACAAGGGTTTTGGCCGCGGTTCCGCTGCCGTGCTAGACGCGTGTCAGTGGGAATGTTGATGGCGTGACGGTGTGTTGACTAGGCTTCTTTAGGGGTATATTTATAAATGCAGATATGAGTCGATTGTAACCCTAGGGTTTCTATGCTCTATAAATAGAAATCCTAAATATCTTTTTGAGTTATTCCTCTTCTTGTGCCTCATTGTATTTATCAAAATTCAGAATTCAATTCCTGTAAATGTTTGAAGAGAGTATCAAATAAAAATTAGAGTAAGTTTTCTTTTTTATTGCCCTAGTTAATTTTATTATCTGCCCTAGTATAACTTTTATTATCTGCCCCAGTATAACTTTTATTATCTGCCCTAGTTAATTAGTTTAGAACATGTTTATCAATTCCCTAATGAGTGAGTAGTTCCTCACTTGTTAGGATTAGGAATATGAGAGGTTTGAGAGATGAAAATCTTTCACCCCTTTCTTTCCCATGACACGTTTTTATAGGACTCCATGCATACATACACACACCGCTCCCTACGGCACCCTATCCCACGAGGTTGCGGTGATACCGTAGTATAAAAGACCGGTTGTGAATGTTTTCCATGGAGCTTAGGGTAAGAATTAAGAAAGTAAGGACAAGAACCTAAAGGAAGAAACCTAGTTTCTTCCTGATGGTACTAATCCACTTTATTAATTATTACTATAACACCTAATAGATCTTAATTAGGGCATAGAAAGCGGTGAGGAATATTAACTTTCCAAACTTAACCTAAACCTAACCCTAGCAAGGTTCTAATCCTAGTCTAGATCAACTTAGTTTTTAGTGATATTCAATCCAACACCGTTTGGAATTAACTCGTTAGAACAATTAGAGAATACACAAAATCCCTGTGGTCCGACCCGTACTCACCGGCTAACTACCAAGCGACGCCATTCTTGATTGCGGTTAACAATTCTTTGATCAATCAAATGGCGCCGTTGCCGGGGATGGCGTTGTTATTTTCATTTTGTAATTTCGGGTTAATATAAAATTGAAAAATCATAAAAACTGAAAAATAAAACCATATAAAAGTTTTATCATCTTGTTATTTTGTGAAGGGTATGTTTCGTTTGAATTTTGCAGGATCGACGAACGGATTCAGATCTGGAAAAATCCAGAGATCGAAACAGAAAACAGCAGATCTGAACAACCGAGGAGTACCACAACAGAGCAACAGAAAAAACTGAAGACCTGATCTACCTTTCTGATCGCGGAACCGCCGCCGGAGGTACGCTTTCGCCGCGAAACCGCCGCGGTCTGCTGACGTCAGCAGACCAAATCTCCACTGTGAGTCTCCTGTTCTTCCTCTGAACCCCCCG
The DNA here is from genome assembly GCA_030015575.1 of Agapanthus africanus. Classification (NCBI taxonomy): domain Eukaryota; kingdom Viridiplantae; phylum Streptophyta; class Magnoliopsida; order Asparagales; family Amaryllidaceae; genus Agapanthus; species Agapanthus africanus. The sequence goes on along the minus strand of CM057340.1, from coordinate 171,888,497 downwards.
ATATCTCCTCTGTAAAATTTTCCTGCAGGATTCTTTGCGCCAAAAATTTCTCCCCTTCTCCAATAACTTGATCTTGTGCAGGATTCTTTGTGCCGCGCTAAAAAAAATTGTTTGCAAGTGATTGTGTTTACTGCTTTGCATATTTTAAATTGACTTTAAGGGGCTTGAACACCAATTTAAATTGGGTGGGGATTTCATCACCCTTTCCAGGACCCCAAAAATCACATAAAACATATTGCATTGACCATCAAGTTAATTAAAAAAAGATTAGACTCAGCTCCAAGGACTTCGCGCTCAATAGGACAAAGGAATAGTTTTAGGCATCGACCGTTGATCTTAGCCTGACTTTGTGGTGCCTAGGCTAGACAGGTGGGGAAAGATAACTTTAAAAGGCCCGTCTCATGGTGATTCGTGAGCGGATCCCTCCTTTCTCTACTTGTGCTTACATAGCCACAATTGGCGGTGAAGAGGCGGATTGAGGTCCTTACATCTTGTCCTTTGGAATAGTTAGGAGCTGTCTAGCTGACCTAGGTGACCCTAGATTTAGGCTTGATTGTGCATTTGTGATTGATTGAACGTGTGTCTAAGCCTTTTATTGAAAATCTTTTTGCAAAATGCCCATAAAAAAAACACAAAAAGAAAAATCTTTTACAAAAAAAAAACTTGCAACTTGTCGCTAAGAAATCCGTGCACCCCACTTGCACCCACATTCTTTTTCTTCTCCTTCTTACATCATGGGTACCCCACCTCCCAAAACTCTTGCCGAATTTTGGTACCCCCATCCAAACATTGCTTCTTACGTGAATTGTTTTGGTCGAATTACGGACGACCTCTCCATGCCCAAAATTTCTTTGAAAGATCGAATAGAAGCGTCTATGAGAAACAGTTCGACTCTACAATCCACTTTGTATCAACCATTTCAACCTTCACCGCCTTCTTACGTTGATACCCCTTTTTCGAGTCCTGCTGTAACTCCGAAACCCATGTCTATAGCTGAACATATTGAACAATCTCGTAACCGATCTTTCACTCCTTTCAACACTTCCAGTTCTTAGAATCAAAAAGTCTATTCACCTTTTTATCCAAATGTTGATTCTACTCCTGTCCAACCATTCAATTCCTACCAGTCCTACCCGACTTCCGCACCTTCACTAGACATTGCTTCTACACAACCATTTGGGAGTTTCACGTATCCAAACAACTTTGAATGTTTTACTGAAACCCCTTCACAACCCATGTCTAGTCTAGAACAGTTGTTGGAAGCTTATATTGTAGCGACAAACAAACAGATGAGGAATTTGGATGCGTCCATTGCCGCCCTTATGCAACCTAGTGACCCGGTAGCTAGTTTCCAACTAGCTCCAAAAATTCCAATGTATGATGAGGCGGTTGGACAGATTGAGAATTTGAGTGGAGAGAGTGAGCTGTGCACCCTTCTAAATCAAACCTACCCATCACAAATTGAATTCCACAACTCCGGTTTTCAAACAAGTGTCCCAAATGATTCACCAGTTGAAAATAAAACATTTAATGAGTTGTGCGACTTTGTAGTGCTTGATTTGCCAGATTATGAAGAGCCCTTTTCGAGTGAAACCATTACCAATCCTTTTGAACTCTACACCTCCACTCTAGAACCTAAATTGATTAACATCCATGCTTTTGATGAGGTGTCCGAGAAAATTAATTTTCACTTGATCGAGGATATTGACGCCGGGAATATTTTGGATGATGAACCTGTAGATTTGACTGAAATTTTCTCTCCAATTCATCATCCCGAGTCATTAAATGTTTCTCCCGAACTTCATATGCGTCTTAATTTTGATGATAATTGCATGGATAAAATAATTTTTGAGGAGAATTATGAGGATAGTAATGAGGAGAGTATTGAGGATGAACCCGTTTTGTTTGATGTGTCGGATTTTCCAATTCATCCTCCTGAACCTTTAACTGTTATACTTCCTAAATCACCCCCACTCATCCTTTCCATCGTTCCGATCACGCAGGAGGATTGTGATCTTGAAAAATTTCTGTTCGATCACAGCAGTTTGGACGCCACTAGTGCGTTTCTCTTTGAACCTGACACAGTTCTCACAGCCGATAACGTTTACGGGTGTTTCACTTTTTCGGACGATTTTGAAGACTCACCGCCCGAGTTTGAGTCCTTTGAATTTTCAGATGGGTTAGTTGAACCATCAGACTCGGTTGCTTACAGTCATTTCAAACTATTGATTGAATCCTTCGAGTTCGAGACAGTTTACTTAGGTAAGAATAAGACTATTCCTAAATCACTCCCCTTCGTCTTTTCCATCGTTTCGACCGCGCAAGAATCCGTCGCGCTTCCATGTTCAATGGATGGTGTACCAAGTTCAACGTACCCATGTTTTCTTGCGAATCTTGAGGGATTTGACCCCATTTCTCGACGGGTTGATAGATTAGCACAATCGCTTTTAACACATCGGTCATCACAATTTGTGCTAATTTATTCACTTAATTTACACCCTCAAGTTCGTACTCCACTTCTTTCTCTCTTCCGCCATTCTCCTCCTCCACCGAGACCGTATACCGCTTCTATCTCCACACGGTCTCGTGTGCTTCTCATTTCTTTTCCCTACACTCCATTCTTTCACCAACCCTATCATTATCACGATAAATTTTTTGAATGGTTGGTGCTAACCTTTGGCCTGTGTAAGGCCTTGTATAGTTTGATTTTTCTTCTCCCTAAATCTGAACTTTAAACGCTTAAAACAGTGGAAACACTGTCTCACTTAAGTTTGGGGGGGACTGTTGTATATATATTTTGTTTTTTCTTTTCTTTTTTCTTTTAACAATAAAAAAAATTATAAATAAAAAACAGGGGAGTGCCGGCAATTTTGATCCTCTTGGTGCAGCCTGACAGTGAGGACACTGTCAAGTTTAAGTTTGGGGGTGTGCTCGGTAAAGCCTTCTTCCTTCGTATTTATTTGTATATTTTTGCATTTGCATACTTATTCTAAAACCCATAAAAACTGAATTTTTTTAAAAATTATAAAAATTAAAGATTCAATTTTGGCCATAATTGACTTGAGTTTGACAAAAAGGTTAACTAGCTAGAAACAACTAGATCTTAGACTTAGTAAATTAAAAACCCTAAAAATAACCTTACTTAAAATTTAACGGTAGAAAAATATATGTCTTTGTAGTTTATTTAGAAATAGGAAAATTTTGAGTTCACTTCTTAGGCTAAGTCAAAATAAGGGAAGGGTATTGATATTTTTATTAAAGTGTAAGTCTGAAAAATAATTCCTAAGCTTAAGTCTAAATTTTGAAAATATATACCCTACAAATTGCATAAACACGTACCTTGAAACTTGGAATAGTAGAGAAGACCGTGAAATGCTCTTGTCTAAAGTCCTTAGTATGAAAGAAAATGAAATAAAAAAATACAAGTGTGAATAAAGAGATAAAAAAATGAATACTGGTTTTTGTAATTACTTAAGGCTGCATAAATAGAAAAAATATTTAGCGAAGGTGCTTCATCACCTAGTGCCTTAGACCAACTGGTTTGGGAGTCACTGCTAAACCCTTAGGTGTTACAAGACTAGGAATTACGCCTTAATGTGCAAATACATTTTGTAATCGGTCGTTAGTACCTCAAGAAGTAGTAACGGTCGCATGAAGAATGTGTGAGCAATTTCATCTAAAAATTCACCAATTAAGAAGTGCTTTGGACGACGGACAAGAGTATGATAGCTTGATTTGAACTTCCAAGTGTAGGGGTGATATATACACACACGTAGGGGTATGTGATTGGGGTTTAGAGATAGGAATGAAGAATATGACTTATATCTTTAATAGAGATGATAAAAATTCCTAAGTTGAGATATAACCCTAGAAGGAAAACTTAAAAGATGCCAAAACCTAAGTAAATTCATAAGAACATATATAATCTTAAGTTAAATAATAAAGAAGCGTGAAAAATACGAGTGGATAATTTCTGAGTCGAAGATAATAGAGTTTCTTGTTAAAAAAAACCTAATTGGAAAATAAAATTCAATAGGCCGAATTGATAGGATTTTGTGGGTAGTATCTGTAGGGTTCCTAGGCACGCTAATGAGGTCTTACAAGGTATCAACCATGCCAATTTCAAATTTTACAAGTGCCGAGAAACCCTAATACGGATTCGTTGACTAGAGTTTAGGCGAAAAGTGAAACTAGTTAACAACTTAACTAAAAGAAAGAGGCTACAACCTTTGTAGATCCGGTTCTCCATTTCCTTAGCTCCACGTAGACGTCCCCTCGCTGTCCATATCGGATCCCGGACTCTAGCATCGGCTTCATCGGAGAAATGGGCGGGTTAGGTCGTCGATTTCGATGCCGAAGATGATCTACGTCGAGGCAACACAAGATCAAGCTCCAACTTCACCAAGTCGTGAAACTTGTGAAGAAAACACCCTATACTACTTGGTAAGAGGTAGAGGATGAAGAAATAGGAGGTGGGTTCACTTTAGAATTGGATTTCTCACTCTTTTTCTCAAGATGCCATTAATGGTGGCAAGTTTTCTTCTTGTAGAAGAAGAAGAAGAAGATGATAGAATATGATAAGTCTCTCATCCAAAAAAGAAAATAATATGAATACTTATCATATACTAACCATGGTCAAGTGTGGAGAGTAAACTAGGGTTAGGTGAATGGTTAGGTTAAGGGAATAAAACAAAAATGGTCAAGCTTTCAACTCTTCATGAAGCTTCATGAAAGAAACAAAGAAAGCCACCATTTCCATTTTTTGTTTTTCCAAAATAAATAAACAAAATAAATAAATGAATAAGTAAACAAAACCCTAACCATTCATATAACCATGGTTTAATATTTACACAAACACAAGTTAGCATGTATCATCAAACATGATACAATCAAGTGCACACAAAAATATATCACATATACAATGTGCACATCAAGTGAGAAAATCCTTTTAAAGTGAACCAATACTAGTTAATGCAAAGTAATATATCAAATATATAATTATACATTAAATCATTAAATCAACACTTGATTCAATGATCCGGTCATGTCGCACATAACCGACTAGTATCAAATGTATCGACTTATCGAATCAATCTTCGATTAGATAAATAGGTTATATCGCATACCACCAATCGAAACATTCATCGCGAGAATGAAATACGGTATCACATACACGCATTATTCTCGGTCCCGCACATATCTCATATGCGCTCCTATTTCGTTTCACTTGAGCCAGGAAACCTCTGTGTAGGACTCTAAAGACTCGTCAATACGCCGGCAGCAGATGATGATCATATCAAGCACCCACAAGCCGCAAGCGGTCTGCCAAACGTAACGGCCACCCGGGTATTGAGTGATCAGAAGATCGACGAGCAAGCCCGCTCACACTCCTGTGAATCCAACCAGTAACACTTACCGTGTTGTCCGGTCTGTTCGTCTGATATGTCGCATATCAAGTCTAGGGGTGGTAAACGTCAGACCCCAATAACCGATAAGTCGTGCCGATGTGAGGCTCATAACGGGTCGAGAAACTACTGGTAACACTTACCAGCAAAACTATGATCAGCCCTGGCCAGGGACTTCCCTGTTACGGCCAATCGAGCACAGTGCAACATCAACCCCCAATACCGGGAGAGACGAAACCCCTCCTATCGCTCATTGCCTCCATGTGACTCGGGACTGTACCCAAAAACCACCGTTTTGCACGCCCTCATGGACGTGGTAAGGTGGAGATCAAAGCACAGTGGGAATCACACAAGACTCTATGACGATCTCGGGTCTACAGACTAACCTGCACGAGTGTCACCTGAGAACTGCCATCTGACGTGAGGTATAATACCATCTAGGAGTTCTCGGCGAGTCCGTCCAGTGTACCCAGTCTCCACTGAGCATCCGTATACCATCTTTGAAGTCAAACATCAATGGATATGGGATCATCTATCGCCCATCTCATGGGTCGAGAAGCGTATACGCTAGTCTACACTGGTATATCGATGCCCCGTCTCGATACACCCACGACCAGGGACCTTGAAGGATGTACCTATAGACTACCATGTCCCCACTAGTATGATCTACATCATAGTCCAGGTAGTCAGGTACACATCCTAAGGGCTTTACCAACATGTAACTATAAGACAGTTTAAAGAGACTAGTATACATGTTAAGATAAAGAGCAACTAGATAGCATACTATCATATTGAGCAAGAAAGTCATCTCTATATATGTCCAAGCATCCAATATAATATACATCATCTGTACAATACTGGCCTCTAGGGCATACATACAACTAATAGTATCCGCTGAAAACCCTCAGGAGACAACACTCCTCCTACTAGGGACACCTAGAGGTTTAACGGCTTGTTGCACGAGCTCAGTGCAATCGCGTTTCCCTGCGAAAGTGAGGCTAGGTCTTTTTCAAGAATAAACTAGGTTTGCTCGAAAACGAGCAAAAGATAAGTTTAGGGGTATTTGTTCATATCATAATATTGCATTATTATATTCCCCATTCTTATTCATTTTACAAATAAACAGGTACTTTTGATCCATATTTGCTACATAGTTGCAGGTTACAGCTTCTCGGAACAAAAACAGTGAAAACGATGAAAAGACGATACAAAAGTGAGATTGCGACCAACAAATGGAAAGATCTTGATCATACCTACAGTTTGAAGACTAAACGAAAATCAATGGACAATTTCACAAAGAATAAAGGCAGTACAAGATTTAAGACTTCAACACGAAGCAAGCAGTAAAGTCCACGAAATTATTCACTGTGGAAATCTGGAAAAAAACTAGATGACAACCTGAGAAACCAAATAAAGAAACAAGAAGACAAATGCAAACAGAAGAAGTCCAGAGAAATGCAACCCAAGACCCCACCATTTGGCCGCGGATCCACGGCCAAACATGGGTTTTGGCCGCAGTTCCGCGGCCGTGCTAGACGCGTGTCGGTGGGAAAGTTGATGGCGTGACGGTGCGTTGACTAGGCTTCTTTAGGGGTATATTTGTAAATGCAGATGTGAGTCGAATGTAACCCTAGGGTTTCTATGCTCTATAAATAGAAATCCTAAACCTCTTTTTGAGGTATGCCTCTTCTTGTGCCTCATTGTATTTATCAAAATTCAGAATTCAATTCCTGTAAATGTTTGAAGAGAGCATCAAATAAAAATTAGAGTAAGTTTTCTTTTTTATTGCCCTAGTTAATTTTATTATTTGCCCTAGTATATCTTTTATTATCTGCCCTAGTATAACTTTTATTATCTGCCCTAGTTAATTAGTTTAGAACATGTTTATCAATTCCCTAATGAGTGAGTAGTTCCTCACTTGTTAGGGTTAGGAATATGAGAGGTTTGAGTGATGAAAATCTCCCACCCCTTTCTTTCCCATCACATGTTTTTATAGGACTCCATGCATACATACACACACCGCTCCCTATGGCACCCTATCCCACGAGGTAGCGGTGATACCGTAGTATAAAAGACCGGTTGTGAATGTTTTCCATGGAGGTTAGGGTAAGAATTTAGAAAGGAAGGACGAGAACCTAGAGGAAGAAACCTAGTTTCTTCCCGATGGTACTAATCCACTTTATTAATTATTACCATAACACCTAATAGATCTTAATTAGGGTATAGAAAGCGGTGAGGAATATTGACTTTCAAAACTTAAGCTAAACCTAACCCTAGCAAGGTTCTAATCCTAGTCTAGATTAACTTAGTTTTTAGTGACAATCAATCCAACACCGTTTAGAATTAACTCGTTAGAACAATTAAAGAATACACAAAATCGCTGTGGACCGACCCGTACTCACCGGCTGGCTACCAAGCGACGCCGTTCTTGATTGCGGTTAACAATTCTTTGATCAATCAATAAGAAATAGATTACTCACGACCTTCTTCTATCCTAATTGAGCGCGACGGTCTTTAAAGTCTTGTTTAGATATTTTTTAGTTAATGAGGGTAATGCGGATGCTAGTTTTGTGATTTTTGGGGCTTAGGAAGGGTAATGAAATCCCCACTTAATCTGAATTTGGTCTTTACCCCTTAATTTCCGTATTAAAATATGCAAAACAACCAATATCAAAACATGCAACAAATTTTATTTTTGAGCAGCGAATTTTTGCAAAGAATCCTGCAGAAAAGTTGTTATTGGACAGATCAGAGAAGAGATAAGAAAGTAGAGATTATACCACAGAGAGCAGAAACCCTAACTCATCAAAACGGCCGCGGTTCCGCCGCCAATACGTGCTATCCGTCGCAGTTCCGCGGTCTGTTGTACGGTTCTTTGAACGAAATTTTGTACTGCTGCTTCCTTTTCTCCTCTGGACTTCCTAAATGCTACATAATCTTTCTCTCACTGCTCCAATGATTCCAGATTCCCTTGCAAAATTCACACACTAATCGTTAAGCACACGATATGATTTTGATTTAAATTTCTGATAGAATAATAATATTTCAACTCAAATAGCAAGCACGAACAAATTACGCATGGATCCCCGGCAACGACGCCATTTGGTTGATATAAAAATTCGTCATTGTATATGAAAAGTATAATCACAATCAAAGAATTTAAAGCCGCAATCAATAACGGTGTCGATGTAGTTCGTTAATGAGTACGGGTCGTCCACTGAGATTCGTGTATTTATTCGTTCTTGCTTTAGTTAAGTCAAAAGAAAATAGTAAAGAAATTTCAAGAAAATGAATCAAGAATTAATGGATGAAATATCTGCAAGAAACATCAAGAAAGAGTTTAAGATTTAGTAATCAAGAAAATGTCCAAAATCAATTTTAAGTATCAAGAAAATGTAGAATAGCTTGTAGGATTCGATAGGAATTAGTAGCAATGATGAATACTAATAATGACTTATCTTATCTATTGATGAATTATAGCTGGAACGATGGCGATGAATGAAGATTAGGGATCTATTGAAGAAACTAGGGTTTCTCCTTCACTATCCCTTGTTTTTTCATATATCACTATTCAAATCTAGCCTTTAACAAAGAGAATCATCACTCATTTAATCCCAAATTGCAACGAAATTATCAAGAACGGTGATCTCGCTCCAAATTTGGTCATGATGATTCTTTTTCCTAAAGTTCATAATTTTCATAAGACTTAAGACGAGTTTAGGATTTCATCACCATTTGATCTACCGATCTCCTTCGAATCTCTAACAAGCGGAGATTTCACTCACGCGTCATGAAAATAAAAGAATCAAGAATTAGAAATCTCATAATGCGAAAATGTAAAGAAAGCGAGAATTAACAATTTATCACCTTTATCAATCAACTTCTAATTACATATTCCTTCAATCCGAGGTTTTAAGAATTGCTCTCGATCGCTCCCTTGAAGAGGTAACTATTTCGTCGAATTTCGCTTCGCTCGATCTCTCTAAGACTTGGACCTGTCGAGGATCTCGCGTTCTTGATGATTGATGATGATCGGCTTCGCGTAAAGGATCTTGAATGTCATTGCTTGATTTTGTTCTCAATGATTCTTGATTTGGATCTTGAGTAGGAATTGAATTGGATTTGGTTTTGGTTTGTGTGCTAGAAATCGACTGCAATCAACAACCTTCACAATGTAGGCTTAGATATCTTTTTATAGCTCTTCACCAATCTTCCACTAGAAACTGGGGCAATCTTCTCCAAGTAGCTAAGTAGTTGTAGGGAAACTTCTAGAATAAGGTAGTTATCAAGCTTCCTCAAGAAGCTAGGCTGTTGGAAGGAAGTTTACAGAGCAAGTTTTTTATAATGGAGCGTCTTCAACAAGCTAGGTAGTTGCAATGAAGCTTCGGGAGAACTTTTGACCGTCGATGCCCTAACTAGGCCGCGGATCCTCGGCGACTCGGCCTGACTCGGCCACGGATCCGCGACCGTTTGGTGAGAACAGAGCTTCAAATTTCTTCCGTCTTCTTGTGTTGGTTTCAGAGTTTATATTTGATATCTGGAATCTTCTTATCTCTTCTGAATCTCTGCCAGATTTTAACTCTTTGATTTGCTGTATTTTGTCGGCAAATTTGCGATTCCGATATCTGTCCTGAAATAATTTTCTGCACAAAATCTCACTAAAGAATGTTGAGATAGAATATCATGCGTGAAGTAATAAACATACAATTTCCTTCCAGAATGTTGATTATAATGTATAACACGTGGTAATTGATATTTTCCAGACGACTTTATAATACGTGTTATATTTACAACAAACATCCTTAGATGAATGGAAAAGTGAGAAAATTGTTATGTTCAAGATTGCAATATTTTCGACTGAACACTCTCACATGTTGATAAAGCCCTTAGGATGTGTACTTGACTACTAGGACTATGATGGAGATCATACTAGTGGGGCCAGGGTAGTCCATAAGTACATCCTATAATTGTTCCTAGTCGAGGGTGTATCGAGACAAGGCATCGATATTCCAGAGTAGACTAGCGTATACGCTTCTTGACCCATATGATGGGCGATGGATACTCCCACATCTATTGGTGTTTGACACCAATGATGGTATACGGGTGCTCAGTAGAGACTGGGTACACTGAACGGACTCACCGAGAACTCCTAGTTGGTATTATACCTATCGTCAGATAGCAGTTCTCTGGTGACACTGGTACAGGTTAGTCTGTAGACCCGAGATCGTCATAGAGTCTTGTGTGATTCCCACTGTGCTTTGATTTCCACCTTACCACATTCAAGAGAACATGCAAAACGGTGGCTTTTGGGTACATTCCCAAATCACATGGAGGCAATGAGCGATAGGAGGGGATTCGTCTCTCCCGGTATTGGGAGTTGATGTTGCGCTTTGCTCGATTGGCCATAACAGGAAGTCCCTGGGTAGGACTGATTAGGAGATCTATTGGTAAGTGTTATCAGTAGTTTCTCAACCCGTTATGAGCCTCACATCGGCACGACTTATCAGTTACTAGGGTCTGACGTTGACTACCCCTAGACTGGATATGCGACATATCAGACGAAAAGACCGGACTGTACGGTAGTGTTATTGACAGGCTTTACAGGAGTTAGAGTGGGCTTGCTTGTTGATCTTCTGATCGCTCAATATCCGGGTAGCCGTTACGTCCAGCTAGTACCGCTGACGGCTTGTGGGTGCTTGATATGATCATTACCTACTGTCGGCGTATTGACGAGTCTCTAGAGTCCTATACAGGGGTTTACTGGCTCAGGCAAAATGAAGTAGAACATATGTGATATGTGCGGGACCGAGATTAATACGAGTATGTGATACCGTATTCTATTCTCGCGATTTTTGATAACGGTCGGTTATATGAGATATAGCCAAGTTATCGAATCATGTGTTGATTCGATAAGTTGATACAAATAATATTAGTCGGTCATATGAGATATAACCGGATTATTAAATCAAGTTTTGATTTAATGATTTAATGTATAATTATATATTTGATATATTAATGTACATTAACTAATATTAGCTCACTTAAGCATTTCTTTTCTCACTTATGCACTTAATATATATGTGATATATATTAATTGTATTTGTTTCTGTGTCATGCTTTATGCCACATGCTACAAGGGTGTATGAGACTTACACCATGCTAATGATAATGTAGGGTTTATTTATTTAGAGTAAATCAAATATTAGTTAGAAATTAGTCACATGGGTTAGCTTAGTGGAAGTGTCACGACCCGAAATGGCACGTGACTGGCACTTGAATCATGTGAAGTCTATAGGACCCCACCTAATTCAAGTAAGCCAAAAGCCCGAAAATCTAAACCATTTTTAAAGAAAAGAGTGAAGGAAAACTTGTTTTAAAGCAAGTGGTTTTAACAAAATAAGGTATTAAACGTTTTAAAAGCAATATCATATTTTCCCAAAAATTTCGGCAGAGTCTCCTTTGTAAATATTGGCCCCCAAACGAGTACAACACATGAAATACATAATAATAAATGAAGGCATCCCCAAGCGGGAACTAGATCTTCGCCAATTGGCGGAAATAACCACGCAAGCAATATAATATACAACGCCAAAGGACGAGGATCAAAAACTCAGAAGAAAATCAACATCCTCTAGAAAACCAGAGAAGAGTCATAATAATACAAGTGCGCGACTCTAACGTCGAAAGAATATACAACTGGTCTTCTAAATCTATCAAGTATACAAGTTTGGTTGATGGAATTTACTAGATACAACTGAATGTAAATAAAGGTACAACGGTGGTAATGATGCAAGTGAACCCACCTACCAAAGCAATGACCCGGAATAAAGTGGTGTGCCAACAAAGCCGCCAAGGAAACCTGTACGGCAAAACCTGCAAGAAACTGTGGCACAACGGGGTTGAGTTGCCAACTCGTGAGTAGAAAACATCACCGAGAAGAAATTGCATGTATGACTCTCTCCTAGAACATACAATATAATCCTCAATATATATAACCTGAAGTATCTAATAATGACAAGGGTAAACATCTATACATAAGTGTAATACCAAGTGCTAGTGTCAGTGCCTCAGGTAGAAACATATCACATATATGATGTACGAATACATAAAGGATGAAAACAAAATACATCTTTAATAAGAAAAATGTTTTCTTATCTCAGTGAGGTTTCTGTATAAAAACCGAAGTATCATCAATGAAATCAACAGAGAATCCGTGTCAAGTATCGACACAAAATATATATCCCAATATCTTAATATTTCGGGCTTCGGCAATCCAGACTGGCCCATATCATAAAATCTCAATATCTTAATGTCTCAATATCTCGGGCTCCGGCAATCTGGACTGGCCCCTATCATAAAATCTCAATATCTCAATATCTCGAGCTCCGGCAATCCGGACTGGCCCCAGGCTCCGGCAATCCAGACTGGTCCATAATCAAATCTCACGACTATGTCGGTATCCTCCGAATATCCGCCGCGTCACAAATAACCGGTCGGTAGTGCTCCCCTGCAAGGCTCAACGCCATCATCTGCGACCATCTTGCCCCGGGGTAACGCACCGGGTCCACCATGCACCCGCAGACGGTTCATCCTCCTTCTCGAATCGGGTGTATGATACTGTTCAAGAGCCGAGAAAACTCATGGTAGACACATCTCACATCATATCACGAGAAAACTGCAAATTTCTATCTTTTGAAATAAAAATGAGTTTATAAAATCCTTGCGGTTTCTCCAAATCCAGAAATCTCATGGGAAATCCGAAATCCTAAATTCGAGAGTAAATATACAGTGAATTATCGGCATAAAGCCCCATAATATGCATGACAAATGGATAATTACACATGCATGGATATCTAAGTAAAAGAATGCAATATCTAATTTAGCACATGAAAGCAGGCATACTAATAATGTGTTGAAACTACCTGCTAGCAGATTATATCAATGAAGTACTATTTCTAATGTGTACGTGACATGGAAATTACCGATGATGATGTGTGTGAGCCGGCAAGCAAGTGTACGTGGAGCATACACTTCATCGGTAACGGTGCTGGTGTCCTAACAGCATGGGTTCATAATAACAAAGGAAATCACAAGTATAAGCATGCAATGTGATAAGAACAACATGAATATATGGAAAAGATGTAGTAACCACAAAATATAAGAATATACATTTATATATATACGAGTCATACAATTTTAGCATTTGAAATAGCACGAATCCTGGTTTTTAGAAAATAGGGGCTACGATGTTTTTAAGAAAAGGTACGTCCTTTGAAATATCCGTAGTATCCCTCGGCCTGTCTTTAAAATACTCGCGATTCGTTAGTTTGAAAATAAGTATAACTCGAGCTCAGTCTAACATCTACCTGATAACTACATGACTAACCTAAGGGACTAATCGAGCGGGTAAGGAAATCCACCAATTCCAAGTCGATATATCTAGTAGTCGGTGATCCCGCCTCAATAGCGTCACGTACGATAAAATATATAATACGACATCCTCAAGTCAAGAGTATGGATCAATCATCATATTTATATTTCGTACGGTAAAATCCATCGTACGGCATCCCAAAATCGGGATACGGGTCAAATATCACATTTATCTCATTATTCATATGGTATCATTATCGTAATATCAAGAACTATGGGTACTGATCTAAAGTCTAGTACATTCCGATACCATCAATATATATCCGCGTGTGTATGAAAACACATCGCCCAACGATCCGCTCATATATCATTTCGTATATCATAACACGACCCAATTCACATCACCGATCTCATGGCATCATGCCCAATCACATCGACTCACCTCCAAGTATCATATACTATCCTCATCATCCGTGTATACATATATATATATATATATATATATATATATGTATATATATATATACACATATACATATTAACAAATACACCCATAAATCATATCACGTGTGTGCATGTGTGTGTGTGTCAACCTTACTCTAGGGTTCGCGAGTAAGAAACTAACTAATAAAAAGCACATTCATCCAAATTACACTAAATTCAATCCGTGGCCTCCTAAAGCCTTCCTTGCTAAGTATTCATATATCGCAATAATTATAACACACACACACACACACACACACACACACACACACATATATAAACACATCATATTCTACGAAATTGCGGGGGTGCTATACGCCATCCACCCGACTTCCCCCGTAGATATACATCTACTCACTTGGATGGCTCGACTAATCTGATCCAATTCCAGCTCTTCCATCTCCACGCCACATCCGACGCCTCTGCACCCGATCCTAGAAACGCACACAAGAAAAAAGAGAACACATATATAATTAGTCGTGGAAACAACCAATACAAGTCAACCAGGTGCCCTAACAAGACGCGCATGCACTTGGTGCACAAAACGCTATCGCGACAACGCCACAGACCACAACTAGGCTCGCAATACGTGGCAACCACCAAACCAAAAATCCAATCGCACCAATCGCACGTCTACGACAGATCAAATATTATATGAAATAGGTTATAATTCACCAAAACCTCAAACTTAAATAAAATCGATTTAACTCAAAAACCTAGTAAGCATCTTTTAACTGTTTTAGTACAGACTTGATGTTTTAACAATTTTAGTGGCCACAATGCTCACTAAATAACTTAATTATGTCACACAAATTATAACTAGATTTTTATCTCAATTATCTTCATAAATTTTAAAAACCTTGTTTGCTCAATAGTTTGATTAGAACAATTTACAAGTAACATTATGCAAATTAACAACTAGATTACATTTTGCATTCCTTAAGATGTTAAACTACATATTTAAACCATGAGCAAGTTGTTAGTGTATATGCCCTAGAGGTCATTACTGTATCATACTAGTTTGTATATTACTTGATAGAAGCTTGGGATATTCATAGTTGTATAGACAATCTTGCTCGAAATGATAGTATGCTACTTGGTTTGTTTCTACTTTAATGTGTGCATGTGTTTCTTATATCGCCTATACACATTAGTGGAGCCCTTAGGATCTTTGCTTGATTACCAGCGTTAAGATGGCAGTCACACTAGTGGGGGCTAGGTAATCTACAAGCACATCCTTATACAGGTCCCTAGTCGTAGGATTATCGAGACAGGGCATCGATACTCCAGAGTAGACTGGTGTATACGCTTCTCATCCCAGGAGGGGAGATGGTCTGTCCCACAGCCATCAGTACGTCGTAATGGAGATAGTATGCAGGTGCTCGTTAGGTTACGAGTACACTGGACAGGACTCGCTGGGAACTGTTGGTTTGGTATTATACCTATCGTCAGTTATCAGTTCCTAGGTGACATGAGTACAGCATAGTCCGTTGACTTGACACTGTCACTTCGCCTCGAGTGTGTTCCCACTGTTCTTAGATTACTACCCTACCACAGCTCAAATGAGTCGTGCAAACAGGTAGTAGTTGGGTGCAGTCCCGAAGCACTTGGAGGCAGTGACGGTTAGACAGGATTCGTCTCTCCCGGTATTGGGGGTTGATATCGCGCTGTGTGTAGGAGAGCCATTACACAAAGTCCCTGGCCAGGGTAAGCGAGATATACTGGTAGCGTTTCCAGTGTTATCTCAGGGTGTTCTGGGCTACACTCCGACACGACTTGTACCGCTATTAGGGGACTGACGTTTACCGCCCCCCAGGCCCGACATGCGATACTCTCAGACGAACAGACATAACTGTACGGAGATTGTCACATTCAGGCTCAGTAGGAGTTCGGATGAGTTCACCTCATCAGTCTTCTTATCGTCATCTACCTAGGGACCATTACGTACAGCTAGTACCGCTTGCGGCTTATGGTTAAACCCACTGCCAGCGTAGTGTCGAGTCTTTAGAGTCCCACACAGAGAGCTATTCGCCTTTGGGCAAAACAGAGTAGAGGTCGCATGGTTTTGCGACAGGGTTCGTTCACCTCCATGCACTTGTGCATGTTTGGTGTCCGGGAAGTTATTACTAGCGGGCTTTGGTTTAAGCCAAATCCTAGTATATGATTTTGGATTGGTTTTATCTCATTGTATTCGTGTTCCTCGGAACACGGATGCGGGTGTGTATGCACAGTTTACAGAGGCAGAGGATTCTCATTAAGGTTGTTGACCGTTGACTTTTTCTAAACCCTAATGAGAATGGGAAATATGATTAATAATATTAATTAAGGATTATTATGCCATGGTTGAGTTGAACTTTTGACTTTTGTTGACTTTGTTGACCGGTTGACCAAAGTGGACTTGTTGACCATCATCATTTCTTTTCAGTGATGCTTCTTGTTCTTTGCAAAATACATTTAATGAATGAAATGATAATGGTCATTCATAAACTAACCATCACACCTTTTCTTAATTATTATTATTATTATCATAATTCCTAATATGAGAGTATGGTTGTAAAAATTGTATCATTCTCACTTGCTTACTCTCTCTTATCAAAGCTCATCCTCTTCCTCTCTCTCAAAACTCTCATGTCTCATGTGTTGAGAACCATGAGCTATTGAGTTAAAACCACCATCACTCTTCTCTACTCACTCTAGAGTTCTAGGTTTAGCAAGCCAAGCACTTTAGTTGCCTCTCAGTTGAGGTAGGAGCTCAAGGTAGAGGCTTTCGGGTGGATCTGTCTTCGACAACAAGGAGACTACGAGGTGGAGCCATTCCAACCACTCCAAGGAGCAAGAAGAGAAGGAGTTCAAGACCTAGGTATAAGCCTCTAACATAGTAGTTAAACTTGTAGTTAGTTTGCTAGGTTTTTGTTTAGAAAAGATTCTCATTTCTAGTCCATGTTGCCTTGTCATAAAAAATCGTTTTTTTGCCGTTTTTGCCTCCCCGTAAGGACCGGGGTGGGCAACGTGGACTTACAGTGGTATCAAAACCTAGCTAAACAACAACTAGTATGTTAGCAAAGTATTTAGAATTTCGATCCGAGAAAAAATCGCAAAACACGTCCGAAAACTTAACTTTCTGCCGATTTTTAAAACTGCTCTAAAAATAATTCCACACATCTTAAAAATCCGTGCAGGGTTTTCTGGGAACACACAAAAAAAATGAGCCCACGGCTCGACCAGACCGCCGCGGAAGCGCGGCGAAACCATGCGTTTCTCCGCGGATCCGCGGCCGAGTCAACTCGGTCGCGACTCAGATTTATTGCAGTGTTCTTGTTTTGACGTTTTGTGATTTTTAAAATATTCTGTTTCTGCCCAGAATTTTCAGAGAACAAAGTTGTGTTTGGGGTAGTTACAAATCCGTTTTTTGGATCGAAATTCTGTAGACTTTAGCTAATTGGTTATATCTGTGATGTGATATATACACTGAACTGTAAGTGCACGGCAGCGCCCCGGCCGTCAATCCGACGCCGGAATGCGGAAACGAAATTTTTACGGAACTTGTAAACCGGCACTTCCGCGCACTATAAAACCCAGATCGGGCCATTAACCTACTCCTAGCAAACTAGAAGATGGGTAGAGAGATATACCGAGCGATCCATGTCCTTCGATCTTCGGCCTCCGTCCCGATCTCCTCGCGGAATCTCCGGTCTTCGCCTCCTCGTCGGAAAGGGCACCACATCGCCGGGTTCTTTTACGGGCTCCCATCTCTGGACCGAGGCAACTCGGGCACGAAGATGGCGAGCCGACATGCCCAAGAATACTGTAGGCTAAGTGTACAATCCATTGTCTCAATGGGGTATGAAGTTGCCATTGATGTGGAGGTGAAGAATGATCTTTGGAGAGAGGTGAGGGATTTTTGTAGCAAGCCAAAAATGAGATGAGTAATTTCCCCACACACAAAATGAATCCTATCCCCTTACAAAAATGTGGCCGGCCATCACTAATGGTGGAGGGAAAAATGATGGATTAAAATAAGTAAGGAAAATGTGTGATAAAAAGATCACATCAAAGTCTTTCCAAAATCCTTTCATAATCAAATCAACTCCTTTCTCATTAATGCTAGCCATGATGAAAGAAAAAAGCAAAGATGCTTTGAATTATCATAATCTCTCCATTTACAAGAACCCCCCTCCACAATTGCTAATTTGCACATTTGCAAATTAGCCCCTCCCACAGAAAAATCCGGCCATGAAGGAACAAAGGAAAACTGGCCGAAACGGAATGCAAACTGGCAACTTCAAAAAACTGATCCCATAATAAATTACAGAAAAACCCCGCGACTGATATACATACCCGCATTTGTATTCCAACCGAATACAAATGCAAAGAGACAAAATCTACACTGTACAATACTAGGATCCGGCTTAAACCAAAGCCCGCTAGTATTATCCGTCCGATCATGATCCGTGCAATACCGCACGTATCTAATCGAACCATGCCATATTTCCATATGGCCTCTACAGCGTTTCCCCCGAAACTTGAGAAACTATCTGTGGGGGACTCTAAAGACTCGTCAATACTTTGGCTGTGGATTTAACCACTAGCACGTCAGAGGTATTAACCATACGTGACAGGCTACCAGCTATTGACCAAAAGGGACGTCTGTGAGCGAACTCATCCTGACACCCTACTGAGCCTGTCAGTGACAATATCCGTACAGTCCGGTCCGTTCGTCTATAAGCATCGCATGGCGGGCCTAGGGGGTTGGTAAAAGTCAGACCCCTAATAGCGGTACAAATCGTGTCGGAGTGTAGCCCAGAACACCCTGAGATACTATTGGAATACTTACCAGTAAATCTCCTGCCTTGGCCAAGGACTTCGTGTAATGGCTCTCCTAGACACAGCGCGACCTCACCCCCAATACCGGAAGAGACGAACCCCTGCAGATCCGCTCACTGTCTCCATGTGGCTCGGGACTGTACCCAACTAAAACCTGTTTGCACGACTCCTTTGAGCGTGGTAGGGTAGTAATGAAAGTACAGTGGGAACTCACACGAGACAAATGACGATCTCAGGTCGATGAACTAACCTGTACACATGTCACCAGGGAACTGCTATCTGACGTCAATTATAAGACCAACTAGTATGTTCCCGGTGAGTCCTGTCCGGTGTACTCATAACCCAATGAGCACATGTATACATCTTAGGTGAACCAACTGACACCAATGGCTTGTGAGACCGGCCACCGCCCCTCGTCGGGGTCTCGACTGTATACACTAGTCTACTCTGGAGTATCGATGCCCTGTCTCGAAACTCCCACGACTAGGGACCTTTTAAGGATTTGCTTATAGACCCCAGCTTCCACGTATATGATCGCCCTCATACTGCTGGCAGTCAAGCAAGAATCCTAAGGGCTCTATCAACGTGCAATAGCGACGTGTCAGGTCACCTAAAGCAGTACACGATGATAAAGATAAACCAGATAGCATACTATCATCTTGAGTAAAATTGTCCTACCGGTATAGGTCCTCCCTCAATCATTGCAATCACGTGCCTGTGATCCAATAATTGACTCTGAGGGCACTATCTCCAACATGAACGTCGACTAATCGCTATATGTCGATTAGTGGGGGTTGTGCATATCTGTGATCTGTAATGTTGTTGGATTGTGTATATGAACTTGTTGGATTGTCGCGGATGAATAGCCGGGGGTTGTGAGATGAGAGTTTTCTTTTTCTTTCATTTGATGTAATATGTAAATTAATGTAATATTATTTTGTGGCCGCACATCCGGGATGAGTTTGTGGCCGCCATTGTATATTATTTCTTTTACTGTTTTTGCTCTTAGGATAGACCCAAGGTGGGGTGCACAAACTACCGGGTACCTCGAAGTGCCGAGTGGCCTACTCACGTTGTTGAGGGAGGTTGCTTCACTTCGAGTACTTTGCGGGTAGTTTGCCGCACCCGTAGGGGTCTAGGGTGGGGTTTGACTATTCATCGCGACCGTGTAATCCGTCTTTCGTTGCAGGCTCGAACGAAATGCGGATTCCTAGCATATCCAATGTGTTCATCTATGATCTGGAATGGCTATCATTGCACCTGACGAATGTATATATCTATATATGATATCTAGTAGGCGTTGCTTATGTTTTGCATCCGCGCTAGTCCAGCCCCCGCTCTGTCGTTAGTTAAGCAACCTAACGGATGGTGACGGGGCCCCGTGGCAAATGCGGATGGCATAAGCGTACGTCGTATTTTCGTTGTTTTCTACAATGGTAGGATTAATTGATGGGACGCATTAAATTAATACAAGAAAATAAACCAAAGTTAAAATCGTTGGAACAATTTCAAAACAACTTTTAAACGCGGAGCTTAAACCACTCTTTTTAAAAGCTATCAGGTTTCTTCGATTATATCAAGTTCACTACGTTCACGGTTTCGCCAAAACCATTCGTAGCCCTCCATCATTTCAGTTAAATATTCGGTAGTATTCAAGCTATGTATTTTAACCTACGCCAAGGCATAGTGATTGGTAGCTGCCGGATATTTATCTGTTGCATAGATAGATGCGTTGGTTTGAGACAGTCATACTGCCATTTTGGCCTACGTCAAGGGTATGTACGGGTGGGTTCAAATTAACCTGGTAAATGATGGGTAGAACTTGACATGCGACTTATGATATTTTGGCTTACGTCAAGGTCATAAGAGCATGGGGCAAAAATCCACATCGGGAGTTTCTAAAGAAACTAAAACTTGCTGGTGCTGCATACCATTTGGAGTGTGATGATTCTGGTAGGATTCCTTCAGTTTTATCACACGATGAAATTTGGATCCCGATCTTACTGTGAGTATATGCTACTCCTCGGGAACTTTCTCACTTAACGATCCATGCTATAAACCAAGTAGGTGTCTAGAAAGGTGTTAGCGGGGCTACGCCCATAGGGAAAAGAGGTTATTTAATTAAGGAACTTCGTGAAAGCGTTGGAAAACCTCCCTCGAAGTACAAACACTGGCCTGGCTGAACGGTTAAGCAAGTATTGTACGGTGAGATTGATCCCGACTAATTCTTCTTTTTTGGTTTGAAGAAGGATTCGAGAAACAGTGGGAGCCATCCTGTTTAGACAAACTAAAAACCACTCTAAATTTGCAAGAGCATCATGCTAAAGTGTTTCTTCTCTCTCTCCTAATTGCAGCGACCAAACATCATGATCGGACTTAAGTTACTACTAGAAAAAATATACTGATAGGGCCAAACTATAAAGATTGGCTCAGGAATGTCAAAATGGCAATCACTTATGACAAGTTGGGGTATCTCCTTACCACCAAAGCTCCCCCTGTCCCAGGACCTCAATCCAACGT
Organism: Agapanthus africanus; assembly: GCA_030015575.1. NCBI lineage: Eukaryota > Viridiplantae > Streptophyta > Magnoliopsida > Asparagales > Amaryllidaceae > Agapanthus > Agapanthus africanus. The sequence goes on along the minus strand of CM057340.1, from coordinate 171,866,895 downwards.
CGCGGATAAGGAAATCCGTAAGACCTGGGAGATTGATTGCGCGAGGGCCAAGTGAATTGTGCTTGCCTCTATGGACAATGAACATCAGAGGAAGCACGAGGATATGGACCCAGAATCCATATTTCTTCATATAAAAGATCTGTATGGAGAGCAATCCCGTATCGCCAGATACGAAGTCTCGAAAAAGTTATTTTCGGCGAGATTTGCCGTCGGATCACCTGTAGCGGAACAGTTGCTTCAGATGATTGGCTACATTGAAGAGATCGCGGACCTTGGGACCACGTTAAAGAACGAGCTCTACACTGACTTGATTCTCCAGTCCCTTCCTTCCACTTACGCCCAGTTTATCCTGAACTTCAACATGCAAGGAAAGGAAATTGAACTTCCGGAGCTCCTTAACATGTTGAGGAGTACAAAGGGCACCCTGAAGAAAGTAAGGGAAACACCCGCTTTGTCTATTGGAGGACCTTCTTCTTCTAGGTCTAAGGAGAAAGCCAGAGGAAAGAAGAAGAAAGCCCCCACCAAACCAAGGGGCGGTGTTAGTAAAGTGGAAGCCAAGGGAAAGGTCAAAATGGCAAAGGTAGCGGGAAAGCTTGTGGGAAAGGAAGAGTGCTTTTATTGTCACAAGAGTGGACACTGGAAGAAAGATTGCAGGGCTTGGAAGGCCAGAAACCAGGACCCGAAGCAAGTTGTGGCTTCGTCTTCAGGTTGTAGGGTGTTTTTCGTCACCCCATTGAGATGGGAATACGCGCGCGCTCGTCAGGCGCATTACAGATTCCCCCTGCTTAGGGTAGGCTGGGGTTTATTGATTGTGGGGATCCGAATCTCCGGCAGCCGCGAACTAAGCTGTCGTTAATTACCCCTCATATTTGGAGCGAAGAAACCTCCGATTGACGGGTTAAACTGGTCATGCGAACTAAATATGCAGCGCATTGGTGCGTTTGTATTTTTTTTGTTTTGTTCCACTTGTAAAAAGAGATATATACATATATATATATATATTTTCTATATATAAAAACAAAAATAAATAAGTAAATAAATATTTGGAGAATTTTTTTTTAATTTATTATTATTTTTGTTTAATTTTAAAATATTATTTATAATTTAATTTAATTTATTTAATATTTATTTAATATTTTTTAAATAAAAAAAGGGATTAAATAAAGAAAAGAATAAAAGAAAATAATTATGTTTTTTTTAATTTTTAAATATTATTTATAATTTATTTTTATTTATTTAATATTTATTTATTTTTATTTTAAATTAAAAAAATGAGGAAGAAAGAAGAAAAGAAGAAAAGAGAATTTTTTTTTTAAAAGTGGGGTCACATGTTAGCATGTGACCCCTCATATGAGGGGGGTCACATGCTAGCATGTGACATGGAGGGTCACATGTTAGCATGGGGGTCACATGCTAGCATGTGACATAGAGGGTCATATGTATCGCCGGTTTCGTTGTTATACATCAACGACAATTGGGATACGCATATTTACATACGTTGATGATATGAGATATTATGTGTTACTGTGATATGTTATATTGGATCGTCGCGTTTTGAATAGCCGGGAGTTTTATGTGAGATGAGGGTTTTTATTTTCATTCATGTAAAATTCATTGTATGTAATATTCTTTTGTTGGGGCACTTCCGGGCTGAGGATGATCTCACCATTGTATATTATTTACTTTTCCGCATTAGGTAGACCCAAGACAGGGAGCACAAGTAACCGGGTTTTAGGGTCCAGTGGGAGACCATCTCGAGAAGTCGAGACCGGGTCTCCTAACCCTAGAATTGGCAGTGTTTCCTGCCGCTCTCGTAGGGGTCTAGGGATGTGGGTTTGGCTATTCATTGCGACCGTGGAATCCGCGTTTTATACAGACTCGCATAAAACACGGAAATCCTAGTATATCCAATATTTCATATGTTATCTTCTGCTGCAACGTTCTGTGACGAGATCATATTACTGCCTGAGACGAATGTTTATATTATAGGGGGGGTCACATGCTAACATGTGACATGGAGGGTCACATGCTAGCATGTGACCCCTCATATGCTAAGGGGGAGTCACATGCTAGCATGTGACCCCTCACATGCTAGCATGTGAGGGGGGTCACATGCTAGCTTGTGACCCCTCATATGCTGGGGGCAAAAAATGCTCTAGTTTTTTTTTTTTAACGTGGAGTTCAACTTCAAAAGAATTTTATATGGCTAAAAAAATGTAATGTGGAGTTAGACTCCCCAAAAAAAGTATTTTTTTGTGGAGTTAAACTCCAAAAAAATTTCTGTAGTGGAGTTAAACTCCAAAAGAATTTTATTTGTGGAGTTGAACTCTAAAGGAATTTTATTTGTGGAGTCGAACTCCAAAAGATTTTTACTGTGGAGTTAAACTCCAAAAGAATTTTTGTAGTGGAGTTAAACTCCAAAATAATTTTCCTGGTGGTGGAGTTGAACTCCAAAAGAATTTTATTTGTGGAGTTGAACTCCAAAAGATTTTCTCCTTTCTCCTTTGAGAAGAAACCCAAAATGGGTTCTCTTGAAACTCCAAGATTAGATCTTGGATGATAAAAAAAAGAGACCCTTTTTCTTCTCTTGATGAAGTCTTGGGAGGTGGATTTAAGGTAAAACTTTGTTTAGTTTTAAAAAAAAAAGAGAACTAAGCTCTTGATTTATTTGGAAAATGAAAAGGAAGAGAAAGAACTTGAAAAAGAGAGAGTGAAGACACAAACCCTAGTTTTTTGAGGGAATGAAAAAGTGTTTTTTTATTCATCATCATGTTGCCTTATATAGGCTTACATATTTACATATAGCCCATTGGGCTTTACAAAAATGGCATTTTAGCCATCCCATGGCTCATGTGCCATTTCATTTTTGCACATAAGCCATGGGCTTACAAAATATTGGCTTTATGCTCATTTTGTTTACATTCATGCATAAACAATTACATAAAAATTATTTATTACATGATTTTGTTGTTGGTACGGGGATGCTGGCCACGGGCTCGACTTGGGCATGGGCCCGCTTGATCTGGGCTTGGGCTCACCTGCTTGGGGTTGACTTTGATTTTGACTTGGTCAACCGGGGTGTAAATTTTTACCCCAACAAATTGCCCCCATCAATAAATGCACACAGCATATGTGGGTCGTGTGCATGAAATTGATGGATCTTCTTTTGCGTGGAGGTGACTTGCTTTGGTTCCCATTTTTTGGGATGCACTGCCCTTTTTACGACATGGACGGTCGGCGCTTGACGCATCTCCGAGACAAAATGTCCGTGGTAGACGTTTCCCTTGCCCGGAGCGATCCGGTTCCTGCTTTGTAGGAAGCCTGCACTGCCCTTTTTGCGACATGGACGGTCGACGCTTGACGCGTCTCCGAGACGGAGTGTCCGTGGTAGACGTTTCCCTGACCCGGAGTGATTCGGTTCCCGATTTGTGGGGAGCCTGCACTGCCCGTTTTGCAACATGGATGGTCGACGCTCTGATCCGGAGCGATTTGGTAGACGTGTCCCCGCCACGGAGTATCGCTGGTCGACGTTTCCCTGAGGCGGAGTGTCGTTGTTGGACATTTCCCTGATGCGGAGTGTCTGTATTGGACGTTTCCCCGATGCAGAGTGTCGCTTGCTGACGTGTCCCCGGCACGGAGTGTCTGCTTGACGTTTCCCCGGCACGGAGTGTCGCTGATCGACTTTTCCCCGGCGCGGAGTGTCGGGTTGACTTTTCCCCGGCACGGAGTGTCGCTGATGGACTTTTCCCCGGCGCGGAGTGTCGCTGGTTGACTTTTCCCCAGCACGGAGTGTCGCTGATCGACTTTTCCCCGGCGCGGAGTGTCGGTTGTTGACTTTTCCCCGGCACGGAGTGTCGCTGATCGACTTTTCCCCGGCGCGGAGTGTCGGGTTGACTTTTCCCCGGCACGGAGTGTCGCTAATCAACTTTTCCCCGGGAGTGTCGGGTTGACTTTTCCCCGGCACAGAGTGACGCTGATGGACTTTTCCCCGGCGCGGAGTATCGCTGGTCGACTTTTCCCCGGCACGGAGTGTCGCTGATCGACTTTTCCCCGGCACGGAGTGTCGCTGATCGACTTTTCCCCGGCACGGAGTGTCGCGGGTTGACTTTTCCCCGGCACGGAGTGTCGCTGATTGACTTTTCCCCGGCGCGGAGTGTCGGGTTGACTTTCCCCCGGCACGGAGTGTCGCTGATCGACTTTTCCCCGGCGCGGAGTTTCTGGTTGACTTTTCCCCGGCACGGAGTGTCGCTGATCGACTTTTCCCCGGTGCGGAGTGTCGGGTTGATTTGATTCCGAGGCGGAGCATAATTCCGGCAGGGAAGGTAGATATCCCGAGGCGAAGCATGATTTCGACACGGGGTAAATTCTGGGACGGAGCATGATTCCGCCATAGAGGTCGTTGGTTTGATTTGATTTGGGTTGATATCAGTATCACTACACTGGAATATGGTACCAGGAGCGAATCGTCATCTGTCTTGAGAGGATTTGGGAATTGTTTTTTTTTGTTTGGTATCTGCATTGCTGCACTGGAATAATGCCAGGAGCAACTCATCATTTGCCCCGGGAGGATTTGGATTTGGTTTTTTGTTTGGCATCTGCATTGCTGCACTGGAATAATGCCAGGAGCAACTCATCATTTGCCCCGGGAGGATTTGGGATTTGATTTGTTTGGCATCTGCATTGCTGCACTGGAATAATGCCAGGAGCAACTCATCATGTGCCCCAAGAGGATTTGGGAATTGGTGGCTTAGGAGACAGGTTTAGATCCTTGTCAGCTAAGGCTTTTCCATTTTGTGAGTCGTAAGGGTCTCACAAAGCATTTTCTCCCTACGGGTCGTAAGGATCCCGTAGGTGTATTTTCTCCTTAGGAGTCGTGGAGACTCCTAAGTGTGTTACTCTTTTGTGAGTCGTAAGGATCTCACGCGGGAATTTTCTCCTCACAAAGTCGAGGGGAGTTTGCGAGTGCATTTCATTTCTTTTTCTTCTTTTACGAGTTTGCGCCCTTTCGGGTTTTCACAAACTCGACGGCAGTCATGCTGTTTTTACTCACGGAGCCCTTTCGGGTTTTCATCCGTGCTCATTTTTCTTGTGGGCATACCGTTCTTTTTGTTTGAGGGATCGGGATTGTCTTACGCCTGTGGATTGTATACGGTTTTGTAGGATGTATGATCCAGACCGTAGGGCCGAAAAAATTTCAGGACCTTGTTGGCGTCTGCATCGCTGCACTGGAATGTGGCACCAGGAGCGACTCATCATTCGCCATCGGGATATGGGATTTGGAATTTGGTTGGCGTCGGCATCGCTGCACTGGAATATGGTACCAGGAGCGACTCATCATTCGCCACTTAGGGGTTGGGAAGCGATGGCTTAGGAGACAGGTTTAGATCCCTGTCACCTAAGACTTTTCAATTTTATGGGCCGTGAGGGTCCCATAAAAGCATTTTCTCCCTGCGAGTCGTAAGGATCCCGTAGGTGTATTTTCTCCTTAGGAGTCCTGAGGACTCCTAAGTGTGTTTTTCCTCTGTGAGTCGTAAGAATCCCACAAAGGTTTATTCTTCTCATGTATCGTGAGGACACATGAGTGGATTTCCCTCGTTCCCAGTTTAATGACTTAGAGGTCGACTATTTCCATTTTAACGACGTAGTGGTCATCTGTTTCCAGTTTAACGACTTAGAGGTCATCTGTTTCCAGTTTAATGACTTAAAGGTCTACTGTCTTCCAGTTTAACGACTTAGAGGTCATCTGTTTCCAGTTTAACGACGTGGTAGTCATCTGTTTCCAGTTTAACGACGTGGTGGTCATCTGTTTCCAGTTTAATGACTTAGGGGTCATCTGTTTCCAGTTTAACGACGTAGAGGTCATCTGTTTCCAGTTTAACGACGTAGTGGTCATCTGTTTCCAGTTTAAAGACTTAGAGGTCTGCTGTTTCCAGTTTAACGACGTAGAGGTCATCTGTTTCCAATTTTAAAGACGTAGAGGTCTATTGTGCCCAGTTTAACGACGTAGTGGTCATATGTTTCCAGTTTAACGACGTAGAGGTCATCTGTTTCCAGTTTTAAAGACGTAGAGGTCTATTGTGCCCAGTTTAACGACGTAGTGGTCATCTTTTTCTAGTTTAACGACTTAGAGGTCTGCTGTTTCCAGTTTAACGACTTAGAGGTCATATGTTTCCAGTTTAACGACGTAGAGGTCATCTGTTTCCAGTTTAACGACGTAGTGGTCATCTGTTTCCAGTTTAAAGACTTAGAGGTCTGCTGTTTCCAGTTTAATGACTTAGAGGTCATCTATTTCCAGTTTAACGACGTGGTGGTCATCTGTTTCCAGTTTTAAAGACGTGGAGGTCTACTGTTTCCAGTTTAAAGACTTAGGGGTCGTCTGTTGCCAGCAGTTTAAAGACTTAGGGGTCTTCTGTTTCCAGTTTAAAGACTTAGGGGTCGTCTGTTTCCAGTTTAAAGACTTAGGGGTCGTCTGCTTCCAGTTTTAAAGATGTGGAGGTCTATCTATTTCTAGTTTAATGACGTAGAAGTCGTCTGTTTCCAGTTTAACGATGTAGAGGTCGTCTGTTTCCAGTTTAACGACGTGGTGGTCATCTGTTTCCAGTTTAACGACTTGGAGGTCATCTGTTTCCAGTTTAAAGACTTAGTGGTCTATCCAGGGGCATAGGTATGATGAGAATTATTTGAGCCCGTGGATTGTATACGGTAGTCAATTTGGGGACTAACCGTAGGGCCGAGGGAATTTTGAAAAATTGGATTTTTGTTTGTGTTTTTTTTTGTTTTACCGCGATTGCTCTATCCTTTTAGCTTTTCTTATCGCGAAGATCGCGATTGCCCTATCATTTCGGCTTTTATTCGCGGTTGCCCCACCATTTCGGCTTTTCTTTATTTTTCTTTTATTTACACATTTTCTTGTTTATTTACATTTTTTGACATTCCCAGTTTAACGACTTAGGGGTCGATTGTTCCCAGTTTAATGACGTGGTGGTCAGCTGTTCCCAGTTTAACGACGTGGTGGTCCTTTTTGCTTATCCCAGCTCCTTGAACTTTGATCTTGGCGGAGCTGTGTTGATGACCTAGCACTGTGGCTTGCCGATACATCCGAGAATTGTGAAGTTTTTCCAAGCTTATATTGGTCCTCTGCCCAATCTTTGAAAATATAGCAGTTTTCGATGGTATGACCCACCACTCTATGATATGGGCAGTATATGGGATTGCCGGTCATGTTTATTTCCTGTGGCCTCTTTGGAACAGGCAGTTGCAGACCGCTGTTCAGGACGTCCATGAATATTTTGCGGACTTCATCCCTCCTGAAGGAGTATACCTTCTTCTTTCCCTCCATTGGAGTAGGTGCCTTTAATGATGCTGGTCCTCGAGGCACATGTTTGGGAGGATTAGGTTCCCGAAAGGTTTCGGTCTCCATTTGCATGAAATCGGCGATCGTAGCTTGACTGTTTGCTAACACGCATTTAGACAGTTATATATCTCCCATCCTGTATTGCCTTTCGACCCAATCTTTGAAGACAAAGCAGTCCTCAATGGCATGACCTATCACCCTGTGATAGGGGAAATATTCTGGGTCGTCGGTCATATTCGCTTCTTGTGGTCTCTTTGATTCTGGCAGTTGTAGACCGTTTCTTAGGGCGTCCCTGAATATCTTGTGGACCTTTTCCCTCTTGAAGGAATAGACCTTTTCCAGCTTCTCTTTCAGAGGCGATTCCCCCCCGGCGTATGTATCGAAGGGACTGGAGGCTGATTGCGGCCGTTTTTCGCGAAGGCGCTCCGCTTTTAGGTTGAAAGGGATATCAGTTGGCTGCCCCGGGTATCAATCCCTGGCTCATGAGCCAAAATTTGATTCTGCTGTAATTGCAATCGGGCGACTTGGGTCGCGAGATCTGCCACGACGTTTGCCAGCTCATCGACTTTGGAATAGACATCGGCAATCTTCTCATCCCTCTCCTGAAATTGCCTTTGAAGCCATTGGAATAATGCTTGTTCTGTAGTTCCGGCTATGACAACCGGGTAATCTTTATTGCCTGAGCTCAATTCCGTAGGAACCACGGGCTCCTCTGGCTTATCGGCCTGAGCGGGCTCTTCATCATTTAGATCGAGCCGATGCTGGGTAGTGTCAACCATATCATCACCATGGCTGTGAAGAAGAGGAGGGTTCGTTTCTTCATGTCCGGCCATGTAGACAGTGTGGATCACATACCCAGCCATTTCCCCATCTTCATCGAGGTAACCCTATTCTTCGAACCTCATGAGGTTCAGCCTAGCAGGAGCCCTAGCCCTTTTGTTGGCTCTATATCTGAGCCTTTTCTGCCTTAACTTTTCAATTTTAAGGGCTCAGCGGGCATCCATTTCCTAGGAAGCCACCGTGAGTCGATTAGCGGGGGCTTAGAGAAAACACCCGATCGAGCAGTTGTCAGGAGCACCGCTGGAGCTTGCTCGAGAGGCGTTGTAGCTTTGTTGGTGTTGATGGCCTTCCCCCCAGCTGGGGCCAAGAAAATTCGTTCAGACACCGACTTGCGTTTGAGTTGGGGAACCCTCGCGACCATGACATTCGTCCTCTTTCCTTTCGAGACCGGTTTTTCTGCCACCGGGGCCTGAGGAGCTGGGATGGCGCTAGCTGACACGAACAAGATAGAGCCGAATGGTAGCGGCGGCTCTTCCCATTGTCACCAGAGACCGGCCGGAAGGACCGTCCTGGAGTCTATCTTCATCGTGTAGAAGACGGGAGCCGTGCTGAGAGCTGAGTTCATCTTTGGAGACATTGTTAAGAAGTGATTGCTTGAAAACCTGCATGAAATAGCATTATTTTAGTATGAATATAGATATGTATATTGATTGAGTTCACATGAACGTTTAACCCGAAATATGGGAGGAGAGATGGTCCCACCGGGCGTGCCAAAATCTGTAGGGTGTTTTTCGTCACCCCATTGAGATGGGAATACGCGCGCGCTTGTCAGGCGCATTACAGATTCCCCCTGCTTAGGGTAGGCTGGGGTTTATTGATTGTGGGGATCCGAATCTCCGGCAACCGCGAACTAAGCTGCCGTTAATTACCCCTCGTATTTGGAGCGAAAGAATCTCCGATTGACGGGTTAAACTGGTCATGCGAACTAAATATGCAGCGCGTTGGTGCGTGTGTATTTTTTTTGTTTTGTTCCACTTGTAAAAAGAGATATACACACACACACACACACACACATATATATATATATATATTCTATATATAAAAACAAAAATAAATAAGTAAATAAATATTTGGAGAATTTTTTTTTAATTTATTTTTTTTTGTTTAATTTAAAAAAATTATTTATAATTTAATTTTATTTATTTAATATTTATTTTATATTTTTGTAAATTAAAAAAAGGGATTAAATAAAGAAAAGAAGAAAAGAAAATAATTATGTTTTTTTTTTAATTTTTAAATATTATTTATAATTTATTTAATATTTATTTATTTTTTTTTTAAATTAAAAAAAGGAGGAAGAAAGAAGAAAAGAAGAAAAGAGAATTTTTTTTTTTAAAAAGTGGGGTCACATGTTAGCATGTGACCCCTCATATGAGGGGGGTCACATGCTAGCAAGTGACATGGATGGTCACATGTTAGCATGTGACCACTCATGTAGGGGGGTCACATGCTAGAATGTGACATGGAGGGTCACATGCTAGCATGTGACCCCTCACATGCTGGGGGCAAAAAAGGCTCTACTTTTTTTGTTTTTTTTTTAACGTGGAGTTCAATTCCAAAAGAATTTTATATGGCTAAAAAAATGTAATGTGGAGTTTGACTCCCCAAAAAAAGTATTTTTTTGTGGAATTAAACTCCAAAAGAATTTCTGTAGTGGAGTTAAACTCCAAAAGAATTTTATTTGTGGAGTTGAACTCCAAAGGAATTTTATTTGTGGAGTTGAACTCCAAAAGAATTTTTGTAGTGGAGTTAAACTCCAAAATAATTTTCCTGGTGGTGGAGTTGAACTCCAAAAGAATTTTATTTGTGGAGTTGAACTCCAAAAGATTTTCTCCTTTCTCCTTTGAGAAGAAACCCAAAATGGGTTCTCTTGAAACTCCAAGATTAGATCTTGGATGATAAAAAAAAAGACCATTTTTCCTCTCTTGATGGAGTCTTGGGAGGTGGATTTATGGTAAAACTTTGTATAGTTTTAAAAAAAAAGAGCTAAGCTCTTGATTTATTTGGTAAATGAAAAGGAAGAGAAAGAACTTGAAAAGAGAGAGTGGAGACACAAACCCTAGTTTTTTGAGGGAATGAAAAAGTGTTTTTTTTATTCTTTATATAGGCTTACATATTTACATATAGCCCCTTGGGCTTTACAAAAATGGCATTTTAGCCATCCCATGGCTCATGTGCCATTTCATTTTTGCACATAAGCCATGGGCTTACAAAATATTGGCTTTATACCCATTTTGTTTACATTCATGCATAAACAATTACATAAAAATTATTTATTACATGATTTTGTAGTTGGCACGGGGAGGCTGGCCGCGGGCTCGACTTGGGCATGGGCCCGCTTGATCTGGGCTTGGGCCCACCTGGCTTGGGGTTGACTTTGATTTTGACTTGGTTAACCGGGGTGTAAATTTTTACCCCAACACAGGTGTGTATGTTATTGAAAACTGACTATCAATAAACTCTACTTTCTGGGTATTGGATACCGGATCAGGATCTCATATCTGTAATTCTTTGCAGGCACTGAAAAAGCGTAGGGTTTTGAAGGCAGGTGATATGACCCTCAGAGTTGCAAACGGAGCTGGCATGGATGCTGAGTCCGTGGGGGACTATCACTTGGGATTGTCCAGAATACACACAAAAGAAAGTCTCCAGAAATAAATCTTGCTTTCTTATGGCATTGTAGACTGGGTCACATCAATGAGAGAAGGTTGACGAAGTTACATAAAGAAGGATATTTGGATCCGTTCGAATATCAATCATATGCAACTTGTCAATCCTGTCTTAAAGGAAAGATGACAAAGACTCCGTTTACTAGATATGGAGTAAGAGCGAGCGAGCTCTTGGGACTCATACACAGCGATGTATGCGGTCCAATGTCTACACATGTGCGAAGTGGTTATTCTTACTTCATTACTTTTACGGATGATTTTTCAAGGTTCGGGCATGTCTTCTTAATGAAGCATAAATCTGAAGCCTTTGAAAAATTCCAGGAATACAAGAATGAAGTAGAAAAACAAACAGGTAAAAATATCAAGACACTAAGATCTGATCGAGGTGGTGAATACTTGAGTGCCGAGTTCCTGGGTTACCTAAAAGAGAATGGAATTCTCTCTCAACTTACTCCTCCAAACACCCCACAACATAATGGTGTATCAGAAAGACGGAACCGAACACTATTGGATATGGTACGTTCCATGATAAGTAACGCTGAGTTGCCGCGATCTTTCTGGGGATATGCACTAGAATCAGCTGCATATCTTTTGAACCGAGTTCCAACTAAGACTGTGCCTAGCACACCATATCAGATGTGGAGTGGGAAGAAACCCTATCTTCAATATCTGAAGATTTGGGGATGTCCAGCTTTTGTCAAAAAGCAGCATGCGGACAAACTCGAGGCACGCTCAGTACAGTGCAAGTTTATGGGATACCCAAAGAACTCCAGGGGGTATCTTTTCTATTACGCAGAAGAACAAAAGGCTTTTGTCTCTCGCAATGCCCACTTTCTGGAACATCAGTTCTTAGAAAAAGAAATAAGTGGGAGCGTAATAGAACTGGAGGAAATTCCAGAACCACAAACTATTACTGAAAGCTTAGAAGAACCAGTAGGTTCGAAAGAACAGGACATTCCTGCCCCGCTCCGCAGGAGTAGTTGGCAGTCTCATCCGCCCGAGAGATACTATGGTTTTTTCATAGACGGAGATAGAGAGGATTGCATCATTGATAATGATGAGCCGACTAGCTTCCAGCAGGCCATTCAGAGCGCTGACTCGGTAAAATGGCTGGATGCAATGCGGACCGAAATGGAGTCCATGTACACCAACAAAGTATGGACTTTGGACGTTGCTCCAGAAGGGGTAAAACCCGTAGGCTGCAAATGGATCTTCAAAAGGAAGATTGGTGTAGATAGGCAGGTTGAGACCTATAAGGCTAGACTTGTTGCAAAGGGTTTTCGTCAAAGACTTGGTTTGGACTATGACGAAACCTTTTCTCCAGTGGCTATGCTCAAATCCATTCAGATCCTTCTTGCTATTGCTGCCTTCCACGATTATGAGATTTGGCAGATGGACGTAAAGACTGCCTTTCTAAATGGAAATTTAGAGGAGTGTGTCTATATGGACCAGCCAGAGGGTTTCATTCAGAGTGGGAGCAGCGGGAAAGTGTGCAAGTTGCTTAAGTCCATTTATGGACTGAAGCAGGCATCGCGGAGTTGGAACATCTGTTTTGATGAGACAGTCAAAGAATTTGGCTTTATCAAAAATCCAGATGAACCATTCATCTATAGTAAAATTGTAGCACGAACTGTCGTATTCCTCGTTTTATACGTGGATGACATTCTCTTGATAGAAAATGACATTCCTCTGCTACAATCTGTCGAAGGGTTCTTGTCACACAGGTTCTCCATGAAAGAGCTGGGTGATGCCTCTTACATTCTGGGGATCCGGATCCATCGTGATTGGTCCAAGAGGATATTAAGACTTTCACAGTCCAGGTATATCGACACCATACTGAAAAGGTTTAGTATGGAAGATTCCAAGCGCGGTAATCTACCGGCTTGTCACGGGATCACCCTCTCCAAAGAGATGTCTCCCAAGACTGATTTGGAAAGGGATCGCATGTCTATTATACCCTACGCTTCTGTGGTAGGCTCTATAATGTATGCGATGTTGTGTACCAGACCAGATGTAGCTTATGCACTGAGTGTGGTAAGCCGGTATCAGTCAAATCCTGGGGAGAAGCACTGGACAGCGGTAAAGAATATTCTGAAGTACCTGAGAAGGACTAAGGACATGTTTTTGGTTTACGGCGGAAAAGACCTCCAGATGGAGGCCTTTGTTGACTCCAGCTTCCAGAGTGACAAGGATGACTCCAAATCCATGTCGGGTTATGTCTTTACTCTCAATGGAGGGGCGGTGTGTTGGAAGAGTTCCAAACAGGAAACCGTTGCTGACTCGACGATGGAAGCGGAATACATCGCTGCATCTGATGCCGCAAAAGAAGCCGTCTGGATGAGAAAGTTCTTGACAGAACTTCAGGTGGTTCCGTCCATTGTTGGTCCAATACCTCTGTATTGTGACAACAACGGGGCTATAGCTTTAGCGAAGGAACCCAGGTCCCATCAGAAGTCCAGACACATCTTGAGGCGGTATTACCTGATCAGGGAGATCGTGGATCGCCGGGAGATCGAGGTTCGGAGGGTTGCTACAGAAGATAATACTGCAAATCCATTCACGAAGGCCATACCCCAGACTCAGTTCGAGCGGCTGATCAAGATGATAGGTCTTCGATACGCCAGTACATGGCCTTAGTGCAAGTGGGAGATTGTTAGTGTATATGCCCTAGATGCCATTACCGTATCATACTAGTTTGTATATTACTTGATGGAAGCTTGGGATATTCACAGTTGTATAGACAATCTTGCTCGAAATGGTAGTATGCTACTTGGTTTGTTTCTACTTTAATGTGTGCATGTGTTTCTTTTAGCATATCGCCTATACACATTAGTGGAGCCCTTAGGATCTTTGCTTGATTACCAGCATTGTGATGGCAGTCACACTAGTGGGGGCTGGGTAATCTACAAACACATCCTTATACAGGTCCTTAGTCGTAGGATTATCGAGACAGGGCATCGATACTCCAGAATAGACTAGTGTATACGCTTCTCATCCCAGGAGGGGAGATGGTCAGTCCCACAGCCATCAGTACGTCGTACTGGAGATAGTATGCAAGTGCTCGTTAGGTTACAAGTACACTGGACAGGACTCGCTGGGAACTGTTGGTTTGGTATTATACCTATCGTCAGTTATCAGTTCCCAGGTGACACGAGTACAGTATAGTCCGTTGTCTTGACACTGTCACTTCGCCTCGAGTGTGTTCCCACTGTTCTTAGATTACTACCCTACCACGGCTCAAATGAGTCGTACAAATAGGTAGTAGTTGGGTGCAGTCCCGAAGCACTTGGAGGCAATGACGGTTAGACAGGATTCGTCTCTCCCGGTATTGGGGGTTGATACCGCGCTGTGTCTAGGAGAGCCATACACAAAGTCCCTGGCCAGGGCAAGCGAGATATACTGGTAGCGTTTCCAGTGTTATCTCAGGGTGTTCTGGGCTACACTTCGACACTGCCTGTACCGCTATTAGGGGACTGACGTTTACCGCCCCTAGGCCCGACATGCGATACTCTCAGACGAACAGACCGGACTGTACGGAGATTGTCACATTCAGGCTCAGTAGGAGTTCGGATGGGTTCACTTCATCAGTCTTCTTATCGGCATCTACCTGGGGACCGTTACGTACAGCTAGTACCTCTTGCGGCCTGTGGTTAAACCCACTGCCAGCGTAGTGTCGAGTCCTTAGAGTCCCACACAGAGAGCTATTCGCCTTTGGGCAAAACAGAGTAGAGCTCGCATGGTTTTGTGATAGGGTTCGTTCACATCCACGCACTTGTGCACGTTTGGTGTCCGGGCAGTTATTACTAGCGGGTTTTGGTTTAATCCAGATCCTAGTATATGATTTGGGATTGGTTTTATCTCATTGTATTCGTGTTCCTCGGAACACGGATGCGGGTGTGTATGCACAGTTGACAGAGGCAGAGGATTCTCATTAGGGTTGTTGACCTTTGACTTTTTCTAAACCCTAATGAGAATGGGAAATATGATTAATAATATTAATTAAGGATTATTGTGCCATGGTTGAGTTGAACTTTTGACTTTTGTTGACTTGTTGACTTTGTTGACCGGTTGACCAAAATGGACTTGTTGACCATCATCATTTCTTTTCAAAAATGCTTCTTGTTCTTTGCAAAATGCATTTAATGAATGAAATGATAATGGTCATTTATAAACTAATCATCACACCTTTTCTTAATTATTATTATTATTATCATAATTCCTAATATGAGAGTATGGTTGTAAAAATTGTATCATTCTCACTTGCTCACTCTCTCTCATAAAAGCTCATCCTCTTCCTCTCTCTCAAATCTCTCATGTCTCATGTGTTGAGAACCATGAGCTATTGAGTTAAAACCACCATCACTCTTCTCTACTCACTCTAAAGTTCTAGGTTTAGCAAGCCAAGCACTTTAGTTGCCTCTCGGTTGAGGTAAGAGCTCAAGGTAGAGGCTTTCGGGTGGATCCTTCTTCGACAACAAGGCAACTACAAGGTGGAGCCATTCCAACCACTCCAAGGAGCAAGAAGAGAAGGAGTTCAAGACCTAGGTATAACCCTCTAACATAGTAGTTAAACCTGTAGTTAGTTTGCTAGGTTTTTGTTTAGCAAAGATCCTCATTTCTAGTCCATGTTGCCTTGTCATAAAAAATCGTTTTTTTACCGTTTCTGCCTTCCCGTAAGGACCGGGGTGGGCAACGTGGACTTACACAGGTAATAAAAACCCTAACTTTAATTCACAAACCCTCACTTGAATTCTCAAAATCTTCAGTTAAACCCTCAGTTTAACAGCTAATTAGAGTAGATTGAAGTAATAAATCGACAATTACTCAATGGGTTAGGATTTATACCTCAACATTTTGTAGATCTAACTTGACAAATCTTGGCCTCCAAAATGCTCTCTTGCTCCCAAAATCCAAACTAGATTTGGCCAAGGAAAAATGGATAGAGGTTAAATTAAGAATTAATTTTTGATGCATTTTTGTGAGATTTTTGATGAGAAATGGAGGTGGGGAAATGAAGGGCTGCAAGAGGAGGGGGCTCGGCCAGAAATTTTGGAGAGATGAGGAGAGAGAGAGAGGTGTTGATAGTGGTAAATTTCTCAAGTCAACCAATATCCCATACCTCATTGTTTATTCATTTCCTTTATTCTTTTCTTTTCTTAATTTTCTTTTTCCCTTTGTGTGATGAGAACTTGGGGTTTGAAATGGGAAGTGGGCTGCCTTGGGCTCGGCCAGCAACGTAAGTGGGGTTAGTGTAAGGGAGAGAGAGTGGTGACACCCCCCCCCACAATACCATATCCTACATGTCTCATCATTTCCTTTAATTTATTATTCTCTTTAACCTTTTTCTTTAAATTTCAAGAACCATCTTGACCATTCTTTTCATTTCAAAAACCA
Source organism: Agapanthus africanus (assembly GCA_030015575.1). Lineage (NCBI taxonomy): Eukaryota > Viridiplantae > Streptophyta > Magnoliopsida > Asparagales > Amaryllidaceae > Agapanthus > Agapanthus africanus. Next base: position 171,850,638 of record CM057340.1, on the reverse strand, counting down.
CATGTTACACTTTGGTTTAATGTGTCATGAAGCACAAAACTTGTATTAACCCAATCCAATTTGTAATTATCACTAATTAAATGTATTAGTGAAAACTTAAAATAATATTTAAAATAATTAATTGCGGAAAATATTTTAGTAAACTAGAAATTTTATAAGTGACCCATTAAATATTAAATACTAGCAATTATATAGCTAGAATATGTATATTTAATTTTATGTTGAAAGATAATTATATCTTGGTTTTTACTGAAAACACCAGTTATTTTACCGATTATCGGAAATTTTACCTAAACGATTTTCATAACGTGACAGTCTTCCCTCCTTAAAGATATTCGGTCCCCGAATTTAAATTAAAACTCTCCCAAATGCTAAAACATTTCAGCAAAACACTCAAATCGTCGGGCTCCGAAATCATCAATACTTAAAACACATTTTAGCGCAATGCGCGCGCATGAAAACGAGTATATAACTTAAAGTCAAAACTCCGTCAAGTATCACACAATCATCGGAGTCATGGTGAAGATATCAATGCCAAAGTCCAGTACAAAAACCAACATGATATACATCAAAACTATAACATATACATAGTACGCATCGTTGTAAACTCGTCAAAACATCTGAAAGAAATGCATGCCAAACCTTTTTCAAGTCGCTGTGCGATGCGCGTATCACAGCACAAGTATCGGACGTTTATTGTAAGAAAAATAACTATATATATATATATTCTTTGTTTAACATACACGTCCTGCCGTTTGAAAATAATTTAGAAGGATTTCCTTTGTAAAATGTTTCGTGTCACCTCGGACACATAGGAAGATACTGAGACTATAGCTCCTTTTTGGAAATCCCTTCGGTAACTATCGATGCATGCAAAAACATATTCAGGTATTGTACTCGGACTAGTCCTGCTCAGCTACTGTACCAAATAGTAAATATCATAAAAATGTACTGCTCAAAAGAAATCATACTCAATAGTATATATAATAATGCCACATGCGTCTGGTGCGCACAAAAATCGAAATCAATGAATGCCCCATACATGTACACAGAAACAAAATCTAAGTGCAACGGGTGTGCACGAAAACACTTGTCAAGGGCAAAGAGTGTGCTTGACAACAATATCAGGTGCATCTGATATGCACAAAGAATCCCGATTTAGTGTATCTGGTGTGCACCAAAATCGCATCAAGCGTGCCAAGTATGCGTAAGAATCCAATTCAAGTGCACAAGGTGCACGAAAACAAATATCGAATATCACTCTCGAAATCGACGGTATACAACATACATTAATCCAAATCAGGTATACCATGGTATATAATCTCACAACCACGTGTATCAGCGTGCACAAAATCGAATCGAAGTACAAAAGTGCATGAAAACTACACCGAAAGCACAAGTCAAATCACCTACATACCATAGGCATGAAATCAAAATTAAATATCTCGAACGACATCAAAACGAAGTCGAGTGCAACTGTGGTACACAAAATCTCAATCTTGCAAATAAATCGCCCAAAATACCGAAATCCAAAATGACGGACACATGATATTCGAATCACCAAATCGTAAATCATAAACACTGTCGTCGATATGTCCTTCCTTCAAAGTCGAGAAGGTGTCAGTGCATCTAAAACTAGCAGAGCAAGATATCTACTTGCCTCCTATTCATGCTCTGACACCTTGTGCCTTTAGGCTCTCGTCTCTCACTGCGGATTGTTAGTTACATAGCTCCTCGGCTCAACGGTCTAATATGGAATGATGACGGCAACAGTGCCGCTCTGGCACATCCTCTAAAAATCGCCGGCAAACTATCGTGGTCACTCATAACATGTCTCGTCGACGATGCCGAGCTCTGGCCTACTGGTTGTGCGTGATACGACCGATCCTGGGTCCAAGTCTTCTCGCTTAGTATTCCAGAAAGATTTGTCGGGGTCTCTCCCAAATCTTGTTTCTGCCGAACTTCCCGGAAGTTATCACCCTTTACTAAATCCATTTCTGGTTCCGGAACAGTTGTATACTCATCACGACTCCTTCTGAAAAATATATCTATATTTAATGCCTATGCATGCGTATCACATCTCTGATGTCAAGGGAGTGGAACGTCATCTCATCAAAATCCCGTGGCAACCGATCAACTGAGACTAAATTGTTAGATTTATAAAATTCAAATTGGCTTTCTTATGGATTCCAAGTATTGTATCCCATTATATGATATCCGGACGACGTTAAACTTTTCGATCGATTCATCAAAGTCCTATAATTCCTCAAGAGCTCAACACTTTAGCACAGTTTAATAATACCCAGTACATGCCATAGTACCTATGGACTAGCCGTAGAAGAGCAAATCCAAGCCTCATTAATGGTACCGCGGAACTGCCGCAAACCCTAAGATTCAAAAGCGGTTCCATGGTCATTATATCGAGTTAGGGTTTCATTCTTCTAGAGGGTTCACAGAGTTACTTGCATTTTTTTCCGAATACCTTAAACTTGGAAAAATGGGTTTCTGACATTCGTTCGAATTTTTTAACTTCGCCTAGACAACATATGAATACCCTTCGTCCGCACACTAAACAAAGCCTCAATCCTCAAAGATAGACGATACATTAACGGTCATCACATTCTAGACGATCTCTAGCAGTGGACCAATCCTCTGATGCTGATCTGAATGTTCGAAAAATCTTTGTAAAAACAATCCATCAACACGCTCATGTCACGAGAAACACAATAAAACGACATATCCATGCAATTGTGTCACCGGAATACATCCTGGTCAGTCCTCGTCCATGACGAGCTCGTGCTGAAAGCAACTCTAGTCGTAGCTCTCTTTCTGCTCGTGTAACCGTGGTAACATAAACCACAAACCGATATCGATGAGGATAGATCAATGAACGAATAGAATGCTGCGCAAAGAAATGTACATCCTTAGGCTTCTTAAGCGAAGTAGCGTATCGTAAGTATGCCGCGGAACATACACACGGTACGCCACTCTACTTAAGTCACCTACTCCATCAACCAAGGTCAACCTACGCGACAAAAATTCGGGTCTAATACCCCCTCAACTAAGTCTAAGTTCCGTAAGGTCAAGCCTAGGTTCTTAATATATATATATATATATATATATATATATATATATATATATATATATATATATATATATATATGCCCTAAACTCCAAATATATATATATATATATATATATATATATGCCCTAAACTCCAAATAGTAAAACCTAGACTCGAACCAAGGTTAAACTTAGCGCTCTGATACTAATTTTGTCACGACCCGAAATGGCACGTGACTGGCACTTGAATCATGTGAAGTCTATAGGACCCCACCTAATTCAACTAACCCAAAAGCTCAGAAATCTAATCCATCTTTAAAGAAAAGAGTGAAGGAAAACTTGTTTTAAAGCAAGTGATTTTAACAAAATAAGGCATTAAACATTTTAAAAGCAACATCATATTTTCCCGAAAATTTCGGCAGAGTCTCCTATGTAAATATTGGCCCCCAAACGGGTACAACACATGAAATACATAATAATGAATGAAGGCATCCCTAAGCGGGAACTAGCTCTTCGCCAATTGGCGGAAATAACCACGCAAGCAATATAATATACAACGCCGAAGGGCGAGGATCAAAAACTCAGAAGAAAATCAACATCCTCAAGAAAACCAGAGAAGAGTCATAATAATATAAGCGCGCGACTCTAAGGTCGAAAGAATATACAACTGGTCTTCTAAATCTATCAAATATACAAGTTTGGTTGATGGAGTTTACTAGATACAATTGAATGTAAATAAAGGTACAACGGTGGTCACGATGCAAGTGAACCCACCTACCAAAGCAATAACCCGGAATGAAGTGGTGTGCCAGCAAAGCCGCTAAGGAAACCTGTACGGCAAAAACTGCAAGAAATTGTGGCACAACGGGGGTGAGTTGCCAACTCGTGAGTAGAAAATATCACTGAGAAGAAATCGCATGTATGACTCTCTCCTGGGTCGTACAATATAATCCTCAATATATATAACCTAAAGTATCTAATAATGACAAGGGTAAACATCTATACATAAGTGTAATACCAAGTGCAAGTGTCAGTGCCTCAGGTAGAAACATATCACATATATGATGTACGAATACATAAAGGATCAAAAAAAATACATCTTGAATAAGAAAACTGTTTTCTTATCTCAGTGAGGTTTCTGTATAAAAACCGAAGTATCATCAATGAAATCAACAGAGAATCAGTGTCAAGTATCGACATAAAACATATATCCCAATATCTCAATATCTCGGGCTCCGGCAATCCGGACTGGCCCATATCATAAAATCTCAATATCTCAATATCTCAATATCTCGGGCTCCGACAATCCGGACTGGCCCCTATCATAAAATCTCAATATCTCGATGTCTCAATATCTCGGGTTTCGGCAATCCGGACTAGCCCCGGGCTTCGGCAATCCAGACTGGCCCATAATCAAATCTCATGGCTGCATCGGTATCCTCCGGATATCCACCGCGTCACAAATAACGGGTCGGTAGTGCTCCTCTGCTAGGCTCAACGCCATCATCTGCGACCATCTTACCCCGGAGTACCGCACCGGGTCCACCATGCACCCATAGACGGTTCATCCTCCTCCTCGAATCGGGTGTATGATACTGCTCAAAAGCCGAGAAAACTCATGATGGGCACATCTCACATCATATCATGAGAAAACCGTAAATTTCTATCTTTTGAAATAAAAATGAGTTTATAAAATCCTTGCGGTTTCTCCAAATCCAGAAATCTCATGGGAAATCCGAAATCCCAAACTCGAGAGTAAATATATAGTGAATTATCGGTATAAAGCCCCATAATATTCCATGACAAACGGATAATTACACATGCATGGATATCTAAGTAAAAGAATGCAATATCTAATTTAGTACATGAAAGCAAGCATACTAATTATGTGTTGAAACTACCATCTAGCAGGTTAGATCAATAAAGTATTATTTCTAATGTGTATGTGACATGAAAATTACCGATGATGATGTGTGTTAGCCGGCAAGCAAGTGTATGTGGAGCATACGGTTCATCGTTAACGGTGCTAGTGTCCTAACAGCATGGGTTCATAATAACAAAGGAAATCACAAGTATAAGCTTGCAATGCGATAAGAACAATATGAATATATGGAAAAGATATAGTAACTGCAACATATAAGAATATACATTTATATATATACGAGTCATACAGTTTTAGCATTTGAAATAGCACGAATCCTGGTTTTTAGAAAATAGGGGCTACGGTGTTTTTAAGAAAATGTACGTTCTTTGAAATATCCGTAGTATCCCTCGACCTGTCTTTAAAATACTCACGATTCGTTAGTTTGAAAATAAGTATGACTCCAGCCCAGTCTAATAGCTACCTGATAACTACAGGACTAAAGTAAGAGACTAATCGAACGGGTAAGGAAATCCACCAAGTCCGAGTCGATATATGTAGTAGTCGATGATCCCGCCTCAATAGCGTCACGTACGATAAAATATATAATACGTCATCTTCGAGTCAAGAGTACGGATCAATCATCATATTTATACTTCGTACGGTAAAATCCATCGTACGGCATCCTAAAATCGGGGTACGGGTCAAATATCACATTTATCTCATTATTCATATGGTATCATTATCATAATATCAAGAACTAGGGGTACTGATCTAAAGTCTAGTACATTCCGATACCATCAATATATATCCACGTGTGTATGAAGACACATCGCCCAACGATCCGCTCATATATCATGTCGTATATCATAACACGACCCAATTCACATCACCGATCTCACGGCATCATGCCCAATCACATCGACTCACCTCTAAGTATCATATATTATCCTCATCATCCATGTATACGTATACGTATATATATATATGTACCAACGCATCCATACATCCATCCATCCATACATACATACATATGAACATATACACCCATAAATCATATCACGTGTGTGCATGTGTGTGTGTCAACCTTACTCCAGGGTTCGCGACTAAGAAACTAACTAACAAAAAGCACATTCATCCAAATTACACTAAATCCAATCTGTTGTCTCTTAAAGCCTTCCTCGCTAAGTATTCATATCTCGCAATAACACAGACACACACACACACACATATAAACGCATCATATTCTACTAAATTGCGGGGGTGCTATACTGTTGGGATGCGGCGGCGTCCCGACCATCTAAACGACGCCAAATGCGGAACAAAAAATTTTTACGAAACCGACGCTACCGCAGCCCAAATGCCCGGATCGTTCCATTAACCGTAAACTAGCTAAATGTAAAAGGAGTTAGGAAATTATACCGATCGATCCGTGTCCTTCGGTCTTCAATCTACTCCCATAGCTTGTTGCGGCTGTCCCAGTGAAATCCGCTCTCCGATCTCCTCATCGGAAGGGCACCACATCAATGAATCTTTATACGGGCTCCCGCCTCAAGACCGAGGCAACTCGGACATGAAGTTTGCTAGCCGACATGTCCAGAGGCGAAGTAGAGAGAGTGTGGAATATTTTGTCTCAAAGTACCCAAATAATTGGGTGGAGATAAATCGGAGTTGCCATGGAGAATGAGAATGTGAGCACATGAATTTTTCTTGATGAAAAAATAAGAATGCACTTGCAATATGCTCGGCCAGAATCAAAGGAATGGGCTCTGGGGATTTTTTGATAGATGAAAGCTCTCTGTGGATAACCAAAAATGGGGTGGTGGTGAGTCAAAACTAAAGAAGAGGTGAGTGTGTTGTATATTTAATTAATCATGCAACACGAAAAAAAAAACCACTCCCAAAAATGAACAGCCACTCCCTAAATCATATCTCACGAAAAAAAACTCCAGCACATCCAAATAGTTCTCGAATATGCAAGCCCCAATCACACACAATAAATTAATCAAAACCCATACCATCAAGCCCATACCCTAAAATTCAAGCAGCCACCTCATGCGAAATAAGCAGTGCAAGGAATGGCCAAAAAAGGTCAAAGACAAGGTGAATGCTCATAATAAATAACCATAGAGGGTGAAGTTTAAGACGGAAAAAGAAACTGGCAACTCCGAGAGTGATCCCGTAACGAATTACGAGATTACCCCTCAACAGTAAATACATACCCGCATTTGTATTCCGACCGAATACAAATACAATAAAACGAAAATATTCCTACGCTATAATACTAGGATCCGGTTTAAACCAAAGCCCGCTAGTATTATCCGTCCGATCATGATCCGTTCACAAGTGCACGGATATGATCGGACCCCTGCCATAAAACCATACGGCATCTACAACGTTTCGCCTGAACTTGGGAAACTGTCTGTGGGGGATTCTAATGACTCATCAATACACTGGCACTGGGTATAACCACTAGCACGTCAGAAGTGCTAGCTGTACGTAGCGGTTGCCGATGTATTGATCGGAAGGGAAGCTGACGAGTGAACTCATCCAGAAACCCTACTGAGCCTGACAGTGACAATATCCGTACAGTCCGGTCCGTTCGTCTATGAGTATCGCATATCGGGCCTAGGGAGTTGGTCAACGTCAGACCCCCAATAGCGGTATAAGTCGTGTCGGAGAGAAGCTCAGAACACCCTGAGATACTACTGGAGTACCTACCAGTAAATCTCGATTACCCTGGTCAGGGATTTCGTGTAATGGCTCTCCTAAACACAGCGCGATCTCACCCCCAATACCGGGAGAGACGAATCCCTGACGATCCGCTCATTGCCTCCATGTGGCTCGGGACTGTACCCAACTAAAACCTGTTTGCACGACAACTTTGAGCCGTGGTAGGATAGTAATCAAAGCACAGTGGGAACTCACACGAGACAAATGACGATCTCAGGTTGACAGACTAACCTGTACACATGTCATCTGGGAACTGCTATCTGACGATATGTATAATACCAACTAGTATGTTCCCGGCGAGTACTGTCCGGTGTACTCATAACGCAATGAGCACATGTATACATCTTAGGTGAAGCAACTGACACCAATGACTTGTGAGACCGGCCACCGCCCCTCGTCGGGGTCTCGACTGTATACACTAGTCTACTCTGGAGTTTCGATGCCCTGTCTCGAAACTCCCACGACTAGGGACACTTTAAGGATGTGCTTATAGACCCCAGCTCCCACGTATATGATCGACATCATACTGCTAGCAGTCAAGCAAGAATCCTATGGGCTCTATCAACATGCAATAGTGAACTAAAGCATGTATACGATGATAAAGACAAACCAGATAGCATACTATCATCTCGAGCAAGACTGTCCTATCGGTATAGGTCCTCTCTCAATCATTGCAATCACGTACCTGCGATCCAATAATTGACTTTGAGGGCACTATATCCAACAATCTCCTACTTGCACTTAAGGCTAATTATTGCGATGTCGCGTACTCACAGCTCGTGTGATACCGAACATCCAACTCTTCTACTAATCAGTTTCACAAAGCTCGTTTGTAAAACTATTGTGTTCGAGAAGTAGTCTCAGTGAGTGGATTCGCCTTGATATTTCTTTCTATTTCTCTCTTTGTCTCAAGTTCGCTGAGAAAGCCATCTCCCGAATTGAGTAATACTTGTCTTAGAATACGTCTGGATATCTGATAGGACCTAGCTCATAAGTGAACTCCAAATCCAGCAAACTTCTTAGACTGTATCGTCAACTGAAATTAATCAGTATCCTGCGCCATGTCTTCCTCAGTATCCGCCTGGACTACCTGTCCAAACTACTGCCCCTCGTCAGAGGGAAAACTATAACTCTGACAGTCACTCTGTCATCCGAATCACTTGGAAGCCTGGAATGATAACTGTCTCCCGAAGGAGGCTGTCGTTAGCAAATCCCTAGAACAACCTCTTATGTTCATAAGCTGCTTCCGAACATTTCTCCAGGATTGGAATAATATATCAACCTATTGCATCTAGTGCAAAAAACAACATATGATATTATATCCATATCCTATGTGGAGAAACTACTGTGTGACAACCACAGTATAACCGATCGTAGTGTAGGAATTTCACTTGCTACTATGTGTATGTCATCCAAGTACCAGGACATCACACCCTACTACCTTCTTAACAGATCCATCTCCTATTCTGATGAAGTCAAAGCCTATGACTGTCACATCAGAAATAGATGATCTATCTCCGCTTTATCTACTTTAGTCTATAAATAGACATAAGCTACTTGTCCACTACGCTTCCGCTGCTCCCTCTGACTACAACAACCCTCTGGCAGAGTCATATACACGTGCACTTCTAAAACTAGTTTAGAACGACGCTATACTCATCCTCCTGCCGGATCTCATAGTCTGGAACAACAGTAGTGGTAAGTCTGGGTAAACAAGAACCTCCCTATCACCGTCCTTGAGGATACCGAAGTACCTCTCGGGTGCCTGAGGTTACCCACCATATCTGCGGAGTGGCTAATGGAATGTCAATCCTGATTGAATCTTTAGGTCCTATTAAATTTTCCGTAATCGTTTGCGGTTCTGGAATCACTTCCAGTTCTACCATACTCCCATTACTGTTTTCTGAAAAAAAATCCATTTTACTAAAAATGTAGCGAGTCAAGAACAATATCACTATTGATCTTCCAGATGGTAGAAAGTCAACCCTCGTCTAAGCCCGGGTTAACCCACAAACTGCCATTACAGAAACGTGCCTTGAGTCATCCAGAGTCTGGTTTTAAGTATAAGCCGGACAACTCCTCGTATCTTAACATCGTTAAGATACGAACCATGCTATATACAATATAGAAATAGAGGCACTGATCTAATTGGAACTAGATTCAAATCATGCAGCTGTCTCCAGTGCATGTTAACTAAATGGAGAGAGGCCGATCAGCATTACTCAACTTAGGAGTGCATCTAATTATGAGTAACCTGAACGAGAAATAAATTTCTCAAAACCATTACTATCTACTGAATACCAACCACAAGTATCTACATCTTCGATCACCTTGAAGAATCCTGATACTTGCAAAACATGGTTCTCTACTTTATTCTTGTACCTATAACTTCTCAAACTTGGACCTTGTATTTCTACGAAACACTTGTCTAAAACTTGAGAAGTCATAAATAAACAGAATACAGTACGAGGACCAACCCCTTCGTCCTAATGGACACTGGACAATATACAATATTTTGTATAAGTCTCCTGAGTTGAATAACTCAAACTCTGTGCGTCGTAGGTTGAAAACTGTACCCAGGCGATTTCCTCAAATATCACCAATTACAACAAATTTCGATATAATGAGGATGATCACCTAATTCCCAATAACTTACTCCCACTCATCATCTGTAAAACCATACAGATGTGAGAATCAAACCTGGTAAATACTTACCCTGGAGCAAGTGTCTAATTTGGAATTCAGCTTTCAATTAACAATGCACATTGAAAATGAAACATAAAAATGTTTCGAAGGGGTATCCGGGCATTCCTAGTAATGCCTCTTCCATTATCAGATTCATGACTGTAACCGTATATTTCCCTGCCATTTCTCCAATTCCCTTTATTTGTCTTTAGTCGTTACCTTCTGTACACCATCGTTAGGCTTAATGGTTTTCTTCCTTCCCTACCGTTCGTCACCAGCCAATGGTTTGGGAGAAGACTATCCAATAAGCATAATAGGTGTATTCTCCTAATCCTAGGAGCACTCGCAACCTGAGAGAAGGTAAAGATAAAAGACAACAGAATAAACCTTATTTCTATTTCTCCTGAACCAGAATCCATCCTCGAAAAAGTTCCCTCGAGTTTGTATATAACCATATGATGGATTTATCCAATGGAATTGGTGTTGGATATAGTGCCCTCAAAGTCAATTATTGGATTGCAGGCACGTGATTGCAATGATTGCGGAGGACCTATACCGGTAGGACAGTCTTACTCGAGATGATAGTATGCTATCCGGTTTACCTTTATTAGTCGTGTACAGGTTCAGGTGACTGATCACTGTTACACTTTGATAGAGCCCTTAGGATCTTGCTTGACTACCAACAGTATGATGGCGATCATATACGTGAGAGTTGGGTAGTCCATAAGCACATCCTTAATTGTGGTCCCTAGTCGTGGGAGTTTCGAGACAGGGCATCGATACTCCGGAGTAGACTAGTGTATACAGTCGAGACCCCGACGAGGGGCGGTGGCCGGTCTCACAATCCACTGGTGTCAGTTGGATCACCTAAGATGTATACAGGTGCTCATTGGGTTATGAGTACACCGGACATGACCCACCGGGAACCTGCTAGTTGGTAGTATACCTATCGTCAGATAGCAGTTCCCTGGTAACATATGTACAGGTTAGTTCATCGACCTAAGGTCGTCATTTGTCTCGTGTGAGTTCCCACTGTGCTTTGATTTCTACCCTACCACGGCTCAAAGGAGTCGTGCAAACAGATAGTTTTTGGGTACAGTCCCGAGCCACATGGAGGCAAGTGAGCGGATCGGCAGGGGATTCGTCTCTCCCGGTATTGGGGGTGAGATCGCGCTGTGTTTAGGAGAGCCATTACACATAGCCCTCGGCCAAGACAGGAGATTTACTGGTAGGTACTCCAGTAGTATCTCAGGATGTTTTTGGGCTACACTCCGACACGACTTATACCGCTATTGGGGGTCTGACGTTACCAGCCCCTTAGGCCGATATGCGATACTCATAGGCGAACGGACCGGACTGTATATACATTGACACTGTTAGGCTTAGTAGGGTTCCAGGATGAATTCGCTCATCGGCCTCCCTTGAGGTCAGTACATGGGCAGCCGTTACATACAGCTAGTGCCGCTGACGGCTTGTGGTTAAACCCACTGCCAGGGTACTGACGAGTCATTAGAGTTCCCCACAGATAGTTTCCTAAGTTTGGGCGAAACGTTGTAGAGGCCGTATGGTTTTATGGCAGGGTTCGGAAAATGCACGTGCGTTTACGCACATGTCATATTTCGGGCAAATAATACTGGTGGGCTTTGGTTTAAGCCGGATACGAGTATTATACTGTGTAGATATAATATCTTTGTCTCAGTAGCATTTGTATTCGGTCGTAATACAAATGCGGGTATGTTTATACTGTTACGGGGTTATCCTGAAATTCGTTTCGGGATCGCTTTTGGAAGTTGCCAGTTTCCAGTTTCCAGTTTTCGATCACCCGTCTTTAACATTCGGTTAAAGACGGATTTATCTTTTCTTGAGGTGAGTCATGAGTGTATGGAAGGTTCTAGAAGCTTCTAGATGGTGACAAGGCTTCATGACTCATTAGTGCATTAATGGTTTTGATGAATAGGTTTAGTGACTCATGGTTTATATTAAATGATTAGTGAGGTGTTTTCTATGACTCATTGTTTCAATTAATGTGATGATAAGTATTATACCTTATGGTCACCCCTCTTTGCTCCTACACTCACTCTCTCCTCTCTTTATATATTGGCCGGCCATTCTTGTGGAGGCATTATGATTGTTGATTGAAAAAAAAGTTTATGTATTTGGTTCATGAAAATTAGTATGCAAATTTCACATTTACCCGATTCAAAAGGCAACTTCATTAACCGTTCGTCCATGGCTTTGGACGAAGTGAGACAAAGTGTTCTACTCATTCTCTACATCAATCTTGGTCATCTCTTTTAGCAAACTTGATGACCGAGTTGCCTCGAGTCAGAGGTGGGAGCCCGTTTAAAGATCCGTTGACATGGTGCCACCTGGACGAGGAGATTGGAGATCGACGAGACCGGAGCAGCCGCAACAAAGCGTGGGATGATGGTTAAAGACCGAAGGACTCGGATCGTTCAGTATAACATTTCTACCCACTTTGTAGTTTGTTAGTTTAGCAATAATGGCAGATCCGGGTTATAGTATACGATAATGCCAGTTAAAAAGTTTTTGTTCCGCATTTGGCGTCTGTTAGACGGCCGGGGCGCTACCGTAGACTTACAATTGGATGTTCGTAGTGATACGGGGTGTTCTGGAGAAATACAAAGGTGAATTAGGAGTGGCGATGAAATACGTGGTTTGTTCGTGATTAGTCAAAAATATTGCATCTTTTAACCGGCAATTTCCCTATCATTTGCATTCATATAGAAGTGTTCGGCATTCATATAACACATATTAGCAAAACAGTAGTAAAATATCAGATTACATGTGTTAGACCTTAAAACCGGCATTTCTAAGGAAATTGACTGCATTTCATAGCATGGCATCATTCCTATATATCGCAACTTGTGTTTCGAAGTCCGTGCAGGAAAATCAGAAGATTGCTCAAATGAAGACTGCTAAAAAGATACGCCAACTCAAGGATTTGGAATCTGGTATTGATCTAAAAAGAATTCAGAAATTTAACATATCAGAAAATACATAAAAAGACAGGACAAAGCAACACTGAGAAGATGAAGCCCTAACTAGCCAACTTGGCCGCGGAACCGCGGCCTAAGCCAGCTAGTGCCGCGGTTCCGCGGTCAACATGACACATCTCCTGCTCTGCTTTGCACCATAATTCCTCCCTCAGCTTCCACACTTCAGAAAGATACTACATTTTTCAGAAGACCCCAGAAGCTTCTGCCAGTTCAGCAAACCTTGAGTTCCTACACTAAACTAGCCTATCATTCTAGAAACTTCTCCTTAAACCCTAGCTTAAACCCTAAGCTAAGCCCCTAACTAACTACTTCTAGAAGTCTTTTAATAAACTTTTGGAGGGAAGTCCTATTTCAAATCAAAGACTAGGGTTTGGAGATCTATAAATAGGACCCTAGGCTCACTTGTAAAAAGGGAATTCAATTGATTGTTGGTAGAATTCACTCCTTGATCCTCTCCTTTCATTAGTTGTTAGAAACCCTAGTTCTTCTTCTACCCAACAACAACCACCTCCAAACCCTAACCCTAATCCAATCTACAAATATCCAATTCAAGATTCATGGAGTTCAAGCCAAGCAAGTCTTCTACAACCCTTTAGAAGCAAAGCCGGACTTCATCAGAGCACGAGGTCGAAGCGATCCAAGACTCAAGAAGCCGAGCGATGCAAGATTCGACGAGCAAAGTTCCTTCCTCTTGTAATTCTTGAGAGTTGTAACTTCTTGTTGATATAATAAAGGTGAAGATTCTTTAAACTTGTGTACATTTTAATTCTAGCATTATGATTTCATTTCAATTCTTGAATACATTCTTTGTGATGATGTGTGAATAAACTCCGCTCGTGGAGGAGTCGAGATGATCGTAGAATGATGATATTGATAAATCTTTAAACGTTTTCTTAAGTCCTATAGCAATTGTAAATTCTTGAAAATAGAATGATCGATGATCTAGATCGATGTGAAATGGGTTCTTGATTCTTTTCGCACGATCTAGAGAATCAACGATCGATCATTGGATTTTCAAGAAGCTATCTAGTGAGTGTGATTCATCGAAAGGACAAAGGATAGGACGAAGAACCCTAATTCTTCGCAAGATCCTTAAACCTCGATCAATCGACATCGTGTTAGCATCAATTTGTTAATGGATAAGAAACGTTGATTTCTAATCTTCATCACATCTATAATCTAATCGATTCCTACGAGATTTATTACAAATCTTGAAACCCTAAGTGATTGGAATTCTATTGAAACTCGATTCTTGATGTTTATCATTTTCTTGATTCTTGATTAGAATAGTGACACTTGAAACATTTGATAAAATCTTGAATCATGTTTTCTTTTCTTTTCTATTAACTTTTCAATTCAAAACAAAACAAATTAGAACGAATCGCACAATCCCTATGGACGATCCGCACTTGCTAACGAAATCTATACACGGCACCGTTATTGATTGCGGTCAAATAATTCTTTGATTGTGAATTCTATTCATTTTCCAAACCGACAACAAGAAACTCATATCGATCAAATGAAACCGTTATCGGGGATCATTTGAGTTGATACACACTACACATCAAGAATTCTTTTCAAATCAAATGGCGCCGTTGCCGGGGACCATTTGATATACACAATCGGAAATCTTTTCAAATCAAATGGCGTCGTCCGTTGGTGCGCAGAATCCACCCCGCATCTCTCTCCAGGAGAGGTGCTACCCTATTCGAGGTCCTCTTTTGACTTGCTTATCCACACCACCAGCCAATGGGGATAATTTTGAAATTAAACCCCAATACATCAACCTTTTACCCAAATTCCACGGACTCGAGACTGAGGACGCTTACGTTTTCATTACTAAATTTGAAAACGTATGCGCAATGATGGGTACGTCATAACTTTCAGTGGATGCTATGCGTCTACGACTTCTTCCATTTACTTTGTGCGATATAACCGAGAAGTGGCTATATAACACTACCGCACACTCTATTACGAATTGGAAAGAATTCGTCGCGGCATTCCTTAAGAAATTTTACCCAATACAAAAGACAGCTCGAATCCGTAGCGAACTGAATCAATTTACCCAGCTCCCTACTGAACCATTCTCTAAATGCTTTGAACGTTTCAAGGATCTGTTGGTTCAGTGTCCTCATCACGGCATCCCGAGATGGGATCTTTGCCGAATCATATATGAGGGCATTAACCCAAACACTAAACAGAACCATGAGAACATGTGTTAAGGCACTTTTATGACTAAGGATGATGGGGAAGCGTGGAAGTTTTTAGAAGAGTTCGCTGAAAAATCACTACAGTGGGAGAGTGGAACCCAACCATTGAATAGGGGTGGCGTACACCAAATAGATGTGTCCATAGGTGTTCGAGCTGAGATGGCAGCAATGCAAAAGAAGCTCGACGCTATGGAACACAAATTTGCAACAGCCTCCCTAAACCTAGTGTCGCTCCCCAAAACTGTTTGTGGGTGTTGTTCTGATCCGTCTCATTTAACGGAAGAATGTCCATTAAACTCTGCGTTTCAAGGTCACGAGCATTCAAATGCCACATTTCAAAGACCTCGAAACGATCCATATTCTTCCACGTACAATCAGGGTTGGAGGAATGACCTGAATTTTACTTAGAACCAACAACAATCTCAAAATACGGTTCCAAGCCAAAATAATTTTCAAAGGGCTCTTCCACCACAACAGCAGCCCCTTCAACTCACTCAGCACCCCTACCAGTCACAAAATTTCCACAACCAGGTCAACACTCCTGCACAGTCTAATCCTATGCAGTTGTCCTGTTCTGACGAATTCTCTCAATTCACTCAAACCATGAAATCACTTTTATCAAATTTCATAGAGGTTTCGACTGAGGTTAGATCTTCCGTCAGTGAGATAAAGAAAAACTCAGCATCCCAAGCTGAGAGTATCAGATCGATGGAAGCTGAAATAGCACGTCTTAAAGCCGAAACGAGTGCGAGAGAAAAAGGGAAACTTCCGTCTCAACCCCTACAGAATCCTGGGCATTACAATGTAAATGCCGTCATAACGTTGAGATCAGGAAGAGTGCTGAACAACCATGTCGGGGAAGAAGTTGATGATATTGGAAATCATATCAACACCCCGGCTGAGACCTTTCCACACACACACACTTCTCCTTCTGATCCTTGTTCTTCTACCCCACCACCTTCTAGCGAGCCTATTCTCCATTTCCCACTAGGCTCGACACCTCAGTATAGCCCTTCTACCTCTCCACAGACGGTCCCCACTCCTCTTTTGGGATCTCGTCTACCCCCTCTTCCTTCTCCTATGATGGACCCGATGCTTATTACGAAAGCTTCTTACCCGAATCAGTTAAGGGGTAACGAGTCCACATTTGGAGAAAATTATGGAAATATTCAAACAGGTTAACATCAACATCCCTCTCCTAGATGCGATTCAACAAGTCCCCGCTTATGCGAAAATTCTTAAGGACTTGTGCACTAGGAAGAGGAAGACTCAAGTGCCGAAGAAGGTCTTTATGTCTAATAATATTAGCACTGCTTTTATCCCCCAGCTACCAAAGAAAAGAAAGGACCCAGGATGTCCTACAATATCGATTTCTATTGAGGGTAAAAACATAAACCGTGCTCTTTTAGACCTTGGCGCAAGTGTTAACCTACTTCCATATTCTGTATATGAGCAACTAGGGATTGGAGAGCTGAAACCTGCTCACTGCACTCTCCAAATAGCAGACCGTTCAATCACCAAACCAAGGGGTGAACTAGAGGATGCGTTGATAAAGGTCGGGGAATTTGTTTTCCCTGTAGACTTCATTGTACTCGACACACAGCCTGTAGCAAACCCCCGAGGCCAAATTCCGGTGATTCTGGGTCGTCCTTTCCTTGCCACTTCCAACGCTGTTATTAACTGTAGAAATGGTTCAATGAACTTATCATTTGGAAATATGACCATGGAACTAAATATCTACAAAGTTAGAAGTCGGCCATCAGAACCCTCTGCTCATATTCTAGATGTGTGCTCTGTCCATGAGATCGCTCCCGATAGTTGCGGAGCTGAGGAACTTTGCTTTACAGATCTCGACGACATTACCACATCTCTGTTTGACTTTACACATGATTTTAGTGAGGACACTTTTCCTACACTCGAGTCCTGCACTCCTGACTTTTCTCCACCCGAGTCTGTATCTTTCACAGGCTCTGAGCTTCTTTGTAATTCCAAAAATCACTCGATGATCCCTCCTTCTATCATTTCTCCGCCTGAATTAGATCTCAAAATTTTACCTTCTCATCTTAAATATGCTTATTTAGGTGAGAATGAGTCTTTACCGATTATAATATCCGCTTCTCTAGTATTAGAGCAAGAGAATGCACTTTTATTGGTATTAAGATCTAACAAAGAGGCGTTTGGTTGGAGTATGGCGGACATCAAAGGGATTAGTCCCTTGATAGTTGAACATCGTATACATGTGATGGATGATGCCAAACCAACCCGAGAACCACAGAGACGGTTAAATCCCGTCATGAAGGAAGCGGTGATGAAAGAAATCGTCAAATGCCTAGATAATGGTATTATATACCCCATCTCCGATAGCCAATGGGTGAGTCCTATACATGTCGTTCCTAAGAAATCCGGCATCACTGTTATAACCAATGAGGCAAATGAGTTGATTCAGACACGCGCCCAAACTGGGTGGCGTGTATGTATTGATTATAGAAAACTCAATGCTGCCACGAGGAAAGACCACTTTCCTCTACCATTCATTGATCAAATGCTGGAACGCTTAGCAGGACGAGAGTATTACTGTTTTATGGACGGATACTCAGGCTATAATCAGGTCCCCATAGCCAAAAAGGATCAAGATAAAACAACATTTACTTGTCCTTTTGGTACCTTTGCTTACAATCACATGCCCTTTGGGTTATGCAATGCTCCCGCTACCTTTCAGCGGTGTATGATGGGGATATTCTCTGATATGGTAGAGAATTTTCTGGAGATCTTTATGGACGATTTCTCGATTTTTGGAGACTCTTTTTCTGATTGCCTATCGAATCTTGACGCTGTTCTTACTCGTTGCAAAAAGAAGAACTTAACTTTGAATTGGGAAAAATGCCATTTCATGGTCCAAGAAGGAATTGTACTTGGACATGTTATTTCACAAAAAGGCATTGAGGTTGACAGAGCAAAGATAGATGTCATTTAAAACCTCCCTCATCCCAAAAGCGTCAAAAATATTCGATCTTTCCTTGGCCATGCGGGCTTTTATAGGAGATTCATTAAGGACTTTAGCAAAATTGCTAGACCTTTAACTCTTCTCCTGGCCAAGGAGACGACCTTCCATTTTGACTCGGACTGTGAGACAGCTTTCGACTCACTTAAACACTCACTCACTCCAGCCCTCGTGCTATCATCGCCAAATTGGGACTACCCCTTTGAGCTAATGTGTGACGCATCCGACTTTCCAGTAGGTGCAGTCTTAGGACAGCACATCGAAAAGATGCCACACGTGATATACTATACAAGTAAGACCCTGAATGATGCTCAAATCAATTATACAACCACAGAAAAAGAACTTTTAGCGGTTGTATTTGCATTAGAAAAATTTAGGCCTTACTTAATTGGCTCTCCTATAGTTGTGTACACTGAACATTCCGCCTTAAAACATCTTCTGGCAAAGAAAGATGCAAAAGGTCGACTAATACGTTGGATCCTACTGTTACAACAATTTGATCTTGTTATCAAAGATAAGAAAGGATGTGAAAACGTAGCAGCCGACCATCTTTCACGCATCTCTTCTTCCCTTGTGACCCTGCCGATCAATGATTCGTTTCCTGACGAACAACTCTTGAACGTATCCAATGAACCATGGTTCAGGGATATTGTGAACTATCTTGTCACGGGACTTATACCGAGCGATTGGTCAAAACAGGACAAATACCGTTTTCTTTCCCAAGTAAAATACTTTTACTGGGACGATCCATACTTGTTTAAGTATTATCCTGATCGGATCATTCGCCGATGTGTCCCGAAAGAAGAGTTTAAGAGTGTTCTTTCTTTTTGTCATGATCAGGCCTGTGGGGGTCACTTCGGTCCTAAAAAGACGGCGGAGAAGGTTTTGCAATGTGGATTTTATTGGCCGACCTTATTCAAGGACGCATTTGACTATTGCAAAACCTGTACACAATGTCAGTACACGGGTAGAATCTCCCAGAGGAATGAAATGCCTCAGCAACACATTCTGGTTGTTGAAATATTCGATGTTTGGGGCATTGATTTTATGGGTCCCTTTCCTAACTCCTTTGGGAATTTGTACATACTGCTGGCGGTTGATTATGTCTCAAAGTGGTTAGAAGCCATTCCATGTCGCACTAATGACAGGAAAGTTGCCATTAAGTTCTTAAAAGAGAATATCTTTTCGCGATTTGGACACCCACGCGCTATCATTAGTGATAATGGGACACATTTCTGCAACAGATCTTTCGAGACTCTGATGCGGAAATACGGAATCAACCACCGACTTTCTACACCCTATCATCCCCAAACGAGCGGGCAGGCTGAAATCTCAAACAAACAAATCAAACTTATCCTGGAGAAGACTATTGCTAAGAATAGAAAAGACTGGTCGACCAAACTGACGGATGCTCTTTGGGCATTCAGGACTGCATATAAAACCGACCTAGGGATGTCTCCATATAGGATAGTGTTTGGGAAAGCATGTCACTTACCTGTCGAGATAGAGCATAAAGCATTGTGGGCTATTAAAGAAATAAACTTTGACCTCAACCTTGCCTGCAACTTTCGGAAGCTGCAACTAAATGAGCTAAGCGAACTCCGCGATGAAGCTTATGATAACGCTGTAATCATAAAGAATAGGACTAAGGTTTTTCACGATAAAAACATTTTGAGGAAAACATTTTCACCTGGTCAACAAGTCCTTCTTTATGATTCACGATTACACCTTCACGCGGGTAAGCTTCGATCTCGGTGGAAGGGACCTTTTGTTGTGCGGTCTGTATACCCGCACGGGGCAGTAGAGGTAGAAAATGTTAAAAACGGCATATTTTTCAAAGTGAATGGACATAGATTAAAGTCGTATTTTTCCACTGACCCCACGGAGGAGCTCTTGTTCTTACAAGAGCCAGTTTATTTGGATTAAAATTCCTCCGTCTCACCTTCATATCCTGCATATCACTGCATCATCTTTTGAATGAAGGTGGGTGAAAAGAGTAAGTTTGGGGGCAGTTCTTCGCATATATATTTTGCCCCCACTAATAAATTCCCCCCAGGCTTACAGTTTTTGTAGGTATAGCGGTTGGCAACAGTGAGGACACTGTTGAAAACAAGTTTGGGGGAGGTTTGTGCTTATTTTTGCATCATTTGCATATCATTTGCATAAGCACAAAACATTTCTTTAAAAATCTATAAAAATTTAAAATTTTCAAAACCCATCAAAATTTAAAAAATTTCAAATATAAAAATATTTTAATATTTACACTTTTTTGTATATAAATAAGATAATAAAAGTTTAGATAGTGAACAATTACATCCATGAGATTAGAAAAATTTAAGAAAACTAAGAAAATTAGAAGTTTTCTTATACGAACTAGTAATAAGTAGTTATGAGCCGTTGTCCCAAGGGTTAGTAAGATGAAGGACGTCACTAATCTGAGGATAAAAATAAGTCTGAAAAATAGTTTCTATTCTGGGAAGCCAAACATTTTGAACGTTGATACCCTGCTATTCGCACTTACACACGTCTTAAAGCCTGGGATAGTAGATGATACCTTGAAAGGCTCTTGTCTTAAAGCCGATGTATGAAGGAAATAAAAAGAAAAAGTGAATAAAAAAAAATATAAAATGGTGAGAAAAATGGACACTGGTTTTGTTATCACCAAGGGCAATAAAAAATATATAGCGAGGGTGCCTCTTCACCTAATGCCCTAAGGCCAACTGGTCTGGGAGTCACTGCTATGCCTGAGGTGGTGCAAGACGAGGAAAATACACCAAGTAACCAAGCACAGGAGTAATCGGTCGGTTAGTACCTCAATAAGTATTAACGGTCGCATGAAAGTGTGTGAGCAAATTCGTCTAAATATTCATTAATTAAAAAGTACTGAGGTTGATGGGCAAGAGTATGATAGCTTGAATTGAATTCTCCGGGTGTAGGGATGTCTTTACACACACGCAGGGTTATATGATCGATGTTTGGAAGAAAGATAGGAATGAAGAATAAGATAATGTTTTATTGTGGGAGGACGTGATTTCTGACATCTTTTCATGACCATTAAGATAGGGCTCATGACAACCGAAAAGTTAGCTTAGTTGGAAACCCTAATTTTCAAGGCTTTTCTTTTACAACTCTTGTCTTTAATTGTAATATTCATGATCTTTCTTTTATTATTGGATTTTGTGGGTGCAATCCGTTGAGAACCCTCATGAGACAACACTCCTCCTACTAGGGACACCTAGAGTTTTAAAGGCTTGTTACACGTGCTCAGTGCAATCGTGTTGCCTACGAAAGTGTGCTAGTTAGTTTTTCTCTTTCTTTATTTTCTCCTTCTCTTTTTAATAAAAAGTTCGCTCGAGACGATCGAAATTAAGTTTGGGGGAATTTGATTAGTCGAAAATATTTCATCTTTTAACCGGCAATTTCCCTATCATTTGCATTCATATAGAAGTGTTCGGCATTCATATAACACATATTAGCAAAACAGTAGTAAAATATCAGATTACATGTGTTAGACCTTAAAACCGGCATTTCTAGGGAAATTGACTGCATTTCATAGCATGGCATCATTCCTATATATCGCAACTTGTGTTTCGAAGTCCGTGCAGGAAAATCAGAAGATTGCTCAAATGAAGACTGCTAAAAAGATGCGCCAACTCAAGGATTTAGAATCTGGTATTGATCTAAAAAGAATTCAGAAATTCAACATATCAGAAAATACATAAAAAGACAGAACAAAGCAACACTGAGAAGATGAAGCCCTAACTAGCCAACTTGGCCGCGGAACCGCGGCCTAAGCCAGCTAGTGCCGCGGTTCCGCGGTCAACATGACACATCTCCTGCACTGCTTTGCACCATAATTCCTCCCTCAGCTTCCACACTTCAGAAAGATACTACATTTTCCAGAAGACCCCAGAAGCTTCTGCCAGTTCAGCAAACCTTGAGTTCCTACACTAAACTAGCCTATCATTCTAGAAACTTCTCCTTAAACCCTAGCTTAAACCCTAAGCTAAGCCCCTAACTGTTAGTTATATGTATGCCCTAGAGGCCATGGTGTACGGGTGCTCAGTGGAGACTGGGTACACTGGACGGCCTCGCCGAGAACTCCCAGATGGTATTATACCTCACGTCAGATGGCAGTTCTCCGGTGACACTGGCACAGAGTAGTCTGTTGACCCGAGATCGTCATAGAGTCTTGTGTGATTCCCACTGTGCTTTGATTTCCATCATACCACGTCCAAGAGGGCGTGCAAAAAAGTGGCTTTTGGGTACAGTCCCGAATCACATGGAGGCAATGAGCGATAGGAGGGGATTCGTCTCTCCCGGTATAGGGAGTTGATGTTGCGTAGTGTTCGATTGGCTATAACCGGAAATCCCTGGCCAGGGTTGCTGAGATTTACTAGTAAGTGTTATCAGTAGTTTATCAAACTGTTATAGACCTCAAATCGACACGACTTATCGAGTTACTGGGGTCTGACGTTTACCACCCCTAGGCGAGATATGCAACATATCAGACAACGAGACCGGACTGTACGAGAGTGTTACTGTTTGGATTCACAGGAGAATGTACAGGCTTGCTTGTTGATCTTCTGAGCGCTCAAAATACCTGGGTAGCTGTTACGTTTAGCTGACCGCTTGCAGCTTGTGGGTGTTTGATATGATCATCACCTACTGCCGGCGTATTGACGATTCTTTAGAGTTCTACACAGAGGTTTCTTGGCTCAGGCAAAACGGAGTAGGAGCACATATGTGATATGTGCGGGACTGAGGATAATGCGATATGAGATACCGTATTCTATTCTCGCGATATATGATATCAGCCGGGTCATCGGATCAAGTGTTGATTCGATGAATCGGTACGGGTAAATATTAGTCGGTTATATACGATATAGCCGGATTGTCGGATCAAGTGTTGATTCGATAATTTAATGTATAATAATATATATGATATATTAAATTACATTAACTAATATTTGCTCACTAAAAGATTCTTTTTCTCACTCGGGTAATACATTGATATATATGCGATATATGTTAAATGTATTATTTTATTTTGTTACGATAAATATTATATATGTGATATATAATATTGTAACATGATATGATTACTAATACAACATATTTAGTAGAGATTAAACATGGTTAGGGTTTGATTAGGGTTAATCTTTTCTAGAAGTTTCTAGAAGGCTTTCTTTTTTGTTTTGGAAAAGATATTTTGCAAGATATTTCTTTAACTAAACCCTAAACCCTAACCCTAGTTAATTCTCTACAATGGTTACTTGAACCATGGTTGCATTTTTAACCTTATCAAAGTCTATCATTATTCATCACAAAAGGATACTTATCATATTGTTCATCTTCTTCCTTGAGTTATTCATTGAAAAAGCTTACTAGCTTTTTCAAGTGATGATAAATGAGTGAGAAATAGAAAACAAATGAGAACAAAAATCCTACTTCATCATCCTCATCTATCCTTGCCATTTAGATAAGGGTGTTCACATCATTTCATGTGTGTTAGCTTGTATTAACGAAACTTCAAGGTACATCATCTTTGTATCGAAGATCGGAAGCAAAGGTTGCATCATTCTCTTCGTGAACCCTCTCGAGAGTCCAGAACACGATGATCGCAGCGAAGGGATCTCAACACGGAGCATAAGAAGTGAAGGACCGGATCTACAAAGGTTGTAATCCCTCTCACTTAGTGTTAAAATTTTTAACATGCTCGTTTTCGCCTAATCTCTAGTTTAAATATCCGTATTCGGGTTGTTCGGCACGGCTAATTTTTAAATCGGGCATGGTTGATACCTCGTAGAACCTTGTATGCGTGCCTAGCAACCCTACAGTGGTATCAGAGCCAAGCTAGAGCTTTAGGCGAAGTCTAGGCAAAATTTAAAGTCCGATCGAACGTCAAAACCCCGATACGGAACCCTCTCTGTACATTTTCTGAAAATGTGGTTTTTTCCAAATTAAAAATATCCAAAAATTACAGCAGGGAATTATAAGAGTTACCGTGAAGCACGTGAGCGCAATTCGACTAAATCGCCGCGGAACTGCGGCCCCACCCCAGCATGTGCGGCGGTTCCGCGGCCATAAAGTCGATTCTTGGCACGTGCTTTGCACAGTAATTCCTATCTTTTCATTTTGTATTTTCTGGGAATTTTTGATATTTATTCAACAGTTGAATTTTCTGGGTTGTTTTGGGGATTCGATGATTCGATCGGTTTATTTAACTTCGTCTGTGTTTTTCCGGATGATTTTTGAATATGCTAAAAATTTCGACCAGATATAAATACCCAATTTTTCCCCTGTCGGAAAATTTCCAAGTGTTGGATTCTTCCGTAGTTTGAGAACGTTCTAAGTAGTGCAAGTAACGTGATGGTCCCTCTAGAAGACAACAAACCTTAACTTGATTATGTGACCGTCTTGAACTACCTTTTGAACCTTTGGGTTTGGGGCAGTACGGCGTGCCACATGTGAGGCGTTGGCTTGACCCTTCTACGGCTGGACCGTTGGTTTTGTGGCATGAAATGAATGTTTTTAAACTTGTTTCAAGTGTTGAGCAGTTTCGGGAAAACTTGGGTGTTCTATTGTTCGATCGGAAAGTTTAACATTTTCTATTTATCCGGAATGGGATACAATATTTGGAATCCACACATAGTTATGAGATAACTGATTTGAATATTATAAACATAGCAGTTTAGTCTCAGATGATCGGTTGCCACGGAATTTTGATGTGATCAAAAGTCCGTTGCAATCACGTAGCGTACGCGGATACTCACCGGGTAAACTTAATAGACAACTACGCCCCATAGCCCCGACCAAGTGACTGTAGGAGAACCCCGTCGCCAAAAGCATCCATTCGGGTGCTTGCGGCAGCGGTGTTCCGCCTTAGTGCACTTTGTCGACGGCATCCGGGGGTGCGGCCGTCTACTAAAGTTTGCGACGAGCATTCGATCAGGATGTCAGGAATCTTGTTGAATTGCCCGACTTGATATTGAAAAGAGTTTTCGATAATGAGACTAAAATGCGGGGTTTATAATTGTTAGGCATGAGATGTCTAAGAAATTCATTTGGTTAGGCATGTGATATCTAAGGAGGTTGCGGATTCCAACTGTTATACTTTTACACTTTCTTTTCTGTGACCGTAAGCGTAGTATGTGGTGTATCGCTGGCTTCGTTGCTATACATCAACGACAATCGGGATACGCATACTTGCTTACGTTGATAATATGAGATATTATGTGTTGCTGTGATATGTTATATTGGATCGTCGCGTTTTGAATAGCCGGGGGTTTTATGTGAGATGAGAGTTTTTTTCTTTTTCATTCATGTAAAATTCATTTGTATGTAATATTCTTTTATTGGGGCACTTCCAAGTTGCGGAAGATGTCACCGTTGTATATTATTTACTTTTCCGCATTAGGTAGACCCAAGACGGAGAGCACAAGTAACCGTGTTCTAGGGTCCAGTGGGAGACCATCTCGAGGAGTCGAGACCGGGTCTCTTAACCCTAGAATTGGAAGTGTTACTTGCCGCTCTCGTAGGGGTCTAGGGATGTGGGTTTGGCTATTCATCGCGACCGTGGAATCCGTGTTTTATACAGGCTCGTATTGAAAACACGGACGTCCTAGTATATCCAGTATCATATATGTTCTTCTGCTACAATGTTCTGTGATGAGATCATATTACTGCCTGAGACGAATGTTTATATTATATATATGAGATATATGTTGTATTGCAGATTTCGTTTTCAAATGTGATGCTTGCGATGCATAATTAAAATGGGACTTCATTAATGAGATTAATGAAACTAAAATAAACCTAAAGATATTGTAGAAACTTGTTTAAAAACTGGTAGCTCTAGTTCTTACTTTGCATAGCGGTGTTCCTTGTAGAACATCCAGCACCTTATTCGATAAGGAAAGAGCCGAGATCCCTACACCGGGAGTGACCTCTTTAGTGAAACTAGCAGATGCTACAAACTCGGTTTGTCTTTTGATTGCTTCTATAGTTATTGCTTTGCATAGTGGTATATATGATATATCCTGCACCTTATTCGATGAGGAAAGGGCCGACGATCCCTTCACCGGGAGTGACCCCTTTAGCAAAACTAGAAAAGCCTCAAAAACACTCCATTTAAAATCACTCGATTCTACAACGATATCAAGTTCATTACGCAAAGGGTTTTCTGAAAAACCCGTCGTAGCCCTCCGTCATTTCAGATAAGTACTTCATAGTATTCGTGCTGCGTTTGTTGACCTTGTCAAGGCGTAGTGTGCGGTAGCTATTTATGCTTATCTGCATAAGCATATGATGCGATTGGATTAGGGTAGTCGTGCGACTTTGTTGACCTTATCAAGGGTCGTGCGGGTGGGTTTAATTCAATCAGGAAATGACGGGTTGAACTTGACTTGCGGTCTATGGTTTGTTGACCTTGTCAAGATCATAGATCGCTTGGGGCAAAATATTATCGGGAATTTCAAGTGTTGAAATTTGCAATGATATTGCATACCTTCTATGAGATAGTTGGATCCCGATACCCGCTGTGAGTAAGAGTTACTCATGGGAGAGTTTTATACATTACAATTAACCGATCAAGTAGGTGTCTAGAAAGGTTTTAACGGGGTTACGCCTCTGGGAAAACGAGGTTTACTATAATTAGGTTCGTGCGAAAGCACGGGGGACCTCCCTCAAAGTACCGACACCGGCCTGGCTGAAAGATTGACGAACTTGTAGCGTGTAATTAATCCCGGCTAGTCTTTCCTTTTAGGGTTTGAAGGAAGATTTGATTAAAACAGTGGGAGACATCTTGATTAGATATATTAGATAACCAATCTAATCTTGCAAGAGCATACGCTGAGTGTTTTCTTCTCTCTCTCTCCAGGTAGCGACCATATCACGCCTTAATCAAGATAATAATACGGATATATTGACCGAACCCGCTTGTTATACTGAGCTGGGGAACGTTGGTCCCGCTCCAACTTATAATTGTTATAAGACAGAGCAGGAAATTGGTGTAGGGTTGCTAGGCACGCGCACAAGGGTCTACGAGGCATCAACTATGCCCGAATAAAAATTTAGCCGTGCCGAACAACCCGAATACGGAACTTTAAACTAGAGATTAGACGAAAACTAACATGCTAAACATTTTAACACTAAGTGAGAGGGATTACAACCTTTGTGGATCCGGTCCTTCACTTCATATGCTCCGTGTTGTGGTCCCTTCGCTGCGATCATCGGGATCCGGACTCTCGAGAGGTTCCACGAAGAGAAAGACGCAACCTTTGCTTCCGATCTTCGATACTAAGATGATCTACCTTGAAGTTTCTTTAACACAAGCTAACACTCATGAAATGATGTGAACACCCTCATCTAAATGGCAAGGGAAGATGAGGATGATGAAGTAGGATTTTTGCTCTCTTTATTTATCTTTTTCTCATATTTATCCATCACAAAAATCAAAGCAAGAAACCATTTCAAGCAAAGAAGAAGAAGGAAGAAGATGATGAACAATATTAGAATCCTTTTGTGATGAATAGAAAATGAAATGATATGAAGAATAATGCAACCATGGTTGACTTAACTATTGTAGAGAATTGACTAGGGTTAGGGTTTGGGTTGGGTTAAAGCATGAGTCACTTACAAATATCTTTATCATGACAAAAAGAAAAGCTTCTAGAAACATCTAGAAAGCTTAACCCTAATCCAAACCCTAATCATGTTTAAACTCCACTAAACAAGTTGCATTAGTTATCATATCATGTTACAATATTATATATCACATATATAATATTTATCGTAACAAAATAAAATAATACATTTAACATATATCGCATATATATCAATGTATTACCCGAGTGAGAAAAAGAATCTTTTAGTGAGAAAATATTAGTTAATGAAATTTAATATATCATATATATTATTATACATTAAATTATCGAATCAATACTTGATCCGACAATCCGGCTATATCGCATATAACCGACTAATATTTATCCATACCGATTCATCGAATCAACACTTGATCCGATGACCCGGCTGATATCAAATATCGTAAGAATACAATACGATATCACATACCGCATTATCCTCGGTCCAGCACATATCACATATGTGCTCCTACTCCGTTTTGCCTGAGTCAAGAAACCTCTGTGTAGGACTCTAAAGAATCGTCAATACGCCGGCAGTAGGTGATGATCATATCAAACACCCACAAGCTGCAAGCAGTCAGCTAAACGTAACAGCTACCCAGGTATTGAGCGCTCAGAAGATCAACAAGCAAGCCTGTACATTCTTCTGCGAATCCAAACAGTAACACTCCCGTACAGTCCGGTCTCGTCGTCTGATATGTTGCATATCTCGCCTAGGGATGGTAAACGTCAGACCCCAGTAGCTCGATAAATCATGTCGATATGAGGTCTATAACAGTTCGAGAAACTACTGATAACACTTACCAGTAAATCTCAGCAACCCTGGCCAGGGATTTCCGGTTATAGCCAATCGAACACAGCACAACATCAACTCCCTATACCGGGAGAGACGAATCCCCTCCTATCGCTCATTGCCTCCATATGATTCGGGACTGTACCCAAAAGCCACCTTTTTGCACGCCCTCTTGGACGTGGTATGATGGAAATCAAAGCACAGTGGGAATCACACAAGACTCTATGACGATCTCGGGTCAACAGACTACTCTGTACCAGTGTCACCGGAGAACTGCCATCTGACGTATGGTATAATACCATCTGGGAGTTCTCGGCGAGTCCATCCAGTGTACCCAGTCTCCATTGAGCACCCGTACACCATCCTTGATGTCAAACACCGATGGATATGGGATCATCCATCGCCCATCATATGGGTCAAGATGCGTATACGCTAGTCTACTCTGGTGTATCGATGCCCTGTCTCGATACACCCTCGACTAGGAACAGTTATAGGATGTACTCGTCGACCACCGTGGCCCCGCTAGTATGATCTCATCATAGTCCCAGTAGTCGAGTACATATCCTAAGGGCTTTATCAACATGTAATATAGAGACAATCAGAGTACATGTTAAGATAAAGTACAACCAGATAGCATACTATCATGTCGAGCAAGAAAGTCCTCCCTATATATGTCCTAGCATCCACTACAATATACATCGTATGTACAGTAATGGCCTCTAGGGCATACATATAACTAACAATCTCCCACTTGCACTAGGGCCATCTGTTATGGTATCGCATACCCAACAATTAGCTGCGGTTGAAGTATCTCATACTCAACCATCCCATAAAAGTCTCTACTGGGAAAAAGGCCTTTGTGAGTGGATTCGCGCTGTTGTCCTCTGTGTCTACTCTCCTAACCTCGATCTTCCTGGAGATCAACCATCTCCATGATTAGGTGGTACTGCCTAAGAATTATATCTGGATTTCTGATGGGACGGTAGTTCCTTGGCTAAAGCCACAACTCTATTGTCACACAATGGTAGGAACGAAGTTCATCTTATGAACTTATATATATCCAGACTGCCTCTTTGGTAGTATCCTTGGTAACGATGTATCTTGCCTTTAATCGTCTAGTATGTCACGGTATCTAGCTTGGAACTCTTCCAACATACCGTCCCTCCACTGAGGGTTTAGACAATGCCTGCGACTGACATTCAGTCGTCCTTATCAGCCTGGAACCTTTCCAGTGATTCTTCCCAGGATCGATTGATACCATCTCACTACAACTAGTGAGTATCCTAATATCCAATTAGATCTATCTCATAGATCCAAAACCCAGGATTTAGGAGGTATCATTTTGATCCTATATGGAGAATCCTTGTGATAAGCGGAGATTGACCGAGCGTAGCATAGGAAACTCCTTTCCTATCAAGAGTATGTCATCCACGTACTCTACGAGGATCACCACCATACTCTCTACTACCTTTTCGTATATACAAGGTTCATCTACCATTTTGATGAAGTCAAACTCTTTGACTACCACATCAAAACAGATGTTCCAACTCCGCGATGCCTGTTTTATCATATAAAACATCTTGCACACGTTTCCGCTGCTCCCACTGTCTACGAAGCCCTCTGGCTGTGTACTTATAGACGTTCTCTTCTAAAACATCACTCAGAAAAGCAGTCATGACACCCAACCACCAGATATCGTAGTCATGATATGTAGCCGTGGCAAGTAGGATCTGGATGGACTTAAGCATAGATCCTTAGAAAAGATTTCAACATAATCCATACCTGGTCTATGATGCAAACCTTTAACAAGTCTAGCTTTGAAAGTCTCAACTTTTCCATGTACACCAAGTAATCTTGTCAAGATATACTTGCTCCTGATGGGGATTTAACCCTTCAGATAAAGCAACCAAAGTCCATACTTTGTTGGTGTATAAGGATTCCATCTCAGATCGATAAGCATCCAGCCATTCTTACAGAGTCATACTCCTGATGGCCAGCTCGAAACTAGTTGGGTCATCATCTTATGATGTAATCCTCGCTCCCACTATCATAGAGAAACCGAAGTATCTCTCAGGTGGGTGAGGAACCCTACTAGATCGGCGGAGAGGCTGAGGTTCGTTATAAACTATTGAATCCCTTGGTTCTACCAAATCATCAGCTGCAGTTTGTATAGCTGGAACATTTCCAGTTCTACATAACAGACCTTGCCTCGAGCTTGTCCGGATTTTGGTTTTTAGACATAGGCTGGACAACCCCAAGTCTCAACAAACTTAAGATATGGGCTCTTCCCTTTCCATATCATATATGAAGTGGTAGGCAACTGATTTGATTTGAACCCTATTCAATAGGTATGCAGCTTCTCAAGTGCATAACTCCCAAAAGGAAATAGGAAACTCAGTAGTACTCATCATAGAGCACACCATATCACATAGGGTGCTATTGCTCCGCCCCGATATACCATCGTGCTATGGTGTATACGTAGGAGTAATGCTGAGAGAGAATCTCATTCTCCTTTAGAATAGTCCAGGAATTCCGTGCTTCAAGTATTCTCCTCCTTGATCTTATCAAAGGACATAATACTTATACCCGTATTTTGGTTCTCTACTTCTAACTTATATTCTGTGAATATCTCAAAAGGTTCGGACTTGTGTTTCAACAGGAACATATGCCTGAATCTTGAGAGATTATCAGAGAATGTAATGAAGTACAAAGAACCGATCTTGGCATGTGTAGACAGGGGGCTTTCATACATCAGCATGTATCAATCCCAAAAGTTCACTAACTCTTTCTCTGTTTCCAACAAACAGAGCTGTGGTCATCTTATCTTTGTGATATGACCAGCAAGTTTCACAAGATGTAAATTCAAACTATTTTAAATATGCATCTATATGTAACTTCAGCTAGTCAGGTCGCAATGATCTGACCTAGTCTACAATGCCTCAAGAAGGATTCATTCATTTCTGAACTCTTCCTCTTGTGTGTGTTTTGTATACTAAGAACTGTGGTTTGATTTAGAATGTTAATGCTTTTAGATAACGTGCCTGAACCGATCAACTCTTGATATAGGAAATGTTCAAAACATTATCCAACAATACAAAATTATATCCTTTCTTTACTA
Organism: Agapanthus africanus; assembly: GCA_030015575.1. NCBI lineage: Eukaryota > Viridiplantae > Streptophyta > Magnoliopsida > Asparagales > Amaryllidaceae > Agapanthus > Agapanthus africanus. Next base: position 171,818,507 of record CM057340.1, on the reverse strand, counting down.
ATAAAGAGACTGATATGATTTTGTATATCAGGTTCGGTATCTAATAACATTTGTTCAGAATCAATGTATTCTGGTAATACAGGGTGATAGTGACCAACAGACATGGCTGCAACACTTGCACCGTTTTCTGTCTTATGAAACTTATCACCCGTTCTCAGTTCTTTACCTATCTGTAGCCTATGTAACAGATTACATATACGGGATCCTGATCCGGTATCACATACCCAGGACGTAAAGGATACTGAGAAACAGTTCTGTGTAATGAACACACCCAAAGATGATGCATCAACATGCACTTTCTTCGTTTGGGTGGCACGGGAATTCTGGTAATCCCCAATTTTCTGCTCTGTCTTATAACAATTATAAGTTGGAGCGGGACCAACGTTCCCCAGCTCAGTATAACAAGTGGGTTCGGTCAATATATCCGTATTATTATCTTGATTAAGGCATGATATGGTCGCTACCTGGAGAGAGAGAGAAGAAAACACTCAGCGTATGCTCTTGCAAGATTAGATTGGTTATCTAATATATCTAATCAGGATGTCTCCCACTGTTTTAGTCAAATCTTCCTTCAAACCCTAAAAGGAAAGATTAGTCGAGATTAATTACACGCTACAAGTTTGCCAATCTTTCAGCCAGGCCAGTGTCGGTACTTTGAGGGAGGTCCCCCGTGCTTTCGCACGAACCTAATTAAAGTAAATCTCGTTTTCCCAGAGGCGTAACCCCGTTAACACCTTTCTAGACACCTACTTGATCGGCTAATTGTAATGTGTAAAACTCTTCCAGGAGTAACTCTTACTCGCAGCGGGTATCGGGATCCAACTATCTTATAGAAGGTATGCAATCTCATTGCAAATTTCAACACTTGAAATTCCCAATAATATTTTGCCCCTAGCAGCTATATGACCTTAACATAGTCAACAAATCATAAGTGCTAGTCAAGTTCAACCCGTCATTTCCCGATTGAATTAATCCCACCCGCACGACCCTTAACATAGTCAACAAAGTCGCACGACTACCCTAATCCAATCGCATCATATGCTTATACAGATAAGCACTAATCAGCTACCGCACACTACGCCTTAACATAGTCAACAAACGTAGCACGAATACTAACTAGTACTTATCTGAAATGACGGAGGGCTACGACAGGTTTTTAAGAAAACCTTTTGCGTAATGAACTTGATATCGTTGTAGAATCGAGTGATTTTAAATGGAGTGTTTTTGAGGCTTTTCTAGTTTTGCTAAAGGGGTCACTCCCGGTGAAGGGATCGTCGGCCCTTTCCTCATCGAATAAGGTGCAGGATATATAACTATGCAAAGCAAGAACTATAGAAGCTATCAAAAGACAAACCGAGTTTGTAGCATCTGCCAGTTATTGCTAAAGGAGTCACTCCCGGTAAAGGGATCTCGGTCCTTTCCTTATCGAATAAGGTGCTGGATGTTCTACAAGGAACACCGCTATGCAAAGCAAGAACTAGAGCTACCAGTTTTTAAACAAGTTTCTACAACATCGTAGGTTTCTTTTATTTCATTAATCTCATTAATGAAGTCCCATTTTAATATGCTTCACAAGCATCTCTTTTGAAACGAAATCTGCAATATAACATATATCTCGTATATATAAAATATAAATATTCGTCTCAGGCAGTAATATGATCTCATCACAGAACATTGCAGCAGAAGAACATATATGAAATATTGGATATACTAGGACGTCCGTGTTTTCAATACGAGCCTGTATAAAACACGGATTCCACGGTCGCGATGAATAGCCAAACCCACATCCCTAGACCCCTACGAGAGCGGCAAGTAACACTGCCAATTCTAGGGTTAGGAGACCCGGTCTCGACTCCTCGAGATGGTCTCCCACTGGACCCTAGAACCCGGTTACTTGTGCTCCCCGCCTTGGGTCTACCTAATGCGGAAAAGTAAATAATATACAACGGTGACATCTTCCGCTACCTGGAAGTGCCCCAATAAAAGAATATTACATACAAATGAATTTTACATGAATGAAAAAGAAAAACTCTCATCTCACATAAAACCCCCGGCAATTCAAACGCGACGATCCAATACAACATAACACAGCAACACATAATATCTCATATCATCAACGTAAGCAAGTATGCGTATCCCGATTGTCGTTGATGTATAGCAACGAAGCCGGCGATACACCACATACTACGCTTACGGTCACAGAAAAGAAAGTGTAAAACTACAACAGTTGGAATCCGCAACTTCCTTAGACATCGCATGCCTAACCAAATGAATTCCTTAGACATCACATGCCTAACAATTATAAACCCCGCATTTTAGTCTCATTTATCGAAAACTCTTTTCAATATCAAGTCAGGCAATTCAACAAGATTCCCAACGTCCTGATCTAATGCTCGTCGCAAACTTTAGTAGACGGCTGCACCCCTGGATGCCGTCGACGAAGTGCACTAAGGCGGAACACCGCTACCGCGAGCACCCGAACGGATGCTTTCGGCGACGGGGTTCTCCTACAGTCACTTGGTCGGGGCTATGGGGCGTGGCTGTCTATTAAGTTTACCCAGCGAGTATCCGCGTACGCTACGTGATTGCGACGGACTTTTGATCACATCAAAATTCCGTGGCAACCGATCACCTGAGACTAAACTGCTATGTTTATAATATTCAAATTAGTTATCTCATAACTACCTGTGGATTCCAAATATTGTATCACATTCCAGATAAATAGAAAAAGTTAAACTTTCCGATCGAATCATCAAGCACCCAAGATTTCCCCAATATATCTCAACACTTGAAATCAGTTTAAAACCATCCATCACATGCCACAGTACCAATGGTCCAGCCGTAGAAGGGTCAAGCCAACGCCTCACATGTGGCACGCCGTACTGCCCCAAACCCTAAGGTTCAAAGGGCAGTTCAAGACGGTCATATAATCGAGTTAAGGTTTGTTGTCTTCTAGAGGGTCCACCGAGTTACTTGCATGACTTAGAACATTCTTAAACACGAGAAAAAATCCAACTTTTGAAAAATTTTCCGACAGGGGAAAAAGTGAGTTATTGATATCCGTTCGAACTTTTTAACAGTTTCTAAAAATTATCCGGAAAACCACATAGACAAAATCTGATAATCCGATCGAATCATCGAATCCCTAAACAACCCCAGAAAATTCAGCTTTTTAATAAATATTAAAAATTCCCAGAAAATCCAGCATAATAAAATAGGAGTTACTGTGTAAACAGGAGATGCTGACGTCATCATTTCGCCGCGGAACCGCCGCAGAAGGCATGCTTCTGCCGCGGTTCCGCCGCGCTTTATACTGTTCATCGAAAACTTTCTGCACCGTAATTCTTATAATTCCCTGCTGAATTTTTTAAGCATTTTTAATGTGGAAAAATCCCAGTTTTTAGAAAAAGTCCAGAGAGCGGGTTTTATCGGGGTTTCGGGTTTCGATCGGACTTTAAACTTCGTCTAGACTTCGCCTAAAGCTCTAGCTTGGCTCTGATACCACTGTAGGGTTGCTAGGCACGCGCACAAGGGTCTACGAGGCATCAACCATGCCCGAATAAAAATTTAGCCGTGCCGAACAACCCGAATACGGAACTTTAAACTAGAGATTAGGCGAAAACTAACATGCTAAACATTTTAACACTAAGTGAGAGGGATTACAACCTTTGTGGATCCGGTCCTTCACTTCATATGCTCCGTGTTGTGGTCCCTTCGCTGCGATCATCGGGATCCGGACTCTCGAGAGGTTCCACGAAGAGAAAGACGCAACCTTTGCTTCCGATCTTCGATACTAAGATGATCTACCTTGAAGTTTCTTTAACACAAGCTAACACTCATGAAATGATGTGAACACCCTCATCTAAATGGCAAGGGAAGATGAGGATGATGAAGTAGGATTTTTGCTCTCTTTATTTATCTTTTTCTCATATTTATCCATCACAAAAATCAAAGCAAGAAACCATTTCAAGTAAAGAAGAAGAAGGAAGAAGATGATGAACAATATTAGAATCCTTTTGTGATGAATAGAAAATGAAATGATATGAAGAATAATGCAACCATGGTTGACTTAACCATTGTAGAGAATTGACTAGGCTTAGGGTTTGGGTTGGGTTAAAGCATGAGTCACTTACAAATATCTTTATCATGACAAAAAGAAAAGCTTCTAGAAACATCTAGAAAGCTTAACCCTAATCCAAACCCTAATCATGTTTAAACTCCACTAAACAAGTTGCATTAGTTATCATATCATGTTACAATATTATATATCACATATATAATATTTATCGTAACAAAATAAAATAATACATGTAACATATATCGCATATATATCAATGTATTACCCGAGTGAGAAAAAGAATCTTTTAGTGAGCAAATATTAGTTAATGCAATTTAATATATCATATATATTATTATACATTAAATTATCGAATCAATACTTGATCCGACAATCCGGCTATATCGCATATAACCGACTAATATTTATCCATACCGATTCATCGAATCAACACTTGATCCGATGACCCGGCTGATATCAAATATCGTGAGAATACAATACGATATCACATACCGCATTATCCTCGATCCCGCACATATCACATATGTTCTCCTACTCCGTTTTTCCTGAGTCAAGAAACCTCTGTGTAGGACTCTAAAGAATCGTCAATACGCCGGCAGTAGGTGATGATCATATCAAACACCCACAAGCTGCAAGCGGTCAGCTAAACGTAACAGCTACCCAGGTATTGAGCGCTCAGAAGATCAACAAGCAAGCCTGTACATTCTCCTGCGAATCCAAACAGTAACACTCCCGTACAGTCCGGTCTCGTCGTCTGATATGTTGCATATCTCGCCTAGGGGTGGTAAACGTCAGACCCCAGTAGCTCGATAAGTCATGTCGATATGAGGTCTATAACAGTTCGAGAAACTACTGATAACACTTACCAGTAAATCTCAGCAACCCTGGCCAGGGATTTCCGGTTATAGCCAATCGAACACAGCACAACATCAACTCCCTATACCGGGAGAGACGAATCCCCTCCTATCGCTCATTGCCTCCATATGATTCGGGACTGTACCCAAAAGCCACCTTTTTGCACGCCCTCTTGGACGTGGTATGATGGAAATCAAAGCACAGTGGGAATCACACAAGACTCTATGACGATCTCGGGTCAACAGACTACTCTGTACCAGTGTCACCGGAGAACTGCCATCTGACGTATGGTATAATACCATCTGGGAGTTCTCGGCGAGTCCGTCCAGTGTACCCAGTCTCCACTGAGCACCCGTACACCATCCTTGATGTCAAACACCGATGGATATGGGATCATCCATCGCCCATCATATGGGTCAAGATGCGTATACGCTAGTCTACTCTGGTGTATCGATGCCCTGTCTCGATACACCCTCGACTAGGAACAGTTATAGGATGTACTCGTCGACCACCGTGGCCCCACTAGTATGATCTCATCATAGTCCCAGTAGTCGAGTACATATCCTAAGGGCTTTATCAACATGTAATATAGAGACAATCAGAGTACATGTTAAGATAAAGTACAACCAGATAGCATACTATCATGTCGAGCAAGAAAGTCCTCATTATATATGTCCTAGCATCCACTACAATATACATCGTATGTACAGTAATGGCCTCTAGGGCATACATATAACTAACAATTGGGGAATACCAGATTTCTCAGGCCGCCCAAAAGAAAAAAGTGCATGTTGATGCATCATCTTTGGGTATGTTCATTACAGAGAACTGTTTCTCAGTATCTTTTACGTCCTGGGTATGTGATACCGGATCAGGATCCCGCATATGTAATCTGTTACATGGGCTACAGAAAGGTAGAGAACTGAGAACGGGTGATAAGTTTCATGAGACAGAAAACGGTGCAAGTGTTGCAGCCAAGTCTGTTGGTCACTATCACCCTGTATTACCAGAATACATTGATTCTGAACGAATGTTATTAGATACCGAACCTGATATACAACATCATATCACTCTCTTTATTAGTAAAGAAAGGATATAATTTTGTATTGTTGGATAATATTTTGAACATCTCCTATATCAAGAGTTGATCGGTTCAGGCATGTTATCTAAAAGCATTGACGTTCTAAATCAAACTACAGTTCTTAGTATACGGAACACACACGAGAGGAAGAGTTCAGAAATGAACGAATCCTTCTTGAGGCATTGTAGACTAGGTCAAATCAATGCGACCCGACTAGCTAAGTTGCATTTAGATGCATATTTAAATCTGTTTGAATTTATATCTTTTGAAACTTGCCGGTCATGTCACAAAGATAAGATGACCATAGCTCTGTTTATTGGAAACAGAGAAAGAGTTAGTAAACTCTTGGGATTGATACATGCTGATGTATGAAAGTCTCCTGTCTACACATGCCAAGACCGGTTCTTTGTACTTCATTACATTCTCTGATGATCTCTCAAGATTCAGACATATGTTCCTATTGAAACACAAGTCCGAACCTTTTGAGATATTTACAGAATATAAGTTAGAAGTAGAGAACCAAAATACGGGTATAAGTATTATGTCCTTTGATGAGATCAAGGAGGAGAATACTTGAGCACGGAATTCCTGGACTATTCTAAAGGAGAATGAGATTCTCTCTCAGCATTACTCCTTCGTATACACCATAGCACGATGGTATATCGAGGCGGAGCAATAGCACCCTATTTGATATGGTGTGCTCTATGATGAGTACTACTGAGTTTCCTATTTCCTTTTTGGAAGTTATGCACTTGAGAAGCTGCATACCTATTGAATAGGGTTCTAATCAAATCAGTTGCCTACCACTTCATATGTGATATGGAAAAGGGAAGAGCCCATATCTTAAGTTTGTTAAGATTTGGGGTTGTCCGGCCTATGTCTAAAAGCAAAATTCGGACAAGCTCGAGGTAAGGTCTGTTATGTAGAACTGGAAATGTTCCAGCTATACAAACTGCAGCTGATGATTTGGTAGAACCAAAGAATTCAATAGTTTCCAACGATCCTCAGCCTCTCCGCCGATCTAGTAGGGTTCCTCACCCACCTGAGAGATACTTCGGTTTCTCTATGACAGTGGGAGAGAGGATTGCATCATGAGATGATGACCCAACTAGTTTCGAGCTGGCCATCAGGAGTGGGACTCTGTAAGAATGGCTGGATGCTTATCGATCTGAGATGGAATCCTTATACACTAACAATGTATGGACTTTGGTTGCTTTATCTGAAGGGTTAAATCCCCATCAGGAGCGAGTATATCTTGAGAAGATTACTTGGTGTACTTGGAAAAGTTGAGACTTTCAAAGCTATGCTTAAGTCCATCCAGATCCTACTTGCCACGGCTACATACCATGACTATGATATCTGGTGGTTGGGTGTCATGACTGCTTTTCTAAATGATGTTTTAGAAGAGAGCGTCTATAAGTACACAGCCAGAGGGCTTCATAGACAGTGGGAGTAGCGGAAACGTGCGCAAGATGTTTTATGTGATAAAACAGGCATCGCGGAGTTGGAACATCTGTTTTGATGTGCTAGTCAAAGTGTTTGACTTCATCAAAATGGTAGATGAACCTTGTATATACAAAAAGGTAGTAGGGAGTATGGTGGTGATCCTCGTAGAGTACGTGGATGACATACTCTTGATAGGGAAGGAGTTTCCTATGCTACGCTCGGTCAATCTCCGCTTATCACAAGGATTCTCCATAAGGATCAAAGTGATACCTCCTAAATCCTGGGTTTAGGATCTATGAGATAGATCTAATTGGATGTTAGGATACTCACTAGTTGTAGTGAGATGGTATCAATCGATCCTGGGGAGAATCACTGGAAAGGTTCCAGGGTGATAAGAACGACTGAATGTCAGTCGCAGGCATTGTCTATACCCTCAGTAGAGGGACGGTATGTTGGAAGAGTTCCAAGCAAGAGACCGTGACTTACTAGACGATTAAAGGCAAGATACATCGTTACAAAGGATGCTACCAAAGAGGCAGTCTGGATATATATAAGTTCATGAGATGAATTTCGTTCCTACCATTGTATGACAATGGAGTTGTGGCTTTAGCCAAGGAACTACCGTCCCATCAGAAATCCAGATATAATTCTTAGGCAGTATCACCTAATCATGGAGATGGTTGATCTCCAGGGAGATCGAGGTTAGGAGAGTGGACACAGAGGACGACAGCGCGGATCCATTCACAAAGGCCTTTTTCCCAGTAGAGACTTTTATGGGATGGTTGAGTATGAGATACTTCAACCACAGCTAATTGTTGGGTATGTGATACCACAACAGATGGCCCTAGTGCAAGTGGGAGATTGTTAGTTATATGTATGCCCTAGAGGCCATTACTGTACATACGATGTATATTATAATGGATGCTTGGATATATATAGGGAGGACTTTCTTGCTCGACATGATAGTATGCTATCTGGTTGTACTTTATCTTAACATGTACTCTGATTGTCTCTATATTACATGTTGATAAAGCCCTTAGGATGTGTACTCGACTACTGGGACTATGATGAGATCATACTAGTGGGGCCACGGTAGTCGACGGGTACATCCTATAACTGTTCCTAGTCGAGGGTGTATCGAGACAGGGCATCAATGCACCAGAGTAGACTAGCGTACACGCATCTTGACCCATATGATGGGCGATGGATGATCCCATATCCATCGGTTTTTGACATCAAGGATGGTGTACGGGTGCTCAGTGGAGACTGGGTACACTGGACGGACTCGCCGAGAACTCCCAGATGGTATTATACCTCACGTCAGATGGCAGTTCTCCGGTGACACTGGTACAGAGTAGTCTGTTGACCCGAGATCGTCATAGAGTCTTGTGTGATTCCCACTGTGCTTTGATTTCCATCATACCACGTCCAAGAGGGCGTGCAAAAAGGTGGCTTTTGGGTACAGTCCCGAATCATATGGAGGCAATGAGCGATAGGAGGGGATTCGTCTCTCCCGGTATAGGGAGTTGATGTTGCGTAGTGTTCGATTGGCTATAACCGGAAATCCCTGGCCAGGGTTGCTGAGATTTACTGGTAAGTGTTATCAGTAGTTTCTCGAACTGTTATAGACCTCAAATCGACACGACTTATCGAGCTACTGAGGTCTGACGTTTACCACCCCTAGGCGAGATATGTAACATATCAGACGACAAGACCGGACTGTACGGGAGTGTTACTGTTTGGATTCACAGGAGAATGTACAGGCTTGCTTGTTGATCTTCTGAGCGCTCAATACCTGGGTAGCTGTTACGTTTAGCTGACCGCTTGCAGCTTGTGGGTGTTTGATATGATCATCACCTACTGCCGGGGTATTGACGATTCTTTAGAGTCCTACACAGAGGTTTCTTGGCTCAGGCAAAACGGAGTAGGAGCACATATGTGATATGTGCGGGACTGAGGATAATGCGATATGAGATACCGTATTCTATTCTCGCGATATATGATATCAGCCGGGTCATCGGATCAAGTGTTGATTCGATGAATCGGTACGGATAAATATTAGTCGGTTATATGCGATATAGCCGGATTGTCGGATCAAGTGTTGATTCGATAATTTAATGTATAATAATATATATGATATATTAAATTACATTAACTAATATTTGCTCACTAAAAGATTCTTTTTCTCACTCGGGTAATACATTGATATATATGCGATATATGTTAAATGTATTATTTTATTTTGTTACGATAAATATTATATATGTGATATATAATATTGTAACATGATATGATTACTAATGCAACATGTTTAGTATAGATTAAACATGGTTTTGGTTTGATTAAGGTTAATCTTTTCTAGAAGTTTCTAGAAGGTTTTCTTTTTTGTTTTGGAAAAGATATTTTGCAAGATATTTTTTTAACTAAACCCTAAACCCTAACCCTGGTTAATTCTCTACAATGGTTACTTGAACCATGGTTGGATTTCTAACCTTATCAAATTCTATCATTATTCATCACAAAAGGATACTTATCATATTGTTCATCTTCTTCCTTGAGTTATTCATTGAAAAAGCTTACTAGCTTATTCAAGTGATGATAAATGAGTGAGAAATAGAAAACAAATGAGAGCAAAAATCCTACTTCATCATCCTCATCTATCCTTGCCATTTAGATGAGGGTGTTCACATCATTTCATGTGTGTTAGCTTGTGTTAATGAAACTTCAAGGTAGATCATCTTTGTATCGAAGATCGGAAGCAAAGGTTGCATCATTCTCTTCGTGAACCCTCTCGAGAGTCCAGAACACGATGATCGCAGCGAAGGGACCTCAATACGGAGCTCAAGAAGTGAAGGACCGGATCTACAAAGGTTGTAATCCCTCTCACTTAGTGTTAAAATGTTTAACATGCTCGTTTTCGCCTAATCTCTAGTTTAAAGATCCGTATTCGGGTTGTTCGGCACGGCTAATTTTTAAATCGGGCATGGTTGATGCCTCGTAGAACCTTGTGCGTGTGCCTAGCAACCCTACACTAACTAACTACTTCTAGAAGTCTTTCAACAAACTTTTGGAAGGAAGTCCTATTTCAAATCAAAGACCTAGGGTTTGGAGATCTATAAATAGGACCCTAGGCTCACTTATAAAAAGGGAATTCAATTGATTGTTGGTAGAATTCACTCCTTGATCCTCTCATTTCATTAGTTGTTAGAAACCCTGGTTCTTCTTCTACCCAAAAACAACCACCTCCAAACCCTAACCCTAATCCAATCTACAAATACCCAATTCAAGATTCATGGAGTTCAAGCCAAGCAAGTCTTCTACAACCCTTTAGAAGCAAAGCCGGACTTCATCGGAGCACGAGGTCGAAGCGATCCAAAACTCAAGAAGCCGACCGATGCAAGATTCGACGAGCAAAGTTCCTTCCTCTTGTAATTCTTGAGAGTTGTAACTTCTTGTTGATATAATAAAGTTGAAGATTCTTTAAACTTGTGTACATTTTAATTCTAGCATCATGATTTCATTTCAATTCTTGAATACATTCTTTGTGATGATGTGTGAATAAACTCCGCCCGTGGAGGAGTCGAGATGATCGTAGAATGATGATATTGATAAATCTTTAAACGTTTTCTTAAGTCCTATAGCGATTGTAAATTCTTGAAAATAGAATGATCGATGATCTAGATCGATGTGAAATGGGTTCTTGATTCTTTTCGCACGATCTAGAGAATTAACGATCGATCATTGGATTTTCAAGAAGCTATCTAGTGAATGTGATTCATCGAAAGGACAAAGCATAGGACGAAGAACCCTAATTCTTCGTAAGATCCTTAAACCTCGATCAATCGACATCGTGTTAGCATCAATTTGTTAATGGATAAGAAACGTTGATTTCTAATCTTCATCACATCTACAATCTAATCGATTCCTACGAGCTTTATTACAAATCTTGAAACCCTAAGTGATTGGAATTCTATTGAAACTCGATTCTTGATGTTTATCATTTTGTTGATTCTTGATTAGAATAGTGACACTTGAAACATTTGATAAAATCTTGAATCATGTTTTCTTTTCTTTTCTATTAACTTTTCAATTCAAAACAAAACAAATTAGAACGAATCGCACAATCCCTGTGGACGATCCGCACTTGCTAACGAAATCTATACACGACACCGTTATTGATTGCGGTCAAATAATTCTTTGATTGTGAATTCTATTCATTTTCCAAACCGACAACAAGAAACTCATATCGATCAAATGAAACCGTTATCGGGGATCATTTGAGTTGATACACACTACACATCAAGAATTCTTTTCAAATCAAATGGCACAGTTGCCGGGGACCATTTGATATACACAATCAGAAATCTTTTCAAATCAGGTCGTGAATGTTAGCAGTCGCAATTTACTTTGCCCTCTTTCTAATCCCTTTATTTGTCTTTACTTATTACCTTCTGTACACCCAACTTAGGCTAAATGATTTTCTTCATTCCCTACCCTTCGGCACCTGTCTATGGTTTAGAAGAAAACTATCCAATAAGCGTAATAGGTGTACCCTCTCCTAATCCTAAGAGCCCTCACAATTTGAGAGATGGTAAAAAGAAAAGACAACTGAATAGTCCTATTCTATCTCTCCAGAACCAGAATCCATCCTCGAAGAAATTCCTTCGAGTTCGTATATAACCATACGATGGATTTATCCAATGGAATTGGATGTTCGTAGTGATACGGGGTGTTCTGGAGAAATACAAAGGGTAAGAGAAGGAGTGGCAATGATGTATGCAACTCAGACAATCCAAAAGCCAGTGTTTTAAGAAAGTTCGGTTAACTTGGTCACTGAGTTATAGTCTAGGGTCGGGTCATAGTCGCAGTCAAAGAGAGAAAAAGTAGAAACACTCTGCGTGCACTCTAACCTAGATCAGAATGGTTAATCACTTTATCTAATCAGGAAACCTCCCACCGTTTTCTCAAATTCTCCTCCAAAGCTGAAAGAAGAATTAGCCGGAATCACTCGAGGAATAATACTACTCATCAGTGGGAATCGGGATCCAACTATCATCGCATGATAACGTGATGGAAGCCACTCACGTCATCACACTCCAGAAGGTATGCGCAAGCCTGGCAAGTTTTCTGTATGTTTGAAACTCCCGATTTGATTTTACCCCTAGGACCCAAGTGACCTTGACGAATAATCAACAAATCAAAAGGTCCTAGTCAAGTTCAACCCGTCATTATCTTGATTGCGTTAAACCCACCCGTACGACCCTTGACGAATAATCAACAAAGTCATACGACTGTCCTAACCAATCCACATATCCATGCGACAGAAAAGCATTACAGAGCTACCGCACACTACGCCACGGCGAATAGCAACGACAAACATAGTATGAATACTAAGCAATACTAATCTGAAATGACGGAGGGCTACGGCTGGTTTTTGGCGAAAAACCTTTAGCGTAATGAACTTGATATCGTTGAAGGAATCCAAGTGGTTTTATAAAAATATAATAGCGAAAACCTTTGCTAAAGAGGTCACTCCCGGTGAAGGGATCTCGGCTCTTTCCTCGTCGAATGAGGTGCAGGATATTCCAAATTGAATACCACGATGCAAAGCAAAAAGTAATCGACTATAGTAAAGTTATTACCCTGACGCAAACCTCTGTCCAAGGGGTCACTCTCGGTGAGGGGATCTCGGCCCTTGCCTCGTCGAATGAGATGCTGGATATTCATAACCGAATACCACTGTGCAAAACAAAAGAGAACGCCCTTGTAATAATAGCTTTTTGAAAAATTGGTTCCAACAACATCATATATAGGTTTGTTTTCCTTGCATTGATAAAAATCAGCGCAGTCCCATCAAATGATCACACCACAAAAGAACGAAAATAAAATGTACGTATATGCCATCCGCATTCGCCACCGGGTCCCGTCATCACCCGTTAGGTTACTTAACTAACGACAGAGCGGGAACTGAGCTAGCGCGGATGCAAAACATATACAACATTTACTAGTATATATATCAATATATAATAATCGCTCCAGGTATGATAAATGCAATATCACAGAAAAGTAATAAGTATCACAGAACAATACAGATAATCTGGGATTCCCGGATTTCATAGAGCCGCAAATGAAACCCGACGTTCCCCTGGTCGTGTGGATAGCCTGTGCGATGAAAACCTAGACCCCTATGAGTGCGGCAAGTTACCCGCCAAAAGCTGAAGCGAGGCAGCCCCCTTCAGCAAAGTGATGGACCACCCAACACTTCACGGAATCCGGTAACTTGAGCACCCCACCTTGGGTCAACCTGTACCCCCTACGAGTGCGGCGAATAGCCCGCCAATTCTAGAGTGAAGCCCCCTCCATCTCAACGCCATGAGATGCGGGCCCGTTGCCCTCTAAAACCCGGCTATCCGTGCACCGCACCGCGGGGTAATTCTAGTACAGAAAATAAAATATATACAACGGGTACACCGACCTCATCCCGGTCGTGCCCCAAAAGAATAATATACAAACAGGCAGTGACGGCAGTCCACATGTCGGACGCTCGCCCCGCAATATCAAATGTATAAATAAATCCAAACTGCACTACCATTGCACAGGAGCTATCCACCACGACAAATCCGCAACATCACAGCACAACACATAACATCAACGTGAATATCACATTCGCAAAACCCGTCTAAAAGAACTATAGCAATTAGACAAGTTTTACCGATCGAATGACATTCACGGTCATAGATAGTAATGTAAAGCACTGTTAACTAACACATTTAAAATCACGATCGACAAAACTTCCCGAAGTGGGGCCTCAAGTACAAATGCAGTACTTAAATAAAATCTGGGCCCAGACAAAATTGTCCAGAAACCACAGTTCCAAGTGAAAAACCACCACAAGAAAAATTGTTCACTGAAGCCCCAAACCCGCGGCGGAACCGCAGCAAAGACATGGCTTATGCGGCGGTTCCGCGGTGGTTTCGTGGGTTCAAGTGCCTAAATTTCTTGTGTAGTCTTTAAAAAGCCTGCATGATTTTTAGAGATACCCAAAATAATTTTTCAATGATAAAAAAATTTCGACAGAAACTTTAGTATTGAAATTACGGTTTCGGAAATTTTGTTCGATCAGGCTTTTAAACATGTTAGAACAAACTAGTATAGCGGTTAATAGTTTGGCTCTGATAGCATGTTGGGATGCGGCGGCGTCCCGGCCATCTAAACGACGCCAAATGCGGAACAAAAACTTTTTATGAAACCGACGCTACCGCAGCCCAAATGCCCGTATCATTCCATTAACCGTAAACTAGCTAAATGTAAAAGGAGTTAGGAAATTATACCGATCGATCCGTGTCTTTCGGTCTTCAGTCCGCTCTCATAGCTTGTTGCGGCTGTCCCGGTGAAATCCGCTCTCCGATCTCTCATTGGAAGGGCACCACATCAACGAATCTTTATACGGGCTCCGGTCTCAAGACCGAGGCAATTCGGACATGAAGTTTGCTAGCCGACATGTCTAAGGACGAAGTAGAGAGTGTGTGGAATATTTTGTCTCAAAGTACCCAAATAATTGGGTGGAGATAAATCGGAGTTGCCATGGAGAATGAGAATGTGAGCACATCAATTTTTCTTGATGAAAAAAAGAATGCACTTGCAATATGCTTGGCCAGAATCAAAGGAATAGGCTCCGGAGATTTTTTGATGAGATGAAGACTCTCTGTGGATAACCAAAAATGGGGTGTTGGTGAGTCAAAACTAAAGAAGAGGTGAGTGTGTTAGTATATTTAATTAATCATGCAACACAAAAAATAAAACCCACTCCCAAAAATGAACAGCCACTCCCCAAATCATATCTCACCGAAAAATACTCCAGCACATCCAAATAGCGCTCGAATATGCAAGCCCCAATCACACACAATAAATTAATCAAAACCCATACCATCGAGTCCATACCCTAAAATTCAAGCAGCCACCTCATGCGAAATAAGCAGTGCAAGGAATGACCAAAAAAGGTCAAAGACAAGGTGAATGCTCATAATAAATAATCATAGAGGGTGAAGTTTAAGACGGAAAAAAAAACTGGCAACTCCGAGAGTGATCCCGTAACGAATTACGAGATTAACCCTCAACAGTAAATACATACCCGCATTTGTATTCCGACTGAATACAAATACAATAAGACGAAAATATTCCTACGCTATAATATTAGGATCCGGTTTAAACCAAAACCCGCTAGTATTATCCGTCCGATCATGATCCGTTCACAAGTGCACGGATATGATCGGACCCCTGCCATAAAACCATACGGCATCTACACCGTTTCGCCCGAACTTGGGAAACTGTCTGTGGGGGACTCTAATGACTCATCAATACACTGGCACCGGGTATAATCACTATCACGTCAGAGGTACTAACTGTACGTAACGGTTGCCGATGTATTGATCGGAAGGGAAGCTGACGAGTGAACTCATCCAGAAACCCTACTGAGCCTGACAGTGACAATATCCGTACAGTCCGGTCCGTTCGTATATGAGTATTGCATATCGGACCTAGGGGGCTGGTCAACGTCAGACCCCCAATAGCGGTATAAGTCGTGTCGGAAAGAAGCCCAGAACACCCGAGATACTACTGGAGTACCTACCAGTAAATCTCGATTACCCTGGCCAGGGATTTCGTGTAATGGCTCTCCTAAACACAGCGTGATTTCACCCCCAATACCGGGAGAGACGAATCCCTGACGATCTGCTCACTGCATCCATGTGGCTCGGGACTGTACCCAACTAAAACCTATTTACACGACTCCTTTCAGCCGTGGTAGGGTAGTAATCAAAGCACAGTGGGAACTTACACGAGACAAATGACGATCTCAGGTCGACAGACTAACCTGTTCACATGTCACCTGGGAACTGCTATCTGACGATATGTATAATACCAACTAGTATGTTCCCGGCGAGTCCTGTCCGGTGTACTCGTAACGCAATGAGCACCTGTATAAATCTTAGGTGAACCAACTGACACCAATGACTTGTGAGACCGGCCACCGCCCCTCGTCGGGATCTCGACTGTATACACTAGTCTACTCTAGAGTTTTGATGCCCTGTCTCGAAACTCCCACGACTAGAGACACTTTAAGGATATTCTTATAGACCCCAGCTCCCACGTATATGATCGCCATCATACTGCTGGCAGTCAAGCAAGAATCCTATGGGCTCTATCAACATGCAATAGTAAACTAAAGCATGTATACGATGATAAAGACAAACCAGATAGCATACTATCATCTCGAGCAAGACTGTCCTATCGGTATAGGCCCTCTCTCAATCATTGCAATCACGTACCTGCGATCCAATAATTGACTTTGAGGGCACTATATCCAACATATACGCCATCGACCCGACTTCCCCCGTAGATATACATCTACTCACCTTGACGTCTCGGTTAATCAGCTCCAATTCCAGCTCTTCCATCTCCGCGCCACATCCGACGCCTCTACACCCGATCCTAGAAACGTACATAAGAAAAAAGAGAACAAATATATAATTAGTCGCGGACACAACCAATACAAGTCAACCACGCGCCCTAACTAGACGCGCACACACTTGGTGCACAAAACGCTCTCGCGACAACGCCACAGACCACAACTAGGGGTCGCAATATGTGGAAACCACCAAACCAAAAACCCAATTGCACCAATCGCGCGTCTACGACATATCAAATATTATATGAAATAGGTTATAATTCACCAAAATCTCAAATTTAAATAAAATCGATTTAACCCAAAAACCTATTAAGCATTTTTTAACCGTTTTAGTACAAACTTGATGTTTTAACAATTTTAGTGGCTACAATACTCACTAAATAACTTAATTATATCATAAAAATATTAACTAGATTTTTATCTCAATTATCTTCATAAATTTTAAAATCCTAGTTTGCACAATAGCTTGATTAGAACAATTTACAAGTAACAATATGCAAATTAACAACTAGATTACATTTTGCATTCCTTAAGATGTTAAACTACATATTTAAACCATGAGCAAGTAATAAAAACCCTAACTTTAATTCACAAACCCTCACTTGAATTCTCAAAATCTTCAATTAAACCCACAATTTAACATCTAATTGGAGTAGATTGAAGTAATTAATCGACAATTACTCAATGGGTTAGGATTTATATCTCAACATTTTGTAGATCTAACTTGACAAATCTTGGCCTCCCAAATGCTCTCTTGCTCCCAAACTCCAAACTAGATTTGGCCAAGGAAAAATGGGTAGAGGTTAAATTAGGAATTAGTGTGAGTTTGTATGGATTTTTGATGCATTTTTGTGAGATTTTTGATGAGAAATGGAGGTGGGGAAATGAGGGGCTGCAAGAGGAGGGGGCTCGGCCAGAAATTTTGGAGAGATGAGGAGAGAGAGAGAGGTGTTGAAAGTGGTAAATTTCTCAAGTCAACCAATACCCCATACCTCATTGTTTATTCATTTCCTTTATTCTTTTCTTTTCTTAATTTTCTTTTTCCCTTTGTGTGATGAGAACTTGGGGTTTGAAATGGGGAGTGGGCTGCCCTGGGCTCGGCCAGCAACGTAAGTGGGGTTAGTGTAAGGGAGAGAGAGTGGTGACCACACCCCCCCACACACAACACCATATTTTACTTGTCTCATCATTTGCTTTAATTTATTATTCTCTTTAACATTTTTCTTTAAATTTCAAGAACCACCTTGACCATTCTTTTCATTTCAAAAACCACATGTTACACTTTGGTTTAATGTGTCATGATGCACAAAACTTGTATTAACCCAGTCCAATTTGTAATTATCTCTAATTAAATGTATTAGTGAAAGTTTAAAATAATATTTAAAATAATTAATTACGGAAATATTTTAGTAAACTAGAAATTTTATAAGTGACCCATTAAATACCAAATACTAGCAATTACATAGCTAGAATAGGTGTATTTAATTTTATGTTGAAAGATAATTATTTCTTAGTTTTTACGGAAAACACCAGTTATTTTACCGATTATCGGAAATTTCACCTAAACGATTTTCAAAACGTTACAGTAAGCTTATAGAACCATTGACATAGTCTACTAGTTTTGTCTTGCACTAGATATTTATTAACACAACCATTATCTAAACCCATGGTTAAGTCTCTACATGAGTTATATGAGATATTTCTCACCCATGGTTGCCATTCACTCTCTCATCCATTATTTGCTTCTTCTTCTTCATCAAGAGCTTAGCTCTTTTGGTTTTTGGGAGGAGAAGAAAAAGAGTGAGAAAATTAATTCTAAAGTGAGCAAAATTCCTACTTCATCATCCTCTAATAAATTAGCCATTTAGTTTAGGGTGTTAGCTTTACTAATCCCTAATTAGTGAAGAGCTAGCTTGGATTAGTGTCTCCTCGACGTAGATCATTTTCGGTCTCGAAGACTTCGTGCAAGCTCGTTCCTTTCATCTTGTGGAGCCATTCTTGAGTCCGGAAGATCACTACTTGGAGCGAAGGGACTACTACACGGAGCTATCGAAGTGAAGGACCAGTCTACAAAGGTTGTATTCCTATTTCATTTAGTTGTAAAGTTGTTTACACTTTGTACTGTCTAAATCTCTAGTTAAGATTCTAGGGTTAGGGTTGTTTAGCATGGCAAATTTTGAAATTGGCATGGACGATGCCTCCTGAAACCTAACTGTCGTGCTTAACATTCCTACACATGCAATATGCCAATCATTAGTATTTGTGCTAGTGTTCTACCAAGTGTATCTACAATAAGTCTACTAGATGATACTAACGAAGTATAATACATATCGAACAAGTCTAACATACATGGCATGAATCCTAAGCAAATTCAATGATATCATAAACAATATGTTTCACGGGGGTGCTATACGCCATCCACCCAATTCCTCACTCATAGATATAATCTACTCACAGTTTGCAATCACGCTAGTCGTATCCTATGACCATCTTGTGCTTCGTCGCCGCCTCGGAGGTCTCTGTAATCGAACATACCATTCATATAACCACACACACACACATAAGAATTCAAATCGATATCGATATAACGAACAAACATCCATAGATCAGAACCTATGACCAATAAGAGCTAGGTGAGTGCTAACAACAAGGAATTACATCCGGACTGGCTGTTCTAGCACAAAAGAACGCATCAAGAATTCAAAATACGGATTTGTAAGCTTAAAAACCTTAAAACGTCGCCAAAATCAAACCCAAAACACTTCTAGATTTTGAAACAAAAAACCTAGGACAATTTATAGTATGAAAAGGGCTTATTTATGAAGTATAAGATCTACTGGCCAAACCCCGACACCTAAATCCCTGGGATGGCCACCAAAAAAGTGTTTTAGCCGCAATTGCGGTCAGGTCTTGGTGTTTGGGGCTCTTGCTCCTGGTGGAGTCTCCTGGTGGTCTAAATAGGTCAAATCTACACTCTAAATTTTTTGCAGAGATCCCAAACTACTCCATATTTCGTTTGAATACTAAAACTTCATTAAAACTCCTAGTTTTTGAAAATTTAGTTGATATTTGAAACTCTAAACACATGAAAAACTTGATAAAAGAATGATTTTTACCTATATAAAGAGATTAAGGAGAATATCAAAGCTTGTAGGGAGCACTTGAAGAGATGATGGGGCTTCCACTTGATCTAGCTTGAGTTTGGAGTAGCTTAAGATGAGTCTGGAGTTTGGATTATTCAAAGAGTTTGTGTTTGTGAGAGTGAAAGTGTGAGAGAGAGGAGGGAGGCTATGGCGTGAGCTATGATGTGAAAGAGAGCTTGAAGAAATGAGATGGAAAAAATATGAGGAAAGTTATAAAGAATGGGAAAGGGATGGAGAGAAAAGGATTAGGCATGGGTGAGTCCATGCCTCTCATGTACTCTCCTTCTCGCTACTATTCCATAAAAAAGACATATAGCCATGCCAAAAATCCATAAAATCATAATTTCGATTTAGACAATGAAATAAAGATATTAACATTAAAGATATACTTGTCATGTCCAAACCCATGACATCAACCGGAAAATACAAGTATTGGTATTGTCGATATAAATATTTAAATGTATTGTATAAACCAATTTATAATAACCTAATTTCATAATTGGTATTATTTTAACAAAACATATTATATTATTATTTAAATTCTAAAAATATTTTTTACCATTTTCTGAAATGTTACAGGTCTAAAGCCCGTTTAGAAACAATTAAGTGACATCAACCCAACCTATGTAAATGGCGTCCCAGGAATTAGGTTTAATAGGAAAAACAAGTCATGTATATTGTCAGTTAAAAGCTCTACACATTCAATATATATATATTGGCGGAGGCTTATCATTATGATGTAAGTAGTGTATACTTCATAAATATGAGGTGGAGTTTAAAACTCTTAATGATTACCATAGCCGTTATGGTAGTGTGTTTATTGCAGTTTACACACTTGATGGAATCACTTTTAATGAGTGCAAAAGTGGAGCCGCCTTTTGTTGAAAACAAAGGCTAATCTTTAGAGCACTCATACAGCTTAGGTGCATGGCCGTATGCACACCAATCCGAATAGAACTGTCCAGAAGTACTCTGTATATGCGGACCACAGATGTAGACCAGAGCCACTTATAGAGAAAAAGTTTAAGTATTTATACCACCTAATCTCTGTATCTCTCGGTCTGTGAATCCTAAGTGTAGGTTCAAGTACAAAAGACACACACACACACACATAAAGAAAGAGAGAGAGGCCCTAGGAGGATTTTTCATTAGATGGCGGAAGGTACACCCTCCGCCATTTTATTTGATGATCGTCACCGTTAATCTTGATCTTCATTTTCTAATATGTCGATACACCAAATTTCATGTGATTCTAACATCTTTTCATCATTTATTTAGCAATGTGAAAAGTACTATTGTCGGTAAACCATTAATTTTGCACCTACTAAATCAACGGTGAAAATCACCGACTAAATCAACGGTGAAAAAGTCTAGAACTTTTTACATTGCTAAATCAATGGTGCAAAGTTGTTAGAATCATATGAAATTTAGTGTATCGACATGTTAGACGGTGAAGATCAAAATGGACGGTGCTGATCGTCGAAAAAAATGGAGGAGGGTAATCTTTTTGCCGCCACCTAACAAAAAAGTATCATTGCCACTAAATCAACGGTGAAAAAATCTAAATCTTTTAACATTGCTAAATCAATGGTGAAAAGTTGTTAGAACCACATGAAATTTGGTGTATCGACATATTAGACGATGAAGATCAAGATGGACGGTGCCGAACGTTGAATAAAATGGTGGAGGGTAAACTTTTTGCCGCCACATAACGGAAAAGCCTCCTTCTTCCTCCATTATATATATATATATATATATATATATATATATATATATAATTTTGTCTATTTACACATTCTGAAGAAAGCTCTCTGATGATGCTCAATATTGGCGATCTCCAAGATCAGGACACATGGCAGATGACGTGTCCCAGAACTCAGAAGAAATGGCCCACGGGGGCCGACCAGGCCACCCCCATACCCAACCTGCAAGCACAAGCTGGCTTACCTCAGAGCCCTCTGAAATTTGGCATCCTCGGCCTCTCAGCTCGCCCCAAGCTGCTACAGGACCAAGACTCCTCGGCCCTCTCGCTTGTCCCCGAGCTCTCTTGCCGAGGCCATCTTCTTCGGTCCTCCGACCGACTAGCTCCACCACTCACAGGCGTAACCGCCGCTCCGCAAATCTCGCCAGGCATTGATTCTCCGCCAACAACATCCCACGTTCCACGCCATCGCGATCCCCATTAATGGGCGATCGGCTCTTTATGCGGGCGTGACGTTGGGAACGTAACTGCCGGCGAGATTCTTACGCCTGCTACTGCGTGCTACCGCCACTATATAAACCCCCATCACAGAGGGGTCAAGTAAGCCATTTTTTACTCTACTTGGCCGTTACTCTGCTCGGATCTCGTACTAACTTGATCATCGAAGGGTCCTCGGTGGTACCAAACCACCTCAGGACTTCTTTGCAGGTACTCGGCGCTACACTCCTCAAAGTCACCAATCTCCTCAAAACCCATTGAGACCCACACGCAATAGGAGATCACCTCTAAGATCCACCAGGAGATCGACGGAAGACAACATCTGAAGAAGACCCGAAAAGGACCTCCATCAGTTGGCGCCGTCTGTGGTAAATAAACTCTACAGAAAAAAAAAAGTTAGCCTTCCGATCTCCATCCACAAGGCAAGCAACCACCCTGAAGATCCAAGTACCAGCCGCCGCCTCCCCTTCACCGGAGGCGCGGATGAACCTCCTCCGGTGACCATCATCAACGCCCTCGCCAGCCGAATAGATCGGCTACAGTCCATCATGGAGGCGCTCGTCCGTGTCCAAACGGTCGAGCCTGGGCCCCAGATCACCGCTCCTCCACCTCTAGAAGGTTCTGCCCTCGTCGGCATGGCTGACCACCGGCAGGCTATGACTCCTGGCCACAGATCTTACGGGCCGATACTCCCTGAGGCCCGCTGGGTGCCCCACGGCTCCACACCAAGATCCGCCGCTGTTCATATCAGAATACTGCATTTTATACCGCCCATTCTTACGCTCGTATGTTTATAGGTAGGTACTTTTAATCCGTGTTTGTTACATATTTGCAGGATACAGGTTCTCGGTTCTAAAACGGTGAAATTCATGGAAAACACGATAAAATCCGGGTTCCTGCCAACCACAGATAAGACACGGTCTCCGCTCTTCATCCGTATGTTGCCAGATATCAGTTTAAGAGACAAAATGTCAAATCAATGTCGCTTTCATGCACAAGGCTCAATGGCAGCACAAGATCCAAGAGATCTACGCGGAGCTCGAGGCAATCATGACAAAAGCATCCACAAAAGTCCACCTTTCCTCAACAGAAATTCTGGAAGAAATGTAAAAGTATTTTCAGAAAATATGTATATTAGACAACAGGGGACAATAAACCAGGAAAAGTACCAAAAGCCCAGAGCCCAACTCACCAAGGGAGCCGCGGAACCGCGGCCAAATGGGGGTCTTTGCCGCGGTTCCGCGGCCATGTGGGGCCCACTTACTGACGTCTTTTGGGGGCAGTTTGGTCTTTGCATGTGTGGTCTGCTGGTTGCCCTAGAACATCAACTCCCTGCCTATAAATACAGCAGAACTGAGCTCAACCAAGGGTCATTCTTTGTATTCTTTTGTTCCTCTTTCTTTTGTAGTTTTTAGTTCTTTTTCTTCTTCTTCTTCATTCCTCTTCCATGAATTGTAGTGAGAGCTTTTTATGGATGTGAATAAAGATGAGGGTTTTGTATCATTCTCTTGTGCTTCTTCTTCCCCTTTGAGATTTTTGCTTTCTCTTGCTCATTCAACCTCTTCATTGAGCTTGAATGGTTAAGGGTTAGTTATTGATCTCAAAGGTCGTATTTTCTCCCGGGACTAGTTCTTCACTTCACATGCGTTCTCTACCCTTCCCTTGATCTTGCAACCTCTTCATTGAGCTTGCAAGTTTAAGGGTTGGCTATTGAGCACATGCTTGGCTTGGGTTCTACTTCCGTGTTCTTTTCTTGTTCTTTTTATTACTCGCTTTTTATTACTTGTCTTTCTATTTCATGCAATTTTATTCATGCTCTTTATTACTTGTATCTTTTTTTTTCTTTGTTCTTTTCTTTTTGTTCTCTTTTGTTTATTTTGTGAATGTTGTAATTATTGTTGTTGTTAAGAATTAATACGGTTTTATAAGTTAACATTTCCTTCTCATCTCCTTTTCCCGTTATTTTCCTTTTGAACTCCGCCCAAACCATACGCAAGCGCTCCGTTAGGCACCGTACCCTGACAAGGTAACGGTGATTCCTAACCACGACCGGTTGCGTTCGGTTTGGCCGGAGGCGAAGGCAAGAGACAAGAACGGAAGGACAAGGGTAAATAAGCCGGATTCCTCGAATACCGCGCTTAAATCCCCTAATCCACGTTGTTGCCGATTGCTTAGCTTCAATTGGTCAAGACTCGGCTCAAAGGTTTTGAGTACGGATTTCTTAGCTTATAATTTCGTATTTTCTTAACAGCTTTATACTTGCAGATAAACACATAGGTTAGAACAAACAAACATACAAGATTCTTTATTGACTCGTTTAAAGCAAGAAGGTAAGATAACACCATCTCCCTGTGGACCGACCCGTGCTCACCGGCTAGCTGCAAAGCGACACCGTCCTGATCGCGGTTACACTTAAATTCTTTGAACAACCGACACGCCAAAAGCGTGCGATCAAATGGCGCCGTTGCCGGGGAGACGGTAGCGTATTTTCTTTCTTGTTATTCGGGTTAATATTCTTTTTGTATATATAAAAAAAAAATTATATTCTTTTTTGTTTTTTTTTGGACAATATTTTTGTAGGCAAGTGTGCAGAATTTTGCGTATTTGCAAACTGCGATAGTGGGGAAGCAAAGTGTACATTCAACGTTTAGGTGATTACGGAGTACAGTGCCAAAGATCCGGGTAGTTTGACCCGCGCAAGCGAACCTTTCAAGCTTACCGGACTAGATTCAACGGGGGTTTTCTTAACCCAAAACTTAAACGGTACGTACTTTACTAACACCTTCTTCTCAAATCCGACGCTTCCAATATACTATTCTTTTGCAGGATTCTTTGCAAGTTCGCTAGCAAACGCCAAAATTGACTAACCCGTATTTGTTGCAGCGCCGCGCTTAAAATTAAAAAAAAAACGATTGTTTGATTCTTTAAAGAATTTTTGAATTGCGCATTGCATACATTAATACGGACTTAAGGGCAAGCGAACCCCACAACATACGGTAAAGGATTTCATCACCTTTTCCGTGGCCCACAAATCACGAACTTGAGCATAACGATTACCCGCACAAATTTAAAAGAAATTAGACTTTAAGCCTTAAGGACTTCGCGCTCACTAGAAGAAGTTAACTGTATTTAGAAGCTTGCTTAACGGTATATTGTTTACGGGGTGTCTAGGAAAGTGTTAACGGCGAAACCGCCAAAAGAGAAAGGGTTATTTAATTAAGGAACTTCGCGAAAGCGTTGGAAAACCTCCCCTTATCTCTGCACTTACCTGGCCTCGTGATCAGTGTATTTTTAAGCCTGTTTCTCGACACAGTTTTACTTCGACAATCAAGTTCTCGAGCAGGTCTAGTTGACCTAGGTGAACCCTAGAACGATTAGGTGTGTGGTATTTTTTGTGTCGTGATTTTTGTCCATATTCTTTTTTTTTGTATATTTCATTCTTTTACTAACTAAAAAAAAAAAAAAAAATCACATTCTTTTCCTCTCCTTTTTTTCTACCTTTCTTTCATTCTCTCTTCATATCATGGGTACTCCACCTCGCAAAACTCTTGCCGAACTTTGGTACCCACAACCAGACATCACTTCTTACGGTTCTTGTTTTGGCCGAACTTCGAACGATCCATCCATGCCAAAAATTTCTTTGAGAGATCGGATAGCAGCGTCTAGGACAAACACTTGCACTCCTCATTCCACTTTGTATCAACCTTTTCAACCTCCCGCACCCGCTAATGTTGATACCCCTTCTGCAAGTCGTCCTTTGTCCATCGCTGAACGCATTGAACAATCCCGTAGCCGATCTTTCACTCCTTTCACCACTACAAATTCTTGGGATCAACAATTCCATTCACCTTCTTATCCCAATGTTGATCCCACTCCTGTCCAGCCATTCAACTCCTACCAATCCTACCCTAATTTTGCACCTTCCCTAGACATTGCATCAGAACCGCAATTTGGGAGTTTTCAGTATCCCTACAACTGTGAATCTTTTACTGAAACCCCTTCACAACCAATGTCTAGTCTAGAACAGTCGTTGGAGGAATTTAGGGTAGCTTCACAACAGACGATGGATTTGAATGCGTCCATGGCCGCCCTCATACAACCTAGTGATCCGGTAGCTAGTTTTCAACTAGCTCCAACTTTTTCAATGTATGATGAGGCGGCAGGACAGGCTGTGAATTTGAGTGGAGAGAGTGAGATGTACCCCCTTCCAAATCAAACCTACCCGTCTCAAATTGAATCCCGCAACTCTTGTTTTGAAAGTCTATCAAGTGTCCCAAATGAATTATCAGTTGAAGATAGAATGATTAATGAGTTGTGCGACTTCGTAGTGTTTGATTTGCCCGATTGCGAAGGGTCTCTTCCAAGTGAAACCAATCCTAAACCTTTTGACCTTTACACCTCCATCTTAGAACCTGAATTGATTAATATCCATGCTTTGGTTGAGGTGTCAGAGAATTTTGATTTTCACTTGATTGAGGATATTGACGCTGGGAACATTTTGGATGATGAACCCGTAGATTTGGCTGAGTTTTTCTCTTCAAATCATCATCCCGAGTCTTTAACTGTTTTTCCCGAACTTCATATGCGTCTTGATATTGATGATATATGCATGGATGAGTTTAATTTTGCGGAAAATTTTGAGGATATTTTTGAGGATGAAACAGTTCTAGATGATGAGTCGGATTTTCCAATTCATCCTGTTCCTTTCACTGACTGTGTACACCTTCCAGAACCCTTAACCGATACCCTTCCTCAACCCCTTCCCTCCACCCTTTCCATCGTTCCGACCTTGCAAGAACCCGTATCATTTTCATTTCATATGTCTGGTTTACCAAGTTCGGCGTACCCATGGTTTCTCACGAATCTTGAGGGATTTAACCCAATCTCTCGACGGGTTAATAGATTAGCACAATCGATTTTTACACATCGGTCATCACAAATTGTGCTAATCTATTTACTCCATTTGCACCCTCAAGTTCATATTCCACTTCTTTTTCCCTTCTGCCATTCTTCTTCTCATCTACCGAGACCGCATTCCACTTCTCTCCATAAGCGGTCTCGCGTATTTTCCATCTCTTTTCTCTACGCCTTCCTCCACCGACCACTGCTTCATCATGATAAGATCTTTGAATGGTTGGTGCTAACCTTTGGCCTGTGTAAGGCCTTGTATAGATGGATACTGTTCTTTCCCCCTAATCCTGAACTTTATCGCTTAACAGTGGAAACACTGTTTTACTTAAGTTTGGGGGGGACATTTTTTTTGTATATATTTTTGTTTTCTTTTTTGTTTTGTATATAATTTGTTTCTAGAAAGCGCCGGCAATTTTAACCCTCTTAGTATAGCCTGACAGTGAGGGCACTGTCAAGTTTAAGTTTGGGGGTGTGCTCGGTAAGCTTTCTTCCTTCGCATTCATTTGTATATTTTGCATTTGCATACCTTATTAAAAACCCATAAAAATCGAAAAAGTTCTAAAAATATAAAAACTTTTTGTCAAGTTAGCTTGTGGAAGAACTCTGATTCAACATTCGACGGTTTTTGTTTGAAAAGATAGGAATAACTAAATCCTATGTTTAGATTTTGAAAACCTGAAAGATAACTCTCCTTTGAAGTTAACTATGGCTGATATACGTCTTTACATTACACTACACGTGTTGTGAGTCTTGGAAATTAGATGACAAGTCTTTTATGTTTAAAAAAAAACTTTTAAATAGATAAATGATTTTCTGAGGATCAAATAGGTTTGTTCTGAAATAAGTAATATATCAAGAATAGTCTATGAAGTAAGTGAATATGAAGGAATGTTATTGAGGCCTTAATTGGAACTAAGTCTGAAAAATAACCCATCTGAAACTTGATTGGAATGATTACACACCGAACCCACTAAACACGTCTTTTATCCAAAAAATAATTGAACTACCGGTTATATCTCCGTTCGTATTGAATCATCATGTTTTTCATGCCAAACTGTCTTTTGTTTTTGGACCTAGGTAACTTGAGTAATTAAGTCCGCTGGGGTGTTTCTACACCTAATGCCCTAAAACCAACTGGTTTGGGAGCATTGGCCCAAAGCTCGCTAAGAAGCCTAGAAAGTCCAGATAAAAACAAAGTCAAGCAAGTGTTCTCTCCGAGTTAAAATTCCTAACGGTTCTTTGTGTGAGAATAATCTTGATAAAAGACAAGCTTTTATAAAGAAAATTTTAACGGAGATATGAAGGTTTTACTCTATGATAAAGACTATTGCACGTTCACAGAGGTGTGTATGAAATGAAAACAAGAAAAAGGTGGAGTGAAGAATAAGACCTAGTTTCCTGTTAGGGAAGATAGAAATTCTGAAGTTGAAACTTTACTGGAAAACGAAACTTGAAAAATGCTTAACTCTTTATAAAACTTATGTGATCCTTTTAAAATTGTTATCTGGGCTTTATTGTGTGACATAATGACTTTATTCGACCTTTCGGGAACTTAACAACACTATTTTGCACTGCACGTAAAGACATATAAAATCTGTAGTTAAATAAGAAGAGAGATGTGAAAAATAAAGGTTCGATAGTCTAAACTTAGGATTATAGAATTGTTATTTTCTGAAACAAAAACTTTAGGGTTTGAATCTTAGTTATTGTACAAAACCAACTTGACCGGATTTTGTGGGTAGTATCCGCTGAAAACCCTCAGGAGACAACACTCCTCCTACTAGGGACACCTAGAGGTTTAACGGCTTGTTGCACACGCTCAGTGCAATCGCGTTCCCTGCGAAAGTGCGGTTATCATTTTATTTTTATGAATAATTGGTTTTGCTCGGGACGAGCAAAGGTTAAGTTTGGGGGTATTTGTTCATATCAGAATACTGCATTTTATACCGCCCATTCTTACGCTCGTATGTTTATAGGTAGGTACTTTTAATCCGTGTTTGTTACATATTTGCAGGATACAGGTTCTCGGTTCTAAAACGGTGAAATTCATGGAAAACACGACAAAATCCGGGTTCCTGCCAACCACAGATAAAACACGGTCTCCGCTCTTCATCCGTATGTTGCCAGATATCAGTTTAAGAGACAAAATGTCAAATCAATGTCGCTTTCATGCACAAGGCTCAATGGCAGCACAAGATCCAAGAGATCTACGCGGAGCTCGAGGCAATCATGACAAAAGCATCCACAAAAGTCCACCTTTCCTCAACAGAAATTCTGGAAGAAATGTAAAAGTATTTTCAGAAAATATGTATATTAGACAACAGGGGACAATAAACCAGGAAAAGTACCAAAAGCCCAGAGCCCAACTCACCAAGGGAGCCGCGGAACCGCGGCCAAATGGGGGTCTTTGCCGCGGTTCCGCGGCCATGTGGGGCCCACTTACTGACGTCTTTTGGGGGCAGTTTGGTCTTTGCATGTGTGGTCTGCTGGTTGCCCTAGAACATCAACTCCCTGCCTATAAATACAGCAGAACTGAGCTCAACCAAGGGTCATTCTTTGTATTCTTTTGTTCCTCTTTCTTTTGTAGTTTTTAGTTCTTTTTCTTCTTCTTCTTCATTCCTCTTCCATGAATTGTAGTGAGAGCTTTTTATGGATGTGAATAAAGATGAGGGTTTTGTATCATTCTCTTGTGCTTCTTCTTCCCCTTTGAGATTTTTGCTTTCTCTTGCTCATTCAACCTCTTCATTGAGCTTGAATGGTTAAGGGTTAGTTATTGATCTCAAAGGTCGTATTTTCTCCCGGGACTAGTTCTTCACTTCACATGCGTTCTCTACCCTTCCCTTGATCTTGCAACCTCTTCATTGAGCTTGCAAGTTTAAGGGTTGGCTATTGAGCACATGCTTGGCTTGGGTTCTACTTCCGTGTTCTTTTCTTGTTCTTTTTATTACTCGCTTTTTATTACTTGTCTTTCTATTTCATGCAATTTTATTCATGCTCTTTATTACTTGTATCTTTTTTTTTCTTTGTTCTTTTCTTTTTGTTCTCTTTTGTTTATTTTGTGAATGTTGTAATTATTGTTGTTGTTAAGAATTAATACGGTTTTATAAGTTAACATTTCCTTCTCATCTCCTTTTCCCGTTATTTTCCTTTTGAACTCCGCCCAAACCATACGCAAGCGCTCCGTTAGGCACCGTACCCTGACAAGGTAACGGTGATTCCTAACCACGACCGGTTGCGTTCGGTTTGGCCGGAGGCGAAGGCAAGAGACAAGAACGGAAGGACAAGGGTAAATAAGCCGGATTCCTCGAATACCGCGCTTAAATCCCCTAATCCACATTGTTGCCGATTGCTTAGCTTCAATTGGTCAAGACTCGGCTCAAAGGTTTTGAGTATGGATTTCTTAGCTTATAATTTCGTATTTTCTTAACAGCTTTATACTTGCAGATAAACACATAGGTTAGAACAAACAAACATACAAGATTCTTTATTGACTCGTTTAAAGCAAGAAGGTAAGATAACACCATCTCCCTGTGGACCGACCCGTGCTCACCGGCTAGCTGCAAAGCGACACCGTCCTGATCGCGGTTACACTTAAATTCTTTGAACAACCGACACGCCAAAAGCGTGCGATCAGCCGCCAGAGCGCCTCGCCTCAAGCTTCCTCGCGACCCTTACACCCCTGAAGAGATGTCGGTCACCTCGCGTTTCCACAGGCACGATCGACACCCCCTCTCTTGATGGGGTCGTACAGAGTGGGCTCGCCATGACGGCTCAAGGGCCACCTCGCCCGGGGATCTGAGGGACCTCATTGAGAGGAACCGGGGCCGCACCCAGATGCAGGTCTCCCACAGCAGAGGCCAGGGATCACAAGGCGCCAAATTCTCGGGGTACCACGGCCAACTCGACGCCCTCGAGAGGAAAATCGAGGGCATGCGCCGGGAAGGTCATCTCTCGGGCGACGGGGCTAAGTACACCACCGACTCGCTTACCAAGCCGTTCACCGAGGGACTGCTCGCTGTCCACGTCTCCTCGCGGAACAAGCCCCCGAAGGTCTCTCTGTTTGACGGGAAAACCGAACCGAAAGACCATTTGGATGCTTTCACCGTAGGGATGAGTTTCCAGGACCATTCCGACGCCGCCCAGTGCAGGGCCTTCCCAGCCACCCTCATCCTCGCAGGTCGGGACTGGTTCCGAGGGCTTGAGCCTCGCTCAATCTTGACCTTTGACGAACTGGCTACTCAGTTCCTCGGCCACTTCGTTGGGAACCGTCGGCAGAAACGCACGGTCGACTACCTCTTTACAATTAAGAGCAGGGACAAAGAGACGTTCAAGGCTTACATCACCCGCTTCTACAACTCCCTCCTTGAGGTCCCCGAGCACTGGGACGAGACCGTCATCACGGTGCTCAGATCTGGGCTTAGGCACAAGGAGCGGTTGCGCTCCTTTGCATTGGCACAGCCTAAGACCATGGCCGATGTCAAGGCATGGACCGAGCGTGAGGTTCAGCTGGAGTCCGAGGTGAACGCGAACCTCCCCGGAGCAGAACGGTCCGACCAGAAAAAGAGGGCTCGGAAAGAGAGGCCGGAGCGTTAGCAGCCCTATCACCCGAAGTTCCAGGAGTACACCCCGCTCAACGTATCCCTTGCAGTGTTACTAGAGGAGGCCTACGGCGAGGGGTTCTTCAAGTTCCCTCCAATCCCGTGTCAGGCCTCGAAGCGAACCCGGGGCCCTTACTGTGCCTTCCACCGGACGCTGGGCCACGCCACGGAGGATTGTAAGCAACTTCGGGACTACATCGAGGAGCTTATCCGATCGGGGCACCTCGCCGCCTATTTGAGGGACAAACGGCAAGCCAACCGCGAGCAGGAGCAGCGTCCCAGTAACAACCGAGTCCAACTCTACTAATTTCAGTTATCATATGTTGATGTGTGGTATTTATTTCATTTATCTTAATTGACTGTTGCTAGTTATAAATTTTACCCCGACAAATCAATTTTGCATATAACAATCTAAGACATCTAAAATAAAATTAAAAATATTTGACATGGCATGCTTGACACCCCTAACCCGTTGGTAGCATCCTTGCATCGTGTTCTCGTCCCGTTCAGTGAAATGGACGAGTTTGGACGGCTACGCGCACGTACGTGCGTCCGTTTTGGGGGTATGCTTTTGATCGTAAAATACTTCATGTTAAAATTTTGGAACCCTCCAATAATTTTCTTTTTTCAAATTCAAATTTTTGAACCCAACCTGGGCGAAATTCTGAATTAATTTGTATTCCGCCAAATCCTATTATTTCTCTAAAACTAACAAAATTCAAATTCATATCTAACAGAAAATATTTCCTCTATTTTAAATCCCCTTTAAAAATCTCTTTTAAAAAAATTCCCTAACTGCTCAAACCAAAAATCCTTCTCAAAATTTTCTCCCCAAACTCCCTCATCCAATCGCAATTCTCTATTCCTCGCCCTGGGCCCCACCGCCTCATTCTCTCTCCCTTTTCTTTCTATCTCTCTCTCTCAAGTCTCTCTCTCTCTCTTCTCGCAGTTCCCTCTCTCTCCTCTCGCGGTGGGTTTTGGTCACAACACTGCTCACATTCCTTACGGTCACCGCCCGCTTCTTCTTCTCTTCCTTCTTTATTTTAACCGTGCACCACGAACCCATCAAGGAAAACCCTAACCCTATATTTGTTCCCGCTCGGCAACCCTCGTCGACGTCCTTTCCACATCCCCTCGCAACCCTCGCCTCCCTCTTCTCTTCTTCTTCCTCCTTTCCTCTCCCGAGGCTGTGCACCCTGCACTTGAAACCTCTTGCACCGTCTCAACCCACCGCCGCCGACCACTTTCGCCATCGCTGTATCTTGTTCCTCTTCTCCCTCTCTCCTCTGTTCCTCTCCCTTCTCGTGAAGCTTGCACCTTCCTGTAACCGAAACCCTAGCTTAACCCAACTAAACCCTAGCTGCAGAACCCATTGCCGGAGCTCCGTTCACCTCAGTTGACCCTTCGCACCACCTCTCTGCAACCGCTGGACGCAGTTCTGGTAAGCTCTCTCTTATTTCCTCATCCATTCCTTGCTTGCTTGCTTTCCTTTTGTGTTGAATCATTACTTTTCTTGTACTCACTATTTTTCGTGGGTTGCCGGAATCCGGCCGTGCCGGCGACGATCCCCGACGTTCCAGCGAGGACCCCTGACCCGCGGGACTCCGCTGTTTGGAGTTTGGATCCATTCCGTGAACCGTGCGCGCGTCGCGAGATTTTTCCCCGCCGACGCGTAACGTTCCGTTTTCCGTTTCGCGACCCGTCGAGGCATGTTAATCTTGCTACATGCTATTTAAATCATTTTATACATATTCTAATACATGTAGTTTGAATATAGTACCCCATGCATCGTTTTATATCATTTTTGACGTTCCGTGTGCATAGGTTTACATTATTTGAGATCTAGAACTTGACAGGTAATTATTACATACATGATTACATTTAAATGGCAAATCTCATAACTACAATCATATATTTAATCACATTTTGCCATCGCCTATGGTACCTTTCTATAGTTTTAATCTATCGGACACCTGTGCGCACTTAAACCAGTTTTAGCGGTAAATTCATCCAGTAAACCTATTTATAGATTATTGCATCCCTGGAAATTCTTAATATTGGTTAACATGATTTAATGACCATGAATGTCACTCTGTACTCATATAATGATGAAACCGTCTCTGAACAACAACTGATAACTGTACTGCTAATTGATTGAATCTACTTTATTGTTTAATTCATTCCTTAGATTACGTTATTGATAACCATGCTTGATTACTTATAACCATGATTATGCTAGCTGTTTATGAGCACCCACCTGTTATCTTTATACCCTGACATGACATGCTGCACGTGTTACCTGACCCGACATGGTACCGTACACTATTTGACTCGACCTGATGTACCATGGCTTGACCCGCTACTTTATCTCGTGTATAATGCCAACAAACCTGATATGTTATCTCGTGTATAATGCCAACAAGCCGATCAAGTGGGCGGATTTTTCGAAGAGTTTCTTAGAGAAGTTCTTCCCGCGTACCGCACGGGAGGAAATAGAAGAGAAATTCATCGGGCTAAGACAGAATGGAGCACCCGTGGATGTGCATGCAGCAGAATGGACAAGACTCAGCAGATTCGCTGGACCTTTAGTTGCCAATGATGCAGACAGGGCACGGAGGTTCATGCGCAGCTTGGATGTGGACATCCAGAGGCAGATTATCTCCCTGGGTTTGACCACTTTCTCACAGGTTCTTACGGCAGCTCGAGAACAGCAGAGCCTATCGGGAAAAACTGGGAGTTCACAGCAGACAGCAGTTGCGGTAAGGAAGCCGGCATTTGTACCAAACCGAGCTCATGGTCGCAAGGATATTCCAGTGGACCGTCGTGGTGTAACACCGATGAAGAAGCCTATGATCGTTGATCGAAGAAGGAGCGTGATTTGTGACTACTGCCATTTACCTGGACACGTGCAAAAGGAGTGTCTAAGGAGGCAGGGACTCTGTTTAGTTTGTGGAGCGGCAGATCACAATGTCAGCGCTTGTCCGTCGAAGCTTCATACGAGGGATGATATTCAGAAGCCTCCGAATAGACAGTTCCAGGGGCAGAAGCAGCTGACTCAAGGACCTAATCAGGCTCGAGCTTTTACCTTGACAGCTGAGAAAGCTAAGGCGTCAGGAGAAGTTGTTTCAGGTATTCTACTCGTTCATGGTTTTCCTGCATTAGCGTTGTTTGATTCTGGTGCATCCCATTGTTTTATGTCATCCAAGTTTATAACTACACACTCGATTACCTGCACGACCCTGTCTAGTTTCTGGGACATCCACACTGGGAATGGGAAAATCATATCTAGTAGGGAATGTAAAGATTGTGCAGTTGTTGTTTGCGGACGGGAGCTTTTTGCAGATTTCTTGGTGATTGATACGGGCAGCTATGAAGTCGTCTTGGGAATGGATTTTCTTGGCACTTTCCAAGCTCGCATTGATTGTAGGGCAAAGAAAGTAATTTTCCAGATTCCCGGACATCCCGAGTTTACCTTCACTGGAGGAAGCAGTTCTGTCGGGCCAGTCGAGTTTAGGGCTAGGCCGACAAATGATATTCTTACATCAATAGAGGTTGATAAAAGTGAAGAGCCAGCTGTTGTTTGTGATTTTATGGACATGTTTGAAAATATATCGGGACTACTGCCGAAGCGAGACGTGGAGTTCGCAATTGATCTTATCCCTGGTGCAACGCCAGTATCTAAAGCGTATTATCCAATGGCACCAGTTGAGTTGGAAGAAGTCAAGAAATAGGTTGCCGAATTGCTCGAAAAGGGTTGGATTCGAAACAGTAACTCGCCTTGGGGAGCTCCAGTTCTTCTAGTCAAGAAGAAGGATGGCACAAGAAGGATGTGCATCGACTATCGGGAATTAAACCGGGTGACTATTAAGAACAAGTACCCGATCCCTCGCATTGGCGAACTTTTTGAGCAGCTTAGTAGTGCGAGGGTATTCTCGAAGCTGGATTTGCGATCCGGATATCATCAGGTCCGAGTGAAAGCAGAAGATATTTGCAAGACGGCGTTCCGAACTCGGTATGGACATTACGAGTACTTAGTGATGCCCTTTGGAGTGACGAATGCGCCGCGATATTCATGGACTTGATGAACCGAATCTTTTCACCTTTCTTGGACCAGTTTATTGTGGTGTTCATTGACGACATTCTGGTTTACTCGAAGAGTTTTGAAGAGCATGCTGAGCATTTGAAGATCACACTGCAGACGTTGAGACATGAGAAGTTGTATGCGAAGATGAGTAAGTGCGAGTTTTGGCTGGAGGAAGTAAAGTTTTTGAGGCATGTTGTATCTGGCGATGGAATTGCCGTCGATCCCGAAAAGATTGCAGCAGTTCGTGATTGGCCGATTCCAAAGAATGTTGCGGAAATAAGAAGTTTTCTTAGTCTTGCCGGGTATTACAGAAGATTTGTGCAGAACTTTGCTCGTCTGGCAGAGCCGTTGACCAAGCTTACGCGTAAGGAGGTACCGTTTGTGTGGACGGATAGATATGCGTCAGTTTTTGAGACGTTGAAGCAGAAATTTATAACCGCCCCTATTCTGACCATGCCAGACAATTCCGGAGGACTGGTGATTCACAGCGACGCATCTGGGAAAGGATTGGGATGTGTTTTGATGCAGCATGGGAAGGTTGTAGCGTACGCATCGAGACAGTTGAAGACCCATGAGAAGAATTACCCAACTCATGACTTGAAGCTTGCGGCTGTGATTTTCGCTTTGAAGATTTGGAGACACTACCTTTTGGGCGAAAGGATCGAAGTGTTCACGGATCATAAGAGTTTGAAGTATGTGTTCACGCAGAAGGAGCTTAATATGAGGCAACGCAGATGGTTGGAGCTGATGGCTGACTACGATCTTGATCTTAAGTACCATCCGGGAAAGGTTAATGTCGTACCGGATGCGCTCAGTCGGTTACCAACAATTCAGATGTTGACTACACAGAAGGAACTCGTGGAAGACTTTCGAAGATTTGATTTGGAGGTTGTGCTACCGCACTCTTCGGGACAGTTGATGCAGCTGCAAGTACAGTCATCGTTGATCAAGAATATTAAAGCGCGGCAATCGCAGGATCCTAGACTGCAAAAGTTTCGAGGACAGGTTGAAGCCGGACTACGAACAGATTTACTGATACATGAAGATGGTTCGTTGAGATATGGTAGCCGTTTGTTTGTACCAAAGGGAGATACTCATGAAGAACTTATGAAGGAGGCACACAGTTCAGCTTATTCTGTACAACCAGGAGGCACAAAGATGTACCGAGATATTCGGCAGCATTTCTGGTGGGAAGGCATAAAGCGGGAGATTGCTCGCTTTGTGGCAAATTGCTTGGTGTGTCAGCAAGTTAAGGCTGAACATAAAAGGGTTGCTGGTTTATTGCAACCACTTCCGATTCCTCAGTGGAAGTGGGAACATATAACCATGGATTTCGTGACAGCTCTACCGCGGAGTCCAAAGGGCAACAATGCAGTATGGATGATTGTTGATCGTTTGACCAAGGCAGCTTATTTTATTCCTTTTCGGGTTGGTCAATCAACAGAAACTTTGGCTGAGCGGTACATGCAGGAGATTGTAAGATTGCATGGAGTACCGGTGAGCATCGTGTCCGATCGTGACACTCGATTCTTATCACACTTCTGGAGGAGTTTACAGAAAGTTTGGGGACTCGATTGAAGTTTAGCACAGCTTATCATCCTCAAACTGATGGCCAGTCGGAGAGAACGATCCAAACTCTTGAAGATATGTTGAGAGCGTGCATGTTGGACTTCAAGGGTTCTTGGGAGGATCATCTATATTTGGTGGAATTTTCTTACAACAACAGTTTTCAGGCAACTATTCAGATGGCTCCATTTGAATCTTTGTATGGTCGCAAATGTCGTTCACCTGTTTGTTGGGACGACGTCGGTGAACGAAGATTGTTGGGACCGGATTTGGTTGTGCAGACAGTAGAAAAGGTTAACACTATCAGAAACCATATGGAAGCAGCTCAAGACAGACAGAAGAGTTGGGCCGATACGTCGAGAAGACCTCTAGAGTTCGCCGTGGGTGATTTGGTATTCTTGAAGATATCACCGACTAGATGGGTGATTCGCTTTGGAAGTCGAGGAAAGCTCAGTCCTCGATTTGTTAGACCCTTTGAGATCTTGGAGCGTGTTGGTGAGGTAGCGTATCGTTTGGCGTTACCGCAGTCCTTGGAGAATGTGCACGATGTGTTTCACGTATCTCAACTCCGTAGGTATGTTCGAGATGAAACGCATGTATTGGATCATTCGGAGCTGACGGTACGAGAAGACTTGACTTTTGAGGAGCGACCGGTTGAAATTGTGGATCGTAGGGAAAAGGTTCTTAAGAACAGGGTTATCTCTCTTGTACTTGTTTCTTGGGGTAATCGCTCGCATGGAGAGTCCACTTGGGAACGAGAAGATGAAATCCGGCAGAAGTTTGCTCATCTTTTCTTGTAGTTGTTTGTCATCTATCTTTGTATTATTGGAATTTCGAGGACGAAATTCTTTTTTTAGTTGGGTATAATGTAACAACCGAGTCCAACTCTACTAATTTTAGTTATCATATGTTGATGTGTGGTATTTATTTCATTTATCTTAATTGACTGTTGCTAGTTATAAATTTTACCCCGACAAATCAATTTTTCATATAACAATCTAAGGCATCTAAAATAAAATTAAAAATATTTGACATGGCATGCTTGACACCCCTAACCCGTTGGTAGCATCCTTGCATCGTGTTCTCATCCCATTCAGTAAAATGGACGAGTTTGGACGGCTACACGCACGTACGTGCATCCGTTTTGGGGGTATGCTTTTTGATCGTAAAATACTTCATGTTAAAATTTTGGAACCCGCCAATAATTTTCTTCTTTCAAATTCAAATTTTTGAACCCAACCTGGGCGAAATTCTGAATTAATTTGTATTCCGCCAAATCTTATTATTTCTCTAAAACTAACAAAATTCAAATTCATATCTAACAGAAAATATTTCCTCTATTTTAAATCCCCTTTAAAAATCTTTTTTTAAAAAATTCCCTAACTGCACAAACCAAAAATCCTTCTCAAAATTTTCTCCCCAAACTCCCTCATCCAATCGCAGTTCTCTATTCCTCGCCCTGGGCCCCACCGCCTCATTCTCTCTCCCTTCTCTCTCTCTCTCTCTCTCTCAAGTCTCTCTCTCTCCTCTCGCAGTTCCCTCTCTTTCCTCTCGCGGTGGGTTTTGGTTCCAACACCGCTCACATTCCTCACGGTCACCGCCCGCTTCTTCTTCTCTTCCTTCTCTATTTTAACCGTGCACCACGAACCCATCAAGGAAAACCCTAACCCTATATTTGTTCCCGCTCGGCAACCCTCGTCGACGTCCTTTCCACATCCTCTCGCAACCCTCGCCTCCCTCTTCTCTTCTTCTTTCTCCTTTCCTTTCCCAAGGCCGTGCATCCTGCACTTGAAACCTCTTGCACCGTCTCAACCCACCGCCGCCGACCACTTTCGCCATCGCCGTATCTTTTTCCTCTTCTCCCGCTCTCCTCTGTTCCTCTCCCTTCTCATGAAGCTTGCACCTTCCTGTAACCGAAACCCTA
The DNA here is from genome assembly GCA_030015575.1 of Agapanthus africanus. Classification (NCBI taxonomy): domain Eukaryota; kingdom Viridiplantae; phylum Streptophyta; class Magnoliopsida; order Asparagales; family Amaryllidaceae; genus Agapanthus; species Agapanthus africanus. Next base: position 171,779,155 of record CM057340.1, on the reverse strand, counting down.
GCTTAACCCAACTAAACCCTAGCTGCAGAACCCATTGCCGGAGCTCCGTTCACCGCAGTTGACCCTTCGCACCACCTCTCTGCAACCGCTGGACGCAGTTCTGGTAAGCTCTCTCTTGTTTCCTCATCCATTCCTTGCTTGCCTGCTTTCCTTTTGTGTTGAATCATTACTTTTCTTGTACTCACTGTTTTTCGTGGGTTGCCGGAATCCGGCCGTGCCGGGGACGATCCCCGACGTTCCAGCGAGGACCCCTGACCCGCGGGACTCCACTGTTTGTAGTTTGGATCCATTCCATGAACCGTGTGCGCGTCGCGAGATTTTTCCCCGCCGACGCGTAACGTTCCGTTTTCCGTTTCGCGACCCGTCGAGGCAAGTTAATCTTGCTACATGCTATTTAAATCATTTTATACATATTCTAATACATGTAGTTTGAATATAGTACCCCATGCATCGTTTTATATCATTTTTGATGTTCCGTGTGTATAGGTTTACATTATTTGAGATCTAGAACTTGACAGGTAATTATTACATACATGATTACATTTAAATGGTAAATCTCATAACTACAATCATATGTTTAATCACATTTTGCCATCGCCTATGGTACCTTTCTATAGTTTTAATCTATCGGACACCTGTGCGCACTTAAACCAGTTTTAGCGGTAAATTCATCCAGTAAACCTATTTATAGATTATTGCATCTCTGGAAATTCTTAATATTGGTTAACATGATTTAATGACCATGAATGTCACTCTGTACTCATATAATGATGAAACCGTCTCTGAACCACAACTGATAACTGTACTGCTAATTGATTGAATCTACTTTATTGTTTAATTCATTGCTTAGATTACGTTATTGATAACCATGCTTGATTACTTATAACCATGATTATGCTAGTTGTTTATGAGCACCCACCTGTTATCTTTATATCCTGACATGACTTGCTGCACATGTTACCTGACCCGACATGGTACCGTACACTATTTGACTCGACCTGATGTACCATGGCTTGACCCGCTACTTTATCTCGTGTATAATGCCAACAAACCTGATATGTTGTCCTTATGGACCGTTCCTGTTGTCTATCCAGACAAACCTGCTCTTACCTGATCCTGTGTTGGCATTAGCTCATGATTACTGAATACCTGACTTGACATACATAACTTGGGGGTATGGGGAAATCAATGGTGAAACCTGACTTGTAACTCAACAGTTCGATACCTGTTATGATCAGTCTTACGGGCTAGGCCAGCCCCGGAGTGATGATGCTGACATCACTCGCCTGTACCTGCGACCTTTTACTGCCTAGCGGCATGTCTCGGTTTCAGCCCGAGGGTCTGTAGACCGTGGTCCCGAGCATGCACGGGATACTATTGAGTTACATCGAGGATTCATCAAATTAATTTCAAAGACTATAGAGTAGAAACCCAAAAGAACAGTTTAGTTTACTCACTGCACACTACCCTGCACTGCCCTGTTTTACATTACTGTTACCCCGGCTTTTCATACATGTTTATATTGCATTGCCTGTTACTCTGTTCATATTTGTTACTTGATGACATGACGTGCTGACGTCTGGGTTTTGCATGGCCTAGATTCTGTACCGTTGCTGCAGTCCGAGTAGGAGTACTTCAGCCAGCAGGCTGAGCTGTGAGTTCTAGTAGTAGCTAGTTCCTTTATTTTTCTGCAGTTAATTCCTGATGTGAGCCCGCATTATGGGACATACATTCCAGTTATTTTGTATTGGATCTTTGCTTCCGCATTTTTATTATTCTTGACTCATGTTATATTGGCTTATGGACATGTTTTAGGTATTTTATCTTGTTCTTGATATCTCTACAGCCGTAATGTGACTGTGGATGGATACTTCCTACCCACAGATAGCATGGTTGGCTATGTCATGTGCCCAATCTAGCGTACTCTGGGAAGCGGGGCATGACAGTCCCCCACCCGCCAAGCTGACCATCGGCCAGATCATGCTTGTTTCGGCAGATGACCAATCTGGCGCTCAGGGATCCCCATACCCGGTGCCGAGCACGGAGACAAATAAGCCTCCGAGGGGCTCGGGCCACGCTAATAAGGTCATCTATTAGCCTGTACTTTTCTTTTAAGGCAATGTAAACTCTTCCTACGGTCTGTTGTTAATTTAATAAAGATCAATAGAACATTGCGAAAAAGAAGGAAAGGTCTCATTTATTCAAAAGGTATTATGGGCTCCTCAGCTGTACAATACAAAAGAAAAAGAAAATTACAGCAGCGGGGGAAGGGGGTGTATAGAGCACTGCTCATGGTACTCGGTAAAGATCTCCGCCAGCCGAGGCCTCGCGAGATCCAACCTCGGCCTTCAATTCCCCCCATGCGCGTTGACCCTGAGCATCAGTTCGTAGCACTCATAGACGAGTGCCACTGAGCGAGCCAGCCGATTCACGGAGATCAGGCCGAAGCGCCTCAGAGACCTCAGCTTGCACATGGCCTCGTCATAGAGCTGCTCGGACAAGGGGTTGTAGAGCCCCGGCGACGCCATCCAGATGGAGTACATCAGCAGCTGCAGCAGGGAGGAGCGTCGGGGGAGCAGCCGGCCAAAGTTGTCTTCGATACTCCCATAGACCAACTGCACCGTGTCCTCGGTGCAGTTCTGGTTATAGAGGTATACGTCTTCGAAGTGGACGATTTCGGGGATGGTAAAAGGGAAGTCCTACATTCTCGACGATCTGTTTACGAAGAAAGGAAGGACCAGTGCTCCTTCAGCCTTATATAGCCCACTGCGCCCCAACGGAACTCAACGATCGCCCGCTCTTGCCTAAGAAGTCGCTGCCACACGGCGATCATCGAGCCTTCTCTGGCAGAATCGGAGCGACGCGACCCTGGCGCTTCACCTCCCCCCGCATTCAATGCGCATGCTACGTGCACGCCCGCTGCGACCGTTCCTGTTCCCTATACCTTCAACTAGATGGTCGGGCGAAACCTCATGAAGAATCAGCCGAGCAGCTACCCTGCCCGGTTATCCTTAGCCGGCCTCCTAAGGACCCTCCAACGCTAAGGATCAAAGTCCTACGTAGAGGGAGCCGAGTGGCTCCCCTGCTCGGCTATCCCTGGCCGGTAGCTTCCCTACTCGCAACGCCAGAGATCTAAGCCCTCTCCAAGAGGAAACAGCGCAACTTCACTGCCCGGTTATCCTTAGCAGGCCTCATACGGCCCCTCCAACGCTAAGGATCAAAGTCCTCCGTAGAGGCAGCCGAGCGGCTCCCCTGCTCGACTATCCCTGGCCGGTAGCTTCCCTACTCGCAACGCCAGGGATCAAAGCCCTCGCTAAGAGGCAACCGCGCAGCTTCACTGCCCGGTTATCCTTAGCAGGCCTCATACGGCCCCTCCAACGCTAAGAATCAAAGTCCTCTTTAGAGGCAGCTCAGCATCTACCCTGCTCGGCTATCCCCGGCTAGTAGCTTCCTACCACAACCGACAGGGATCAAAATCCCTCCGAGTGGTAGTCGAGCCCGAGGGTCCCTTGCTCGGCTATCCTTCAGGACAAAAACCCTCGCCAAGAGGCACCGGGCAGTAACCCTTCCCGACTAAGGGTCCTTGGTAGGCTTCTTACAGCCCCTCCCGCGTTAAGGATCAAAGTCCTCCCAGAGGCAGTCGGGCCCTTGCTCGGCTATCCCCGGCCGGTAGCTTCCTACCACAACCGACAGGGATCAAAGTCCTCGCCAAGAGGCACTGGGCAATAACCCTGCTCGGTCTTCGTCCTGAAGGATCAAAACCCTCGCAAGAGGTAACCGAGCAGCTACCCTGCTCGGTCATCTCCGATTGGTAGCTCTCTACCCATGACGCCAGGGACCGAAGCCCTCGCAAGAGGCATCCAAGCGGCTACCCCGCTCGGTCATCCCAAGCTGGTAGTTGCCTACCCACAACGTTAGAGATCAAAGCCCTTTCCAAGAGGCAACCGTGCAGCTTCACTGCCCGGTCATCCTTAGTGGGCTTCATACAGCCCCTCCAATGCTAAGGATCAAAGTCCTCCGTAGAGGCAGCCGAGCGGCTCCCCTGCTCGGCTATCCCTGGCCGGTAGCTTCCCTACTCGTAACGCCAGGGATCAAAGCCCTCGCCAAGAGGCAACCGCGCAGCTTCACTGTCCGGTTATCCTTAGCAGGCCTCATACGGCCCCTCCAACGCTAAGAATCAAAGTCCTCCTTAGAGGTGGCTCAGCAGCTACCCTGCTCGGCTATCCCCGACTGGTAGCTTCCTACCACGACCGACAGGGATCAAAAGCCCTCCTAGAGACAGTTGAGCCCGAGGGTCCCTCGCTCGGCTATCCTTGAGGACAAAAGCCTCGCCAAGTAGCACCGGGCAGTAACCTTGCCCGGCCAAGGGTCCTTGGTAGGCTTCTTACAGCCCCTCCCGCGCTAAGGACTAAAGTCTTCCCAGAGGCAGTCGGGCCTTTGCTCGGCTATCCCCGGCTGGTAGCTTCCTATCACAACTGACAGGGATCAAAGTCTTCGCCAAGAGGCACTGGGCAGTAACCCTGCTCGGTCCCCGTCCTGAAGGATCAAAGCCATCGCAAGAGGCAACCGAGCAGCTACCCTGCTCGGTCATCTCCGGCTGGTAGCTCCCTACCCATGACGCCAGGGACTGAAGCCCTCGCAAGAGACATCCGAGCGGCTACCCCACTCGGTCATCCCAGGATGGTAGTTGCTTACCTACGACGCCAGAGATTAAAGCCCTCGCCAAGAGGCAACTGCGCAACTTCACTGCCCGGTCATCCATAGTGGGCTTCTTACAGCCCCTCTAAAGCTAAAGATCAAAGTCCTCCTTAGAGGCAGCTCAGCAGCTACCCTGCTCGGCTATCTCCGGCTGGTAGCTCCCTACCCATGACGCCGGGGATCGAAGCCCTCGCAAGAGGCATCCGAGCGGCTACCCCACTCGGTCATCCCAGGTGTTCAGATCATAATTTTGCATTATTATATTCCCCATTCTTATTCATTTTACAAATAAGCAGGTGCTTTTGATCCATGTCTGCTACATAGTTGCAGGTTACAGGTTCTCAGAACAAAAACAGTGAAATTAATGAAAAGATGATACAAAGTGAGACTACGACCGATAAATGGTGGAATCTTGATCATGCCTACAGTTTGAGGGACAATGAAGAATCAATGAACAAGTTCACAAAGTGCAAAAGCAGTGCAAGGTTCAAGACTTCAACACGAAGCAAATGGTAAAGTCCACGATATTACTCACTATGGAAATCTGGAAGAAAACTAGAAGACAACCTAAGAAACCAAGTGAAGAAACAAGAAGCCAAAGACCACCAGAAGATTCCCTGAAATTCTCAGCTCAAGATCACTCTATTTGGCCGCGGAACCGCGGCCAAACATGGGTTTTGGCCGCGGTTCCGTGGACGTGCTAAGCCCGTGTCGGTGGAAAAATATGACGGCGTGGCAGTGCGTTGTCTAGGTTTCTTAGGGGTAAAATTATAAATGCAGATGTGAATCGAATGTAACCTTAGGGTTTCTATGATCTATAAATAGAAATCCTAAACCTCTTTTTGAGATATGCCTCTTCTTGTGCCTCATTGTATTTATCAAAATTCAGAATTCAATTCCTGTAAAAGTTTGAAGAGAGCATCAAATAAAAATTAGAGTAAGTTTTCTTTTTATTGCCCTAGTTAATTTTCTTTCTGCCCTAGTATAACTTTTATTATCTGCCCTAGTATAACTTTTATTATCTGCCCTAGTTAATTAGTTTAGAACATGTTCTTCAATTCCCTAATGAGTGAGTAGTTCCTCACTTGTTAGGGTTAGGAATAGGAGAGGTTTGAGAGATGAAAATCTCTCACCCCTTTCTTGCCCATCACACGTTTTTATAGGACTCCATGCATACATACACACACCGCTCCCTACGACACCCTACCCCACGAGGTAGCGTGATACTGTAGTATAAAAGACCGGTTGCGGATGTTTTCCATGGAGGTTAGGGTAAGAATTAAGAAAGGAAGGACAAGAACCTAGAGGAAGAAACCTAGTTTCTTCCCGATGGTACTAATTCACTTTATTAATTATTACCATAACACTTAATAGATCTTAATTAGGACATAGAAAGCGGTGAGGAATATTGACTTTCCAACCTTAACCTAAACCTAACCCTAGCAAGATTCTAGTTCTAGTCTAAATCAACTTAGTTTTTAATGATAATCAACCCAACACCGTTTGGAATTAACTCGTTAGAACAATTAGGAAATACACAACATCCCTGTGGACCGACCCGTACTCACCGGCTAGCTACCAAGCGACGCCGTTCTTGATTGCGGTAATTAATTCTTTGATCAATCAAATGGCGCCGTTGCCGGGGATGGCGTTGTTATTTTCTTTATGTAATTTCGGGTTAATATAAAATTGAAAAATCATAAAAACTGGAAAAAAAATATAAAAATTTATCTTGTTATTTTGTTAATGGTATTTTCGGTTGAATTGTGCAGGATCGAAGAACAAATTCAGATCTGGAAAAATCCAGAGAGCAAAACAGAAAACCCTAGATCTGAACAACAGAGGATTTCCACAATAGAGCAACAGAAGAAGTTTGGAGGGCCGGGTCAACAAGTCAACCACGGCGGGAGGCGCGTTTTGGCGGCGGAACCGCGGTATTGTGCTGATGTCAGCAGACCAGAAACCCTCTGTGAGCTTCCTTTCTCCTTCTCTGCAACCCCTGATATCTCCTCTGTAAAAATTTGCCTGCAGAATTCTTTGCGCAAAAAATTTCTCCCCTTCTCCAATAACTTGATCTTGTGCAGGATTCTTTGCGCCGCGCTAAAAAAAATTGTTTGCGAGTGATTGTGATTACTGCTTTGCATATTTTAAATTGACTTTAAGGGTCTTGAACACCAATCCAGATTGGGTGGGGATTTCATCACCCTTCCCAGGACCCCAAAAATCACATAAAGTATATTGCATTGACCATCAAGTTGATTAAAAAAATTTAGACTCGGTCCTAAGGACTTCACGCTCAATAGGACAAAGGACTAGTTGTAGGCATCGACCGTTGATCCTAACCTGACTTTGTGGTGCCTACGCTAGACAGATAGTGAAAGGTAATTTTAAAAGGTTCGTCTCACGGTGATTCGTGAGCGGATCCCTCCTTTCTCTACTTGTGCTTACCTGGCCACAATTGGCGGTGAAGAGGCGGTTTGAGATCCTCACATCTTGCCCTTTGGAACAGTTAGGAGCAGTCTAGTTGACCTAGGTTAACCTAGATCTAGGCTTGATTGTACATTTGTGATTGATTGAACGTGTGTCTAAGCTTTTTATCAAAAATCTTTTTGCAAAAAGCTCCTTATAAAAAAAACACAAAAAGGAATTTTTTTTTTAAGAACTTGCCACTTGTCGCTAAGAAATCCATTGCACCCCACTCACACCCACATTCTTTTTCTTCTCCTTCTTACATCATGGGTACCCCACCTCCCAAAACTCTTGCCGAACTTTGGTACCCTCATCCAAACAGTGCTTCCTACGCGAATTGTTTTGGTCGAATTACGGACGACCCCTCTATGCCCAAAATTTCTTTGAAAGATCGAATAGAAGCGTCTAGGAGAAACAGTTCGACTCTGCAATCCACTTTGTATCAACCATTTCAACCTTCACCACCTTCGTACGTTGATACTACTTTTTCGAGTTCTGTTGTAACTCCGAAACCCATGTCTATAGCTGAACATATTGAACAATCTCGTAACCGATCTTTCACTCTTTTCAACACTTCTAGTTCTTGGGATCAACAAGTCCATTCACCTTTTTATCAAAATGTTGATCCTACTCCTGTCCAACCATTCAATTCCTACCAGTCCCACCCGACTTTCGCACCTTCCCTAGACATTGCTTATACACAACCATTTGGGAGTTTCACGTATCCAAACAATTTTGAATTTTTTACTGAAACCCCTTCACAACCCATGTCTAGTCTGAAAAAGTCGTTGGAAGCTTATATTGTAGCGACAAACCAACAGATGAGGAATTTGGATGCGTCCATTGCCGCCCTTATGCAACCTAGTGAACCGGTAGCTAGTTTCTAACTAGTTCAAAATCTTCCAATGTATGATGAGGTGGTTGGACAGATTGAGAATTTGAGTGGAGAGAGTGAGCTGTGCGCCCTTCCAAATCGAACCTACCCATTACCAATTGAATTCCACAACTTCAGCTTTTAAACAAGTGTCCCAAATGATTCACCAATTGAAGATAAAACGTGTAATGAATTGTGCGACTTTGTAGTGTTTGATTTGCCAAATTGTGAAGGGTCTCTTTCGAGTGAACCCACAGCTAATCCTTTTGAACTTTACACCTCCAATCTAAAACCTGAATTGATAAATATCCATGCTTTTGATGAGGTGTCTGAAAAAATTGATTTTCACTTGATTGAGGATATTGACGCCGGGAATATTTTGGATGATGAACCCGCAGATTTGAGTGAATTTTTCTTTCCAATTCATCATCCCGAATCATTAAATGTTTCTCCCAAACTTCATATGTGTCTTGATTTTGATGATAATTGCATGGATGGGATAATTTTTGAGGAGAATTATGAGGATAGTATTGAGAATAGTATTGAGGAGAGTATTGAGGATAGTATTGAGGATGAACCAGTTTTGTTTGATGAGTCGGATTTTCCAATTCATCCTCCTGAACCTTTAACTGTTATACTTCCTAAATTACCCCCCTCCTTTCCATCGTTCCGACCACGCAAAAGATCACGCAGGAGGACTGCGAGCTTGAAAAATTTATGTTCGATCACAGCAGTTTAGATGCCACTAGTGCGTTCCTCTTTGAATCTGACACAGTTCTCAAAGCCGATAACGATTACGAGTGTTTCACTTTTTCGGACGATTTTGAAGACTCACCGCCCGAGTTCGAGTTCGAGATCCTTCGAGTTCGAGTCCTTTGAATTTTCAGATGAGTTAGTTGAACCATCAGATTCGGTTGCTTACAGTCATTTCGAACCATTGATGGAATCCTTCGAGTTCGAGACAGATTACTTAGATGAGAATAAGACTATCCCTAAATCACTCCCCTTCGTCCTTTCCATCGTTTCGACCGCGCAAGAATCCGTCACGCTGCCATTTTCAATGGATGGTTTACCAAGTTCAATGTACCCATGTTTTCTTGCGAATCTTGAGGGATTTGACCCCATTTCTTGACGGGTTGATAGATTAGCACAATCGCTTTTAACACATCGGTCATCACAATTTGTGCTAATTTATTCACTCAATTTACACCCTCAAGTTCGTACTACACTTCTTTCTCTCTCTCGCCATTCTCCTCCTCCACCGAGACCGTATACCGCTTCTATCTCCACACGGTCTCGTGTGCTTCTCATTTCTTTTCTCTACACTCCATTCTTTCACCAACCCTACCATTATCACGATAGAATTTTTGAATGTTTGGTGCTAACCTTTGGCTTGTGTAACTCTGAACTTTAAACGCTTAAAACAGTGGAAACACTGTCTCACTTAAGTTGGGGGGGCTGTTGTATATATATTTTGCTTTTTCTTTTCTTTTTTTCTTTTAACAATAAAAAAATTATAAATAAATAAATAGAAGAGTGCCGACAATTTTGACCCTCTTGGTGTAGTCTGACAGTGAGGACACTGTCAAGTTTAAGTTTGGGGGTGTGCTCGGTAAGCTTTCTTCCTTCGCATTCATATGTATATTTTTGCATTTGCATACTTATTTTTAAAAATCAAATAAAAATTGAAAATTTTGAAAAATTATAAAAATTAAAACATTCAATTTTGGCCTTAATTGACTTGAGTTTGACAAATAGGTTAACTAGCTAGAAACAACTAGATCTTAGACTTAGTAAATTAAAAACCCTAAAAATAACCTTTCTTAAAATTTAACGGTAGAAAGTATATGTGCTTGTAGTTTACTCAGAAATAGGCAAATTTTGAGTTCACTTCTTGGGCTAAGTCAAAATAAGGGAAGAGTATTGATATTTTTATTAAAGTATAAGTCTGAAAAATAATCCCTAAGCTTAAGTCTAAATTCTGAAAATATATACCCTACAAATTGCACAAACACGAACCTTGAAACTTGGAATAGTAGAAGAGACCTGGAAATGCTCTTGTCCAAAGTCCTTAATATGAAAAAAAAATAAAAAATACAAGTGTGAATAAAGAGATAAAAAAAATAAACACTGGTTTTTGTAATTACTTAAGGCTGCCTTAATAGAAAAAAAATATTTAGCGAGGGTGCTTCATCACCTAGTGCCATAGACGACCTGGTTTGGGTGTCACTGCTATAAGCCTTAGGTGTTACAAGACTAGGAATTACGCATTAATGTGCAAGCACATTTTGTAATCGGTCGTTGGTACCTCAAGAATTATTAACGGTCGCATGAAGAATGTGTGAGCAATTTCATCTAAAAATTCACCCATTGAAAAGTACTTTGGACAATGGACAAGAGTATAATAGCTTGATTTGAATTTCCCAGTATAGGGATGATTTATACACACACGTAGGGGTATATGATTGGGGTTTAGATAAGAGATAGGAATGAAAAATAGGACTTATATCTTTAGCAGAGATGATAAAAATTCCTAAGTTGAGATGGAACCCTAGAAGGAAAACTTAAAAGATGATAAAATCTAAGTAAATCTACAAAACATATATAATCTTAAGTTGAATAATAAGGAAGCGTGAAAAATACGGGTGGATAACTTCTGAGTCGAAGATAATAGAGTTTCTTGTTAGAAAACCTAATTGGAGAATAAAAGTCAATAGGCCGAATTGATAGGATTTTGTAGGTAGTATCCACTGAAAACCCTCGGGAGACAACACTCCTCCTACTAGGGACACCTAGAGGTTTAACGGCTTGTTGCACGAGCTCAGTGCAATCGCGTTTCCCTGCGAAAGTGAGGTTAGGTCTTTTTCGAGAATAAACTAGTTTTGCTCGAGGACGAGCAAAAGATAAATTTGGGGGTATTTGTTCAGATCATAATTTTGCATTATTATATTCCACATTCTTATTCATTTACAAATAAACATGTGCTTTTGATCCATGTCTGCTATATAGTTGCAGGTTACAGGTTCTCGGAACAAAAATAGTGAAATTAATGAAAAGATGATACAAAGTGAGACTACGACTGATAAATGGTGGAATCTTGATCATGCGTACAGTTTGAGGGACAATAAAGAATCAATGAACAAGTTCACAAAGTGCAAAGGCAGTGCAGGGTTCAAGACTTCGACACGAAGCAACCGGTAAAGTCCACGACATTACTCACTGTGGAAATCTGGAAGAAAACTAGAAGACAACCTGAGAAACCAAGTGAAGAAACAAGAAGCCAAAGGCTACTAGAAGATTCCCTGAAATTCTCAGCTCAAGATCACTCTATTTGGCCGCGGAACCGCGGTCAAACATGGGTTTTGGCCGCGGTTCCGCGGCCGTGCTAAGCCCATGTCGGTGGAAAAATCTGACGGCGTGGCGGTGCGTTGACTAAGTTTCTTAGGGGTAAAATTGTAAATGCAGATGTGAATCGAATGTAACCCTAGGGTTTCTATGATCTATAAATAGAAATCCTAAATCTCTTTTTGAGGTATGCCTCTTCTTGTGCCTCATTGTATTTATCAAAATTCTGAATCCAATTTCTGTAAATATTTGAAGAGAGCATCAAATAAAAATTAGAGTAAGTTTTCTTTTTATTACCCTAGTTAATTTTCTTTCTGCCCTAATATAACTTTTATTATCTGCCCTAGTATAACTTTTATTATCTGCCCTAATTAATTAGTTTAGAATATGTTCTTCAATTCCCTAATGAGTGAGTAGTTCCTCACTTGTTAGGGTTAGGAATAGGAGAGGTTTGAGAGATGAAAATCTCTCACCCTTTTCTTGCCCATCACACGTTTTTATAGGACTCCATGTATACATACACACACCGCTCCCTATGGCACCCTACCCCACGAGGTAGCGGTGATACCGCAGTATAAAAGACCGGTTGCAGATGTTTTCCATGGAGGTTAGGGTAAGAATTAAGAAAGGAAGGACAAGAACCTAGAGGAAGAAACCTAGTTTCTTTCCGATGGTACTAATTCACTTTATTAATTATTACCATAACACCTAATAGATCTTAATTAGGGCATAGAAAGCGATGAGGAATATTGAATTTCCAAACTTAACCTAAACCTAACCCTAGCAAGATTCTAGTCCTAGTCTAAATCAACATAGTTTTTAGTGATAATCAACCCAACACCATTTGGAATTAACTCGTTAGAACAATTAGGAAATACACAACATCCCTGTGGACCGACCCGTACTCACCGGGTAGCTACCAAGCGACACCGTTCTTGATTGCGGTAATTAATTCTTTGATCAATCACCAGGCTGGTAGTTGCCTACCCACGACGCAAGAGATCAAAGCCCTCGCCAAGAGGCAACCGTGCAGCTTCACTGCCCGGTCATCCTTAGCGGGCTTCTTACAGCCCCTCCAACGCTAAGGATCCGAAGTCCTCCCAGAGGCAGTCGAGCCTGACCCTCGCTCGACCATCCCCAGCTAGTGGTCGTTGATCGCAACACCAGAAATCAAAGGCCCTCACCAAGGGGCAACCGAGCAGCTTCCCATTCATGCTTATTCATGCTCACTCATCCCCTAGGCCCATTCATGCTCGGCATAAATACGGCTGACAGCCCTCTGCCCATCACATGAAGATGATCCGAGGCCCCAACCAGGGGCATCAGGTCTATCCAAGTCTGAGCGATCCCCTCTCGACTTCGGGGCCATGGAGATGCCTCCTTCTCAGCAGCGCTTAGCATGCTTGGCAAGTGATCGAAATCAATTTGACGAACGACCGCTAGACAGATAGCCGACCTGACATGGAAGCCCAACAGTGCAAGCAAAGATATTTTACGAGCATTCTTCACAAACAGAAGATAAAGTGCAAACCGATGAAACCAAAGAAGAAAAAAGTCTTATTACCAAGGGCAAAGTCTTTACAAAGAGTATTTTGGGCTCCCCAGCCTTACAAACTGCCCAGAGGCTTACAAAAATTTCAAAAGCAACAAAATAAAAGAAGGAGGAAGACGGGGGCTTTAGGCCTCGGGGCCGGGCGCGACCTCGGGGTCCTCGACATCCACCACGGGACGAGCAGGGTCTTCGGCGACCTCCTCATCAGGAATCTCTTCCCCTTGCTCATCAGCGACCGCGAGGGAATATTCGGCCCGGTGCTCTTCATCGGCGAACTCCGGCATCCAGGCCTTAACAGCGTCAAGGGTCTCGTGCCAAATGAGGGTGGTAGCCATGGCCAGGTCATCATAGAAGTCCTTCGACTTCTTGTAGCCCTCCACCGCCTTTGCCGCCGAGAGGTCGGCCGACTTCGCCGCTCTCAGGTCGGCCGACTTCGCCGACTCGGCCGCCGTCACCAGCTCCATCCGAAGGGTCTTCACCATCTTCTTCAGGATGCCGGCGAGCACCTGAGCGTCCTCAAGCTTGGCCTCGGCAGCCATAGCGGCCTCACGGTACCGGGCAACCTCTCGTTTCCCAGCCTCCACCTTGCCGTCCATTTCCCGCTTGGAGCTCTCTTCCAGCGAGGCGAGCTAGCCCGCAGCCTTCATCGCCGGGGCTATCACCTCGGCCTCTATGTGAAAGGCGAGGGCAACGTGTTGGAGAACCTGAAAGATAGAAAAGAGATCAGAAAGACAAAGGAGGCACCGAATCTCACAATAAACCAAACACTTACCTGCACGGACTCCTAGGCGATGGATGCCATCTGGGCCCTGATGGTCCCCCCGGGGACCCTATGTCACGATCCGAAGGTACGGAACGTGACCGGCACTTAAATTATGAGGTGTCTAGAGGCGCGACGTAATCTAAGTAAGCCGAAGCCCACGAGTCTAAACCAATCAAAGAAGAAGTAAAGGAAAACATGTAGGAAAACAAGTTTAAAAAAAACATCAAATTTTCTCCAAAATTTCGGCAGAGTCTCCTTTGTAAAAACTGGCCCTAAACGGGTACAAATAAGAATAATATATACAAACAACCAAAAAGGCATCCCTAAGTGGGAGCTAGCTCTACGCCAACAGGCGGAAACAACCACACAATACACTATAATATACAACGCCATAGGGCGAGACTCAAAACTCAAAAGAAACCAAATCCACCAGATACCATAATAATACAAGCGCGACTCTAAGGTCGAAATAAACAACCGGTCCTCTAAACTATCAAGTAATACAAGTCGGTTAATGGAGCTTACTAGATACAAATAAAATAATAAAAGTATAACGGTAGTCCTGATACAAGTGAACCAACCTACCAAGCAAATCACCCTGAATGAAATGATGTGTCAGCAAGCTGCCAAGGAAACCTGTACATCGAAACCAGTAAGAAAATTTGGTACAACGGGGGTGAGTTGCCAACTCGTAGTAGAAAACATCTGCGAAAAGAAATCGAATGCACGACGCTGTCCTAGGTCATAATAATATATTTAATATATCACTAGTCATCTAGTGGTGCATGGTAATAAACTATGCGCATGTGCAATGCTCAGTGCTCGTGTCAGAACCTCAAGTAGTAACATGTCGTGTGTATGAGTATGCATGCACCATGAATGTAAAACAATCAACCATGAAATCTGAATATATCTGTATAAGAAATCTTTAATCTTATCATAGCAAAATTTGTATGGTAATCTGAAACATCATCAATGAAATCTATGGAAATCCATATCAAGTATCGACACAAAACATGTAAATCTCCAGTCTCAATACCTCATAGTCTCAATACCTCGGGCTCCGTCAGTCCGGATCGGCCCATATCATCAAATCTCATGACAACGGTCGGTATCCTCCGGATATCCGCCGCGCCAGACATCACCGGTAGGTAGTCTTCCCCTGACAGGCTCATCGTCTATAACTCAATCTTCTTGCCCAGGGGTACCATACCGGGCCCACCATGTACCCGAGACGGCTCATCCACTCCTTGAATCGGGTCTCGAAATCCAACAGAAAACATGAAATCTCATGGTGGAAGACACATACATCACGAGAAAACCGCAACTTATATTTTAAAAAGAGAGCGAGAGAGAGAGAAGTTTTTATCTATATTCTTGCGGTTTTCCCCAAAATCCAGAAATATCATAGAAATCCAAAATCCCAAAATCATGAGTAAGTAAATAATAAGTATCGGCATAAGCCCCACAATACTGCATGATAACATGAAAATGTGAATGCATGAAATGTCTAAGTAATAAATGCAATGTCTAGACTAACACCTGAGAGTAATCACAATATTATATTGATCTAGTATTTAGCCGATTCTATCAATAAAAGATAATATGTTCTAAAGTATACGTGACATAGCAATTACCGATGATGATGTGTGTGAGCCGGCAAATAAGTGTACGTGGAATATGCGCATCATCGGTAATGGTGCTGGTGTCCTAACGTGCAGAGTTTCATACTGACTAAAGAAACATATGTATGAACATGCAACTTGATGATTACAATCTGAATGTAAAGATGAATGTGTATTAACCACTCATTTGGAATATACATATCTAACTACAACTATATGACTCAAGCCTAAACTGGTATCCGTCTAACCCCCTAAGGAACTAAACTAAAGAAACTAGTCGAAAGAAAATAAGAATCCACCCAAGCTCTGAGTCCATATCTCTAATAGTCGGCGATCCAGCCTCAATAGCGTCACGTACGTAGTACGACTTTCTCGAATCAAGAGTGCGGATCAATCATCACATCTATACCTCGTACGGTAAAATCCATCGTACGGCATCCCAAAATCGGGGTACGGGTCAAGTATCACCTATGTACATCATTATTCGTATAATATCATCATCAGACAATATCATGATCAAGAGTACTGTGCTATAATCGCATACATCCCAATATCATCAACACATATCATTGTCTGTGTAAATATATATCGTCAAATGGTCCTCAGAAATATCATATCACATATATCATATTGTGATTAAGTCATATATATCATATCGTGATCGAGTCACACATATATCTTATCGTGATTAATTCACATATTACAGTCCGGGTTCTATTCTAGAGTCTTGTATATCTCGATGCCATCATCACCTATTATCGTTTAGGTATAACTATCCATTTTCTCATTTCCCAACGATCCGCTAATATCATAGTACATCTCATATCATATTCGATCGTATATTTTTAACTCACGGCATCACGCCCAATCATACTGACTCCTTCCCAGATATCACATAACCTCCCCATATCACGTGTATATGTATACGTATATATATATATATAGAAACCTACACCCAATCATACACACACACACACACACACATACACATACACCAAGTCAAATGTATGTGTGTGCGTGTGTGTGTGTCAACTTGAAACCTACGAATTCCCTTTAAGGCATTCATTCTCTGGTTAAGTCTTTCTAAATCAGTCTGTTCCAGCCTAAAGTCTTTAATAGGATCCTACTCGCCAAGAATCTAAGGTCACGTACGACTTCCTAATGACAGTAAGTAATATTCCTATTCTACGTTTACGGGTGTGCTAAACGCCATCCACCCGACTTTCCCCGTAGATATACATCTACTCACCTGGCCCTTGTCTGTCGAAGTCGATACCGACATCCTCTTCTTCATCATCCGAAGTCCACGTGAGGGGTACCTATACGCAAACATATATAATATCGTAAACCAAATCACGGACAAAACCAAAACAGCGCACGAACGTGCATAGGTCAAAACCTATTACCCGCTCATGCAAAAGAACCAAATATCGCTCGATATCGGTGTACAAACGCCGATTGATCGAGATAACACACAAACAAACAACTCGTAGTTCCAAAACTCATTATTTATAATATAAATATGGTTTAAATCATCGAAACCTTAAAATCGATCGAATCGTCCTATTTCGCAAAAACCTAGAAAACGTCAATTTACCGTTTTACTTCAAAACTTGATGTTTAAATGAAATTAATGGTCATAATATTCATTAAATAACATAACTAGATTATATAAACCATTACTATATTTTTATCACACTAATTTGTCTTAAATTGAAAATTCTAGTTTGAAATTTTATCCGATTTCTACACCTTGTAAGCAAAACTTCCCAATTCCACAACTAAACTTGATTTTTCATGAATTAAATTATTAAACTACAATTTATGATGTTAATAATGTCATGAAATCATAATTAGATTTTAAATCCCAATTATTTAAGAAATTTCTAAAACCTAGTTAGCAAAAATAGCATATTTATCACAATTTTCCATTATCAATTTGAAACTAGTAACTAAATTAGGTTTTTCATTCCTTTAACATATTAATATTCTCATTAAAACCACAATCTAATGATAAAAACCTTAATTAGAATTTTATATCACCAATATATATATTTTATAAAAACCTAGTTAGCAAAATTGTTTAATTTAAACAATTTTGAATGAACAATTTACAATACATCAACCATGCTAGATTTTTCCTTTCTAAAAATGTTAAACTACTTATTATAACCACACTCAATTAATAAAAAC
The DNA here is from genome assembly GCA_030015575.1 of Agapanthus africanus. NCBI lineage: Eukaryota > Viridiplantae > Streptophyta > Magnoliopsida > Asparagales > Amaryllidaceae > Agapanthus > Agapanthus africanus. The sequence continues at coordinate 171,761,636 of CM057340.1, read as the reverse complement.
ATTAAATTGATTTTAGAAACCCTATCTTGAATTTTAAACTTGCAAATAGAATCAATTAAGAAAATCTAAATATGCTAGATTAAAGCATTTAACCACAATTAATCATTGGGATAAGAATTATATCTCCACAACATGAGATCCAAACATGAAAATATGCCTCCAAAAGAATGGTTTCCTACTCCAAAATCCATGCTAAATAGGTCAAAAGAAAATGGTAGAGATTAAATATTGATTTTGAGGTTTATTTTTGGAATTTTTTGTTGAATTTTTGATGATTTTTGAAGGGAAAACGAGCTTGGAAAATGGGGGTGCTACCATGGGGGGATAGGCAGGCCACAACTTGAAAGAAAAAGAGAGAGAGAGAAATGAGTGGTGAATGGTGTAGAAACTTCAAGAATAAACCCTCACTTTAAGTCTTTTCACTAATTTAATTAATTTTTGTTTATTTACTTTTCTAAGTTAATCCTTGAAAAGTCTAGAACCATGGAAAATTTTGGAAATGAATTTTGCATGATATACACTTGATTCCAATATGTAATGGTTCACTTTGTCAAATTAATCCATTTCAAATTTGTAATTTACACTAATTTAATGTATAAATAAAACTTATGTTAATATTTAAAATAATTAATTTAGGAAAAATATTTAATTAAACTAAAAATTTATAAGTGACTAAATAAATACCAAATACTAGCAATTATATAATTAAAATAGGTCTTTTTAAATTTATGATGAAAAATAATTATGGTTAAGTTTTACGAAAAATACGGTTTATTTTACCGAAAATCAGAAAATTCGCCTAAAGGATTTTTATTTATTTATTTATTTATTTATTTATTTTTAAAACGTTATAATCTTCCCCCCTTTAAGAAATTCGGTCCCCGAATTTAAATTAAAACTCCCCCAATTACTAAAACATTCAGCCAAAACACTCAAATCGTCGAGGCTCCGAAATCTTCAATACGTAAAACACATCTTAGCGCAATGCATGCGCATGAAAAACGAATATATAACTTAAATTCAAAACTCCGTCAAACATAACGCAATCATCGGAGTTATGGTGAGAATCAAATATCAAATCCCAATACGAAAACTAACATGATATACATCAAAACTATAACTTATATATAGTGCGCATCGTAGTAAAATTGTCCAAAAATCTGAATAAAGAAGCATGCAAAAACCACTTTTTAAAATCGCCGTGCGATGCACATGTCACGGCATAAGCAGCGGATGTTTATTTCAAAAAAAATAGCTATACATATATATCTTTTATTTAACATACACGTCCCGCCTGGTTACTAAATCAAATAGTAATGATTAGAAAAACATACTGCTCATAATGAAATCATTCCTAATCACATCATAAAAACATCATGTGCGTCCGGTGCACACTGAAATCAAAACCAAATATAGATACCACGAATACGCACAGAAACAAAATTGAGTGCAACAGGTGTGCCCCAAAAACATCTGTCAAGTGCAACGGGCGTGCACGACGATAATATCAGGTGCACTAATCTGCACAAAACCCCGATTTAGTGCATCTGGTGTGCACAAAATCGCATCAAGTGCGCTAAGTGTGCGCAAGAATCTCAATCAAGTGCACATGGTGCACGAAAAACATACACCGAATATCAAAATCGAAATCACAGTACGAAAAATGCATGAAAACTATGTCGAAGCATACGTCAAAATTATGTGCAACCCATATGCACGAAATCAAATCAATATCTCAAATGTATAAAACTAGATCGAGTGCACGGGGTATGTACAAAACAGCATCAATACCACTGATATATGAAACACGAATAGAGTGTAATGAATGTACACATAGGAAATACCAATCATGGAACAAAATCCTCAAAATACCAAAATCCAAACAACGGAAATATGAAATTCAAATCACCAAATCACAATCGTAAACACTATCGTCAATGTGCGCCTTTTCTAATGTCGACTGATTCGGACTCGTCTCCTCATTGCTGTGCTGACTACGCTACAAACGGCTATGCTCATATCGAGAGCCTCCCACATAATCTATCCCTTCACCTGATATTTGGACTACGTTAAACTTTTCGATCGATTCATAAAAATCTCATAATTCCCCGAGAGCTCAACACTCAAGTACAGTTTAAAAATATCCAGTACATGCCCCAACATCTGCGGACCAGCCGTAGAAGGGCAAACCCAAGCCTCACTAATGGCACCGCGGAACTGCCGTAAACCCTAAGGTTCAAAAGCGTTCTCGTGGTCATTATGTCAAGTTAGGGTTTCATTCTTCTAGAGGGTCCATAGAAATACCTGCATGTTCTTCTGAATACCATAAACTTAGGAAAATGGGTTTCTGACATTCGTTCGAACCTTTTAACTTTGTCTGGACGGCATGTAAATACCCTTCGTCCGCTCGCTAAACAATGCTTCAATCCTCAAGAATAAACGATACCCTACGGTCATCGCATTCGAGTCACAGCTCCCTCTGCCCGTGCGACCGTGGTTACAGAAACCACCATCCGATATCGACGAAGATAGATCAAAGGAAGGAATAGAATACGGTGCAAAGGAATGTACATCCTAAGGCTTCTTAAGCAGAGTAGCGTACCGTAAATATGCCGCGGATCATACCCACGGTACGTCACTCTAGTTAAGTCACCTACTACATCAACCAAGGTCAACCTAGACTTAGGCCAGGGTTAAACCTAGCGCTCTGATACCAACTTTGTCACGAGCCGAACGTACGGAACGTGACCGGCACTTAAATTACGAAGCGTCTAGAGGCGCGACGTAATCTAAGTAAGCCGAAGCTCAGGAGTCTAAACCAATCAAAGAAGAAGTAAAGGAAAACATATAGGAAAACAAGTTTTTAAAAAAAAACAACATCAAATTTTCTCAAAAATTTCGGCAGAGTCTCCTTTGTAAAAACTGGCTCCAAAGGGGTACAAATAAGAATAATATATACAAACAACCAAAAAGGCATCCCCAAGTGGAAGCTAGCTCTACGCCAACAGGCAGAAACAACCACACAATGCATTATAATATACAACGCCAAAGGGCGAGGCTCAAAACTCAAAAGAAACCAAATCCACCAGATACCATAATAATACAAGCACAACTCTAAGGTCGAAATAAACAACTGGTCCTCTAAACTATCAAGTAATATAAGTCTGGTTGATGGAGCTTACTAGATACAAATGAAATAATAAAAGTACAACGGCGGTCCTGATACAAGTGAATCAACCTACCAAGTAAATCACCCTGAATGAAATGATGTGCCAGCAAGCTGCCAAGGAAACCTGTACATCGAAATCTGTAAGAAAATTTGGCACAACGGGGGTGAGTTGCCAACTCGTGAGTAGAAGACATCTGCGAGAAGAAATCGAATGCACGACGCTGTCCTAGGTCATAATAATATACTTAATATATCACTAGTCATCTAGTAGTGCAGGGTAATAAACTATGCGCACGTGCAATGCTCAGTGCTCGTGTCAGTACCTCAAGTAGTAACATGTGCGTATGAGTATGCATGCACCATGAATGTAAAACAATCAACCATGAAATCTAGATATATCTGTATAAGAAATCTTTAACCTTATCATAGTAAAATTTGTATGGTAATCTGAAACATCATCAATAAATCCATGGAAATTCGTGTCAAGCATCGACACAAAACATGTAAATCTCAAGTCTCAATACCTCATAGTCTCAATACCTCGGGCTCCGTCAGTCCGGATCGGCCCATATCATCAAATCTCATGACAACCGTCGGTATCCTTCGGATATCCGCCGCGCCAGACATCACCGGTAGGTAGTCTTCCCCTGACAGGCTCATCGTCTACAACTCGATCTTCTTGCCCCGGGGTACCATACCGGGCCCACCATGTACCCGAGACGGTTCATACACTCCTCGAATCGGGTCTCGAAATCCAACAGAAAACATGAAATCTCATGGTGGACGACACATACATCACGAGAAAACCGCAACTTATATTTTAAAAAGAGAGGGAGAGAGAGAGAAGTTTTTATCTATATTCTTGCGGTTTTCCCCAAAATCCAGAAATATCATAGAAATCCAAAATCCCAAAATCATGAGTAAGTAAATAATAAGTATCGGCATAAGCCCCACAATACTGCATGATAACATGAAAATGTGAATGCATGAAATGTCTAAGTAATAAATGCAATGTCTAGACTAATACCTGAGAGTAATCACAACATTATATTGATCTAGCATTTAGCTGATTCTATCAATAAAAGATAATATGTTCTAAAGTGTACGTGACATAGCAATTACCGATGATGAAGTGTGTGAGCCGGCAAATAAGTGTACGTGGAATATGCGCATCATCGGTAATGGTGCTGGTGTCCTAACGGGCAGAGTTTCATACTGACTAAAGAAACATATGTATGAACATGCAACTTGATGATTACAATCTGAATGTAAAGATGAATGTGTATTAACCACTCATTTGGAATATACATATCTAACTACAACTATATGACTCAAGCCTAAACTGGTATCCGTCTAACCCCCTAAGGAACTAAACTAAAGAAACTAGTCGAAAGAAAATAAGAATCCACCTAAGGTCTGAGTCCATATCTCTAATAGTCGGCGATCCAGCCTCAATAGCGTCACGTACGTAGTACGACTTTCTCGAATCAAGAGTGCGGATCAATCATCACATCTATGCCTCGTACGGTAAAATCCATCGTACGACATCCCAAAATCGGGGTACGGGTCAAGTATCACCTATGTACATCATTATTCGTATAATATCATCATCAGACAATATCATGATCAAGGGTACTGTGCTATAATCGCATACATCCCAATATCATCAACACATATCATTGTCTGTGTAAATATATATCGTCAAATGGTCCTCAGAAATATCATATCACATATATCATATCGTGATTAAGTCATATATATCATATCGTGATCGAGTCACACATGTATCTTATCGTGATTAATTCATATATTACAGTCCGGGTTCTATTCTAGAGTCTCGTATATCTCGATGTCATCATCACCTATTATCGTTTAGGTATAACTATCCATTTTCTCATTTCCCAACGATCCGCTAATATCATAGTACATCTCATATCATACTCGATCGTATATTTTTAACTCACGGCATCACTCCCAATCATACTGACTACTTCTCAGATATCATATAACCTCCCCATATCACGTGTATATGTTATGTGTGTGTGTGTGTGTGTGTGTGTGTGTGTATACCTATAGAAACCTACATACAATCATATATACACACACACACACCCCTATAGAAACCTACACACAATCATATACACACAATCACACACACACACACACACACACACACACACACACACACACACACCAAGTCAAATGTATGTGTGTGCGTGTGTGTGTGTCTACCTTAAACCTACGAATTCCTTCTAAGGCATTCATTCTCTGGTTAAATCTTTCTAAATCGGACTGTTCCAGCCTAAAGTCTTTAATAGGATTCTACTCGCCAAGAATCTAAGGTCACGTCCGACTTCCTAATGATAGTAAGTAATATTCCTATTCTACGTTTGCGAGGGTGCTAAACGCCATCTACCCGACTTCCCCCGTAGATATACATCTACTCACCTGGCCCTTGTTTGTCGAAGTCGATACCGACATCCTCTTCTTCATCATCCGAAGTCCACCTGAGGGGTACCTATACGCAAACATATATAATATCGTAAACCAAATCACGGACAAAACCAAAACAGCGCACGAACGTGCATAAGTCAAAACCTATGACCCGCTCATGCAAAAGAACCAAATATCGCTCGATATCGGCGTACAAACGCCGATTGATCGAGATAACACACAAACAAACAACTCGTAGTTCCAAAACTCATTATTTATAATATAAAATATGGTTTAAATCATCGAAACCTTAAAATCGATTGAATCGTCCTATTTCGCAAAAACCTAGAAAACGTCAATTTACCGTTTTACTTCAAAACTTGATGATTAAATGAAACTAATGGTCATAATATTCATTAAATAACATAACTAGATTATATAAACCATTACTATATTTTTATCATACTAATTTTTCTTAAATTGAAAATTCTAGTTTGAAATTTTATCCGATTTCAACACCTTATAAGCAAAACTTCCTAATTCCATAACTAAACTTGATTTTGCATGAATTAAATTATTAAACTACAATTTATGGTATTAATAATGTCATGAAAGCATAATTAAATTTTAACTCTCAATTATTTAAGAAATTTCTAAAACCTAGTTAGCAAAAATAGCATATTTATCACAATTTTCCATTATCAATTTGAAACTAGTAACTAAATTAGGTTTTTCATTCCTTTAACATGTTAATATTCTCATTAAAACCACAATCTAATGATAAAAATCTTAATTAGAATTTTATATCACCAATATATATATTTTATAAAAACCTAGTTAGCAAAATTGTTTAATTTAAACAATTTTGAATGAACAATTTACAATACATCAACCATGATAGATTTTTCCTTTCTAAAAATTTTAAACTACTTATTATAACCACACTCAATTAGTAAAAATCCTAACTTGATTTTAGAAACTCTATCTTGAATTTAAACCTGCAAATAGAATCAATTAAGAAAATCTAAATATGCTAGATTAAAGCATTTAACCACAATTAATCATTGGGATAAGAATTATACCTCCACAACATGAGATCCAAATATGAAAATATGCCTCCAAAAGAATGGTTTCCTACTCCAAAAACCATGCTAAATAGGTCAAAGGAAAATGGTAGAGATTGAATATTGATTTTGAGGTTTATTTTTGGAATTTTTTATTGAATTTTTGATGATTTTTGAAGGGAAAATGTGCTTGGAAAATGGGGGGGGCTGCCATGGGGGGAGAGGTCGGCCACGACATGAAAGAAAAAGAGAGAGAGAGAAATGAGTGGTAAATGGTGTAGAAACTTCAAGAATAAACCCTCACTTTAAGTCTTTTCACTAATTTAATTAATTTTTGTTTATTTTCTTTTCAAAGTTAATCCTAGAAAAGTCTAGAACCATGGAAAATTTTGGAAATGAATTTTTCATTATACACAGTTGATTCCAATATGTAATGGTTCATTTTGTCAAATTAACCCATTTCAAATTTGTAATTTACACCAATTTAATGTATGAATAAAGCTTATGTTAATATTTAAAATAATTAATTTAGGAAAAATATTTAATTAAACTAAAAATTTATAAGTGACTAAATAAATACCAAATACTAGCAATTATATAATTAAAATAGGTCTTTTTAAATTTATGATGAAAAATAATTATGGTTAAGTTTTACGAAAAATACGGTTTATTTTACCGAAAATCAGAAAATTCGCCTAAAGGATTTTTATTTAATTAATTAATTATTTATTTATTTTTAAAACGTTACACCCTACCCCCGCCGATTTCTCTATCTCATGAAGCAGGCTATCCGCGATGGACAGCCCCGAGGGCACCGTGAACTGGAGGCCTCCTTCCTCCACCATGATCGGCGAGGGCGGGCCCCGGGAAGACCTCCGGGAACCCCTCTTGAGTGACTCCGATGGAGAGCCGATCTCCTCCTCCAAGGCCGGGTCTTTCAGAATCCGAGCCCGCTTTCGGCCCGACTCTCTGCTAGGCCCCGGGACGGGATCCGCCCCCGAACACTCACGGGACGCGACCACTAGAGGAGAGGGAGCCGGGGCAGGCTTCGCACGAGAAGAGCTGGTGCCCCCAACCTTCGTGGCCTTCCTCGGCTGGCGCATGGAGGGTCGGAGCTCTTCCAGATCCATGGGTCCTGCACCAAACCAAATGCAAAGAGGTCAGCGACACAAGCAATATACAAGCCAAAAAGTAAGCTTAAACTTACCGACGAACTCAACGAGGCTGAGCCCGGCCCAACTCAGGACCCTCTTAGACAGCAGCACGTCGAATCGGGGGATGGGCTCCCACGACGCCACTCTCACCGAGGCGGGGTCATTGGGCTGGTTCCCCGGCAAGCATTTTTCTTTCGACCACTTGGTAGGCACGGGCCAGTCCTCGCCCTCGGTAAGGGAAACGAAGAAGAACTTCTTCTTCCAGTCGTGAATGGAAGAAGGCAGAGCCACAACCCCTTTCCCGTCGGCGCTCCCCTGTCGCTTTCTAAAGGAGAGGTAGACTCACCTCGGGTCACCCGCTCGACCCCCAGGATGGTTTTTGAAAACGAGGGAAGAATCAAAGAGGGAGAGGCTGAAAGGAACCGCCTGTAACTTCAGGCAGATCAGGAACCCGACGAGAATCCTCCATGAGTTCGGCACTAACTGGCCAGGGGCTAACCCGAAGAAGTTCAACGCTGCGACGACCTCGGGAGAGAAGGGCAGACGCATTCCACCCTAAAAAGCTTCCAAGTTCAGGGAGATCTCCCTACCCTGTACTTGGTCTGCCCTCTCTCCCTCCTTGGCCAGACGAAGTGTATAACGTGAGGGGATGTGGAAGCGAGCCAGAGCATTGGCGAGCTCGTCCTCATGCCTTACCCAACACGAGGCGCCAGGGCGGCATCTATTGCCTCCTCCCTGGAGGCTTCCCCCGCCGCATGATCCCGAGAAGAGGGTCCGATCCCTACTCCCCGAAAAGACTCAGGCTCAACTAAAGGATCCCTAGAACCTACTTCTATAACATCTACAGATTCCCTGAAAGAAGACATCTAACCTGAAGAAGATGGATCCCCGGGAAACGAAAGCAAAAGAAAGGAGAAGAGCGTCGAGCAGCCAAGACTTAGAAGAAAGGAAATATGAAAGAGTAGAGGCCCTGAAATGGGCCCCACCTCTACTTATCACCGCGAACGACCTCATCCAACGGCGCCCTTCATCTCCAGCCAAAAACGCCTCTCTGCGTCCAATGGCTCCGATTGCTCCATTTGTCGTTCCCACACTAGAACACACCCCATCAGGTGTCGCAGGTCTGCACACGTCGCGTCGGCCAACCGACGCTTGACATGTGGACCGTCGCTTCAGTGGCAGAATGCACGAACTGGTTCACCTTCCATAAATGCAGAGATCTCGCCCTGATTCGCTGGCAGAAAAGACAGCTGACAGCTCGGGGGCGCGTCCTGACAAAGGGAGCTCACTCCGGGCGGCCCGGCAGTCCACTCCTGACCCGACCCGCTAGCTGGTTGGGACAAGAGTAGGGAGCTAATGATGATACTCAATATTGGCGATCTCCATGATCAGGACACGTGGCAGGTAACGTGTCCCAGAACTCAGAAGAAGGGCCCACGGGGGCTGACCAGGCCATCCCCATATCCGACCTGCAAGCACAAGCTGGCTCACCTAAGAGCCCCCTGAAATTTGGCCTCCTCGGCCTTTCAGCTCACCCCAAGCTGCCACAGGACCAAGACTCCTCGGCCCTCTCGCTCGTCCCCGAGCTCTCCAGCCGAGGCCATCTTCCTCGGTCCTCCGACCGACCAGCTCCACCACTCACAGGCGTAACCGCCGCTCCGCAAATCTCGCCAGGCGCTGATTCTCCACCAACAACATCCCACGTTCCACGCCATCACGACCCCATTAATTGGCGATCCGCTCTTTACGCGGGCGTGACGTCGGGAGCGTAACTGTCGGCGAGATTCTCGTGCCTGCTAATGCGTGCCGCCGCCACTATATAAACCCTCATCACAGAGGGGTCAAGTAAGCCATTTTTTACTCCACTTAGCCATTACTCTGCTCGGATCTCGTACTAACTTGATCGTCGGAGGGTCCTCGGTGGTACTAAACCACCCTGGGATTTCTTTGCAGGTACTCGGCAATACACTCCTCAAAGTCACCAATCTCCTCAAAACCCATTGAGACCCACACGCAACAGGAGATCACCTCTAAGATCCACCGGGAGATCAACGGAAGACAACATCTGAAAAAGACTCGAAAAGGACCTCCATCACTCTCTGAATTTTGTCGTCTCCATGTGCGTCTGTCTCACAACTCTGTGACTTGCGGAGGGAATCGTTATATATTTTAATTAAGAAAATAAAATATATAATTAAGTCTCGAGTTGTGAGACTTAATTTGTATGTTGGTGCGAAATTAAAGAGTCGCCCATTCATGCACACTAAATGCAAATGAGTGGCGAAGTAACGGGTTGGTTACTGTATGGATGGTGTAGTGGGGAAGTTAAGGGTTATGGCATTAAGTGCCTGCTAAATGGCATTGGTTACTGCATGGAAATAAGTTCTTACTTAATGGCTTGTCTTTTAAAATCTCTATAAATATGGTTTTACTACTCACTCAAATACATAAGTTCCAATAAAAAACAAAAAAGTTCTAAACATTTTAGAGAGATTTTCAATAATACGGGATGGTATTCGGAAGTGGTTTGATCGTCTTGGTTTTGTTCCGCACTAACCGTGACGTTATGAGTCGTTAAATGCTGGAGAACAACCGTTCGATTCTAAGACAGTGAGAATACACATCCGATAAGTGGGTGGACCATATCACCTCCTCCTCTCTGCCCATCCCCAACTTCACCCCCAAACTTCCTTCTTTGCTCTCCTCCTCTGCCTCGGCCCCCACCTCCCACCTCCCACCTCCTCACTAATCAAACCCTCGTCTCTATTTTCCTCCCTCATCCGCCCAACTCAGCACTTTGCCCTCCGCCCTCCGCCCCTTCCACCCCTACCACTCATCATCACTACTGCCGGTCCACTGATCATCTCTCTCTCTCTCTCTCTCTCTCTCCACATATTCTTCCTTTCTTCAACTACCGTAACCCAATGCCTTATCCACCACCGTACTCATCTATCACCACGCCGGTCATCTACTCCATCAGCCGTTGTTTCCACTAAATTTAATTAGCAATTAATTAAAATTATTCATAAAATAATTCATAGTTATTTAATTTACTTAATTGCAATCAACTTAATTGATCTCGTTTATTTTAACTGAGGGACATAATTGTCTTTTCAACTCAAGGGATTTTTAACCCAAGGATTAATACTTAATAGTGTTAGGAGGGCGTTCTTTAGACATGGTGATTTTCTAGGTATTTCATATTTTTGGATAGTTTTTTACCAAAATGCTCAAACCCTTATGTAGTCCAGTAAAAGTAAAACCTTGCAAAAGCTACCGAATAAAGATGTCAAAAATAATTAACATAGTGTTATGATTTGATAAACAATGATATCGTTTGATAAACAATATTGTTAGGGTTTGTTAAACATTAATGCTATTGTTTGATAAATAATGTTAGGGCTTGATAAATAATGTTATAGTTGAATAAATTAAGTTACGGTTAGAATGCGTGAGAAAAGACAAGACGGGTATTTTGAAAAACATACCTATTAGAATATGCTTATTACGTTGTTTAAAAATAAGCCGGCCCTCAAAACTAGGCTTGAAAACAATCTTCCCCAAAAAACACAAAAAGATTCCAAAATAAAGGATAATGGTTTGCAATACATCATGCAAAAGAACAAGCCCAGCCTCAATGCAAAAGAGTACGACCAATTATTGAAGAGTCAAGTCTTATCATATGGGAACTACAAATTGTCGTGGAATGATCGAATCATTATCACTCGTGCACATTTGACCTAGGATGCCCTAAATAGCTGCAAAAAAGAATCTGCGTTCAAATTTTGACGAGAAGTGAAGATATAATAGTTTTAGTTAGCTCGAAATTAGGTATCAAGACTAGAATATAGCACTCGTGCATGCAACCTACACTACCAAATTTCAGGCCACTTAAATTGACAACTTAGAGTTCTAACGGTTGTTTACTTGGTTGATTCTAGTTTATACGCTTATGACTTTCAATTGTTGAGAACCCAAATCTAAGCAATTCAATTTTCTTCAAACACGGCTTAATTCTTCCTCTTGTCAAGCCTTAAATCATGGGTCAAACCCCATGACATTCTTTTCTTTCACTGCTTAGCATGGCTCAAGTCATGCAAGGATTTAGACAAGTCTATGTCCAGATTATATTATATATAAAACCAAGCTCATTTTCAACATGCTAGCAAGAATTTTGGGCATTTTCCACCAACGGTGCTACGAAAAACTTTTAAAATGATGGAATATTGCCATAAACTTTTTAGAAAACTAGCATGAGTTAACCGTCCGTTAACTTTACAATCCAATCACTTTCCACATCATTACCGTTCTTCTTCCTCCTCCTCTTGATCATCTCTTTATTCGTAAGTTTAAACCCTAAATATCCTTCCTCCTCACTCAAATGTAGATAACATCTAGCATGTTTTTGCATTTCTTTGCAATATTCCTATGGCATTTCTTGAGTTGCTAAGGCGACTATTGCGAAGGAATATATATATCCCTCGACAATGTTTCTTTCGATATGTTTTGGCACAGTTAAATTTACGCTTTTAATACTTTCCCACGGTAATGTATTCTTCCCCTTTAGAAATAGAAAATTTCCGAAAGAATATTAGAAAGAAAGAAAATCCGCTTCGTTGTGTACACATTGCCGAGGGAAATTTGCCACTCATAAACGTTTCACTCGCTATTTATGCAGTTTTCCCCCTAGGTTGAGACCTTCAAGATAGTGCCCTAATAGGAGATTTTGTCCCCAAAAAAAAGGTGAAAGCGTAAGATGAAGTTGAGAAGAAAGATAAAAGACTTTTTGAGGGATGATATTGATCAATTTACGGAGTGAGCTGCTTTTTTCCAAATAGAAGAAAAAGATCTACGTTAATAGGTGGAACAACATTACATTTTTAGGTTTAATTAAGCAAATTTCGTTGCCTTTGTCTTTAGTAGAATGAAAAAGAAAGAGTATTTTTTTTCCAAATTGAATGAATTAATGATATATATTTTATTAATTTGTTGGATTTGCTTCATTGTTGTGAGAAATTTAGCTCTTTAATTTATGAAATATACCAAAATTTTTTGATCGAGTTGATGGATTTGTTTCATTGTAATAAGAAATTTAGCTGTTTTATAAAAGTATATTGAAATTTATTGATCAAGGGTTGCAAGAAATTTAGCTCTTTTATGAAAACTTTTGATTAAGTCGAATTTGTTTTATTTTGGTGAGAAATTGAGCCGTCTTAATAGAACATACTGAATTTTTTAATCAATTTGATGGGTTTGCTTCTTTGCTGTGAGAAAATTATTTTTTAGCCTTAATGGTAAGAAATACTCTTAACCTATAGCCCAATAGTAGGAAATATCCACAACTTTCTAAAACTAACACTTTGTCTCCCTCAACTTTAATTGATTCCGAAAGTTCTCTTTATTTAAATATTGAATCAAAAAATATCTTTTTTTTTCTCGTTTCCTTGTATACCCCGTTGTTTTTTGATATTACTCACATTTTCCAAACTTCTTTAAAAATTTTAATATCCCAAACTTACTTATTAAATGACTATTAAGTTTCTTTTTTCAATTTAATTTATTTATCAAATACCAACTATGCTCTCATCATCGTCATCGTCGTCATGTTCACCGCAACTCAACAAAACCTCACTTTCATCTTCTTTCATCTCATCTATTAGTTTCATTCATTCTAATTCTTTTTTCTTCCTCTTTCTTCTTTCATAAGCTTTTTGTTTCGTCTTATTTATTTACTCCCAAATTAAGAAATCTTACTATAAAAGAACCCAAATTTTATAAAATTCTAATCCACAAGAAAGCTAGCATTATGTAAATTCTAACATAAAAAATCCAAATCAATCAACTTACAAATAGAACACCTAAATCAATTGAATCTTATAAGAAACCCCAACTCGATCAAGCAATTTTTGTTTTGAAAATTTGAGAACGAGTAAGGAATAAGAAGAGACCGTTAGTTAGGATATTTACATTTTTTAATGAATTTGTGTCAAAGTTAATCATCATTTAATAATGTTCAGGGTATTTAAAAGACTTAAAGAATTTTGGAAGGTATAGACAATATTAAAGAATAACAGGGGTACATCAAATTTGCATAGAATTTTATGGGGTATATAAAAAACCCTTTCATATAAATATTTAAATGAAGGGCATTTTGGAAATCAATTGAAGTTTAAGAGGGACAAAGTGCTGGTTTTAGAAAATTAGGAACACTAGAAGGAAAAAAATGCAATAGCGAGGTAAAATATTTACGAAGGACAAATTTCTCTCGACGATGTGTAAACTACCAAGCGAATTTCTCCTCTTGCTAATATTCTCTCGAGAATAATCTATTTTTAAGATTGAAAGAATAAACTACGAGTGAAATTATAAAAAGCATAAATTTAGTTGGGCCAAAACATAGCAAGTGAAACATTTGCCGTGAGATATATTTCTTGGCAATAGTCGCATTAGCAACAAAAGAAATGCCAAGAGAAAATTGCCGAGGGATCATGCTCCCTAGCTATATACTAATATTAACTATAAATACTTGGTCTATTGCATGTGTATATATTATATTAGGTATCTCCACTATTATAGGCTAATAGCAAAGGGACCTTTAATTTTGAAATTAATTTATGACATGGTTTCCTATTTTTTTTTCAGAAATCAAATAAAAAACATGCATTGCAGTAATTAAATGCCACATCATCATTATTTCACAAGTGTGATCATTATTTTACAAGTGTGATGCATGCAATTAGATTGTCATGCCATTATTAGTTTACAAATGCGATGCACGCAATTAAATTAATAAACTTATTATAACAATCTCTACAGCAACAAGGCACAAGGCACGTGCCAAAAACGCCGGTATTTCATAGAGAAAAATTAGTGCTTGGTTTAAATTTTAAACATTTAAAATAGTGGGCTCCATCAGGTTGTTATTTATTTTCATTTCTCAAGAAAGTGAGAGAGATGCACCCATAGAAACAAACTTTCGGACCCCCAGGACCATTTAATAGAGTGGAGAAATATTTTTTAATGTTTGATCTTTTCATTTCAAAAACCAGAAAAAGACGTAATGGATGTCTTTGGCTCTAATTATAATAGTAGTAGAGGCTTATGAATTTTTTAAGAAGAATACATAAAGAATATTGTATGCAGGTGTTCATTTACCCAAGAATTGATGATTTGCTTTTAGTTTTTGCAGGTGCATATTAAAATAAAGGTTCGATCTAGTTATCTTCAATAAAACTAAATATATGTAAGATAATATTATCTGAGCTAGCTAAAAGTCTTTAAAAATTTTATCGAATCTTTTGTTCATGATATTAAATTATATGAATGTGCATTGAACATGCAAAAAGTCAATGACCTGGACCGTTTAATTTCTTTTGCGTTTCTTCTAATATTTTAATTTTAGTAATTACGGGAGAGCCATATAGGCCCACTTGGTATTTGAGTTATAATGGTAGTGATTTTCATAAATCTATCAAACTCTATACAGCTAAAGCTAAAATTGGTACACGTGTGGAAACCTAATATCTCGCGCAGCAGTTGGAAATTGTTCGAATAGATCAATTACTGGCCATCTCAATCTAAATGCAGTCACTAGATGGTTACATACACTAGTATGGGCCATGGCAGCTACATATATGACCAATTTCATCCATCATCTTAATATTAATATTAGTACTGAATGCATAAGCATGCTTGACTCACTAATACTTTGAGCTAAACCTGCAAGGGATAAGGATCACTTGGTAGCTTTCTAGTACTTGGAATTTTTGTTTTTGAATTTGTTTGGATGAATGATTTTGAGGATGTGGATTCGAAGTCAAGCAGGGCGCTTTTCTTCCTCCAAAAAGAAAATACTCCATCTCCATCTCTCTCGTGTGTGCGAGTGTGATGGAGGTCTGGATCTTTTTCAGATGTTGTCCTCCGTTGACCTGTCGCGAGCGTTGATCAAGAGTTGAGATTGGTATTGAAGGTTGTCTTCTTGGACGTGTGGATCTCAATGGATTGATTTTGAGGTGAAACCGAGCGACCTGCAAAGAAGTCCCGGGTGGTTGTACCACCGTGGACACTCCGACGATCAAGTTAGCCGAGAAATTTGAGCAGATTAATGGCTTGTTGGATTGGAATTGTCTTACCTGAGTCGTCTGGGAGAAGGGTTTTTATGGTGGTCGCATGGAGCGAGCTGGTGCGAGATCTTCGCCGTCGGTTACGCCTCTGACGTTACGCCTACGTGAATGACGGGATCCCTCCATTAATGACGAGATACGCTCGTTAATGGGGAGATACGACGGCATGGAACGCGGAATGTTGGGTGGCGGATATCTCGCTCATGGCGAGATACGTGGAGCCGTGGCGGAGGCGCTTGGGCTCTGCGTTCTTGGTGGCTCGGTAGAACCGGGGAGGCTTAGCTCGGTGGGAGGCTTGGAGGCGAGCTGGAGGCCCGGGAGGCTCGGTTTTGTGATAGCTCGGAGGCGAGCAGGGAGGGCTGAGGAAGCTCAGCGTGTAGGAGGGCTCGGAGGAGAGCCGATGGTTATTTGTAAGGCGAGCATAGGAGCATTCTGGGAGGCCATTGAAGGTCGGGCCAATCCTCGGGGAGAAGGCCCAGGGAATGTCTTCAATGTATCGTGCTTGCTTCTGTCCCGTAAGTCCCGGGACACGTCATCTACCACGTGTAATGATATGGGAAATTCCTACTTATGAGTATCATCATTTGCCCCCACTCTCGTCCCAGCCTATTTATGGGTCGGGTCGAAAGTGGTCTGATCAGTTTTCTGGGCACATTCAGTTGCCAAAAATCCATCGGCGCGGATTTCAGGGACGACTCGGTGTAGGGCGATTGCGTCGTTTAGATTTATGAGCCCGCATGGCGTATCCTGGGCGCTTGGATCTCCGCGCGCATCTTTGATGACATCAACGGATCAGGGAAAGGATCGTGCATTAAAGAGTGGGCGCCGATTTGTTCGCACGTCTGTTGAGGTGCAGGCCATGTTTCCGACGCGGATTGGTGGATGCGACAGGCTGTTGCTGTCACCAGCGGCTGAAGGGACGTCTCCAATTGTCACGCCCCGCTTCCCAGAGTACGCAAGATTGGGCACGTGACATAGCCAACCATGCTACCTGTAGGTAGGAAGTATCCATCCACAGTCACATTACGGCTGTAGAGATATCAAGAACAAGATAAATAAACTATCTAACACATGTCCAAATCCATAATAACCGGAGTCAATGATAAATAAGTGCGGAAGCAAATGATCCAATACAATAATAGAAAGGTACGTCCCATAATGCGGGATCACACCTGGAAATAAAATGCAATAAATGAACTAACCACTACAGAACTCACAAATCAGCCTGCTGGCTGAAGTACTCCTGCTCGGTCGGCGACAGTGGTAAAGAATCTGGGCCATGCAAAACCCAGACGTCAGCGCGTCATGTCAACCAATAATATAATATGAACATGGTAATAAGCAATGCAGGAAATAAACATGAATAAGGCAATAATATGAAACAACAGTGCAGGGTAGTGTGCAGTGGGTAATTAAACTGTTCTATCAGGTTTCTATTCTAAAGTCTTTGAAATCAATTGATGACTCGTCGATGTAACTCAATAGTATCCCGTGCATGCCCGGGACCACGGTCAAGACCCTCGGGGCTGAATCCGAGACGTGCCGCTAGGCAGTAACAAGTAGCAGGATGGACGAGTGATGTCAGCATCATCACTCCCGGACTGGCCAAGCCCGTAAGACTGATCAGAACAGGTATCGAACTGTTGAGTTACAAGTCGGTTTCACCTTTGATTTCCCCATACCCCCAAGTTATGTATGTCAAGTCAGGTATTCAGTAATCAAGAACTAATGCCAACATAGGATCAGGTAAAAGCAGGTTTGTCTGGATAGACAACAGGAATGGTCCATGAGGACCCCAAGTCAGGTTTGTTGGCATTAGGCAATGAGATCAGGTAACAAGTCAGGTCATGGTACAACAGGTTGAGTTGGTAGTAAAGGGTACCATGTCTGGTGCATCGGTATGCATATATATGTCATGTGTAGCAAGGTCAGGTCAATATGTAATGCAATCGAAGGTGTGCTCATAACAGGTATATACTTGAATAAGGAATAATAGCAGGAAATAAAGTAACCCACACTAACAGTTCATTTCATCACAATGGTGCATTAATATGGTGCAGTTATATTATCATATTAACAGGTTCGAGCACCCTTGGGGTGCAATAATCACAAGGTAGTGCAATATCAATAACAGAAAGTAATGAAGATGTATGTGTACGATTATCATCCTTTAAATAGCAAAATGATTAACTGGTAGTTTTGTTATTAGGGTTACAGTGGCAAAATACGGTTTAGGTTACAGTATCATGATATATATCATATTTCGTCCAAATAAGAAAAGTAACTATACTTAGTTAGTCCTTGCAAGTTTAATGAGTCAAGCACACTTAATTTGTATAACATAGCATGTAGCAAGTAATACTTGCCTCGACGGTTTCGCAAACCGGAAAACACGAACGTAGCGTCGGCGGAAAACACGCGACGCGCGCACGGTACACAGAACGGATCCAAACAACGCACAAGGTAATCACACGGGTCAGGCACACTCGCTGGGTCGTCGGGATCGTCGACGTCGAGCCCGGCTCCGGCGAACTAAGAAATACAAAATCAAGAACTAAAGAAAAGAAAAGAAAGAAGAAGAAGAAAGGGAATAGGGCTCACTGTTGTGGTGGTGTTCTGTGGCAGAGGCGAGGGATGACGACGGGGTCGACGGAACTCCGGCAAGGAGAGGTTGGATGCTAGGGTTCCGGTTAGGGTTTGGGCTTGGGTTAGGCTCGGGTGTAATGGGTGCAGGGATGAAGTAATGGTGGTTGAGTCGGGAAGAGGGCGAAGGGAGGAAGATGAAAGAGTCGTCGACGATGAGGGCCGTCGACGGTGAGGTGCAGGCGGTGGAGTTTCTGGGATCGGGGGAAGGGTCGGAGGTTGCGGGCTCTGGGCACAGGGATGAAGGTGATGTGGTGGTGGTTGTGGTGTCGAGGGTTTGCAGGGAGAGGCAAGGAGACGGATGTGGTGACGAGGGCGGTGGCGACGGCGAGGGGTCACCGGCGTGAGGCGATGGGTTTCTTGGGTTGGCTGCGACGGGGTGTTGCAGGGTCCAGGTCGGGGAAATGGAGAGAGGGATGAGGGAGGTGCAGAGGTGATGGTGGCGAGGTCGCGGGGAGGTCGGCGGCGAGGCTGCGGCAGTTAGGGCAAGGCTAGGGTTGGGTTCGCGCGATCGGTTTCTCGTGAAGACGAAGAAGGAAACTAGTATATATATATGATAGAGAGAGAGAGAGAGAGATTCGAGGGATAGAGAGAGATAGACAGAGAGACGGAGAGAGAGAGAGATTAGAGAGAGATAGAGAGTTGGAGGCGGGGCCCACGAGAAATTAAATCTCTCGTGATTGGCTGGCAAACGAAAGGAAATTTAAAATAAAGATTTAAAAAGGATTTAAACGTTATATTAAGTAACATAAATATATATATATAAGGTTTTAGATTATTTAATTAAATGGGTATTTCGGCGCTAAATGAAACATTTCCAAATCGCGCCCGGGTTGCGCCCAAATATTTGAAATTCAAATAATAGGATTTTAAGCGAGTTCCAAATTTTAAAATGAGATGTTTTATGATTAAAATGCATGCCCCCAAGTCGGACACTTGCACGCGCGCGTAGCCGTCCAAACTCGCCCGTTTCACCGAACGGGATGAAATCTCGACGCGCGGACGCTACCACGCGACTAGTGGTGACGAGTAGGCCAATATGGATATTTTTAATTTCATTTTAGCTGTTAAAATTTGTTATAGGCAAAAATGACTTAGCCGGTTAAAATTTTGCAACAAGAACCAAACAAGCACGATAATTGAAATGAGCAATGTCTAACACTCAACCAATAACAGAAATAGTATTATTGGGCTCGGGTGTTACATCATACCCAACTACAAAAAGAATTTCGTTCTCGAAATTCCAAGAATACAAGATAGCTAACTACAGGAAAAGGTGAGGAAACTTCTGCCGGATCTCGTCTTCTCGCTCACAAGTGGATTCTCCATGCGATCGATTACCCCAAGAAACTAGCATAAGAGGTATAACCTTGTTCTTAAGAACCTTTTCTCTTCGATCCTTGATTTCAACCGGTCGCTCCTCAAAAGTTAGGTCCTTCCGTACAGTCAACTCCGAATGATCCAAGATGTGTGTTTCATCTCGAACATACCTCTGTAGTTGAGATACATGAAACACATCGTGCACACCTGCCAAGGACTGTGGTAACGCCAAACGGTACGCTACCTCTCCTACACGCTCCAATATCTCGAAGGGTCCAACGAAACGAGGACTAAGCTTTTCTCGACTCCCAAAGCGAATCACCCCTCTAGTCGGTGATATCTTCAAGAATACCAAATCGCCCACGGCGAACTCTAGACGTCTTCTTGACGTGTCAGCCCAACTTTTCTGTCTGTCTTGGGCTGCCTTCATATGCTTCCTGATTGTATTCACCTTCTCGACTGTCTGTACTACCAAATCTGGTCCCAGTAACCTTCATTCACCAACATCATCCCAACAAACAGGTGAACGGTACTTACGACCATAAAGAGCTTCAAACGGAGCCATCTGAATAGTCGCTTGGAAGCTGTTGTTGTATGAAAACTCCACCAAGTGTAGGTGATCCTCCCAAGAACCTTTGAAGTCCAACATGCAAGCTCTCAACATATCTTCAAGAGTCTGGATCGTTCTCTCCGACTGCCCATCAGTTTGAGGATGATAAGCTGTGCTAAACTTCAATCGAGTCCCCAAACTTTCTTGTAAACTCCTCCAGAAGTGCGACAAGAACCGAGTGTCCCGATCGGACACGATGCTCACCGGTACTCCATGCAATCTTACAATCTCCTGCATGTACCGCTCTGCCAAAGTCTCCGTCGATTGACCAACCCGAAAAGGAATAAAGTGAGCTGCCTTGGTCAATCGATCGACAATCACCCATACCGCATTGTTGCCCTTTGGACTCCGCGGTAAAGCCGTCACGAAATCCATGGTTATATGTTCCCACTTCCACTGAGGAATCGGAAGTGGTTGCAACAAACCAGCAACCCTTTGGTGTTCAGCCTTGACTTGCTGACACACCAAGCACTTAGCCACGAAGCGAGCAATCTCCCGTTTCATGCCTTCCCACCAGAAATGCTGTCGAATATCTCGGTACATCTTTGTACCTCCCGGATGTACAGAGTAAGCTGAACTGTGTGCTTCCTTCATAAGCTCTTCACGCACGTCTCCTTTTGGCACACACACACGGCTACCATACCTCAACGAACCATCATCGTGGACCAGTAAATCTGTTCGCAGTCCGGCTTCAACCTGCTCTCGAAACTTTTGCAGTCTAGGATCCTGCGATTGTGCCGCTTTAATCTTCTCAACTAAGGACGACTGTACTTGCAACTGCATCAACTGTCCCGTAGAATGTGGTAGCACAACCTCCAAGTCAAATCTTCGAAAATCCGCAATGATCTCCCTCTGTGTAGTCAAAACCTGAATCGCTGGTAACCGACTAAGCGCATCCGGCACGACGTTAACTTTTCCCGGATGGTACTTAAGATCAAGGTCGTAGTCGGCCATCAGCTCCAACCATCTGCGTTGCCTCATATTCAACTCCTTCTGAGTGAACACATACTTCAAACTCTTGTGATCTGTAAAAACTTCGACTCTCTCGCCCAAAAGGTAGTGTCTCCAAATCTTCAAGGCGAAGATCACGGCCGCAAGCTCCAAGTCATGAGTCGGGTAATTCTTCTCATGGGTCTTCAGTTGTCTTGATGCGTAAGCTACGACCTTCCCATTCTGCATCAAAACACATCCCAATCCGTTTCCAGATGCGTCGCTGTGAATCACCAGTCCTCCTGAATTGTCTGGTACGGTTAGGATAGGGGCGGTTATCAACTTCTGCTTCAACGTCTTGAAGGCCAATGCACATCCATCTGTCCAAATAAAAGGTACTTCCTTGCGTGTAAGCTTGGTCAACGGTTCTGCCAAACGAGCAAAGTTCTCCACAAATCTTCTGTAGTATCCGGCGAGTCCAAGAAAACTTCTTATCTCCGCAACATTCTTTGGAATTGGCCAATCTCGAACCGCTGCAATCTTTTCGGGATCGACGGCGATTCCATCGCCCAACACAACATGCCCCAGAAACTTCACTTCTTCCAGCCAGAATTCGCACTTACTCATCTTCGCATACAATTTCTCCTGTCTCAGCGTCTGCAGTGCGATCTTCAAATGCTCAGCATGCTCCTCCGGACTCTTCGAGTACACCAGAATATCGTCAATGAATACCACAATAAACTGGTCCAAGAACGGTGAAAAGATTCGGTTCATCAAGTCCATGAATACTGCCAACGCATTACTCCGAAGGGCATCACTAAGTACTCGTAATGTCCATACCGAGTTCGGAACGCCATCTTGCAAATATCTTCTGCTTTCACTCGAACCTGATGATATCCGGATCGCAAATCCAGCTTCGAGAATACCCTCGCGCTACTAAGCTGATCAAAAGTTCTCCAATGCGAGGGATCGGGTACTTGTTCCTAATAGTCACCCGGTTTAATTCCCGATAATCAATGCACATCCTTCTCGTGCCATCCTTCTTCTTCACTAAAAGAACTGGAGCTCCCCAAGGCGAGTTGCTGCTTCGAATCCAACCCTTCTCAAGTAATTCACCAACTTGTTTCTTAACTTCTTCCAATTCCACTGGTGCCATCGGATAATAAGATTTTGATACTGGCGCTGCACCAGGAATAAGGTCAATCGCGAACTCCACGTCTCGCTTCGGCGGCAAGCCCGATATATCTTCAAATACATCCATAAAGTCGCGAACAACTGCCGGCTCTTCATTACTATTAACTTCCATAGCTGCAAGAACACTGTTTGTCGGCCTAGCCCTAAACTCGACTGGCCCGACAGAACTGCTTCCTTACCGCAACTGCTGTCTGCATCGTTGGCTGCGAAAGGTCCAGCGAAACTTCTGAGTCTCGTCCATTCTGCTGCATGCGCGTCCACGGCGCTCCATCTGCCTTAGTCCGATGAACTTCTCTTCCCTTTCCTCCGCGCAGTCTGCGGGAAGAATTTCTCCAGGGATTCTTAGAAAACTCCGCCCAACTGATCGGCTTGGGCAAGCGGGTCTCTTCCGCAAGCCACCACTCTCGGGCGTAATCCACTAGTTGAATGCGTACCACATCAACTCCTTTGTCCTCTGGAATCTGTGTCGAAATCAGCAAATTCTCCGTGTCCACTAGCCACTGCTCGGCTGGCAACGGCTCCTCCAGACCAGTGAAAGTAGACGGACCCAAAAGTCTGAAATCTGCTACAGTCCCTACTCGGTCAACTGGTCTAGTTTCAACCTCGTTCACAGACTGCTGAACGATCTGCAAACCTTCCTGAAACGAGTCCGCTTGCTGCTGGATCAGCTCGGTCTGTTTCTTTGATTTCCAGCATTCCTCTTATCACTCCAAGCATGGCGGCTTCGTTCACAGGCCTCTGGTACGTCTTCAACTTCTTACCTGTCATAATCCTGAACTCAAAACACCCAACATTAGTACGATGATAGATTCTGAATATGGATCAAGGCTAGAACTCCAAGATACTTAAATAGAGTACCGCATTGTAACTATGCCGCGGTATCATAGCCACAATTACTTAACTCCACCCAAGTCGCCTAAGTTCTAGAGATAACAAGAAATCAGGTTTTCGAATTAACATGCAAAGTAAGTTTGCACGTCGACATAATCCGGAAGAATGTGATTCAAGAATGGTAAAACGGTCAAGGTGGTAGGACATGTTTCCTAAGCACGGGTATTCTGATTCGTGTATCGGGTACAATACCCAACTACAAAAGAATCAACCCAACTAACCTATGGCTTTGATACCAAAAGAACCATGTCACGCCCCGCTTCCCAGAGTACGCAAGATTGGGCACGTGACATAGCCAACCATGCTACCTGTGGGTAGGAAGTATCCATCCACAGTCACATTACGGCTGTAGAGATATCAAGAACAAGATAAATAAACTATCTAACACATGTCCAAATCCATAATAACCGGAGTCAATGATAAATAAGTGCGGAAGCAAATGATCCAATACAATAATAGAAAGGTACGTCCCATAATGCGGGATCACACCTGGAAATAAAATGCAATAAATGAACTAACCACTACAGAACTCACAAATCAGCCTGCTGGCTGAAGTACTCCTGCTCGGTCGGCGACAGTGGTAAAGAATCTGGGCCATGCAAAACCCAGACATCAGCGCGTCATGTCAACCAATAATATAATATGAACATGGTAATAAGCAATGCAGGAAATAAACATGAACAAGGCAATAATATGAAACAACAGTGCAGGGTAGTGTGCAATGGGTAATTAAACTGTTCTATCAGGTTTCTATTCTAAAGTCTTTGAAATCAATTGATGACTCGTCGAAGTAACTCAATAGTATCCCGTGCATGCCCGGGACCACGGTCAAGACCCTCGGGGCTGAATCCGAGACGTGCCGCTAGGCAGTAACAAGTAGCAGGATGGATGAGTGATGTCAGCATCATCACTCCCGGACTGGCCAAGCCCGTAAGACTGATCAGAACAGGTATCGAACTGTTGAGTTACAAGTCGGTTTCACCTTTGATTTCCCCATATCCCCAAGTTATGTATGTCAAGTCAGGTATTCAGTAATCAAGAACTAATGCCAACATAGGATCAAGTAAAAGCAGGTTTGTCTGGATAGACAACAAGAATGGTCCATGAGGACCCCAAGTCAGGTTTGTTGGCATTAGGCAATGAGATCAGGTAACAAGTCAGGTCATGGTACAACAGGTTGAGTTGGTAGTAAAGGGTACCATGTCTGGTGCATCGGTATGCATATATATGTCATGTGTAGCAAGGTCAGGTCAATATGTAATGCAATCGAAGGTGTGCTCATAACAGGTATATACTTGAATAAGGAATAATAAGCAGGAAATAAAGTAACCCACACTAACAGTTCATTTCATCACAATGGTGCATTAATATGGTGCAGTTATATTATCATATTAACAGGTTCGAGCACCCTTGGGGTGCAATAATCACAAGGTAGTGCAATATCAATAACAGAAAGTAATGAAGATGTATGTGTACGATTATCATCCTTTAAATAGCAAAATGATTAACTGGTAGTTTTGTTATTAGGGTTACAGTGGCAAAATACGGTTTAGGTTACAGTATCATGATATATATCATATTTCGTCCAAATAAGAAAAGTAACTATACTTAGTTAGTCCTTGCAAGTTTAATGAGTCAAGCACACTTAATTTGTATAACATAGCATGTAGCAAGTAATACTTGCCTCGACGGTTTCGCAAACCGGAAAACACGAACGTAGCGTCGGCGGAAAACACGCGACGCGCGCACGGTACACGGAACGGATCCAAACAACGCACAAGGTAATCACACGGGTCAGGCACACTCGCTGGGTCGTCGGGATCGTCGACGTCGAGCCCGGCTCCGGCGAACTATGAAATACAAAATCAAGAACTAAAGAAAAGAAAAGAAAGAAGAAGAAGAAAGGGAATAGGGCTCACTGTTGTGGTGGTGTTCTGTGGCAGAGGCGAGGGATGACGACGGGGTCGACGGAACTCCGGCAAGGAGAGGTTGGATGCTAGGGTTCCGGTTAGGGTTTGGGCTTGGGTTAGGCTCGGGTGTAATAGGTGCAGGGATGAAGTAATGGTGGTTGAGTCGGGAAGAGGGCGAAGGTGTTGGAGATAGTGCCCTCAGAGTCAATTATTAGGTCACAGGTACGTGATTGCAATGATTGATGGAGGACCTATCCCGGTAGGATAGTCTTACTCGAGATGATAGTATGCTATCTGGTTTACCTTTATCATCGTGTACTGTTTTAAGTGACCTGACACGTCGCTATTACACGTTGATAGAGCCCCTAGGATTCTTGCTTGACCACCAGCAGTATGAGGGCGATCATATAAGTGGGAGCTAGGGGTCTATAAGCATATCCTTAAAAGGTCCCTAGTCGTGAGAGTTTCGAGACAGGGCATCGATTCTCCAGAGTAGACTAGTGTATACAGTCGAGACCCCGACGAGGGGCGGTGGCCGGTCTCACAAGCCACTGGTGTCAGTTGGATCACCTAAGATGTATACAGGTGCTCATTGGGTTATGAGTACACCGGACAGGACTCGCCGGGAACATGCTAGTTGGTCATATACCAGACGTCAGATGGCAGTTCCCTGGTGACATGTGTACAGGTTAGTTCATCGACCTGGGGATCGTCATTTGTCTTGTGTGAGTTCCCACTGTACTTTGATTACTACCCTACCACGGCTCAAAGGAGTCATGCAAACAGGTTTTAGTTGGGTACAGTCCCGAGCCACATGGAGGCAGTGAGCGTATCTTCAGGGGTTCGTCTCTCCCGGTATTGGGGGTGAGGTCGTGCTGTGTCTAGGAGAGCCATTACACGAAGCCCTCGGCCGAGGCAAGGAGATTTACTGGTAGGTATTCCAGTAGTATCTCAGGGTGTTCTGGGCTACACTCCGACACGACTTGTACCGCTTTTGGGGGTCTGACTTTTACCAACCCCCTAGGCCCGCCATGCGATGCTCATAGACGAACGGACCGGACTGTACGGATATTGTCACTGACAGGCTCAGTAGGATTGTCAGGCTGAGTTCGCTCACAGACGTCCCTTTTAGTCAATACCTGGTAGCCCGTTACGTATTGGCTTATACCTCTGACGTGCTAGTGGTTAAATCCACAACCAAGGTGTTGATGAGTCTTTAGAGTCCCCCACATTCAGTTACTCAGCTTTCGGGCGAAAGGTTGTAGAGGCCGTATGGAGATATGGCAAGGTCCGATCAGATACGTGCGGTATTGCACGGATCAGGATCAGACAGTTTGTACTATAGGCCGTATGGATATATGGCAGGGTTCGATCAGACACGTGCGGTATTGCACGGATCAGGATCGAACGGATATTACTGGCCGGCTTTGGTTTAAGCCGGATCCTAGTATAGTACAGTGTAGATTTTGTCTCATTGCATTTGTATTTCGGTCGGAATACAAATGCGGGTGTGTATGCACAGTATTGGGGTTTTCCTGTAATTTATTACGGGACCAGTTTTCTGGAGTTGCCAGTTTGTTTTCCGTTTCGGCCGATTTCCTTTGTATCGTTCATTGGCCGAAGATTGGTGGAGGAGGGCTTATTTGCATTGTTGCAAATAGGCATTTGTGGAGGGGGTCTTTGCATTTTGTTGTATCATGATAGCTTTTCCTTGACCTTGACTTCTAGCTTTATCATGATGGCTTGACTTTGTAGACAATCATGGTTGTTGATGATTGTTGGTTGAGTGTTGGTTTTGGGAGTGATCATTGTTTCTCATCATCACTTGCTTTTCAACCACCTCTTTGTCTTGACTCTCTCTCTCTTGTATGAGATGAGAATGGCTCCCATTATCTTTTGATACAACACACTCTCATTCTCTCCTCTTTTTGAGCATGGCCGGCCCAAGCATTAGGGGGGGCTGTCCAAATTTTGGGAGTGGGGTTTTTGCTTCATTTCATGCTCCAAAAATCCCCAAGTCCCTCGATATAGTTCTTGTATCATTCCTCCACCAAAAATGGCAATCTCCACAACCCCAAATGAGACTTGTACACTACATTCTACAGCAAACCTTGGGTACGTCGACTAGCCAGCTTCGTGCCCGAGTTGCCTCGGCATTGAGGTGGGAGCCCATAAAAGAAGTAGGCGATGTGGTGCACTTCCGGCGACGAGGAGGAGACGGGACATTCCGCAGGAGATCGGGACGACGACGAGAAGGCCGGAGGACTCGGATCTGTCGGTATATCTCTCTTCCCCTTCTTGTAGATAGCTAGGACTAATTAATGGTTCGATCCGGGTATTAGTGCGCGGCGGTTTGCCAGTTCAAGAAAATTTAAGTTTATCACCGCTTCCGCATTTGGCCGTCGGATTGACGGCCGGGGCGCCGCCGTTCACTTACAGTGGTATCAGAGCCTCGCCATTAACTTAGTCTAGCTTGCCTTAATGTGTTTTGCATTTCCGATCGACCAAAATTCCAAAATCTACATTTCTGTTCACATCAGTTTTCTGTTGAAATTTTTTGGTGTCGAAAATTTTTTCAGGTTACAGAAAAGTGATGTACTGGAAATTATAAGGATACTGTAGAAATTCGACACTGTGATTCACCAATGGGAGCGCGGAACCGCGGCCAAACCCCCCTTTGGGCCGCGGTTCCGCCGCACAATGGAGTGATCACTGTATCCAATTTCTACAGTTCCTTTCTGGGGTTAAAATTGGGGTTTTGGAATATTAATATTGGGCCCAGAATTTCCTGATCTGCTACAGTAATGCTTGGGGGCCCACTTGTTAAAATTTGATCGATCGGATATTTTAAACACATTTTTTCACAGTATTTACATTATATCTGCGACCGTGAATGTCACTTGATCGGTAAATCCGGTCTAACTGCTATAGCCCGGTTAGACGGATTTGCGAACGTGACTTTCACGTTGATATTCTGTTTTTGCTGTGATGTTGCGGATCGGTCGTGGGGGATAGCCTGGATGCAATGCTAGTACAGTTGTGGTTGTATTATGTACATTTGATATTGCGGGGCGAGCGTCCGACATGTGTACTGCCGTCACTGCCTGTTTGTATTATTATTTTGGGGCACGACCAGGTTGCGGTCGATGTACCCGTTGTATGTATATTTTACTTTCTGTACTAGGATTGCCCCGCGGAGGGGTGCATGGATAGCCGGGTTCTAGAGGGCAACAAGCCCGCATCTCATGGCATTGAGAGGGATGGGGCTTCACTCTAGGATTGGCGGGCTATTCGCCGCACTCGTAGGGGGTACAGGTTGACCCAGGAGGGGTGCCCAAGTTACCGGATTCCGTGAAGTGCTGGGTGGTCCATTCACGGCGCTGAAGGGGGCTGCCTCGCTTCAGGTTTTGGCGGGTAACTTGCCGCGCCCGTAGGGGTCTAGGATTTCATTGCACAGGCTATCCACACGACCAGGGGAACGTCGGGTTTCAGCGGCTCTGTGAAACCCGGGGATCCCAGATATCTGTATTGTTTCTGTGATGCTGTACATTTTCTGTGATGTTGCATTTTATTCACGCCTTGAGCGAAATATAATATATTGGTATATATATTAGTAGATGTTGTATATGTTTTGCATCCGCGCTAGTCCAGTCCCCGCACTGTCGTTAGTTAGCTAACCTAACGGGTAATGACGGGACCCAGTGGCGAATGCGGATGGCATATACGTACATCAGTATATTTTCGTTCTTTTTGGTGTGATCAATTGATGGGACTGCATTGATTCGGATCAATGCAAGTTAAAACAAACCTAATCTGATGTTGTTGGAACACTTTTCAAAAAGCTGTTATTGCAAGGACGTTCACTTTTGTTTTGCATCGTGATATTCAGTTGGAATATCCTGCTTCTCAATCGACGAGGCAAGGGCCGAGATCCCTTCACCGGGAGTGACCCCTTGGACAAAAAGTTTGCGTCAGGGCATTAACTTCACTATAGCCGATTACTTTTGCTTTGCATCGTGGTATTCAGTTGGAATATCCTGCACCTCATTCTACGGGGAAAGAGCCGAGATCCCTTCACCGGAGTGACCTCTTTAGCAACGGTTTTCGTCAGTATATTTTTTAAAAGCTATCCAGTTCCTTCAACGATATCAAGTTCATTACGTTAAAGGTTTTCTCCAGAAACCATTCGTAGCCCTCCGTCATTTCAGTTAAATATTCGGTAGTATTCAAGCTATGTATTTTGACCTCACGCCAAGGCATAGTGATTGGTAGCTGCCGGGTATTTATCTGTTGCATAGATAGATGCGTTGGTTTGGGACAGTCGTACTACTATTTTGGCCTACGTCAAGGGTATGTACGGGTGGGTTCAAATTAACCTGGATAATGACGGGTAGAACTTGACATGTGACTTATGATATTTTGACCTCACGCCAAGGTCATAAGAGCATGGGGCAGAAATCACATCGGGAGTTTCAAAAGAACTGAAACTTGCCAGATATGCGCATACCTTCTGGAGTGTGATACCGTGAGCGGATTCCGTCACGTTATCATGCGATGATAGTTGGATCCCGATTCCCACTGATGAGTTAGTTTACTCCTCGGGTGACCCCGACTAATTCTTCTTTCAGGTTTGGAGGAGAATTTGAGGTACAGTGGGAGGTTTCCAGATTAGATAAATTGGTAACCATTCTGATCTAGGTTAGAGTGCACGCTGAGTGTTTCTTTTCTCTCTCTCTTTGGCAGCGACCATTGACCCGACCCTAAGACTATGACTCAGTGACCAAGTTGACCGAACCTTCTTAACACTGGCTTTTGGATTGTCAGAGTTGCAGACCTCATTGCCACTCCCACTTTTACCCTTTTCTCCAGGACACCCCGTATTACTACGAACGTCCACTTCCATTGGACAAAACCATCGTATGGTTAGATACGAACTCGAAGGAATTTATTCGAGGATGGTTTCAGGTTCTGGAGGAAACGGATAGGATTATTCAGTTGTCTTTTCCTTTTACCTTCTCTCAGGTTGCGAGTACTCCTTGGTTTAGGAGATAGTACACCTATTACGCAAATTGGATAGTCTTCTTCCAAACCATAGGCTGGTGCCGACTGGTAGGGAATGAAGAAAACCAATTAGCATAACAATGGTGTACAGAAGGTATTAAGTTAAGACAAAGCAAGGGATTAGTAAGAGGGCAAAGTAAATTGCAACAGATATTCACGACCAAACCAAGTATTCCTTCGCCAATCCTAAAATCACCTTTGTATTTCTCCAGGACACTCCGTATCACTACGAAGATCCACAGTTTATTGGATACTCCATCGTATGGTTATATACGAACTCGAAAGGAACTTGTTCCAGTTCGGGGATGGATTCTGGTTCAGGAGAAATAGGAATAAGGTTTATTCAGTTGTCTTTTATCCTCACCTTCTCTCGCATTGCGAGTGTTCCTAGGATTAGGACAGTACACCCATTATGCTTATTGGATAGTCTTCTTCCAAACCATAGGCTGGCGCCGAACGGTAGGGAAGGAAGAAAACCATTTGGCCTAAAGGGGTGTGCAGAAGGTAATGAATAAAGACATATGAAGGGATTTGGAGAGGTGGCAAAGAATTATACGGTTACAGTCGTGAATCTGGAAGAGGCATTACTAGGAATACCGCGATACCCCATCGAAACATTTCGATGTTTCAGTCTCACTGTGTACTGTTAAAAGAAAACTGATTTCCCGATTAGATACTTACTCCAGGGTATGTATTTACCAAGTATGATTCTCACATCTGTATGGTTTTACAGATGATGAGTGGGAGAAAGTTATTGGGAATTGGGTGATCATCCTCATTATATCGGGATTCGTTGTAATCGGTGATATTTGAGGAAATCACCTGGGCTGTTTGCCAGTCGGCAAATATTTGGTTTTTAATATCCGCTGTTATGCACCAATTTCAAATTGATATATCTGTACGTCTATTTTCATAGAGTGAGATATACCTTTTTGATATTATGTCGATGGCATTTACCTATATCAGTGGACGGTTAGGTAAGGAGCATTAAACAACGGTGTAATTCTTCTTAACCATAAGTACAGTTTTCAACCTACGACACACAGTGAATGAGTTATCAGACTCAAAGGACTTATACAGAGTATTGTATGATGTCCAGGGTCCATCAGGACAGAGGGGTTGGTCCTCGTACTATATTCGGTTTACTTATGACTTCTCTAGTTTTTAGACAGGTGCTTCGTGGAAACACAGGGTCCGAATTTGGAGAAGTTATAGGTATTTGAATAGAGTAGAGAACCAGGTGTAGCAAGTATCGGGATTCTTCAAAGTGATCGAAGATGTAGATACTTGTATATGGTATTCAGTTGATAGTAGTGATTAAGAGATCTTACTTCTCTTTCAGGTTACTCATAATTGGAAGCATTCCTAAGTTGAGTAACGCTGATCCGCCTCCTTCCATTTAGTTGACATGCACTGGAGATAGTTGCATGATTTGGATCTGGTTCAATTAAATCAGTGCCTCTGGTTCTATATTGGATATAGAACAGTTCATATCTTAACGATGTTAAGGTACGGGGAGTTGTCCGGTTTATGATTAAAACCAGACACTGGACAACTCAAGGCATGTTTCTGTAATGGCTGTTTGTGGGTTGACCCAGGCTATGACGAGGGTTGACTTTCTACCATCTGGATGAACAATAGCAATATTGTTCTAGACTCGCCACAGTTTTATTAAAAATGGATTTTTTCAGAAAACAGTAGTGGGAGTATGGTAGAACTGGAAGTGATTCCAGAACCACAAACGATTACTGAAGATTTGAAAAGGAACCTAAAGATTCAATCTGGTTTGACATTCCATTGGCCACTCCGCAGATACGGTGGGTAACTTCAGGCACCCGAGAGGTACTCCGGTAGCCTCAAGGACGGTGACAGGGAAGTTCTTGTTTACCCACAATTACCATTGCTGTTGTTCCAGGCTGCGAGACCCGGCGGGAGGATGAGTATAGCGTCGTTCTAAACTAGTTTTAGAAGTGTACGTCTATATGACTCTGCCAGAGGGTTGTCGTAGTCAGTGGGAGCAGCGGAAGCATTGGTGGACAGGTAGCTTATGTCTATTTATAGACTAAAGAAAATGTAGCGGAGATAGATCATCTATTTATGACGTGACAGTCATGGGTTTGACTTCATCAGAATAGGGGATGGATCTGTTGAGAAGGTAGTAGGGTGTGATGTCCTGGTATCTGGATAACATACACAGAGTAGGAAGTGATGTTCCTATACTGCAATCGGTTATACTTTGGTCGTCACACAGTAGTTTCTCCATATGGGACTTGGACATTATATCTGACATTCTGGTTACTAGATCTATGGCTTTAGATCTAGATTTGGGTAGTCTCCCAATCTGGGTACTTAGACAGCATTCTAAGGGTATTTAGAATGGACGACTCCATGCACGGTAGTGTACCTGCAGAAGATGGAGTCACCCTCTCTAAAGGTGTCTTATAGACTAAAGGGGAGAGGGATGTGCATGATTGACAGATCACTTGCTTAGGCAATTGAGTCAATCATGAGATGTCAAGTACCACACCAGATGTTGTTCTTGCACTAGATGTGATAAGTTAACATTAATCCAATCCTGGAGAAACAGTCGGAAGCAGTTCTAGAACACAAGTGGATGTTCTAGGGATATGATAACGACAGCCTCATTTAGGAGACAATTATCATTCCAGGCTTCCAAGGTGACTTGGACGACAAGGAGGTTGTCAGAGTTATAGTTTTTCCTTCTGATGAGGGGCAGTATTTTGGACAGGTGGTCCAAGGAAATACTGAGGGTGGCATGGCGCAGGATACTGATTAAGTTCAGTTGACGATACAGTCTAAGATGTTTGGATTTAGAGTTCACTTATGAGCTATGTCCCATCAGACATCCAGACACATTCTAAGACAGGTATTGCTCATTTCGGGAGATGGTTTTCTCCGCGAACATGAGATATAGAGAGACATAGAAAGAAACATCAAAGCGGATCCACTCACTAAGGCTATTCCTCGAACGCAATAGTTTCGCAAACGAGCTTTGTGAGACTGACAAGTAGAGGAGTTGGGTGTTCGGTATCACACGGGCTGTGAGTATGCGACATCGCAATAATTAGCCTTGCGTGCAAGTGGGAGATTGTTGGAGATAGTGCCCTCAGAGTAAATTATTAGGTCACAGGTACATGATTGCAATGATTGATGGAGGACCTATCCCGGTAGGACAGTCTTACTCGAGATGATAGTATGCTATCTGGTTTACCTTTATCATCGTGTACTGTTTTAAGTGACCTGACACGTCGCTATTACACGTTGATAGAGCCCCTAGGATTCTTGCTTGACCACCAGCAGTATGAGGGCGATCATATAAGTGGGAGCTGGGGGTCTATAAGCATATCCTTAAAAGGTCCCTAGTCGTGAGAGTTTCGAGACAGGGCATCGATTCTCCAGAGTAGACTAGTGTATACAGTCGAGACCCCGACGAGGGGCGGTGGCCGGTCTCACAAGCCACTGGTGTCAGTTGGATCACCTAAGATGTATACAGGTGCTCATTGGGTTATGAGTACACCGGACAGGACTCGCCGGGAACATGCTAGTTGGTCATATACCAGACGTCAGATGGCAGTTCCCTGGTGACATGTGTACAGGTTAGTTCATCGACCTGGGGATTGTCATTTGTCTTGTGTGAGTTCCCACTGTACTTTGATTACTACCCTACCACGGCTCAAAGGAGTCGTGCAAACAGGTTTTAGTTGGGTACAGTCCCGAGCCACATGGAGGCAGTGAGCGTATCTTCAGGGGTTCGTCTCTCCCGGTATTGGGGGTGAGGTCGTGCTGTGTCTAGGAGAGCCATTACACGAAGCCCTCGGCCGAGGCAAGGAGATTTACTGGTAGGTATTCCAGTAGTATCTCAGGGTGTTCTGGGCTACACTCCGACACGACTTGTACCGCTTTTGTGGGTCTGACTTTTACCAACCCCCTAGGCCCGCCATGCGATGCTCATAGACGAACGGACCGGACTGTACGGATATTGTCACTGACAGGCTCAGTAGGGTTGTCAGGCTGAGTTCGCTCACAGACGTCCCTTTTAGTCAATACCTGGTAGCCCGTTACGTATTGGCTTATACCTCTGACGTGCTAGTTGTTAAATCCACAACCAAGGTGTTGATGAGTCTTTAGAGTCCCCCACATTCAGTTACTCAGCTTTCGGGCGAAAGGTTGTAGAGGCCGTATGGAGATATGGAAAGGTCCGATCAGATACGTGCGGTATTGCACGGATCAGGATCGGACAGTTTGTACTATAGGCCATATAGATATATGGCAGGGTTCGATCAGACACGTGCGGTATTGCACGGATCAGGATCGAACGGATATTACTGGCCGGCTTTGGTTTAAGCCGGATCCTAGTATAGTACAGTGTAGATTTTGTCTCATTGCATTTGTATTTCGGTCGGAATACAAATACGGGTGTGTATGCACAGTATTGGGGTTTTCCTGTAATTTATTACGGGACCAGTTTTCTGGAGTTGCCAGTTTGTTTTCCGTTTCGGCCGATTTCCTTTGTATCGTTCATTGGCCGAAGATTGGTGGAGGAGGGCTTATTTGCATTGTTGCAAATAGGCATTTGTGGAGGGGGTCTTTGCATTTTGTTGTATCATGATAGCTTTTCCTTGACCTTGACTTCTAGCTTTATCATGATGGCTTGACTTTGTAGACAATCATGGTTGTTGATGATTGTTGGTTGAGTGTTGGTTTTGGGAGTGATCATTGTTTCTCATCATCACTTGCTTTTCAACCACCTCTTTGTCTTGACTCTCTCTCTCTTGTATGAGATGAGAATGGCTCCCATTATCTTTTGATACAACACACTCTCATTCTCTCCTCTTTTTGAGCATGGCCGGCCCAAGCATTAGGGGGGGCTGTCCAAATTTTGGGAGTGGGGTTTTTGCTTCATTTCATGCTCCAAAAATCCCCAAGTCCCTCGATATAGTTCTTGTAGCATTCCTCCACCAAAAATGGCAATCTCCACAACCCCAAATAAGACTTGTACACTACATTCTACAGCAAACCTTGGGCACGTCGACTAGCCAGCTTCGTGCCCGAGTTGCCTCGGCATTTAGGTGGGAGCCCGTAAAAGAAGTAGGCGATGTGGTGCACTTCCGGCGACGAGGAGGAGACGGGACATTCCGCAGGAGATCGGGACGACGACGAGAAGACCGGAGGACTCGGATCTGTCGGTATATCTCTCTTCCCCTTCTTGTAGATAGCTAGGACTAATTAATGGTTCGATCCGGGTATTAGTGCGCGGTGGTTTGCCAGTTCAAGAAAATTTAAGTTTATCACCGCTTCCGCATTTGGCCGTCGGATTGACGGCCGGGGCGCCGCCGTGCACTTACAGAAGGGAGGAAGATGAAAGAGTCGTCGACGATGAGGGCCGTCGACGGTGAGGTGCAGGCGGTGGAGTTTCTGGGATCGGGGGAAGGGTCGGAGGTTGCGGGCTCTGGGCACAGGGATGAAGGTGATGTGGTGGTGGTTGTGGTGTCGAGGGTTTGCAGGGAGAGGCAAGGAGACGGATGTGGTGACGACGGTGGTGGCGACGGCGAGGGGTCACCGGCGTGAGGCGATGGGTTTCTTGGGTTGGCTGCGACGGGGTGTTGCAGGGTCTAGGTCGGGGAAATGGAGAGAGGGATGAGGGAGGTGCAGAGGTGATGGTGGCGAGGTCGCGGGGAGGTCGGCGGCGAGGCTGCGGCAGTTAGGGCAAGGCTAGGGTTGGGTTCGCGCGATCGGTTTCTTGTGAAGACGAAGAAGGAAACTAGTATATATATATGATAGAGAGAGAGAGAGAGAGAGAGATTCGAGGGATAGAGAGAGATTAGAGAGAGATAGACAGAGAGACGGAGAGAGAGAGAGATAGAGAGTTGGAGGCGGGGCCCACAAGAGATTAAATCTCTCGTGATTGGCTGGCAAACGAAAGGAAATTTAAAATAAAGATTTAAAAAGGATTTAAACGTTATATTAAGTAACAGAAATATATATATATATATAAGGTTTTAGATTATTTAATTAAATGGGTATTTCGGCGCTAAATGAAACATTTCCAAATCGCGCCCGGGTTGCGCCCAAATATTTGAAATTCAAATAATAGGATTTTAAGCGAGTTCCAAATTTTAAAATGAGATGTTTTATGATTAAAATGCATGCCCCCAAGTCGGACACTTGCACGCGCGCGTAGCCGTCCA
Organism: Agapanthus africanus; assembly: GCA_030015575.1. Classification (NCBI taxonomy): domain Eukaryota; kingdom Viridiplantae; phylum Streptophyta; class Magnoliopsida; order Asparagales; family Amaryllidaceae; genus Agapanthus; species Agapanthus africanus. Next base: position 171,724,925 of record CM057340.1, on the reverse strand, counting down.
AACTCGCCCGTTTCACCGAACGGGATGAAATCTCGACGTGCGGAAGCTACCACGCGACTAGTGGTGACGAGTAGGCCAATATGGATATTTTTAATTTCATTTTAGGTGTTAAAATTTGTTATAGGCAAAAATGACTTAGCCGGTTAAAATTTTGCAACAAGAACCAAACAAGCAAGATAATTGAAATGAGCAATGTCTAACACTCAACCAATAACAGAAATAGTATTATTGGGCTCGGGTGTTACACCAATGGTCATTCGACACGTGGGGTTTCGACGGTTGGCAAACGCGACGCTTCATTTTGGCGGGAATTGATCAGGGCCGTCGGATGCTTCCCCTCGAGTTGTATAAATAAGAGGGATATCCCCCCAGGGTTAACCGCTTCCGCCATTATTTTCCTTCGTTGTGAGAGATTACTCGGCGTTCCTCCTTTTTTTCCAGATCAGATCTCCTGCGCCTTTTCTCGGCGAGACCTTCCCTTTGAATCAGGTTAGATGTCTTTCTCCGAGGAGCCTGTAGAAGTTGTTAGGATCGAGCTGGGCGAGGAGGTTCTAGTTGTTGGAGCAGAGTCCAGGATGTCTTCTCCCGCCTCTTCGGCTGCCCCATCTGCGTCAGGTTCCCCCATAGAGCTAGGGCTACCCGAGCCGCTCATCGCCAGGCGACGGCAAGGGCCTCTAAAGTGCGCATCGGGAACGCTCATGATGCGCCCTCCATCTTGAGAAACGTGGACGAGCTTACCGAGATTCGGGCTCGCTTCCACATTCCCCCTAGCTATTCGCTTCGTTTAGCTAGGGAGGATGAAAGGAGGATCAGGTGCAGGGCAAGAAGATTGCCCTGTACCTGGATGCATTCTGGGCTGGAATGCTTCTGCCCTTTCTACCCGAAGTATGTGGGGTACTTCGTTGCTTCCAACTTGCCCCGGGCCAGCTAGTGCCGAACTCGTGGAGAATTCTCCTAGGGTTCCTGGTCCGATTGAAACTTGACGACATCCCTTTCAGCCTGACCCTTCTTACTTCCTTCCTCTGTTACAAAAATCATCCTGACACCCACAAGGATGAGCCGAGCTGGGTGTATATTTCTTTCAAAAAATGCAAGGGAAGGGCAACCGGGTCGGGAGTAGTAGTCGTTCCTTCTTCCATTCACGAATGGAAGGAGAAGTTTGTAATCGTCGGGCCACCCGAGGGCGAGGATTGGCCTGTGCCTATACAATGGTACAGGGCCGACTGCCCGCAAGCGAAGCAATCGTCCTCTCCTGAGGAGATGGCGGTGTCCATATAGGAGCCAATTCAGCGGGCCGATGTTTTGCTTTCCGAGCATATCCTTAGCTGGGCCGGGCTCAGCCCCGCATGCCACATGGGTAAGTTAGGAGCTTGGACGATCTGTTTAGACTTGAATAATTTCCTTTTACCCTTCTTGCATCATTAACATTTATGTGTATTCTCCTTTTGCAGGACAAATGGACCGATCCAGGATCCTAGCTGCCATAGCCGCTACATCCCAGAAGAAGGCCGGGGGCGTGAGCTTGTCCCGAGCTCGGCCCTGAGACCGTCTCCACCGGCGAGGCCTTTTGCATCGCCCTTGTTCCCGTCAAATTTTTTGGCCAAGAGCTATTTGTTCCCTTATAAAAAAGGGAGAGAAGAAAGAGGAAAAGAATTCACGGTTGGACATCACATGTTAAACACGCGAGCGCTTATATGCAAAGTATATAAGCGCTGAAAGAAAATAACTAAAGGCCAAATAGGCCTCACGTGTAAAACATGTGAGCGCTCATAGGCAAAGCATATGAGCGCTGAACATAAATAACCAAAGGCCAAACATGCCTCAGGTGTTAAATACATGAGCGCTCATATGCAAAGTATATAGGTGTTGAAAACACATAACTAAGGACCAAACAGGCCTCACGTGTAAAACACGTCAGCGCTCATATGCAAAGTATATGAGTGCTGAACATAAATCACTAAGGGCCAAAAAGGCCTCATGTGTTAAACACGTGAGCGCTGAAAATAAACAGGCTAAAACCCACACTAGGGGTCGCGTGTTAAACAAGTGATTTCTCTTGCCGTTCACGTGCAAAGCATGTGAGCGCCCCAATTTAAAATACTCCTATCAAATTCTAGAATTAAATTCTATTTGGGAAATATTTTCCTGATCTTTCTCAAACTAGAAAGACCTTCTCTGTTAAACAGATGACCCTTGGATCAAAAATCCAGCAGTGATCATATGATAGAATAAAATTCTATCATAAGAAAATATTTTCCTAATCTTGTTAAACTACCAAGATATTCATTTAACAGAAGTAAATTCAACAAGATATTCACATGACAAGAATAAAATTCTATGTTAACAAGATATCCATATTAAGAAAATATATTTCTGATCTTGTTAAACTAAAAAGATATGATAGAATAAAATTCTAATCTTGTTAAAACTAAGAAAATATTCATAATCTTGTTAAACAAATAAGAAATCTTTTCTGTTAAACAGAGAGCCTTTGGATTAAAAATCCAACGGTGAATAAAATTCACCGATTGATCTAAAAGATCATGAAATCAATCATGATCTCTCAATGAGAGATTTTCTCAACAAAGTGATTTTTTCCCTTCTCCTATAAATAGGAGCAAGGAGATTAAATCCAATAAAGGAGAGCCCCCCCATAAGTTTTGAGAAACAAAAGAAAAAGAGAAAAGAGAATTCAAATCTCTAGATGAAGAAAATCCCCTTCTTAAACAAAAATCCTAGGTAAGAAGAAACTACAGAGATTATTTTCTCTCCAAGGGTTTAACCCTTCAAAAATGAATTTAGTTCTTCCTCTGGTCGAAGTCTGCAGAAGCATATCTCCCCATAAGTAGAGAATTTAATTCTCATCGGGGAGATTCTATTATACAGATTCAAAACTTAGAAGAAAGAACTAAGTTCGAAGAATTTAATTCTTCCAAAAGTATACATGAATTTAATTCCTCAGATACAACTAGGGTTTAACCTTGCAAAAGAATTTAATTCTTATAAAACAAGGGACCTAAAAATTCTCAAAACTCAGATTAAAATTTATGTGCATGTAAAAGAAAAGACTGGGAATTCATTAGTGTTCGAAGTTATAACGAAAGCTCACGTGTTCCCACATGAGCACCTCTGAGGAAAAAAAGGAATGACTGAGATCGAATCACGTGCTCCCACGTGACCCATTAAAAAGAGCGCTCAGTAATTACATGAAAAAAGGAATAAACTCGAAGATAGTTCCCATTTTAAGGCGCCTCACGTGTTCCCACGTGACCCCAAAACAGTTGCTTAACACTTGCATGGAAAAGGGGAAAATTCTAAAGACAACGCTCACATTTTAAGCACCTCACGTGTTCGTACGTGAGCATTATATGAGCTAAGTGCTTAGCACTTATAAAAGGAAGAGAGAATAAATCCAAAGAGCCAGTGCCCAACTTTGAGGCGCCTCACGTGCTCACACGTGAGGGCCACAGAAACTAAGTGTTTAACACTTGTATATATATGGGGATTCGAACCCAAGGGCACAGCACCAACTTTCAGACGCCTCACGTGCCATATGTGAGCGCCCTAAGTTTCAGTGTTTAACACTGCTTTAGAGACTCACGTTAGAGCATATGATCACCGAGCATATATTAGTGTTTAACACTATAAGAAACCAACTTCAGCCCCAAATTGGCTAAGTCCTCTTGAGATTAAAACGTCTTGGATCTCCAAATAGCCTGAGCCACTATGCTCATGATTTCCCAAACTAATTGGCCAGAATGATGTCCATCACACATCTCCTAAGTTGATCTTAGTCTTCCAGAAATGACTAATGATTCTCAGATGGTCCACCATGATCTCTCCCCTCAATCTGGAATTTGGTTCAAAGGTACATCTCTCCACACCTCTGATACATGTCGTTGTAATTCTTCAACGTTTTCAGAGAGGTGGAGGGTCTCGACAACCAACAACCCTTGGTGCAACCCAAACCGATGAACACATCCCAACGGACCGCAACGTCCTTAAACTACAACGGACCGAAACGTCCTTAAACTAAAACAATAGAGCCAAAATGCTCTTTTGTTGGATCTGAATGATCCTTAATCCTGTTGAGTAGATCTTAGTCAAAAAGTGGACTAACGTATCCTCAATAACTATTTAAGTTGATCTTAATCTCGAACGAGATTAACGATCCTTAAACCAACCCAAACCTAAATCTAAGAATATGCAGATTTGGACTAATCCACGCCCTACGGGCGACAACATAAATTAGTCTCCGTATACAATCCATGGGCAACCAAAAATAAAACAAACACACATGACACGAAGTGAACTTCTGGAGCAGAAGAAAGTGGTTATCGCTACGTGGTAATGTAATTAACTGCAGGGGCTTGTGCCTGCAGGGAAGAGCGTCCCCATAATCAAAACCCCCTCGCAAACGAGGGGGAATCTGACGAAGTCTGCTACAACGGCCGCATCCGTCCAAACCTCCAATACACGGCGCCATAAATCAACTTGGCATCTTCGGAGAGGTGGAGAGATAAACCCAACTAGTATCTGCCACCAAATTCAGGCAAGACGACTTACGCGGTCTCGTCTCCTGTTTTCGGCGGTGAATAGATTCTGGCACGCCCGGTAGGACCTTTTCCTCTTTCCACTCCACACTTCGTGTGTCGTGTTCGCGAATAAATCGAGGTTTACTATGGTTTCCCCTGGATTCGAGATACTAAGATTTGGTGTCTTGCTCCTATGAAGAAGAGAAGAGAAATCGATGGCCTCCAGCTGCAATAACTGCAACAGCAACTTCCACTCCGTCCCCGCTGGAGGAGTGACTTATGGGCCCCAAGCGGCCTCCATCTTTGCAAAGCCGGTAGAACAGGTGACTCAGGCCACCGCTGGACTGTTTTTTGCTACCATGATCCCGCCAGGAAGCTTCAGTGCCTTAGTGCCATCACAAGAAGCTCCAAAGAAGTCGGTCTTTGATCGACTTGCAACCACCACGGCCCCTCTCAACGGGTCGTCCAAGTTTGCCACCTCGGTCTTTGACAGACCGAGCTAAAGCTCCAGTGGGCCCGCAAAGAGGTTCGCGATATCTGAAGGGGTTATCCTGAAGAGGATAGCCATTCCAGTTCCGGCAGGTGAAGTCGTCAGAGGGGATTCTCCTACTAAAGGATCTGTCTTTGCAAGATTGGCCGTTCCAACTCGTGCTTCCCGCGAAGTCACTAAGACTACTTCCCCTAGAAAAAGGTCATCCTTCGCAAGATTGACCGTCCCCTCTCAACGGACGTCAGTCTTTAATGGCTGGCACCAGCGGTAGCCCTTCACAAGAGCAAGGGGCATGACGAAGCCGCTCCCACGACAGAGGTGGTCCCGTCTGCACGACATGCTCGACGTCGTCACTGGCGCCGAGTGAGGAAAGCCGGGGGCAGTTCCCCCTCTGGACTTACCCCACCAGCTCCAATGGTGGAAATTGACGCTGCTGTTCTAACTGGGAACAGCTTCGAGCTGCTCAGGAGGGTGCATAAGAACTCTCCAACCACTGTACTAAAGAAGTCTCCTTTGCCTGTTGAAAACACAACGCAGGCAAAACCGGAGCAGCCTCCTCAGCGGCTGTCTTCCAAAATCCACAGGGTCTGGCGGAAAGTCCAAGACTCTCTAATTGACAAAAATTACTCTCTCCAACTAGAGAAAAAGAAGACTCGGCAGGAGGAGGACCACCCTTCCGCCATACAACGGAAGGCCTCATCCACATGGGTGCTTGCTGCAAAGGCCCCCTCAACTTTGACCTCCCATAAGAGGAGAAGGACGGAGAAGTGTTAGTGTATATGCCCTAGAGGCCATTACTGTATCATACTAGTATGTATATTACTTAATGGAAGCTTGGGATATTCACCTTGTATTGACAATCTTGCTCAAAATGGTAGTATGCTACCTGGTTTGTTTCTACTTCAATGTGTACATGTGTTTATTTTAGTATATCGCCTATACACATTAGTGGAGCCCTTAGGATCTTTGCTTGATTACCAGCGTTGTGATGGCGGTCACACTAGTGGGGCTGGGTAATCTATAAGCACATCCTTATGCAGGTCCCTGGTCGCAGGACTATCGAGACGGGACATCGATACTCCGGAGTAGACTAGCACATGCGCTTCTCATCCCAGTGTGGGAGACGGTCTGTCCCACAGCCGTCGGTACGTCGTACTTGAGATAGTATGCGGGTGCTCGTTGGGTTACGAGTACACTGGACAGGACTCGTCGGGAACTGACTAGTTGGTATTATGCCTATCGTCAGTTATCAGTTCCCAGGTGACATGAGTACAGCTTAGTCCGCTGACTTGACACTGTCACTTCGCCTCGAGTGTGTTCCCACTGTACTTTGATTACTACCTTACCACGGCTCAAAGGAGTCGTGCAAACAGGTGGTAGTTGGGTGCAGTCCCGAAGCACTTGGAGGCAGTGACGGTTAGACAAGATCCGTCTCTCCCGGTATTGGGGGTTGACATCGCGCTGTGTCTAGGAGAGCCATTACACGAGTAGTCCCTGGCCAGGACAAACGAGATATACTGGTAGGCTTCCAGTGTTATCTCAGGGTGTTTTGGGCTTCACTCCGACACGACTTGTACCGCTATTGGGGGACTAACGTTTACCGCCCCCTAGGCCCGCCATGCGATGTATCAGACGAACAGACCGGACTGTACAGAGAATGTCACATTCAGGCTCAGTAGGAGTTCAGATGGATTTCGCCTCGTCAGTCTTCTTGTCGGCATCTACCTGGGGACCGTTATGCACAGCTAGTGCCACTTGCGGTCTGTGGTTAAACCCACTGCCAGTGTAGTGTCGAGTCTTTAGAGTCCCACACAGAAAGCTATTCGCCTTTAGGCAAAAGAGTAGAGGTCGCATGGTTTTGCGAAAGGTCGCATGGTTTTGCGACAGGGTTCAGTCACATCCGTGCACTTGTGCACGTTTAGTGTCCGGACAGTTTACACTAGCGGGCTTTGGTTTAAGCCAGATCCTAGTGTACGTATTGGGATTGGTTTTATCCAGTTTGCATCCGTGTTCCTCGGAACGCGGATGCGGGTGTGTATGCACAGTTGACGGAGAGACAGAGGCAGAGGATTCTCATTAGGGTTGTTGACCGTTACCGTTGACTATTGACTTTTGGCTCAACCCTAATGAGAATATGATATGTGATTAACAATTATATTAATTAAGTATTATGGTGACATGGTTGTTGAGGGATTGACTTTGTTGACTTGTTGACTTTTGTTGACTTGTTGACTTTGTTGACCGGTTGACTAGGCTTGACTAGTTGACCATCATGATAACTATAGCTATCATTTCATGGCAAAGACTTTTGCTTACTTGCTCTTTTGTGCAAAATGAGTGCATGAAATGATATGGCTATGGTTGCTTAAACCATCACATAATACTTGATTGATATAAGGTGTTATGATTGTTTTGGATTATGAGAGCCAAATGAGAAAAGTCTTCTCTAATTTCTTTCATGCTCATTCTCTCTCTTGTTCTTGAGCTCTCATCTTCCTCCTCTTGCTCTCCCTCTCTTGACTCTATGGTTCACTTGTCTCATGAGTTGAGAACCAAGAACCATAGATAAAATCCCATACAAACTCTTCTCTACTCACTCTAGTTCACAAGGTTTAGCAAACCGAGTGAACTAGTTTCTTCAAAGTTCGAAGAAGGAGCCAAAGGTTGAAGCTTTCAGGTGGATCTATCTTCGGCGCAAGGAGACGACGGGGAGAAGCCGATTCGGACGACCATCGAAGCTTGAAGACGAAGGAGTTCGAGAAAAAGAAAGGTATAACCCCCTAACCGAGTAGTTAGCAACTCGTAGTTAGGTTGTTAGTTAGATGTTTGATAAAGATCCGGTTTTGAGTCCATGTTACCACCTCTAGAAAATTGTTTTTCACCAAATTCCGCATGCCCGAAAGTACCGGGAGAGGTAGCATGGACTTACAGTGGTATCAGAGCCTGGTTAAACTCTATCTAACATGTCAGCAAAGTAGCTAGAAGATCGATCAAAGAAAAAGTCACAAAACGAACCCGATATGCCAAGTTTCTGCCGATTTTTTTTCTGTTCAAAAATTGATAAATTTTATCTTAAAAATCGGCTCAGGCTTTTGTGTGATCACCCACCAAATTTGGTCCAACGATCGAGTCAAAGCGCCGCGGAAACGCGGCGGGAGCACGCTCCCGCCGCGGTTCCGCGGCCGAGTTGACTCGGCCGAGGTCCAAGTTTGGTGCAGTTTTTCTGGGGTTGTTTTGGGATTTTTGGAATATGTATTTTCGTCCCAGATTTTCCAGAACGAAAATTTTATTTTTGGGATCCTAAAAATCCGTATTTTTGATCGAACTTCTAAAAGACTTAAGCTGACGGGTTTTTCTGTAATGTGATATTTGTATTGAACGTCTGCTAATCGCTATATGTCGATTAGTGGGGGTTATACAAATCTGTGATCTGTAATGTTATTGGAACGTGTATATGAATTCATTGGATTGTTGCGGGTGAATAGCCGGGGGTTGTGAGACGAGAGTTTTCTTTTCTTTCAATTCATGTAAATTTGTAAATTGATGTAATAATTATTTGTATGGCCGCACAACCGGGTCGGGGTTGTAGCCGTCATTGTATAATTTCTTTTTACTGTTTTTGCTCCTAGGATAGACCCATGGAGGGGGTGCACAAACTACCGGGTATGCCGAAGTGCCGAGTGGCCTACTCACGGAGTTGAGGGAGGTTGCTTCGCTTCGGGTACTTGGCGGGTAGTTTGCCGCACCCGTAGGGGTCTTGGGTGCGGTATTGGCTATTCACCGTGACCGTGTAATCTGCTTTTCGTTACAGGCTCGTACGAATTGCGGATTCATAGTATATCCAATGTGTTCATCTGTGATCTGAAATGGCTATCATTGCAGTATATATCTATATATGATATTATTTAGGCGTTGCTTATGTTTTACAGCCGCGTTAGCCCAGTCCCCGCTCTGTCGTTAGTTATGTAACCTAACGGGTAATGACGAGGCCCCGTGGCGAATGCCAATGGCATAAGCGTACGTCATATTTTGGTTGTTTTCTGCAATGGTAGGATTAAATGATAGGACGCATTAAAAGAACTAATGCAAGAATATCACGCATTAAAAGAACTAATGCAAGAAAATAAACCAAGTACAAGTCGTTGGAACACTTTGAAAACCACTCGGTTCTTTTCAAAACTAACTTTTAAATGCGGAGCTTGAGCCACTCCTTTTAAAAGCTATTTCGTTCCTTCGATTATATCAAGTTCACTACGTTCAAGGTTTCGCCAAAACCATCCGTAGCCCTCCGTCGTTTCATATGAATAATCAACAGTATTCAAGCTGTGTTTGTTGGCCTTAGTCAAGGCACAGTGTTTGGTAGCTGGTGGGTATTCATATGTTGCATAGATAGAATGCGTTGGTTTGGCACAGTCGTATTACTTTGTTGGCCATAGTCAAGGGTATATACGGGTGGGTTCAAATCAACCTGGACAACGATGGGTAGAACTTGACATGTGACTTATGATTTGTTGGCCTTAGTCAAGGTCATAAGAGCATGGGGCAAAAATCCACATCGGGAGTTTCAAAAGTACTGAAACTTGCTAGTGTTGAATACCATTTGGAGTGTGATGATCCTGGTAGGATTCCTTCAGTTTCGTCACACGATGATATTTGGATCCCGATCCTACTGTGAGTATATGCTACTCCTCGGGAAATTTCTCACTTAACGATCAATGCTATAAACCAAGTAGGTGTCTAGAAAGGTGTTAGCGGGGCTACGCCCTCAGGGAAAAGAGGTTCTTGAATTAAGGAACTTCACGAAAGCGTTGGAAAACCTCCCTCGAAGTACCGACACTGGCCTGGCTGAACGGTTAAGCAAGAATTGTACGGTGAGATTGATCCTGACTAATTCTTCCTTGTTGGTTTTGAGGAGGGATTCGAGAGACAGTGGGAGCCATCCTGTTTAGACAAATTAAAAACCACTCTAAACTTGCAAGAGCATCATGCTGAGTGTTTTCTTCTCTCTCTCTTAATTGCAGCGACCAAGTGACCGTACCTAGGTTACATCTAGATAATAAAAATGACTGAATCTGACTGGCAAAGGTCTGTCCAGATGTCCATTACCCATGACAAGCTGGGATACCTCTTAACTAATCAAACCCCTGCCGTCTCAGGTCCAGCTTCCCCTGTCACGGATGTTTACATCCAAAGGACATCGGAAAAGGATTGTGCGAAAGCCAAGTGCCTCGTGTTAGCCTCAGTTGATGGTGCGAACCAGGGGCAGCACGAGAAGATGGACTCAGTTTCTATCTTCCTCCATAACAAAAATTTATATGGAGAGCAATCTCGTATCGCAAGATATGAGACCTCGAACGAATTACTTCAAGCGAGGTTGGCTGTCGGGTCATCTGTAAGGGACAACGTCCTTACAGAGACCAGCTATTTTAAGCTCACGGACCTGGAGACCACGTTGAAGAATGGGTCAAGTACTGACTTAATTCTACAGTCCCTGCCCTCTGCTTATACCCTGAAAGAAACCAGGGAAGAAAAAGGAAAAGCAAGGGCAAAAGTTTCAGGACTGGATATAGTAAAAGAGGGACGTTCCTATTGTAACGGGAATGAACAATGGCAGAAAGATTGCAGGGCTTGCAAAGCCAGTAGCCAGAATTCGAAGCATGTTGTGGCTTCGGCTTCGAGTGTGTTTGTAATAGAGAACTGTTTGTCAGTTAACCCTACTTCCTGGGTATTGGATACCGGATCAGGATCTCACATCTGTAATTCGTTACAAGCTCTGAGAAACCGTAGGGTTATCAGGAAAGGTGATATGACTCTCAGGGTTGCTAACGGAATGAGCATGGATGCTGTATCCGTAGGGGAATATCACCTAGGACTGACAACTGGACAGATATTGATTCTGCGTAACTGTTTGTATGTACCAGGTGCGACTTGTAATATCATATCTGTATCCTTACTTTCTAAGGAAGGATATGATTTTGCTTTTGTAAGCGATGTAGTAAACATCCACCTAAATCAAGTACTGATTGGGTCAGGTACATAAAATAACGGTATATACGTATTGAATCAAGCTCAGATATTCAGTGTCCAGAACACACTTAAAAGAAAGTCTCCAGAATTAAATCAGGCTTTCTTATAGCATTGTAGACTGGGTCACATCAATGAGACACGGTTGACTAAGTTACATAAAGAAGGATACTTGGATCCGTTCGAGTACCAGTCTTATGCCACTTGTGAATCTTGTCTCATGGGAAAGATGACAAAGACTCCGTTCACTGGACACGGAGTAAGAGCGAGCGAGCTCTTGGGACTCATACACAGTGACGTGTGTGGTCCAATGTCTACACATGCGCAAAGCGGTTATTCATACTTCATTACTTTCACAGATGATTTCTCTAGGTATGGACATGTCTTCTTAATGAAGCACAAATCCGAGGCCTTTGAGAAATTTCGGGAATACAAAAATGAAGTTGAAAAACAAACAGGCAAAAGTATTAAGACACTAAGATCTGATCGAGGTGGAGAATACTTGAGTGCCGAGTTTCTGGACTACTTAAAAGAGAATGGAATTCTCTCTCAGCGTACTCCTCCATACACACCACAACACAACGGTGTATCAGAAAGGAGGAATCGAACCATATTAGATATGGTTCGTTCCATGATGAGTAAGGCTGAGTTACCGCGATCTTTCTGGGGTTATGCACTAGAAACAGCTGCACATCTCTTGAACCAAGTTCCTACTAAGACAGTGCCTACCACACCATATCAGATGTGGAGTGGGAAGAAACCCTGTCTTAAATCCTTTAAGACATGGGGATGTCCAGCTTTTGTAGAAAGGCAGCATGCGGACAAGCTCGAGGCATGCTCAGTACAGTGCAAGTTTGTGGGATACCCAAAGAACTCCAAGGGGTATCTTTTCTATTACGCAGAGGAGCAAAAAGTCCTTGTCTCTCGTCATGCCTGCTTCTTGGAAACTGAGTTTTTAGAAAATCAGATAAGTGGGAGCGCAATAGAACTGGAAGAAATTCCAGAACCATAAGCTATTACTGAAACCTTAGTAGAACCAGAAGGTTCAGGGGAACCGGACATTCCTACGCCACTCCGCAAGAGTAGTAGGCAGTCTCATCCGCCCGAGAGATACTACGGTTTTCTCATAGACGGGGATAGAGAGGATTGCACCATGGATTATGGTGAGCCTACTAGCTTCCAGTAAGCCATTCAGAGCGGTGACTCGGTAAAATGGCTGGATGCAATGCGGACCGAGATGGAGTCCATGTACACCAACAAAGTTTGGACTTTGGACTTTGCTCCAGAAGGGGTAAAACCCGTAGGCTGCAAATGGATCTTCAGAAAGAAGATTGGTGTAGATGGGCAGGTTGAAACCTATAAAGCTAGGCTCGTTGCAAAGGGTTTTCGTCAAAGACCTGGTTTGGACTATGACGAGACCTTTTCTCCGGTGGCCATGCTTAAATCCATTCGGATCCTTCTTGCCATTGCTGCCTTCCACGATTATGAAATCTGACAGATGGACGTAAAGACGGCTTTTCTAAATGGAAATTTGGAAGAGTGCGTCTATATGGATCAGCCAGAAGGATTCAATCAGAGTGGGAGCAGTGGTAAAGTGTGCAAATTGCTCAAGTCCATCTATGGACTCAAGCAGGCATCGCGGAGTTGGAACATCTGCTTAGATGATACTGTCAAAGAATTCGACTTTGTTAAAAACCCAGATGAACCATGCATTTACAGTAAGATTGTAGGGAGAAATGTGGTATTCCTCGTCTTGTACGTCGATGACATTCTCCTAATAGGAAATGATATTCCTATGCTACAGTCAGTCAAAGGATTCTTGTCGCAGAGGTTCTCCATGAAGGACCTGGGCGATGCCAACTACATTCTGGGGATCCAGATCTATCGTGATAGATCTAAGAGGATGTTGGGACTTTCACAGTCAAGGTACATCGACACCATACTGAAACGACTCAGTATGGAAGATTCCAAGCGTGGTAATCTACCGGCTTGTCACGGAATCACCCTCTCCAAAGAGATGTCTCCCAAGACTGATTTGGAAAGGGCTCGCATGTCATCAATATCCTACGCATCTGCGGTAGGCTCTATTATGTATGCGATGTTGTGTACCAGACCAGATGTAGCATACGCATTGAGCGTTGTAAGCCGGTATCAGTCGAACCCAGGGGAGAAACACTGGATAGCAGTAAAGAACATTCTCAAGTACCTGAGAAGGACTAAGGAGATGTTCTTGGTGTATGGCGGAAAAGACCTCCAGATTGAGGCCTTTGCTGACTCCAGCTTCCAGAGTGATAAGGATGACTCCAAGTCCATGTCGGGTTATGTCTTTACCCTCAATGGAGGGGCGGTTTGCTGGAAGAGTTCCAAGCAGGAAACCGTTGCTGACTCAACTATGGAAGCGGAGTACATAGCTACTTGCGATGCCGCAAAGGAAGATGTCTGGATGAAGAAGTTCCTCACGGAACTTCAGGTGGTTCCTACCAGTGTTGATCCAATACCGCTGTATTGTGACAACAACGGCGCTATAGCTTTAGCGAAGGAACCCAGGTCCCATCAGAAGTCCAGGCATATTTTGAGGCGGTACCACCTGATCAGGGAGATCGTTGATCGCCGGGAGATCGAGGTGAAGAGAGTAAATACGGAAGATAACACTGCTGATCCACTCACAAAGGCCTTACCCCAGACTCAGTTCGAGCGGCTGATCGAGATGATAGGTCTTCGATACGCCAGTACATGGTCTTAGTGCAAGTGGGAGATTGTTAGTGTATATGCCCTAGAGGCCATTACTGTATCATACTAGTATGTATATTACTTAATGGAAGCTTGGGATATTCACCTTGTATTGACAATCTTGCTCAAAATGGTAGTATGCTACTTGGTTTGTTTCTACTTCAATGTGTACATGTGTTTATTTTAGTATATCGCCTATACACATTAGTGGAGCCCTTAGGATCTTTGCTTGATTACCAGCGTTGTGATGGCGGTCACACTAGTGGGGCTGGGTAATCTATAAGCACATCCTTATGCAGGTCCCTGGTCGCAGGACTATTGAGACAGGGCATCGATACTCCGGAGTAGACTAGCGCATGCGCTTCTCATCCCAGTGTGGGAGACGGTCTGTCCCACAGCCGTCGGTATGTCGTACTTGAGATAGTATGCGGGTGCTCGTTGGGTTACGAGTACACTGGACAGGACTCGTCGGGAACTGACTAGTTGGTATTATGCCTATCGTCAGTTATCAGTTCCCAGGTGACATGAGTACAGCTTAGTCTGCTGACTTGACACTGTCACTTCGCCTCGAGTGTGTTCCCACTGTACTTTGATTACTACCCTACCACGGCTCAAAGGAGTCGTGCAAACAGGTGGTAGTTGGGTGCAGTCCCGAAGCACTTGGAGGCAGTGACGGTTAGACAGGATTCGTCTCTCCCGGTATTGGGGGTTGACATCGCGCTGTGTCTACGAGAGCCATTACACGAGTAGTCCCTGGCCAGGGCAAACGAGATATACTGGTAGGCTTCCAGTGTTATCTCAGGGTGTTTTGGGCTTCACTCCGACACGACTTGTACCGCTATTGGGGGACTAACGTTTACCGCCCCCTAGGCCCGCCATGCGATGTATCAGACGAACAGACCGGACTGTACGGAGAATGTCACATTCAGGCTCAGTAGGAGTTCAGATGGGTTTCGCCTCGTCAGTCTTCTTGTCGGCATCTACCTGGGGACCGTTACGCACAGCTAGTGCCGCTTGCGGTCTGTGGTTAAACCCACTGCCAGTGTAGTGTCGAGTCTTTAGAGTCCCACACAGAAAGCTATTCGCCTTTAGGCAAAAGAGTAGAGGTCGCATGGTTTTGCGACAGGGTTCAGTCACATCCGTGCACTTGTGCACGTTTAGTGTCCGGACAGTTTACACTAGCGGGCTTTGGTTTAAGCCAGATCCTAGTGTACGTATTGGGATTGGTTTTATCCAGTTTGCATCCGTGTTCCTCGGAACGCGGATGCGGGTGTGTATGCACAGTTGACGGAGAGACAGAGGCAGAGGATTCTCATTAGGGTTGTTGACCGTTGACCGTTGACTATTGACTTTTTGCTCAACCCTAATGAGAATATGATATGTGATTAACAATTATATTAATTAAGTATTATGGTGACATGGTTGTTGAGGGATTGACTTTGTTGACTTTTGTTGACTTGTTGACTTTGTTGACCGGTTGACTAGGCTTGACTAGTTGACCATCATGATAACTATAGCTATCATTTCATGGCAAAGACTTTTGCTTGCTTGCTCTTTTGTGCAAAATGAGTGCATGAAATGATATGGCTATGGTTGCTTAAACCATAACATAATACTTGATTGATATGAGGTGTTATGATTGTTTTGGATTATGAGAGCCAAATGAGAAAAGTCTTCTCTAATTTCTTTCATGCTCATTCTCTCTCTTGTTCTTGAGCTCTCATCTTCCTCCTCTTGCTCTCCCTCTCTTGACTCTATGGTTCACTTGTCTCATGAGTTGAGAACCAAGAACCATAGATAAAATCCCATACAAACTCTTCTCTACTCACTCTAGTTCACAAGGTTTAGCAAACCGAGTGAACTAGTTTCTTCAAAGTTCGAAGAAGGAGCCAAAGGTTGAAGCTTTCAGGTGGATCTATCTTCGGCGCAAGGAGACGACGGGGAGAAGCCGATTCGGACGACCATCGAAGCTTGAAGACGAAGGAGTTCGAGAAAAAGAAAGGTATAACCCCCTAACCGAGTAGTTAGCAACTCATAGTTAGGTTGTTAGTTAGATGTTTGACAAAGATCCGGTTTTGAGTCCATGTTACCACCTCTAGAAAATTGTTTTTCACCAAATTCCGCATGCCCGAAAGTACCGGGAGAGGTAGCATGGACTTACAAGAAGATCCCCATGCCTGCGGTAAATTTCAAAAGCAGTAGACCCAAACGCCCCAAGTCTGGGGGCATGGTAGTACACACGGTGTACATGGCTTCCGGGAAAGAGGAAAGCCGTACTTCCATGGGTCATCGACCACTCACACAGTCTGTGAGAAAAGCTCAAGAGCAGCAGCAAAAACTCCAAGAAATGCTAATGAGGATGTTAGCACTCACTGGGCAAAAAGAAAGCCCGGAAGCATCGTCTGAACAGCGCCGGGAGCAGGAGACCGACACTGAGTTCCTACGAAGGGTGCAAGAAAGAAAGGATAAGGAGGCCGCGGAATATGCCACTAATATAAAACAGATGACGCTTCTTTTCCAAGACATGGTTGGGATGATGATCCAGCCGGAACCTCCAGCCGAAGACCTTCCAATAATCATCGAAAACGGCAGAGGGGAAACGTCAAACCCTCCTCCGAACGGCTCGATGGCATAGGAAGAGACAATTTTCAAGGCTTCCCTTGATGACTACATAGCTCAACAAATACGAGCTCATCAAGCGAGTGAAGCAGCTGGCCAAGTCGTCAGAATTGGGCGACCTTATCCAGGCTGGTACGATCAAATCAAGTACCCGCCGGGATATACGATCCCTAAATTCCACGTGTATAATGGGACAGGCAATCCCCATCAGCACGTCGCTCAGTTCAGAGCTTTATGCGGCAATACTGGAAGCGACGAAAAACTATTGCTTCGCCAGTTCGTCGGCAGCTTGGCGGAGACTGCATTTGAATGGTACTCGGAGTTTCCGAATGACTCCATCAAGACATTTATAGAAATGGAGCTACTGTTCACGTAGCGTTTCACAAGCGCAAGCGAACGCACCCCAATCACGGCATTAATTAATGCCAGGGTGAAGCCAGGAGATACCTGGGTTCAATACGCAATTCGATGGCGGAACCTATGGTCAAAATGCAAACAGCGCATAGAAGAAGCTCCTGCCGTGGGCATGTTCGTGGGGACCCTTGATCCTCAGGCGACTATATCCCAATTTATGATGTTCTTCAAGCCGACCACCTTCCAGGACTTGATTGACAAGCTGGCCTAAATGGACCAGATGGGCCATATGCCGTCCTCTTCAAAAACGGATCTCCGGAATGAAAAAGGCAAAGGGAAAGCGACCTTCGTTGCCAACGCTCAACAACAACCAAGTGATCCGAAACAGGTTACTCGCCAATGCAACACAAGCCGATCTCTCGAAGAGAAGTTGAAACGTTCTTACTCATTTCCCCAGGATAAAACTAGGAGACTGTATGAACTGGCGGTGCACAACAGGCTCATCATTCTGCCGGATCCGATACGCCCTATGCAGATTGGTGATGTCAACAGTCCTAACTACTGCCCCTACCACAGAGTAATGGGCCACCCAATCGAAGATTACTACGTCTTCAAAATCTGGGTTGAGGACCAGTACCAACAAGGCAAGTTCGCGCTGTCCGAAAACTGGAAGGTAAACCCGCCACAGCAGCACGCTCCTAAAAAGGTGGATGCGCCGGGGGAATCATGCTCATTTGTAGAGGAAGCTCCGTGGGAAGTTGTCCTTTCGGCTAAAACTGAAAAAATGTTGAAGGATCTTCAAGCATGCCTGGAAATTAGGTGGAAAAACCCGCTGGAGCCCGAGATCATTGACGGGATGCTGAAACCGCGTCCAACACCGAAAGTTGGTAGCGATGGGCAAAACACCTAGGCCACGCCTTCAAAGTCTTCGAAAGAAAAGAAGAAGACCAAGAAGCCGGTGCAGTTCGACGACAATCGTACAGATCTGCAAAAATACATCGACACACTAGAGGAATACAATCAAAAGGCGTGGACCCCAGTCACACTTGAAGAGTTCCTCAAGCATATTCTTGAGAACAGAGACAATGACATTGATGATGGAAACGGCTCGTCAGAAGAACCCGAGGATTATGTAGTGAGTTGCTACATGATTTCTCACCTATCGTTAAAAGACGAAGAAGCTCCCTTTGCGTCGGAAAGCAACGCAGAGGAACTGGGGGCAGGACCGGCGTCAAAACCCCTGGAACCGTCAGACGACCTGATCGATAAACTGCTGAACGAAGCCCTTCAAAAGAGCAAAGCTGACCGAGAGTGTCACGCCCCGCTTCCCAGAGTACGCTAAGATGGGCATGTTACATAACCAACCATGCTACCTGTGGATAGGAAAAAAATCCCTCCACAGTCACATTACGGCTGTAGAGTTATCAAGAACAGGAAAGTAAACTAAACTATCTAGTACATGTCCATGGGCCAGAATAGATGAGTCAAGAAATGATAATATGCGGAAGCAAAGGATACAATAAATTAAACACATGGAAAGTAAAACTGCATACCAACAGGATTTTCACCGCTCGGTCTAACAGCGGCAATACTCCTGATCAGTCTGCAACAAAGGTAGAAGGATCTGGGCCATGCAAAACCCAGACGTCAGCGCGTCATAACATTAAGCAATAAATAAACAGGGGTAGCAATACATGCAAGTATGAGTATAAAATGGTAAACAAGCATAACAGTGATATAAGTAAGTACAGTGGGGTAATGTGTAGTGGGTTATCTAAACTGGTCTATTGGGTTAACTACTCTCAAGTCTTTGAAATCATTTTGTTGAATCATCGATGTAACTCAATAGTATCCCGTGCATGCCCGGGACCACGGTCTAAGACTCTTGGGCAGAAAGCAAGACGTGCCGCTAGGCACAAAAGGAAAAGGGTAAAGACGAACGATGTCAGCAGCATCATCCCGAGGCGGGCTTAGCCTCTAAAACTGATCAGTATAAGCAAGCAACTATCGAGTTACAAGTCAGGATTTCATCATTGATTTCCCCATACCCCCAAGTTATATGTGTTCAAGTCAGGTATTAAGTAATCAAGAACTAATGCAAACCTAGGATCAGGTAGGCGCAGCTTTGTCTGGATAGACAACAGGAACGGTCCGTAAAGACTACATGTCAGGTTTGTTGGCATTAGACACAAGATCAGGTAATAGGTAAAGCCATGGTACATCAGGTCAAGTCGAGTAGTGTATTTAGATGTCATGTCATGTCAAGAATGTACGGTACCATGTCATATCAAGTAGGAAGTGCAACATGTCATGTCAGGAAGCACAAAATGTTATGTGGGTGCTCATAAATCAAACCAATATAATCATGGTTATAAATAAACAAGCACGGGTACTGTCAAAACAATAAACTGGAACATGTAATATGATATGCCAATAGGTACAGATTAATTTATATCGAGGCACGGTTATCATTACTTAACTACAGTATACAAATATGGATGTTAGAATCATGTTAACATGTATTACGTAACCTAGAGATACAATGATATGTATAATAGGTTTAATAGATGCAATTATAACTAAAACAAGTCAAAGATGCACACGGGGTCCAATAGAGTAAACTATAGAAAGGGTACCATAGACCAGGTAAATATTTATTATGTGATCAAAATATAAATGTGGTTACTAAGTTTAGTAAAGTAAATGCAACGGGTATGTTTCAAGTTTTGAATCTAAAATGATATAACGTGACATCGAACTGTAAAATAGAAATCATGGTATTAAATTTGAACTACAGGTTTAATGTGCAATCAAATGTGTATATAATAAATTAAGTAGCATGTAGCAAGTTTTACTTGCATGCACTAGATGTGAAATACATGATACAGATGTAATCGGACATCCGAAGACTGATAAAGATGAAAAATGATAATGCGGGTTGCATAAAATAATCATCATGGGGTGTTATAATTTAAATATACATAGAAGGTAATATTATAGCATATAGCAAGATTAACTTTCCTGGACGGATCAAGAACGAGAATACGGAACGTCTCACGTCGGCGGAAAACGTCGCGACGCGCGCACGGTACACGGAACGGATCCAAACCACGCACAGTGTGATCACAGAAAACGACAAGACAGATGTGAACGCGACACAAGCAAGATCTCGGCTTGGTGTTCGGCTTGAACCAGGCTCGGTAGCTAGAGATCTCAGGTTGTATTCAGCTTGGGGTTGTGCTCGGAGAATGGAGGAGATGGGTTAGTAGTCCCCGACGAGGACCAAGTGATAGGATGTTGCTGAAGGAGTTGAGTCACGATTCAAGAGAAGAGGACGATGGTGATGACGACCATGGTGGTGGCAGTAGCTTAGGTCGACGGTAATATGGCAAAGGTGGTCGAGGGATCTGCGATGAGGGTTGAAGAGAAGATAGTCCTCGGGGTTCTAGGTTGGAGGAGTTCTCTCCGGTGATGGTGTCGGGGTTGAGGAGTTGGGGTTCTTGAGGAAGAAGATGAAGGTGCTAGCGATAAGTGGGCTTGATGGAGACGGCAATGGTGATGATGGGTTTCGAGATGGGATTTGGGGTGCAGTTGAGGGAGGTGGCGGCAACAAGGTGTGGCTAGAGTCAGAGTTGAAGAGTCATGGGTTGATCGGGTTTGGGTTCATAAAGGAAGATGAAGAGCAAGGGGGCGACGTCATCGAGATGAGGAAGGTGATAGTTCGGTGGAGGTTTCGAAGGAAGGAGGATGTCGACGATGGTGGTCGGGACTGGGATCGAGGTTGACGACGAGGGTGATGGGTGCGGTGAAGGAGGTGAGGTCGAGTGAAGGAGAGGGGATGGTGACGACGTGAGTGATGGTGTTGGCAGGAGTTGAGGGTTGCAGGGGGGTCGGCTGTGGTGATGGCGACGGAAGACGACGATGAGAAGGGTGATGGAGGAAGAAGGCGATGATGAGGGTGGACCAGCAACGGCGACGCGGCTAAGGTCGGGGTTCGCGAGCGAGGAAGAGAGGAAACGAAGGAGGGAGGTTACCATAGGGGAGAGAGAGGTGAGCGGATCCCTGATGAACAGGGATCGCGAGAGGAGTGAGAAACGCAAGAGGAGAGAGATTGTTGGCGCGTAGCGAAGGGGAAAGAGAGAGAGAGAAAGAGAGAAAAAGAAAAAGAAGAGAGAGGAAGAGAGGGTGTAGGCCAGGGTTTAGAGGAAGGAGAGAGAGCTCGGTGAAGGGAGAGAGAGAGACGTGGGGCCCAGGTGCAAAGAAGATAGAGTTTTGATTGGCTCGGTTGGGGAAAATGATAAAAAATTGTAAAAGATTTTAAACCTAACAGATAGATTCAGTTCCAAATTCAATAACAGAAAATCTAAAAAATAAATCAAATAAAAATAATTAATTTGAATTTAGGCGGACTACAAAATACATCAGAAACACGCCCGGGTCGGGTCCAAAATTTTGAATTTGAGATATGAAAATTATTATCAAGCCCCAAAATTTAAAATGAACGATTATGTAACAGAAATGTATACCCCCAAGAACGGACGCACGCACGTGCGCGTAGCCATCCAAACACGTCCATCCCACTGAACGGGACGAGAACACGATGCATGGACGCTAGAACAGGGTTAGGGGTATCATGCAGGCCATGTAATGTATTTTTAAAATATTTTATGTGACTCAAAATATTATATGATAAAAGATGTGATACTAGATAAAATACCAGTATGTACCAAACATGAGATGCACGTGTCCATGCAATAAGTCAAGGTAATCTATAAATAAGAGTTAAACAGGTTCAAGCAAGCGGGTCGGGTCGAATGCAAAGTAATATGTAAAATACCATTCGCACCCAAACACGCTAAATCAAGAATAGACCATGGATAAGTAAATACAGAAACTGGAATTGGTATAAATGAACTCGGGTGTTACATTATACCCAACTACAAAAGAATTTCGTCCTCGAAATTCCAAGAACAGGATAGGATAAACAAACAAGAAACTACAAGAATAGATGTGGAAACTTCTGCCGGATTTCATCTTCTCGTTCCCAAGTTGGTTCTCCATGCGAGCGATTTCCCAAGAAACAAGCACAAGAGGAATAACCTTGTTCTTAAGAACCATTTCCCCTCGATCCACGATTGACACCGGTCGCTCCTCAAAAGTTGAATCTTCTCGTACGGTTTGCTCCGAATGATCCAACACATGTGTTTCATCTCGAACATATCTACAGAGTTGAGGTACGTAACACACGTCATGAACATTCTCCCAAGATTGTAGTAACACCAAACGCTATGCTACTTCTCCAACACGCTCAAAAATCTTAAAAGGTCCAACGAATCGAGGACTAAGCTTTCCTCGACTTCCGAAACGAATCACTCCTCTAGTCGGTGATACCTTCAAGAATACCAAATCACCAACAGCGAACTCTAGAGGTCTTCTCGATGTATCGAACCAACTCTTCTTCCGATCTTGCTCTGCCTTCATATGATTTCGGGTATTGCTAACCTTCTCGACCGTCTGCACAACCAAATCTGGTCCCAACAATCTTCGTCCACCGACATCGTAGGTGAACGACACTTGCGACCATATAAAGCTTCGAAATGGAGCCATCAGGATAGTTGCCTGGAAACTGTTGTTGTAAGAAAACTCCACCAAATGTAGATGATCCTCCCAAGAGCCCTTGAAGTCTAACCTGCAAGTTCTCAACATGTCTTCAAGAGTTTGGATCGTTCTCCGACTGGCCATCAGTTTGAGGATGATAAGCCGTGCTAAACTTCAATCGAGTCCCCAAACTTTCCTGTAAGCTCCTCCAAAAGTGTGATAAGAAACGAGTGTCACGGTCGGACACGAAGCTCATCGGTACTCCATGTAATCTTACAATCTCCTGTATGCATCGTTCTGCCAAAGTTTCTGTTGATTGACCAACCCGAAAAGGAATGAAATGCGCTGCCTTAGTCAAACGATCAACAATCACCCAAACTGCATTGTTGCCTTTTGGACTCCGCGGTAGAGCCGCCACGAAATCCATGTTATATGTTCCCATTTCCACTGAGGAATCGGAAGTGGTTGCAATAAACCAGCAATTCTTTGATGTTCAGCCTTAACTTGTCGACACACCAATCGCTTTGCCACAAAGCGGGCAATCTCTCGTTTCACGCCTTCCCACCAGAATTGCTGTCGTAGATCTCGGTATATCTTCATGCCTTCTGGATGTACGGAATATGCGGAACAATGTGCCTCTTTCACAACTTCTTCGCAAAAAATCTCCCTTTGGCACACACAATGGCTACCATATCGCAACGAACCATCTTCATGGATCAACAAGCCCGTTCGAAGTCCAGCTTCAACCTGTTCTCGAAAATTCTACACCCTTGGGTCCTACAATTGCGCTGCCTTAAAATCCTCGATCAACGACTACTGTACTTGCAGCCGCATCAACTGTCTCGAAGAATGCGGTAGCACGATCTCCAACTCGAATCTCCGAAAAATCTTTAATAAATTCCTGCCGTGCAGTCAACATCTGAATTGCTGACAACCGACTAAGCGTATCCGGCACAACATTAACTTTCCCCAGATGGTAATCAAGGTCAAGATCGTAGTCAGCCATCAGCTCCAACCATCTACGTTGTCTCACAATTAGCTCCTTCTAAATGAACACGTACTTTAGGCTTTTATGATCGGTGAATACTTCGACCGCTTCCGCCAAATAAGTAGTGTCTCCAAATCTTCAAAGCGAAATTCATAGTTGCTACTCCAAATCATGAGGTGGTTAATTCTCCTCATGGGTCTTCAACTGTCTCGATGCGTAGGCTATAACCTTCCCATGCCGCATCAGAACACATCCCAATCCTTTCCCAGATGCGTCGCTGTGAATTACCACTCCTCCGGAACTGTCTGGCACGGTCAGAATAGGAGCGGTTATCAATCTCTGCTTCTACACCTCTAAAGGTTGCGCACACTTCTCTGTCCATACAAATGGTACCTCCTTACGCGTAAGCTTGGTCAACGGCTCAGCCAACTGAGAAAATTCTCCACAAACCTTCTATAATACCTGGCAAGTCCAAGAAACTTCTTATCTCCGCAACATTCTTCGGAATCGGCCAATCTCGAACCGCTGTAATCTTTCGGGATCAACGATGATTCCATCTCCATCTACAAAGTGCCCCAAAACTTCACTTCTTCAAGCCAAACTCGCACTTGCTCATCTTTGCATATAATTTTCTTGCCTCAATGTCTGCAGTGCGATCTTCACGTGTTTTGCACGCCCATCAATACTCCTTTGAGTAGACTAGAATATCCTCAACGAACACCACTATAAACTGGTCCAAGAATGGTGAAAAGATTCGGTTCATCAAGTACATAAATATCGTCGGTGCATTCCTTATTCCGAAGGGCATCACTAAATACTTGTAATGTCCGTACCGAGTCGGAACACAGTCTCGCAAACATCCTCTGATTTAATTCGAACCTGATGATATCCGGATCGCAAATCCAGTTTCGAGAATACCCTTGTGCCACTAACTGCTCAAACAATTCGCCAATGCGAGGGATCGGGCACTGTTCTTAATAGTCACCCGGTCAAAATTTTCGATAATCGATGCACATCCTCCTTGTGCCATCTTTCTCATTTACTAGAAGAACCGGAGCTCTCCAAAGTGAGTTGCTGCTGCGAATACACTCCTTCTCTAGAAATTCAGTAACCTGCTTCTTGACTTTCTTCCAACTCCACTGGTGCCATCGGGTAATACGCCTTTGAGATTGGCGCTGCACCAGGAACAAGATCAATCACAAACTCCACATCTCGTTTTGCGGGAAACCCGAGATGTCCTCGAACACGTCCATGAACTCTCGAAATCTAGCCGGCGCTTCTTCTTTAATAACTTCCATTGACGAAAGAACATTGTTTGTCGGCCTAGCCCTAAACTTGACTGGCCCGACAGAACTGCTTCCTCCAGCAAAACAAGCTCCGGATGTCCGGGAATCTGGAGAATCACTTTCCTTTCCCTACAATCAATATGAGCCTGGAAAGTGCCGCGAAAATCCATTCTCAAGACAACAACCAACAAAGGGATGCACCAGAATTGAATCATCCTAATGTGGGGGAAAACAAGAACAAGTAAGATACCGAGAGGACTTCATCCGAAGTCAAGATACTGACGAAGGTTAAGTACGGTAAACATGATTCAAGCTGGCGATAAAACAAGAACTGGCAAGCAATGAAACCGAGAGAAGCAAGGTATTATAACGATCATGGAATAAGGAAGTGAATCAAGACTAGGACTCCAAGTTACTTAAATAGAGTACCGCATTGTAACCATGCTGCAGTTCATGGGTACAATTACATAACTCCACCTAAGTCGCCCAAATCCTAGTATCAGAATCAAGAAATAGGGAGAAACAATGGTGAATCCAAAAAGATTTCAAGCCGAGATGCAAAGTTGTTTGCATATCGTCAAGGCAAAGGATACGAGAAAGATATGATTTAAGAATCACGATAACAAGGTGGCAGGACATGTTCCTAATCACGAGTATTCTGATTCGTGTATTGGGTCCAATACCCAACTACAAAAAGAATCAAACCCGATTAACCTATATCCTATGTCTCTGATACCAAAAGAACCATGTCACGCCCCGCTTTCCAGAGTACGCTAAGATCGGCACGTGACATAGCCAACCATGCTACCTGTGGATAGGAAAAAAATCCCTCCACAGTCACATTACGGCTGTAGAGATATCAAGAACAGGAAAGTAAGCTAAACTATCTAGTACATGTCCATGAGCCAGAATAGACGAGTCAAGAAATGATAATATGCGGAAGCAAAGGATATAATAAATGAAATACATGGAAAGTAAAACTGCATACCAACAGGATCTTCACCGCTCGGTCTAACAGCGGCAAAACTCCTGATCAGTCTGCAACAAAGGTAGAAGGATCTGGGCCATGCAAAACCCAGACGTCAGCGCGTCATAACATCAAGCAATAAATAAACAGGGGTAGCAATACATGCAAGTATGAGTATAAAATGGTAAACAAGCATAACAGTGATATAAGTAAGTACAGTGGGGTAATGTGTAGTGAGTTATCTAAACCGGTCTATTGGGTTAACTACTCTCAAGTCTTTGAAATCAATTTGATGAATCATCGATGTAACTCAATAGTATCCCGTGCATGCCCAGGACCACGGTCTAAGACTCTCGGGCTGAAACCGAGACGTGCCGCTAGGCACAAAAGGAAAAGGGTAAAGACAAACGATGTCAGCATCATCATCCCGAGGCGGGCCTAGCCTCTAAAACTGATCAGTATAAGCAAGCAACTGTCGAGTTACAAGTCAGGATTTCGTCATTGATTTCCCCATACCCCCAAGTTATATGTGTTCAAGTCAGGTATTAAGTAATCAAGAACTAATGCCAACCCAGGATCAGGTTGGTGCAGGTTTGTCTGGATAGACAACAGGAACGGTCCGTAAGCACTACATGTCAGGTTTGTTGGCATTAGACACAAGATCAGGTAACAGTTAAAGCCATGGTACATCAGGTCAAGTCGAGTAGTGTATTTAGATGTCATGTTATGTCAAGAATGTACGCTACCATTTCATATCAAGTAGGAAGTGCAACAGGTCATGTCAGGAAGCACAGAATGTTATGTGGGTGCTCATAAATCAAACTAATATAATCATGGTTCTAAATAAACAAGCACGGGTACTGTCAGAACAATAAACTGGAACATGTAATATGATATGCCAATAGGTACAGATTAATTTATATCGAGGCACGGTTATCATTACTTAACTACAGTATACAAATATGGATGTTAGAATCATGTTAACATGTATTACGTAACCTAGAGATGCAATGATATGTATAATAGGTTCAATAAATGCAATTATAACTAAAACAAGTCAAAGATGCACGCGGGGTCCAATAGAGTAAACTATAGAAAGGGTACCATAGACCAGGTAAATATTTATTACGTGATCAAAATATAAATGTGGTTACTAAGTTTAGTAAAGTAAATGCAACGGGTAGTTTCAAGTTTTGAATCTAAAATGATATAACGTGACATCGAACTGTAAAATGGAAATCATGGTATTAAATTTGAACTACAGGTTTAATGTGCAATCAAATGTGTATATAATAAATTAAGTAGCATGTAGCAAGTTTTACTTGCATGCACTAGATGTGAAAATACATGATACGGATGTAATCGGACATCCGAAGACTGATAAACATGAAAAATGATAATGCCGGTTGCATAAAATAATCATCATGGGGTGTTATAATTTAAATATACATAGAAGGTAATATTATAGCATGTAGCAAGATTAACATGCCTGGACGGATCAAGAACGAGAATACGGAACGTCTCACGTCGGCGGAAAACGTCGCGACGCGCGCACGGTACACGGAACGGATCCAAACCACGCACGGTGTGATCACAGAAAATGACAAGACAGATGTGAAAGCGACACAAGCAAGATCTCGGCTTGGTGTTCGGCTTGAACCAGGCTCGGTAGCTAGGGATCTCAGGTTGTACTCAGCTTGGGGTTATGCTCGGAGAATGAAGGAGATGGGTTAGTAGTCCTCGACGAGGATCAAGTGATAGGATGTTGCTGAAGGAGTTGAGTCACGATTCAAGAGAAGAGGATGATGGTGATGACGACCATGGTGGCGGCAGTAGCTTAGGTCGACGACAATGTGGCAAAGGTGGTCGAGGGATCTGCGATGAGGGTTGAAGAGAAGATAGTCCTCGGGGTTCTAGGTTTGATGAGTTCTCTCCGGTGATGGTGTCGGGGTTGAGGAGTTGGGGTTCTTGAGGAAGAAGATGAAGGTGCTAGCGAGAAGTGGGCTTGATGGAGATGGCAATGGTGATGATGGGTTTCGAGATGGGATTTGGGGTGCAGTTGAGGGAGGTGGCGGCAACAAGGTGCGGCTAGAGTCAGAGTTGAAGAGTCATGGGTTGATCGGGTTTGGGTTCGTAGAGGAAGATGAAGAGCAAGGGGGCGACGTCATCTAGATGAGGAAGGTAATGGTTCGGTGGAGGTTTCGAGGGAAGGAGGATGTCGACGATGGTGATCGGGACTGGGATCGAGGTTAACGACGAGGGTGATAGGTGCGGTGAAGGAGGTGAGGTCGAGTGAAGGCGAGGGGATGGTGACGACGTGAGTGATGGTGTTGGCAGGAGTTGAGGGTTGCAGGGGGGTCGGCTGTGGTGATGGCGACGGGAGACGACGATGAGAAAGGTGATGGAGGAAGAAGGAGATGATGAGGGTGGACTAGCAACGGCGACGCGGCTAAGGTCGGGGTTCGCGAGCGAGGAAGAGATGAAACAAAGGAGGGAGGTTACCATAGGGGAGAGAGAGGTGAGCGAATCCCTGATGAACAGGGATCGCGAGAGGAGTGAGAAACGCAAGAGGAGAGAGATTGTAGGCGCGTAGCGAAGGAGAGAGAGAAAGAAAGAGAGAGAAAGAAAAAGAAGAGAGAGGAAGAGAGGGTGTAGGCCAGGGTTTAGAGGAAGAAGAGAGAGCTCGGTGAAGGGAGAGAGAGAGAGACGTGGGGCCCAGGTGCAAAGAAGAGAGAGTTTTGATTGGCTCGATTGGGGAAAATGATAAAAAATTGTAAAAGATTTTAAACCTAACAGATAGATTCAGTTCCAAATTCAATAACAGAAAATCTAAAAAATAAATCAAATAAAAATAATTAATTTGAATTTAGGCGGACTACAAAATACATCAGAAACACGCCCGGGTCGGGTCCAAAATTTTGAATTTGAGATATGAAAATTATTAGCAAGCCCCAAAATTTAAAATGAACGATTATGTAACAGAAATGCATACCCCCAAGAACGGACGCACGCACGTGCGCGTAGCCATCCAAACACGTCCGTCCCACTAAACGGGATGAGAACACGATGCAGGGACGCTAGCACAGGGTTAGGGGTATCTTGCAGGCCATGCAATGTATTTTTAAAATATTTTATGTGACTCAAAATGTTATATGATAAAAGATGCGATACTAGATAAAATTCCAGTATGTACTAAAGATGAGATGCACGTGTCCATGCAACAAGTCAAGCTAATCTATAAATAAGAGTTAAACAGGTTCAAGCAAGCGGGTCGGGTCGAATGCAAAGTAATATGTAAAATACCATTCGCACCCAAACACGCTAAATCAAGAATAGACCATGGATAAGTAAATACGGAAACTGGAATTGGTATAAATTAACTCGGGTGTTACAGAGAGCGTGAAACGGCCATATAAGAAAAGGTCAAGCGTCGGCGTCGGGACGAAGAAGCTACAGCGAGGAAGAGTCACAAAGTATTCCAACCAGATCGAAGCACACCCGCGGAAGACAAAAGCAGGTTTAAGATGGGGAAACGGTTCGCCAAAGCCCTTTCAATAGGGATGAAGCTGCCACCTGTCAAAGGAAATGCTCCCGGGAGTACCTGCCTCGATGAAGTGGAAGTACACCCAAACTATTTTTTATACCATCGGAGGATTACACACCCCACCGAAGAGTGCAGCACCTTCAAGAAGTGGTGGTAGGGATACGTGGCCCACCGACAACATTTCAAGAGGTTGAACCATGAAGCTCGTCGACAACGAAAAAATATGACAGATGTGCGCGGAAAAATGACTGGCAGCTGTTATATGGTTGATACCAGTTCGACAAAAGGGAAAACCCAAGTTCTCACATTCGGGAGCGATTCTGAGGAAGAAATAACCCTCGGCCCGCTCTTCAAGGAATCCACCTCTGGAAAAGAAGAAAGGGTGAAGAACTGTGAGAACATTTAGCTGCGTAACCGTACGTTGCCTGAGAAGGACCTCGGGCCTACAAACAAAGGTTTGAGCAAAAGAGACAAGGAGAAGGAAAAAGTCCCTGAGGAAATTGCCCTCGATGATAGAGTCGTTAAAGCACTCGCAGCTAAGGTACCGCCTAAGAAAAACAAGGTAGATTATAATGTTCTGGCACATCTGAGGAAGATACCCTCACAAATGAGTATACTGGATGCTCTCCTCCTGTCCAAAGTGGCACGAGATTCTCTAATCAAGGCGCTGCAAGTGCCTGATCAGTTCCAAGCTTTCTTTGCGGAATGAAAGATGAAGGACGAGCTGGCAGAGGTTCATACAGCTGACATCACATTCGGCGATGAAGATCTCCTCCTCGGAACGTGCGAGCACAACCGTCCTTTATATGTCACCGGGTACTGCCATGACATCAAGATAGGGAAGATTCTGGTCAACAACGGGTCGTCCGTCAACCTTCTCAACGTGAAGGTGCTAAAGGAGATCTGCTTGAACGTTCAGCACCTGGCCCGGGACAAAATTACTATCTCTGGGTTCGACTCTCAGTCATCACGGACGCTTGGGTCTGTAATACTGACATTACTCTTCAGGATGCTCATCACTGACATCAAGTTTCATGTCATCGACGCCAAGACTTGCTACAACACTCTGGTCGGCAGGCCTTGGTTACATGAGTACAATATCATCCCTTCTACACAACATCAGTGTATGAAGTACTTCAAAGACGACCTCGAGTACACAGTTATAAGGGAGTTAAACCCATTCTCCGTAAATGAAGTCCGCACGTATGAATACGCTAAGTACTTCTGACCAGACTTTGAAGATACGGAAAGATGTCGTAAACCGGAGAATAAACAAAAAGCCGTCACCACCATCCCGATCTTTAGGAGCAATACCGAGAAGGATGAAGAGATAGTCTACTCGGGAAAACCTCAAGGCAACAGGCCAGGACCATCTACTCCTATTTTGGTCTTTGGCAGTGACTCTAAAGACGAGGCCAACGCAGTGTTCTCTGTTCGTCCGTCAGTACAAACCATCACTGGAGCTGATCAAAGTTTACAATCACCATGGTTCCGCAGCAGCATTACAGGAAACTTGATGTGCTCGATACATACGGCGTGCAAGAGCTGCAAACCTTCTACGTTCCTCCTAGACAAAGAGATGAAAAAGCGATCCTCTTCTACCAATCCACGGAGACTAAAGTGGAAAAAGAAGTCTGGCATGGTGCCGATTTTGCATTCGATAGGCTCCAACCAATCCGTCTGCCCAGATATTACGCAGAGGGATTGAAAAGGCTATTAAGATGCTAAGGCGTACTTTTCAAACAAACCGCTCGACAAGCCCAGTTCTACAACAAAGATTTGGGACATTCCCGGGACTCAGCAAAAAATGCCCAATGGGAGGATAGAGACGACGGGACTTGGATACGTTCGGTCCAAGAAACAGGAGCGATTCCATGGCTGCCATGTTATAAATGATTCCTGCGGAGAAGGGAATGCCCTTCCAGATAGCGCTGATGCTGAAACAGAGCTAAATCCTGCTGTACGAATACCAAGTCCATCATTTGAAGAACAGATTGATAAGATAATAAGGGAAGCAGGTCAAAAGGTTCGGGATGACCATAGCCGTGAAATGGCCATTTAAGAGAAAGCCAGGATGCGATGTCTAATTCAGCTGGCTACAGAAAGAGAAGACGACGATGCCCTTCACCTTCAGCCCGCTGTGTGCTCTCGTGGCAGGGAAAAAGTACGACGCAGAAGCAACAACATGATCAAGAACGGGTATGACGTTCAAAGACAACAAAGCGGATCCAAGAAGTCACGCGATCGAGAAAAAGTCAGCTGGAATCCGGCTTTTATGAAAAAGATGGGTTGGGAATACTCTTTACCTCAAGACAAGACAAGGAAAATATTCAACCTTATCATGAAGCATCAAATGATGATACTCCCAGAGTCTCGGCACCCTGAGCAAATAAACGAGGTCCATCATCCGTCTTATTGCTCCTACCACCGAGCAATAGGACATCCTCTTGAGGATTGCTTCACCTTCAAAGACTGGGTCGAAGACCAGTATCAGCAAGGCAGGTTCACTCTGTCCGAAAATTGGAAGGTATCCCCACCACGAAAGCATGAGCCAAGAGTAACCTACACTGTGAGGGAAATTCCAGATCAACATCGAGCTTGGAAACGAACTCGTATCTGTCACGTGATAACATTCTCAAAGGGGAGGAGCACGAGAATATGGACAGCCTCTCCTACTGCTTCGCAGACGAGGATGAGGATGAGATAATTTTATAATTTCCATCGGCGCCAAAAGAGTTGAAAGATGGGATACACACTACAGCGGACAACCTGAGAAAAATCGACTTGGGGACAGAAACCGAGCCAAGGCCAAAATTCGTCAGTGAGCTGTTGTCGGAAAAACAGGTGGCTACGCTAAAGGGCGTACTTATGCAATATAACGACTGTTTCGCATGGAATTATTCCGAGATGTCGGGACTAGATCTAGAAATAGCGGTGCATAAACTGGCTATATCGCCGGACGTTAAGCCAGTCAAGCAAGCGCCAAGAAGAATGCGACTCGAACTTGAAATGAGCATCAATGCCAAAGTCAAGAAACTAATCGACTCCGGCTTCATCCAGGAAGTTCAATATCCTGACTGGATCACCAACATTGTCCCATTGGTGAAGAAAAATAGGACAGTACGCATCTGCGTGGACTTTCGGGATCTCAACAAAGCTTGTCTAAAGGATGACCTACCAGTGCCTGTTACCGAGCTGATGATCGATAACACATCTACCTATGAGGTCTTCTCCTTCATAGACGGATCTTCGGGGTATAATCAAATAAAAATGCATCTCGAAGACCGAAAGCATACTGCCTTCCGGACTCCGCTAGGTATATTCTGCTATAAGGTGATGTCCTTCGGCTTGAAGAATGCAGGCGCTACCTATCAGAGGGCTATGACGAAGATCTTTGATGACCTCATCCATGAGATCGTTGAATGCTATATTGACGACCTTGTGGTGAAAAGCAAATCGTACGAGGAGCACTAGGAGCATTTGAAAATAGTGTTCCGGCGTCTTTGGAAATTTAATCTGAAGATGAACCCTCTGAAATGCGCGTTTGGAGTCTCCTCAGGAAAATTCCTAGGATTCATCATACGACCCTGAGGCATCGAAATAGATCCATCAAAGATCAAGGAGATTATGGAAATGCCCTCACCAAGAAATCTCAAGCAACTGCGGTCTCTCTAAGGGAAGCTCGCGTATATCCGACGGTTCATAGCTAACCTCTCCGGCAAAAGCCGCCCCTACAACCATCAAATGAAGAAGGGGACCCGTTCGTTTGGGATCGTAAATGCCAAAGTGCACTGTACGAAATCAAGCAATATCTGCAGAATCCATCGGTACTGACCGCCCCGGTCAAGGGAAAGCCCCTCATCTTGTATACAACAGCCCTTGAAGGATCTTTAGGCGCACTATAGGCACATGAGAACGACCAGGGGAAGGAGATAGCTCTCTATTATTTGAGTCGAGTCCTTCTGGGGGCAGAAAACAACTACTCCCCTATTGAAAAGCATTGCCTGGCACCGATCTTCGCGATAACGAAGCTCAGGCACTATGCCTTGGCACATGAGGTCCATCTCATATTAAAGCTAGATCATCTCAAATATTTAATGTCAAGAGCCATACTAACGGGAAGGCTTGCAAAATGGGACCTCCTCCTGATGGAGTTCTCGATAACATATCGACCCTTCAAGGCAGTAAAGGGCCAGGCCATCGCTGACTTCCTCGCTGAACATCCAATACCAGTCGACTCTCCTTTAAATTGCGAATTGCCAGATGAACACGCGTTCGATGCAATCGACAGGGAGGAAGAAGGAAATAATACCCGATGGGAACTCTACTTTGATGGAGCATCTTCCATGAAAAAGCGAAAGCAAAACACCCCTATAATTAAAGCTGAGGTGGGCCTTATCTTTGTGACTCCGCAAGGAGGGATAACGCGTTTCGCCCTTTCCTTAACAGAGCCGAGAACAAACAACGAAGCGGAATATGAAGCTTTGATAGCGAGTCATGAGATCGATATTGACATGGGAATCGAAAACCTCCTTATATATGGAGACTCCCAGCTGGTCGTTAGCCAAGTAAATGGCGATTATTAGACGTGCATGCCAGAGTTAGTAAAATACGGCGGAAGAGTACAGCAGCTGCTAACTCAAATCCCCTCCTACATCCTGCAAAGCATACCGCGTGCAGAAAATAGCAAGGCATATGCATTAGCCAAGCTTGCTAAGGAACTGGCTGACGAAAATCTCGATGATGTAAGGATCATTGTGCAAAGCCGCCGGATTCTCGCACCAGCAGAAATATCTCCGGAGTCGTTTGAAGAAAAGGAAGCGGACAAACAAGCAGCCTGCCAAATAGAAGACGAAGAAAAGATTAAGGATTGGAGAGAAGTCTTCATAGACTACTTCAAATCCCATCGAACACCCGAAAACGCATCTTCGAGACATCAGCTCATGAAACGAGCTCTGTCTTTTGCCTTCGTCAATGATACTCTATATAAGAGATCTTTCGACAGTTTTTGGCTAAGATGCCTGGGACCGGCAGAAGAAAGGAGAGTCGTCCAAGAAACTCATGACGGACTCTGCGGTTCTCATCAAGCCGGGCCAAAGATGAAGCTGAAGATCAAAAGAATGGGTTACTACTGGCCTACAATGATTCAGGACTGCATCGAATATGTGAAGCAGTGTCACTCGTGCCAGATTCATGTGGACTTCATCACCAGCATCCAAATCCGCTACACCCGACGTTGGCTAGCTGGCCGTTCGAAATGTGGGGAACCGATATAATCGGGCCCATCGAACCAGCATCGTCCAAGGGACATCGGTTCATATTGGCAACAACTGATTACTTCTCTAAGTGGGCAGAGGCAGTGCTACTAAGGGAGTTGAAGACGGAGAACATCCTCCATTTCTTCAGGACGCATGTCATTTACCGGTTCGGCACTCCGCGACGAATCATCTCGGATAATGTGCCGGCCTACAGAAGCCATAAAATCAGTCGCTTCGCACAGCAGTATAATATAGATTGGAGATACTCTTCAATTTATAATTCTCGAGCTAACAGTCTAGCTGAGACTTTCAACAAGACCTTGACGATGATCATAAAGAAAACGGTGTCCAGAAATAAAAAAGACTGGCACGAGAGACTGCATGAAGCTCTCTGGGTGTATCGAACCACGTTCAAAACGGCCACGAATACTACGCCATTCCTGTTGGTATTTAGCACGGAAGTGGTACTTCCTTTGGAGATAGAGTTACCCTATCTACAAGTAGCAGTTCGATACGAGTTGATGGATGAAGAAAATTCCCATCTTCGGCTTGAGGAGCTCGATGCCCTCGATGAAACTCGTCTCATGGTGCAGCAAAACCTGAAAGCTTACAAAGTAAGGATGACACGCTCATACGAAAGACTAACCAGGCCGAGAACATTCTATCAAGGTGAACTCGTGCTAGTCGTAAAAAGACCTATGATCCCTAACCGTGCAAAGTGGGGGAAATTCGAGCCGAACTATGAGGGTCCGTACATCATAGACAAGGTCTACTAAGGTGGGGCCTACTTGCTCATGGATATGCATAGCGAAAGACCTTTCCGGCCAATAAACGGCCGGTTCCTTAAGAAATACCACGCTTGACAAGTCACGGCTCAGGTTAATGATGGATGACGACGCTCATGTCCGCTCGTTGTATTCCTGAGTCCAAACTCTATAAGTAGTATCCGAAAAAACTTCGCCTCGAAGCTACAATGGACCGAGATGTCTCTAAACTAACAATAGACCATAATGTCCTTAAGCTAAATGTTGGCTGT
Source organism: Agapanthus africanus (assembly GCA_030015575.1). Lineage (NCBI taxonomy): Eukaryota > Viridiplantae > Streptophyta > Magnoliopsida > Asparagales > Amaryllidaceae > Agapanthus > Agapanthus africanus. The sequence goes on along the minus strand of CM057340.1, from coordinate 171,689,496 downwards.
AGTGCCCTCAAGTCAATTATTGGATCACAGGCACGTGATTGCAATGATTTAGGGAGGATCTATACCGGTAGAACAGTCTGACTCAAGATGATAGTATGCTATCTGGTTTGCCTATATCATTGTGTACAAGCTTCATGTGACATTACAGATCACTATTACATGTTGATAGAGCCCATAGGATTCTTGCTTGACTACCAGCAGTATGATGGCGATCATATACATGAGAGTTGGGTAATCTATAAGCACATCCTTAAAGTGTCCTTAGTCGTGGGAGTTTCGAGACTGGGCATCGATACTCCATGAGTAGACTAGTGTATACGGATCGAGACCCTGACGAGGGGCGGTAGCTGGTCTCACAAGCCATTGGTGTCAGTTGGTTCACCTAAGATAGTATACAGGTGCTCATTGGATTATGAGTACACCGGACGGACTCGCAGGGGCACTGCTGGTTGGTACTATACCTATTGTCAGGAGCTGTTCCCAGGTGACATGAGTACAGCTTAGTCCGTTGATTTGACACTGCTACTTTGCCTCAAGTGTGTTCCCACTGTTCTTTGATTGCTACCCTACCATGACTCAAAGGAGTCGTGCAAACAGGTAGTAGTTGGGTGCAGTCCCGAAGCACTTGGAGGCAGTGGCGGTTAGATAGGATTCGTCTCTCCCGGTATTGGGGGTTGATATCGCGCTGTGTTTGGAGAGCCATTACACAAAGTCCTTGGCCAAGGCAAGTGAGATTTACTGGTAGGTATTCCAGTAGTTTCTCAAGGTGTTCTGGGCTACACTCCGACACGACTTATACCGCTATTGGGGGTCTGACGTTTACCATCCCTCTAGGCCCGATATGCGATACTCTTAGATGAACAGACGGGATTGTATGGAGATTGTCACAGATAGGCTCAGTAGGGTTTCAGGATGAGTTCGCTCGTCGGCCTCCCTTTCACTCAATACCTGGGTAGCCGTTATGTACAGCTAGTGCCACTGACGGCTTGCGGTTAAATCCACTGCCAGCCTATTGACGAGTCTTTAGAGTCCTACACAGAGGGTTTCCCTAGTTCAGGCGAAACGTTGTAGAGGCCGTATGGTTTTATGGCAGGGTTCGATCATATACGTGCACTCATGCACGGATCATGATCGGACGGATCATAATAGTGGGCTTTGATTTAAGCCGGATCCTAGTATTAGATTGGTTGGATTATTTTCGTCTCGTAGTATTCGTATTCAGTCGGAATACGGATGCGGGTATGTATATACAGATGAGGGGTATTCATGTAATCCGTTACAAGATTACTTTTGGAGATGCCATTTCTTTTTCTAGTGTTAAACATTTAGGGTTTTATAAATGTTTAGTATTATTGAGGTGTAAAGTTGTGAGTGCAAGTTTTTGTTTTGGTGCATTAATTGTAGCATGGTCCATGATTGTTTTGTGCAAGATATTTTGTTGTGAGATATTTTTGGGGGAAATAAAAAGAAGGGGCAGTTCATTTTTGAGAGGGATTGATTTTTTCTGGAGCTCTTTTTTTTGGTTGCTCATGACATTATCTCACAACAAGGTTTTCTTCACAAGCCCATTTTTTCTTGTGCTCATAATTTCTTCACTTGGCAACTCCTTCACCTCCACTCATCCCATCTCATGTGTTGAGAAACATTGAGTGTATTGAGACAAAATAATCACACGCTATCTCTACTTCACCTTGAACACCTAGGCTAGAAAACTAGTTGTTCGAGTTGCTTCGGTTTGAAGCGGGAGCCCTTATTAAGAATCCTCGAGGTGGATCCTCTTCGACGAGGGAGACCGGAGAGCGAGCTTGTTTGTGGGCAGCTGCGAGGAGCTTGGGAAGAGATTGAAGACCGAAGGACACGGATCGATTGGTATAATCTCTCAACTCACTTTACAGTTAGCTATCATACGGTTAATGGCACGATCCGGGTAATTGGTTGTGGTAGCGCCAAGTTTGAAAAGTTTTTGTTCCGCGTTTGGCCTCGGATTGACGGCCGGGGAGCTGCCGTAGCCCAACACTAAATACGTCGCCTCAAACACGGCGACAGTGGAATTCAAGTTCACAAGCCCCAGCGGCGACAGTGGTATTGTTTGTTTTGCCCAGTTTGGATATGGCTTTATCTAGTGGTTTGGGGTTATTCGGGGCTTATTTCGAACTCGATAATTTCTAACATTGTTTAAAGTTAACAGTACATACATTCTATCTGCGACCGTGAATGTCATTTGATCGGTACAGCTTTTCTAATCGCCATAGTCCTTTTAGACGGGTTTGTGAACGTGACATTCACCTTGATGTTCTGTGTTGTGCTGTATTGTTGCGGATTCGTCGTAGTGGATAGCTTGCGTGTAATGGTAGTGCAGTTTGGATTTATTTGTACATTTGATATCGCGGGGAGAGCGTCCGACATGTGGACCACCGTCACTGCCTGCTTGTATATTATTCTTTTAGAGCACGACCGGGTTGAGGTCGATGTTACCGTTGAATATATTTTCTTTTCTGTACTAGGATTACCCCGCGATGGAGTGCACGGATAGCCGGGTTCTAGAGGGCAACGGGCCCGCATCTCATGAGATTGAGACTGAGGGGGCTTCACTCTAGAATTGGCGGGCTTTCGCTGCACTCTTAGGGGGTACAGGTTGACCCAAGATGGGGTGCTCAAGTTACCGGATTCCGTGAAGTGCTGGGTGGTCCATTCACTTTGCTGAAAGGGGCTGCCTCGCTTCTGGTTTTGGCGGGTAACTTGCCACGCTCATAGGAGTCTAGGTTTTCATTGCACAGGTTATCCACACGACCAGGGGAACGTCGGGTTTCACTTGCGGCTCAAAGGAAACCCGAGGCTCCCAGATTATCTGTATTGTTCTGTGATGCTTATTACTTTTATGTGATGTAGCATTTATCACGCCTGGAGCATTTATTGTATATTGTTATATATACTAGTAGATGTTGTATATATTTTACACCCGCGCTAGTCCAGTCCCCGCTCTGTCGTTAGTTAAGTAACCTAACGGGTGATGACGGGACCCAGTGGCAAATGCGGATGGCATATACGTACATTATATTTTCGTTCTTTTGTGGTGTGATTAATTGATGGGACTGCGTTGATTCAGATCAATGCTAGGAAAACAGACCTAATCGATGTTGTTGGAACAATTTTCAAAAAGCTGTTATTACAAGGACGTTTTCTTTTGTTTTGTACAGAGGTATTCGGTTATGAATATCCAGCACCACATTCGACGAGGCAAGGGCCGAGATCCCTTCATCGGGAGTGACCCCTTGAGCAGAGGTTTGCGTCAGGGTAATAACTTCACTTTAGTCGATTACTTTTTGCTTTGCATCGCGGTATTCAGTTTAGAATATCCTGCACCTCATTCCATGAGGAAAGATCCGAGATCCCTTCACCGGGAGTGACCTCTTTAGCAAAAGTTTTCGCTACTATATATTTATAAAAAGCTATGGGTTCCATCAACGATATCAAGTTCATTACGTTAAAGTTTTTTCACCGAAAACTAGTCGTAGCCCTCTGTCATTTCTTACAGGTATTACTTAGTATTCATGCTGTGTATGTTGACCTCTGTTAAGGCACAATGCTTGGTAGCTGGGTAATACTTGTTTGTTGCATAGATATGCGATTATTTAGGACAGTCGCATGGTCATTTTGACCTCTGTCAAGGGCACGTGCGGGTGGGTCTAAGTTAATCAAGGACAATGACGGGTTGAACTTGAATTGCGACTTATGATATGTTGACCTCTGTCAAGGTCATAAGCCACTTGGGGTAAAAATAACACTGGGAGTTTCTAAAGAAACAGAAACTTGCCAGGCATGCGCATACCTTCTGGAGTGTGGTGACTTGAGTGGATTCCATCAAGTTATCATGCGATGATAGTTGGATCCCTGTAACATTTCAAAAAAAAAATATTATTTTTGGGAATTTTTATAATTTAATACTATTTTAATGAATATTTTAATATTTCGGTATAATTAAATACCGATAAATGGGAAAAATTATGGAAAAATTATGGAAAATTCTAAAAGAGGGTGTTTTATGGAATTATGCCATTTTAAAGTTTTTATGATTAATTATATGCTAATTTAGTGCTAATCGCGATTAAAAATCGCTAATCGGATTTTTAGCATTTTTGTGCAAACATGCACATATCATTTTTTTTACACTTGTGCATTTCTACCATGTTGTTTTGGGGTTACTATTGGTGTGAGAAGGATTTAGAGGGAAAGAGAAGAAAACAAGAAAAGAAAAGAGAAAGGAATAAAATATGAAGTATGGGTGAGAGAGAGAAAGGGGGGGGGGTTTCCTTTGACCAAAGACTTAGCCATTCCCTTCATTCCAACACTCATTTCTCTCCCTCTTCTTCACATTGCTGCTGCTGCTGCTGTCTCTCTCTCCCACTTCACAAAATTGCCAAGAACACCCTGGAAATCACTTCAAAACCTTATCCTCATTTCACAAAAATGATCCACAAGCTCAAGACAAGCATATTGGACCGAGAAAGCAAGGCATTTGGCCACTTGGGGCAACTCAAGAATTTTCTTGAGTTGCCAAATGAGGTATTTTCTGAACCATTAGCTTAGTATTCCCATTATTTTTGCATCCATACATGTTTGATATCGATGTCGAGTGGTTTTATGGACTTAGGAAAAACCTAGTTAGGGTTTGAAGGAATTGTGAGTTGTGGTAAGCAATTGAGCTCAGTTGAGGCCATACAAACCCCCTAGTGCTTGAATTAAGACCCAAACCAAAGACTTGAAACCCAGAATACGGATTTAGAAACCGATATCGGAAGAATTGTGGAATCTGTGATGGTTTTATGAAATCTGCTATCACCTCGAGACTCTGAAAATTATTTTGTGAACACAGTGATACATGCAGGCACCCAGGAAGCTAACCCCAATACCCCAGCCCCTAACTCCCATGGCAGGCCACCAATTAATGCATTCTGGCCGCAAATTGAGGCCAGACCAGTGAGGAATTATCTCGTTTTTGTTCCAGGGCTCCTATATCTATAAACTAGACCCTTGGCATATGAAAAATTGTCCAATTTGACCTAGGGTGAAATCTGGGACCCTTTTCTCTAGTTACTGTTTTGGATTCGTGTTTCCATATTCTGTATTTTGAATTCTGGATTTGCGTATTGCGTTTTATCTCGATTACTTGGCGTTTATACGAGGATATTGAGGATTGTTCGATGGTTTTAAAAGCGTACCCATAGGTTCTAACCTATAGGCCTTTAAGCGTGTCGTTAAGTTTTCGTGTGTCGTTTTAGTTTCGATTTGGTTTTAATGCGATGCGATACGCGTGATATGTAGTTACCCCCACGGTGATCCGAGGCGATGAAGATGATGGTGGCAACATCGACACCGACACGCAGGATTCAAAGTGAGTAGATTATATCTACGGGGGAAGTCGGGTGGATGGCGTATAGCACCCCCGCAGTTCGATGCTTAGTATAGTATATATATACTATTTATAATAGCTTATAGTGTCGTGGATATTTAAGATGTGTTAGGTGTACTATGGATAGATTAGGGTTAGACGTAATGTAGTTCCTAGTCGCGAACCCTAGAATAGGTTTACACCGACACGCACACACATGCTTATTGCTATACTTATACCGTGATGATGAGGATAGTGGATGATATTTGGAGACGAGTCGATGATATTGGGCATAGTGCCGGGATATCGATGATATGACGTGATTCGTATTTGGGATACGACTTGAGATTTTAGCGAGCCTTTGGACGTGTGTTTACACATGCATTTATATAGACGGTATCGATTGTACTAGACTTAGATCAGTACCCCAGATTATGTGATATGACGATAAGGGTACCAGATAATTGATGAGATGAATGTGATATTGACCCGTACCCAGATTTGGGATGCCGTACGATGGAATTACGTACGAGCTTTATATTAATGATAGATCCGCACTCATGACTCGAGAATATTATATGATGTATGTTGTGTCGTATGGGATGCTATTGAGGCGGGATCACCGACTATTATATTTATATATATATCGACTCAGATATAGGTGGTTTCCATACCCTTTCTGTTTAGCTTGTTAGTTAGGTCTGTAGATTACTTAGTAGATATTAGACTAGACCCGAGTCATACCTATTTCAAAACTAACGAATCGGAGATAGTTTAAAGATAGGCAAAAGGGATTCTACGGATATTTTAAAACGACGCATCTTTTCTTAAAACACCGTAGCCCTTGTTTTACTAAAAACCCGATTCGTCTTATTTCAAATGGCAAGCTGCATGATATATTTATTGATGTAGATTCTTCACTGTTGCGTTGATTATTCGATTCCGCATATTCATGCTATTTGCATTGCATTGCTTGTGTTTATTGCTATATTACAACCATGCTGTTAGGACACCAGCACCATTATCGATGATGCGTATGTTCCACATACACTGCTTGCCGACTCACACACTTCATCATCGATAATTGCCATGTCACTACACTGTAGCACTGTTGCATTCAGGATATGATCTCTTGCATGGCATACTTGTGTACATACCCCTTGTACACCCATATTTACATACATAAGTATTTGCATATACATAGATGATTCTGGCTTGATTGGAGATTTGGGAACCGCAAGATACTCTTTAAAACTGATTCATTTTAAAAGAGCGGTCTCTCTCATTATGTGCATATTACTATTCCATATTGCATGATATACTGATATGCTTACATTTATTTTACATGTCACATACATCATGCTTTTGATTATACGCATTGAGATATGTTGTTTCCATGATATTTCTTGATTTGGGAACCGTGGATATTTCCAAAGAGAGTATGTAATTGTTTTAAAAACCCGGTTACCCTTGATATGATATTTCAGTGCGTCCACCATGTGTTTTCTCGGTGCTGAGAGCGACATGTGAAACCCGATTCGAGGAGCGGATGAGGCCGATTGCGGGTATATGGTGGGCCCGGTATGGTACCCCGGGGCGAGAACGGATCTGCTGTGTAGCTAGACGGTGAGCCTGACAGAGGGACCACTACCTACCGGTGATTGTATTGAGCTCGGCGGATATCCGGAGGATACCGACCGGAGCCGAGAGGTGATGTGGGCCGATCCGCATTGACGGAGCCCGATATATGAGGATTTACGTGCCGATACTAGTCACAGGTTTCATGATGTTTTCGAGTGTCGATGCTTGACACTCAGGTTCCATGATTTTGATATGTCGCGAGTGACACATGTTGATTTACATCTTCATACTTCCATGCATATGTTTATGATATTTACATGCATGATGCTTATTGTCATTGGGTGACACGTGGACGATTTCCACATACATATATTGACATTGATGACATTGATCATATAGTTGGATGATATCCACTTTTTCATAGACTTCATGATATAGTCGACATTGATCATACCTCATATTTATGATATGTTATTACCTGAGGCACTGACACGAGCACTTGGCACTACAGTCATGTATAGATGTTACATTGCCACCTTATCATGCTTCAGACCTATTCATATTGAGGATATATTTTTATCGATCGTATTGACCTAGGATTATGTCATGCATACGATTTCTACTCTGGGATATTTTCTATTCACGAGTTGGCAACTCACCCCCGTTGTGCCACAGTTCTTGCAGGTTTTGCCGTACAGGTTTCATTGCGGCTTTTCTGGCACATTGCTTCCTTTCTGGGTGGTTGCATTGGTAGGTGGGTTCACTCGCATCGTGACCACCCTTGTATTATTTTATTCATTTGTATCTAGTAATTCCATCAACCAAAACTTATATATTGTTTCAGACCTAGAAAACCAGTTATGTATTATTTCGACCTTAGAATCGCGCGTTGTAGTATTACGGTTTTCATACTGTTTGAGTTTCTTTTTGAGTTTTGATCCTCGCCCTTCGGCGTTGTATATTATATTGCTTGCGTGGTTATGACCGTCGATTGACGAAGGGCTAGCTCCCGCTTGGGGATTCTTTTTATCATTGCTTATATATTATTCTTGTTGTATCCCGTTCGGGGCCAGTATTACAAAGGAAACTCTGCCGAAATTTTTAGAAAAGATATGGAGGATTTAAAATGCATATTCGGCTTACTTATTTTAAAACCCTTGTTTTAAGAATTTGTTTTTTTCACTTCTTAAAATTATTTTCTTTATTTATTACTTAAAAATGGTTTTAGATTTCTGGGCTTTGGCTTACCTGGATTAGATGGGGTCCTATAGGCTTCAAATGATTCAAGTGCCAGTCACGGGCTTTTCCGGGTCGTGACAATCCCGATAACCACTGATGAGTTGGTTTACTCCTCGGGTGATCCCGACTAATTCTTCTTTCAGGTTTGGAGGAGAATTTGAGGATACAGTGGGAGACATCCTGATTAGATAAAGTGATTAACCATTCTGATCTAGGTTAGATTGCACGCTGAGTGTTTCTTTCTTTCTCTCTTTTGCAGCGACCATGGCCCGACCCTAGACTATAACTCAGTGACCAAGTTAACCGAAATTTCTTAAAACACTGGCCTTTGGATTGTCTGAGTTGCATACTTCATTGCCACTCCTACTTTTACCCTTTGCTTTTCTCTAGAACACCCCGTATCTCTACGAACATCCACTTCCATTGGATAAATCCATCGTATAGTTACATACGAACTTGAAGGAACTTATTCGAGGATGGATTCTGGTTCAGGAGAAAATGAATAGGACTATTCAGTTGTCTTTTCCTTTTTACCTTCTCTCAGGTTGCGAGGGCTCCTTAGATTAGGAGAGGGTACACCCGTTATGCTTATTGGATAGTCTTCTTCCAAACCATAGGCAGGTGCCAAAAGGTAGGGAAAGAAGAAAACCAATTAGCCTAAGTGTGGTGTAAATGAGGTAATAAGCAAAGAAAAATAAAGGGATTAGAAAGAGGGCAAAGTATATTGCGACTTCTATCATTCACGACCAAACCACGTATTTCATCACGACTCCTACTTCACCTTTGAATTTCTCCAGAACACCCCGTATCACTACGGAGATCCATATTTATTGGATAATCCATCGTATGGTTATATACGAACTCGAAGGAACTTGTTCCAGTACGAGGATGGATTCTGGTTCAGGAGAAATAGAATAAGGTTTATTCAGTTGTCTTTTATCTTTATCTTCTCTCAGGTTGCGAGTACTCCTAGGATTAGGAGGGTACACCTATTACGCTTATTGGATAGTCTTCTTCCAAACCATAGGCTGGTGCCGAACGGTAGGGAAGGAAGAAAACCATTTAGCCTAAGGGGGTGTACATAAGGTAATGAGTAAAGACAAATAAAGGGATTTGGAGAGATGGCAAAGAAATATACGGTTACAATCGTGAATCTGATAATGGAAGAGGCGTTACTAGGAATACCCAGATACCCCTTTGAAACATTTTTCATGTTTCAGTTTGACTATGCGTTGTTAATTGAAAACTGATTTCCCAATTAGATCCTTACTCCAGGGTATGTATTTACCAGGTATGATTCTCACATCTGTATGGTTTTACAAATGATGAGTGGGAGTAAGTTATTAGGAATTAGGTGATCATCCACATTATATCGGGATTCGTTGTAATCAGTGATATTTGAGAAAATCGCCTGGGTTTTTGCCGGACGACAAATATTTGGTTTTGAATATCCGTTGTTATGAACCAATTTCAAACTGATATATCTGTACGTTTATTTTATAAAGTGAGATATAACTTTTTAAAATTATGTCCATCACATTTACCTATATCAGTTGATGGTTAGGTAAGGAGCATTAAATAGCGGTGTAATTCTTCTAAACCATAGTACAGTTTTCAACCTACGACACACAGGGTTTTAGTTATTCAACTCAGGGGACTTATACAAAGTATTGTACGTTGTCCAGTGTCCATTAGGACAGAGGGGTTGGTACTCATACTATATTCTGTTTAATTGTGACTTCTCCAGTTTTAGACATGTGTTTCATTCAAATACTAAGTCTAAGTTTTGAGAAGTTATAGGTACAAGAATAAAGTAGAGAACCAGGTGTTGCAAGTATCAGGATTCTTCAAGGTGATTGAAGATGTAGATACTTGTGTTTGGTATTCAGTTGATAGTAATAGTTTTGAGAACTTGCTTCTCTTTCAGGTTACTCATATTTGGATGCACTCCTAAATTAAGTAATGCTGATTGGCCTCTCTCTATTTAGTTGACATGCACTGGAGACAGCTGCATGATTTGAATCTGGTTCCAATTAAATTAGTGCCTCTGTTTCTATATTGTATATAGAATGGATCATATCTTAACGATGTTAAGGTATATGGAGATGTTCGGCTTATGCTTAAAACCAGACTCTAGATAACTCAAGGCACGTTTCTGTATTGGCAGTTTGTGGGTTAACCCGGGCTTTGACGAGGGTTAACTTTCTACCATCTGGAAGATCAATAGTGATATTGTTCTTGGCTCGCCACAGTTTTAGTAAAATGGACTTTTTCAGAAAACAGTAGTGGGAGTATGGTAGAACTGGAAGTGATTCCAGAACCACAGACGATTACAGAAAATTTAATAAGAACCTAAAGATTCAATCGGGTTTGACATTCCATTACCTACTCCGCAGATATGGTGGGTAACCTCAGGCCTCCGAGAGGTACTTCGGTATCCTCAAGGATAGTGACAGGGAGGTTCTTATTTACCCAGACTTGACACTACTGTTGTTTCAAACTATGAGACCCGGCAGGAGGATGAGTATAGCGTCGTTCTAAATTATCTTTAGAAGTGCACGTGTATATGACTCTGCCAGAGGGTTGTTGTACTCAGTGGGAGCAGCGGAAGCATAGTGGACAAGTAGCTTATGTCTGTTTATAGACTAAAGCAAATATAGAGGAGATAGATCATCTATTTTTGATGTGACAGTCATAGGCTTTGACTTCATCAGAATAGGAGATGGATCTGTTAAGAAGGTAGAAGGGTGTGATGTCCTGGTATTTGGATGACATACACTATAGGAAGTGAAAATCCTATACTACGATTGGTTATACTGTGGTTGTCACACAATAGTTTCTCCATATAGGATATGGATATTATATCAGGCCTTCTGGTTACTAGATCTATTGTTTTAGATCTAGATTTGGAAAGTGTCCCAATCTGGGTACTTAGACAGTATTCTAAAGGTATTTTAGAATGGACGACTTCTGGCATGGTGGTAAACCTGTAGGTGATGGAGTCACCCTCTCTGAAGGTGTCTTACAGAATAAAGGGGAGAGGGATGTGCATGATTGGCATATCACTTGCTTAGGCAATTGAGTCAATCATGAGATGTCAAGTACCACACCAGATGTTGTTTTTGCACGAGATGCAATGAGTTTATATATATTAATCCAATCTTGGAGAAATGTTCGGAAGCAGTTATAGAACATAAGTGGATGTTCTAGGGATTTGATAACGGCAGCCTCCTTCGGGAGTCGGTTATCATTCCAGGCTTCCAAGGTGACCTGGATGATAGAGTGACTATCAGAGTTATAGTTTTCCCTCTGACGAGGGGCAGTAGTTTGGACAGGTGGTCCAAGTGGATACTGAGGGAGGCATGACGCAGGATACTGATTAAATTCAGTTAACGATACAGTCTAAGAAATTTGCTGGATTTGGAGTTCATTTGTGAACTGGGTCCCATAAGATATCCGGACATATTCTAATACAGGTATTGCTCATTTCGGGAGATGACTTTCTCCGTGAACTTGAGATAAAAAGAGACATAGAAAGAAACATCATGCGGATCCACTTACTGAGGCTATTTCTCGAAAGCAATAGTTTTCACAAACAAGCTTTGTGAAACTGATTAGTAGAGGAGTTGGGTGTTCGGTATCACACGGGCTGTGAGTATGCGACATCACAATAATTAGCCTTAAGTGCAAGTGGGAGATTGTTGGCTGTAATGCCCTCAAGTCAATTATTGGATCACAGGCATGTGATTGCAATGATTGAGGGAAGGCCTATGCCAGTAGAACAGTCTTACTCGAGATGATAGTCTGCTATCTGGTTTTCCTTTATCATCGTGTACATGCTTCAGGTGACATTACAGATCACTATTACACGTTGATAGAGCCCATAGGATTCTTGTTTGTCTACGAGCAATATGATGGCGATCATATACGTGAGAGTTGGGTAATCTATAAGCACATCCTTAAAGTGTCCCTAGTCGTGAGAGTTTCGAGACTGGGCATCGATACTCCATGAGTTGACTAGTGTATACGGATCGAGACCCTGACGAGGGGTGGTGGCTAGTCTCACAAGCCATTGGTGTCAGTTGGTTCACCTAAGATAGTATACAGGTGCTCATTGGGTTATGAGTACACCGGACGGACTCGCAAGGGCACTGCTGGTTGGTACTATACCTATCGTCAGGAGCAGTTCCCAGGTGACATGAGTACAGCTTAGTCCGTTGACTTGACACTGCTACTTTGCCTCAAGTGTGTTCCCACTGTTCTTTGATTGCTACCATACCACGGCTCAAAGGAGAGATGCAAACAGGTAATAGTAGGGTGCAGTCCCGAAGCACTTGGAGGCAGTGGCGGTTAGACATGATTCGTCTCTCCCGGTATTGGGGGTTGATATCGCGCTGTGTTTGGAGAGCCATTACACAAAGTCCTTGGCCAAAGCAAGTGAGATTTACTGGTAGGTATTCCAGTAGTTTCTCAAGGTGTTCTGGGATACACTCCGACACGACTTATACCGCTATTGGGGGTCTGACGTTTACCATCCCTTAGGCCCGATATGCGATACTCTTAGATGAACAGACCGGACTGTACAGAGATTGTCACAGATAGGCTCAGTAGGGTTTCAGGATGAGTTCGCTCGTCGGCCTCCCTTTCGCTCAATACCTGGGTAGCCATTACGTACAGCTAGTGCCACTGACGGCTTGCGGTTAAACCCACTGCCAGCGTATTGACGAGTCTTTAGAGTCCCATACAGAGGGTTTCCCTAGTTCGGGCGAAACGTTGTAGAGGCCGTATGGTTTTATAGCAGGGTTCGATCATATACGTGCACTCGTGCACGGATCATGATCGGACGGATCATATTAGTGGGCTTTGGTTTAAGCCGGATCCTAGTATTAGATTGGTTGGATTACTTTCGTCTCGTAGTATTCGTATTCAGTCGGAATACGGATGCGGGTATGTATATACAGATGAGGGTTATTCTTGTAATCGATGCCATTTCTTTTTCTAGTATTAAACATTTAGGGTTTTATAAATGTTTAGTATTATCGAGGTGTAAAGTTGTGAGTGCAAGTTTTTGTTTTGGTGTATTAATTGTAGCATGGTCCATGCTTGTTTTGTGCAAGATATTTTGTTGTGAGATATTTTTGGGGGAAATAAAAAGAGGGGGCAGTTCATTTTTGAGAGGGATTGATGTTTTCTTGAGCTCTTTTTTTTGGTTGCTCATGACATTATCTCACAACAAGGTTTTCTTCACAAGCCCATTTTTTCTTGTGCTCACAATTTCTTCACTTGGCAACTCCTTCACCTCCACTCATCCCATCTCATGTGTTGAGAAACATTGAGTGTATTGAGACAAAGTAATCACACACTATCTATACTTTACCTTGAACATCTAGGCTAGCAAACTAGTTGTTCGAGTTGCTTCGGTTTGAAGCGGGAGCCCGTATTAAGAATCCTCGAGGTGGATCGTCTTCGACGAGGGAGACCGGAGAGCGAGCTTGTTTGGAGGCAGCCACGAGGAGCTTGGGAAGAGATTGAAGACCGAAGGGCACGGATCGATCGGTATAATCTCTAAACTCAATTTACAGTTAGCTATCATACAGTTAATGGCACGATCCGGGTAATTGGTTGTGGTAGCACCAAGTTTGAAAAGTTTTTGTTCCGCGTTTGGCCTCGGATTGACGGCCGGGGCGCTGCCGTAGCCTAACACTAAATACGTCGCCTCAAACACGGCGACAGTGGAATTCAAGTTCACAAGCCCCAGCGGCGAGGATTGCAACTCAAGTCTCGCTGGCTGCACAGCTGCGCCGGTGGCGAAGTCCCCCCAAGTGCCATTGGCAAACGGAGGAGTAAAAAAAATGGTACGTCCACAAGCGAAATGGGCACGGATGAAAACTCGAAAGGGCTCCGTGAGTAAAACAGCAGGGCTACCGGTGAGTTTGTGAAAACCCGAAAGGGCGCAATCTCGTTAAATTAAAAACATCTGCAAGGTCCTCTCGACCTTGTAAAGAGAAAACCACCTACGTGAGATCCTTACGACTCACAACACACTTAGGTATCCCCACGATTCCTAAGGAGAAATTACACTTACGAGATCCTCACGACTCGTAAGGAGAATTCCCCCCTATGAGACCGTCACAGCTGCTAGGATTCAAAAGCTTTAAGATACAGGGACCTGAAACTGTTCTTAAGCCATCACACTCCTCAAGTTGCCCTACAAGCGGTACAATGCTGGCCCCTGTATACAATCCATGGGAACAAATAAACGTTTCCCCCACCAAGTTCCACCAATCGTGAGGAATGTCTTCATATGGTGAATGACACTTGTAGGTCCTCTCGACTTATAAGGAGAAAACACCTGCGTGAGATCCTTACGACTCACAAGGGAGAAACACACTTAGGGATCCCCACGATTCCTAAGGAGAAAAAAACACCTACGAGATCCTTACGACTCGTACCTTTATGAGACCCTTACGACTCATAAAGTCAAAAAGCCTTAGTCAATAGGATCCTAACCCTGTTTGCTAAGCCACCTAGGTTCAAACCGACAAAGGCAAATAATGATTCGCTCTTGGCAATATCCCAGTTGTAGCGATACTGATGCCTAAATCAGTATCAAATTCCAAGTCCTTTCACGGCAAATGATGATTCGCTCTTGGCAATATTACAGTCGCAACGATGCTGATGCTAAGATTGGTATTAGATCTCAAGTTCCATACTCGCAACAAAAATCAGCGATCTTAAAGTCATATGAAATAGCCGAAATGTTTGGGCAACTCGCAATAAAAAGCAGCGAGTAAAAAAGAAAAATAGCCGAAATGATTGGGCACCGCAATAAAAAGCCGAAATGATTGGGCAATCGCGACTTTTGCGATACAAAAGCTGAAATGATAGAGCATCGCGGAAAGAAATAAAAAAAAATAATGAAAATTCTGCCCTACAGGTGAGTCCACATCCATCCCTGTATATAATCCATGGGCATAAACGAAAAGGGAACCACATTTTCCCACTGGGCTCTGTCAAAAGGGAGAGTCAAATCTTGACGGTACATCTACAGCCTAGAGATCACCACAGCGTTCTTTCTCACACCAGCAGGATGCAGACGCAACGTCAATAACCGACCCCAGGGTCAAAACAATGGAGCTATGGCAAAGTCCCTAGTTCCAAGACTCGACGGTTCACAGACAACCTAGAGACAATCTCGACATTCATCGCAATATACCAGACACAATGTCAACAAACGAAGCGAAGGAAGATCCCTAGCTTCAGGGTCTCGACGGCAACATCTACAGCCTTGAGATCACCACGGCGTTCCTTCTCACACCAGCAGGATGCAGACGCAACGTCAACAACCAACCCCAGGGTCAAAACAATGGAGCCATGGCAAAGTCCCTAGTTCCAAGACTCGATGGTTCACAGACAACCTAGAGACAATCTCGACATTCGTTGCAATATAGCAGACACAATGTCAACAAACGAAGCAACGGAAGATCCCTAGCTTCAGGGTCTTTACGGCAACTCAAATAAAGCCTGAAAGACTATTGGAGTCATCCCACAACAGCATGGAGTGGTCATGACTCATCGGGGCTCCTAAATTGAGCCTAACCTCAAGTAAAAAGCGGCATGGAAAATCCCTAACGCTTGCTCTTCCGACGGTAATATGATCTGGGAAATTGCTTGAAGAAGTCTTATCCAGCCCCCGAAGGGAACAGAGACACGACAGTCGCATGGCTACTCGAACATCAAGATTGCATATCAGGGAATACATCGGCCAACGCGACGGTTCGACGGACAAAAATCCTAGTACCACTGACCCTAACAGACTTCTATCAACAGAGGTTAACTGTGACGTTAGGACATTCTTGCGAGAACTTCTCGATTCGTCTCGACTCGTAGGGAAAACAATGTTCTTGTGAGAACTTCTCGATTCGTCTCGACTCGTAGGGAAAAACATCTTCACGAAACCTTCATGAAGGTGAGAAGCCTTAGGCAACGAGGATCTGAACCTTTTCCTTAAGCACCGGGGCCCTGCAAGTAGGTCCAAGATGGACTATTGCATACTATCCATGGGCCACACTCTCCAAAGTCGAATATCGACAAGGAGGGAAAAAACCACTTACGAGTCCTTTCGACTTGTAAAGGGGAAAATTCTCTTGTGAGATCCTTACGACTCTCAAGAGAAAACGCACTTAGGAGATCTTCACTACTCCTAAGGAGAAAATACACCTACGGGATCCTCTTGATTCATAGGGAGGAAAGTTTTTATGAGACTCTCACGGCTCATAAAGTTGAAAAGTCTTAGGCGGCAGATCAAAACCTGTTTCCTAAGCCATCGCTGCCCTACAAGGAGGTTAAGATGGACTATCTATGGGCTACATTTGCTAAAGTTACATGCCACTGAAATAAATGAGCTACTTATGAGTCCTCAAGATTCGTAAGGAAAAAAATATCCGAGCGAGATCCTAGCGACTCAAGGAGGCGATGAACGCTTGGAAGTCCTTACAATTTCTAGGGAGGGTGTGCTCTCCCGACGGTAATATAACCTAGGATATTATCTGAGGACGTCTTGTCCAACCCAGAAGGGATCAGACACATGACACTCACAGGGCTACTCAAACAACAAGAGTGCATATCGGGGAATATCATCGATCACGGACAAGAAGACCATCTAGAGCCAAATGTAGCCGATGGGGAGAGGAGATCCTCTACAAGTCGAGAGCTCATACATCATTGTATCACATTGGTCATCCGTAAGACTAGGGTTCACCAAACGTGCAGCAAAACGAGGAACAATTTCCTCTATAGGCACCTCCTATGGCTGCCGGCGAGCACGTGGACGATTATATGCCATAGCTCTTCTCTGTTAAAATGATTCTCTGAAAGTGAGAGAGAAGAGAAGCATTGCTTCAGATTATGAAGGGAGACATTTAAGTCTAGGCACGAAAAAGGTTGTGCATGATGGACTATTTCCAAGCTCTGTTAAAAGAAGGCATTGGGAAAGAAAAGTTTGACTCAGGAAAAGCAGAGAAAGAAGGTGGAAAGACACCTTCAGTAACGAGGCAGCGCCTCACGTACCTCGCACGTATAACATGGGGACCCCATCATTATATATATGAGTAACTACTACTTCACATGAGGCACCTATGAGCAGTGGTATAAAAGAAAAGGGAAGTTTTGCCATTCATACTTGGGAAAAATTTATACATCGGTGATAACAACAAACAAAATATCATCAAAATGTTTACAATGGCAAGACACTGAATCCTGGACATGGATTTTGGAATTCAGAAGCAAGGCTGAGTAAAATGCTTCTGGCTTCTCTGACCATTTTCTTATGCATTTTCTCACGAATGCAAGCGTCGGGATTCCCGCTAATATCGTTCGTCCTCCGGTAGGCAGAGATTATTGTCGTCTGTTGGAAGACCTGATGCAAATTATCGACAAGAGCATCTCACCGCCTCTTCGAGATCAAGCCCATCAGATATACTGAGTGCACCTTGTCTACGGCATCATCAAGTGCCTCAAGCGGCATGGCCTCGTTAAATTCAGGAAGTGCTTCCTAAATCGCCCCTACGATAATTTTCAAAAGAGCGGAACGACGGGGGAGTAGTCGACCGTTGTATTCATCGAAGCAAATCATCACCTCAGCGTATTGAGCATTCGTAAACTCCTGGCCTTGATAGCGATCTTGGACACGAATGTCTTCATAGGAGATAATCTCGTCAAGGTCATACAGATAAACAACCATAGTATCTGGAAAGAAAATTCAGTAAAAGACTAGCAATTAAATATCAAGATTCTTAAAGTCTAAAATAAAAACAGTAGTGGCGTTCCATCATTGATGGGACAGTCAACCATTATGGAAGGAATCCTAAAATGATTCTCATTTAATGAGAAACCTGATTGGGCTAAGGAGTTAAACTCCCTCGAGAGCTGTGCTCTGCCAATAGAATTCATATCTGCAAACTTTAATTAAGAGGGGAATATAATTCTCCAAAAATTTCTAAAGAACTATGCTCTGTAAAGATGATGGGGTAATCTATCAGATCCCTCAAAAAGCAAAGTATTTTTTAGAGTAAAACCCTAAGATATTTAAGATCTGCAAAACAAACTCTAAAAGTTCTTCATGGAAGATGAACAATGTTCTAATTAATGGGTTAAGCAACCCTAAAATACATCTTAAGATCTAGGACCTAAGAAGAGCAAAACTCTGTTAATGGGTTCAATTATAATCCTTAACAAATTTTTAAGCAGAGTTCTAACTCTGAAAGATTTTAAGGCAGAGAACTAAGCTCTGAAGATGAGAATTAAATTCTCAAGAAAATAACTAAGGAAGAAGATGAAAGAACAATGGCTACCTAAAGACAAGACCTGTTAGTTATATGTATGCCCTAGAGGCCATTACTGTACATGCGATGTATATTGTAGTAGATGCTTGGACATATATAGGGAGGACTTTCTTGCTCGACACGATAGTATGCTATCTTGTTGCACTTTATCTTAACATGTACACTTATTGTCTCTCTATTACATGTTGATAAAGCCTTTTGGATGAGTACTTGACTACCAGGATTATGATGCAGATCATACTAGTGGGGCAGAGATAGTCGGTAAGTACATCCTTAGATTGTTCCTAGTCGTGGGAGTATCGAGGAAGGGTATCGATACTCCAGAGTAGACTAGCATATGTGCTTCTCGACCCATATGATGGGCGATGGATGATCCCACATCCATTAGTGTTTGACATCAGATAAGGTATACGGGTGCTCAGTAGAGACTGGGTACACTGAACGGACTGGCAGTTCTCTGGTGACACTGGTACAGGTTAGTCTGTCGAACCGAGATCGTCATAGAGTCTTGTGTGATTCCTACTGTGCTTTGATTTCCAACATACCACGGTCAAGAGATTGTGCAAAAAGATGGTTTTTGGGTACAGTCCCGAGTCACATGGAGACAATGAGTGATAGGAGGGGATTTGTCTCTCCCGGTATTGGGAGTTGATATTGCGCTTTGCTCGATTGGCCATAACATGAAATCCCTGGCCAGGGTTGCTGAGATTTACTGGTAAGTGTTATCAGTAGTTTCTCAAACCGTTATGGACCTTGCATCGGCATGACTTATCAGGCTATTGGGGTCTGACGTTATACCACCCCCAGGCTATGATATGCGACATATCTTACGAAAAGACCGGATTGTACGGTAGTGTTACTGATTGGATTCGCAGGAGTATGAGCAGGCTTGCTTGTTGATCTTTTGATCTCTCAATACCCGGGTGACCGTTAAGATTAGCAGACCGCTTGCGGCTTGTGGGTGTTTGATATGATCATCACCTACTGCCGGCGTATTGACGAGTCTTTAGAGTCCTACACAGAGGTTTCCTGGTTCATGCAAAACGCAGTAGGAGCACATATGTGTTATGTGCGGGAACGAGATTAATATGCGTATGTGATACCGTATTCTATTCTCGCGATATGTGATATCGGACAGTTATATGAGATATAGCCGGGTTATCGGATCAAGTGTTGATTCGATAAGTTGATTAGTATGATATTAGTCGGTTGTATGTGATATAGCCGGATTATTAAATCAAGTGTTGATTTGATAATTTAATGTATACTTATATATTTGATATATTAATTTACATTAACTAATATTTGCTCACTTAAACATTTCTTTTTCTCACTTGTGTGCATATAGTATATATGTGATATATATTTATGTACATTATTTTGTGTCATGCTTGATGCCACATGATTTATGGGTGTATGAGACTCACACCATGCTTGATATAATGTTGGGTTTTATTTATCTAATGTTAATCAAATTAGATGGTAATTAGTCACATGGTTCAAGCTTGTAGAAGCTTGTGGAACCATTGACTAAGTCCACTCATTTGTTTTACTTGTAGATATTTATTAACCTAACTATTATAGTTAGCCATGGTAAACTCTCTACATGAGTTAGTGTATGACACTAACTCACCCATGGTTCATATTCTCACCTCATGAGTTCATTCTCTCATCTTTACTTTCATATTCTTCTTCATTTTGAAAAAAAGCTTCCTAGCTTTTGAAATGGTGAGAAAAATAAATCTAAAGTGAGCCCATTTCCTATTTCATCATCCTCTACTATTAGCCATTTAGTTTAGGGTGTTTGCTTCACTAATTTCACCATTAGTGAAGAGGTAGCATGAGCTTGAGTCTCCTCGACGTAGATCATTTTCGGCCTCGAATACATTGAGCAAGGTTGTTCATTTCTTAATGTGAACCCTTACTAGAGTTTGGGAGTTCACCACTTGGAGCGAAGGGACTACTACACGGAGCTTTAGAAGTGAAGGACCGGTCTACAAAGGTTGTATTCCTCATTCACTATACTTGCAAAGTTATTTGCATGATGTTTTGTTTAAATCTCTATTTAAGATTCTAGGGTTAGAGTTATTTAGAACGGAAAATTTTTATAAACGTCATGGACGATGCCTCCCGAAACCTTGCTGCCGTTCTAGGTAACCCAACAAGACCCTTGCATTTATAAGACATGATGGGGAGCGGTTCATCTTCCCATTCCCCTAGGCAATCCAACGGCTGTAGGAGTGACAGCGTTGCACTCACGTGCAAGCCATGTGAGAACAACGCCGTGGGGGCATTTGTTCCCTTATAAATAGAGAGAGAAAAGAAAAGAAAGAGAGAAAAAGCGATGGGAAAATTTCCCCTAATAGAGCATCACGTGCCCAAACGTGAACGCTTATGAACAAAGATTATAGGCGCTGCGCTTAACAATTGATAGGCTGAAATTGAGCCTCACGTGTAAGCACGCGAGCATCTATATACAAAGTATATAGGTGCCATATTAAAACAAATAGCAGACCAGAGAAGATCACGTGTTAGCACGTGATGCCCTATTAGGCTGTTGCGTATAAGCAAACAAGTTTAACTCAGTGGGGTCACATGCTACAAGTGAGTGGTCCTAAACACCTTCCAAGCTGATAGAATTAAATTCTAAATAAAGAGATCAAAACCCTATTTGGAAAATGTTTTCTTAAATCTTTCTAAACTATCTGATAGAATTAAATTCTATACATATAGGAAATATATCCCTGATCTTCTTTAAAACAGAAACATCTTCTCTGTTATTAAATGAAAAATCTTTGGATCAAAGATCCAATGGTGATAATCTGATAGAATAAAATTCTATCTTAGGAAAATATTTCCTAATCTTGTTAAACAAACCAGAAATCTTCTCTGTTAAACGGAAAGTCTTTGGATTAAAAATCCAACGGTGAATAAAATTCACCGATTGATCTAAAAGATCATGGAATCAATCATGATCTCTCAATGAGAGACTCTCTTAACAAATTGATTCTTGTTCTTCTCGTATAAATAGGAGCGAGGAGAAGAGGAGATACAAGGAGAGACCCCCCCATAAGTTTTGAGAAACAAAAGAAAAAGAGAAAAGAGAATTCAATTCTCTAGAGGAAGAAAATCCCCTTCTTAAACAAAAATCCTAGGTAAGAAGAAAGTACAGAGATTATTTTCTCTCTAAGTATTTAACCCTTCAAAATAGAACTTAGTTCTTCCTCTGGTCGAGGTCAGCAGAAGCAGATCTCCCCACAAGTTGAGAATTTAATTCTTATCGGGGAGATTCTGTTATACAGATTCAAAACTTAAGAGAAAGAACTAAGTTCAAAGAATTCAATTCTTCCAAAAGTATACAGGAATTTAATTCCTCTGATAAAACTAGGGTTTAACCCTGCAAAAGAATTTAATTCTTATAGAACAAGGGACCTAAAAATTCTTGAAACTCGGATTAAAATCTCTGTGCATGTAAAAGAAAAGACTGGGAATTCATTAGTATTCGACGTTATAACGAAAGCTCACGTGTTCCCACGCGCGCACCTCTGAGGAACAAAAAGGAATGACTGAGATCGAATCACGTGATCCCACGTGACCCATTAAAAGTGACCCATTAAAAAGAGCGCTCAGTAATTACATGAAAAAAGGAATAAACCCGAAGACAGTTCCCATTTTAGGGCGCCTCACGTGTTCCCACGTGACCCCCAAATAGTTGCTTAACACTTGTATGGAAAAGGGGAAAATTCCAAAGACAGCGCTCACATTTTAAGCACCTCACGTGTTCGCACGTGAGTATTATATGAGCTAAGTGCTTAGCACTTATAAAAGAAAGAGGGAATAAATCCAAAGAGGCAGTGCCCAACTTTGGGGCGCTTCACGTGCTCACACGTGAGGGCCACAGAAACTAAGTGTTTAACACTTGTATATATATGGGGATTTGAACCTAAGGGCACCAACTTTCAGGCACCTCACGTGCCACACGCGAGTGCCCCAAGTTTCAGTGTTTAACACTGCTTTAGAGACTCACGTGAGAGCATGTGAGCACCGAGCATATATTAGTGTTTAACACTATAAGAAGCCAACTTCAGCACAAAATTGGCTAAGTCCTCTTGATATTAAAACGTCTTGGATCTCCAAATAGGCTGAGCCTCTATGCTCATGACTTCCTAAACTAATTGACCAGAATGATGTCCATTACACATCTCCTAAGTTGATCTTAGTCATCCAGAATTGACTAATGATTCTCCGATGGTCCACCATGATCTCTCCCCTCAATCTGGAATTTGGTTCAAGGGTACATCTCTCCATACCTCTAATACATGTCGTTGTAATTCTTCAACGTCTTCAGAGAGGTGGAGGGTCCTGACAACCAACAACTCTTGGTGCACCCCCAAACTGATGAACACATCCCAACAGACCGTAACGTCTGATTGAATGTTTTTCCAGTGTGTATCGGTAGAAAATTGTATAGAAATCACAACCAAAGAATATTTTGACCGCAATCAATAACGGTGTCGATTGTAGCGCGTTAGCGAGTGCGGATCGTCTACAGGGAAAGTGTAATCCGTTCGTATTTCGAATTAGATGAATTGAAAATTAAAGAAAAAGAGAAAAGACAATTCAATTCAAGATTTGTAAAATGAATTCAAGAATCATCTAGATCTAATCTAATTAACAAGAAAACATTAAAAATCAAGAATCAAGAAGTGATGATATCCAATCCAAGAATCAAGAATCGAAGTGAGGCTCGTAGGAATCGATCGAATCTATAGACGTGATGAAATCTATTGATTACGTATTCTTATCCATTAATGAATTGATGCTAGATCGATGACGATTAATCGAGGTTTAAGGATCTTTTAAAGAAACTAGGGTTTCTTCATTTCATCCTTTGTCCTTTCGATGAATCTCATTCAAATTCTAGCCTCGGGTAAATTCAAGAATCGATCGTGGATCACTAATTAGGAGCGAACACAATCAAGAAAGCATCGCTCGAAACTAGGTTGCCGATTCTTCAATTTACACGAGTTTACAAAACTTATAGGAATTAAGAATTATTTCAAGATTTGTAACATCATCGTCTATTGATCGTCTCGATTCCTCCACGAGCAAAGTTTTACTCAAACATCATAACAAGAAACACAATCACAAATTGAGATCGAATCATGATGCAAGAATGTAAAGAAAGCAAGATTAAAGATCTTCACCTTTATTATTCAACAATTCTGTTACAATTCTCTCAAGATCTACAAGAGGAAAGAACTCGATCGTTGATCTCGGCTTCGCTCGTCTCCTTAAGTCGCGGATCTCCTTGGATCACTTGCTCCGATGAAGTCCGGCGTCGCTTTCTAAAGGATCGAAGGCTTCATGCTTGATTTGGTACTCGGAGTTCTTGATTTTGGCTTTGGATTTTGAATTGGTGATTAGGGTTTACAAGTTGTGTCACTCAACTTGTATTGGAGAATTTGGGGTTCCAATTATTGAACAACCTTCGAGAAGAAGCTCTAGGGTTCCTTTTATAGCCTTCACTAGCTTTGGCTTCTTTTAGAAGCTAGGTTTAGTTTAGCTTCCCTTGTAAGCTAGGTTGTTAGGTAGAAGCCTCTAGAAGTAGTTAGTTATGCTTTAGCTTCCTTCATAAGCTTAGAGGTTAAGGAGAAGTTTCTAGGTTTAGTTTGTTAAGTGAGAAGCTTACTTTGGAAGCTTGGAAGTTTAGCTTGAACAAGGAGCTTGCTGATCTGGCAGAAGAATCTGGAGATTTCTGGAGTTTGGAGTATATTGATGAGGTGTACACCTTGAGATGAGAATACAGGAGCAAATATCAGCTGACGTCACCACTAAGTGGCCGCGGATCCGCGGCGCCAAGGGGGTTAGGGCCGCGGATCTGCGGCCCAATAGCAGCTTTGGAGCATCAATTTTCCACTGCTTCTTTATATTTACCTCATGGTATTTTTCTGATATGTTGAATCTTATAATTAGTCCTTGATCACTGCCAGATCTCAAATCTTGGAGTTGGCGTATTTTTATCAGCACTTTTTCACTGATTTGGCTTTTCTCCTGGAATTAACTGCACAGATTCTCGAAACAAGTGTTATGCTATACAAAGATGATGCGATGCCATGATAAACACTCAATTTCCCTCAAAATGTCGGTTTTAAAGTATAACACATGTAATCTGGTATTTTACGACTGTTTTGTTAATATGTGCAATATTCAAACCGAACACCTCTAGATGAGTGCAAATGATAGGGAAATTGTCGTGTTAAAAATGCAACATTTTCGACTGATCAACGTCCTTAAACTACAACGGACCGCAACATCTATAAACTAGAAATGGACCGCAACGTCCTTAAACTACAACGGACCGCAACGTTCTTAAACTAGCTATGGACCGAAACGTCCTTAAACTAGCTATGGACCAAAAACGTCCTTAAACTAAAACAATTGAGCCCAAATGCTCTTTTGTTGGATCTGAATGATCCTAAATTTTGTTGAGTAGATCTTAGTCAAAAATTGGACTAACGTATTCTCAACAACCATTTAAGTTGATCTTAATCTCGAACGAGATTAACGATCCTTAAACCAACCCAAACCCAAATCTAAGAATATACGGATTTGGACTAATCCACGCCCTACGGGCGACAACATAAATTAGTCTTCGTATACAATCCACGGGCAACCAAATATAAAACAAACACACACGACACGAAGTGAACTTCTGGAGGAGGAGAAAGCGGTTATCGCTACGCGGTAACGTAATTAACTGCAGGGGATTGTGCCTGCAGGGAAGAGCGTCCCCACAATCAAAATCCCCTCGCAAACGAGGGAAAATCTGACGAAGTTTGCTAAAACGGCCGCATCGGTCCAAACCTCCGATACACGGCGCCATAAATCAACTTGGCATCTTCGGAGAGGTGGACGGATAAACCCAAATAGCATCTGCCCCCAAATTCAGGCAAGAAGACCTACGCGGTCTCGTCTCCTATTTTTGGCGGTGAATAGCCCCGATCCCCCGATGACCGCCGCGGGGTAGCCAGAAGCACGCGCGAGACTCGAAACACCGGGCAAAGGAGGAGGAGGGAACCGAGGTTCCCCTCAATAGGAAAAGGACGGTCTCCCGCGTACCGTCGATTGAGATCGCTGAGGGGATTCCTATGCAGGAGGGGGACGTCTGCTTCATGGTCCCCTAGGGGATTTCCGTTGCCGACAGCTTGCTCGTGGACATGGAGCAGTCGACCGGGGGAAAGATTCCCCGGGGACCCTAAAGGCCCAAGTGGCTGCCATTGCTCAAGAGGCAGTTCAGGTTGGTATCCGTTTAAGTATTATCTTAAGTGCCATTTCTTAGTCTGAACACCTCTAAATCCATCTGCTGCTTTCCTTAGGTCCTCCAGCATTGCGTCCTTATCATCAATATGGAGTCCGAGGAGATTGCTCCGGCTATGAGAGAGGCGGGGGAATCATCTTCGGAGGCGGAGGATCTGTGCCTTTAGCTGCGGCAGGAGAAGGAGAAGACAGCCGCCCTCAAACACCGGTTGGCTGCTGGGGAGCTTACGATCTCCAAGTGCTAGGAGTCCCATCGACTTCTGAGCGAGTCCCACCAAGCCATTGAGGTCAAGTTGGAGGAGTTGGGCACGCGCTACGCCATAATGAAGAAGGCGAGGGACGCCAGCAAGAGGGAGACCGAGGCTGCGCTTGAGGCGGCGATGATTGCTGAGCTTCGAGCTCGCAAGTCGGTGGACTTGTACAAGGCGTCAGACCAGTTCTACGCCGATATCGGCGAAGCCTCTACCATCATTTGGCCTGAAGCTCTTGATGCCTGTTTACCGCCGAAAGACGCGACCATGACGTTGGGACGTCTGGCCTGCATTTTGGGGGCAGATGCTATTGGTTTTATCCATCCACCTCTCCGAAGATGCCAAGTTGATTAATGACACCATGTATCAGAGGTTTGGATAGATGCGGCTATTGTAGCAGACTTCAACAGATTCGTGGGGATGCACTTCCCTGCAGGTGCAAGCCCCTCAGTTAATTACGTTACCGCATCGCGGTAACCACTTTCTCCTTCTCCAGATGTTCACTTTGTGTCGTGTGTGTTTATTTTATTTTTGGTTGCCCGTGGATTGTATACGGAGACTAATTTATGCTGTCGCCCGTAGGGAGGGGATTAGTCCAAATCCGTATTTTCTTAGATTTGGGTTTGGTTTGATTTAAGGATCGTTAACCTCGTTTGAGATTAAGATCAACTTAAATGTTTGTTAAGGATACGTTAGTCTAAGTTTTAGACTAAGATCTACTTAACGGGGTTTTAAGATCATTTTTGATCCAACGAAAGAGCATTTTGACTCTATCGTTTTAGTTTAGGGACATTACAGTCCGTCATTAGTTTAGGGACGTTGTGGTCCATTGTTTAAGGACATCATAGTCCGTGGTTTAAGGACATCATAGTCCGTAGTTTAAAGACATCATAGTCTATAGGGTTTTTAGTTTAAAGACATCATAGTCCATGGTTTAAGGACATCATAGTCCGTAGTTTAAAGACATCATAGTCTATGGAGTTTTTAGTTTAAGGACATCATAGTCCGTGGTTAAAGGACATTATAGTCCGTAGTTTAAAGACATCATAGTCTATAGAGTTTAGTTTAGGGACGTTGCGGTCCATTGGGTTTAAGGACATCATAGTCCATATTTAAGGACATCATAGTTCGTGGTTTAAGGACATCATAGCCCATCATTTGTTTAAAGACATTGTTGTTCATAATTAGTTTAAGGACATTACGGTCCATAGTTAGTTTAAGGACATTACGGTCCATGAAGTTTAGTTTAGGGACGTTGCGGTCCATTGGGTTTATTGATTGTCGGGACCCGCCACTTCTATGAAGACGTTGAAGAATTATAACGACATGTATTAGATGAATGAAGAGATGTACCATTGAACCAATGAATTTAATTAGGGACTTGGTAGTCTTGTCTGGTTCTAAGGCCAATTTAGAAGAAGACATATAGGCTCGGTCAATTTGGGGTTTTGCCAACCTTGGACTCAGCCCACTTGATTGCTTATTTGGGCTTGATCCCCTTTTGTATCAGCACTGCTGAGCATTGATTTTGGTTCTGACACCACTTTTTCCTTTTTTTTTATTCATATTCTTTTATATGAAGTATTAAACAATTTATGGTGCCCACGTGCAGAGCACGCTCGGCGCTCGACGCGGAGCACCAAACACTAAGTGCTAAGTACTTTTTATCAAATAGCGCCTACGTGAAGAGCACGTGGAGCGCTTGGCACTGAGCGCCATACTTTGAGTGCTAAACGCTTATTATTAAATAGCGCCCACATGAGGAGCACGCGGAGCGCTCGGCGATGAGCGCCAGACTTTGAGTGCTAAGCGCTTATTATTAAATAGCGCCCACGTGAGGAGCGCGTGGAGCGCTCAGCGCTGAGCGCCAGACTTTGAGTGCTAAGCGCTTATTATTAAATAGCGCCCACGTATGGAGCATGTGGAGCGCTCGGCGCTGAGCGCCAGACTTTGAGTGCGAAGTGCTTATTATTAAATAGCGCCCACGTGAGGAGCACGTGGAGCGCTCGGCACTGAGCGCCAGACTTTGAGTGCTAAGCACTGAGTTTTTGTTCTGCCCAATTCAATTCTCTTAGAATTTGATTCTCACTTGTGAAAGACTTCGTCTTATAGATCCAAGATCTGGAAAAAGAACTAAGTTCTTCTGATGCGAGAGTTAAACTCTTAGATATGGAGGAGATGCTATGATCTCTCTTACTTTTATGAAAGACGTTGTCTTATAGATCTGTGATCTGGAAAAAGAACTAAGTTCTTCTGATGCGAGAGTTAAACTCTTAGATATGGAGGAGATGCTATGATCTCTCTTTTTTTTATTTGCCTTGAGGAGAAATCGTTCTCGTCTTGGAGTTTGAAGCTTATAGGGGGGTTCTTCTCTACAAGACTTGAAGTCTTGGGTCCTTTATATAGGGGAGGCTGATTTGTTGGTTCAGTTAAGGAAATCTCTCATTGTGAGATTTCTTAATTGATTTGGGGAATTTCATCCACCATCAGATCTTTTGATCCAAGGACTTCTGTTTTACAGAAGACATTTTTCTTGTTTTTAACAAGATTGGAAAAATATTTTCCTATACAGAGCTTATTCTATATCTTGGTGATTTTTAATCACCATTGTGTGCTCTGATTTACAGAGCACAATCTTTCTTGTTTAAAAAGATTTGAGGAGTATTTCCTCAATCAGAATTTAATTCTATAATTTGATGATTTATCATCTTCGTTGGATCTTTGATCCAAGGGTGAAGAACTTTTAGTTCTGGCGCTGGCGCTCTCGTGCTTTGGACGTGAGGCGCTGCCTCAAAGTTTTTAACTCTTGGTGCTGGCGCCCTCGTGCAAGTCACGTGAGGCGTTGCCTCAGAGTTTTTAACTCTTGGTGCTGGCGCCCTCGTGTAAGGCACGTGAGGCATTGCCTCAGAGTTTTTAACTTTTATTTAATAGGTTTCTTTTTGTGCTTTGCATATTGGCGCCCACGTAAGGAGCATGTGAGGCGCCATTATAGCATTTAATTCTATCCGAGGCAGTACCTACATGCTTTGCATGTAGAGCTTTCCCTTTATTTTTATTTTTATTTTATTGTTATTATTTTATAAGGGAGCAAGTTTTGAGCCAAAATTTTGGCGGGAACAAATGCCCCCCACTACTTTGCCCACGTAAGCATGTACATGGATGAAGTAGTGCAGAGTTATGGATGGCCATAGAATTGAGGGCTTAGGGGACAAGTTTAGAGTCCTTGTAGCTTAAGACTTTTCAATTTTATGAGTCGTAAGGGTCTCATAAAGACTTTTCTCCCTACGAGTCGAGAGGATCCCGTAGGTTTAATTTCTCCTTAGGGGTCGTGAGGACTCTTAAGTGCGTTTTCTCTCGAGAGTCGTAAGGATGTTACAAGAGAGTTTTCTTTTTTGCGAGTTTAGAGGTTCGCGCAGGGACACGGATTTCTCTGGGGGTCGAGACGAATCGAGGGATTATTGGTTGACTTGATTCCGAGACGGAGCATTGTTCTGGCGGGGAGGTCACTGGTTGACTTGTTTCCAAGACGGAGCGTTGTTCCGGTGGGGAGGTAATTGGTTGACTTGTTTTCGAGACGGAGCGTTGTTCCCGAGATGGAGCGTTGTTCCGGCGGGAAGGTCATTGGTTGACTTGTTTCCAGGTCGGAGCGTTGTTCCGACAAGGAGGTCATTAGTTGACTTGTTTCCGAGACCGAGCGTTGTTCCGGCGGGGATGTCATTGGTTGACTTGTTTCCGGGTCGAAGCATTGCTCCGTTGGGGAGGTCATTGGTTGACTTCCTTCCGGGTCGAAGCGTTGTTCCGGCGGTGAGGTCATTGGTTGACTTGCTCCGCTTTCTACGGTGTCGGGGTTGACTTGCTCCTCTCTCTGCGGTGTCGGGGTTGACTTGCTCCGCTTTCTGCGGTGTTGGGGTTGAATCTAGGTTGTTTGTGAACCGTGGAGTCTTAGAACTAGGGACTTTGCCGTAGCTCCGACTGGTGGTGTCGCATCCGTATCCTGCTGGAATGAGAAGGAACGCCGTTACTGATCTCTAGGCTGTAGATGTTGCCGTTGAGATCTGGAACTAGGGACTTTGCCATGGCTTCGTTTCGTTGTGACCCTGAGGTCGGTTGTTGACGTTACTTCTGCATTCGATTGGAGTGAGAAGAAACATCGTGGTGATCTTTAGGCTGTAGATGTTGCCGTTGAGATCTGGCTTCCCTTTAACAGAGTCTGGTGGGGAAATATGGTTCCTTTTTCGTTTATGCCCATGGATTATATATAGGGGTCAGTATGGACTCACCTGTAGGGCAAAAGTTTCATCTTTTTTTTTGTTTTTCTTTCCGCGATGCTCTATCATTTCAGCTTCTTATATCGCGAAAGTCGCGATTGCCCAATCATTTCGGCTATTTCTCGCGGTGCCCAATCATTTCGGCTGTTTTTCTTTTACTTTACTCGCTGCTTTTTATTGCGAGTTGCCCTATCATTTCGGCTATTTTTATATGCATATATTTTACTTGCTGCTCTTTGTTGCAAGTTGCCCTATCATTTCGGCTATTTCATATGCATTTTTGGCTCGCTGGTTTTTTGCTGCGAATATGGAACTTGAGATCTGATACTAATCTTAGCATCAGTATCGCTGCGACTGGAATGTGGCCAGGAGCGAATCATCATTTGCCGTGAAAGGTCTTAAAATTTGATACCGATTTAGGCATCAGCATCGCTACAACTGGGAGATTTCTAGGAGCGAATCATCATTTGCCTTCGCCGCTATCGAACAAAGGTGTCTTAGTAGACAGGGTTAGGGATCTTGCCGACTAAGGCTTTTCACTTTATGAGCCGTAAGGGTCTCACAAAGGGTTTTCTCCCTACGAGTCGTGATGATCTCATAGATGTATTTTCTCCTTAAGAATCGTGAGGATTCCTAAGTGATATATTCTCTTGTAAGTCATAAGGATCTCACAAGAGAAATTTTCCCCTTGCAAGTTGAATGGACCTACAAGTGTTGTTCACCAAATGGGGGAATTTCGCACCATCGGTGGGGTTAGGCGAGGGAACACTTATTTATGCCCGTGGATTGTATACAAGGGTCGGTATTGAACCGCTTGTAGGGCAATTTGGGGGCTATAATGGCTTAAGAACAGGTTCAGGTCCCTGTATCTTAAGACTTTAAATCCTGTGAGCCGTGAGGGTCTCATAGGGGGGGATTCTCCTTACAAATCGTGAGGATCTCGTAAGTGTAATTTCTCCTTAGGGATCGTGAGGATTCCTCAGTATTTTGCTCCCTTGTGAGTCGTAAGGATCTCACGCGGGTAGTTTCTCCTTACAAGGTCGAGAGGATCTTGCAAGTGTACAGGAAATTTTTTTTACGAGTCTGCGCCTTTTCGGGTTTTCACAAACTCGCCGGTAGCCCTTCTATTTTTACTCACGGAGCCCTTTCGGGTTTTCATCCGTGCCTATTTCGCTTATGGACGTACCGTTTTTTTCTTCTTCTTGCCGCTTTAGCCTAAGGATGCTGCGTTCATAGTAGTTTAAGGACGTTTCGGTCCGCTGTTAGTTTAGGGACATTTCGGTCCGCTGTTAGTTTAGGGACGTTTCGGTCTGCTGTTATTTTTCTGCGGTGATGTTTTGCTGGATAGCACTTACAAAGTTTGGTACTCAGGAAGACAGCGAGCGGACGCAAGCGTCGTCATATATCATTAACCTGGGATCTAACTTATCAGGCGTACTATTTCTTAAGGAACCGGCCGTTTATTGGCCGGAAGGGTCTTTCGCCATGCATATCCATATGCATGTAAGCCCCACCTTGGTAGACTTTGTCTATGATGTACGGGCCCTCATAGTTTGGCTCGAATTTCCCCCGTTTGGTACGATTGGGGATCATAGGTCTTTTAACAACTAGGGCAAGTTCGCTTTGGCGGAATGTTCTCGGCCTAGTTAATCATTCGTATGAGCACGTCATCCTTGCTTTGTAAGCTTCTAGATTTTGCTGTGCCATGAGACGAGTTTCATCGAGGGCGTCGAGCTCTTCAAGCCGAAGATGAGCATTCTCTTCATCTGTTAGTTCGTAATGAACCGCCACTCGTACAGAGGGTAGCTCTATCTCTAAGGGGAGTACTGCATCCGTGCCGAATACTAATGTAAATGGCGTTGTGTTCGTGGCCGTCTTGAACGTAGTCCGATAGGCCCAGAGAGCTTCATGCAATCTCTCGTGCCGGTCCTTTTTATTTCTGGACACCGTCTTCTTTATGTTCTTTGTCAAGGTCTTGTTGACCGCTAGCTCAGGGATTATAGACCAAAAATTATCTCCAGTTTATATTATGCTGCTATGCGAAGCTGCTGATTCTGTGACTTCTGTAGGCCGGCCTATTATCGGAGATAATCCGTCGCGGAGTGCCTAACCGATAGATGACGTGTGTCTTGAAGAAATGGAGGATGTTCTCCGTCTTCACTTCTCTTAGCGGTATGGCTTCTGCCCACTTAGAGAAGTAATCAGTTGTTGCCAATTTGAACCGATGTACTTTGGATGACGCTGGTTCGATGGGCCCAATTATGTCGGTTCCCCACATTTTGAACGACCATCTAGCCACTGTTGGGTGTAGCGGATTTCGATGCTGGTGGATGAAGTCTCCATGAATTTGGCACGAGTGGCACTGCTTCGCGTATTCGAGGCAGTCCTGGATCATCGTGGG
Organism: Agapanthus africanus; assembly: GCA_030015575.1. NCBI lineage: Eukaryota > Viridiplantae > Streptophyta > Magnoliopsida > Asparagales > Amaryllidaceae > Agapanthus > Agapanthus africanus. The sequence goes on along the minus strand of CM057340.1, from coordinate 171,656,704 downwards.
CCAATAGTAGCCCATCCTTTTGATATTCAGCTTCATCTTTGGCCCGGCTTGATGAGAACCGCAGAGTCCGTCGTGAGTTTCTTGGATGACTCCCCTTGCATCTTCCGGTCCCAGGCATATCAGCCACAGAGAGTCGAACGATCTCTTATACAGAGTATCATTGACGAAGGAGAAAGACAGAGCCCGTTTCATGAGCTGATGTCTTGAGGATGCATCTTCCGGTGTTTGACGGGATTCGAAGTAGTCTATAAAGACTTCTCTCCAATCCTTAGCCTTTTCTTGGTCCTCTATTTGCAGGGTTGTTTGCTTGATCGCTTCCTTTTCTTCAGACAACTTCGGAGATATTTCTGCTGGTGCAAGAACCCAACGACTTTGTACAATGATCCTTACGTCATCGAGGTTTTTGTTAGCCAGTTCTTTAGCGAGTTTAGCTAACACATCTGCTTTGCAATTTTCTGTACGCGGTATGCTTTCCAGGGCGTAAGTGGGAATTTTAGTTAGTAACTGTTGCACTATTTTGCCATACTTTACCAACTCTGGTTTGCACGTTTGATAGTCACCGTTTACTTGGCTAACGACTAGCTGGGAGTCTCCGTATATGAGGAGGTTTTCGATTCCCATGTCAACAGCAATCTCAAGACCTGCTGTCAAAGCCTCATATTCTTCCTCATTGTTTGTCCTTGGCTCTATTAAGGAAAAGGCAAAGCGCATTATCCCTTCTCGTGGAGTCACGAAGATCAGGCCTATCCCAGATTTGATTATGGCGGAGTTGTGCTTTCGCTTCTTCATGGAAGATGCACCATCGAAGTAGAGTTCCCATCGGGTATCACTCTCTCCTCTCTCCCTGTCGATCGTGTCAAACGTGTGCTCGTCTGGCAATTCGCAATTTAGGGGTGAATCGGCAGGTATCGGATGCTCAGCGAGGAAATCGGCGATAGCCTGGCCTTTCACTGCCTTGAGAGGTCGGTATGTTATCGAGAATTCCATTAAGAGTAGGGCCAATTTAGCGAGTCGTCCGGTTAGTATGGCTCTTGACATCAAATATTTGAGAGGATCCACTTTTGATATGAGATCATGCGCCAAAGCATAGTGTCTGAGGTTCGTTATAGCGAAGATTAACGCCGGGCAGTGTTTTTCGATAGGGGAGTAGTTGTTTTCTGCCCCCAGGAGAACTCGAATCAAATAGTAAAAGGCTCTCTCCTTCCCTTGGTCCTTTTCCTGTGCCCATAGTGCACCTAAGAAACCTTCAAGGGCGGTTGTGTACAGGATGAGAGGCTTTCCCTTGACCAGAGCGGTGAGTACCGGCGGATTCTGCAGGTATTGCTTGATTTCGTCCAGTGCACCATGGCATTTATGATCCCAAACGAACGGAGTTCCCTTCTTCATCAGGTGACTGTAGGGACGACAATTGCCAGAGAGGTTAGCTATGAACCACTGGATATACGCGCGCTTTCCTTAGAGAGCAGCAGTTGCTTGAGAGTTCTTGGCGGAGGTATTTCCATAATCGCCTTGATCTTTGACGGGTCATTTCGATGCCCCGGTGTCATATGATGAACCCAAGGAATTTTCCCGAGGAAACTCCAAACGCGCATTTGAGAGGGTTCATCTTCATGTTATATTTCCGAAGACGCTGGAACACTATCTTCAGATACTCCCAGTGCTTTTCGTGCGATTTTCTTTTCACTACGAGGTCATCGATATAGCATTTGACGATTTCATGTATGAGGTCATCGAAAATCTTTGTCATGGCCCTCTGATAGGTAGCGCCGGCGTTCTTCAGACCGAAAGGCATCACTTTGTAGCAGAATATGCCCAGAGGAGTCTGGAAAGCGGTATGCTTCTGGTCTTCGGGATGCATCTTTATTTGATTGTACCCTGATGAGCCGTCCATGAAGGAGAAAACATCATGAGTGGACGTGTTATCTATCATCAGCTCGGTAACCGTACGGGAAAATCATATTTCGGACAGGCTTTGTTAAAGTCCCGAAAGTCCACGCAGATACGCACCGTCCCATTTTTCTTCATCACTGGGACAATGTTGGCGATCCAGTCAGGGTATTGAACTTCTCGGATGAAGCCAGAGTCGATTAGCTTCTTGACCTCGGCGTTGATACTCATTTCAAGCTCGAGCCGCATTCTTCTTGCTGCTTGTTTGACTGGCTTGACGTCCGGAGATATTGCCAATTTATGCATAGCTATGTCTGGATCTAGCCCCGGCATCTCGGAATAGTTCCATGCGAAGCAGTCTTTATATTGCATGAATACGTCTTTTAGCGTAGCCGCCTGTTCTTTAGACATCAGCTCACTGACGAACGTAGGCCGCAGGTCGTTCGCCGTCCCCAAGTCGATTTTCCTTAGGTTATCCGCAGTTGTGTGTATTCCATCTTCCAACTCTTTTAGGGCTGGTGGAAATTCTGAGATCAACTCCTCTTCATCCTCATTTTCGAAGCACGTAGAGGTCATCCATATTCTCGTGCACTCCTTCTTCCGACAGCGTTATCACGTGACAGGTTTGAGATCGTTTCCAAGACCGATGTTGATCTGGTTCTACTCTTGCTGTATTCATTGCTTCTGGTACGTGCTTTTATGGTGGGGCAACTCACCAACTGTCGGATAGAGCGAATCTGCTGAGTTGATATTGGTCTTCGACCCAGTTTTTGAAGGTGAAGCAGTCTTCAAGAGGATGTCCTATCACTCGGTGATAGGAGCAATAATCCGGGTGATGAAACTCGTTTTCCTGATCGGGGTGCCGGGACTCCAGGAGTGTCATCATTTGATGCTTCATGACAAGGTCAAAGATTATTCTTGTCTTGTCTCGAGGGAAAGAATACGCTCGACCTATCTTTTTCATAAGAGACGGATTCCGGCTGACCTTTTCTTGATCGCGTGGCCCTTTGGATCCGTTTTTCCGCTGTCGAACGTTTATTCCGTTCTTTAACTTGTTTTTGCCTCTGTGTCAGGCCTTTTTCTTATCTTGGGAATGCATGGCGGGCTGACTATGAAGGGCATTGTCATACTCCGTAGCCTGCTGAAGGAGGCGTTGCGTCTTGGCTTTCTCGTAAATGGCCATTTCGCGGCTGTGGTCGTTCCGAACCTTTTGACTCGCTTCCCTTACTATCTTGTCCATCTGTTCTTCAAACAACGGACTCGGCGTTTTTATGGCAGGACCTCGTTCTGGTTCAATGTCAGCGTCTTTTAAAAGAGCATCCCCTTCTTCATCGAGGTCATTTATGACATGGCAGTCATGGAATTGCTCCCGTTTCTTGGACTGGACATATCCAAGCCTAACCGTTTTCATTTTTTCGTTGGGCAATTTTTGCTGAGTTCCGGGGACGTTCCAAATCCTGTTGTAGAACTGAGCTTGTCGAGCAGTCTGTTTGAGAGGTACGCCTTAGCATCTTAATAACCTTCTCAATCATTCCGTGTAGTATCTGGGCATATGAATGGGTTGGAGCCTGTCGAGCGCAAAGTCGACACCATGCCAGACTTCCTTTTCGACTTTAGTCTCCGTGGATCGATAGAAAATGATCGCCTTTTCACCTCTTCGCCTGGGAGGGATGTAGAATGTCTGCAGCTCTTGCACACTATATTTCTTAAGCGCATCAAGCTCTCTGTAGTGCTGCCGTGGAACCATGGCGATTTGCAAACTCTGCTCATCTCCAGTGAGGGCCTGCATTGATGGACGGACCGAGAACACCGCGTTAACTTCGTCTTCAGAGTCACTACCAAAGACCAGAATAGGGGTAGATGGTCCTGGCCTGTTGCATTGGGGCGGCCCTGAATAGACTATTTCTTCTTCCTCCTCGGTATCGCTCCTGAAGACCAGAATAGTGGTGATAGCTTTTTGCTTACTCTCCGGTTTATGGCATCTTTCCGTGTCTTCAAAGTCTGGTAGGAAATACTTCGCATCTTCATATTTCTGGACTTCATTTACGGAGAATGGGTTTAATTCCCACGTCATGGTATACTCGAGACCATCTTTGAAATACTTCATACACTGATGTTGTGTAGAAGGGATGATATTGTACTTGTGTAACCAAGGCCTGCCGAGTAATGCGTTATAGCAGGTCTTGGTGTCAATGACATGAAATTTGATGTTAGTGACAAGCAGCCCAAAGCATAACGTCAGTATTACAGACCCGAGCGTCCGTGATGACTGGGATTCGAACACGGAGATGGTGATTTTATCCCGAGCGAGGTGCCGAACGCTCATGAAGATTTCTTTTAGCACCCTCACATTTAGGAGGTTGACAGAGGACCCGTTGTCAACTAAGATCTTCCCTAGATGTCATGGCAGTACCCGGTGACATACGGGGGACGGTTGTGCTCGCACGTTCCGAGGATGAGATCTTCATCGCCGAAAGTGATGTCAGCCGTGTGCACTTCTTTCAGTTTGTCCTTCATCTTTTCTTCGGCAAGGAATGCTTGAAACTGCTCGGGCTCTTTTAATGCCCTGATCAGAGAATCTCGTGCCTCTTTAGACAATAGAAGGGCATCCAAAACGCTTAGCTGTGAGGGTATCTTCCTCAGATATGCCAGGACATTGTAATCCACTTTGTTTTTCTTTAGCGGGTGATTGAGTGATAGGTTTAACGATCAAAGAATTTTAATTACCACAATCAAGAATGGCGTCGCTTGGTAGCTAGCCGGTGAGTACGGGTCAGTCCACAGGGATTTTGTGTATTCTCAAATTGTTCTAACGAGTTAATTCCAAACGGTGTTGGGATGATTATCACTAAAAACTAAGTTGATTTAGACTAGGATTAGAATCTTGCTAGGGTTAGGTTTAGGTTAAGTTTGGAAATTTTAGATTTCCCACCACTTTTAATGCCCTAATTTAGATCTCTTTAGGTGTTATGGTAATAATTAATAAAGAGGATTAGGATGATCGTGAAGAAACAATGTTTCTTCTTCTAGGTCCTTGGCCGTCCTTTCTTAATTCTTACCCTAACCTCCATGGAAAACATGCACAACCGGTCTTTTAAACTACGGTATCACCGTTACCTCATGGGTAGGGTGCCGTAGAGAGCGGTATGTGTATGTATGCATGGAGTCCTATTAATTAATATGTGATGGGCAAGAAAGGGGTGAGAGATTTTCATCTCTCAAACCTTTCCTATACCTAACCCTAACAAGTGAGGAACTACTCACTCATTAGGGGATCGATAAAAGACATGTTTTTTATGTTTTCGATTTAAAAAGACTAACTATCTAAACTACGGCAGATTAATAAAAATTCTAAACAAATTAACTAGGGCAGATAATAAAAACTATACTAAGGCAGAAAGAAAATTTAGAACTAGGGCAATAAAAAAAATCTACTTACTTTATTGATGCTCTCAAAACATTACAATTGATTTCTGAATTTTTGATCAATGAAAAGAGGCATACCTCAAAGAGAGGTTTAGGATTTCTATTTATAGAGCATAGAAACCCTAGAGTTATAATCGATTCACATCTGCATTTACAAATATACCCTAAGAAGACTAGTCAACGCACCACCACACTGACATTTTTAGCACCGACACGCGCTCCATATGGCCACAGAACCGCGGCCAAAAGCCCTGTTTGGCCGCGGATCCATGGCCATATAGTGCTCTTGTTGGCTGAGTTTTCTTGGGCTTTTTCTGGTTGCAATTGGCTTCTTGTTTCTTCACTTGGTTTCTCAGATTGTCTTCTAGATTTCTTCCAGATTTCCACAGTGAGTAATGTCGTGGACTTTACCGTTTGCTTCGTGTCGAAGTCTTGAACCTTGCACTGCCTTTGTACTTGTGAACTTGTTCATTGACCTTCGTTTATTCTCCAAACTGTAGGCTTGATCAAGATTCTTCCATTTGTTGGTCGTAGTCTCACTTTTGTATTGTCTTTTCTTCTTTTTCACTGTTTTTGTTCCGAGAACCTGCAACCTGCAACTATATAGCAGACATGGATCAAAAGCACCTGCTTATTTGTAAAATGACTAAGAATGGGGAATATAATAATCCAAAATTATGATATGAACAGCGGGTCCTTGGCTGCCAGCTCTTCGACGACTCAATCATCGAGGGCGATATCCTTAGGGACTTTTTCCTTCCCCTCATCTCTTTTGCTCGATCTCTTGTTTATAGGTCCGAGATCCTTTTCGGGTAATGTACGATTACGCAGCTAAATGTTTTCACAATTCTTTATCTCTTCCTCTTTTCCTGAGGTGGATTCCTTGAAGAGAGGGCCGATGGCTATTTCTTCGTCAGAATCGCTTCCGAATGTGAGAACTTGCGATCCCCTGGCATCAACCATGTGACAGTTGCCGACTGTTCTTTTATGCTCATCTGTCGTGCTTCTCTGCTCCCGACGAGTTTTGCGCTTCATCCGCTTGAAATGTTGTCGGTGAGCAACATATCCCTGCCACCACTTTTTAAAGGCCATGCATTCTTCGGTAGGGTGTGAAATCCTCTGATGGTATAAGCAGTAATTATGATGTATATCTGCTTCGTCAAGGTCTATACCGCCAGGAATATTTCCTTTGAAAGATAGCAGCTTCATCCCCATTGACAGGGCTTTAGCGAACCGTTTCCTTGTCTTAAGCCTACTTTTATCTGCCGCGGGTGTGCTTTGATCTGGTTGGAGTGCTTTATGACTTATCCCTACCCTGACTTCTTCAACTTGCTGCCAACGCCTGGCCCTTTCGAATATGGCCATTTCATGCTCTCGATCAGCTTTGCTCCTCTGACGGGCTTCGTTCAGCAGCATGTTAATCATCTCGTCTGACGGTTCCAAGGGTTTTGGCACCGATCCTGCCCCCATCTCCTCTATATTATTTTCTGATGCCGAGTGAGCTTCTTCGTCATCTATAGATGAATGAGAGATCATGTGACAACTTGCCACATAATCCTCGGGTTCTTCTGACGATTCTTCTCGCTCATCATTGTCATTATCTCCGCCCTCAAGGATATGGTTGAGAAACTCTTGGAGTGTGACCGGGGTTCACGCCTTCTGATTATATTCCTCCAGTGCATCAATATGCCTTTGCAGGTCCGTGCGCTTGTCATTAGACTGTGCGGGGTTCTTGATCTTCTTCTTTTTCTTTGAGGACTTTGACGGCTGGGCTTGGGTATTTTGCCTATCGCTACCAACTCTCGGTGTCGGGCGTGGTTTCAGCATCCCTTCAATGATCTCTGGCTCCAGCGGGCATTTCCATCTAATTTCCCGACATGCCTGAAGATCATTGAGCATTCTCTTAGTCTTTTCTGAAAGAACAATTTCCCATGAAGCTTCCTCTATAAATGAGCATGATGCCCCCGGCGTGTCCACCTTTTTAGGAGCGTGCGATTGTGGCGGGTTTACCCTCCTGTTTTCAGACAGCGCGAATTTGCCTTGTTGGTACTGGTCCTCAAACCAGTTTTTGAAGATGAAGCAATCTACGACTGGGTGGCCCACTATTCGGTTGTAAGGGCAGTAATTGGGATTGTTGACATCGTCCAGTTGCAGTGGGCGTCTCGGATCTGGTAGAGTGATGAGCCTGTTGCGCACTGCCAGTTCGAACAGTCTTCTCATTTTATCCCGAGAGAATGAGTAAGGACGTCTTAGATTTTCTCTGAGTGATCGCTGTCTATCGGCTTGGCGAGCAGCTGGTTTCGGATCACTCGGCTGTTGCTGAGCGTTGGCGACGAAGGTCGCTTTCCCTTTGCCCTTTTCATTCCGAGGCTCCGTCTTTGAGGAGGATGGTCTATGGCCCATCTGGTCCATTTGGGCCAGCTTGTCGATCAAGGCTTAGAAGGTGGTCGGCTTGAAAAACATCATAAACTGGGATATAGTCGCTTGCGTGTCAAGGGTCCCTACGAACATGCCCGCAGAAGGAGCTTCTTCTATGTGTTGTTCGCATCTCGACCATAGGTTCCGCCACCGAATTGCATACTGAACCCATGTTTCTCCCGGCTTCACTCTGGCGTTGATCAACGCCGTGATTGGGGCGCGTTCGCTGGCGCTTGCGAAATGTTGGATGAATAGCAACTCCATTTCCGTGAATGTTTTGATGGAGTCATTCGGAAGCTCCGAGTACCATTTAAATGCCGTCTCCGCTAAACTACCGATGTACTGGCGAAGTAGCAATTTGTCGTCACCTCCAGTATTGCCGCATAGAGTCCTGAACTGAGTGACGTGCTGATGGGGATTTCTTATCCCCTTATATAAGTGAAATTTAGGGATCGTATATCCCGGTTGGTACTTAATTTGATCTTACAAGTCTGGATAGGGTCGTCCAGTTCCGACGACTTGGCCGGCAGCTTCGCTTGCCTGATGAGCTCGTATTTGTTGAGCTATGTAGTCATCAAGCGCAGCTTTCGAGATTGTCTCTTCCCTGGCTGTTGATAGTGCCGGAAAAGGGTTTGATGTCTCTCCTCTCTCGTCTTCAATGATTATTGGGTGATCTTCGGCTGGAGGGTCCGGCTGGATCATCATGCCCACCATATCTTGGAACAGAGCGCCATTAGTTTTATATTAGCCATTTGTTCCACGGCTTCTTTATCCTTCTATTCAAGCATTCTTCGGAGAAACTCGGCGTCAGTTTCCTGCTCCTGGCGTTGTTCTAACGATGCTTCCGGGCTTTCTTTCTGCCCAGTAAGTGCGGCCATCTTTGTCAGCATCTCCTGGAGTTTCTGTTGTTACTCCTGAGCCTTTGTTATGGACCGCGTAAGTAGTCGATGACCCCAGAAGCATGGCTTTTCTCTTTTCCAGAAGCCATGTAGACGGTGTGCACTACCATGCCCCCAGACTTGGGACTTTTAGGTTCAATGCCCTTGAGATTTTTTGTAGGAACGGGGATCTTCTCCGGCCTTCTCCTTTTATGGGCGGTCGAAGTTGAGGGGGCTGTTGCAGACGATACTTTCCGTGGTATGACGGCGGGATGATCCTCTTCTTGCCGGAACTTCATTTTCTTCTGTTGGTGGGAGTAGTCTTTGTCGATCATAGAGTCTTGGACTCTTCGCCAAACCCTATGGATTTTGGGGGACAGCCGCTGAGGGAGCTGCTCCGGCTTTGCCTTAGTAACATTTTCAGCGGGTGGAGGAGACCTTTTTAGTACGGCAATTGGAGAGTTCTTATGCACCCTCCTGAGCGGCTCAAAGCTGTTCTCAGTTGGAACAGCAGCATCAACTTCTACTATTGGAGTTGGTGGGTGATCTGTCGAAAATACTGTATTTCTAACACGGCAATTTCCCTACCTTTTGCAGTCAAGTAGAGGTATCCGGTTTTCATATCACACATATTTGCAAAACACATGTAAAATACGGGATTACTTGTACTGTGTACTAAAACCAGCATTTTTTAGGGAAATTGTGTGTTTTTCATGGCATCGCATTATCCTTGTATTGCGCAACTCTTGTCTTGGAGTCTATGCAGGAAATTCCGGAAGCAGAGCTTAAAATTGGAGGAAGATCTGATAAAAGAAACGCCAACTCAAAGCCTGAATATCTGGTAGTGATACAGAAGGCCAAATAAAAATACAAGCATCAGAAAGAGGCCCACCAGTCAGCCCAAGAATTACCATGTAAAAAGAAAGCTCCAAGCCCACTAAAAGGCCGCGGATCCGCGGTACAAACCCCATTGGCGCGGCGGATCCGCGGCCTTATGAAGAGATCAAGCAACCCAATTTTGTCACATGCCTAATTCTAACGGGCAAAGCTTCCAGAAGACCCCAGAAGCTCCACGTGGCACATCTAGAAGGCTCGGCTCAACAAACTCTTGGAGGGAAATTCAAAATTTAAGCCTAACTAACTTTTTGGAGGGAAATTCAAATTTAAAGCTTAACTAACTTTTTGGAGGGAAATTTAAATCACTTGGATAACTAACTTGTGGGGGGAAATTTCAAATTTCAATCCTAGATCTAAAATATTTGAGGCCTATAAAAAGGAGCTTAGATCAAGGTTGCAAATTGTTCAAGAATTATCACCATCTTCTACCCACAAGTTTAGTGACAAAAGCTTGTGCCAAATTCAAATTCCCATCTCCAATTCAAAATCAAGATCAAGATCCCGAGATCAATTTGAGCAAGAGAGCCTTCAACCTTTAGCAAGCGACGCCGGATTTCCAACGGAGCAAGAGATCCACGCCGATCCGCGACTCAAGGAGCCGAGCGAAGCCGAAATCGACGATCTAGTTCCTTCCTTTTGTAAATTCAAGAGAGTTGTAACGAAATTTGTCGATAAATAAAGGTGAATTTTCTATATCTTGCTTATCTTTTAATTCAAGCATAATGATTAGAATTCAATTTGTGGTTGTGTTTGTGATCATGATGTTTGAGTAATCTCCGCTCGTGTAGGAGTTGTGACGATCTTTAGATGATGATGATTTAGATATTTTTACAATTCTTAAATCCTATAATGTTTGGAAATTCTAGTAAATCAAATGATTAATAACCTAGTTTTGAGATGATGCTTTCTTGATCGTGTTCACTCAAAACTAGGGAACAACAATTAATCATTTGATTAACTAGAAGCTAGAATTTGAATGCGATCCATTGAAAGGACAAAGGATGAGTTGCGAGATCCCTAATTTCCTCGCAAGATCCTTAACCCTCAATGAGTTTGCATCGATCTAGTATCAATTCATTAATGGATAAGAATTAGTAATCTTTAGATCTCATCACATCTATAGATCCGATCTACTCCTACGAGCCATACTTCTAGTCTTGATTGTTGGTTGGAAATTATCTCTCATCCCTATTCTTGCTCTTTGATGTTTCTTTTAGATCTAGATTTTTCTTACTTTTTTGATCTACAATTACAAATCATGAATTGTTTTCTTTTCTTTGCCCTAAATTTTCAACTCGTCTAATTCAAGAATTGAACGGAACTCACTTTCCCTGTGGACGATCCGCACTCACTTACAATCTACATCCGACACCGTAGTTGATTGCGGTCAATTAATTTTTGGTTGTGATTTCTAAAATCTATTTTCTAATACAACACAATCGGAAAATCTTCTCAATCAAAATGGCGCCGTTGCCGGGGATCGTGTGCTATTTGTTCATTTTTTGAAATTTGAGTTGAAAAGTTTATTCCATCTAAAAATTTTAAAGATCAAAACTCGCGCAAACACTAATACGTGTTGTTGTGGTTAATTGCAAGGAGATCTGGAGCTTACTGAGAAATTGGAAAATTATTTGGAGAATTCCAGAGGACCAAGGAAGTGATCAGGAGCTCTCTGGAGAAATTTGGTAGAGTGATCTCTTCCCCCCACCGCGATTCCGCGGCAAATACCTACCTAAGGCGGCGGTTCCGCGGCCCATTAAGGAGCTCTCTGTAAAATCTTTTGCAGGTAATCTCTAACTTTCTTATCTCCTCTTTAAAATCTGCTCCAACTAACAATTTGTTGCAGGTTTCTTTGCAAATAATCGCTGCGCCATAAAAAGCAAAATAAAGTGTGCTTGTTTTTTATTTTGTGGTTGTTTGCATAATAAATACGGACATTAAGGGGCACGGCCAAATCCAGATTAGGTGGGGAGTTCATTACCCTTCCTAGGCCCCAAAAATCACAAACCTGCATCCGCATTACCCTCATTAATTAAAAAATATCTAGAGATGACTCTAAGGACCGTCGCGCTCACTTAGGACAGAAGAAGGCCGTGGGTAATTCATTGCTTATCCGCGTTTCTCTTGTGGTGCCTAGGAAAGTGTGTCGAAGGCTAGTGGTTACTTAATTAGGCCCACTACTTACGTAGTGGAGAACCTCCCACTTACCTGGCACTTACCTGGCCACAGGAGGGACAAAGAGGCAGTGGAGGATTCTATCCTGCGTCTTGTCTTCTGGCAGTTAGGAGCGGTCTAGAGATTGGACCTAGGTGACCATAAATTTTAGGGTATTGCTTGTTGCATCATATTTTCAAAATCCGTATCATTTTTCAAAACAAACACCACACTCACTTCATTCCCCTAATTATAAATCACGCTGCCACTTGTACTAACCCCTTTTAGTACAAGATAGGCTGGACACGGGATTCTAGTGCCCGACTTGTCCGTGTCCCCTCGATCGACTCCGAAGTCGGTATTTCTCCATTTACCTTTCTTTTACCTCCCACCACACCCACACCGATGGATCAGTCTCCATCAAACCTCTTTACCGCAACTCTGCCGCCGTCCGTTGGTGCGCAGATTCCACCCCGCATCTCTCTCCAAGAGAGGTGTTACCCTTTGCGAGGTCCTCTTTCGACCTGCTTATCCATTCCACCAGCCAACGGGGATAACTTTGAGATTAAGCCCCAGTACATCAACCTTCTACCCAAATTCCACGGTCTCGAGACTGAAGACGCGTACGTTTTTATTACCAAATTTGAAAACGTATGCGCAATGATGGGTACATCACAACTTTCTGTGGATGCCATGCGTCTACGACTTCTTCCATTTACCTTGTGCGATATAGCCGAGAAGTGGCTGTGTAACACCACCGCACATTCCATCACGAATTGGGAAGAATTCGTTGCAGCATTCCTTAAGAAATTCTACCCTATGCAAAAGACAGCTCGAATCCGTAGTGAACTCCATCAATTCTCCCAGCTTCCGGCTGAACCATTTTCAAAATACTTTGACCGATTCAAGGATCTTTTGGTTCAATGCCCACATCACGGCATCCCGAGATGGGAACTTTGCCGAATCATATATAAGGGCAGTAACCCTACCACTAAACAAAACCTTGAAAATATGTGTCAAGGTACCATTATGACCAAGGATGATGGGGAAGCATGGAAATTTTTAGAAGAGTTCGCTGAAAAGTCACTTCAGTGGGAGACTGGAACCCAGCCATCGAGTAGGGGTGGCATACACTAAATAGACGTGTCCATAGGTGTTCGAGCTGAGATGGCAGCAATGCAAAAGAAGCTCGACGCTATGGAACACAAATTCCTAGCAGCCTCCCTAAACCCAATGTCGCTCCCCAAAACCGTTTGTGGGTGCTGTTCTGATCCTTCTCACTTGACGGAAGAATGTCCATTAAACTCTCAGTTTCGAGGTCTCGAGCATACTAATGCCGCATTCCAAAGACCTGGAAACGACCCTTTTTCTTCCACATACAATCAGGGTTGGAGGAATCACCCGAATTTTGCTTGGAACCAGTCCCAAAACACGGTTCCAAACCCGAATCAATTCCAACGGGTCCCTCCACCACAACAGCAACCACTTCAGCTCACCCAGCACCCCTACCAGTCACCAAATTTCCAAAACCAGGTCAACACTCCTGCACCTTCTAATCCTATGCAGTCGACCTGTTCTGATGAGTTCTCTCAATTCGCTCAAACCATGAAATCACTCATGTCAAATTTTATGGAAGTGTCGGCCGAGGTTAAGTCTTCTGTTGGTGAGATAAAGAAAAACTCAGCATCCCAAGCTGAGAGTATCAAAACGATGGAAGCTGAGATTGCACGACTTAAGGCCGAAATGAGTGCAAGAGAAAAAGGGAAACTCCCAGCTCAACCTGTACCCAATCCTGGCTATTCACATCATGTGAATGCAATCACCACGTTGAGATCTGGGAGAGTGCTGGATAACCATGTTGGGGAATAAGTTGATGATATTGATGATCCTATCAACACCCCGGCTGAGACCTTTCCTCACACACACGCTTCTGCTTCTGATTCTTGTTCTTCTACCCCACCGCCTTCTCACGAGCCTATTCTCCATTTCCCTCTAGGCTCAACACCTCAGCCCACCTCTTTTACTCCTCCACAGACGATCCCCACTTCTATTTTGGGATCGTGGCCACACACACTTCCTTCTCCTATGATGGACCCAGCGCTCATTGCTAAAGCACCTTATCCTAATCGGTTAAGGGCTAACACATCAAGTCCACATATGGAGAAGATTATGGACATGTTCAAGCAAGTTAACATCAACATCCCTCTCCTAGATGCGATTCAACAAGTCCCCGCTTATGCGAAAATTCTTAAGGACTTGTGCACTAGGAAGAGGAAGACTCAAGTGCCAAAGAATGTCTTCATGTCTAATAGCATTAGCACTGCTTTTATCCCTCCGCTACCAAAGAAACGTAAGGACCCAGGATGTCCTACGATATCGATTTCTATTGGGGATAAACACATCAATCGTGCTCTTTTAGACCTTGGCGCCAGTGTTAACCTGCTTCCTTTCTCAGTCTATGAGCAACTAGGGATCGGAGAGTTGAAACCTGCCCATTGCACTCTCCAGATGGCTGACCGATCAATCACCAAACCTAGGGGTGAACTGGAGGATGTGTTAATAAAAATCGGGGAATTCGTATTCCCCGTGGATTTTATTGTACTTGATACACAGCCTGTAGCGAACCCCCGGAATCAAATTCCGGTGATTTTAGGTCGCCCCTTTTTGGCCACTTCCAATGCTATCATCAACTGTCGTAATGGCTCTATGACCCTATCCTTCGGGAATAGGTCAATAGAGCTGAACATTTACAAGATTGGAAGTGTACCCTCCGAACCTACTGCTCATGTCTGCTCTGTCGACTTAATGGATGTCGACAGCAGCGAATTTGATGATCCTCCTGATACCGATCTTGACTCTTTTCATACGTTGTTGTTTGACCCAACTATGTATCATACACATACGGACTCTTCCACCGAGATGTCCGGGTCAACAACTAACACCGATTATGAATTGCTTTTAGAGTCTGAAGATCACCCCGCACTTTGTGATGACATTATTCTTCGGGGTATTGATGAAACTTTTGAGGAGATCTTCGCTGATGAACTCGCATTTCTGAATAACACGGGTGTTGAGATAAATCATGTCCCAATCACTGAAATTGAACCTCCACCCCTTCCTCTGAATTGTAAAAAGAATGCGAGTAATCCATCACATTCACTGCTTCGTCTCTCCAAAATGAGATGCACACACACTCTCTTCCACCCCTTACCCTTTCCCCACTTCTTCTTCCACCAACCCGAGCACTGTATTGATAAAATCTTCGAATGGTTGGTGTTGATCTTTGGTCTTTGCAAAGCTTGGCATCGACCAATGGTTCTTGACCCCCTCATGTGATTTTCAAAGCTTAACATTGCATAACTCAAGTTTGGGGGGGGGGCAATTTTTCTGGCTCTTGGAAAGAAAATTTTTACAAAAATATCGAGTCAAGAATAAGTTTGGGGGAGGGTTTTCACTTATATATTTTGCCCCCACTAATAAATCCCTCCCAGACTTACAGGTTTTGTAGATATAGCGGGTGGCAACAGTGAGGACACTGTTGAAAACAAGTTTGGGGGAGGTTTGTGCTTAGTTTTGCATCATGTGCATATCATTTGCATAAGCACAAAACATTTCTTTAAAAAAACCATAAAAAATTTAAAAATTTTCAAAACCCATAAAAATTTTGTGTAAAGATTTTTTGTAAATAATTTTTCAAAACCCATAAAAAACCTATAAAAATTTAAAAATTTTCAAAATCCATAAAAATTCAAAAAAAATTTCAAAACTCATAAAAATTTAAAAAATTTTCAAAATATAAAAATATTTAATATTTATGATAATAAAAGATTAGATAGTGAACAATTACATCCATGAGATTAGAAAAATTTAAGAAAACTGAGAAAATTAGAAGTTTTCTTATACGAACTAGTAATAAGTAGTTATGAGCCGTTGTCCCAAGGGTTAGTAAGATGAAGGACGTCACTAATCTGAGGATAAAAATAAGTCTGAAAAATAGTTTCTATTCTGGAAAGCCAAACATTTTGAATGTTGATACCCTGCTATTCGCACTTACACACGTCTTAAAGCCTGGGATAGTAGAGGATACCTTGAAATGCTCTTGTCTTAAAGCCGATGTATGAAAAAAAAATGAAGAAAGTGGTGAGAAAAAAAATGGACACTGGTTTTGTTATCACCAAGGGCAATAAAAAAATCTATAGCAATGGTGCCTTTTCACCTAGTGCCCTAAGGCCAACTGGTCTGGGAGTCACTGCTATACCTAAGGTGGTGCAAGACGAGGAAAATACACCAAATAAGCAAGCACATGAGTAATCGGTCGGTTAGTACCTCAAGAAGTATTAACGGTCGCATGAAAGTGTGTGAGCTCATCAAAATTAAAAAAAGTACTGAGGCTGATGGGCAAGAATATGATAGCTTGAATTGAATTCTCCGGGTGTAGGGATGTCCTTTACACACACGCAGGGTGATATGATCGATGTTTGGAATAAAGATAGGAATGAAGAATAAGACGATGTTTTATTGAGGGAGGACGTGATTTCTAACATCTTTTCATGACCATTAAGATAGGGCTCATGACAACCGAAAAGCTAGCTTAGTTGGAAACCCTAATTTTCAAGGTTTTTCTTTTACAATTCTTGTCTTTGAATGTAATATTCATGATCTTCCTTTTATTATTGGATTTTGTGGGTGCAATCCGCTGAAAACCCTCAGGAGACAACACTCCTCCTACTAGGGACACCTAGAGGTTTAAAGGCTTGTTGCACGTGCTCAGTGCAATCGTGTTGCCTACGAAAGTGTGCTTTTCTCTTTCTTTATTTTCTCCTTCTCTTTTTAATAAAACTGTTCGATCGAGACGATCGAAATAAGTTTGGGGGAATTTGATCTGTCGAAAATACTGTATTTCTAACATGGCAATTTCCCTACCTTTTGCAGTCAAGTAGAGGTATCCGGTTTTCATATCACACATATTTGCAAAACACATGTAAAATACGGGATTACTTGTACTGTGTACTAAAACCAGCATTTTTTAGGGAAATTGTGTGTTTTTCATGGCATCGCATTATCCTTGTATTGCGCAACTCTTGTCTTGGAGTCTATGCAGGAAATTCCGGAAGCAGAGCTTAAAATTGGAGGAAGATCTGATAAAAGAAACGCCAACTCAAAGCCTGAATATCTGGTAGTGATACAGAAGGCCAAATAAAAATACAAGCATCAGAATGAGGCCCACCAGTCAGCCCAAGAATTACCATGTAAAAAGAAAGCTCCAAGCCCACTAAAAGGCCGCGGATCCGCGGTACAAACCCCATTGGCGCGGCGGATCCGCGGCCTTATGAAGAGATCAAGCAACCCAATTTTGTCACATGCCTAATTCTAACGGGCAAAGCTTCCAGAAGACCCCAGAAGCTCCACGTGGCACATCTAGAAGGCTCGGCTCAACAAACTCTTGGAGGGAAATTCAAAATTTAAGCCTAACTAACTTTTTGGAGGGAAATTCAAATTTAAAGCTTAACCAACTTTTTGGAGGGAAATTTAAATCACTTGGATAACTAACTTGTGGGGGGAAATTTCAAATTTCAATCCTAGATCTAAAATATTTGATGCCTATAAAAAGGAGCTTAGATCAAGGTTGCAAATTGTTCAAGAATTATCACCATCTTCTACCCACAAGTTTAGTGACAAAAGCTTGTGCCAAATTCAAATTCCCATCTCCAATTCAAAATCAAGATCAAGATCCCGAGATCAATTTGAGCAAGAGAGCCTTCAACCTTTAGCAAGCGACGCCGGATTTCCAACGGAGCAAGAGATCCACGCCGATCCGCGACTCAAGGAGCCGAGCGAAGCCGAAATCGACGATCTAGTTCCTTCCTTTTGTAAATTCAAGAGAGTTGTAACGAAATTTGTCGATAAATAAAGGTGAATTTTCTATATCTTGCTTATCTTTTAATTCAAGCATAATGATTAGAATTCAATTTGTGGTTGTGTTTGTGATCATGATGTTTGAGTAATCTCCGCTCGTGTAGGAGTTGTGACGATCTTTAGATGATGATGATTTAGATATTTTTACAATTCTTAAATCCTATAATGTTTGGAAATTCTAGTAAATCAAATGATTAATAACCTAGTTTTGAGATGATGCTTTCTTGATCGTGTTCACTCAAAACTAGGGAACAACAATTAATCATTTGATTAACTAGAAGCTAGAATTTGAATGCGATCCATCGAAAGGACAAAGGATGAGTTGCGAGATCCCTAATTTCCTCGCAAGATCCTTAACCCTCAATGAGTTTGCATCGATCTAGTATCAATTCATTAATGGATAAGAATTAGTAATCTTTAGATCTCATCACATCTATAGATCCGATCTACTCCTACGAGCCATACTTCTAGTCTTGATTGTTGGTTGGAAATTATCTCTCATCCCTATTCTTGCTCTTTGATGTTTCTTTTAGATCTAGATTTTTCTTACTTTTTTGATCTACAATTACAAATCATGAATTGTTTTCTTTTCTTTGCCCTAAATTTTCAACTCGTCTAATTCAAGAATTGAACGGAACTCACTTTCCCTGTGGACGATCCGCACTCACTTACAATCTACATCCGACACCGTAGTTGATTGCGGTCAATTAATTTTTGGTTGTGATTTCTAAAATCTATTTTCTAATACAACACAATCGGAAAATCTTCTCAATCAAAATGGCGCCGTTGCCGGGGATCGTGTGCTATTTGTTCATTTTTTGAAATTTGAGTTGAAAAGTTTATTCCATCTAAAAATTTTAAAGATCAAAACTCGCGCAAACACTAATACGTGTTGTTGTGGTTAATTGCAAGGAGATCTGGAGCTTACTGAGAAATTGGAAAATTATTTGGAGAATTCCAGAGGACCAAGGAAGTGATCAGGAGCTCTCTGGAGAAATTTGGTAGAGTGATCTCTTCCCCCCACCGCGATTCCGCGGCAAATACCTACCTAAGGCGGCGGTTCCGCGGCCCATTAAGGAGCTCTCTGTAAAATCTTTTGCAGGTAATCTCTAACTTTCTTATCTCCTCTTTAAAATCTGCTCCAACTAACAATTTGTTGCAGGTTTCTTTGCAAATAATCGCTGCGCCATAAAAAGCAAAATAAAGTGTGCTTGTTTTTTATTTTGTGGTTGTTTGCATAATAAATACGGACATTAAGGGGCACGGCCAAATCCAGATTAGGTGGGGTGTTCATTACCCTTCCTAGGCCCCAAAAATCACAAACCTGCATCCGCATTACCCTCATTAATTAAAAAATATCTAGAGATGACTCTAAGGACCGTCGCGCTCACTTAGGACAGAAGAAGGCCGTGGGTAATTCATTGCTTATCCGCGTTTCTCTTGTGGTGCCTAGGAAAGTGTGTCGAAGGCTAGTGGTTACTTAATTAGGCCCACTACTTACGTAGTGGAGAACCTCCCACTTACCTGACACTTACCTGGCCACAGGAGGGACAAAGAGGCAGTGGAGGATTCTATCCTGCGTCTTGTCTTCTGGCAGTTAGGAGCGGTCTAGAGATTGGACCTAGGTGACCATAAATTTTAGGGTATTGCTTGTTGCATCATATTTTCAAAATCCGTATCATTTTTCAAAACAAACACCACACTCACTTCATTCCCCTAATTATAAATCACGCTGCCACTTGTACTAACCCCTTTTAGTACAAGATAGGCTGGACACGGGATTCTAGTGTCCGACTTGTCCGTGTCCCCTCGATCGACTCCGAAGTCGGTATTTCTCCATTTACCTTTCTTTTACCTCCCACCACACCCACACCGATGGATCAGTCTCCATCAAACCTCTTTACCGCTACTCTGCCGCCGTCTGTTGGTGCGCAGATTCCACCCCGCATCTCTCTCCAAGAGAGGTGTTACCCTTTGCGAGGTCCTCTTTCGACCTGCTTATCCATTCCACCAGCCAACGGGGATAACTTTGAGATTAAGCCCCAGTACATCAACCTTCTACCCAAATTCCATGGTCTCGAGACTGAAGACGCGTACGTTTTTATTACCAAATTTGAAAACGTATGCGCAATGATGGGTACATCACATCTTTCTGTGGATGCCATGCGCCTACGACTTCTTCCATTTACCTTGTGAGATATAGCCGAGAAGTGGCTGTATAACACCACCGCACATTCCATCACGAATTGGGAAGAATTCGTTGCAGCATTCCTTAAGAAATTCTACCCTATGCAAAAGACAGCTCGAATCCGTAGTGAACTCTATCAATTCTCCTAGCTTCCGGCTGAACCATTTTCAAAATACTTTGACCGATTCAAGGATCTTTTGGTTCAATGCCCACATCACGGCATCCCGAGATGGGAACTTTGCCGAATCATATATGAGGGCAGTAACCCTACCACTAAACAAAACCTTGAAAATATGTGTCAAGGTACCTTTATGACCAAGGATGATGGGGAAGCATGGAAATTTTTAGAAGAGTTCGCTGAAAAGTCACTTCAGTGGGAGACTGGAACCCAGCCATCGAGTAGGGGTGGCATACACCAAATAGACGTGTCCATAGGTGTTCGAGCTGAGATGGCAGCAATGCAAAAGAAGCTCGACGCTATGGAACACAAATTCCTAGCAGCCTCCCTAAACCCAATGTCGCTCCCCAAAACCGTTTGTGGGTGCTGTTCTGATCCTTCTCACTTGACGGAAGAATGTCCATTAAACTCTCAGTTTCGAGGTCTCGAGCATACTAATGCCGCATTCCAAAGACCTGGAAACGACCCTTTTTCTTCCACATACAATCAGGGTTGGAGGAATCACCCGAATTTTGCTTGGAACCAGTCCCAAAACACGGTTCCAAACCCGAATCAATTCCAACGGGTCCCTCCACCACAACAGCAACCACTTCAGCTCACCCAGCACCCCTACCAGTCACCAAATTTCCAAAACCAGGTCAACACTCCTGCACCTTCTAATCCTATGCAGTCGACCTGTTCTGATGAGTTCTCTCAATTCGCTCAAACCATGAAATCACTCATGTCAAATTTTATGGAAGTGTCGGCCGAGGTTAAGTCTTCTGTTGGTGAGATAAAGAAAAACTCAGCATCCCAAGCTGAGAGTATCAAAACGATGGAAGCTGAGATTGCACGACTTAAGGCCGAAATGAGTGCAAGAGAAAAAGGGAAACTCCCAGCTCAACCTGTACCCAATCCTGGCTATTCACATCATGTGAATGCAATCACCACGTTGAGATCTGGGAGAGTGCTGGATAACCATGTTGGGGAAGAAGTTGATGATATTGATGATCCTATCAACACCCCGGCTGAGACCTTTCCTCACACACACGCTTCTGCTTCTGATTCTTGTTCTTCTACCCCACCGCCTTCTCACGAGCCTATTCTCCATTTCCCTCTAGGCTCAACACCTCAGCCCACCTCTTTTACTCCTCCACAGACGATCCCCACTTCTATTTTGGGATCGGGGCCACACACACTTCCTTCTCCTATGATGGACCCAGCGCTCATTGCTAAAGCACCTTATCCTAATCGGTTAAGGGCTAACACATCAAGTCCACATATGGAGAAGATTATGGACATGTTCAAGCAAGTTAACATCAACATCCCTCTCCTAGATGCGATTCAACAAGTCCCCGCTTATGCGAAAATTCTTAAGGACTTGTGCACTAGGAAGAGGAAGACTCAAGTGCCAAAGAAGGTCTTCATGTCTAATAGCATTAGCACTGCTTTTATCCCTCCGCTACCAAAGAAACGTAAGGACCCAGGATGTCCTACGATATCGATTTCTATTGGGGATAAACACATCAATCGTGCTCTTTTAGACCTTGGCGCCAGTGTTAACCTGCTTCCTTTCTCAGTCTATGAGCAACTAGGGATCGGAGAGTTGAAACCTGCCCATTGCACTCTCCAGATGGCTGACCGATCAATCACCAAACCTAGGGGTGAACTGGAGGATGTGTTAATAAAAATCGGGGAATTCGTATTCCCCGTGGATTTTATTGTACTTGATACACAGCCTGTAGCGAACCCCCGGAATCAAATTCCGGTGATTTTAGGTCGCCCCTTTTTGGCCACTTCCAATGCTATCATCAACTGTCGTAATGGCTCTATGACCCTATCCTTCGGGAATAGGTCAATAGAGCTGAACATTTACAAGATTGGAAGTGTACCCTCCGAACCTACTGCTCATGTCTGCTCTGTCGACTTAATGGAAGTCGACAGCAGCGAATTTGATGATCCTCCTGATACCGATCTTGACTCTTTTCATACGTTGTTGTTTGACCCAACTATGTATCATACACATACGGACTCTTCCACCGAGATGTCCGGGTCAACAACTAACACCGATTATGAATTGCTTTTAGAGTCTGAAGATCACCCCGCACATTGTGATGACATTATTCTTCGGGGTATTGATGAAACTTTTGAGGAGATCTTCGCTGATGAACTCGCATTTCTGAATAACACGGGTGTTGAGATAAATCATGTCCCAATCACTGAAATTGAACCTCCACCCCTTCCTCTGAATTGTAAAAAGAATGCGAGTAATCCATCACATTCACTGCTTCGTCTCTCCAAAATGAGATGCACACACACTCTCTTCCACCCCTTACCCTTTCCCCACTTCTTCTTCCACCAACCCGAGCACTGTATTGATAAAATCTTCGAATGGTTGGTGTTGATCTTTGGTCTTTGCAAAGCTTGGCATCGACCAATGGTTCTTGACCCCCTCATGTGATTTTCAAAGCTTAACATTGCATAACTCAAGTTTGGGGGGGGGGCAATTTTTCTGGCTCTTGGAAAGAAAATTTTTACAAAAATATCGAGTCAAGAATAAGTTTGGGGGAGGGTTTTCACTTATATATTTTGCCCCCACTAATAAATCCCTCCCAGACTTACAGGTTTTGTAGATATAGCGGGTGGCAACAGTGAGGACACTGTTGAAAACAAGTTTGGGGGAGGTTTGTGCTTAGTTTTGCATCATGTGCATATCATTTGCATAAGCACAAAACATTTCTTTAAAAAAACCATAAAAAATTTAAAAATTTTCAAAACCCATAAAAATTTTGTGTAAAGATTTTTTGTAAATAATTTTTCAAAACCCATAAAAAACCTATAAAAATTTAAAAATTTTCAAAATCCATAAAAATTCAAAAAAAAATTCAAAACTCATAAAAATTTAAAAAAATTTCAAAATATAAAAATATTTAATATTTATGATAATAAAAGATTAGATAGTGAACAATTACATCCATGAGATTAGAAAAATTTAAGAAAACTGAGAAAATTAGAAGTTTTCTTATACGAACTAGTAATAAGTAGTTATGAGCCGTTGTCCCAAGGGTTAGTAAGATGAAGGACGTCACTAATCTGAGGATAAAAATAAGTCTGAAAAATAGTTTCTATTCTGGAAAGCCAAACATTTTGAATGTTGATACCCTGCTATTCGCACTTACACACGTCTTAAAGCCTGGGATAGTAGAGGATACCTTGAAATGCTCTTGTCTTAAAGCCGATGTATGAAAAAAAAAATGAAGAAAGTGGTGAGAAAAAAAATGGACACTGGTTTTGTTATCACCAAGGGCAATAAAAAAATCTATAGCAAGGGTGCCTTTTCACCTAGTGCCCTAAGGCCAACTGGTCTGGGAGTCACTGCTATACCTAAGGTGGTGCAAGACGAGGAAAATATACCAAATAAGCAAGCACATGAGTAATCGGTCGGTTAGTACCTCAAGAAGTATTAACGGTCGCATGAAAGTGTGTGAGCTCATCAAAATTTAAAAAAGTACTGAGGCTGATGGGCAAGAGTATGATAGCTTGAATTGAATTCTCCGGGTGTAGGGATGTCCTTTACACACACGCAGGGTGATATGATCGATGTTTGGAATAAAGATAGGAATGAAGAATAAGACGATGTTTTATTGAGGGAGGACGTGATTTCTAACATCTTTTCATGACCATTAAGATAGGGCTCATGACAACCGAAAAGCTAGCTTAGTTGGAAACCCTAATTTTCAAGGCTTTTCTTTTACAATTCTTGTCTTTAAATGTAATATTCATGATCTTCCTTTTATTATTGGATTTTGTGGGTGCAATCCGCTGAAAACCCTCAGGAGACAACACTCCTCCTACTAGGGACACCTAGAGGTTTAAAGGCTTGTTGCACGTGCTCAGTGCAATCGTGTTGCCTACGAAAGTGTGCTTTTCTCTTTCTTTATTTTCTCCTTCTCTTTTTAATAAAACTGTTCGATCGAAACGATCGAAAATAAGTTTGGGGGAATTTGATCTGTCGAAAATACTGTATTTCTAACACGGCAATTTCCCTACCTTTGCAGTCAAGTAGAGGTATCCGGTTTTCATATCACACATATTTGCAAAACACATGTAAAATACGGGATTACTTGTACTGTGTACTAAAACCAGCATTTTTTAGGGAAATTGTGTGTTTTTCATGGCATCGCATTATCCTTGTATTGCGCAACTCTTGTCTTGGAGTCTATGCAGGAAATTCCGGAAGCAGAGCTTAAAATTGGAGGAAGATCTGATAAAAGAAACGCCAACTCAAAGCCTGAATATCTGGTAGTGATACAGAAGGCCAAATAAAAATACAAGCATCAGAATGAGGCCCACCAGTCAGCCCAAGAATTACCATGTAAAAAGAAAGCTCCAAGCCCACTAAAAGGCCGCGGATCCGCGGTACAAACCCCATTGGCGCGGCGGATCCGCGGCCTTATGAAGAGATCAAGCAACCCAATTTTGTCACATGCCTAATTCTAACGGGCAAAGCTTCCAGAAGACCCCAGAAGCTCCACGTGGCACATCTAGAAGGCTCGGCTCAACAAACTCTTGGAGGGAAATTCAAAATTTAAGCCTAACTAACTTTTTGGAGGGAAATTCAAATTTAAAGCTTAACTAACTTTTTGGAGGGAAATTTAAATCACTTGGATAACTAACTTGTGGGGGGAAATTTCAAATTTCAATCCTAGATCTAAAATATTTGAGGCCTATAAAAAGGAGCTTAGATCAAGGTTGCAAATTGTTCAAGAATTATCACCATCTTCTACCCACAAGTTTAGTGACAAAAGCTTGTGCCAAATTCAAATTCCCATCTCCAATTCAAAATCAAGATCAAGATCCCGAGATCAATTTGAGCAAGAGAGCCTTCAACCTTTAGCAAGCGACGCCGGATTTCCAACGGAGCAAGAGATCCACGCCGATCCGCGACTCAAGGAGCCGAGCGAAGCCGAAATCGACGATCTAGTTCCTTCCTTTTGTAAATTCAAGAGAGTTGTAACGAAATTTGTCGATAAATAAAGGTGAATTTTCTATATCTTGCTTATCTTTTAATTCAAGCATAATGATTAGAATTCAATTTGTGGTTGTGTTTGTGATCATGATGTTTGAGTAATCTCCGCTCGTGTAGGAGTTGTGACGATCTTTAGATGATGATGATTTAGATATTTTTACAATTCTTAAATCCTATAATGTTTGGAAATTCTAGTAAATCAAATGATTAATAACCTAGTTTTGAGATGATGCTTTCTTGATCGTGTTCACTCAAAACTAGGGAACAACAATTAATCATTTGATTAACTAGAAGCTAGAATTTGAATGCGATCCATCGAAAGGACAAAGGATGAGTTGCGAGATCCCTAATTTCCTCGCAAGATCCTTAACCCTCAATGAGTTTGCATCGATCTAGTATCAATTCATTAATGGATAAGAATTAGTAATCTTTAGATCTCATCACATCTATAGATCCGATTTACTCCTACGAGCCATACTTCTAGTCTTGATTGTTGGTTGGAAATTATCTCTCATCCCTATTCTTGCTCTTTGATGTTTCTTTTAGATCTAGATTTTTCTTACTTTTTTGATCTACAATTACAAATCATGAATTGTTTTCTTTTCTTTGCCCTAAATTTTCAACTCGTCTAATTCAAGAATTGAACGGAACTCACTTTCCCTGTGGACGATCCGCACTCACTTACAATCTACATCCGACACCGTAGTTGATTGCGGTCAATTAATTTTTGGTTGTGATTTCTAAAATCTATTTTCTAATACAACACAATCGGAAAATCTTCTCAATCAGTGGGGTATGTCCAGAAGGGGAACTACCCCTAGCTTTCCTCACTCGGCGCTAGTGGCGACGTCGAGCATGTCATGCGGCCAGGCTCACCTCTGTTGTCGGGGTAGCTTCGTCATGCCCCCTGACCTGATGAGAAGTTGCTGTCGGTGTCAGCCTGTTGAAGACTGACGTCCGTTGAGAGGGAACGTATAATCTGTCGAAGACCGACTTTCGAGTAGGGGAAGTAGTTTCGATGACACCACCAGCAGCGGGAGTTGGAATGGCCAGTCTTGTGAAGATCGATCCCTTAGCAGGAGAAGCCCCTCTGATGAGTTCGTTTACCGGAGCTGGAATGGCTATCCACTTCGGGATAACTCCTTTGGGTATTGCAGGCTTCTTCATGGGCCCCCTTGAGCTTTGACCTAGTCTGTTAAAGATCGAGGCGTTGGAATTGGATGACCCGTTAAGAGGGGTCGTGGTAGTTGTAAGCCAATCAAAGACCGACTTTGGAGCTTCCTGTGACGGCACTGGAGCGTTGAAGCTCATTGGTGGGAGCATGGTCCCGAAGAACAATCCAGTGGTGGCCTGTGTCACCTGTTCCACCGACATTGCGAAGATAGAGGCCGCTTGGGGCCCATAAGTTACTCGTCCTGATGGGGCGGAGCGATAGTTGCTGTTGCAATTGGTGCAGTTGGAAGCCATTGACGTCATCTTCACTTCTGCATGGAGAAAGACACCAAATCTTAGTACCTCGAATCCAGGGGAAACCATATTACACCGTGATTCATTCGCGAACACGACCTACGAAGTGTGAAGTGGAAAGAGGAAAAGGTCCCACTGGGCGTGTCGGAATCTGTTTACCACCGAAAGACGCGACCGTGACGTTGGGACGTCTGGCCTACATTTTGGGGGCAGATGCTATTGGTTTTATCCATCCACCTCTCCGAAGATGCCAAGTTGATTTATGGCACCATGTATCGGAGGTTTGGACAGATGCGGCTGTTGTAGCAGACTTCGTCAGATTCCCCTTCGTTTGCGAGGGATTTTTTGATTGTGGAGACGCTCTTCCCTGCAGGTGCAAGCCTCTGCAGTTAATTATGCTACCGCATCGCGGTAACCACTTTCTCCTTCTCCAGATGTTCACTTCATGTCGTGTGTTTTTGTTTTATTTTTGGTTGCCCGTGGATTGTATACGGAGACTAATTTATGCTGTTGCCTATAGGGCGGGGATTGGTCCAAATCCGTATTTTCTTAGATTTGGGTTTGGTTTGATTTAAGGATCGTTAACCTCGTTTGAGATTAAGATCAACTTAAATGTTTGTTAAGGATACGTTAGTCTAAGTTTTAGACTAAGATCTACTTAACGGGGGTTCAGGATCATTTTTGATCCAACGAAAGAGCATTTGGGCTCTATCGTTTTAGCTTAGGGACATTACGGTCTGTCATTAGTTTAGGGATGTTGCGGTCCATTGTTTAAGGACATCATAGTCCGTGGTTTAAGGACATCAGAGTCCGTAATTTAAAGACATCATAGTCTATTAGGTTTTTAGTTTAAGGACAACATAGTCCATGGTTTAAGGACATCATAGTCCGTGGTTTAAAGACATCATATTCTATGGAGTTTTTAGTTTAAGGACATCATAGTCCATGGTTTAAGGACATCATAGTCCTTAGTTTAAAGACATCATAGTCTATAGAGTTTAGTTTAGGGACGTTGCGGTCCATTAGGTTTAAGGACATCATAGTCCATGTTTAAGGACATCATAGTCCATGGGGTTTTTAGTTTGAGGACATCATAGTCCGTGTTTAAGGACATCATAGTCCGTGGTTTAAGGACATTATAGCCCATCATTTGTTTAAAGACATTGCTGTTCATAATTAGTTTAAGGACATTATGGTCCATAGTTAGTTTAAGGACATTACGGTCCATGGAGTTTAGTTTAGGGACGTTGCGGTCCATTGGGTTTATTGATTGTCGGGACGCGCCACCTCTCTGAAGACGTTGAAGAATTACAACGACATGTATCAGAGGAATGAAGAGATGTACCCTTGAACCAATGCATTTTCATCAGGGACTTGGTAGTCTTGTCTGGTTCTAAGGCCAATTTAGATGAAGACATATGGGCTCAGTCAATTTGGGGTTTTGCCAACCTTGGGCTCAACCCACTTGATTGCTTATTTGGCTTGATCCCCTTTTGTATCAGCACTGCTGAGCATTGATTTAAGTTCTGACACACCTTTTTCTTTTTGTTTTTTTCTAATTCTTTTATATGAAGTGTTAAACAATTTATGGCGTCCACGTGCAGAGCACGCTCGGCGCGAGCACCAAACACTAAGTGCTAAGCACTTTTTATCAAATAGCACCAACGTGAGGAGCACGTGGAGCGCTTGGCGCTGAGCGTCATACTTTGAGTGCTAAACGCTTATTATTAAATAGTGCCCACGTGAGGAGCATGTGGAGTGCTTGGCACTGAGCGCCAGACTTTGAGTGCTAAGCGCTTATTATTAAATAGCGCCCACGCGAGGAGCACGTGGAGCGCTCGGCGCTGAGCGCCAGACTTTGAATGCTAAGCGCTTATTATTAAATAGCACCCATGTGAAGAGCATGTGGAGCGCTCGGCGCTGAGCTCCAGACTTTGAGTGCTAAGCACTTATTATTAAATAGCGTCCATGTGAGGAGCACGTGGAGCGCTCGGCGCTGAGCGCCAGACTTTGAGTGCTAAGCACCGAGTTTTTGTTCTGCCCAATTCAATTCTCTTAGAATTTGATTCTCACTTGTGAAAGACTTCATCTTATAGATCTGAGACCTGGAAAAAGAACTAAGTTCTTCTGATGTAAGAGTTAAACTCTTAGATGTGGAGAAAATGCTATGATCTCTCTTACTTTTATGAAAGACTTTGTCTTATAGATCTGTGATCTGGAAAAAGTACTAAGTTCTTATGATGTGAGAGTTAAACTCTTAGATATGGAGGAGATGCTATGATCTCTCTTCTTTTTATTTACCTTGAGGAGAAATCGTTCTCGTCTTGGAGTTTGAAGTTTAGGGGGGGTTTCTTCTTTACAAGACTTGAAGTCTTGGTTCCTTTATATAGGGGAGGCTGATTTGTTGATTCAGTTAAGGAAATCTCTCATTGAGAGATTTCTTAATTGATTTGGAGAATTTTATCCATCGTCGGATCTTTGATCCAAGGACATCTTTTTTACAGAAGACATTTTTCTTGTTTTTAACAAGATTGGGAAAATATTTTTCCATACAGAGCTTTTCTGTATCTTGGTGATTTTTAATCACCATTGGACCATTGATCCAATGGTGCTCTGATTTACAGAGCACAATCTTTCTTGTTTAAAAAGATTTGAGGAGTATTTCCTTAATCCGAATTTAATTCTGTAATTTGATGACATCTTCGTTGGATCTTTGATCCAAGGGTGGAGAACTTTTAGTTCTGGCGCTGGCGCTCTCGTGCTCTGCACGTGAGGCGCTGCCTCAGAGTTTTTAACTCTTGGCGCTGGCGCCTCTTGCAAGGCACATGAGGCGTTGCCTCAGAGTTTTTAACTCTTGGCGCTGGCGCCCTCGTGCAAGGCATGTGAGGCATTGCCTCAGAGTTTTTAACTCTTGGCGCTGGCGCCCTCGTGCAAGGCACGTGAGGCATTGCCTCAGAGTTTTTAACTCTTATTTAATAGATTTCTTTTTGTGCTTTGCATATTGGCACCCGCGTGAGGAGCACGTAAGGTGCCATCATAGGATTTAATTCTATCCGAGGCAGTACCTACATGCTTTGCATGTAAAACTTTCCCTTTATTTTTATTTTATTGTTATTATTTTATAAAGGAGCAAGTTTTGAGCCAAAATTTTGGCGGGAACAATGTTGTCAAAGCGTTAATACCGGAGTTTGCCGACGGTGAGCTCCGCGCTCGGGTCCCGCTTTTGGTGGATACGCAGCATGGGGCTGGCGCCGGGGGAGGGGCGGTTACGGAAATAGAAGCTCCGGGCCGAGCATGGCGAGATCCGGGCCGAGCCTGCAGCCTGAGCTTTTTTTTTCCCATTATTTTTCTCAAATTTTGTAAGCCTCCCGACACTTTTTGTAAGGCTGAGGAGCCCAGAATACCTTGTAAATACTTTCGGAATATGAATAAAACTGGGTTTATTTTCCTCTTCATGACAATGTGTTTCTTACGTGAGCACTTGAGCTTGTCGGTCTTTTCCTCGATTCAAGTGTTAGGCCATAGGTCGATGACCGGCCTTTTAGATGACGATCGCGTGTCGAGTGTAAGTCAATTAATCGCCAAGTGCAGGAAGGCCGGTGTCCTCCCGCCCCCGGAGTCGAGGTGGAGATCGTTCACTTAGAATAAACCGGAAGATCCCTCAGTGTAGGAAGGTCAGTATCTGCCTATTCCTTAGAGTCGGACCGACGACCACGTCTCTAAGCGTAAGTTGGACAATAGCCAAGTTAGAATTAGTCGGCGTTGACTGATTCCCCCTTAATGTAGTTCCTAGACCCTCGTCTTGGGATGGTTGGAATTTATCACTCGGAAGTTAGCCGAGCAGGGATCTGCGCGGTTGCCCTTTGGTGGGGCTTCGATCTTCAGCGTCGGTGGGTAGGAAGTTACCCGCAAAGGATGTACCGAGCAGAGAAGCAGCTCGGTGGCCTGTTGAAGAGGGCTTTGATCCTTAGCGTAGGTGGGTAAGAAGTTACCCGTTAAGGATTGACCGAGCAGGGAAGCTGCTCGGTGGCCTCGTGAGGAGGGCTTTGATCCTTGGCATAGATGGGTAGGAAACTACCCGTTAGGGATTGACCGAGAAGGGAAGCTGCTCAGTGGCCTCGAGATGAGGGCTTCGATCTTTGGCGTAGGTGGGTAGGAAACTACCCGCCAAGGATTGACCGAGCAGGGAAGATGCTCGGTGGCCTCGTGAGGAGGTCTTTGATCCTTGTCGTAGATGGGTAGGAAACTACCCGCCAAGGATTGACCGGGTAGGGAAGTTGATCGATGGCCTCGTGATGAGGGCCTTAGATCCTTAGCGTCGGTGTGTAGGGAACTACCCGCCAGGGATTTACCGAGTAAGGAAGCTGCTCGGTGGCTTCGAGTTGAGGGCCTTTTAAACTTCTCTTCGCCTTCATGGGGCGTCGTTCAATCTCCCTTGACCCGTAAAATCTGGAAGAGTGACCGTCGCAGGCAACGCATGGCAGAAACGTACAGGTAAGGCGCGACGCTCCGTGGTTCGGGTCGTTCCAACTTCCTTTGACCGCTTAAGGGCTCGTGAGGATTGGCATGGTCGCCATGTGGCAGCTCTGTATTGGGAAATTTGAAAATATGCCGTGATTCGCGTTGCTGTGCTCGCAAATTTCGGCCCTTAGGGATTCTGTTCGGGTTATAAATAGCGAAGGCATGTTGGTTCCTTTTAGCCTTGCGTTTCTGAAAATGGCCGGACGTCCGTATGTGCTCATCAGGGAGACCATTTCTCGAGACGATGTGTATCTCTACAACCTCGACTGATCCGAACAGACGTACGAGGCGGTGATAGACCGCGTGGAGGGCCACATCGGACGAATTCTTCCCCGGCGATCACCACTCATCTAAGTGCTTATTTATTCGATCTGGAGAAGGTCCCCGGGTCTGCACAATGCCTTGTCTCCGTAGTTGAGGGATGAGAGGATCGAGAAGCTGCACACGCTTTACCATCTCGGCCTGATCTTGAAAAGCAGGCGGGCCCGATCGGTTGGCCTTCTTCTGGAGTGTTTTCAGAAGAGGCTGATCGTTGATTTTTGTTCGACGGGTGGCGCTTCCGAGGTAGCCGAGGAGGCTAGGACTCGGCTGGCGGAGATTTCCTTAGCGTATCATCAACAATGCTTCCACAATCCCCGGCCTTCTTTGCTGTAATTTTTGTAAGGCTGAGGAGCCTATAATACCTCTTAATGAATAAAATTCTTTTTTTCCAATGTGTTTTTTCTTCTTTTGTCCCTTAGCATTTTTTTATACATATTTTCTCAAAACGAATCTAGGGATCTCGGAACCGAGGAAGAAGAAAATATATCGATGAAATCTCTTCTAATTCAGGAGACTTAAGAAAAATTACATAGCTTTGAAAAGAAGAAAATACATTCATTTGTATAGTTTGAGTTTTTCAGCGTTGTAGGGCCGAAAAAACTTGCGTTCCCCGGCGTCTTGTAAGCGATAGGCTCCACCGGGCAATACTTCGGAGATGAAAAAAGGGTCGTCCCACTTCGGGGAGAACTTGTGCGGTTTGCCCTGATCTACGAATTTATTCCGCCTTAAGACCAAATCTCCCGTCTTGAAGGCGCGATGCTTAACTCGTGCGTTGTAGTAGCGAGCAGTTTGTTGTTGGTAAGCGGCCGCTTTGATCTATGCTCGGCCCCGCTTCTCTAGCAAGATGTCCAAATTGATCTGGAGTGCCGAGGTATTGGCTTCGTCATCGAAGTTTTCGACTCTGTAACTGGTCATTCCGATCTCCGCTGGGACAAATGCCTCGGTACCGTAGCAGAGGCTGAAGGGGGTCTCTCCCGTGGGCGTTTTCTTCAATGTGCGTAAGGCCCATAGTACCCGCGGTAGTTTCTCGACCCAGCTGCCCTGCTGATCAGTCGAAAATATTGTATTTTTAACACGACAATTTCCCTACCATTTGCACTCATCTATAAGTGTTCGGTATTAATATAGCACATATTAGTAAAACAGCCGTAGAATACCAAATTACATGTGTTATACCTTAAAACCGACATTTCGAGGGAAATTGAGTGTTTATCATGGCATCGTATCATCTTTGTATATCGCAACACTTGTTTCGAGAATCTGTGCAGGAAATTCCAGGATATGAGCAAAAACTGCTAAGAGTGCTGAAAAAATGACGCCAAGTCCAAGACCTATGATCTGGTAGTAATATAGAAAGAATTTTGAGATTCAACATATAAGAAAATATACCTAAAGCCAACAGCAAGCAACACTGGAAATTTGATGCACCAAGGCACCAAATGGGACGTGGATCCGCGGCCAGAACCCCCTTGGCGCCGCGGATCCGCGGCCATATTGCCACGTCATCAGCTCTGCTCAGCTTCATAATTCTTCATACAAGGCCCACACTCATTTCAGCCACTCAAAACTCCAGAGAACTCCAGAATCTTCTGCCAGATCAGCAAAGCTCCTTGTTTAAGCTAATCATGTTCAAGCTTCTCAAGCAAGCTTCCCACTTAACTACCTTAAAACCTAGAAGTTTCTCCCTAACCTCCAAGCTTATGAAAGAAGCTAAGCCTAACTAACTACCTCTAGAAGTTTCTACCTAACCACCTAGCTTACAAGGGAAGCTAAACTAGACCTAGCTTCTAAAGGAAGCCAAAGCTAATGATGGCTATAAAAGGAACCCTAGAGCTTCTTCTCAAAGGTTGTTCAATAATTGGTTCTCCAATTCCCAATACAAGTTGAGTGACACGACTTGTAAACCCTAATCCCCAATTCAAAATCCAAAGCCAAAAATCAAGAACTCTGAGTACCAAATCAAGCATGAAGCCTTCGATCCTTTAGAAAGCGACGCCGAACTTCATCGGAGCAAGTGATCCAAGGAGATCCGTGACTCAAGGATACGAGCGAAGCCGAAATCAACGATCGAGTTCTTTCCTCTTGTAGATCTTGAGAGAATTGTAACAAAATAGTTGATAAATATTGGTGAAATTTCTATATCTTGCTTTTTTTACATTCTTGCATCATGATTCGATCTCAATTTGTGATTGTGTTTCTTATTATGGTGTTTGAGTAAAACTCCGCTCGTGGAGGAATCGAAACGATCAATAGACGATGATGTTACAAATCTTGAAACAATTCTTAATTCCTATAAGTTTTGTAAACTCGTGAAAATTGAAGAATCGGCAACCTAGTCTCGAGCGATGCTTTCTTGATTGTGTTCGCTCTTAATTAGTGATCCACGATCGATTCTTGAATTTACTCGAGGCTAGAATTTGATTGAGATTCATCGAAAGGACAAAGGATGAGATGAAGAAACCCTAATTTCTTCGAAAGAACCTTAAACCTCGATTAATCGTCATCGATCTAGTATCAAATCATTAATGGATAAGAATACGTAATCAATATATTTCATCACGTCTATAGATTCGATCGATTCCTACAAGCCTCACTTCGATTTTTGATTATTGGATTGGAAATCATCAATTCTTGATTCTTGATTTTAATGTTTTCTTGATTTTAGATTTAGATCTAGTTAATTCTTGAACTTCAACTTTGAAATCTTGAATTGAATTGTTTTCTCTTTTCTTTAATTTTCAATTCATCTAATTCGAATTACGAACGGATTACACTTTCCCTGTGGACGATCCGCACTCGCTAACGCGCTACAATCGATACCATTATTGATTGCGGTCAAAATATTTTTGGTTGTGATTTCTATACATTTTCTACCGACACACCGAATAATCATTCAATCAAATGGCGCCGTTGCCGGGGATAGTGCGTTAATTCGTTTGTTTTTGAAATTTGAGTTGAAAAATTTATTCCATCAAAATTGTTAGATCAAAATTCATGCAAAACACTAAACGATTCGTTGTGATTTGTTGTGAGGAAATCTGGAATCTGTGGAGCTTGGGAAATTTTTTTCTGAATATTCCAGAGAGCCTAGAAGGTGAACAAAAGCATTCTGTAAAAATTTTGTGAAGAGATCTTTTCTTCCTGCGGCGTTTCCGCGGCATTAGACTCTCATCGTGGCGGATCCGCGGCAGCCTTGCATCTTCTCTGCACGAAAATTTCTCAGGTAACTTCTATCTTTCTTATCTCCTCCTTAATTTGCTCCAATAACAAATTTGCTGCAAGTTTCTTTGCAAAAATTCGCAGCGCCGCAAAAGCAATAAAAATTGTGCGTATTTTGATTTTTAGTTGTTTGCATATTAATACGGAATTTAAGGGGCACGGCCAAATTCAGATTAGGTGGGGAGTTCATTACCCTTCCTAAGCCCAGAAAATCACAAACTTGCATCCGCATTACCCTCATTAACTAAAAGAAATCTAGACATGACTCTAAGGACCGTCGCGCTCACTTAGGACAGGAGAAGGCCGTGGGTAATCCATTGTTTATCCGCGTTTCTTTTGTGGTGTCTAAGGCAAGTGTGTCTAAGGCAAGTGGTTATTTAATTAGGCCCACTACTTACGTAGTGGAGAACCTTCCACTTACCTGGCACTTACCTGGCCACAGGAAAGACGAAGAGGCAGTGGAGGATTGATCCTGCGACTTGTCTTTTGGCAGTTAGGAGCGGTCTAGAGCCTTGACCTAGGTGACCACTAGACTTAGGGTTGCTTGTGCATTTGTTGTGATTTGCATCATTTTTTCAAAAATCCGTATATTTTTCAAAACAAACACCAATCACATCATTTTCTCTAATTATCTTAACGCTGCCACTTGTACTAGACCCTTTAGTGCAAGCTCGGCTGGACACGGGATTCTAGTGCCCGTCTTGTCCGCGTTTTCTTCCGATCGACCCCAAACTCGGTATTTCTACATTTACTCTTCTTTACCCACCACCACGCCTATTTCGATGGACGATTCTCCATCGAACTTCTTTACCACTACTCTGCCGCCGTCCGTAGGTGCGCAGAATCCACCCCGCATCTCACTCCAAGAGAGGTGCTATCCTACACGAGGTCCTCTTTCGACCTGTCTCTCTATTCCACCAGCCAACGGGGACAATTTTCAGATTAAACCCCAATACATCAACCTTCTACCTAAATATCACGGTCTCGAGTCTGAAGACGCATATGTCTTTATCACCAAATTTGAAAATGTATGCGCAATTATGGGTACTTCACAGCTTTCTGTGGATGCTATGCGTTTTCGTCTTCTCCCATTTACCTTGTGCGATATAGCCGAGAAGTGGCTGTATAACACAACCGCACATTCCATTACGAATTGGGAAGAATTCGTTGCAGCATTCCTTAAGAAATTTTACCCTAATCACAAGACAGCTCGAGTCCGTAGCGAAATAAATCAATTCACCCAGCTTCCAAATGAACCATTTTCAAAATGTCTTGACCGCTTCAAGGATCTGTTGGTTCAATGTCTACATCACGGAATCCCTAGATGGGATCTGTGCCGAATCATATATGAGGGCAGTAACCCTACCACTAAACAGAGCCTTGAAAACATGTGTCAAGGCAATTTTATGACCAAAGACGATGGGGAAGCTTGGAAATACTTAGAAGATTTCGCTGAAAAGTCTTTACAGTGGGAGAGCCCATCGTTTAGGGGTGGCAATAACCAATCGGATGTTTCCATAGGAGTTAGATCTGAAATTTCAGCTATACACAAGAAACTCGATAATATGGAAAACAAATTTTTAACTACCGCCCAAAATCAAATGTCATTCTCCAAAACTCCAAAACTGTATGTGGATGCTGTTCTGATCCTTCTCATTTGACAGAAAAATGTCCATTGAATTCTCCGTTTCAAGGTCATGAGCATACTAATGCCGCTTTTCAAAGACCTAGAAACGATCCATTTTCTTCCACATATAATCAGGGTTGGAGGAATCACCCTAAGTTTGCTTGGAACCAATCGCAATCTCAAAACACGGTTCCAAATCAAAACAATTTCCAAAGGGCTCTTCCACCACAACAACAACCACTTCAATTGAGTCAGCACCCTTACCAATCACAAAACTTCCAAAATCTGGCCAACACTTTTGCACCACAAGAAAACTCTTTGCAATTAGCCGGTACTGATAATTCCTCTGCACTAGCACAAACCTTGGATACTTTCATGAAACAATCCATCCAAGGGACGGCAAAAATGCAATCTTCCTTCGATAATGTTATGAAGATCATTGTCTCTCAAAATGAAAATATTAAATCGATGGAAGAACAAATTGCACGATTAAAAGCTGAAATGAGTGCAAGAGAGAAAGGGAAACTTCCAGCTCAACCTTTACCCAATCCTGGCTATTCACATCATGTGAATGCAATCACATTGAGATCTGGAAGAGTGCTTGACAATAACGTTAGGGAAGGGATTGATGACACTGAAAAATCTATCAATGATACCCCGGATGAAATCTTTCCTTCCACTTCTATTTCTAATTCTGACCCCAGTTCTTCTACCCCACCACCTTCTTCCGAGCCTATTCTCCATTTTCCCCAAGGCTCGATACCTCAGCCCACACAGAAAACGATCCCCACTCTTATTCTTAGATCGTTCCCACCTATACGATCTTCTCCAGTGTTGGACCCTGATCTTATTGCTTAAGCTCCTTACCCGAATCGGTTAAGGGGAAACACACTGAGTCCATAAATGGAGAAGATAACTGAAATCCTGAAACAGGTTAACATCAACATCCCTCTTCTAGATGCAATCCAACAAGTCCCCGCTTATGCGAAAGTTCTTAAAGACTTATGCACTAGAAAGAGGAAGACTCAAGTGCCCAAGAAGATATTCATGGCAAAGACTGTAGACATGGCTTTCCCCCAACAACTACCGAGGAAACGTAAGGATCCTGGCTATCCTACTATTTCCATTTCTATCGGGGAAAAACACACCAACCGTGCTCTACTAGACCTTGGCGCAAGTGTTAACCTGCTTCCTTTCTCAGTCTATGAGCAGTTAGGGATCGGAGTGTTAAAGCCCTCGAGCATAACTCTCCAGATGGCTGACCGATCAAGCACCAAACCTAGGGATGAACTGGAGGATGTGTTAATAAAAATCGGGGAATTTGTATTCCCTGTGGACTTTGTTGTAATTGATACACATCCTGTAGCGAACCCACGGAATCAAATTCCGCTAATTTTAGGTCGCCCCTTTTTGGCCACTTCCAATGCTATCATCAACTGTCGTAATGGCTCTATGACCCTATCCTTCGGGAATAGGTCAATAGAGCTGAACATTTACAAGTTGGGAAGTGTACCCTCCGAACCTACTGCTCAGGTCTGTTCTGCCGACTTAATGGATGTCGACAGCAGCGAAATTGATGATCCTCATAATATTGATCTAGACTCTTTTCATATATTGTTGTTTGACCCAACTATGTATCATACACATACGGACTCTTCCACCGAGATGTCCGGGTCAACAACTAACACTGATTATGAACCGTTTTTGGAGTCTGAAGATCACCCCGCACTTTGTTATGACATTATTCTTCGGGGTATGATGAGACTTTTGAGGAGATATTTGCTGATGAACTCGCATTTTTGAAAAGCACGGGTGTTGAGATGAATCATCTCCCAATCATTGAAATTGAACCTCCACCCCTTCTTCTGGACTGTAAAAAGAATGCGAGCAATCCATCACATTCACTGCATCGTCTCTCCAATACGAGACGCACATACATTCTATTCCACCACTTACCCTTTCCCCACTTCTTCTTCCACCAACCAGAGCACCGCATTGATAAAATTTTCGAATGGTTGGTGTTAACCTTCGGTCTTTGCAAAGCTTGGCATCGACCAATGATTCTTGACCCCCTCATGTGATTTTCAAAGCTTAACATTGTTTAACTCAAGTTTGGGGGGGTTGTAATCTGGCTATTGAAAAGAAAGTTTTTACACAAAATGATGAGCCAAGAATAAGTTTGGGGGAAGATCTTCACTTAAATATTTTGCCTCCATTAATAAATTTCCTCCCAGGCTTACAGGTTTTTGAGATTTAGCGAATGGCAACAGTGAGGATACTGTTGAAAACAAGTTTGGGGGAGGTTTGTGCTTATTTACGCATCATTTGCATAACACTTTGCATAAGCACAAAACATTTTCAAAATCTATAAAAATTTAAAAAATTTCAAAAAAAAAAAAAATAAATAAATAAATATTTTTGTACATAAATAAGATAATAAAAGATTAGATAGTGAAAAATTACATCCAAAAGATTAGAAAAATTTAAGAAAACCTAGAAAATTAGAAGTTTTCTTAAACGAACTAGTAATAAGTAGTTATGAGCCGTTGTCCCAAGGGTTAGTAAGATGAAGGAAGTCACTAATCTGAGGATAAAAATAAGTCTGAAAAATAGTTCCTATTCTGGAAGCCAAACATTTTGAATGTTGATACCCTACTATACGCACTTACACACGTCTTGAAACTCGGGATAGTAGAGGATACCTTGAAATGCTCTTGTCTAAAACCCAAAGTATGAAGGAAACAAAAAAATGAATAAAAAATATAAAATGGTGAGAAAAATGAACACTGGTTTTGTTATCGCCAAGGCAGCAATAAAAAAATATAGCGAGGGTGTCTCTTCACCTAGTGCCTTAGACCAACTGGTCTGGGAGTCACTGCTAAGCCTTAGGTGGTGCAAGATGAGAAAAAAAAACACCGTATAAGCAAGCACATGAGTAATCGGTCGGTTAGTACCTCAAGAAGTATTAACGGTCGCATGAAAATGTGTGAGCAAATTCATCTAAATATTCATTAATTAAAAAGTACTGAGGCAGATAGACAAGAGTATGATAGCTTCAATTGAATTCTCCAGGTGTAGGGATGTTCTTTACACACACGTAGGGTTATATGATCGATGTTTGGAAGAAAGATAGGATTGAAGAATAAAGACGATGTTTTATTGAGGGATGATGTGATTTCTAACATCTTTTTATGACTATTAAAGTAGGGCTCATGACAACCGAAAAGCTAGCATAGTTGGAAACTCTAATTTTCAAAGTCTTTCTTTTATAATTCTTATCTTTATATGTAACATTCACGGTCTTCCTTTTATTATTGGATTTTGTGGGTGCAATCCGCTGAAAACCCTCAGGAGACAACACCCCTCCTACCAGGGACACCTAGAGGTTTAAAGGCATGTTGCACGTGCTCAGTGCAATCGTGTTGCCTACAAAAGTGTGCTAGTTAGTTTTTCTTTTTCTTTATTTTTCTCCTTCTCTTTTTAATAAAACAGTTCGCTCGAGACGACCGAAAATAAGTTTGGGGGAATTTGATCAGTCGAAAATAATGTAATTTTAACACGACAATTTCCCTACCATTTGCACTCATCTATAAGTGTTCGGTATTAATATAGCACATATTAGCAAAACAGCCGTAGAATACCAAATTACATGTGTTATACCTTAAAAACGACATTTCGAGGGAAATTGAGTGTTTATCATGGCATCGCATTATCTTTGTATAGCGCAACACTTGTTTCGAGAATCTGTGCAGGAAATTCCAGGATATGAGCAAAAACAGCTAAGAGTGCTGAGAAACTGACGCCAAGTCCAAGACCTATGATCTGGTAGTAATATAGAAAGAATTTTGAGATTCAACATATCAGAAAATATACCTAAAGCCAACAGCAAGCAACACTGGAAATTTGATGCACCAAGGCACCAAATGGGCCGTGGATCCACGGCCAGAACCCCCTTGGCGCCGCGGATCCGCGGCCATATTGCCACGTCATCAGCTCTGCTCAGCTTCATAATTCATCATACAAGTCCCACACTCATTTCAGGCACTCAAAACTCCAGAGAACTCCAGAATCATCTGCCGGATTAGCAAAGCTCCTTGTTTAAGCTAATCATGTTCAAGCTTCTCAAGCAAGCTTCCCACTTAACTACCTTAAAACCTAGAAGTTTCTCCCTAACCTCCAAGATTATGAAAGAAGCTAAGCCTAACTAACTACCTCTAGAAGCTTCTACCTAACTACCTAGCTTACAAGGGAAGCTAAACTAGACCTAGTTTCTAAAGGAAGCCAAAGTTAATGAAGGCTATAAAAGGAACCCTAGAGCTTCTTCTCAAAGGTTGTTCAATAATTGGTTCTCCAATTCCCAATACAAGTTGAGTGACACGACTTGTAAACCCTAGTCCCCAATTCAAAATCCAAAGCCAAAAATCTGTTAGTTATATGTATGCCCTAGAGGCCATTACCGTACATAGGATGTATATTGTAATGGATGCTGGGACATATATAGGTAGGACTTTCTCGCTCGACATGATAGTACGCTATCTGGTTGCTCTTTATCTTAACATGTATATTTGCAGTCTCTCTATTACATGTTGATAAAGCCTTTAGGATGTGTACTCGACTTCCAGGACTATGATGTAGATCATACTAGTGGGGCCTGGGTAGTCCATGAGTACATCCTTCAATGTTCCTAGTCGTGGGAATATCGAGACGGGGCATCGATATTCCAGAGTAGACTAGCGTATGTCTTCTCGACCCATGTGATGGGCGATGGATGATCCCATATCCATTGGTGTTTGACATCAGAGAAGGTATGCGGGTGCTCAGTGGTGACTGGGTACACTGAACGGACTCGCCGAGAACTCCCAGATGGTATTATACCTCACGTCAGATGGCAGTTCTCTGGTGACACTGGTACAGCTTAGTCTGTTGACCCGAGATCGTCATAGAGTCTTGTGTGTCTCCCACTGTGCTTTGATTTCCACCCTACCACGGCTCTACTGAGTCGAGCAAACATGTGGTTTTTGGGTACAGTCCCGATTCAAATGGAGGCAATGAGCGATAGGAGGGGATTCGTCTCTCCCGGTATTGGGGGTTGATGTTGCGCTATGCTCGACTGGCAATAACTGGAAATCCCTGGCCAGGGTTGCACTGATTTACTGGTAAGTGTTATCAGTAGTTTCATGCTTCTTATGGACCTTATATCGGCATGACTTATCAAGCTACTGGGGTCTGACGTTTTACCACCCCTAGGCGAGATATGCGACATATCAGACGAACAGACCGGACTGTACGGTAAGTGTTACTGGTTGGATTCACAGGAGTGTGAGCGGGCTTGCTCGTTGATCTTCTGATCACTCAATACCGGGGCGGCCGTTACGTTTAGCAGACCGCTTGCGGCTTGTGGGTGTTTGATATGATCATCGCCTACTGCCGGCTTATTGACGAGTCTTTAGAGTCCTACACAGAGGTTTCCTGGCTCAAGCGAAACGAAATAGGAGCGCATATAAGATATGTGCGGGACCGAGAATAATACCAGTATGTGATACTGAATTCTATTCTCGCGATTTGTATCATCGGACGGTTATATAAGATATAGCCGGGTTACCGAATCAAGTGTTGATTCGATACATTGATGCACTTGATATTAGTCGGTTATATGCAGTATGACCGGATCATTAAATCAAGTGTTGATTTAATGATTTAATGTATAATTATATATTGGATATATTACTTTACATTGACTAGTATTGTTCACTTAAGATTGATTTTCTCACTTGATGTGCACAAGTTGTATATGTGATATATGTTTGTGCACTAGTTTGTATCATGTTTGATGATACATGCAAACTTGGGTGTGTGTATGATTTACAACATGTTTAAGTTAATGGTTTAGGGTTTTATTTTCTTTTATTTATTTTGTTAATACAAAATGGTGCTTTTCTTTATCTTTGCTAGAAGCTTCATGATGCTTCAAGCATCTTTGAAAAAGGGTAACCATTTTGTTTTTTCCTTTGACCTAACCATTTACCTAAACTATGGTTTAATCTCTACAAGAGTTTACTAACCCATGGTTGCAAGATGATAGACTTCACTTGATTTATCTTTTTCAATAATTCTTTTTCTTTTGCTTCTTCTTCATCTTCTTCATGAAGAAGAAAAACCCTTCTTGAAAATTTTCAAGTGTTGAAATCAAGTGAGAAATTCAAATCCAAAGTGAACCCACTTCCTATTTCTTCATCCTCTACCACTTGCCATATTGTATAGGGTATTTTCTTCACAAGTTTCATGACCTAGTGAAGATGGAGCTTGGGTTTGAGTCGCCTCGACGTAGATCATCTTCGGCATCGAAGTCAACGACCTAGCCCGCTTATTTCTCCGATGAAACCAATGCTAGAGTCCAGGACCCCGATGATCGCAGTGGAGGGACGTCATCACGGAGCTAAAGAAGTGGAGGACCGAATCTACAAAGGTTTTAATCCCTTTCACTTGAAGTTAAATTGTTAACTTGTTTTGTTTCGCCTTACCTCTAGTAACGATCTTGCATTAGGGTTTCTCGGCACATGAAATTTTTTGATTTTGGCATGGTTGATGCCTTGTGGAACCTCTTGAGTGTGCCTAGGAACCCTACAGTGGTATCAGAGCCTAGCTAGAGCTTTAGACGAAGTGTAGACGAAGGTAGAAACCCGATCGAACCCCGAAACCTCAATCGATACCCTTCTCTATACAATTTTTGAAACAGTGGATTTTTGTGAATTAAAAATTCTAAGAAAATTAAGCAGGGTTTTCTAGGAATTACTGTGGAGCACGTGACCCTAAGTCCACAATTGCGCCGCGGAACCGCGGCCCCACCCTGGCTTTCGCGGCGGTTCCGCGGCCATAATGATGAATATTTTGTCACGGTTTGCACAGTAATGCCCGTCTGTAATTCCTGTATTTTCTGGGTATTTTTAATTTTTACTCAACAGTTGAGTTTTCTGGGTTGTTTTGGGGCCTCGATGTTTCGATCGGATTGTTTAACTTTGTTTATGTATTTCCGGGTATTTCAGAACATGTTAAAAAGTTCGACCGGATATAAATAACCCACTTTTTCCCCTGACGGGAAATTTCCAAGTGTTGGATTTTTCCGTAGTTTAAGAATATTCTAAGTAATGCAAGTAACTCGATGGACCCTCTAGAAGACAACAAACCTTAACTCGATTATGTGACCATCTTGAACTGCCCTTTGAACCTTAGGGTTTGGGGCAGTACGGCGTGCCACATGTGAGACGTTGGCTTGACCCTTCTACGGCTGGACCGTTGGTACTGTGGCATGAAGTGGATGTTTTAAAACTTATTTCATGTGTTGAGCTTTTCGGGATAACTTGGGTGTTTGATTGTTCGATCGGAAAGTTTAACATTGTTTATTTATCTGGGATGTGATACAATATTTGGAATCCACAAATAGTTATGAGATAACTGATTTGAATGTTATAAATCTAGCAGTTTAGTCTCACTAGATCGGTTGCCATGGAATTTTGATGTGATCGAAAATCCGTCGCAATCACGTTGCGCACGCGGATACTCGCCGGTAAACTTGTTAGACAGCTACACCCCATAGCCCCGACCAAGTGACTGTAGGAGAACCCCGTCGCCAAAAAGCATCCATTTGGGTGCTCATGACAGCGGTGTTCCGCCTTAGTGCACTTCGTCGACGGTATCGGGGGTGCGGCCGTCTACTAAAGTTTGCGACGAGCATTCGTTCTGGATGTCGGGAATCTTGTTGAATTGCCCGACTTGATATTGAAAAGTATTTTCGATAATGAGACTAAAATGCGGGGTTTATAATTGTTAGGCATGCGATGTCTAAGGAATTCATTTGGTTAGGCATGCGATGTCTATGCAGGTTGCGGATTCCAACT
Organism: Agapanthus africanus; assembly: GCA_030015575.1. Classification (NCBI taxonomy): domain Eukaryota; kingdom Viridiplantae; phylum Streptophyta; class Magnoliopsida; order Asparagales; family Amaryllidaceae; genus Agapanthus; species Agapanthus africanus. Next base: position 171,612,704 of record CM057340.1, on the reverse strand, counting down.
GTTGTAGTTTTACACTTTCTTTTCTGCGACCGTAAGTGTAATATGTGATATCGCCGGTTTCGTTGCTGTATGTCAACGACAATTGGGATGGGCATATTTACTTACATTGATGACATGTGATGTTATGTGTTGCTGGATATGTTATATTGGATCGTTGTGATTGAATAGCCGGGTTTTTTTTATGTGAGATGAGTGTTTTTCATTTTCATTCATGTAAAAACTTGTATGTAATATTCTTTTATTGGGGCACTTCCAGGTTGCAGAAGATGTCACCGTTGATGTATATTATTTACTTTTCCGCATTAGGATAGACCCAAGGAGGGGAGCACAAGTAACCGGGTTCTAGGGTCCAGTAGGAGACCATCTCGAGGAGTCGAGCCCGGGTCTCCTAACTCTAGAATTGGTAGGGTTGCTTGCCGCTCTCGTAGGGGTCTAGGGGTGTGGGATTGGCTATTCATCACGACCGTGGAATCCGTGTTTTATACAGGCTCAAAATAAAACACGGACGTCCTAGTATATCCAATATTTCATATCATATTTTCTGCTGCGTTATCTGTAATGTGATCATGTGATTTGTTCAGATTGATACTGTATATAGTATATATGATATATTATAGAGACGTTGCTTATGTTTTACACCCGCGCTAGCCCTGCCCCGCTCTGCCGTTAGTTACCTAACCTAATGGTGCAGACGGGACATCGAGGCGAATGCAGATGGCATAAGCGTACGTTGTATTTATCTGTGATGTTTAGGTGGACTTAAATGATGGGACATTCATTAATGAGATTAATGAAAGAAAATAAACCTAAAGATGTTGTGGAATCGAATTTCAAAAATAAAATTAGGTAGCTTTAGTTGTTGCTTTGCATAGCGGTGTTCCTTGTAGAACATCCATCACCTTATTCGATGAGGAAAGAGCCGACGATCCCTTCACCGGGAGTGACCTCTTTAGCAATAATTAGCAAATGCTACAACCCTCGGTTTGTCTTTTGATTGCTTCTATAGTTTTTGCTTTTCACAGCGGTATATATGATATATCCTGCACCTTATTCGATGAGGAAAGGGCCGACGATCCCTTCACCGGGAGTGACCCCTTTAGCAAAACTAGAAAAGCCTAAAAAACACTCCATTTAAAAACCATTTGATTCCGCAACGAGATCAAGTTCAAAGCGTTAAAGGTTTTCTTAAAAAACATTCGCAACCCTCCGTCATTTTAGGAAGTAGAGTACTTAGTATTCGTGCTGCGTTTGTCGACCATAGCCGAGGCATAGTGTACGGTAGCTAAGTGATGTCTTCCTACACTGCATATGATGCGATTAGTTAGGACAGTCATGTGGCTTTGTTGACCTTAGCCAAGGGTCATGTGGGTGGGTCTAATTAATCACGAAATGACGGGTAGAACTTGACTAGTGCTTATGATTTGTTGACCTTAGTCAAGGTCATAGGCGCTAGGGGTAAAAACCTTTATCGGGAGTTTCAAGTGTTGAAATTTGCAATGAGATTGCATACCTTCTATATGATAGTAGGATCCCGATACCCACTGCGAGTAATTGTTACTCCTGGGAGAGTTTTGCACTTTACAATTAGCCGATCAAGTAGGTGTCTAGAAAGGTGTCAACGGGGTTACGACCCTGGGAAAACGAGGTTTACTTTAATTAGGTCCGTGCGAAAGCACGGGGAACCTCCCTCAAAGTACCGACACTGGCCTGGCTGAAAGATTGGCGAACTTGTAGAGTGTAATTAATCCCGGCTAATCTTTCCTTTTAGGGTTTGCAGGAAGATTTGATAAAAATAGTGGGAGCCATCCTGATTAGATAAAATATATTACCAATCTAATCTTGCAAGAGCGCACGCAGAGTGTTTTCTTCTCTCTCTCTCCAGGTAGCGACCATGTTACGCCTTAATCAAGATAATAATATGGATGTATTGACCGAACCCGCTTGTTATACTGAGCTGGGGAACGTTGGTCCCGCTCCAACTTATAATTCTTATAAGACCGAGCAGGAAATAGGGGAATACCAGGATTCCCATGCCGCCCAAACGAAGAAAGTGCATGAAATGCATCTCCTTCGGGTGTGTTCATTATAAAGAACTGTTTCTCAGTATCCTCTACATCCTGGGTATTTGATACCGGATCAGGATCCCAAATATGTAATCTGTTACATGGGCTATAGATATGTAGAGAACTGAGAACGGGTGATAAGTTTCATGAAACAGAAAACGGTGTAAGTGTTGCAGCCAAGTCTGTTGGTCACTGTCACCCTGTATTTCCAAATACATTGATTCAGAACAAATGCTATTAGATACCGAACCTGATATACAAAATCATATCAATCTCTTTATTTATTAAAGAAGAATATAATTTTGTTTTGTTGAATAATGTTTTGTACATTTCCTATTTCAAAAGTTGATCGGTTCAGGCACGTTATCTAAAAGCATTAACGTTCTAAATCAAACTACAGTTCCTAGTATACATAACACATACAAGAAGAAGAGTTCAGAAATGAACGATTCCTTCTTGAGGTATTGTAGACTAGGTCATATCAATGTGACCCGACTAGCTTAAGTTACATTTTAGATGCATATTTAAATCAGTTTGAATTTACATCTTGTGAAACTTGCCAGTCATGTCACAAAGATTAGATGACCATAGATCTGTTTATTAGAAATAGAGAAAGAGTTAGCGAACTCTAAGGATTGATACATGATGATGTATGTAAGGTCCCCTGTCTACATATGCCAAGACAGGTTCTTTGTACTTCATTACATTCTCTGATGATCTCTCAAGATTCAGTCATATGTTCTTGTTGAAACACAAGTCCGAAGCTTTTGAGATATTCATAGAATATAAGTTAGAAGTAGAGAACCAAATATGGGTATAAGTATTATGTCCTATGATGGGATCAGGGAGGAGAATACTTGTGCATAGAATTCCTGGACTATTCTAAAGGAGAATGAGATTCTCTCTCGGTGTTACTCCTCTGAATATACCACAGCACAACGGTGTATCAGGGTGGAGCAATCGCACCCTATGAGATATGGTACGCTCTATGATGAGCACTACTGAGTTACCTGTTTCCTTTTGGGGGTTATGCACTTAAGAAGCTGCATACCTATTGAATTAGGTTCGAATCAGATCACTGCCTACCACTCCATATGAGATATGGTATGGGAAGAACCCATCTTTTAAGTAAATTAAGATTTGGGATTGTCCGGCCTATGTCAAAAGCAAAATCCGGACAAGATCGAGGCAAGGTCAGTTCTGTAGAACAGGAAAGAGTTCCAGCTATACAAACTACAGCTGATGATTTGATAGGACCAAAGGATTCAGTAGTCTCCGACGAACCTCAGCCTCTCCGCCGATCTAGCAGGGTTCCTCACCTGCCTGAGAGATACTTTGGTTTCTCAATGACAGTGGGAGCGAGGATTGCATCATGAGATGATGACCCAACAAGTTTCGAGCAGGCCATCAAGAGTAGGGACTCAGTAAGAATGGCTGGATGCTAAGCGATCTGAGATGGAATCCATGTACACTAACAAAGTATGGACTTTGGATGCTATATCTGAAGGGTTAAATCCCCATCAGGAGAAAGTATATCTTGAGAAGATTACTTGGTGTAGATGGAAAAGTTGAGACTTTCAAAGCTAGACTTGTTAAAGGTTTTCGTTATCGACCAGGCGTGGATAATGATGAAACCTTTTTCCAGTAGCTATGCTTAAGTCCATCCGGATCCTACTTGCCATTGCTACATACCATGACTACGATATCTGGTGGTTGGGTGCCATGACTGCTTTTCTAAATAATGATTTAGAAGAGAACGTCTATAAGAACACAGCCAGAGGGCTTCGTAAACAGTGGGAGCAGCGGAAACGTGTGCAAGTTGCTTTACAAGATAAAGCAGGTATCGCGGAGTTGGAACATCTGTTTTGATGTGGTAGTCAAAGAGTTTGACTTCATCAAAATGGTAGATGAACCTTGTATATACAAAAACGTAGTAGAGAGTAAGGTGGTCATCCTCGTATTGTACGTAGACAACATACTCTTGATAGGAAAAGAGTTTCCTATGCTACGTACGGTCAATCTCCTCTTATCACAAGGATTCTCCAATAGGATGAAGGTGATACTCTTAAGTCCAGGGATTTGGATCTATGAGATAGATCTAAATGGATGTTAGGGTTCTCACTAGGTTTAGTGATATAGTATCAATCGATCCTGGGGAGAATCACTGGAAAGGTTCCAGGGTGATAAGGACGATTGAATGTCAGTCACAGGCATTGTCTTTACCCTGAGTGAAGGGACGGTATGTTGGAAGAGTTCCAACCTAGATACTGTGGAAAACTAGACGATAAAGGCTGGAAACATCGCTATTAAAGATACTACCAAAGAGGCCGTTTGGGTGTATATTGGTTCATGAGATGAACTAGGTTCCTACCATTGTGTGACAATGGAAGTGTGGTTTTGGCCCAGGAACTCTGGTCCCATCAGTGATCCAAACATATTCTGAGTCAGCATTACCTGATCATGGAGATAGTTGATCTCCAGGGTGATCAAGGTTAGGAGAGTAGACTCAGAGGATAACACGGCGGATCCACTCACAAAGTCTTTTTCCCAGAGAGAGACTTATATGGGATGGTTGAGTATTAGATACTGCAACCACTGCTACAGATGGCCCTAGTGCAAGTGGGAGATTGTTAGTTATATGCATGCCCTAGAGACCATTACTGTACATAGGATGTTTATTGTAGTGGATGCTGGGACATATATTGGTAGGACTTTCTCGCTCGACATGATAGTATGCTAACTGGTTGCTCTTTATCTTAACATGTATATTTGCAATCTCTCTATTACATGTTGATAAAGCCCTTAGGATGTGTACTCGACTTCCAGGACTATGATGTAGATCATACTAGTGGGGCCTGGGTAGTCCATGAGTACATCCTTCAATGTTCCTAGTCATGGGAATATCGAGACGGGGCATCGATATTCCAGAGTAAACTAGCGTATGTCTTCTCGACCCATGTGATGGGCGATGGATGATCCCATATCCATTGGTGTTTGACATCAGAGAAGGTATGCAGGTGCTCAGTGGTGACTGGGTACACTGAACGGACTCGCCGAGAACTCCCAGATGGTATTATACCTCACGTCAGATGGCAGTTCTCTGGTGACACTGGTACAGCTTAGTCTGTTGACCCGAGATCGTCATAGAGACTTGTGTGTCTCCCACCGTGCTTTGATTTCCACCCTACCACGGCTCTACTAGGTCATGCAAACAGATGGTTTTTGGGTACAGTCCCGATTCACATGGAGGCAATGAGCGATAGGAGGGGATTCGTCTCTCCCGGTATTGGGGGTTGATGTTGCGCTATGCTCGACTGGCCATAACTGGAAATCCCTGGCCAGGGTTGCACTGATTTACTGGTATGTGTTATCAGTAGTTTCATGCTTGTTATGGACCTTACATTGGCATGACTTATCAAGCTACTGGGGTCTGACATTTTACCACCCCTAGGCGAGATATGCGACATATCAGACGAACAGACCGGACTGTACGGTAAGTGTTACTGGTTGGATTCACAGGAGTGTGAGAGGGCTTGCTCGTTGATCTTCTGATCGCTCAATACCCGGGCGGCCGTTACGTTTAGCAGACCGCTTACGGCTTATGGGTGTTTGATATGATCATCGCTTACTGCCGGCGTATTGACGAGTCTTTAGAGTCCTACACAGAGGTTTCTTGGCTCAAGCGAAACGAAATAGGAGCGCATATGAGATATGTGCGGGACCGAGAATAATACCAGTATATGATACTGAATTCTATTCTCGCGATTTGTATCATCGGACGGTTATATAAGATATAGCCGGGTTACCGAATCAAGTGTTGATTCTATACATTGATGCACTTGATATTAGTCGGTTATATGCAGTATGACCGGATCATTAAATCAAGTGTTGATTTAATGATTTAATGTATAAATATATATTGTATATATTGCTTTACATTGACTAGTATTGTTCACTTAAGATTGATTTTCTCACTTGATGTGCACAAGCTGTATATGTGATATATGTTTGTGCACTAGTTTGTATCATGTTTGATGACACATGCAAACTTGGGTGTGTTTATGATTTACACCATGTTTAGATTAATGGTTTAGGGTTTTATTTTCTTTTATTTATTTTGTTAAAACAAAATGGTGCTTTTCTTTATCTTTGCTAGAAGCTTCATGATGCTTCAAGCATCTTTGAAAAAGAGTAACCATTTTGTTTTTTCCTTTGACCGAACCATTTACCTAAACTATGGTTTAATCTCTACAAGAGTTTACTAACCCATGGTTGCAAGATGATAGACTTCACTTGATTTATCTTTTTCAATAATTCTTTTTCTTTTGCTTCTTCTTCATCTTCTTCATGAAGAAGAAAAACCCTTCTTGAAAATCTTCAAGTGTTGAAATCAAGTGAGAAATACAAATCCAAAGTGAACCCACTTCCTATTTCTTCATCCTCTACAACTTGCCATGTTGTATAGGATGTTTTCTTCACAAGTTTTATGACCTAATGAAGATGGAGCTTGGGTTTGAGTCGCCTCGACGTAGATCATCTTCGGCATCGAAATCAACGACTTAGCCTGCTTATTTCTCTGATGAAACCAACGCTAGAGTCCAGGATCCCGATGATCACAGCGGAGGGACGTCATCACGGAGCTAAAGAAGTGGAGGACTGGATCTACAAAGGTTGTAATCCCTTTCACTTGTAGTTAAATTGTTAACTTGTTTTGTTTCGCCTTACCTCTAGTAACGATCTTGCATTAGGGTTTCTCGGCACATGAAAAATTTTGATTTTGGCATGGTTGATGCCTTGTGGAACCTCTTGAGTGTGCCTAGGAACCCTACAAAATCAAGAACTCTGAGTACCAAATCAAGCATGAAGCCTTCGATCCTTTAGAAAGCGACGCCGGACTTCATCGGAGCAAGTGATCCAAGGAGATCCGCGACTCAAGGAGACGAGCGAAGCCGAAATCAACGATCGAGTTCTTTCCTCTTGTAGATCTTGAGAGAATTGTAACAAAATAGTTGACAAATAAAGGTGAAATTTCTATATCTTGCTTTCTTTACATTCTTGCATCATGATTCGATCTCAATTTGTGATTGTGTTTCTTATTATGGTGTTTGAGTAAAACTCCGCTTGTGGAGGAATCAAGACGATCAATAGACGATGATGTTACAAATCTTGAAACAATTCTTAATTCCTATAAGTTTTGTAAACTGGTGAAAATTGAAGAATCGACAACCTAGTATCGAGCGATGCTTTCTTGATTGTGTTCGCTCTTAATTAGTGATCCACGATCGATTCTTGAATTTACTCGAGGCTAGAATTTGAATGAGATTCATCGAAAGGACAAAGGATGAGATGAAGAAACCCTAATTTCTTCGAAAGATCCTTAAACCTCGATTAATCGTCATCGATCTAGTATCAAATCATTAATGGATAAGAATACGTAATCAATAGATTTCATCACGTCTATAGATTCGATCGATTCCTGCGAGCCTCACTTCGATTCTTGATTATTGGATTGGAAATCATCAATTCTTGATTCTTGATTTTAATATTTTCTTGATTTTAGATTTAGATCTAGTTAATTCTTGAACTTTAACTTTAAAATCTTGAATTGAATTGTTTTCTCTTTTCTTTAATTTTCAATTCATCTAATTCGAATAACGAACAGATTACACTTTCCCTGTGGACGATCCGCACTCGCTAACGCGCTACAATCGACACCGTTATTGATTGCGGTCAAAATATTTTTGGTTTTGATTTCTATACATTTTCTACCTACACATCGAAAAATCATTCAATCACCTGCCTTCCTTCTAAATGAGCTCGAAGACCTCGGATGACGTCTCGGTTAGCAACTTCGGCCTGTCCGTTGCATTGAGGATGCGTGACCGCGGCAAACTTCATTAGTATGTGGTATTCGTTGCAGAAATCTTGGACTTTCTCGTTTTCAAAATTCGTCCCGTGGTCGGTAATGATGCACCTTGGGATCTCGAATCGAGAGATTACGTTGTTCTGCAGGAACTTTATGGTAGTGGCGGCGTCCGGAGGGGGAGTAGATCCGTTCCCGCCTCCATTATGGGGAAGGCGGCGGCTTGTGCTGGGATCATCACGGTTTTCGCTCGCCATGAAGTCGAGAGCGGAAGATCAACTTTCGATGGGTGGAAAAAATTGGTTTCCCACAGATGGCGTCAACCGATGGAGGTCTGGATCTTCTTCAGATGTTGTCCTCCATCGATCTGTCATGAGCATTGATGAAGGGTTGACATTGGTGTTGAAGGTTGTCTCCTTGGACGTATAGATCTCAATGGGTTGATTTTGAGGTGAAGCCGAGCTACCTGCAAAGAAGTCCCGGGGTGGTTGTACCACCGTGGATCCTCCGACGATCAAGTTAGCCAAGAAATTTGAGCAGAGCAGCGGTTTATTGGATTGAAATTGCCTTACCTGAGTCGTCTTGGAGAAGGATTTTTATAGTGGTCGCATGGAGCGATCTGGCGCGAGATCTTCGCCGTCAGTTATGCCCCTGACGTTACGCCTACGTGAATGATAGGATCCCTCCATTAATGACGAGATACGCTCGTTAATGGGGAGATACGACGGCGTGGAACGTGAGATGTTGGGTGGCGGATATCTCGCTTATGGCGAGATACGCGGAGCCGTGGCGGAGGCGCTTGGGCTCTGTGTTCTTGATGGCTCGGTAGAACCGGGGAGGCTTAGCTCGGCGGGAGGCTCGGAGGCGAGCGGGAGGCCGAGGAGGCTCGGTTCTGTGATAGCTCGGAGGTGAGCTGGGAGGGATGAGGAAGCTCAGCATGTATGTAACATTTCAGAAAATATAAAATATTATTTTTGGAATATAATATTAAAATAAAATATTTCGCAAAAACTAGTCGATTTGCGAAATGGGGATTTTTGTAAAATGGTATAATTATATACCAATATTTGGAAAATAATGGCAGATTAAAATGATTTATTTATTAAAAAGATATTTATTGGATTTGGCATTTTTATAATTAATTATATGCAGTTTAAATAAAAATTGATTAGTGCACTACTAATCGCGATTAGGCCAAATCCTTCTTTTTAATTAATCATGGTTAGTGCACCATGACATATTGCATTTTTGTTGCATGTTGTTTCATTTGTATTTGTTGATAATTGGCTTTAAAAGAAAAAGAAAAGAAAGAGAATTATTGGAGAGAGAGAGGGGACCAAATGATGAGGCATGGGCTTGTGAGAGGGTGAGAATAAGAGAGAGTGAGGATAGGAGAGAGAGAGGGCTGCCTTCATTTCCTCCCCTATTGTTTTTCTTCAACTCCTTCATCTTCATACTCCTTCCACCTCCACCTCCATGTATCATCTCAATTTCTTCACTAAAACCATACACATCCTTCACAAAAAATGATCACAACCTCTCTACAAACCCATTGGACCAATCAAATTTGGATTTTGAAGACTTTGAGCAACTCAAGAAAATTCTTGAGTTGCCAAATGAGGTAATTCCTACACTTCTAGTTTATTTTTGAGTTTTCTAGCACCCTATAGTAGTTTAGAGTTAAATCGATTTAGATTAGTGATGTTTGGAAATTCTAAGAGAAGGTTTGGGTGATTGTGTGGACTTGTGATCTGTAGTGGGTGTTTACTTAACCCTTAGTGGTGTTTTACTGGCCAAGACCCGAGATTAGAACCAAAATACGAACTTAGAAATGTTCCGTGTCGGTTTTGTGGTGGTTTTTAGCCTACAGGGTATCTGGAGATACCTGGGGTATTTTCAAGAAAATCAAACATGTCCAGTGACCTAGCTAAAGGACCAGAAGACCACCCCCAAAGTTCGAGCCAATTCTACCCTAATATGGCCGGCGAGCTCGGATTTTGTGGCATTGTCACCAGATTTCTAGTGGGGTATGGTGTTGAGTTTTTGGCTATAGCTTGCTTACCCTATAACCTATCCCCTGCACTTGCTTGTTTATTCCAAATTAACCTGAGATGAAATCTGGGAGTGATTTCCTATGTTGCTGAATTTGGTATTTGCGATTTATGAACTTGGGTTTTGGTATTTGATATTGTATTTGGTCGTTGGATGTTTGTACGCCAACAACGAGAGTTGTTTGGTTGTTTTTGCATGCGTAGGCTATAGGTTTTAACCTATGAGCGCACCGTGTACCGTTTCAGTTTTCGGAATTGATTTTAATAGCATTGTGATTGTATATTGATTGTAGGTACCTTCGCGTGGATTCCGAGACGACGAAGCACATCGACTACGGCTGAACAAGGAGTTCCGCAGGTGAGTAGATTTATATCTACGGGGGATATCGGGTGGATGGCGTAGAGTACCCCCGTAACCATTGATATGCGATTTATAATTTGGAGACAAGATATGCCACGACTTATGGTTATAGTTTATGGTTTAGTGTAAAATGATATGATAGAAAAGATATCTCGAATTGATATATGAGGATATGAAACGTGAATGTGAATCACGATATATATATATATATATGTATATATATATATATAAATATATGTAGTTGTAAGAGAATCAGTATGAGATTATAGTTGCATGTTATGAGGTCGATAAATACGACATGAGATTACTAAGATGACTTGATGTGAGATATTGATGTGATGAAAAGAGTATACGATGACTGGGTTTGATATGTCGTTATACGGATGCGAGGCGATATGAGATAATTGATACCTTTGTCGGTCCCATGATATGAGATTGATACGGATGTGACCTGAGATATAGGTGTATATATATATATATAATTATGTGAATAATGAGTGATATGACGTACGAGACGTTAGATCCACACCCTCATTGTTGTATAGGTCGATCGAATCCCAATCCTGTTTATTGTCGCTGCACGATGGTTTACGGCACTCAATGTTTTATCGAATGATTGATCTATACCCTTGACTAGAGGATGCCGTACGATGGATTATACCGTACGTGATGTTGTGAGGCTGGATGCCGATTGATAGATTCACCGACTCGGATATGTTATAGATATTTAATCCCTGTCTACGCCGCTTAGTTTAGCCTTTACGTAGATGTTAGATTAGATACGTATACCTTATAGCATTGCGCTTATGAGTTACTTTTTGCTACGTTCATGATATTCTCATTTCATTATATATATACCTGTGCTAGTATACTGATTGAGCGTTGTTTTGCGTACGTGCATTTTGAAATCAAAGAATTAACCGCAATTAAGAACGGTGTCGCTTGGTAGCTAGCCGGTTGAGTACGGGTCGGTCTACAGGGAAAACGTGTATTTTCTAGTTGTTCTAACGAGTCAATTCCTATTTGTGGTAGGTTTTGATTTTCTATAAAAACTGAGGTTGAAATTGATTTGGATTAAAACCTTGTTAGGGCTAGGATTAGGTTAGTTTGGAAAGTCAATTATTCTCACCGCTTTCCTTGCCCTAATTAAGAACTTTAGGTGTTAAGGTAATAGTTAACAAAGGGGATTAGCACGACCGGGAAGAAACTAGGTTTCTTCCCTTTGGTCCTTGTCCTTCCTTTCTTAACTCTTAGCCCTAACCTCTATGGAAATCAAACACAACCGGTCTTAACTATGGAATCACCGTGGCCTCGTGGGATAGGGTGCCGTAGTGAGCGGTGTGTGTATGGTTTGCATATAGTCCTTATTTTAAAATATTGAACGGGCAAGAAAGGGGTGAGAGATTTTCATCTCTCAAATCTTTCCTAAACCTAACCCTAACAAGTGAGGAACTGCTCACTCATTAGGGAATTAACAAAGGAATTCATTTTTTTATTTTAATAATCTAATTAACTTGCGGAAAATAACTACGGCAGATAAAAAATTTGCAGAGAAATAAAATTGCTAGATAAGAAATTCAAGATAAGAACACTTACTTTATTGATGCACTCTTTGACAATTACAAGGAATGAAAATTTTAATCTAGGAAAGTAAAAAGAGGCATGCTCCAAAAAGAGCTGTAGGCTTCATATTCATAGATAATAGAAACTCTAGGGTTTACATCTGATCCACATCTAGAATTACAAAACTACCCTGAGAAGCCTGGTCAACGCACCGACACCCACCGACAAGATGCACCGACACGTGCTCAGCACGACCGCGGAACCGCGGCTATAAGCCATGTTTGGCCGCGGATCCGCGGCCATCTTGGGGGCTTTCTGTCTCAATTTTCCAGGGTTTCCTTCTGTTGCTTTTTCCTTCTATTTTCTTCACTTGGTTCTTCAGAATCTTTTCTAGTTTCTTCCAGATTTCCACAATGCAGAATGTTGTGGACTTTTACCGTTCGCTTCGTGTTGAAATCTTGAATCTTGTGCTGCCTTCGTACCTTGTGCAATTGAACTGTTCATTGATCTTCACTTGTTCCTTAAACTGTAGGCGGTATCATAAAGATTCTTCTATTTGTTGGTCGTAGTCTCACTTTTGTAGCGTTTTTTCATCATTTTCACTGTATTGTTCTGAGAACCTGTAACCTGCAACTATTCAGTAGACATGGATCAAAAGCACCTATTTATTTGCAATATGATTAAGAATGGGGAATATAATAATGCAAAATTCTGATATGAACAAATACCCCCAAACTTATCTTTTGCTCGTCCCGAGCAAAACTAGTTTATTCTCGAAAAAACCTAACCTCACTTTCGTAGGGAAACGCGATTGCACTGAGCTCGTGCAACAAGCCGTTAAACCTCTAGGTGTCCCTAGTAGGAGGAGTGTTGTCTCATGAGGGTTTTCAGCGGATACCACCCACAAAATCTGATCAATTTGGCCTATTGACTTTCATTCTTCAATTCGGTGTTCTAGTAAGAAATTCTATTATCTTCAACTTAGAAATCATCAACCCGTATTTTTCACGCTTCCTTATCATTTAACTTAAGATTGTATATGTTCTGTAAATTTACTTAGCTTTTAGTATCTTTTGAATTTTCCTTCTAAGGTTCCATATCAACTCAGGAATTTTTATCATCTCTACTAAACATATAAGTACTATTTTTCATTACTATCTCTCATTCAAACCCCAATCATATACCCCTACGTGTGTGTATGTATCACCCCTACACTTGGAAATTCAATTTAAGCTATTATACTCTTTTCCATCGTCCAAAGTACTTTTAGTTAGTGAATTTTTAGATGAAATTGCTCACACATACTTCATGTGACCGTTAATACTTCTTGAGGTACTAACGACCGATTACAAAATGTGTTTGCGTATTAAGGCATAATTTCTCGTTTTGTAATACCTAAGGCATTAGTGTGACTCCCAAACCAGTTGGTCTAAGGCACTATGTGATAAAGTACCCTCGCTATATATTTTTTATTTTACGCAGTCTTAAGTAATTACAAAACCAGTGTTCATTTTTTTATATCTCTTTATTCACACTTATAATTTTATTTTCCTTCATACTAAGGATTTTAGACAAGAGCATTTCAAGGTATCCTCTACTATTCCAAGTTTCAAGGTGCGTGTTTGTGCAAATTGTAGGGTACATATTTTTAGAATTTGGACTTAAGGTTCGGAATTATTTTTCAGACTTACACTTTAATAAAAATTTCAATACTCTTCTCTTATTTTGACTTAGCGCAAGAACTGAACTCAAAATTTGCCTATTTCTAAGTAAACTACAAGGACATATATTTTCTACCGTTAAATTTTTAAGAAAGATTATTTTTAGAGTTTTTGGTTTACTAAGTTTAGGATCTAGTTTTTCCTTGCTAGTTAACCGTCTTGTCAAACTTAAGTCAATTATGGCCAAAATTGAATTTTTCAATTTTTTTATAATTTTTAAATTTTTTCAATTTTTATGGTTTTTTTCTTTTATATATTTTTTTTTTCATTTTTTATAATTTTTTATAAAGATGCAATGCAGAATTAAACATGCAAAAGAAAGAGAAAAAATATATACAAAAATTTAAAAAAATATGCAATGCAATGATAACTATTTACAACCACCTCCTCCCCCAAACTTACCAGAAGCAGTGCCCTCACTGCACGGCCCTACGCCGTCCCCTTGAGCGTGAACGGGAACGCTCCTCCCTAGCTAGCAGGGTTCTGACCCCCTGCTTTACTTCTATCAGATGCCGATCATGCTCCCTCATCATCCCCCTCAAATCGTCAATCCCCCTAATGGCTCTTCTCATTAAACGTGCATGTTCTAAGGGGGTGAGCTCCTCTTCGCTCGCGGTCGAGCTGGAGCTGGGTGTTCTGACGGGCACGTGTTCCGCCGGTTCTGTTCGTGACCAAACATCCGTCAGGCGTGTATAGGACGTAAATACGCCCTCAATGAGAGGCCTGATAGGTATACCTCCATGCATGTAAAATTCAAATTCCTCCACAGCGAGGAAATAGCGACACAGTTGTGTCACTAACATGGGGCATGGGTAGTTCGCGGCCCTTTTGCCCGCACTAATTGAGTTAAGCAGAACCGTGTACATGTCGAATCTAGGGTTCCCATTCATTAGTGTGTGCACGATATGAAGTGACGGGGTGAAAAATATGATATTATGGGAACTCCCAAAAATATTGTTTTGTGCTCACCGGCATACTGTTAAAACATTAGCGAAAAGGGTTCTCGCTTGTATTTCTTTTCTCGGTTCCCTCGAGCAATCAATACCCATTAAGGGCATGTAATCTTCAAACTGAAGGGGTTGATCGTGAACAGGTAACCTAGGGATTAAAGCGACTTCATGAATGAAGTCTCTATCAATAATTATCTCCATATCACCCCACAGTAACTTGATAAAACCATATTGTGCAAGGCACCCTTCTTCCATGCACTCGTAAAAACGAGTGACTAGATCTAGGAGGGCATAAGCATTTAGGTGATTATAGATTAAAAAGTTCCAGCCCCTTCGTGCGATTTCGTCAGCAAAATAACTCCCATATATCGTGTGTGAAAATTTTTGTGAGAAATCACGCTCTAACTGCATATTTGGTGCCATCACAGAGAATCTACAGATCTAAAAAAATTTAACAGAAAGGAGTTTAGAGATCGAACCACCTCTGAAGTTTTCAGAGGGAGAAAGCACAGGGGCGTGGCGGATCAGCGGCACAATGCAGGCTCTTGCGACGGAAACGCGGCTTCCTGGAAGGATCTCGCTGCAGAACTCGAGGCGGCGGCTAGGGTTTTCCAGAGAGGTGAAAATTAGGGTTAAGAAAAAGAGAGGGTCGGGGTTTATTTATATGGGAGAAGTGTGTTGGATATTTGTAAAAAGCCCCTCTTAAAAAGAGGGAATTTTTTGCAAATAAAAATTTTATTTTTATTTTATTAAATCTGGAAATTTACAAAAATACCCCAAAAAAAATTTTTTACCAATTTTTTATTTATTTTTTATGTTATTTTGTTTTTATATAATTACAAATGATACATACCCCCAAATTTGTTTGAAACAGTGTTTCTGGCTAGATGATCGAAATTTAAGGGTAAATGGAGGAGGATTAGTTAGTGTAGATCGGCTCCTGTAAAAACAGGAGCTCCTCCGAAGGGTCCGCAGTGAGGAACGGTTTAAGTCGATGTCCGTTTACTTTAAACGGTGTACCGTCCTCCGGGTTTTCTAGATCTGCCGCACCGTGCGGATATACGGTGCGTACAAAAAATGGCCCTTTCCATCGAGATTTGAGCTTGCCGGGATGGAAATGTAACCGAGTATCGTAAAGAAAAACCTGTTGACCAGGTTTGAAAGTCTTGCGCATAAGGTGTTTGTCATGGAACACATTCGTTCGGTTTTTGACAACTAATGTGTTCTCATAGGCTTCATCCCGCAGCTCGTCTAATTCGTTCAATTGCAGCTTTCTATTGTTGCCCGCATCTCCCAAAGATAGGTTCAACTCTTTAATTGCCCAAAATGCCTTGTGCTCTATTTCAATAGGAAGGTGGCAAGCCTTTCCATAAACAAGCCTGTATGGAGACATGCCAAGATCGGTCTTGTAGGAAGTACGGAATGCCCAAAGGGCATCAATCAGTTTTGATGACCAATCTTTACGGTTTTTGGAAACCGTTTTCTCCAATATCTGTTTAATCTGCCGATTTGAAATCTCGGCTTTCCCACAAGTTTGGGGATGATAAGGCGTTGACACTTGTGAGTAATAGAGTATTTTCGCATTAAGGACTCGAAAGTCCTATTACAAAAGTGAGATCCATTATCACTGATAATCGCACGAGGATGCCCAAACCGAGAAAAAATGTTTTCCTTGAGAAATTTAACGACAACCTTGTTGTCATTAGTTCGGTTGGGTACAGCCTCGACCCATTTTGAAACATAGCCAACAGCCAATAGAATATACATGTTCCCAAAAGAATTGGGAAATGGTCCCATAAAGTCTATTCCCCAAACGTCAAAAATTTCAACAACCAAAATTGGTTGAAGCGGCATTTCATTTCTCCGAGATATCCGGCCCAAGTGTTGGCACCGGGAGCATGTCTTGCAGTATTCGTATGCGTCTTTAAAAAGTCGTGGCCAGTAGAAGCCACACTGCAAGATTTTTTCTGCTGTCTTTTTGGGGCCAAAATGCCCACCACACGCTTGATCGTGGCAGAATGACAGCACGCTCTTAAACTCGTTGTCGGGGATACACCAACGAATGATTTGATCGGAACAGTATTTGAAGAGATACGGTTCATCCCAGTAAAAATGTTTTACTTGGGACAGGAATCTTAGTCTGTCCTGATTCGACCAATCGTTTGGTACCAGTCTGGTGGCCAAATAATTTACGATATCAGCGAACCATGGTTCGCATGACACGGTTAAGAGATGCTTATCGGGAAAAACATCTTTAATAGGAATTTGAAGTGTAGGCGAAGAAATAAGTGAGTGTTTCATTGACTCGAATGCCTTCTTGCAGTTTGAGTCAAAATCAAAAGTGGTGTCCTTGGCCAACAAAAGAGTCAAGGGTCTAGCTATCTTGCTAAAATCCTTGATGAACCGTCTATAGAAACCGGCATGGCCAAGGAAGGCTCGGATGTCTTTGACGCACTTAGGAGGAGGAAGATTGGAAATGACTTCAATCTTAGCTTTATCAACCTCAGTGCCGTTTTGCGAGATGATATGTCCCAAGACAATACGTTCTCGTACTATACAGTAGCATTTCTCCCAATTTAAAGTGAGGTTCTTATCCCTACAACGAGTAAGAACTGCGTCCAAATGTAGAAAACACTCATCAAAGGAGTCGCCGAAAATGGAGAAATCATCCTTAAAAATATCCAAGAATTTTTCCACCATGTCTGAAAAGATGCCCATCATACTGTTAGTTATATGTATGCCCTAGAGGCCATTACTATACTTAGGATGTATATTGTAGTGGATGCTTGGACATATATAGGGATGACTTTCTTGCTCGATATGATAGTATGCTATCTGGTTACTCTTTACCTTAACGTGTACACTGATTGTCTCTCTGTTACATGTTGGTAAAGCCTTTAGGATGTGTACTTGACTACCTGGACTATGATGCGGATCATACTAGTGGGGACATGGTAGTCTATAAGTACATCCTTCAAGGTCCCTAGTCGTGGGTGTATCGAGACAGGGCATCGATATACCAGAGTAGAATAGCGTATACCTTCTCGACCCATACAGATGGACGATGGATGATCCCATATCCATTGGTGTTTGACATCAGAGATGACATACGGGTGCTCAGTAGAGACTGGGTACACTGGACGGACTCGCCGAGAACTCCCAGATGGTATTATACCTTACGTCAGATGGCAGTTCTCCGGTGACACTGGTACAGGTTAGTCTGTAGACCCGAGATCGTCATAGAGTCTTGTGTGATTCCCACTGTGCTTTGATTTTCATCATACCACATCCAAGAGGGCGTGCAAAAAGGTGGCTTTTGGATACAGTCCCGAATCACATGGAGGCAATGAGCGATAGGAGGGGTTTCATCTCTCCCGGTATAGGGAGTTGATGTTGCGCAGTGTTCGATTGGCTATAACAGGAAGTCCTTGGCCAAGGCGGCTTTAGGGATTTACTGGTAAGTGTTACCAGTAGTTTCTCGACCCGTTATGAGCCTCATCTCGACACGACTTATCGAGTTATTGGGGTCTGACGTTTACCAC
The DNA here is from genome assembly GCA_030015575.1 of Agapanthus africanus. Taxonomy (NCBI): domain Eukaryota; kingdom Viridiplantae; phylum Streptophyta; class Magnoliopsida; order Asparagales; family Amaryllidaceae; genus Agapanthus; species Agapanthus africanus. The sequence continues at coordinate 171,594,590 of CM057340.1, read as the reverse complement.
CCCTAGACGAGATATGCGACATATCAGATGAAGAGACCGGACTGTACGGTAGTGTTACTCGTTGGATTCACTGGAGTGTGAGCGGGCTTGCTCGTTGATCTTCTGATCGCTCAATACCCGGGTGGCCGTAACGTTTAGCAGACCGCTTGCGGCTTGTGGGTGTTTGATATGATCATCACCTGCTGCCGGCGTATTGACGAGTCTTTAGAGTCCTACACAGGGGTTTCCTGGCTCAAGCGAAACGAAATAGGAGCGCATATGAGATATGTGCGGGACCAAGAATAATACCAGTATATGATACTGTATTCTATTCTCGCGATTTGTGACATTGATCGGTTGTATGCGATATAGCCGGGTTATCGGATCAAGTGTTGATTCGATAAGTTGTTACTATTGATATTAGTCGGTTATATGCGATATGACCGGATCGTTAAATCAAGTGTTGATTTAATTATTTAATGTTTAATTATATATTTGATATATTACTTTACATTAACTAGTATTGGTTCACTTAAGATTGATTTTCTCACTTGAAAGTGTACATTGTTTATTTGTGATATATGCAAGTGTACATGTTTGTATCATGCTTGATGATACAAACAAGTTGTGTGTATGAGACTTGAACCATATCAAGGTTAGATTAGGGTTTACTATTTTCCTAGCAAATAACAAAAGAATTGAGACTTTAGTCAAAGTTATCAAGCTTCATGAAGCTTGATAAGAATTGACAAAGTCAACCCTTTTGTCATTTGTGTAGGATATTTGTTAACCCAACCCTTAATCTAATGGTTTGGTTAATTCTCTACATGAGTTAAGCATGAGGGCATAACTCAACCATGGTGCCATTATTTGTTGGATAAGTTTTCATTTGGATATAATTTCTTTTCTTCTTCATCATCTTCATCAAGCTTGAAAAAGCTTGCTAGCTCCAATGGCATCATGAGAAAAAGAGTAAGAAATTCAATTCTAAAGTGATCCCACTTCCTATTTCTTCATCCTCTACCACTTGCCATGTAGTATAGGGTGTTCTCTTCACAAATTTTTTGACCAAGTGAAGGAATAGCTTGAGTTTGAGTCTCCCCGACGTAGATCATCTTCGGCCTCGAAGTCAATGACCTAGCCCGATCATTTCTCCGACGAAACCATTTCTAGAGTCCGGGATCCGATAATCGCAGCGGAGGGACGTCAACACGGAGCTAAAGAAGTGGTGGACCGGATCTACAAAGGTTGTAATTCCTTTCACTTATTAGAAAAGTTGTTTGCTTGCTTGCTTTTCGCCTTAACTTCTAGTTAACGATCCAGTTTAGGGTTTCTCGGCACCGGAAAATTTTTGTTTGGCATGGTTGATGCCTTGTGGAACCTCTTGAGTGTGCCTAGGAACCCTACAGTGGTATTAGAGCCTATCTAGAGCATTAGGCGATGTGTTTACGATGTTAAAACTCCGATCGAACCCCAACGTGTCAAAGTTAACCCCTTCTCTGTAAATTTTTCCAAAATCGGGATTTTTCTAAATTAAAAATAGCCAAAAATTTCAGCAGGGTTTTCTAAGAATTATAGTGAAAAACGAGACGGTGAACAGTACAAACCACCGCGGAACCGCGGCCGTACCGTGCTTGGGCCGCGGATCCGCGGCAGTAAAGTGGATTCATGCGCTCTGTTTTGCACAGTAATTCTCATATCTGCTTATATATTTTCTGGGTATTTTTATTCTTACTCAAGAGTTGAGTATTTTAGGGTTTATTTTGTAGTCATTGTTTCGATCGGAATATTTAATTTCGTAATGTTTTCCGGATATTTTTAGAATATGTTAAAAAGTTCGACCGGATATAAATACCCAATTTTTCCCCTGTTGGGAAATTTCCAAGTGTTGGATTTTTCCGTAGTTTGAGAACATTCTATGCAGTGCAAGTAACGTGATGGTCCCTCTAGAAGACAATAAACCTTAACTCGATTATGTGACCGTCTTGAACTGCCTTTTGAACCTTAGGGTTTGGGGCAGTACGGCGTGCCACATGTGAGGCGTTGGCTTGACCTTTCTACGGCTGGACCGTTGGTACTGTGGCATGAAGTGGAGGTTTTTGAACTTATTTCAAGAGTTGAGCTGTTTCGGGAAAACTTGGGTGTTTGAATGTTCGATCGGAAAGTTTAACATTTTCTATTTATCTGGAATGTGATACAATATTTGGAATCCATAAGTAGTTATGAGATAACTGATTTGGATGTTATAAACATAGCACTTTAGTCTCACTTGATCGGTTGCCACGGAATTTTGATGCGATCAAAAGTCCGTTGCAATCACGTAGCGTACGCGAATACTTGCCGATAAACTTAATAGACAGCTACACCCCATAGCCCCAACCAAGTGATTGTAGGAGAACCCCGTCGCCGAAAGCATCCGTTTGGGTGCTCGCAGTAGCGGTGTTCCGCCTTGGTGCACTTCGTCGACGGTATCGGGGGTGCGGCCGTCTACTAAAGTTTGCGACGAGCATTCGATCAGTTTATCGGGAATCTTGTTGAATTGCCCGACTAGATATTGAAAAGTGTTTTCGATATAGAGACTAAAATGCGGGGTTTATAATTGTTAGGCATGTGATGTCTAAGGAATTCTTTTGATTAGGCATGCGATGTCTAAAGAGTTTGCGGATTCCAACTATTGTAGTTTTACACTTTATTTTCTGCGACCGTAAGTGTAATATGTGATATCGCCGGTTTCGTTGCTATATGTCAACGACAATTGGGATGCACACATTTACTTACGTTGATGACATGTGATGTTATGTGTTGCTGGATATGTTATATTGGATCGTCGTGTTTGAATAGCCGGGGGTTTTATGTGAGATGAGAGTTTTTATTTTCATTCATGTAAAAACTTGTATGTAATATTCTTTTATTGGGGCACTTCCAGGTAGCGGAAGATGTCACCCATTGTATATTATTTACTTTTCCTCACTAGGGTAGACCCAAGGAGGAAAGCACAAGTAACCGGGTTCTGGAGTCCAGTGGGAGACCAACTCGAGGAGTCGAGTCCGGGTCTCCTAACTCTAGAATTGGTAGGGTTGCTTGCCGCTCTCGTAGGGGTCTAGGGTTGTGGGTTTGGCTATTCATCGCGACCGTGGAATCCGTGTTTTATACAGGCTCGTATTAAAAACACGGACGTCCTAGTATATCCAATGTTTCATATGTTTCTTCTGCTGCTATATCTGTGATGTGATCATTTGATGTTCTGTGATAAATACTGTATATAGTATATATGATATATTATATAGACGTTACTTATGTTTTGCACTCGCGCTAGCCCTGCCCCGTTCTGTCGTTAGTTACCTAACCTAACGGTGCACAAGGGGACATCGAGACGAATGCGGATGGCATAAGTGTACGTCGTATTTATCTGTGATGTTTAGGTGATTTAAATGATGGAACTTCATTAATGTGATTAATGAAAGAAAAAGAAACCTAAAGATGTTGTGGAATCGAATTTTCAAAAACAGGTAGCTACGGTTCTTGCTTTGCATCGCGGTGTTCCTTGTAGAACATCCTGCACCTTATTCGATAAGGAAAGGACCGAGATCCCTTCACCGGGTGTGATTCCTTTAGCAATAACTGGCAGATGCTACAACCCTCGGTTTGTCTTTTGATTGCTTCTATAGTTTTTGCTTTGCACAGTGATGTATATGATATATCCTGCACCTCATTCGACGAGGAAAGGGCCGACGATCCCTTCACCGGGAGTGACCCCTTTAGCAAAACTAGAAAAGCCTCAAAAACACTCCATTTTAAAATTATTTGATTCTACAACGATATCAAGTTCATTACGCAATAGGTTTTCAGAAAAACCTGTCGTAGCCCTCCGTCATTTCAGACAAGTAATAGTTAGTATTCGTGCTGCGTTTGTTGACCTCTGTCAAGGCGTAGTATGCGGTACCTGATTAGTGCTTATCTGTATAAGCATATGATGTTATTGATTTAGGGTAGTCGTGCGACCTTGTTGACCTCTGTCAAGGGTCGTGCGGGTGGGTTTACTTCAATCAGGAAATGACGGGTTGAACTTGACTAGCAGCCTATGGTTTGTTGACCTCTGTCAAGGTTATAGGACGCTAGGGGCAAAATATTATCGGGAATTTCAAGTGTTGAAATTTGCAATGAGATTGCATACCTTTTATGAGATAGTTGGATCCCGATACCCGCTGCGAGTAAGAGTTACTCCTGGGAGAGTTTTACACATTACAATTAGCCGATCAAGTAGGTGTCTAGAAAGGTATCAACGGGGTTACGCCTCTGGGAAAACGAGGGTTACATTAATTAGGTTCGTGCGAAAGCATGGGGGACCTCCCTCAAAGTACCAACACTGGCCTGGCTGAAAGATTGGCGAACTTATAGCGTGTAATTAATCCCGGCTAGTTTTTCCTTTTAGGGTTTGAAGGAAGATTTGATAAAAACAGTGGGAGCCATCCTGATTAGATAAAATAATAACCATTCTGATCTTGCAAGAGCATACGCTGAGTGTTTTCTTCTCTCTCTCTCCAGGTAGCGACCATATCACGCCTTAATCAAGATAATAAAACGGATATATTGACCGAACCCGCTTGTTATACTGAGCTGGGGAACGTTGGTCCCGCTCCAACTTATAATTGTTATAAGACAGAGCAGGAAATTGGGGATTACCAGAATTCCTGTGCCGCCCAAACGAAGAAAGTGCATATGATGCATCATCTTCGGGTGTGTTCATTACACAGAACTGTTTCTCAGTATCCTTTACGTCCTGGGTATGTGATACCAGATCTGGATCCCGCATATGTAATTTGTTACATGGGCTATAGAAAGGTAGAGAACTGAGAACGGGTGATAAGTTTCATGAGGCAGAAAACGGTGCAAGTGTTGCAGCCAAGTCTGTTGGTCACTGTCACCCTGTATTACCAGAATACATTGATTCTGAACAAATGTTTTTAGATACCGAACCTGATATACAAAATCATATCAGTCTCTTTATTTAGATAAAGAAGCATATAATTTTGTATTGTTGGATAATCTTTTGAACATTTCCTATATCAAAGGTTGATCGGTTCAGGCACGTTATCTAAAAGCATTGACGTTCTAAATCAAATTACAGTTCTTAGTATACAGAACACACACAAGAGGAAGAGTTCAGAAATGAACGAATCCTTCTTGAGGTATTGTAGACTAGGTCATATTAATGCGACCCGACTGGCTGAAGTTACATTTAGATGCATATTTAAATCTGTTTGAATTTACATCTTATGAAACTTGCCAGTCATGTCACAAAGATTAAATGACCACAGCTCTTTTTATTGGAAACAGAGAAAGAGTTAGTGAACTCTTAGGATTGATACATGCTGATGTATGAAGGTCCGCTGCCTACACATGCCAAGACCGGTTCTTTGTACTTCATTATATTCTCTGATAATCTCTCAAGATTCAGACATATGTTCCTGTTGAAACACAAGTCCGAACCTTTTGAGATATTCACAGAATATAAGTTAGAAGTAGAGAACCAAAATATGGGTAAAAGTATTATGTCTTTTGATGTAATCAAGGAGGAGAATACTTGAGCACGGAATTCCTGGATTATTCTAAAGGAGAATAAGATTCTCTCTCAGCATTACTCCTCCGTATACACCATAGCACGATGGTATATCGGGGCGGAGCAATAACACCCTATGTAATATGGTGTGCTCTATGATGAGTACTACTGAGTTTCCTATTTCCTTTTAGGGAGTTATGCACTTATGAAGTTGCATACCTATTGAATAGGGTTCCGATCAAATCAGATGCCTTCCATTTCATATGAGATATGGAAAGGGAAGAGCCTATCTCTTAAGTCAGTTAAGATTTAGGGTTGTCTGGCCTATGTCTAAAAGCAAAATCCGGACAAGCTCGAGGCAAAGTCAGATCTGTAGAAGTTTGTTGGATATCCCAAGCATACGCAAGGGAATATCTTCTACCTAACCGAGGAACAAAAATGTTTTGTTACTCAGCATGCCACCTTTGTGAAAAGGAATTTCTTGTGAAGAAATTATTAGTCATGAGGTAGAACTGGAAATATTCCAGCTATACAAACTACAGCTGATGATTTGGTAGAACAAAAAGATTCAATAGAAACCAACGAACCTCAGCCTCTCCGCCGATCTAGTAGGGTTCCTCACCCACCTGAGAGATACTTCGGTTTCTCTATGACAGTGGGAGCGAGGATTGCATCATGAGATGCTGACCCAACTAGTTTCGAGCTGGCCATCAGGAGTGAGACTCTGTAAGAATGGCTGGATGCTTAGCGATCTGAGATGGAATCCTTATACACCAACAAAGTATGGACTTTTGTTGCTTTATCTGAAGGGTTAAATTCCCATCAGGAGCAAGTATATCTTGAGAAGATTACTTGGTGTACATGGAAAAGTTGAGACTTTCAAAGCTAGAATCGTTAAAGGTTTGCAGCATAGACTAGTTGTAGCTAATGATGAAACCTTTTCTGGGGCATATACTTAAGTCCATCCAGATCCTACTTGCCACGGCTGCATACCACGACTACGATATCTGGCGGTTGGGTGTCATGACTGCTTTTCTAAATAATGATTTAGAAGACAGAGTCTATAAGTACACAGTCAGAGGACTTCGTAGACAGTGGGAGCAGCGGAAACGTGTGCAAGATGTTTTATGTGATAAAGCAGGCATCGCGGAGTTGGAACATCTGTTTTGATGTGGTAGTCAAAGAGTTTGACATCATCAAAATGGTAGATGAACCTTGTATATACAAAAAGGTAGTAGGGAGTTTGGTGGTGATCCTCGTAGAGTACGTGGATGACATACTCTTGATAGGGAAGGAGTTTCCTATGCTACGCTCGGTCAATCTCCGCTTATCACAAGGATTCTCCATATAGGATCAAAGTGATACCTACTAAATCCTGGGTTTTGGATCTATGAGATAGATCTAATTGGATGTTAGGATACTCACTAGTTGTAGTGAGATGGTATCCATTGATCCTGGGGAGAATCACTGGAAAGGTTCCAGGGTGATAAGAACGACTGAATGTCAGTCGCAGGCATTGTCTTTACCCTCAGTAAAGGGACGGTATGTTGGAAGAGTTCCAAGCTAGATACCGTGACATACTAGACGATAAAGGCTGGATACATCGCTACTTAAGATGCTACCAAAGAGGAAGTCTGGGTGTATATATTAGTTCATGAGATGAACTTCGTTCCTCCCATTGTGTGACAGTGGAGTTGTGGCTTATGCCAAGGAACGCCCGTCCCATCATTGATCCAGATATATTCTTAGGCAGTATCACCTGATCGTGGAGATGGTTGATCTCCAGGGGATCGAGGTTAGGAGAGTAGACTCAGAAGACAACACGGAGGATCCACTCACGAAAGGCCTTTTCCCAGAGAGAGACTTTTATGGGATGGTTGAGTATGAGATACTACAACCACTGCTATCAGACGGCCCTAGTGCAAGTGGGAGATTGTTAGTTATATGTATGCTCTAGAGGCCATTACTATACTTAGGATGTATATTGTAGTGGATGCTTGGACATATATAGGGATGACTTTCTTGCTTGATATGATAGTATGTTATCTGGTTACTCTTTACCTTAAAGTGTACACTGATTGTCTCTCTGTTACATGTTGGTAAAGCCCTTAGGATGTGTACTTGACTACCTGGATTATGATGTGGATCATACTAGTGGGGACATGGTAGTCCATAAGTACATCCTTCAAGGTCCCTAGTCGTGGGTGTATCGAGACAGGGCATCGATATACCAGAGTAGACTAGCGTATACCTTCTCGACCCATACAGATGGGCGATGGATGATCCCATATCCATTGCTGTTTGACATCAGAGATGATATACGGGTGCTCAGTAGAGACTGGGTACACTGGACGGACTCGCCGAGAACTCCCAGATGGTATTATACCTTACGTCAGATGGCAGTTCTCTGGTGACAATGGTACAGGTTAGTCTGTAGACCCGAGATCGTCATAGAGTCTTGTGTGATTCCCACTGTGCTTTGATTTCCATCATACCACGTCCAAGAGGGCGTGCAAAAAGGTGGCTTTTAGGTACAGTCCCGAATCACATGGAGGCATTGAGCGATAGGAGGGGTTTCGTCTCTCCCGGTATAGGGAGTTGATGTTGCGCAGTGTTCGATTGGCTATAACAGGAAGTCCTTGGCCAAGGCTGCTTTAGAGATTTACTGGTAAGTGTTACCATTAGTTTCTCAACCCGTTATGAGCCTCATATCGACACGACTTATCGAGTTATTGGGGTCTGACGTTTACCATCCCTAGACGAGATATGCGACATATCAGACGAAGAGACCGGACTGTACGGTAGTGTTACTCGTTGGATTCACTGGAGTGTGAGCGGGCTTGCTCGTTGATCTTCTGATCGCTCAATACCCGGGTGGCCGTTACGTTTAGCAGACCGCTTGCGGCTTGTGGGTGTTTGATATGATCATCACCTGCTGCCGGCGTATTGACGAGTCTTTAGAGTCCTACACAGGGGTTTCCTGGCTCAAGCGAAACGAAATAGGAGCGCATATGAGATATGTGCGGGACCGAGAATAATACCAGTATGTGATACTGTATTCTATTCTTGCGATTTGTGACATTGATCGGTTGTATGCGATATAGCCGGGTTATCGGATCAAGTGTTGATTCGATAAGTTGTTACTATTGATATTAGTTGGTTATATGCGATATGACCGGATCGTTAAATCAAGTGTTGATTTAATGATTTAATGTATAATTATATATTTGATATATTACTTTACATTAACTAGTATTGGTTCACTTAAGATTGATTTTCTCACTTGAAAGTGTACATTGTTTATATGTGATATATGCAAGTGTACATGTTTGTATTATGCTTGATGATACAAACAAGTTGTGTGTATGAGACTTGAACCATATCAAGGTTAGATTAGGTTTTACTATTTTCCTAGCAAATAACAAAAGAATTGAGACTTTAGTCAAAGTTATCAAGCTTCATGAAGCTTGATAAGCATTGACAAAGTCAACCCTTTTGTCATTTGTGTAGAATATTTGTTAACCCAACCCTTAACCTAATGGTTTGGTTAATTCTCTACATGAGTTAAGCATGAGGGCTTAACTCAACCATGGTGCCATTATTTGTTGGATAAGTTTTCATTTGGATATAATTTCTTTTCTTCTTCATCATCTTCATCAAGCTTGAAAAAGCTTGCTAGCTCCAATGGCATCATGAGAAAAAGAGTGAGAAATCCAATTCCAAAGTGAAACCACTTCCTATTTCTTCATCCTCTACTACTTCCCATGTAGTATAGGGTGTTCTCTTCACAAAGTTTTTGACCAAGTGAAGGAATAGCTTGAGTTTGAGTCTCCCCGACGTAGATCATCTTCGGCCTCGAAGTCAATGACCTAGCCCGATCATTTCTCCGACGAAACCATTTCTAGAGTCCGGGATCCGATGATCACAGCGGATGGACATCAACACGGAGCTAAAGAAGTAGTGGACCGGATCTACAAAGGTTGTAATCCCTTTCACTTATTAGCAAAGTTGTTTGCTTGCTTGCTTTTCGCCTTAACTTCTAGTTAACGATCTAGTTTAGGGTTTCTCGGCACCGGAAAATTTTTGTTTGGCATGGTTGATACCTTGTGGAACCTCTTGAGTGTGCCTAGGAACCCTACACATACACCGCTGGAAAGTAGCAGGTGCATTGCATAGCCCAAAGGGCATGCGACGGTAAGCGAATGTACCGAAAGGACAAGTAAATATGGTCTTGTCTTGATCCTTTTCGGCGATGGGAACTTGATTATAGCCGGAGTAGCCATCCAAAAAGCAGTAAAATTCATGCCCAGCCAATCGTTCTAGCATTTGGTCAATAAAAAGTAATGGAAAGTGGTCTTTCCGTGTCGCGGCGTTGAGTTTTCTATAATCAATGCAAACTCGCCACCCAGTTTGGGTGCGAGTAGGTATTAACTCATTCGTCTCATTAGTTATGACCGTTATGCCTGATTTCTTTGGGAAAACGTGAATGGGGCTAACCCACTGGCTATCAGAGATAGGGTAAATGATACCACTATCAAGACATTTTACAATCTCCTTTTTAACAGCCTCCTTCATTATGGGGTTGAGGCGTCTCTGTGGATCCCTTACTGGCTTGGCATCATCCATCATATGTATATGATGTTCAACTATGAGGGGACTAATCCCCTTGTTGTCCGCCATTGTCCAGCCAAAAGCTTGCCGGTTATTTTGTAAGACTATTAAAAGGGCTTTCTCTTGCTCGAGGGCTAGAGATGCCGATATGATAACAGGAAGGGTTTCATTCTCACCTAAGTAAGCGTATTTAAGATGAGATGACAATAGCTTGAGTTCGAGTTTTGGAGGTGAAACAATTGAAGGTAAAATTGGTGAAACTGTCTCGAACTCGAAGGATTTCAACAATGGTTCGAAGCGAATGTAGGCAACCGAGTTGGATGGTTCAGCTAACTCATCCGAAAATTCAAAGGACTCAAACTCGGGTAGTGATTCTTCAAAATCTTCCGAAAAAGTGAAACATTCGTAATCGTTATCGGGTGTAAAAGCTGTGTCAGATTCAAGGAGGAACACACTAGTGGCGTCAAAACTGCTGTGATCGAACAGAAATTTTTCGAGCTCACAGTCCTCCTGCATGATCTCTTGGATCGAGCAAACATCAAGTATATTAGCACTAGGCTCGGAGGGCTGATTCCCCAACTTAAAATGTTGAGTTCAATTGTCATATTTCCAAAAGATAGGTTTATCGAACCATTTCGACAATTGATCATCGCATTAGAAGTCACAAGGAATGATCGACCGAGTATCACCGGAATTTGACTCCGGGGGTTAGCTACAGGCTATGTGTCCATAACAATGAAATGAATGGGGAAAATGAAATCCCTTACTTTAATTAACACATTCTCTAACTCACCCCTAGGATGGATGATGGATCGGTCGGCCATTTGGAGAGTACAATGTGTGGGTTTCGGCTCTCCATAGCCTAATTGTTCTTATACTGAATAGGGAAGCAAATTAACACTGGCACCAAGATCTAAAAGTGCGTGATTGATGTTCTTATCCCCAATTGTTATTGAAATTGTAGGACAGCCAGGGTCCTTGTGTTTTTTGGGTAAAGGTTGGGTAAGAGCATCACTCACTGCACTAGCCAAGAAAACTTTCTTAGGTACCTGCGATTTTCTCTTCTTGGTGCATAAGTCCTTTAAGATTTTAGCATAAGAAGGGACTTGTTGGATTGCATCCAAGAGAGGTATGTTAATGCTAACCTGTTTGAATAACTCCACAATCTTCTCCATTTGTGGAGTAGGTTTATTGGATCTCAACCTGTTTGGAAATGGAACATTTTGAAAGTTTGTTGGGTCCAATGTTTGTGGAGTAGATTGCGGAGTTGGAATGGATCCCAGTGTTGGTGTTTTTGTGGAGTGAGATGTGGGTCCGTTCGAATTAGAAGAAGCAGAGCCTTGTGAAGAATGAAGAACATGCTCTGAAGAAGACGAAGAAGATGATGAAGAAGAAGAAGAAGCGGCGTCCGGGGTTTCATCATTATTACCAACATTGTTGTGAAATACCTTTCCAGATCTCAATGTAGTCACGGCACTCACATTATGATTTTGTTTTTCATAAGCAACATATGTATTTTGTGTGTGACCGGGATTTGGCAGTGGTTGAGATGGAAGTTTACCCTTTTCTCGCTCGCTTAACGCAGAATTCAATTGTGCAATTTGGGCTTTAATTATTTTGATGCTCTGATCATGTGAAGCAGTATGTTGCACCAAAGACTGAATGGACGATTGGATGCTGGCTGAGGATTGCGTAGATTGTTTTAAAAACGCATCCAGACTTCGTTCTAGCAAGGAAACCTTATCGCTACTCGGCTGAACAAAATTGTTTTGAGGATAAGAGTTGTTTGGTACAAAATTGTTCATTTGGTTTTGGTATGGTTGGGGTTGGAAAGGTTGCTGATATTGAGTTTGTTGAGGGGCTTGTTGTTGTGGAGGAGGCCTTTGAAAGTTGTTATTGCCTTGGAATTGTTGTTGATTTTGATTCCAAGCAAAATTTGGGTGGCTCCTCCAACCAGGATTGTAAGTTGAAGAGTATGGATCATTTCTTTGTCTTTACTGAAAGGCAGCATTGACTTGATCTTGTCCTTGAACAGGTGGGTTGTAAGGACACTCTTCGGTTAGATGGGACGGATCCGAACAACAAGCGCAAACAGTGCGTGAGGGTAAAGCAGGGGCAGGAGAAGGCGATGAGAACTTGCTCTCAATTGCTTCAAGTTTTTTCGTGAGTGCAGCCATTTCGGCCTTCATTGCAATCGACATATCAAGTTGATATATGCCTGCCCTAGACTGACCCGATGAAGTAGATGAAGCGGTCTTAGTGCTTTCCCACTGAAGTGTTTGTTCAGCAAGATCGTCGAGAAATTGCCAAGCTTCCTCGCTTGATTTTGTAAGAAAGTGACCTTGACAGATGGTTTCTAACAACTGCTTAGTTGTTGGGTTCAGTCCTTCGTATAAAGTCTGGCAAAGTTGCCAATTTTCGATACCGTGGTGAGAGTACTGAACAAGAAGGTCCTTAAATCTTTCGAAACACTTCCAAAAAGGTTCGGAAGGAAGCTGGGAAAATTGAATAATTTCATTGCGAATTCTCGCGGTCTTGTGGTGTGGGTAAAACTTTTTTACAAAAGCCTTAACAAACTCTTCCCAATTTTTATGGAGTGTGATACTGTGCTATATAACCATTTTTCAGCTAGGTCACATAAAATGAATGGAATGACACGTAGCCTTATAGCATCATCAGAAAGTTGTGTGGTCTTCATCATTGCGCAAACATTCTGGAATTTGTTAATGAAGATGTAGGCATCTTCGGATTCCAGCCCGTGAAATTTGGGCAACATATTGATGAAGTGGGGTTTAATTTCAAAGTTATCCCCATTAGCCGGTAGAAGTGAAAGACAAGTGGGAAGTGCGGTGCGGATGGGATAGAAAAGATCCTGGAGCGCGATTCGTTGGGGCCCTACAACAGGAGGGTGTGGTGGGTTATTCGCAGCTAGTGGAGGTGGAATCAGTCCCGTAGGTAAGGGGTTGTTAGGATTGAATCCCGACATCTCCTTAGAAGATGAAGAATTTGAAGATGAAGGTAAAGAAGTGGAGGGAATTTCGACTTCGGAGTCGACAGCGTCGTCAGTCGGCACTAACGAGACACGGACTAAACGGGCGCTAGTGTCCCTAGTCCAACTGGACATACACTAAAGAGGTGTAGTGTAGTCAAAAGGTAAAAAAATAGAAGGTGGGGGGTAAGAAAACATCAATGAGAGAAAGTGGGGTGCAATGGATTCTATCGACAAAATGGCAAGTTTTTGTAAAAATTTTGTTTTGTGGGTTTTTATATAAGGAGTTTTTGCAAAAAGATTTTTATAAGGAGCTTAGACGCACTTTCAAGCAATCACAATATGCACAATCAAGCCCAGGGTCTCCTAAATCAACTAGACCGCTCCTAACTGTTCCAAAGGGCAAGTTGTGAGATCCTCATATCGCCTCTTCACCGCCAATTGTGGTCAGGTAAGCACAAGTAAAGAAAGGAGGGATCCGCTCACGAATCACCGTGAGACGGGACTTTTAAAATTACCTTTCCCACTTGTCTAGCCTAGGCACCCCAAAGTCTGGTTTAGATAAACGACCGATGCCTACAACTTTTTCTTTATCCTAATGAGCACGACAGTCCTTATTGGCTGAGTCTAATATTTTTTTAATTAACTCGAAGGTTGATGCAAAATGCTTTTTGTGATTTTTGGGGTCCTAGGAAGGGTAATGAAATCCCCACCCAATCTGGATTGGTGTTATAGCCCCTTAAAAGTCCGTTTTAAAAATGCAAAGCAGTAAACACACAAAATCTAAAACACTTGTAAAAAATTTTTATTTGCGGCGCAAAGAATCCTGCACAAAATCAAGTTATTGGAGAAGGGGAAGAAGTTTTGCGCAAAGAACCCTGCAGGAATTTTTTTTCCAGAGGACTACATAGGGTTACAGAAGAGGTAAGGAATACTTACAGAGCCTTTTTTTTACGCTGACGTCATCAAACCGTGGCGGTTGCGCGGCAGAAAGCCCACTTTAGCCGCGGTTCCGCGGTCAAAAACTCTGTTCAAGCCTCCAAAATTTTTCTGTGCGCTGCTGTGGTTCTTCTCTGTTTGTTCAGATCTGCTGTTTGCTGTTTTATGCACTGGATTTTTCCAGATCTGAATCTGTTCGTCATTCCGATCCTGCACAATTCGCACGAAAACCCTTAAAAAAATAACAAGATGATAAATTTTTTATATTTTTATATTTTTCAGTTTTTTTATGACTTTTTAATTTTTAATTAACCCGAAATTACAAAAAGAAAATAACTACCGTTATCCCCGGCAACGGCGCCATTTGATTGAGCGTTGTTTTGCGTACGTACGTTTTGAAATCAAAGAATTAACTGCAATCAAGAACGGTGTCGTTTGGTAGCTAGTCGGTTGAGTACGGGTCGGTCCATAGGGAAAACATGTATTTTCTAGTTGTTCTAACGAGTCAATTCCTATTTGTGGTAGGTTTTGATTTTCTATAAAAACTGAGGTTGAAATTGATTTGGATTAAAACCTTGCTAGGGTTAGGATTAGGTTAGTTTGGAAAGTCAATTATTCTCACCGCTTTCTTTGCCCTAATAAAGAACTTTAGGTGTTAAGGTAATAGTTAACAAAGGGGATTAGCACGACCGGGAAGAAACTAGGTTTCTTCCCTTTGGTCCTTGTCCGTCCTTTCTTAACTCTTAGCCCTAACCTCTATGGAAATCAAACACAACCGGTCTTAACTATGGAATCACCGCTACCTCGTGGGATAGGGTGCCGTAGTGAGCGGTGTGTGTATGGTTTGCATAGAGCCCTTATTTTAAAATATTTAACGGGCAAGAAAGGGGTGAGAGATTTTCATCTCTCAAACCTTCCCCAAACCTAACCCTAACAAGTGAGGAACTATTCACTCATTAGGGAATTAACAAAGGAATTCATTTTTTTTATTTTAATAATCTAATTAACTTGCGGAAAATAACTACGGCAGATAAAAAATTTGCAGAGAAATAAAATTGCTAGATAAGAAATTCAAGATAAGAACACTTACTTTATTGATGCACTCTTTGACAATTATAAGGAATGAAAATTTTAATCTAGGAAAATAAAAAGAGGCATGCTCCAAAACGAGCTGTGGTCTTCCTATTTATAGATAATAGAAACTCTAGGGTTTACATCTGATCCACATCTAGAATTACAAAACTACCCTGAGAAGCCTGGTCAACGCACCGACACCCACCGACAAGATCCACGGACACGTGCTCAGCACGGCCGCGGAACCGCGGCCATAAGCCATGTTTGGCCGTGGATCCGCGGCCATCTTGGGGGATTTCTGTCTCAATTTTCCAGGGTTTCCTTCTGTTGCTTTTTCCTTCTATTTTCTTCACTTGGTTCTTCAGAATCTTTTCTAGTTTTTCCAGATTTCCACAGTGCAGAATGTTGTGGACTTTTACCGTTCGCTTTGTGTTGAAGTCTTGAATCTTGTGCTGCCTTCGTACCTTGTGCAATTGAACTATTCATTGATCTTCACTTGTTCCTTAAACTGTAGGCGGCATCATAAAGATTCTTCTATTTGTTGGTCGTAGTCTCACTTTTGAAGCGTTTTTTCATCATTTTCACTGTATTGTTTCGAGAACATGTAACCTGCAACTATTCAGCAGACATGGATCAAAAGCACCTATTTATTTGCAATATGATTAAGAATGAGGATAATAATGCAAAATTCTGATATGAACATACACCTACACCATTACCGATGATGCGTATGTTACACTTACACAGATTTGCCGGCTCACACACTTTCATCATCGATAATTGCTATGTCACTTGCATAGTAAAAATGCTCACATCATTATTCTATGTGGCATGATATACTTGCTATGCTCACATCATTATGCTATGTTGCATGATATACTTGATATGCTCACATTTCTGTTCTATATTTGCATACATCATGCTTTATGATTTTACATGCATTGGGATACTGTTTTCATGAGATCTTTGGATTTGAGAACCGCAGTAATATTTCAAAGGAAATTATGTATTGTTTTAAAAAGCACGGTTTCTCTTGATATGATATTTCGAGGCGTCCACCATGAGTTTTCTCGGTTCTGAGCTATGAGTATACCTGATTCGAGGAGCGGTAGGCACCGTCTGCGGGTACATGGTGGATCTGGTGAGGTACCCGGGGCAAGAAGACTCGTATAGTTAGGCGGTGAGCCTGGCAGGGGAGCACTACCTACCAGTGATAGTTTGGACCTGGTAGTTATCCGGAGGATACCGACCGGATTCGTGAGATGGATATGGGCCGATCCGGACTGACGGAGCCCGAGATATAAGGATTTACGTGTTGATGCTGGACACGGGTTTCATGATGTTTTGAGTGTCGATGTTGGACACTCTGGTTCCATGATTTTGATGTGTCGTTGATGGACACACGTTGGTTGATATCCTCATATTTACATGCATATGCTTTCATGATGTTTCGAGTGTCAATGTTGGACACTCAGGTTCCATGATGTTGTCATGTCATTGATGGACACATGGATGGTATCCACATGCATACAGGCATTGATTATATTGTTGGCTCATATGCAGATACGGTCACCCTAGATATCATAGTATTACCTTTATGACATAGTTGACCTAGGAATCGTTGTTCGATTTCTACCTGCTGATGTTTTCTACTCACGAGTTAGCAACTCACCCCCGTTGTGCCACAGTTGTTGCAGGTTGACCGTATGGATCAGTAGCGGTATCGCTGGCACACAGCTTGCATTCGGGTGATTTGCTTTGGCAGGTGGGACATATTGGATCGTGCCCACTCTTGTACTTATTATTCCTGTTGTATCTAGTCAACTCCATCAATTAGAAACTATTATTTGTATAAGTAGTAAGACTTAGAAGGACTTGTGGTTGCGAGACTTAGAGCGATGAGTTATATGTTCGCTTGGTGGATTTGATGTCTTGCTTTATTCACTATACTTTTGTGTTGATTATCGCCGTTGGGCGTCGTATACATATATTTTTGACTTGCGTGGTTGTGATTCCACCGATTGGCGAAGAGCTAGCTCCCGCTTAGGGTTGCCTTTATTGTTGTTATGTATATGTTTTTTTGGATCAAAATATACAAGTGAGGTGCTGCCCAAATCTTTTTTAAAGACGAAAAATGTTTCAACTACAATATCATCCATTTGCATTTTCATGTTTCATTATCTATGCATTAAAGTAAAATCTGATTTCATCATACCCTTATTTCAAAACTTCACCTATTTTATTTTCTTAAAAAGGTTTAGATTTCTGGGCTTCGGCTTACTTGAATTACGTTACGCCTTTAGACGTTGCGTGATTTAAGTGCTGGTCACGAGCTAAAATTTTTCGGGTCATGACAAAGTTGGTATCAGAGCGTTAGGTTTAATCTTGGTTCGAGTCTAGGTTTGACTATGTGGAGTATGGGGCGTAATTTATTTCGGAATCTAGGCTTGACCTTAAGGAACTTAGTCTTGAACATGGTGTATTAGACCCGAACTTTCGTTACATAGGTTGACCCTGATTGATGGAGTAGGTAACTTAAGTAGAGTGACGTATCGTGCGTATGTTCCGCGACATACTTACGATACGATACCCCGCTTAAGTGACCTTAGGATGTACATATCTTGAGATCTGTGAATCTCTTCGTCCCTATGATTATACATCCATTTGAGATTCTTGATTCTATTCGTTCCAATGATCGTACTCTCATTGATTACGTTCCCCCTTATGATCATGTATCCATTTTAGGATCTGTTGATTTCTTTCATCCCTTTGATCTATCTTCATTGATACATGCTTGAGGTTCCTGTCACCATGGTTTGAGCGCAGATTGAGCTACTGCTAATGATGTGGTCAGAGCGAGCTCGTCATGGACGAGGACTAACCATCGTGTTTTCTGGTGACATAGGAACGTATCAATTTAGAGTTTGTGTTGTGACCTCTCGTTTGAGGCGAATGTTCGGTTTTGCACTGGATGATCGGGCTATTGTTAGAGGCTGCCTGTTGTGAGAGGACTGTTGATGTACAGCCTACATCAGAGATCGTAATGTTGTCTACCTTGCAGACAGATGACCCAGCTATTGCTGAGATTTATGGGATGTCGCTTCTAGAGCTTACGAGCTGAGATCGCTGGAGCTTTTAGGCAGAGATGCAACAGTAGATAGCTAGTCTATCTTGAGTTGAGTTGAGCGACTGAGATGATTTGTCTGATTTGATGCGCCGACACAGGCCCAATTGAGTTGAACATTTCCAGTGTGGAGAATCTTATTCAGATCTCGAGTAGATCGATTCAGAGATGACGTTGTTCGTTGGATGCTCCGATAGGAGATCGGTAAGTTGACCAGCTTCGGATAGAGGACCTCACCCAGATACGTTGTGAGTTGATCGACAATGGATGAATAAAGAGTATTCCTCCGATAATTGTGACGAGTTCTCGAGGACGTGTTCGGCTATATATCTTCTACAGAGTGATGAAGATACCAAGTTCGTAATTTCGAGTTTGTGTGAGAGACTTCGGATTGACCGTAGCCGAGAATAATTGCAGTACGCAGATAGCATGACGTGACATCGAAGTGGACGATAATAAAGACGAGTGGAACAAGAGGTTCGTGCGAGATGTTAACGAGCTGTTGTTACTCCCCGTTGAGATTAGAGATCTGATATGTATACAGAGGCGTTGGAATACGGCCAGTTCCTGAGGAAATGCTGTGCTTAGAACGCAGATGTCTAGAAAACGAGAAAAGATTATGTAAGAGTATCAGCCTCCGTATAGTTCGGCATAGGCGAGATTGGAAGAGACGTTGAGCAGGTTCCTTCCAGGACACTGCTGCGATAAGATTTGCACCCAGGATTAGTTGTGTCACGTGTATTCAGAGGGCCAGAAGCCGACGCCAATGACGTGCTGCTTTACGAGTGGTCATGCTAATTGGCCGAGAGATGACCAGAGGAGTGTCAGAGCGGAATTATTTCCGTCAGTACACCTGACCGGGCCGACGAGCCGATGGATTGCGAGATTGGTAATCCACAGAGAAATGAGGACCCAGAGACAGAGAACGCCAGACCGTGAGCAGGAGGCAAGCGGATGTTCTTGCTCTGCCAGTTTTGGGAACACCGACATTTTTCGACATTGTAGGAGGTGTACCTCAATGTCATTTATTTTTATTTGCGTTTGTGATCTGAGTATCACGCTTATATCGCTTGGATTTGAGTTTTGATGATTGAGTTTCATGATATTGTTTTCGTGCACCATGGCTGCACTTACTGGGTATTTACATTTTGTGCATAGTTATTACATTTGATATATGTTTTATACACCGTTGTGTTGGTTTATGATTTGTGCATATCTATTGCACTTGGTATCGATTAGTGCCTTCGTACCACGTATTTATGGTTTTGTGGATTCGATACTGTTGAATGGATTTCGTGCATGTTGTATACACTTGCCTTTATATATGCACTCGGTATAGCTTATATGTGCTTGCAGTGTATTGGGATGGATTTGGTTCACACAGTTGCACACGCTTATGATTTTAATACACCTTGGCATGCTCGGTGTTGTTTTTGTGAGCATTTGAGATATGGATGAGTTTTCGTGCATTGGTTGCACCGGATTTTTATTTCGTGCATTGGTTGCACCGGATTTGTATTTCGTGCATTGGTTGCACCGGATTTGTATTTCGTGCATTGGTTGCACCAGATTTATGTTTCCGTGCGTGTCTGCACTTGGCGTTCGTTATCATGCATGCTACTGCACTAGATGTTTGTGTGGACCTGATGCACTTGATTTGGATTTTTGCGCATGTTGGGCGCATGATATAAGATGTGGTTTTGTGCAAGTCAGATGCACTTTATGGAGTCTTTATTTGTGCATGGTCGTTGCGCTTGATTGAGGTTTTCGTGCACTATAGATGCACTTGATATTATTGTCGTGCACATCCGTTGCACTAGACAAATGCTTTCGTGCACACCCGTTGCACTTAGTTTTGCTTTTGTGCATATCGTGGCACTTGTATTGGATTTGATTTCCGTGCGTACTAGACGTACGTGATGTTGGATACGCCTTTTGAGGCTGGTTTTGCTCTTGAGCACTTTGTTTTCATGATGGGAACTATATTATGTAGTAGCCGAACATGACTGATCTGAGGACAGTACCAGAGTACTTTGCATGCATAAAAAGTTTACCAATAGGTTTTTAAAAAGGAGCTATAGTCTCGCTATTTCCTACGTGTCTGCGAGCGGCACGAACGTTTACAAAGGAAAACCTTTTGGGATATTTCAAAAGGGCGGAACGTATATTTGAACAAAACATATATGAACGTATATTTATTACTTTATAAATGAGCGTCCGTCACTTGTACCGTGAGTTACACATCACACGGCGATTCTGAAAAGATTTTGCATGTGTTTTATTCAGTTTTAGGAGATTTTTCCAAGGATGCGTACTATATACGTATTATAGTATTCGACTTGTGTATATTGGATTTCAGTAATGGATTTCGAGATCTGTTTCTCCATTGTAACTCCGATGATTGCGTGACGCTTGACGGAGTTTGATTTTGAGTTTCGTACTCGTTCTCAGGCGCACAGGATGCGCTGTGGTATTTCTATATCTTCCGTGATTTCGGAGCCCCGTTGATTAGAGCTGATTATTGAAATGTTTTAACATTTGGGGGTTAAATTTAAATTCGGGGACCGAATTTATTTAAGGGGGGAAGATTGTAACATTTTAGAAAATATAAAATATTATTTTTGGAATATAATATTAAAATAATATATTTCGCAAAAACGAGTCGATTTGGAATATAATATTAAAATAATATATTTCGCAGCTCTGACCATTCTGATCTAGGTTAGAGTGCACGCTGAGTGTTTCTTTTCTCTCTCTCTCTTATTTTGGCAGCGACCATAGCCAGACCGTAGACTATAACTCAGTAACCAAGTTTGCTAGTGTATATGCCCTAGAGGCCATTACTGTATCATACTAGTTTGTATATTACTTAATGGAAGCTTGGGATATTCACAGTTGTATAGGCAGTCTTGCTCAAAATGGTAGTATGCTACTTGGTTTGCTTCTACTTTAATATGTGCATGTGTTTCTTTTAGCATATCGCTTATACATATTAGAGGAGCCCTTAGGATCTTTGGTTGATTACCAGCGTTGTGATGGCAGTCACACTATTGGGGGATGGGTAATTTACAAGCACATCCTTATACAGGTCCCTAGTCGTAGGATTATCGAGACGGGGCCTCGATACTCCGGAGTAGACTAGTGTATATGCTTCTCATCCCAGCAGGGGAGATGGTCTGTCCCACAGCCATTAGAACGTCATACTGGAGATAGTATGCAGGTGCTCGTTAGGTTACGAGTACACCGGACAGGACTCGTCAGGAACTGCTGGTTGGTACTATACCTATCGTCAGATAGCAGTTCCCAGGTGACAGGAGTACAGCTTAGTCCGTCGAATTGACACTGCTACTTCGCCTCGAGTGTGTTCCCACTGTACTTTGATTACTACCCTACCACGGCTCAAAGGAGACGTGCAAACAGGTAGTAGTTGGGTGCAGTCCCGAAGCACTTGGAGGCAGTAGCGGTTAGACAGGTTTCACCTCTCCCGGTATTGGGGGTTGATATCATGCCGTGTCTAGGAGAGCCATTACACAAAGTCCCTGTCCAGGACAAGAGAGATTTACTGGTAGTGTTTCCAGTAGTTTCTCACTGTGTTCTGGGCTATACTCCGACACGACTTGTAGCGCTATTGGGGGTCTGACGTTTACCGCCCCCTAGGCCCGACATGCGATACTCATAGATGAACAGACCGGACTGTACCGAGATTATCACATTCTGGCTCAGTAGGAGTTCGGATGGGTTTACCTCATCGTCCTTCTTATCGACATCTACCTGGGGACCGTTACGTACAGCTAGTGCTGCTTGCGGTCTGTGGTTAAACCCAGCGTAGTGTCGAGTCTTCAGAGTCCCACACAGAGAGTTTCCCTGCACTGGGCAAAAGGTGTAGAGGCCGTATGGTTTTACGGTAAGGCTACGATCACTTACGTGCACTTGTGCGCGTTTGATGTTCGGGCGGACAATACTAGTGGGTTTTGGTTTAAGCCGGATCCTAGTATTGTATAGATGGATCAGTTTTGTCTTCTAGTATTCGTATTCTACGGAATGCGAATGCGGGTGTGTATGCACGGATGTGAGGAGCGAAGAAGGAGGTGCCTTATTAGGGTTTTGACCATTGACTTGGTCAAAACCATTATGAGGTGGAGGAAAATGTTTACTAATATTTTTAATGATAATTGTGTTATGGCTAATTGGTTTGACCATTTGACCATGTTGACCATTTGACCTAGTTGACCATTGTTGACTTAGATATTTTTGTGAGCACTGGATATTTTCTTGGCTTGGATTTAACTTGACATGATAATGGTCAAATCAATGGTTGCCATCACAATTATCATAATAAAAGATATGTAATTATTTTTCTCATGGATCATTATCTTGTTCTCATTCTCTCTCATCAAAAGAGAGCTCCCATGCTTGCTTCTTCTTCCTCCTCACTAGCATTTCCTAATAGTCTCATGTGTTGAGCAAATTAGGTTCTAAATAGACAAACAAATCCATCTCCTTACTCTACATCACCTAGGACATCAAGCATAGCAAACTTGTTACCCTAGTTATCTCGGCTTGAGGTGGAGCTCGGACTATAGACTCTCGGGTGGATCGTCTTCGACTCTAGGAGGCCGTGGAGGTGACCAAGATCCAGATCGATCCTCGGAGCTCATATGGACGAGGAGGACAGCGGAGAAAAGAACCGAAGGACTAGAATCGTGAGGTATAATGTGCTATCACAGTAGATTAAACCTCTTGTAGTTCGTTAGATATGGTTTGGCAAAGATCCTTAGCTTAGTCTATGTTGCTTTTGTAAGAAAGTTTTGATTTTTACTTGTTTCGCCTCCTCGCTAGCTTACGGGGTGAGCGACATAGACTTACAGTGGTATCAGAGCCTCGCCAAACCATTACTACCAGTTTAAACGACGCGTTAAAACTACAAAACTGAAACAGCCCGAAAACAACGAACCCAACACATAAGTTTCTGTTGAAATTTCAATGAACTCTGAAAATTATTTTAACAAGTACAGAGTGATATTTGAATAGTGAAAAGACCACAGAAAAAAACTGGAACATTTTCTCAGAAGGGGGACCGACCACATTCCTCATAAGTCCGGCGAGCTCGGCCTCCTCATGGAGGAAATGCTTCGTTTTTTGTGTGTGGGTTTTTGACTTAAATCTTGGGTTTCAGGAGTTGTTTGTTTTTGCCAATTTTGATTTTGCTAAAATTTCTTCACTGTGGCACTGCGGGTGTTTCGAAGTCGTAACACATTAAAGTTGTTTAATGTTTCTGAGTTTGTGAAATGATATATGCACTGAACGTCTACTAATCGTTATACGTCGATTAGTGGGGGTTGTACATATCTGTGATCTGTATTGATGGTTTGTGTATATGAACTTGTTGGATCGTCGTGATGAATAGCCGGGGATGTGAGATGAGGGTTTTCATTTTTCATTCAATGTAAAATTTGTAATTTGATGTAATATTATTTTATGGTCGCACATCTGGGTTGAGGTTGTAGCCGCCATTGTATATTATTTCTTTTACTGTTTTTGCTCCTAGGATAGACCTAAGGTGGGGTGCACAAACTACCGGGTACTTTGAAGTGCTAAGTGGCCTGCTCACGTTGTTGAGGGAGACTGCTTCACTTTGGGTATTTGGCGGGTAGTTTGCCGCACCCGTAGGGGTCTAGGGTGGGGTTTGTCTATTCATCGCGACTATGTAATCCGTCTTTCGTTGCAGGCTCGAGCGAAACACGGATTCCTAGCATATCCAATGTATTCATCTGTGATCTGGAATGACTATCATTGCGTCTGACGAATGTATATATCTATATATGATATCTCGTAGGCGTTGCTTATGTTTTGCATTCGCGCTAGTCCATCCCCCGCTCTGTCGTTAGTTAAGTAACCTAACGAGTGATGACGGGGCCCAGTGGCGAATGCGGATGGCATAAGCGTACGTCATATTTTCGTTGTTTTCTGCAATGGTAGATTTAAATGATGGGATGCATTACATTAATGCAAAGAAAACAAACCAAAGCTGAATCGTTGGAACAATTTCAAAACCACTCGGTTTTTTCAAAACATAAAACTTTAAAAACGTGGAGCTTAAACCACTCCTTTTAAAAGCTATCAAGGTTCCTTCGATTATATCAAGTTCACTACGTTCACGATTTCGCCAAAACCATTCGTAGCCCTCCGTCATTTCATATGAATATTCAATAGTATTCAAGCTTTGTTTGTTGACCTTCGTCAAGGCATAGTAATTGTTAGCTGCTGGGTATTCATATGTAGCATAGATAGATGCGTTGTTTTGGGACAGCCGTATTACCTTGTTGACCTTTGTCAAGGGTATATACGGGTGGGTTCAAATTAACCTGGACAATGATGGGTAGAAATTGACATGTGACTTATGATTTGTTGACCTTCGTCAAGGTCATAAGAGCATGGGGCAAAAATCCACATCGGGAGTTTCTAAGGAAATTGAAACTTGCTAGTGTTGCATACCATTTGGAGTTTGATAATGTTGGTAGGATTCCTTCAGCATTATCACACAATGATATTTGGATCCTGATCCTACTGTGAGTATCCGCTACTCCTTGGGATATTTTTCCACTTAACGATCAATGCTATAAACCAAGTAGGTGTCTAGAACAGTGTTAGCGAGGCTACCCCTCCAGGGAAAGCATCGTAAAACCTTCCTCGAAGTACCGACACTAGGCTGGCTGAATGGTTAAGCAAGTATTGTACGGTGAGATTAATCCTGACTAATTCTTCTTTTATGGTTTGAGGAAGGATTCGAGAAACAGTGGGAGCCATCCTGTTTAGATAAATTAAAAACCAATCTAAACTTGCAAGAGTATCATGCTAAGTGTTTTCTTCTCTCTCTCTTAATTGCAGCGACCCGATGACCAAATATAGGTTACATCTAGATAATAAAATACATCTAGATAATAAAATGACTGGCAAAGGTCTGTCCAAATATCCATTACCCATGACAAGCTGGAACACCTCTTCACTACTCCAAACCCTGCCGTCTCAGGTCCAGTTTCCACCGTCACGGATGATGACATCCGTAAGACATCGGGAAAAGACTGTGTGAATGCCAAGTGTCTCGTGTTGGCCTCAGTTAATAGTGCATACAAAAGGCAGCACGAGATGATGGACCTAGTCTCCATCTTCCTCCATAACAAAGATTTATATGTAGAGCAATCTCGTATCGCAAGATATGAGACCTCGAAGGAATTGCTTCAAGCGAGGTTGGCTGTCGGGTCATCTGTAGGGGACAACGTCCTTACAGTGACTAGCTGTATTGATCAGCTCACTGGTTTGAAGACAACGTTGAAGAACGGATCACATGCTGGCTTGATTCCACAGTCCCTACCCTCTACTTACACCCTGAAGGAAACCAGAGAAGTAGAAGGAAAGGGAAGGGCAAAAGCTTTGGGACTTGATATAGTGAAGGAGGGACGCCCCTATTGTTACGGGAAAGGACATTGGCAGAGGAGTTGCAGGGCTAGCAAAGCCAGTAGCCAGGATTCGAAGCATGTTGTGGTTTCGGCTTCGGGTGTGTTTGTAATAGAAAACCGTATGTCAATTAACTCTACTTCCTGGGTACTAGATACCGGATCAGGATCTCATATCTGTAATTCATTACAGGCTTTGAGAAACCGTAGAGTTATCAGGATAGGTGATATGATTCTCAGAGTTGCGAATGGAATGAGCGTGAACGCTGAATCCGTAGGGGAATATCACCTAGGATTGACAAGTGGGCAGATATTGATTCTACGTAACTGTTTGTATGTACCTAGTCTAGCTTGTAATATCATATCTGTGTCCTTACTTTCTAAGGAAGGATATGATTTTACATTTGTAAGCGATGTGGTCCACATCTACCTAAATCAAGTTCTGATTGGGTTAGGTACATTAGATAACGGTATATACGTACTAAATCAAGCCCAGGTTTTCATTGTCCAGAACACACTTAGAAGAAAGTCTCCGGAAATAAATCAGGCTTTCTTATGGCATTGTAGACTGGGTCACATCAATGAGACACGGTTGACGAAGTTACATAAAGAAGGATATTTGAATCCGTTCGAATATCAGTCTTATGCTACTTGTGAATCTTGTCTCATGAGAAAGATGACAAAGACTCCGTTCACTGGACACGGAGTAAGAGCGAGCGAGCTCATGGGACTCATACACAGCGACGTGTGTGGTCCAATGTCTACACATGCAAGAAGTGGTTTTTCCTATTTCATTACTTTTACGGACGATTTCTCAAGGTATGGACATGTCTTCTTAATAAAGCATAAATCCGAGGCTTTTGAGAAATTCTGAGAATACAAGAATGAAGTGGAAAAACAAACAGGCAAAAGTATCAAGACACTGAGATCTGATCGAGGTGGTGAATACTTGAATGCCGAGTTCCTAGGCTACTTAAAAGAGAATGGAATTCTCTCTCAGCTTACTCCTCCATACACACCACAACACAATGGTATATCAGAAAGGAGGAATCAAACCCTATTGGATATGGTTCGTTCCATGATGAGTAAGGCTGAGTTACCGCGATTTTTCTGGGGGTATGCACTAGAAACAGCTGCATATCTTTTGAACAAGGTTTCAACCAAGACCGTGCCTACCACACCATATCAGATGTAGAGTGGGAAGAAACCCTGTCTTAAGTATATTAAGACATAGGGATGTCCAGCTTTTATAAAGAAGCAGCATGCGGACAAGCTCGAGGCACGCTCAGTACCGTGTAAGTTTGTAGGATACCCCAAGAACTCCAGGGGGTATCTTTTTTATTCCGCAGAGGAACAAAAGGTTTTTGTTTCTCAGCATCCCCACTTCTTGGAAACTGAGTTTTTATAAAATCAGATAAGTGGGAGCGCAATAGAACTGGAAGAAATTCCAGAACCATAAGCTATTACTGAAAGCTTGGTAGAACCAAAAGTTTCAGAAGAACCAGACACCCCAGCGCCAATCCGCAGGAGTAGTATGCAATCTCATCCGCCCGAGAGATACTATGGTTTTCTCAAAGACGGGGATCGAGAGGATTGCATCATTGAAAATGATAAGCCTACTAACTTCCAGCAAGCCATTCAGAGCGGCGACTCAGTAAAATGGCTGGATGCAATGCGGATCGAAATGGAGTCTATGTACACCAACTAAGTTTGGAGTTTGGACATTGCTCCTGAAGGGGTAAAACCCGTAGGCTGCAAATGGATCTTCAGAAAGAAGATTGGTGTAGATGGGCAGGTTGAAACCTATAAAGCTAGACTTGTTGCAAAGGGTTTTCGTCAAAGACCTGGTTTAGACTATGACGAAACCTTTTCTCCACTGGCTATGCTCAAATCCATTCGGATCCTTCTTGCCATTGCTGCCTTCCACGATTATAAGATCTGACAGATGGATGTAAAGACGGCTTTTCTAAATGGAAATTTGGAAGAGTGCGTTTATATGGATCAACCGGAGGGTTTCATTCAGAGTGGGAGCATCGGTAAAGTGTGCAAGTTGCTTAAGTCCATTTATGGACTAAAGCAGGCATCGCGGAATTGGAACATCTGCTTTGATGATACTGTCAAAGAATTCGACTTTGTCAAAGATCCAGATGAACCATGCATTTACAGTAAGATTGTAGGGAGAACTGTGGTATTCCTCGTCTTGTACCTGGATGGTATTCTCTTAATAGGAAATGATATTCCTATGCTACAGTCAGTCAAAGGATTCTTGTCACAGAGGTTCTCCATGAAGGACCTGGGTGATGCCTCCTACATTCTGAGGATCCAAATCTATCGTGATAGATCAAAGAGGATGTTGGGACTTTCACAGTTCAGGTACATCGACACCATACTGAAACGATTCAGTATGGAAGATTCAAAGCGCGGTAATCTACCGGCGTGTCACGGAATCACCCACTCCAAAGAAATGTCTCCCAAGACTGATTTGGAAAGGGCTCGCATGTCATCTATACCCCACGCATCTGCGGTAGGCTCTATAATGTATACGATGTTGTGTACCAGACTAGATGTAGCATACGCATTGAGCGTTGTAAGCCGGTATCAGTCGGACCCAGGGGAGAAACACTGGATAGCAGTAAAAAACATTCTCAAGTACCTGAGAAGGACTAAGGAGATATTCTTGGTGTATAGCGGAAAAGACCTCCAGATCGAGGCCTTTGCTAACTCCAGCTTCCAAAGTGACAAGGATGACTCTAAGTCCATGTCGGGTTATGTTTTTACCCTCAATGGAGGGGCGGTCTGTTGGAAGAGCTCCAAGAATGACACCGTTATTGATTCGACGATGGAAGCAGAGTACATAGCTGCTTGCGATGCCGCAAAAGAGCCTGTCTGGATGAAGAAGTTCCTCACGGAGCTTCAGGTGGTTCTTACTATTGTTGATCCAATACCGCTGTATTGCGACAACAACAGCGCTATAACTTTAGCGAAGGAACCCAGGTCCCATCAGAAGTCCAGACACATTTTGAGGCGGTACCACCTGATCAGGGAGATCGTTGATCACCGGGAGATCGATGTGAGGAGAGTAGATTCGGAGAATAACATTGCAGATCCACTCACGAAGGCCATACCCCAGACTCAGTTCGAGCGGCTCATCGAGATGATAGGTCTTCGATACGCCAGTACATGGCCCTAGTGCAAGTGGGAGATTGCTAGTGTACCCTAGAGGCCATTACTGTATCATACTAGTTTGTATATTACTTAATGGAAGCTTGGGATATTCACAGTTGTATAGACAGTCTTGCTCAAAATGGTAGTATGCTACTTGGTTTGTTTCTACTTTAATATGTGCATATGTTTCTTTTAGCATAACGCTTATACATATTAATGGAGCCCTTAGGATCTTTGCTTGATTACCAGCGTTGTGATGGCAGTCACACTAGTGGGGGCTGGGTAATTTACAAGTACATCCTTATACAGGTCCCTAGTCATAGGATTATCGAGACGGGGCATCGATACTCCGGAGTAGACTAGTGTATACGCTTCTCATCCCAGCAGGGGAGATGGTCTGTCCCACAGCCATTAGTACGTCGTACTGGAGATAGTATGCAGGTGCTCGTTAGGTTACGAGTACACCGGACAGGACTCGTCGGGAACTGCTGGTTGGTACTATACCTATCGTCAGATAGCAGTTCCCAGGTGACAGGAGTACAGCTTAGTCCGTCGACTTGACACTGCTACTTCGCCTCGAGTGTGTTCCTACTGTACTTTGATTACTACCCTACCACGGCTCACAGGAGTCATGCAAATAGGTAGTAGTTGGGTGCAGTCCCGAAGAACTTGGAGAAAGTAGCGGTTAGATAGGATTCGTCTCTCCCGGTTTTGGGGGTTGATATCATGCCGTGTCTAAGAGAGCCATTACACAAAGTCCCTGTCTAGGGCAAGCGAGATTTACTGGTAGTGTTTCCAGTAGTTTTTCACTGTGTTCTGGGCTACACCCCGACATGATTTGTAGCGCTATTAGGGGTCTGACGTTTACCGCCCCTAGGCCCGACATGCGATACTCATAGACGAACAGACCGGACTGTACGGTGATTGTCACATTCAGGCTCAGTAGGAGTTCGGATGGGTTTACGTCATCGGCCTTCTTTTCGACATCTACCTGGGGACCGTTACGTACTGTTAGTGCCGCTTGCAGTCTTTGGTTAAACCCACTGCCAGCGTAGTGTCGAGTCTTTAGATTCCCACACAGAGAGTTTCCCTGCACTGGGCAAAAGGTGTAGAGGCCGTATGTTTTACGGCAAGGCTACGATCACTTACGTGCACTTATGCGCGTTTGATGTTCGGGCGGACAATACTAGTGGATTTTGGTTTAAGCCGGATCCTAGTATTGTATAGATGGATCAGTTTTGTCTTCTAGTATTCGTATTCTACGGAATGCGAATGCGGGTGTGTATGCACGAATGTGAGGAGCGAAGAAGGAGGTGCCTCATTAGGGTTTTGACCATTGACTTGGTCAAAACCATTATGAGGTGGAGGAAAATGTTTACTAATATTTTTAATGATAATTTTGTTATGGCTAATTGGTTTGACCATGTTGACCATTTGACCTAGTTGACCATTGTTGACTTAGATATTTTTGTGAGCACTAGATATGTTCTTGGCTTGGATTTAACTTGACATGATAATGGTCAAATCAATGGTTGCTATCACAATTATCATAATAAAAGATATGTAATTATTTTTCTTATGGATCATTATCTTGTTCTCATTCTCTCTCATCAAAAGAGAGCTCCCATGCTTGCTTCTTCTTCCTCCTCACTAGCATTTCTTAATAGTCTCATGTGTTGAGCAAATTAGGTTCTAAATAGATAAACAAATCCATCTCCTTACTCTATGTCACCTAGAACATCAAGCATAGCAAACTTGTTACCCTAGTTACCTCGGCTTGAGGTAGAGCTCGGACTATAGACTCTCGGGTTGATCTTCTTCGACTCTAGGAGGCCGTGGAGGTGACCAAGATCCGGATCGATCCTCGGAGCTCACATAGACGAGGAGGACAGCGGAGAAAAGAACCGAAGGACTAGAATCGTGAGGTATAATCTTCTATCACAGTAGATTAAACTTCTTGTAGTTCGTTAGATATGGTTTGGCAAAGATCCTTAGCTTAGTCTATGTTGCTTTTGTAAGAAAGTTTTGATTTTTACTTGTTCCGCCTCCTCGCTAGCTTGCGGGGTGAGCGACATAGACATTCAAAGTTAACCAGACCTTCTTAAAACACGTTGACATTTGGATTGTCAGAGTTTCATACTTCATTACCACTCTTACTTTTTCCCTTTGCTTTTCTCCGGAACATTCCGTATCACTACGAAGATCCACATTTATTGGATATGACCATCGTATTGTTACATACGAACTCGAAGAAACTTGTTTCAGATTCGAGGATGGTTTCCGGTTTTGGAGAAATTGAATAGGATTGTTCAGTTGTCTTTTCTTTTTACCTTCTCTCAGATTGTGAGGGCTCCTAGGATTAGGAGAGGGTACACCTATTGCGCTTATTGAATAGTCTTCTTCCAAACCATAGGCAGGTGCCGAAAGGTGGGGAATGAAGAAAACCAATTAGCCCAAGTATGGTATACAGAAGGTAATAAGTAAAGACAAATAAAGGGATTAGAAAGAGGGCAAAGTAAATTGCGACCGCTATCATTCATGACCAAACCACGTATTTCATCGCCACTCCTACTTCACCTTTGAATTTCTCCAGAACACCCCGTATCACTACGAAGATCTGCATTAATTGGATAATCCATCGTATGGTTATATATGAACTCGAAGGAACTTGTTCCAGTTCGAGGATGGATTCTAGTTCAGGAGAAATGGAATAAGGTTTATTTAGTTGTCTTTTATCTTTACCTTCTCTCGAGTTGCGAGTGCTCCTAGGATTAGGAGAGTACACCTATTACGCTTATTGGATAGTCTACTTCCAAACCATAGGCTGGTGCCGAATGGTAGGGAAGGAAGAAAACCATTTAGCCTAAGGGTTGTGTACAGAAGGTAATGTGTAAAGACAAATAAAGGTATTTGGACAGATGGAAAAAGAAATATACGGTTACATTCATGAATCTGGATAGTGGAAGAGGCATTACTAGGAATACCCGGCTTCCCCTTCGAAACATTTTCATGTTTCAGTTTCACTATGCGTTGTTAATAGAAAACTGATTTCCCAATTAGATCCTTTCTCCACTGTATGTATTTACCAGGTTTGATTCTCAAATCTGTATGGTTTTACAGATGACGAGTGAGAGTAAGTTATTAGGAATCAGGTGATTAAATCCTCATTATATCGGAATTCGTTGTAATTGATGATATTTGAGGAAATCGCCTGGGTTTTTGCCGGACGGCAAATATTTGGTTTTGAATATCCGTTGTTATGCACCAATTTCAAACTGATATATCTGTACTTTTATTCTATAAAGTGAGATATAACCTTTTGAAATTATGTCCAAGACATTTACCTATATCAGTTGATGGTTAGGTAAGGAGCATTAAACAACGATGTAATTCTTCTTAACCATAATACAGTTTTCAACCTACGACGCACAGGGTTTGAGTCATTGAACTTAAGGGACTTATACAAAGTATTGTATGTTGTCCAGTATCCATTAGGACAAAGGGGTTGGTACTCGTACTATATTCTGTTTACTCGTGACTTCTCTAGTTTTAGACAAGTATTTCGTAGAAATAGAAGGTCCAAGTTTTGAGAAGTTATAGGTATAAGAATAAAGTAGAGAACTATGTGTTGCAAGTATCAGGATTCTTCAAGGTGATCGAAGATGTAGATACTTATGTTTGGTATTCAGTTGATAGTAATGGTTTTGAGAACTTGCTTCTTTTTCAAGTTACTCATATCTCGATGCACTCCTAAGTTGAGTAATGCTGATCGGCCTCTCTCCGTATAGTTGACATGCATTGGAGACAGTTGCATGATTTGAATCTGGTTCCAATTAAATCAGTGCCTCTGTTTCTATATTGTATATAGAATGGTTCATATCCTAACGATGTTAAGGTATATGGAGTTGTCCGGCTTATGCTTAAAACCAGACTCTGGATAACTCAAGGCATGTTTCTGTAATGGCAGTTTGTGGGTTAACCCAGGCTATGACGAGGGTTAACTTTCTACCATCTGGAAGTTCAATAGTGATATTGTTCTTGACTCGCTACAGTTTTAGTAAAATGGACTTTTTCAGAAAACAGTAGTGCGAGTATGGTAGAACTGGAAGTGATTCCAAAACCACAGACGATTACTGAAAATTTAATAAGAACCTAAAGATTCAATCGAGTTTGACATTCCATTTGCCACTCCACAGATATGGTGGGTAACCTCAGGCGCGCAAGAGGTACTTCGGTATCCTCAAAGTCCATGACATGGAGGTTCTTGTTTACCCAGACTTTCCATTACTGCTGTTTGAGACCATGAGACCCGGCATGAGGATGAGTATAGTGTCGTTCTAAACTAGATTTAGAAGTGCACGTGTATATGACTCTGCCAGAAGGTTGTTGTGGTTAGTGGGAGCAGCGGAAGCATAGTGGATAAGTTGCTTGGGTCTATTTATAGACTAAAGCAGATATAGCGGAGATAGATCATCTATTTTTGATGCGACAGTCATAGGCTTTGACTTCATCAGAATAAGAGATGGATATGTTAAGAAGGTAGTAGGGTGGTATGTCCTAGTATTTGGATGACATACACTTGTAGGAAATGAAATTCCTATACTACAATCGATTATACTGTGATCGTCACACAGTGGTTTCTCCACATAGGATTTGGATGTTATATAAGGCATTCTGGTTACTAGATCTATGGTTTTAGATCTAGATTTGGGTAGTTTCCCAATCTATGTACTTAGACAGTATTCTAAAGCTGTTTTAGAGTGGACGACTCCTGGCATGGTGGTGTACATGCAGGTGATGGAGTCACCCTCTCTAAAGGTGTCTTACAGACTAAAGAGGAGAGGGATGTGCATGATTGGCATATCACTTGTTTAGGCAATTGAGTCAATCATGAGATGTCAAGTACCACACCAGATGTTGTTTTTGCACTAGATGCAATAAGTTGATATATTAATCCAATTCTGGAGAAACGTTCGGAAGCAGTTTTAGAACATAAGTGGACTTTCTAGGGATTTGGTAATGACAGCCTCTTTCGGGGGACGGTTATCATTCCAGGCTTCCAAGGTGACCTGGATGACAGAGTGACTGTCAGAGTTATAGTTTTCCTTCTTGACGAGGGGCAGTAGTTTGGACAGGTGGTCTAAGCGGATACTGAGGGAGGCATGGCGCTGGATACTGATTAAATTCAGTTGATGATACAGTCTAAGAAGTTTATTGGATTTGGAGTTCATTTGTGAACTGGGTCCCATCAGATATCCAGACATATTCGAAAATAGGTATTGCTCATTTCGGGAGATGGCTTTCTCCGTGAACTTAAGATAAAGAGAGACATAGAAAGAAACATGCATCAGATCTACTCACTGAGACTATTTCTCGAACGCAATAGTTTCTCAAACGGGCTTTGTGAAACTGATTAGTAGAGAAGTTGGGTGTTCGGTATCACACGGGCTGTGAGTATGCGACACCGCAATAATTAGCCTTAAGTGCAAGTGGGAGATTGTTGGCTGTAGTGCCCTCAAGTTAATTATTGGATTACAGGTACGTCATTGCAATGATCGAGGGAGGACCGATACCGGTAGAACAGTCTTACTCGAGATGATAGTATGCTATCCGGTTTGTCTTTATCATCGTGTACATGCTTCAGGTGAGATTACAGATCACTATTACATGTTGATAGAGCCCATATGATTCTTGCTTGACTACCAGCAGTATGATGGCGATCATATACGTGAGAGTTGGGTGGTCTATAAGCACATCCTTAAAATATCCCTAGTCGTGGGAGTTTCAAGACTGGGCATCGATACTCCGAGAGTAGAATAGTGTATACGGATCGAGACCCCGATGAGGGGCGGTGGCTGGTCTCACAAGCCATTGGTGTCAGTTGGTTCACCTAAGATAGTATACAGGTGCTCATTGGGTTATGAGTACACCGGACGGACTCGCCGGGAATATGCTAGTTAGTATTATACATATTGTCAGATAGCAGTTTCTAGGTGACATGTGTATAGGTTAGTCTATCGACCTGAGATCCTCCTTTTTCTCCTGTGAGTTCTCACTGTGATTTGATTACTACCCTACCACGGCTCAGAGGAGTCGTGCAAACAGGTTTTAGTTGGGTTCGGTCCCGAGCCACATGGAGGCAGTGAGCGGATCGTCAGGGGATTCGTCTCTCCCGGTATATTGGGGGTTGAGGTCGTGGAGTGCACGGATGGCCATCACCAGAAATTCTCGGCCGGGGTAGATGAGAATTACCGATCTAGGATCGATAGTTTCTCAGTTGGTGATAGGTTTCATACCGACACTAAATGTCGCGTTATTAGGGGTCTGACTTTATCCACCCCCTAGGCTCAACATGCGATGCTCATAGACGAACGGACTGGACTGTATGGATATTGTCACTGTCAGGCTCAGTAGAGTTTCAGGATGAGTTCGCTTGTCGGCCTCCCTTTCGCTCAATACCTGGGCAGCCGTTACGTACAAATAGTGCCACTGACGTACTTGTGGTTAAACCCACTGCCAGCGTATTGACGAGCCTTTAGAGTCCCATACAGAGGGTTTCCCTGGTTCGGGTGAAACGTTGTAGAGGCCATATGGTTTTGTGGCAGGGTTCGATCATATACGTGCACTCGTGCACGGATCGTGATCGGACGGATCATACTAGTGGGCTTTGGTTTAAGACGGATCCTAGTATTAGATAGTTAGATTATTTTCATCTCGTTGTATTCGTATCCAGTCAGAATACGGATACAGGTATGTATATACAGTTGAGGGGTATTCTTGTAATCCGTTACAAGATTATTTTGAAGATTCCATTCCTTTTTATTGTATTAAACATTTAGGGTTTTGATAAATGTTTAATATTTTGATGATGTGGAAATTGTGAGGCTAAGTCTTGGCATGGTGCATTTATTGTGCCATGCTTTATTGTTTATTGTTTTATATTGTGAGATATTTGTGAGGGTTTTATGGTAGATATTTGTGTGATGTTTTTTCTATTATTACTACAAAATACCTCACAATATACCACAATATAAACACATGAAAAAAATGGGGCAGCCGAGCTTACTCATTTTCAAGTGTTGCCTTTTTCTTTTGTGCAAAGACTTAAGCTCACATTCTTCACAACTCATGGCTTCTTCTTCACCTCCATCCATACCCTCTCATGTGTTGAGAATCCATGGATGTCTTGAGACAAAATGATCACACACACTCTCTACTTCATCTTGTACATCTAGGTTAGCAAACTAGATGTTCGAGTTGCTTCGGTTTGAAGCGGGAGCCCGTATTAAGAATCCTCAACGTGGATCGTCTTCGATGAGGGAGACCGGACAGCGAACTTGTTCAGGGCAGCCACGAGGAGCTTGGGAAGAGGTTGAAGGCCGAAGGACACGGATCGATCAGTATAATCTCTTAAACTCCTTTTTGAGTTCACTAGTATAGGGTTAATGGCACGATCCAGGAATCGGGTTACGTTAGCGCCAAGTTATAAAAGTTTTTGTTCTGCGTTTGGTCACGGTTTGATGGCCGGGGCGCTGGCGTATCCCAACACTAGGAACATTTGAAGGATGTACTTGCCGACTACCTCTGCCCCACTAGTATGATCCGCATCATAATCCTGGTAGTCAAGTACTCATCCTAAGGGCTTTATCAACATGTAATAGAGTGACAATAAGTTTACATGTTAAGATAAAGTGCAACCAGATAGCATACTATCATGTCGAGCAAGAAAGTCCTCCCTTTATATGTCCAAGCATCCACTACAATATACATCATATGTACAGTAATGGCCTCTAGGGTATACATATAACTAACAAATTCTACCCTAATATGGCTAGCAAGCTCGGATTTTGTGGCATTGTCGCCGGATTTCTAGTAGGGTATGGTGTTGAGTTTTTGGCTATAGCTTGCTTACCCTATAACCTATCCCCTGTACTTGCTTGTTTAGTCCTAATTAACCTGAGATGAAATCTGGGAGTGATTTCCTATGTTGCTCGATTTCGTATTTGCGATTTATGAACTTGGGTTTTGGTATTTGATATTGTATTTGGTCGTTGGATGTTTGTACGCCAACGACGAGAGTTGTTTGGTTGTTTTTGCATGCGTAGGCTATAGTTTTTAACCTATGAGCACACCGTGTGCCGTTTCGGTTTTCGGAATTGATTTTAATAGCATTGCGATTGTGTATTGATTGTAGGTACCTTCACGTGGATTCTGAGACAACGAAGCATATCGACTACGGCTGAATAAGGAGTTCCGCAGGTGAGTAGATTTATATCTACGGGGGAAGTCGGGTGGATGGCGTATAGCACCCCCGCAACCATTGATATGTGATTTATAATTTGGACGCAAGATATGCCACGACTTAAGGTTATAGTTTATGGTTTAGTGTGAAATGATATGATAGAAAGGATGTCTCGAATTGATATATGAGGATATGAAACGTGAATGTGAATCACGATATATATATATATACATATATATATATATATAGTTGCAAGAGAATCAGTATGAGATTATAGTGGCATGTTATGAGGTCGATAAATACGACATGAGATTAATAAGATGACTTGATATGAGATATTGATGTGATGGAAAGAGTATACGATGAGATATGATGACTGGGTTTGATATGTCGTTATTCGGATGCGAGGCGATATGAGATAATTAATACCTTTGTCGGTCCAATGATATGGGATTGATACGGAGTGACCTGAGATATAGGTATATATATATATATATATAATTATGTGAATAATGAGTGATATGTCGTACGAGACGTTAGATCCGTACCCTCATTGTTGTATAGGTCGATCGAATCCCAATTATGTTTGTTGTCGCTGCACGATGGTTTACCGCACTCGATATTTTACCGGATGATTGATCCATACCCTTGACTAGAGGATGCCGTACGATGGATTATACCGTATGTGATGTTGTGAGGCTGGATGCCGATTGATAGATTCACCGATTCGGATATGTTATAGATATTTAATCCCTGTCTACACCGCTTAGTTTAGCCTTTACGTTGATGTTAGATTAGATGCATATACCTTATAGCATTGCACTTACGAGTTACTTTCTACTACGTTCATGATATTCTCATTTCATTATATATATACATGTGCTAGTACACCTACACTATTACTGATGATGCGTATGTTATACTTACACAGATTTGCCGGCTCACACACTTTCATCATCGATAATTGCTATGTCACTTACACAGCAAAAATGCTCACATCATTATGCTATGTGGCATGATATACTTGCTATGCTCACATCATTATGCTATGTTGCATGATATACTTGATATGCTTACATTTCTGTTCTATGTTTGCATACATCATGCTTTATGATTTTACATGCATTGAGATGCTGTTTTCATGAGATCTCTGGATTTGATAACCGCAGTTATATTTCAAAGGAAATTACGTATTGTTTTAAAAAGCGCGGTTTCTCTTGATATGATATTTCGAGGCGTCCACCATGAGTTTTCTCTGTTCTGAGCTATGAGTATACCCGATTCGAGGAGCGGTAGGCACCATCTGTGGGTACATGGTGGACCCGGTGAGGTACGTGTAAGGCTACACCAGCGTCCTGGCCATCTTTCCGTGGCCAAACGCGGAACAAAAACTTTTAAAACATTGCGCTAACGTAACCCGATTCCTGGATCGTGCCATTAAACCCTATACTAGTTAACTGTAAAAGGAGTTTAAGAGATTATACCGATGGATCCATGTCCTTCGGTCTTCAACCTCTTCCCAAGCTCATCGCGGCAGCCCCGAACAAGTTCTCTCTCCGGTCTCCCTCGTCGAAGACGATCAACGTCGAG
Source organism: Agapanthus africanus (assembly GCA_030015575.1). Taxonomy (NCBI): domain Eukaryota; kingdom Viridiplantae; phylum Streptophyta; class Magnoliopsida; order Asparagales; family Amaryllidaceae; genus Agapanthus; species Agapanthus africanus. The sequence goes on along the minus strand of CM057340.1, from coordinate 171,555,863 downwards.
GATTCTTAATACGCACTCCTACTTCAAAACCGAAGCAACTCGGGCATCCAGTTTGCTAGCCTAGATGCACAAGATGAAGTAGAGAGAGTGTGTGATCATTTTGTCTCAATACATCCATGGATTCTCAATACATTAGAGAGTATGGATGGAGGTGAAGAAGAAGCCATTGGAGTGTGAAGAGTGTGAGCTCAAGTCTTAGCTTGTGAAGAAAATAGCAACTCATGAAAGAAAATGTAGTGGCTGCCCATTCATGGGTGTTGTGAGATATTTGAGTGTGTAGCAACAAAAAGAAAAAACCTTTCACCAAAATATCTCACAAAAACAATAATATCAAGCATGGTTCAATAGTGCCACTATGAGTCACCACTTGAGCCATGCCATCAATTAATGCCACAAACCAAGACTTGACCTCACATATTACACCTCAACATAATATTGAACATTTACAAAAACCCTAAATGTTTAATACATTAAAAAGAAATGGCATCTTCAAAAGTAATCTTGTAACGGATTACAAGAATACCCCTCATCTGTATATACATATCTGCATCTATATTCCGACTGAATACGAATACAACGAGAAAAAAATAATCCAACAATCTAATACTAGGATTTGGCTTAAACCAAAGCCCACTAGTATGATCCATCCGATCATGATCCGTGCACAAGTGCACGTATATGATCGAACCCTGCCATAAAACCATGCGGCCTCTACAACGTTTCGCTCGAACCAGAGAAACCCTCTGTGTGGGACTCTAAAGACTCATCAATACGCTGGAAGTGGGTTTAACCATAAGCACGTCAGTGGCACTAGCTGTACATAGCGGCTGCCCATGTATTGAGCGAAACGGAGTTCGACGAGCGAACTCATCCTGAAACCCTAATGAGCCCGACAGTGACAATATCCGTACAGTCCGGTCCGTTCGTCTATGAGTATCCCATATCGGGTCTAAGAGGGTGGATAAACTCAGACCCCAAATAACGCGATATTTAGTGTCGATATGAAGCCCATCACCACCTGAAAAACTACCGATCCTAGATCAGTAATTCTCGACTACCTTGGCTAAGGATTTCTGGTGATGGTCATCCATGCACACTGCGACATCAACTCCCAATACCGGGAGAGACGAATCCCCTAACGATCCGCTTACTGCCTCCATGTGGCTCGGCACTGTACATAACTAAAACCTGTTTGCACGACTCCTTTGAGCCGTTGTAGGGTAGTAATCAAAGCACAGTGGGAACTCACACGAAAAAAATGACGATCTCAGGTCGATAGACTAACCTGTACACATGTCACCAGGGAACTGCTATGTGACAATAGATATAATACCAACTAGCATGTTCCCGGCGAGTCCGTCCGGTGTACTCATAACCCAATGAGCACCTGTATACTATCTTAGGTGAACCAACTGACACCAATGGCTTATGAGACCAGCCACCGCCCTTCGTCGGGGTCTCGATCCGTATACACTAGTCTACTGATGGAGTATCGATGCCCAGTCTCGAAACTCCCATGACTTGGTACATTTTAAGGATGTGCTTATAGACTACCCAACTCTCACGTATATGATCGCCATCATACTGCTGGTAGTCAAGCAAGAATCCTTTGGGCTCTATCAACATGTAATAGTAAACTGTAATGTCACCTAAAGCATGCACACGATGATAAAGACAAACCAGATAGCATACTATTATCTCGTGTAAGACAGTTCTACCGGTATAGGTCATCCCTCAATCATTGCAATCACGTGCCTGTGATCCAATAATTGACTTGAGGGCACTATAGCCAACAATCTCCCACTTGCACTTAAGGCTAATTATTGCGGTGTCGCATACTCATAGCCCGTGTGATACCGAACACCTAACTCCTCTACTAATCAATTTCACAACGCTCGTTTGTAAGACTATTGCATTCGAGAAATAGCCTCAGTGAGTGGATTGGCTCTGATGTTTCTTTCTATGTCTCTCTTTATCTCAAATTTGCGGAGAAAGCCATCTCCCGAAATGAGCAATACCTGTCTTAGAATATGTCTGGATATCTGATGGGACCTAGTTCACAAATGAACTCTAAATCCAGCAAAACTTCTTAGACTGTATCGTCAACTGAATTTAATCAGTATCCTGCGTCATGCCTCCCTCGGTATCCGCTTGGACCACCTGTCCAAACTACTTCCCCTCGTTAAGAGGGAAAACTATAACTCTGACAGTCACTCTGTCATCCAAGTCACCTTGGAAGTCTGGAATGATAACCGTCTCCCGAAGGAGGCTGCCGTTACCAAATCCCTAAAACATCCACTTATGTTCATAAATAGCTTTCGAACGTTTCTCCAGGATTGGATTAATATAAACAACTTATTGCAGCTAGTGCAAAAACAACATCTGGTGTGGTACTTGACTTCTCATGATCGACTCAATCGCCTAAGCAAGTGATATGGCAATCATGCACATCCCTCTCCCATTTAGTCTGTAAGACACCTTTAGAGAGGGTGACTCCATCACCTGCAGGTACACCACCATGCCAGGAGTCGTCCATTCTAAAACATCTTTAGAAAACTGTCTAAGTACCCAGATTGGGAAACTATCCAAATCTAGATCTAAAACCATAGATCTAGTAACCAGAATGCCTGATATTATATCCATATCCTATGTGGAGAAACCACTGTGTGACAACCACAGTATAACCGATCGTAGTATAGGAATATTACTTCCTAAAAGTGTATGTCATCCAAATATCAGGACATACCACCCTACCACCTTCTTAACAGATCCATCTCCTATTCTGATGAAGTCAAAGCCTATGACTGTCACATCAAAAATAGATGATCTATCTCTGCTATATCTGCTTTAGTCTATGAATAGACATAAGCTACTTGTCCACTATACTTCCGCTGCTCCCACTGACCACAACAACCCTCTGGTAGAGTCATATACGCGTGTATTTCTAAATCTAGTTTAGAACGACGCTATACTCATCCTCCTGCAGGGTCTCATAGTCTAGAACAGCAGTAATGGCAATTCTGGGTAAACAAGAACCTCCCTGTCACAGTCCTTGAGGATACCGGAGTACCTCTCGGGTGCCTGAGGTTACCCACTATATCTGCGGAGTGGCTAATGGAATGTCAATCCCGATTGAATCTTTAAGTTCTATTAAATTTTCAGTAACGTTTGTGGTTCTGGAATCACTTCCAGTTCTACCATACTCCTACTACTGTTTTCTGAAAAAATCCATTTTGCTAAAACTGTGGCGAGTCAAGAACAATATCACTATTGATCTTCCAGATGGTAGAAAGTTAACCCTCGTCATAGCCCCGGTTAACCCACAAACTGCCATTACGAAAACGTTCCTTGAGTTATCCAGAGTCTTGTTTTAAGCATAAGGCGGATAACTCCATATATCTTAACATCGTTAAGATATCAACCATTCTATATAAAATATAGAAACAGAGGCACTGATTTAATTTGAACCAGATTCAAATCATGCAGCTGTCTCCAGTGCATGCCAACTAAATTGAAGGACGACGATCAGCATTACTCAACTAGGAGTGCATCCAGATATGTGTAACCTGAAAGAGAAGGAAGTTCTCAAAACCATTACTATCAACTGAATACCAAACACAAGTATCTACATCTTCGATCACCTTGATGAATCCTGATACTTACAATACATGGTTCTCTACTTTATTCTTGTACCTATAACTTCTCAAAACTTAGACCTTGTATTTCTACGAAACACTTGTCTAAAAACTAGAGAAGTCACAAGTAAACAGAATATAGTACGAGTACCAACCCTCTGTCCTAATGGACACTGGACAACATACAATAATTTGTTTAAGTCCCCTGAGTTGAATAATTCAAACCTTGTGCGTCGTAGGTTGAAAACTGTACTTATGGTTAAGAAGAATTACACTGTTGATTAATGCTCCTTACCTAACCATCAACTGATATAGGTAAATGTCATGGACACAATTTCAAAAGGTTATATCTCACTTTATAAAATAAATGTACAGATATATCAGTTTGAAATTGGTGCATAACAACGGATATTCAAAACCAAATATTTACCGTCCGGCAAAAAACCCAGGTGATTTCCCCATATATCACCAATTCCAACGAATCCCGATATAATGAGGTTGATCACCTAATTCCCAATAACTTACTCCCACTCATCATCTGTAAAACCATACAGATGTGAGAATCATACCTGGTAAAAACATACCCTGGAGTAAAGATCTAATTGGAAAATCAGTTTTCAATTAACAATGCACAGAGAAGCTGAAACGTGAAAATGTTTCGAAGGGGCAGCCGGGTATTCCTGTAGGTTTATTAGGCATAGTCACAAGGTTCTACAAGGCATCAACCATGCCAAAATCAAATTTTTCATGTGCCGGACAACCCTAACCAAGATCTTAGACTAGAGATTAGGCGAAACAAAAAGCAAGTAAACAACTTTACTTCTAAGAGTTTGGGATTACAACCTTTGTAGTCCGTTCCTTCGCTTCATTAGCTCCATGTTGAGGTCCCTTCGCCGCGATCATCATGTACCCAGACTCTAGAGAGACTCCATGAAGAGAATGATGCAACCTTGCTTCCGATCTTCGATAACAAAGATGATCTACCTTGAAGAAACTCAAGCCCAAACTTTTGCTTCACTAATCAAGTATTAGCAAAGCAAACACCCTAATCTAAGTGGCTAGAATAGATTAGGATGATGAAGTAGGAATTTATCTCTCATTTGTTTTCTTTATCTCACTCATTTTCATCACTTTTGAAAAAGCTAGAAAGCTTTTTATCAAAGAGGAAGAAGAAGAAGAAGAAGCAAAACCATTTGTGATGAATAATAAAACTTGTGTGAGGTTAGAAATGCAACCATGGGTAAAGAAAGAAAACTTAACCCTTGTAGAGATTTAAATAGGGTAAAGGGTTGGGTTGGGTTAAGGAAATATCTTTGCAAAATATCACAAAATATCAAGGTCAAAGTCAAAGTTTCAAGAAGCTTCATGAAAGCTTCATGAAAGCTTAACCCTAATCAAAACCCTAACTATATTTAAACTCCACAAATCATGTTGTATTTATAACCATAACATGTTACAATAGTATATATCACATATACAATATTTATTGTAACAAAATAAAATAATACAACTAACATATATCACATATATATCAATGTATTACCCGAGTGAGAAAAAGAATCTTTAAGTGAGCTAATATTAGTTAATGTAATATAATATATAAAATATATAATTATACATTAAATTATCGAATCAACACTTGATCCGATAATCAGGCTATTTCACAAATAACGGACTAATATAATCTGTATCAGTTCATCGAATCAACATGATCCGATGACCCGGCTATATCACATATACCCGGCCGATATCACATATCGCGAGAATCTAGTACGGTATCACATACACGTATTGTTCTCGGTCCCGCACATATCACATATGTGCTCCTACTCCGTTTTGCCCGAGCCAGGAAACCTCTGTGTAGGACACTAAAGAATCGTCAATACGCTGGCAGTAGGTGATGATCATATCAAACACCCACAAGCTGCAAGCGGTCAGCTAAACGTAATATCCACCCGGGTATTGAGCGATCATAAGATCAACAAGCAAGCCTGTACATTCTCCTGCGAATCCAATCAGTAACACTCTCGTACAGTCCGGTCTTTTCGTCTGATATGTCGCATATCTCGCCTAGGGGTGGTAAACGTCAGACCCCAGTAGCTTGATAAGTCGTGTCGATATGAGGTCTATAACAGTTCGAGAAACTACTGATAACACTTACCAGTAAATCTCAGCAACCCTGGCCAGGGATTTCCAGTTATAGCCAATCGAACACAGCGCAACATCAACTCCCTATACCGGGATAGACGAAAACCCTCCTATCGCTCATTACCTCCATGTGATTCGGGACTGTACCCAAAATCCACCGTTTTGCATGCCCTAATGGACGTGGTAAGGTGGAAATCAAAGCACAGTGAAAATCACACAAGACTCTATGACGATCTCGGGTCTACAGACTAACCTGTACCAGTATCAGCAGAGAACTGCCATCTGACGTGAGGTATAATACCATCTGGGAGTTCTCGGTGAGTCCGTCCAGTGTACCCAGTCTTCACTGAGCACCCGTCTACCTTCTCTGATGTCAAACACCAATGGATATGGGATCATCCATCGCCCATCATATGGGTCAAGAAGCGCATACGCTAGTCTACTCTGGAGTATCGATGTCCTATCTCGGTACTCCTACGACTAGGAACATTTGAAGGATGTACTTAACGACTACACTGTCCCCACTAATATGATCAGCATCATAGTCCTGGTAGTCAAGTACTCATGCTAAGGGCTTTATCAACATGTAACATAGAGACAATCAGAGTACATGTTAAGATAAAGTGCAACCAGATAGAATACTATCATGTCGAGCAAGAAAGTCCTACCTATATATGTCCAAGCATCCACTACAATATACATCGTATATACAGTAATGGCCTCTAGGGCATACATATAACTAACAATCTCCCACTTGCACTAGGGCCATCTGTTGTGGTATCGCATACTCAACAATCAGCTGTGGTTGAAGTATCTCATACTCAACCATCCCATAAAAGTCTCTACTGAGAAATAGGCCTTCGTGAGTGGATCCGCGCTGTTGTCCTCTGTGTCTACTCTCCTAACCTCGATCTCCCTGGAGATCAACCATCTCCATGATCAGGCGATACTGCCTAAGAATATGTCTGGATCTCTGATGGAACGGGGGTTCCTAGGCCTAAGCCATAACACCATTGTCACATAATGGTAGGAATGAAGTTCATCTCATGAACTAGTGTACATCCAGACTATTTCTTTGGTAGCATCCTTGGTAACTATGTATCTAGCCTTTAATCGTCTAGTAAGTCACGGTATCTAGCTTGGAACTCTTCCAACATACCGTCCCTCCATTGAGGGTAAAGACAATGCCTGCGACTGATATTCAGTCGTCCTTATCACTCCGGAATCTTTCCAGTGATTCTCCCCAGGATCGATTGATACCATCTCACTACAACTAGTGAGAATCCTAACATCCAATTACATCTATTTCATAGATCCAAAACCCAGGACTTAGGAGGTATCACTTTGATCCTTATGGAGAATCCTTGTGATAAGAGGAGATTGACCGAGTGTAGCATAGGAAACTCCTTCCCTATCAAGAGTATGTCATCCACGTACTATACGAGGATCACCACCATACTCCCTACTACCTTTTTGTATATACTAGGTTCGTCTACCATTTTGATGAAGTCAAACTCTTTGACTACCACATCAAAACAGACGTTCCAACTCCGCGATGCCTGTTTTATCCCATAAAGCACCTTGCACACGTTTCCGCTGCTCCCACTGTCTACGAAGCCCTCTGGCTGTGTACTTATAGACGCTCTCTTCCAAATCATCATTCAGAAAAGCAATCGTGACACCCAACCGCCAGATATCGTAGTTATGGTATGTAGCAATGGCAAGTAGGATCTGGATGGACTTAAGCATAGCTTTGAAAGTCTCAACTTTTCCATGTACCCCAAGTAATCTTCTCAAGATATACTTGCTCTTGATGGGGATTTAACTCCTCAGATAAAGAAACCAAAGTCCATACATTGTTGGTGTATAAGGATTCCATGTCAGATCGCTGAGCATCCAACCATTCTTACAGAGTCCCACTCCTGATGGCCTGCTCGAAAACTAGTTGGGTCATCATCTCATGATGCAATCCTCGCTCCTACTGTCATAGAGAAACCGAAGTATCTCTCAGGTGGGTGAGGAACCCTACTAGATCGGCGGAGAGGCTGAGGTTCATTGGAAACTATTGAATCCTTTGGTTCTACCAAATCATCAGCTGCAGTTTGTATAGCTGGAACTCTTTCCAGTTCTACCTCATGACCACTAATTTCTTCACAAAAATTCCCTTTCACAAAGGTGGCATGCTGAGAAACAAAACATCTTTTGTTCCTCGATGTGGTAGAAGATATTCCCATTCCATATAACATATGAAAAGGTAGGCATTTGATTTGATTGGAACCCTATTCAATAGGTATGCAGCTTCTCAAGTGCATAACTCCCAAAAGGAAATAGGAAACTCAGTAGTACTCATCATAGAGCGCACCATATCAAATAGGGTGTGATTGCTCCGCCCCGATACACCGACGTGCTGTGGTGTATACGGAGGAGTAATGCTGAGAGAGAATCTCATTCTCCTTTAGAGTAGTCCAGAAATCCCGTGCTCAAGTGTTCTCCTTCCTGATCACATCAAAGGACATAATACTTATACCTGTTTTTGGTTCTCTACTTCTAACTCATATTCATTGAATTTCTCAAAAGGTTCAGACTTGTATTTCATCAGGAACATATGTCCGAACCTTGAGAGATAATCAGTGAATGTAATGAAGTATAAAGAACCGGTCTGGCATGTGTAGACAGGGGACCTTACATACATCATCATGTATCAATCCCAAGAGTTCACTAACTCTTTCTCTGTTTCCAATAAACAGAGCTGTGGTCATCTTATCTTTGTGACATGACCGGCAAATTTCACAAGATGTAAATTAAAACTAATTTAAATATGCATCTATATGTAACTTCAGCTAGTCGGGTCACATTGATATGATGTAGTCTACAATACCTCAAGAAGGATTCGTTCATTTCTGAACTCTTCCTCTTGTGTGTGTTCTGTATACTAAGAACTGTGGTTTGATTTAGAATGTCTATGCTTTTAGATAACGTGCCTGAACCGATCAACTCTTGATATAGGAAATGTTCAAAACATTATCCAATAATACAAAATTATATCCTTCTTTACTAATAAAGATAATGATATGATGTTGTATATCAGGTTCGGTATCTAATAACATTCGTTCAAAATCAATGTATTCTGGTAATACAGGTTGATAACTGCTAATAGAATTGGCTGCAACACTTGCATCATTTCCAACTCTGGAAACTTATCTCCCGTTCTCAGATCTTTACCTTTCTGTAGCCCATATAACAGATTACATATCCGTGATCCTGATCCGGTATCAAATACCCAGGACGTAGAGGATACTGAGAAACAGTTCTTTGTAATGAAACACACCCGAAGAAGATGCATCAGCATGCACTTTCGTCGTTTGGGCGGCACGGGAATTCTGGTAATCCCCAATTTCCTGCTCGGTCTTATAACATTTATAAGTTGGAGCGGGACCAATATTCCCTAGCGCAGTATAACAAGCGGGTTCAGTCAATACATCCGTATTATTATCTTGATTAAAGCGTGACATAGTCGCAACCAGGAGAGAGAGAGAGAAGAAAACACTCTGCGTGCGCTTTTTGCAAGATTAGATTGGTTATCAATTTATCTAATTAGGATGGCTCCCACTGTTTTAGTCAAATCTTCCTTCAAACCCTAAAAGGAAAGACTAGCCGGGATTAATTACACGCTACAAGTTCGCCAATCTTTCAGCCAGGCTAGTGCCGGTACTTTGAGAGAGGTTCTCCGTACATTCGCACGGACCTAATTAAAGTAAACCTCATTTTTCCAGAGGCATAACCCCATTGACACCTTTCTAGACACCTACTTGATCGGCTAATTATAATGTGTAAAACTCTCCCAGGAGTAACTCTTACTCGCAGTGGGTATCGGGATCTAACTATCTCATAGAAAGTATGCAATCTCATTGCAAATTTCAACACTTGAAATTCGCGATAATATTTTGCCCCTAGTACTTATGACCTTAACTATGGTCAACATATCATAAGAACTAATCAAGTTCTTCCCGTCATTTCATGATTAATTAGACCCACCCACATGACCCTCAACTATGGTTAACATAATCACATGACTGTCCTAATTAATCGCATTATATGCAGTGTAGGAAGATATCACTTAGCTACCGTACACTACGCCTCAACTATAGTCGACATACGCGGCACGAATACCAAGTACTCTACTTCCTAAAATGACGGAGGGCTACGACAGGTTTTTAAGAAAACCTTTTGCGTAAGAACTTGATATCGTTGTAGAATCGAGTGATTTTGAAAAAGGAATATATTTGAGGCTTTTCTAGTTTCGCTAAAGAGGTCACTCCCGGTGAAGGGATCTCAGCTCTTTCCTCATCGAATAAGGTGCAAGATATTTCATAAATACCGCTGTGCAAAGCAAGAACTATAGAAACAATCAAAAGACAAACCGAGTGTGTAGCATATGTTAGTTTCGCTAAAGAGGTCACTCCCGGTGAAGGGATCTCGACTCTTTCCTTATCGAATAAGGTGCTGGATATTCTACAAGGAATGCCGCTATGCAAAACAAGAACTAGAGCTACCAGTTTTTAAACAAGTTTCTACAACATCTTTAGGTTTCTTTTATTTCATTAATCTCATTAATGAAGTCCCATTTTATTATGCTTCACAGGCATCACATTTGAAACGAAATCAGCAATATAACATATATCTCATATATATAATATAAACATTCGTCTCAGGCAGTAATATGATCTCATCACAGAACATTGCAGCAGAAGAACATATATGAAATATTGGATTTATTAGGAGGTCCGTGTTTTAATGCGAGCCTGTATAAAAACACGGATTCCACGGTTGCGATGAATAGCAAAACCTACATCCCTAGACCCCTACGAGAGTGGAAAGCAACACTGCCAATTCTAGGGTTAGAAGACCCGGTCTCGACTCCTCGAGATGGCCTCCTACTGGACCCTAGAACCCGGTTACTTGTGCTCCCCTCCTTGGGTCTACCTAATGCGGAAAAGTAAATAATATACATTGGTGACATCATCCTCAGCCCGGAAGTGCCCCAATAAAAGAATATTACAAACAATGAATTTTACATGAATGAAAAAGAAAAACTCTCATCTCACATAAAACCCCCGGCTATTCAGAACACGACAATCCAATATAACATATCACAGCAACACATAATATCTCATATCATCAACGTAAGTAAATATGCCTACCCCAATTGTCGTTGATGTATAGCAACGAAACCGGTGATACACCACATATTACACTTACGGTCGCAGAAAAGAAAGTGAAAAACTACAACAGTTGGAATCCGCAACCTCCTTAGACATCTCATGCCTAACCAGATGAATTTCTTAGACATCGCATGCCTAACAATTATAAACCCCGCATTTTAGTCTCGATCTCGAAAACACTTTTCAATATCTAGTCGGGCAATTCAACAAGATTCCCGACATCCTGATCGAATGCTCGTCGAAAACTTTAGTAGAGGGCCTCACCCCCGATGCCGTCGACGAAGTGCACTAAGGCGGAACACCGCTTCCGCGAGCACCCGAACGGATGCTTTTGGCGAAGGGGTTCTCCTACAGTCACTTGGTCGGGGCTATGGGGCGTGGCTGTCTACTAAGTTTAACCGGCGAATATCCGCGTACGCTACGTGATGGCAACGGACTTTTGATCGCATCAAAATCCCGTGGCAACCGATCATCTGAGACTAAACTGCTAGATTTATAACATTCAAATTAGTTATCTCATAACTACTTGTGGATTCCAAATATTGTATCACATTTCAGATAAATAGACAATATTAAACTTTCCGATCGAATAATCAAACACCCAAGATTTCCCAAATAGCTCAACAATTGAGCGAAGTTCAAAAAGTATCCATCACATGCGACAATACCAATGGTCCAGCCGTAGAAGGGTCAAACCAACGCCTCACATGTGGAAACGTTGTACTGCCCCAAACCCTATGGTTTAGAGGCGGTTCAGACGGTCACATAATCGAGTTAAGGTTTTTGTTCTTCTATAGGGTCCACAGAAACGCTTGCACGATTTCCCGAAAGTTTTAAACTCATGAAAAAATCCAACACTTGAAAGTTTTCCGACAGGGGAAAAAGTGAGTTATTGATATCCGTTTGAACTTTTTAACACGTTCTAAAATTACCCGGAAAAACTTAAACGAAGTTAAACTTTCCGATCGAATCAACGAATACAAAAGATCTTCAGAAAACTCAACACTTGAGTAGAATTAAAAATTCCCAGAAACATGCAAAAGTACCTACGGATGTTACTGTGAAAAACCTGACCCTAATACCCCTGTACGGCCGCGGAACCGCCGCGCAAGGCATGGTATTGCCGCGGTTCCACGGCGCTTTGAGGGGATTAGGGGCTCATTTTTCACAGTAATCCCTATAATTCCCTGCTTAATTTTCTGAGTATTTTTAATACAGAAAAAATCAACATTTTAAAAAATTTCCAGAGAGGGGGTATTATGCGACATTTCGGGGTTCGACCGGACTTTAAACTTCGTCTAGACTTCACCTAAAGCTCTAGCTTGTCTCTAATACCACTGTAGGGTTATTAGGCACAGTCACAAGGTTCTACAAGGCATCAACCATGCCAAAATCAAATTTTTCATGTGCCGAACAACCCTAACCAAGATCTTAGACTAGAGATTAAGCGAAGAAAAAGCTAGTAAACAACTTTATTTCTAAGAGTTTGGGATTACAATCTTTGTAGTCCGTTCCTTCGCTTAATAAGCTCCGTGTTGAGGTCTCTTCGCCACGATCATGATGTACCCAGACTCTAGAGAGGCTCCATGAAGAGAAAGATGCAAGCTTGCTTCCGATCTTCGATAACAAAGATAATCTACCTTGAAGAAACTCAAGCCCAAGCTTTTGCTTCACTAATCAAGTATTAGCAAAGCAAACACCCTAATCTAAGTGGCTAGAATAGATGAGGATGATGAAGTAGGAATTTAGCTCTCATTTGTTTTCTTTATCTCACTCATTTTCATCACTTTTGAAAAAGCTAGAAAGCTTTTTATCAAAGAGGAAGAAGAAGAAGAAGCAAAACCATTTATGATGAATAATGAAACTTGTGTGAGGTTAGAAATGCAACCATGGGTTAAGAAAGAAAACTTAACCCTTGTAGAGATTTAACTAGGGTAAAGGGTTAGGTTGGGTTAAGGAAATATCTTTGCAAAATATCACAAAATATCAAGGTCAAAGTCAAAGCATCAAGAAGCTTCATGAAAGCTTCATGAAAGCTTAACCCTAATCCAAACCCTAACCATATTTAAACTCCACAAATCATGTTGCATTTATAACCATAACATGTTACAATATTATATATCACATATACAATATTTATTGTAACAAAATAAAATAATACAATTAACATATATCACATATATATCAATGTATTACCCGAGTGAGAAAAAGAATCTTTAAGTGAGATAATATTAGTTAATGTAATATAATATATCAAATATATAATTATACATTAAATTATCGAATCAACACTTGATCTGATAATCCGGCTATTTCATAAATAACCGACTAATATAATCTGTATCAGTTCATCGAATCAACACTTGATCCGATGACCCGGTTATATCACATATATCCGTCCGATATCACATATCGCGAGAATCTAGTACGGTATCACATACACGTATTGTTCTCGGTCCCGCACATATCATATATGTGCTCCTACTCTGGTTTGCCCGAGCCAGGAAACCTCTGTGTAGAACTCTAAAGAATCGTCAATACGCCGGCAGTAGGTGATGATCATATCAAACACCCACAAGCTGCAAGCGGTCAGCTAAACGTAATATCCACCCGGGTATTGAGCGATCAAAAAATCAACAAGCAGGCCTGTACATTCTCCTGCGAATCCAATCAGTAACACTTCCGTACAGTCCGGTCTCTTCGTCTGATATGTCGCATATCTCGCCTAGGGGTGGTAAATGTCAGACCCCAGTAGCTTGATAAGTCGTGTCGATATGAGGTCCATAACAGTTCGAGAAACTACTGATAACACTTACCAGTAAATCTCAGCAACCCTGGCCAGGGATTTCCAGTTATAGCCAATCGAACATAGCGCAACATCAACTCCCTATACCGGGAGAGACGAAACCCCTCCTATCGCTCATTGCCTCCAAGTGATTCGGGACTGTACCCAAAATCCACCGTTTTGCACGCCCTAATGGACGTGGTAAGGTGGAAATCAAAGCACGGTGGGAATCACACAAGACTCTATGACGATCTCGGGTCTACAGACTAACCTGTACCGGTGTCACCAGAGAACTGCCATCTGACGTGAGGTATAATACCATCTGGGAGTTCTCGGCGAGTCCGTCCAGTGTACCCAGTCTTCACTGAGAACCCGTATAACTTGTCTGATTTCAAACACCAATGGATATGGGATCATCCATCGCCCATCATATGGGTCAAGAAGCGCATACGCCAGTCTACTCTGGAGTATCGATGCCCTGTCTCGGTACTCCTATGACTAGGAACATTTGAAGGATGTACTTAACGACTTCACTTTCCCCACTAGTATGATCTGTATCATAGTCCTGGTAGTCAAGTACTCATTCTAAGGGCTTTATCAACATGTAACATAAAGACAATCAGAGTACATGTTAAGATAAAGTGCAACCAGATAGCATACTATCATGTCGAGCAAGAAAGTCCTACCTATATATGTCCAAGCATCCACTACAATATACATCGTATATACAGTAATGGACTCTAGGGCATACATATAACTAACAATTCCTAGTAATGCCTCTTGCATTATCCAGATTCATGACTATAACCTTAAATTTCCTTGCCATCTCTCCAAATCCCTTTATTTGTCTTTACTCATTACCTTCTGTACACTATCCTTAGGCTAAATAGTTTTCTTCCTTCCCTACCGTTCGGCACCAGCCTATGGTTTGGAAGAAGACTATCCAATAAGCGTAATAGGTGTACTCTCCTAATCCTAGGAGCACTCACAACCTGAGAGAAGGTAAAGATAAAAGACAACTGAATAAAACTTATTCCATTTGTCCTGAACCATAATCCATCCCCGAACTGGAACAAGTTCCTTCGAGTTCGTATATAACCACACAATGGATTATCCAATAAATGTGGATCTTCGTAGTGATACGGGGTGTTCTGGAGAAATTCAAAGGTGAAATAGGAGTGGAGATGAAATATGCAGTTTGGTCGTGAATGATAGCAGTTGCAATTTACTTTGACCTCATTTTGATCCCTTTATCTGTCTTTACTTATTACCTTCTGTACACCACACTTAGGCTAATTGGTTTTCTTTATTCCCCACCTTTCAACACCTGCCTATGGTTTGAAAGAAGACTATCCAATAAGCGCAATAGGTGTACCCACTCCTAATCCTAGAAGCCCTCATAACCGGAGAGAAGGTAAAAGGAAAAGACAACTGAATAGTCCTATTCAATTTCTCTAGAACCGGAAACCATTATCGAATCTGAAACAAGTTTCTTTGAGTTCGTATGTAACTATGCGATGGTCATATCCAATAACTGTGGATCTTCGTAGTGATACGGAATGTTCCGGAGAAAAGCAAAGGGTAAAAGTAGGAGTGGCAATGAAGTCTGCAACTCTGCCAATCCAAAAGCCTGTGTTTTAAGAAAGTTCGGTTAACTTGGTCACTGAGTTATAGTCAAGGGTCGGGCCATGGTCGCTGCCAAAGAGAGAGAGAAAAGAAACACTCTGCGTGCACTCTAACCTAGATCAGAACGGTTAATCACTTTATCTAATCAGGATGTCTCCCACTGTATCCTCAAATTCTCCTCCAAACCTGAAAGAAAAATTAGTCGGAATCATCTATAATCACCCGAGGAGTAAACCAACTCATCAGTGGGTATCGGGATCCAACTATCATAGAGTGATAACCTGATGGAATCCACTCACGTTATCACACTCCAAAAGGTATGCGCATGCCTGGCAAGTTTCCCGTATGTTTGAAACTCCCGATGTGATTTTTACCCCATGCTCTTATGACCTTGATGAAGGCCAACAAATCATAAGTCACATGTCAAGTTCTACCCGTCATTGTCCAGGTTAATTTAAACCCACCCATACTCGCCCTTAACAAAACCCAACAAGGCTGTACGACTATCCCAAACCAACGCATCTATCTATGCAACAGAAAGGTAACAAACAACTACCATACACTATGCCTTGACGAAGGCCAACAAACATAGCATGAATACTAAGTGCTACCCGTCTGAAATGACGGAGGGCTACGAATGGTTTTTGGCAAAAAACCTTTAACGTAATGAACTTGATATCGTTGAAGGAACCGGATAGCTTATTACAAATATATAGTGGCAAAAACCTTTGCTAAAGAGGTCACTCTCGGTGAAGGGATCTTGGCTCTTTCCTCGTCGAATGAGGTGTAGGATATTCCCACTGAATACCGCGATGCAAAGCAAAAAGTAATCGACTATAGTGAAGTTATTACCCTGACGCAAACTTTTTCCCATGGGGTCACTCCCGATGAAGGGATCTCGGCCCTTTTCTCGTGGAATAAGGTGTTGGATAGTCATAACCGAATACCACTGTGCAAAAAAAAACATCCTTGTAATAATAGTTTTTTAAAATTTGTTCCAACAATATCGAATAGGTTTGTTTTCCTTGCATTGATCTGAATCAACACAGTCCCATCAATTAATCACACCACAAAAGAACGAAAATATGATGTACGTATATGCCATCCGCATTCGCCACTGGGTCCCGTCATCATCCGTTAGGTTACTTAACTAACGACAGAGCGGGGACTGGACTAGCGCGGGTGTAAAACATATACAACATCTACTAGTATATATATAACAATATATAATAATCGCTCCAGGCATGATAAATGCAACATCACGGATAAGCAATAAGCATCACAAAACAATACAGATAATCTGGGAGCCCCGGGTTTCCTTTGAGCCGCGAGTGAAACCCGACGTTCCCCTGGTCGTGTGGATAGCCTGTGCAATGAAAACCTAGACCCCTATGAGTGAGGCAAGTTACCCACCAAAACCAGAAGTGAGGCAGCCCCCTTCAGCAAAGTGAACGGGCCACCCAGCACATCACGGAATCCGGTAACTTGAGCACCCCTCCTTGGGTCTACCTGTACCCCCTACGAGTGCGGCGAATAGCCTGCCAATTCAGGAGTGAGGCCCCCTACTTCTCAATGCCATAAGATGCGGACTCGTTGCCCTCCAGAACCCGGCTATCTGTGCACTCCATCGCGGCGTAATCCTAGTACAGAAAAGAAAATATGTATAACGGTGACATCGACCTCAACCCGGTCGTGCCCCAAAAGAATAATACAAACAGGCAATGACGACAGTCCACATGTCGGAGGCTCGCCCCGAGATATCAAATGTATAAATGAAACTAAAATGTACTAACATTGCATGCAAGCTATCCACCACAACAAATCCACAACAACACAACACAACACAGAACATCAACGTGAATGTCACGTTCGCAAACCCGTCTAACAGAAATATAGCAATTAGACAAGTTGTACCAATCAAATGACATTCACTATTGTAGATATTAATGTAAGTATTGTAAACTTTAAACAATGTTAGAAATATCGAGTTCGAAATAACCCCGAATAGCCCGAAACAACTCGATAAAACCATATCCAAACTGGGCTAAACTAGCAATACCACTGAACCAACATTCCAGAGACAAGACCACACCCAAAAAACGAAACCCTGAAGCCCCAGAAAACCGGCCTGCTCGGTTTTATGAGCAATGTGCTCAGCCAAAAAGTGTTGGATTGGTCTCGTGTTTGGGGTGCAGTCTACAGGTCATGTCAGTAGTCTTCTGCAGTTGCCAAAATAATTTTTGAAGGCACTTAGAAAATCGACAAAAACTGGAATGCAGTGGGTATTGTTTGGGGTTGTTTCGGTTTCGATACTTTAACATTGTCTAAACCAACTAGTATTCGGGTCATGGGTTGGCTCTGATACCATGTAAGGCTACGCCAGCGCCCCGGCCATCTTTCCGTAGCCAAACGCGGAACAAAAACTTTTAAAACTTGGCGCTAACGTAACCCGATTCCCGGATCGTGCCATTAACCCTATAATAGCTAACTGTAAAAGGAGTTTAAGATTTTATACCGATCGATCCGTGTCCTTTGGTCTTCAACCTCTTCCCAAGCTCCTCGCGGCTGCCCCGAACTAGTTTTCTCTCCGGTCTCCCTCGTCGAAGACGATCCACGTCGAGGATTCTTAATACAGGCTCCCGCATTAAAACCGAAGCAACTCGGGCATCGGTTTGCTAGCCTAGATGCACAAGATAAAGTAGAGAGAGTGTGTGATCATTTTGTCTCAATACATCCATGGATTCTCAACACATGAGAGGGTATGGATGGAGGTGAAGAAGAAGCCATTGGAGTGTGAAGAGTGTGAGCTCAAGTCTTAGCTTGTGAAGAAAATAGCAACTCATGAAAGAAAATGTAGTGGCTGCCCATTCATGAGTGTTGTGAGATATTTGAGTGTGTAGCAACAAAAGGAATAAACCTCTCACCAAAATATCTCACAAAAACAATAATATCAAGCATGGTTCAATAGTGCCACCATGAGTCACCACTTGAGCCATGCCAATAATTAATGCCACAAGCAAAGACTTAACCTTACATATTACACCTCAACATAATATTAAACATTTACAAAAACCCTAAATATTTAATAAAATAAAAAGAAATGGCATCTTCAAAAGTAATCTTGTAACGGATTACAAGAATACCCCTCATCCGTATATATATACCTGCATCAGTATTCCAACTGAATACGAATACAACGGGACGAAAATAATCCAACAATCTAATACTAGGATCCGGCTTAAACCAAAGCCCACTAGTATGATCCGTCCGATCATGATCCGTGCACAAGTGCACGTATATGATCGAACCCTGCCATAAAACCATACGACCTCTATAACGTTTCGCCCGAACCAGGGAAACCCTCTGTGTGGGACTCTAAAGTCCCGTCAATACGCTGGTAGTGGGTTTAACCACAAGCACGCCAGAGGCACTAGCTGTACGTAACGGCTGCCTAAGTATTGAGCTTGTTAGTTATATATATGCCCTAGAGGCCATTGTTGTACATATGATGTATATTATAGTGGATGCTTGGATATATATAGAGAGGAATTTCTTACTCGATATGATAGTATGCTATCTGGTTGCTCTTTGTCTTAACATGTTGACTTGTATTGTGTTACTGTCTTGCTCTCACATGTTGATAAAGCCCTTAGGATATGTACTTGACTACTAGGATTATGATGCAGATCATACTAGTGGGGCCAGGGTAGTCCGCAAGTACATCCTATAATTGTTCCTAGTCGAGGGTGTATCGAGACAGGGCATCGATACTCCAGAGTAGACTAGCGTATACGCATCTTGACCCATATGATGGGCGATGGATGTTCTCACATCCATTGGTGTTTGACATCAAAGACGGTATACGGGTGCTCAGTGGAGACTGGGTACACTGAACAGACTCACCGAGAACTCCTAGATGGTATTATACCTATCGTCAGATCGCAGTTCTCTGGTACACTGGTGCAGGTTAGTGTGTAGACCCGAGATCGTCATAGAGTCTTGTGTGATTCCCACTGTGCTTTGATTTAAAACTTACCACGTTCATGAGAACGTGCAAAACGGTGGCTTTTGGGTACAGTCCTGAATCACATGGAGGCAATGAGCGATAGGAGTGGTTTCGTCTCTCCTGATATTGGGGGTTGATGTTGTGCTGTGCTCGATTGGCTATAACTGGAAGTCCCTGGCCATGGCCGATATGGAGATCTACTGGTAAGTGTTATCAGTAGTTTCTAGACCCATTATGAGCCTCACATCGACACGACTTATCGGTTACTGGGGTCTGACGTTTACCACCCATAGACTGGATATGCGACATATCAGACGAAGAGACCGGACTGTACGGTAGTGTTACTAATTGGATTCGCTGGAGTATGTACAGGCTTGCTTGTTGATCTTCTGATCGCTCAATACCCGGATGGCCGTTACGTTTAGCTGACCGCTTGCGGTTTGTAGGTGTTTGATATGATCATCATCTACTGCCGGCGTACTGACGAGTTTTTAGAGTCTTACACAGAGGTTTCCTAGCTCAGGCGAAACGGAGTAGGAGCACATATGTGATATATGCGGGACCGAGATTAATACAATATGTGATACCGTATTCTATTCTCGCGATATGTGATATCGGCCAGTTATATGTGATATAGCCGGGTCATCGGATCAAGTGCTGATTCGATGAAATGATACATTTTATATTAGTCGGTTATATGTGATATAGCCGTATTATCGGATCAAGTGTTGATTCGATAATTTAATGTATAATTATATATTTGATATATTAAATTACATTAACTAATATTTGCTCACTTAAGTATTTCATTTTCTCACTTTGGATACATTTAACATATATGTTTATTGTATTCTTTTTTTTTGTTACAAAATTATATATATGTGATATGTATAATTATAACATGCTAGGTTATACATGCAACTGCGGCTTATGAGATTCACACCATGGCTAGTGATTAGGGTTAGATGTATATTTATTTTAGTTAATTCAAAAATGTGGATTTATGCTAAGATATTTTTTCTTATTGACTAAGTCCACCCTTTTGATATTTCTAAGATATTTATTAACCTAACCCTATCCCTAGCTCATGGTTTATTCCCTACATGAGTTAGCCATGACATAACTCACCATGGTTGCATTTCTAACTTCACAAGTTTTATTCTTTCATCACTTCATCTTCTTCTTCCTCACAAAAGCTTGCTAGCTTTTTTTCATGTGATGAAATAAAGTGAGAAAAAGAAAACTAAAGAGAGCTCACTTCCTACTTCATCATCCTCTTCTATACTAGCCATATAGTTTAGTGTGTTGGCTTCACTAATTCTATATTAAGTGAAGTGAAAGCTTGAGTTAGTGTTGCCTCGACGTAGATCATCTTGGATTATGAAGACTTCAAGCAAGGATGCATCGTACACCGTGTGGAGCCTCTCAAGAGTCCGGAAGCTCGATGATCTTAGCGAAGGGACCACAACTTAGAGCTATAGAAGTGAAGGAGAGGACTACAAAGGTTATAATCCCTAATCACTTAGTTATAAAGTTGTTTGCATTTCGTTTCCATACGATTCTCTAGTTAAAGATCTTGTTTAGGGTTGTTTAAGCATGACAAAATTTTAATTTGGTATGGATGATACCACCCGAAACCTTGCTGTTGTGCTTAGGAACCGTACAGTGGTATCAGAGCCTAGCTAGAGAATTAGACGGATTGTGTAGGATTACGAAACCGAAACAACTCCGAAACACCCGAATAAAAACCCTAGTTTCTGTCGAAATTTTCTGAGTCAAAATTTTTTTTAAACAACTGCAGAATGTTGTATGAAATGCATCATGAACACAGTGAAAAATTCACCCCCCTCGCCGAAATTGGGCCGGCCACATCAGTACAAAAACCGGCCAGATCGGCCATTATAGGGATTTCAGGGTTGAATTTTTCAGTGTGTTCCAGTCTCTGGGGTTTGGTATTTCAGGGGTTTGGTATTTCAGGTGTTGTTTGTTTTCGCTAAATTTGCATGTGATGTCATCTTTTTACAGAGGCAATTCTGAGTGTTTCATGTTCGTAATTCTAGTTTGTTTTTGGGTTATTTAGACGGTGTTAAAAAGTTCGAACGGATATCAAATACCCACTTTAACTCTCGCTGGAAATTTTCCAAGAGTTGGATTTTTTTTCAAGTTAAAGAACATTCAAATCTCATGCAAGTAATGCGGTGGACCCTGTAGAAGAATGAAACCCTAACTCGATTCTATGACCGTAAGAACCGCCGCTAAACCCTAGGGTTTGCAGTAGTTTCGCGGCGCCACAGGTGAGGCATTAGTTGACCCTTCTACGGCTGGTTCATTGGTACTATGGCATGTATTGAGTATTTTTAAACTACGCTCAAGTGCTGAGCTTTTGGGAAATTTTGGGTGTTTGTTGATTCGATCGGAATGTTTAACATCGTCTAGCTTTTTCTGGAATGTGATACAATATGTGGAATTCATATAGTTAGGCATGAAATCCATAATATGTGATATTTTGGGTTTATGATATCTAAGGTGATTGTGGATTCCAAATATTGTAGTTTGACATTTTCTTTTCTGCGACCGTAAGTGTAATATATGGTGTATTGCCGGTTTCGTTGCTATATGTCAAGGACAATTGGGATACGTATATTTACTTACGTTGATGATATGTGATGTTATGTGTTGCTGTGATATGTTATATTGGATCGTCGCTTTTGAATAGCCGGGGGTTTTATGTGAGATGAGAGTTTTTATTTTCATTCATATAAAATTCATTGTATGTAATATTCTTTTTTTGGGGCACTTCCGGGTTGAGGATGATGTCACCATTGTTATATATTATTTACTTTTCTGCATTAGGATTGACCCAAGGAGGGGAGCACAAGTAACCGGGTTCTAGAGTCCAGTGGGAGACCAACTCGAGGAGTTGAGTCCGGGTCTTCTAACTCTAGAATTGGTAGGGTTGCTTGCTGCTCTCATAGGGGTCTAGGGATGTGGGTTTGGCTATTCATCGCGACCATGGAATCCGTGTTTTATATAGGCTCAAAATAAAACACGGACCTCCTAGAATATCCAATATTTCATATGTTATATTCTACTGCTGATATTCTGTGATGTGATCGCTTTATATGCGTGAGATGAATGCTTTATTATTGTATATATGATATGTAATAAACGTTGCTTATGTTTTGCACCCGCGCTAGTCCCGCCCCGGTATGTCGTTAGTTAAGTAACCTAACGGTGCATAACGGGACACTATGGCGAATACGGATGGCATAAGCGTACGTTGTATTTTCATTTCTTCTGTGATGCTTAAAAAGCATAAATGACGGGACGTCATTAATGAGATTAATGAAACAAAAGAAACCTAAAAGATGTTGTAGAATCAAATTTTCAAAAAGGGTAGCTCTAGTTTTTGCTTTGCATAGCGGTATTCCTTGTAGAATATCCAGCACCTTAGTCGATAAGGAAAGAGCCGAGATCCCTTCACCGGGAGTGACTTCTTTAGCAAAACTAGCAGATGCTACAACTCACTCGGTTTTGTTTTTGATTGCTTCTATAGTTTTTGCTTTGCATAGCGGTATTTGTGAAATATCCTGCACCTTATTCGATAAGAAAAGAGGCGAGATCCCTTCACCGGGAGTGACCTCTTTAGCGAAACTAGTAAAAGCCTCAAAAACACTGTTTTTCAAAATCACTTGTTTCTACAATGATATCAAGTTCATTACGCAAAAGGTGTTTCTGAAAAACCTGTCGTAGCCTTCCGATATTTCAGACAAGTAATATTTAGTATTCGTGCTATGTTTGCTGGCTTTCGTCAATGCGTAGTGTGCGGTAGCTACTTACTGCTTATGTGCTGCATATGATGCGATTGGATTAGGGTACTCGTACGGTTTTGTTGGCTTTCGTCAAGGGTCGTGCGGGTGGTTTTAATTCAATCATGAAATGTACGGGTTGAACTTGACTAGCGGACTATGATTTGTCGGCTTTCGTCAAGGTCATAGCATGTTAGGGGCAAAAGTATTATCGGGAATTTCAAGTGTTGAAATTTACAATGAGATTGCATACCTTCTATGAGATAGTTGGATCTTGATACCCACTGCGAGTAAGAGTTACTCCTAGAAGAGTTTTACACATAACAATTAGCCGATCAAATAGGTGTCTAAAAAGGTGTTAACGGGGTTATGCCTTAGGGAAAACGAGGTTTATTTTAATTAGGTCCATGCGAAAGCACAGGGAACGTCCCTCAATGTACCAACACTGGCCTGGCTAAAAGATTGGCGAACTTATAAGGTGTAATTAATCCTGGCTAGTCTTACCTTTTAGGGTTTGGAGGAAGATTTGATAAAAACAGTGGGAGCCATCCTGATTAGATAAGATAATAAACCAATCTATTCTTTCAAGAGCATACGCTAAAGTGTTTTCTTCTCTCTCTCTCCAAGTAGCGACCATGTCAGGCCTTAATCAAGATAATAATATGGATGTATTGACCGAACCCGCTTGTTATACTGAGCAGGGGAACGTTGGTCCCGCTCTAACTTATAATTGTTATAAGTCCGAGCAGGGAATAGGGACATATCCGGATTCCCACGCCGTCCAAACGAAGAATAAGCATGTTGATGCATCTTCTTCGGTTGTGTTAGTTATTGAGAACTGTTTCTCGGTTTACTCTACGTCCTGGGTATTAGATACCGGATCGGGATCCCACATATGTAATATATTACATGGGCTAAAGAAAGTTAGAGAACTGGGAAAGGGTGATCATTTCATAAGAGTAGGGAATGGTGCAAATGTTGCAGCCAAAGCAATTGGCGAATATCATCTTGTATTACCAAATGGTAATACATTGATTCTGAACGAATGCTATTACATTCCGACCCTGATATGAAATCTTATATCAGTTTCTTTATTAAGTAAAGAAGGATATAATTTTGTAGTACAGGATAATGTTATGAACATCTTCCTAAATCAAAAATTGATTGGATCAGGCTCATTAAATAATGGCATATACGTTCTAAATCAAACCACAGTTCTTAACATACAAAAGACACACAAGAGGAAGAGTTCAGAAATGAACGAATCCTTCTTGTGGCATTGTAGACTAGGTCATATCAATGCGACACGACTAGATAAGTTACACAAGGATGGATATTTGAATCCATTCGAATTTTCATCTTATGACACTTGCCAGTCATGTCTTAAAGGAAAGATGACCAAAACTCCATTTAGTGGACACAGAGAAAGAGTTACGGAACTCTTGGGACCGATACATAGTGATGTATGTGGTCCCATGTCTACACATGCCAGGAATGGTTCCTCGCACTTCATTACATTCACTGACGATCTCTTAAAATACGGACATATGTTCCTGTTGAAACATAAGTCCGAAGTTTTTGAGAAATTCAAAGAATATAAGCACGAAGTAGAGAACCAAACGGGTAAAAGTATTAAAATCCTACGATCTGATCGGGGTGGAGAATACTTGAGCACGGAATACCTTGACTATCTAAAAGAGAATGGGATTCTCTCTCAGCTTACTCCTCCGTATACACCACAGCACAACGGTGTATTGGAGTGGAGGAATCACACCCTATTAGTTATGGTCCGCTCTATGATGAGCACTGCTGAGTTGCCTATTTCCTTTTAGGGGTATACGCTTGAGACAGCCATACACCTATTGAATATAGTCAATACCAAATCAGTGCATACCACTTCAAATGAGATATGGAAGGGGAAGAGACCATCTTTTAATTATGTTAAGATATGAGGTTGCCCGGCCTATGTCAAAAGGCACAATCCAGACAAACTCGAGGCAATGTCTGTTCTGTGCAAGTTTGTAAGATATCCCAAAAACTCACAAGGGTATATCTTCTACCACACCGAGGAACAAAAAGTGTTTGTTTCTCGACATGCCACCTTTTTAGAAAAGGAATTTCTTGCAAAGGAAATTAGTGGCGAGGAGGTAGAACTGGATGAAATTCCAGCGATACAAACTACGACAGAAGATTTGGTAGAACCAGAGGATTCGATAGTTCCCGACGAACCCCAACCTATCCACCGATCTAGTAGGGTTCCTCATCCACCTAAGAGATACTACGGTTTTCTCATTGATGGTGGGAGTGAGGATTGCATCATGGAAGATGATGACCCAACTAGCTTCGAGTAGGCCATCACGAGTGGTGACTCTATGAAATGGCTGGATGCAATGCAATCTGAGATGGAATCCATGTACACCAACAAAGTATGGACTTTGGAAGTTACTCCTGAAGGGGTAAAACCCATTTGGAGCAAATGGATCTTTAAGAAGAAACTTGGTGTAAATGGAAAAGTTGAGACTTTCAAAGCTAGACTTGTTGTAAAGGGTTTTCGTCAATGACCAGGTGTGGATTATGATGAAACCTTTTCTCCAGTAGCTATGCTTAAGTCCATATGGATCCTACTTGCCATTGCTGCATACCATGACTACGAAATCTAGCAAATGGATGTTAAGACCGCCTTTCTAAATGGTGATTTGGAAGAGTGCGTGTACATGATTCAGCCAGAGGGCTTCGTAGACAGTGGGAGCAGCGGAAAGGTGTGCAAGCTGCTTAAATCCATCTATGGGTTGAAGCAGGCATAACGGAGTTGGAACATCTGTTTTGATGTTGTAGTCAAAGAGTTTGAGATCATCAAGAACGTAGATGAACCTTGTATTTACAGGAAGGTGGCAGAGAGTAAGATTGTCTTCCTCGTATTGTACGTGGATGACATACTCTTGATAGGAAATGATGTTCTTATGCTGCACTCGGTCAAGCTCTTCTTATCACAAAGATTCTCAATGAAAGATCTAGGTGATGCCTCCTGCTTCTTGGGAATTAAGATCTATAGCGATAGATCCAAACGGATACAGGGATTGTCCCAATCCAGGTACATTGACACCATACTAAAGAGGTTTAGTATGGAAGAATCCAAGCGTGGGAATTTACCCACGATCTCTGAACTCACTCTCTCCAAAGAGATGTCTCCTAAGACTGATTTAGAAAAAGCTCGCATGCAAGGGATACCCTATGCTTCGGCAGTAGGCTCTATCATGTACGCGATGCTATGTACCAGACCCAATGTAGCATACTCACTAAGTGTAGTGAGTAGGTATCAAGCAGATTCAGGAGAGAGTCACTGGACAGCTGTGAAGAACATTCTCAAGTACTTGAGAAGGACTAAAGAGATGTTCTCAGTGTATGGTAACGGAGAACTCCAAGTGGATTCCTTTACCGATTCGAGCTTCCAAAGTGACAAGGACGACTCTAAGTCGCACTTGGGATTTTTCTTTACCCTCAATGGAGGGGCGGTTTGTTGAAAGAGTTCCAAACAGGAAACCGTGGCAGACTCGATGATGGAGGCTGAATACATCGCCGCCAACGATGTTGCCAAAGAGGCTGTCTGGATGAAGAAGTTCATAACTGAACTTGGTGTGGTTCAGTCCATTGAGCATCCAATACCTTTGTATTGTGATAACAATGGAGCTATGGATTTGGCCAAGGAACCCAGGTCCCATCATAGATCCAGGCATATTCTGAGGCGGTATCACCTGATCCGGGAGATAGTTGATCGCTGAGAGATCGAGGTCAGGAGAGTTGACACGAAGGACAACACTGCGGATCCACTCACGAAGGCCATACCCCAGATACAATTTGAGAGACTCTTCGGGATATTGGGTATGAGATACTACAATAGATGGCCTTAGTGCAAGTGGGAGATTGTTAGTTATATATATGCCCAAGAAGCCATTGTTGTACATATGATGTATATTATAGTGGATGCTTGGATATATATATAGAGGACTTTCTTGCTCGATATGATAGTATGCTATCTGGTTGCTCTTTGTCTTAACATGTTGACTTGTATTGTGTTACTGTCTTGCTCTCACATGTTGATAAAGCCTTTAGGATATGTACTTGACTACTAAGACTATGATGCAGATCATACTAGTTGGGCCAAGGTAGTCCGCAAGTACATCCTATAATTGTTCCTAGTCAAGAGTGTATCGAGATAGGATATCGATACTTCAGAGTAGACTAGCGTATACGCATCTTGACCCATATGATGGACGATAGATGATCCCACATCTATTGGTGTTTGACATCAAAGATGGTATACAGGTGCTTAGTGGAGACTGGGTACACTGAACGGACTCGCCGAGAACTCCTAGATGGTATTATACCTATCGTCAGATAGCAGTTCTCTGGTGACACTGGTACAGGTTAGTCTGTAGACCCGAGATCGTCATAGAGTCTTGTGTGATTCTGACTGTGCTTTGATTTAAACCTTACCACGTTCATGAGAACGTGCAAAACGGTAGATTTTGGGTACAGTCCCGAATCATATGGAGGCAATGAGCGATAGAAGGGGTTTCGTCTCTCCCGGTATTGGGGGTTGATGTTGCGCTGTGCTCGATTAGCTATAACTGGAAGTCCCTGGCCAGGGTTGATATGGAGATCTACTGGTAAGTGTTATCAGTAGTTTCTCGACCCGTTATGAGCCTTACATCGACACGACTTATCGGTTACCGGGGTCTGACGCTTACCACCCCTAGACTGGATATGTGACATATCAGACGAAGAGACCGGACTGTACGGTAGTGTTACTAATTGGATTCGCAGGAGTATGTACATGCTTGCTTGTTGATCTTCTGATCGCTTAATACCCGGGTGGCCATTACGTTTAGCTGACTGCTTGCGGCTTGTAGGTGTTTGATATGATCATCATCTGCTGCCAGCATATTGACGAGTCTTTAGAGTCCTACACAGAGGTTTCCTGGCTCAGGAGAAACGGAATAGGAGCACATATGTGATATGTGTAAGACCGAGATTAATACGATATGTGATACCGTATTCTATTCTCGTAATATGTGATATCGGCCGGTTATATATGATATAGCCGGGTCATCGGATCAAGTGTTGATTCGATGAAATGATATATTTTATATTAGTCGGTTATATGTGATATAGCCGGATTATCGGATCAAGTGTTGATTCGATAATTTAATGTATAATTATATATTTGATATATTAAATTACATTAACTAATATTTGCTCACTTAAGTATTTCATTTTCTCATTTTGGATACATTTAACATATATGTGATATATGTTTATTGTATTATTTTCTTTTGTTACAAAATTATATATATGTGATATGTATAATTGTAACATGCTAGGTTATACATGCAACTAGGGTTTATGAGATTCATACCATGGCTAGTGATTAGGGTTAGATGTATATTTATTTTAGTTAATTCAAAAATGTGGATTTATGCTAAGATATTTCTTCTTGTTGACTAAGTCCACCTTTTTGATATTTCTAAGATATTTATTAACCTAACCCTAACCATAGCTCATGGTTTATTCTCTACATGATTTAGCCATGACATAACTCACCATGGTTGCATTTCTAACCTCATAAGTTTAATTCTTTCATCACTTCATCTTCTTCTTCCTCACAAAAGCTTGCTAGCTTTTTTCATGTGATGAGATAAAGTGAGAAAAAGAAAACTTAAGAGAGCCCACTTCCTACTTCATCATCCTCTTCTATACCAGCCATATATTTTAGTGTGTTGACTTCACTAATTCCATACTAAGTGAAGTGAAATCTTGAGCTACTGTTGCCTCGACGTAGATCATCTTGAATTGTGAAGATTTCAAGTAAGGATGCATCGTACACCGTGTGGAGCCTCTCAAGAATCCGGGAGCTCGATGATCGCAGTGAAGGGACCACAACTTGGAGCTATAGAAGTGAAGGAGAGGATTACAAAGGTTGTAATCCCTAATCACTTAGTTATAAAGTTGTTTGCATTTCGTTTCCGTACGATTCTCTAGTTAAAGATCTTGATTAGGGTTGTTTAAGCATGACAAAATTTTAATTTAGCATGGATGATGCCACCCGAAACCTTGCTGTCCTGCTTAGGAACCCTACAGAGCGAAAGGGAGACCAACGAGCGAACTCATCCTGAAACCTTACTGAGCCTGACAGTGACAATATCCTTACAGTCCGGTCCGTTCGTCTATGGGTATCACATATCGGATCTAGGGGGTGGATAAAGTCAGACCCCAAATAACGTAATATTTAGTGTCGGTATGAAGCCCATCACCACCTGAAAAACTACCGATCCTAGATCAGTAATTCTCGACTATCTTGGCCAAGGATTTCTGGTGATGGACATCCGTGCACACTGCGACACCAACCCCTAATACCGGGAGAGACAAATCCCCTAACAATCTGCTCACTGCCTCCATGTGGCTCAGGACTGTACCCAACTAAAAGCTGTTTGCACGACTCCTTTGAGCCGTGGTAGGATAGTAATCAAAGCATAGTGGGAACTCACACGAGACAAATGACGATCTCAGGTCGATAGACTAACCTGTACACATGTCACCAGAGAACTGGTATCTGACAATAGGTATTATACCAACTAGCATGTTCCCGGCGAGTCCGTCCGGTGTACTCATAACCTAATGTGCACCTGTATACTAACTTAGGTGAACCAACTGATACCAATGGCTTGTGAGACCGGCCACCACCCCTCGTCGGGTCTCGATCCTTTTACACTAGTCTACTCATGGAGTATCGATGCCCAGTCTCGAAACTCCCATGACTAGGAACACTTTAAGGATGTGCTTATAGACTACCCAACTCTCACGTATATGATTGCCATCATACTGCTGGTTGTCAAGCAAGAATCCTATGGGCTCTATCAACGTGTAATAGTGATCTGTAATGTCACCTGAAGCATGTACACGATGATAAAGACAAACCAGATAGCATACTATCATCTCGAGTAAGACTGTTCTATCGGTATATGTCCTCTATCAATCATTGCAATCACGTGCCTGTGATCCAATAATTGACTTGAGGGCACTATAACCAACAGTACCCCGTGGCAAGAAGACTCGTATAGTTAGGCGGTGAGCCTGGCAGGGAGCACTACCTACCGGTGATAGTTTGGACCTGGCGGTTATCCGGAGGATACCGACTGGAGTCGTGAGATGGATATGGGCCAATCTGGAATGACGGAGCCCGTGGGCCGATCCGGACTGACGGAGCCCGAGATATGAGGATTTACGTGTCGATACTGGACACGGGTTTCATGATGTTTCGAGTGTCGATGTTGGACACTCAGATTTTATGATTTTGATGCGTCGTTGATGGACACACGTTAGTTGATATCCTCATATTTACATGTATATGCTTTCATGATGTTTCGAGCATCGATGTTGGACACTCAGGTTCCATGATGTTGTCGTGTCATTGATGGACACGTGGATGATATCCACATGCATACAGGCATTGATTATATTATTGGCTCATATGCAGATACGGTCACCCTAGATATCATAGTATTACCTTTATGATATAGTTGACCTAGGAATCGTTGTTTTATTCGATTTCTACCTGCTGATGTTTTCTACTCACGAGTTGGCAACTCACTCCCGTTGTGCCACAGTTCTTACAGGTTGACCGCATGGATCAGTAGTAGCGGTATCGCTGGTATACAACTTGTATTCGGGTGATATGCTTTAGTAGGTGGGACATATTGGATCGTGCCCTCTCTTGTATTTATTATTCCTGTTGTATCTAGTCAACTCCATCAATCAGAAACTGGTATTTGTATAAGTAGTAAGACTTAGAGGGACTTGTGGTTGCGAGACTTAGAGCGATGGGTTATATGTTCGCTTGGTGGATTTGATGTCTTGCTTTATTCACTATCCTTTTGTGTTGATCTTCGCCGTTGGGCGTCGTATAAATATATTTCTGACTTGCGTGGTTGTGATTTCGCCGATTGGCGAAGAGCTAGCTCCCGCTTGAGGATGCCTTTATTGTTGTTATATATATGTGGTTTTGGATCAAAATATATAAGGGAGGTACTGCCCAAATTTTTTTTAAAGACGAAAAATATTTCAACTACAATATCATCCATTTGCATTTTCATGTTTCATTATTTATGCATTAAAGTAAAATCTGATTTCATCATACCTTTATTTCAAAACTTCACCTCTTTTATTTTCTTAAAAAGTTTTAGATTTCTGGTCTTCGGCTTACTTGAATTACGTTACGCCTTTAGACGTTGCATGATTTAAGTGCCGGTCACGAGCTAACATTTTTCGAGTCGTGACAATGTATGGGGGCTTGGAGGCAAGCCGATGGATATTTGTAAGACGAGCATAGGAGTGTTCTGGGAGGCCATTGAAGGTCGGGCCAATCCTCGGGGTGAAGGCCCGGAGAATGCCTTCAATGTATCGTGCTCACTCCTGTCCCGTAAGTTTCGGGACACGTCATCTACCACGTGTCATGATCTGGAGAATTCCCACTTATGAGTATCATCAGAGTGTTTGTGTGGTGCTCTCATTGACCATGTGTCTCCTGCCACTTAATTTGCTGTTTATGGTCATATGTAGGAACCCAAAAAACATTAACCCTAGAGCCATACCTTAAATGGTTAATTAATTTAGTTCTTTATTAAATTGAAAAGTTTATGTTTCTCATGCTATGGTCCTCTCTTATACTAATTGTTTTAGGTTTAAGGATGCAGCATCAAGAATAGAACACACAATGCACAATTTTCCTGCACTCTCAATTTCCAAGAACCTACAAATCAAGTTAGAAGATATGTTAGAAAAATGTACAGCAGCCTCTCTTTTTTCACACCTACAGAACTAGATATTACATGGGAAAATGGGGAAGGAAAGGGTGCGTTCATTTGGCCCTTTAGTTCACCTTTGTTTTTTTAATAAAAGGAAATTTTAGGTAGCTAGCAATCCCATAAAATTTGTATTTAAATAACCAAATCTACGAGGGAAACACTAAATATATTATTGGTGGCACTTATATATCGAAATGTAGACAAGTGTCGTCCATGCGCAAGGCATTGTTGAGTCCCAATTATGCCATCCACTGCCATTGCTGCTATAGCTTGAGGTGAAGCATTTTGCCGTTAAGTAGGAAATCTGGGTTCAAATCATATTTCTATTTGGTTAGACATGTTATTCAAAGAAAAGAAAACGAATATGAGAGGAAGGATATGTTGACTTTTAAATTAGTTAGGAGGAGACACGCAACCAACGGATTACGTATGCACTAAATATTTTACCCTATCAAAAGCTAGCAAGGTAACAAATTTGTAATTAATTAAGCTACATGAAAAAGTCAAATCTTAGAAACTATATAACAACCATGAACATGACACAGCCAATTAATATGCATGGTATATTGTATAGTCAACCTCAGAGCCAGTCACAGGTATTAATTACTATCATGCCGTAATGCTTGGAATTCTTACAAAAGGATAAAAATTTAAAATAAAAAAAATCCTATAATCCTGATCGACACGAGCGGCTAAACGACAACAAAAGGTTGCTTTAAATAGAATATAATGGTGACATCCATGTTGTAAAAATAGCAACAGACTATGCGGTGGATGATCGATACGCGTGAATCGGAATTAATGAAAAAGATCAAACACAGCAACTACGTAAAATCAATAAATAATAAAAGAAAAATACACCAAGCAAAAGACACATGATATTACTCGTGTTCGGTCCGCAGTTGCACCTAATCCTGCAAACCGACTGAACATTTCAGGAAATTTTAAAGATTATTTTCGGATTTAAATAGTAATATAATCTGTTTTATTATGATAATACCAATTATTAAATTTGGTTATCAAATTTGGTGTGTGTGTGTATACACACACACGCACAATAAATATTTAAAATGACAATCAATATTTTGGGTGTTTCTTGTTAACACTTGATTTAGGAATGACATCAATATTTCCTCTCATAATTTATTCTAAATGAAATTACGGATCTATGTTTCTTTTTATTGCATATGGCATGGTTATATATTTTATCTGAATTGGGTTTTTATATTGGGCATGGCTACTTATATTAGTATATTGTGTGTGAGAGAGAGTGTCATGACCCAATTTGGGAACGCGACCGGTATTTAAATCACGCAACGTCTAAAAGCGTAATGTAATTCAAGTAAGCCGAAACCCAGAAATCTAAATCATAAAAAGAAGTAGAGTGGTAAAACATTTGTTTCAAAACATCACATCTTTTTTTTTTAAAATCTCAAGTTATTACAAAAATTTCGGCAGCATCTCCTTTGTAAAAACTGGTCCAAAACGGATACAAAACATACTATATAAAAAGCATCCCCGATTGGGAGTAATCTCACGCCTAAAGTCGGAACATAACCACAACATATATATACGACGCCGTAGGCAAAGAAATAAGCAAATAAGAACTGAAAATAACATTGCAACATAATACAAAAGTCGGCTCATACGAGCGCGACAACCATAGTCACATAGTCTCTAAGTCAATTATATACAGGTGGTAGATGGAGAGTACTGGATACAAAATAAGATATACAAGTGGAAACATATGGATACTCGTACAAAAACCCACCTACAGAAACATCTCACGCCTAAAAGTAGCGGTATCCATATAAATAGATGAAATAGAGAGCCCTGCCGCGACTACACTGAGGGTCAACCCTACAAAACATTGTGGCACAACGGGGATGGGTTATCAGCCCGTGAGTAGTAAATAACATCATATGGTGTAATCACAAGCATGCACGAAAAACGGCCAATCCTACATATGTAGTCATGATGACATATGTATAATAGTGTGGAATGCAACATAATCCTGATCAAGGAACAATATCGGGGTACAACAATAGTATAACATAGCATGTCATAATAAGTCCAACATGTGGGATAAAACAGAGTTATCATCAGTAAATCATCATAAAAAACCGTGTCCATCAACGACACCCAAATCCCAATATCTCAGCGCCGTTACTCTAATTGGCCCTCATATCCATCTCACCATATAACTCCGAACGGTTTCCTCTGGATATCCATCGAGTTTCCACACATTCACCGGTAGGTAGTGCTCCCCTGCCAGGCTCATCGTCTACTCCACGATTTTTTTGTCCTGGGGTACCTTACCGGGCCTACCATATACCCGCAGACGGTTCCTCCTCACTTCTCGAATCGGGTATCACATAGCTCAGAACCGAGAAAACTCATGGTGGACACGAAATATCATATCAAGGGAAAAACGCCTTTTTAAATAATTCACGTTTTCAAAATGTATTTTGCAGTTTCCCAAATCCACGAAACAGAAGTCTCATAAAACATCATATGAGAATATGACACTATAGCAATGTATGTATGATGCTAACATGATGCGTACTTGTAACATTTCAGAAAATAAAATATTATTTCTGGGATGAATTCATATGATTTGGATATTTTATAAATTATTATACAATTAATTGTATACAAGTTAATGCTAAACTTGATTAATATTTCACTAATTATGCATTAATCTTGCTTATGTATATGATATGCAATAAAGCATGTTGCAAAACACTTGTTATATTTCTTTATCATGACCATGGCTTCTTTCCTTTCTCAAAAATGATTTTGTTCTCAAAAAAAGAAGAAAAGAAAAGGGGAAGATATTTTGGAGAGAGGGGAGGGGGGGCATGAGACATGAAAGTATCGGCAGAGAGAGAGAGAGAGGAGTTCTTTTTTAGCCATGGCTCCTTCACCATCCTCACTCTTCATCTCACATTTTCTTCTCCTCCTTCATCTCCTCACCTCCACCTCCTCTACCACCCTCAAACACCCACAAAACCACTACTAAACACCTTGTTCCCTTCACAAAAAACACTCCAAATCTCACTACAAACCCCATGAGTAGATCAAGTTGCAACTTTGAAGCACTTGGGCAACTCTAGAATTTTGTTGATGAGCCAAATGCGGTATAACTTTACACTTTTGGTTTAGTATCTTGTTTCCCAAATATCTTATAGTAGTTTAGAGAAAAACTAATGTGGTTTAGTGATCTTTGAAAATTCCAAGATGATGTTTAGGGTATAATTGGAGTTGAAAATGTGTAATTAAGGTTTATTAGTGACCACAACAACTGTAGTGTTAGTATTTTGGACTAAACCTGAGACTAAATCCCAAACTATGAACTTGGAAATCTCCAATATCGGATTTTGTGAGAATTGTGAAGATATTATAGGATCTGCTGCAACTAGTGAACCCTGAAAATTATTTAGCGATCACAGAAAGTCATGCATGTGATCTATAAGCTACCTTAAAGACCCAAGACCCCAACTCAAAACCATGGCCGCAAATAAATTCCCTTTGGCTGCAAATTGCGGCCACGGTATGGGTGAATGGCCTCGCTATTTGTCCATGGCTCCTATACCTATTAATTAGATCTATCCTATGTGCAAAATGTCCCAATTTCACCTGAGGCAAAATCTGGAGGTGTTTTCCTAAGTTGCTTCTTTATTTTGCGACTTTGTTTTAACTTAAGTTTTGGGTATTTTTGTTTTATCTCGGTCGATTGGTGTTTGTACGTCGATATCGAGAGTTGTTGGTTATTATTGCATGCGTAGGCCATAGGTTTTAACCTATGTGCACTTCACGTGCCATATACGATGTGCATCAAACTGTAGGTACCTTCGCGTGGATTTTGGGACGACAAGAAAGAGCTTGGCGTCATCGACTTCGGCAAGCGAGGATCGAAGGTGAGTAGATGTATATCTATGGGGGAAGTCGGGTGGATGGCATATAGCACCCCCGCAACCGTAGAATAGGATATTTATATACTTTATATATGTTAAGGCGAGACATGGATACTTAGCAAATAGGGTTATAGGAGACCGTAGGATTAAGTTAAGCATACTCGTTAGTTTTACTTTGTCTCGCGCGCGCGCACACACACTGGCTATGATATATGTGTATATGTTTATACATATATCTATACATATACGTATATGGGTTGGTTGATATATATATATATATATATATATATATATATATATATATATATATATATATATATACACGTGTAAGATGAGGATATGATATGTTATATGGTTTTGAGTTTATACGATCGAACATGATGTCAAGAGATGATGATATATGATTTGAGATGAGACATCGTACATGATGTGATATATTAAAAGATCGTTGGGCATTACATACATAACATGCGATAACATGTGATTCGATGAGATAACAGATTGTACGTGACCTTAGATCCATACCCATGAGGATGATATTGTACGGCGAATGATACCGTATGAACTATGATCTATATATGATATTTGACCTGTACCCTCGATTTTGAGGATGCCGTACGACGGACTATACCGTACGAGATATATATATGATGATTGATCCGCACTCTTGACTCGAAGATGTCGTACGATGGATTTTACCATATGTGATGCTATGAGGCTGGATCGCCGACTACTTGATATATCAACTCGGATATGGTTTCGATTTCTATTTACTTTCGACTCGGTTCGTAGTTTAGTCTTTTAGTTGCTTAGATAGATGTTAGATTAGGCTCGAGTCATACCTATTTCCAAAACTAACGAATCGTATGTATTTCAAAGGATAATCCGAGGGACGCTACGTATTTTCAAAATGATATCTCTTTTCTCAAAACACCGTAGCTCCTACTTTTCCAAAACAACGATTCGCTCTATTTCCAATACTACAATTGTATAGCTCGAATATAGATATATATCTTATAATATTGCATTTACTGTTTATTTCCTGTCATGTTCATTTTGTATATACATGTGTTTTCATTAGCGGTTATGATCTCGCCTGCTAGGACACATGCACCATTACCGATGATGTGTATGTTGCATGTGTTAGTTATATGTATGCCCTAGAGGCCATTACTATACATAGAATGTATATTGTAGTGGATGCTTGGATATATATAGGGAGGACTTTCTTGCTCGACATGATAGTATGCTATCTGGTTGCTCTTTACCTTAACGTGTACACTGATTGTCTCTCTGTTACATGTTGGTAAAGCCCTTAGGATGAGTACTTGACTACCTGGACTATGATGCGGATCATACTAGTGGGGATATGGTAGTCCATAAGTACATCCTTCAAGGTCCCTAGTCGTGGGTGTATCGAGACGGGGCATCGATATACCAGAGTAGACTAGCGTATACCTTCTCGACCCATACAGATGGGCGATGGATGATCCCATATCCATTGGTGTTTGACATCAGAGATGATATAAAGGGTGCTCAGTGGAGACTGGGTATACTGGACGGACTCGCCGAGAACTCCCAGATGGTATTATACCTTACGTCAGATGGCAGTTCTCTGGTGATACTGGTACAGAGTAGTCTGTTGACCCGAGATCGTCATAGAGTCTTGTGTGATTCCCACTGTGCTTTGATTTCCACCTTACCACGTCCAAGAGGGCATGCAAAACGGTGGTTTTTGGATACATTCCTGAATCACATGGAGGCAATGAGCGATAGGAGGGGATTCGTCTCTCCGGGTATAGGGAGTTGATGTTGCGCTGTGTTCGATTGGCTATAACCGGAAATCCCTGGCCAGGGTTGCTGAGATTTACTGGTAAGTGTTACCTGTAGTTTCTCGAACTGTTATAGACCTCATATCGACACGACTTATCGAGCTATTGGGGTCTGACGTTTACCACCCTAGGCAAGATATGCGGCATATCAGACGACGAGACCGGACTGTACGGTAAGTGTTACTGGTTGGATTCACAGGAGTGTGAGCGGGCTTGCTCGTCGATCTTCTGATCGCTCAATACCCGGGTGGCCGTTACGTTTAGCAGATCGCTTGCGGCTTATGGGTGTTTGATATGATCATCACCTGCTGCCGGCGTATTGACGAGTCTTTAGAGTCCTACACAGAGGTTTCCTGGCTCAAGCGAAACGAAATAGGAGCGCATATGAGATATGTGCGGGACCGAGAATAATGCGTGTATGTGATACCGTATTCTATTCTCGCGATGAATGTATCGATTGGTTGTATACGATATAACCTAGTTATCGAATCGAGGATTGATTCGATAAGTCGATACATTGGATATTAGTCGGTCATATACGATATGACCGGATCGTTAAATCAAGTGTTGATTTAATGATTTAATGTATAATTATATATTTGATATATTACTTTATATTAACTAGTATTGGTTCACTTAAGATGGATTTTCTCACTTGATGTGCACATTGTATATATGATATAGTTTTGTGCACTAGTTTGTATCATGTTTGATGATACATGATAGTTTGTGTGTATGATTAAACCATGGTTGTGTTAATGGTTAGGGTTTTGTTTATTTACTTATTCATTTATTTATTAATTCATTTTGAAAGATAAATAAAATGGTGGCTTATTTTGTTTCTTTCATGAAACTTCATGAAGTGTTGAAAGCTTGACCATTTTGTTTGTTTCCATTAACCTAACCATTCAACCTAACCATGGTTTATTCTCTACACCTAACTATGGTTACCATTATGATAAGTATCATATTATTTCTTATTTTATAGATACTAATCATATTCTTTTCTTCTTCTTCTTCTTCATCAACAAGAAGAAAAGCTTGCAACCTTTAATGGCAACTTGAGAAAAAGAGTGAGAAATCCAATTCTAAAGTGAACCCACTTCCTATTTCTTCATCCTCCACCACTTGCCAAGTAGTATAGGGTATTTTCTTCACAAGTTTCATGACTTGGTGAAGTTGGAGCTTGATCTTGTGTTGCCTCGACGTAGATCATCTTCGGCATCGAAGTCGACGACCTAACCTGCCCATTTCTCCGATGAAGCCGACGCTAGAGCCTGGGATCCGATGATCGCAGCGAGGGGACTTCATCACGGAGCTATGGAGGTAGAGGACCGGATCTACAAAGGTTGTATTTTCCGTTTACTCATAGTTAAGTTGTTAACTAGTTATCGTTTTCGCCTAAAATCTAGTTAACGATCCGTATTAGGGTTTCTCGGCACTTGTAAAATTTGAAATTGGCATGGTTGATGCCTTGTGAGACCTCATTAGTGTGCCTAGGAACCCTACAGTGGTATCAGAGCCTAGCTAGAGCCTTAGTCGATGCGTAGACGAAGTTACAAACCCGATCGAACCCGAAACCCTAGATTTCAACCGCTCTCTGTACATTTTTGAAAATTGTGGATTTTTGTGAATTAAAAATTCTTAAAAAATTCAGCAGGAGATTCTAAGAATTACGGTGCAAAATTGACCAAGATATTCGAACAAAGCGCGGCGGAACCGCGGCATTAGCATGGCTAATGCGGCGGTTCCGCGGCCATTTAGTCTCCTCAGTAAGTTATTTTTGCACAGTAACATCTATCTTTCATTGCTGAGTTTTCTGGGAGTTTTTAATATTTACTCAAGAGTTGAGTTTTCTGGGTTGTATTGGGAGTTCATAGATTCGATCGGATTTTCAAACTTTGTCTATGTGCTTTTCCGGGTAATTTTTGAATATGTTAAAAAGTTCGACCGGATATAAATACCCACTTTTTCCCCTGTCGGGAAATTTCCAAGTGTTGGATCTTTCCGTGGTTTAATAACGTTCTAAGTAGTGTAAGTAACGCGATGGACCCTCTAGAAGACAACAAACCTTAACTCGATTATGTGACCGTCTTGAACTGCCTTTAGAACTGTCACGACCCGCAAGGTACGGAACGTGACTGGCACTTAAGTTTACGAAACGTCTCAAGACGTCCGTAAAATAAGTAAGCCAAAGTCCAGAAACCAAAACCAAAAGCAAAAGAGTGAAGAAAAACCAATCAATTGAAAGCGAGTTTATCAAATCAGTCATATAAACCCTTTTAAAAAACAATACCAATTTTTCCGAAAATTTCGGCAGAGTCTCCTTTGTAAAACTGGCCCCCCCAAAATGGGTACAACAAGAATGTATATGAATCCAACAAATAAGGCATCCCCAAGCGGGAGCTAGCTCTTCGCCACAAGGCGGTCATAAATCCCACGCAATATAAAACAACAACATGCAAAATAATCATAAAGAAGCATGAGAAAAACAGTATGTCGACTCAAGTGAGCTCGACCCCAAAATACAGCATAAAAAGTCCACAAATCTCACAGTCTCCTCTCTGGGTCAATATACAACAATACTGGTAGATACAGTAGATGGAGTACACTAGATACAAGAATATACAAGGTGGTACAAAAATAATGATATAACCCACCTAAGAGCAAAACCTCGAGTCCAGGCAAAAGAAACAAGAGCGCCCGCCGCTACTGCACTGACGGAGCGGACCTGCAAAAGGCTATGGCACAACGGGGGTGAGTTGCAAACTCATGAGTAATAAATAACATCTACACAGGCTATCGTATCCATGCACACAAGCATCCTAGCATCTAAATACAGGTAAGGCAGGACATAATGGCAAGTATGTATGCAATATGAATATACTAGCAGGTATGAATGCAATGCGAGTCAACTCATGATCTGAATGTGTAAGTATAAGAAATCATGTTTTTCCCTTTAAGAATCTCTTTTGAAATACCAGCACAATACCAATAGAATCAACAAGAACCTGTGTCCAGCAACGACACCTCAAAACTATCACAAATCTCATATATCCATGTCATAGTATCTCTGGCCTCAGCCATCCGGCTGACCCAGCTCAATATCAAAATCTCATCATCTCTCGGCCACGGTCGGTATCCTCTGGATATCCGCCGTGCCAAACAGTCACCGGTAGGTAATCCGTCCCCTGCCAGGCTCAACGTCAACATAACATTCATCTTGCCCCGGGGTACCAATACCGGGCCCACCATGTACCCGTGACGGTTCCTCCACTCCTCGACACGGATCTCGAAAACCACAGCAAACTCATGGTGGACGACACTTTACATCACTAGAAAACCGCAATTACATATTTTAAAAACATAATAAGTTTAGAAATTTTGCGGCTTTCCCCCGAAATCCAGAAATATCATAAAATCTCAAGAAACCCTAGATTAATTTTCAACCATTAACTTTAAAAAGAAAACTAGATTAGGATTAACACTAAAATTAACACTAAACAACTAGATTAAAGAATTCTAACCATAGCAACTTAAAAGAGTAGAAATTATACCTCAAATCTATGGATCTAGCAAGAAGAAATTTGCTTCAATTGATGGCCTCAAGCATCATGATCCAAGCAAGGGAGGTGAAGAAAAAAGGGATGAAGGATGGGGTTTAAATTGTGAGGTTTAAGTTGCAATTTTTGAAGCAAACTTTGAAGAATTTTGAAGAAGATGAAAAGAAAAGAGATGAAGGGGAAGAGGCTGCAGTTTCGGCCAGAACAAGGGAAGGGGAGGGTGTGGGGTGTATGGGAAAAGTCTTGGTCAACTCCTACCAACCCACAAAAGACCATACCCAATTAACAATTCAAAAACCTTTAAAAAAAACCCTCATTTCCACACAATATGCAAAGTCAAAGGAGCAAGGAATTTTTTTTCCCCATGAGCTGCTGGAAATGGCCGGCCTAGGGTGAGGGAAAAGTGAGAGGGAGTGCACAAAAAAAAATTTATGCAAAAAGACCCCCTACAAGTCCAAAATTGCAAGTTTAAGCTTAAATTCAATAAATTTCGTTTCCTATAATAAAAATTAGCTAAAACTCAAAATAAAATACTAAAAATTTATGTTACAATTAGATTTTAATTAACATAATTTTAAAGATTAAAATTAGCCCAAAAAAATTTGTATTTATCGCTAATTTAATGTATTTTCTTACCGGCTTAAAATAATATTAAAAAAATTGAAAAATAGGGAAATTTTTTTAAATGACCAAAATTTAATAAGTAACTCATTAGCTACTAAAAATAAGCAATTACCTATCCATTTTAGGTATAACTAGTCCTAAACTGCAAAATAACAAAAAGACGGTTTACGGAAAAATACCGAATTTTCACTGATTTTCAGGAAAACACTAAAACGACTTTTCAAGGCGTTACAATCTTCCCCCCTTCAAGAAATTCGGTCCCCGAATTTAAAAATATAGCTACGTGTACCTTCAAAGAGATGGGGATATTTCTTCCTCATCTCGCCCTCGGTCTCCCAGGTAACCTCCTCGCTGCTCGGGCTACGCCAAAGGACCTTGACGGTTGGTATAACTTTCGACCTCAACTTCTTCACCTGCCGATCCAGGATGGCCACCGGCTGCTCTGCAAAAGAAAGGTCGCGCTCTAGCTGGACTGTCGGGTGCTGAATCGCATGCGAAGGGTCGTGAAGGTACTTGCGGAGCATCGAAACATGGAAGACGGGGTGAACATCGGGAAAGCTGGGTGGAAGGGCCAAACGATATGCAACAGCACCGACACGCTCGAGGATCTCGAAGGGACCTACGAATCTAGGGCTAAGTTTCCCCTTTCGCCCAAAACGCATCACGCCCTTCATCAGAGAGACTCTCAGAAAAATATGGTCGCCAACTGCGAACTCTAATCTGCGACGGCGCCTGTCTGCATAGGATTTCTGTCTGCTCTGAGCTGCCCTCATCCGGTCTCGAATCAACTGTATCTTCGCTGTCGTCTCCTCAACAAGCTGCGGCCCCAAAATACTGCACTCGCTGAGCTCTGTCCAACAGACGGGCGATCTGCATCTCCTTCCATACAATGCCTCGAAAGGTGCCATCTGAATAGTATCCTGGAAGCTGTTGTTGTAGGAGAACTCCACTAGAGGTAAATGACGATCCCAGCTGCCGCCGAAGTCTAAAATACACGCTCTGAGCATGTCCTCGAGAGTCTGAATGGTCCGCTCTGACTGTCTGTCGGTCTACGGATGAAATGCTGTGCTGAAGCTCAAACGAGTGTCCAAAGCCTCCTGGAGTCTCTGCCAAAGTCGGCTAGTGAACTGGGTGCCTCGATCTGACACGATACAAGTCAGTACGCCATGTAGTCGCACGATCTCGTCAATGTAGAGCTGAGCATACTGAGCGAAGCTGAAAGTGGTCTTCACTGGTAGGAAGTGAGCTGCTTTCGTCAATAGATCTACGATCACCCAGATGGAGTCATACCCTCGACTGGTTCTGGGTAGACCCACAACGAAATCCATCGAAATCTGCTCCCATTTCCACTCCGGAATGGGTAACGGCTGCAGCTCTCCTGCGGGCCTCTGGTGCTCGGCCTTGACTTGCTGACAAGTCAGGCATCTCGATACAAACTCCGCAATGTCCCTCTTCATCCCGTCCCACCAGTAGGTCTCTCTCATAGCATGGTACATCTTAGTGGAACCGGGGTGGACACTATACACTGATCGGTGTGCCTCCTCAAGAATGTCGCGCCGTAATCCATCAGCATCTGGTACGCACAGTCTAGATCCATAGCGTAAAATCCCCTGATCGTCAATCACGAACTCGGAAAATCTGCCCTGACCCATCCGTGCCATGATCTCCGAGCAACGGTCGTCACTGCGCTGTGCCTCATATATACGGTCAAGCAACTGTGGGCATGCACGAACATGCGCGAGCTGTCCCCCTGTCTGAGTGAACTCGAACTCAAATCGGCTGTCGCATAACATCTGCCAATCTGTTGACGACTGCCTCTGCACTGCGCGCAAAAAGGATAGACTACCCCCGGGCCTCCTACTCAACGCATCTGCCACTACATTCGCCTTGTCTGGGTGATATAAGATCTCGCAGTCGTAGTCTTTCACCAATTCCATCCAACGACGCTGTCTGAGATTCAGGTCTCGCTGCTGAAATATGTACTTTAAGCTCTTGTGATCGGTGAATATCTGACACGACTCGCCGTATAGGTAATGTCGCCAAATCTTCAGTGCAAAGACCACTGCAGCCATCTCCAAATCGTGAGTGGGGTAGTTCTGTTCATGCTTCTTCAACTGCCGAGAAGCATAAGCGATCACCCGGCCATGCTGCATCAGTACACACCCTAATCCCACTCGCGAAGCATCACAGTAGACCACAAATCCGCCTGATCCCGAAGGCAAAGATAATACCGGCGCCGTAGTCAAATAAGTCCGTAGCTGCTGAAAACTGCGCTCGCACTCCTCTGTCCAAACGAAAGGAACTCCCTTCCGGGTCAAACCGGTCAAAGGTGCAGCTATACGGGAGAAGTCCTGAACAAAACGCCTGTAGTAGCCCGCCAGGCCTAGAAAACTACGGATCTCAGTAACCGATGTAGGTCGGGGCCACTGCTGAACAGCCTCAATCTTCTTCGGGTCCACACATATGCCGTCTCTCGTAACCACGTGACCCAAGAATCCGACGCTGTCCAGCCAGAATGCACACTTGGAGAACTTTGCGAACAGCTGGTGCTCCCTCAGAGTCTGCAACGTAATCCGCAAGTGCTGCTCGTGCTCCTCTCTGCTCCGGGAGTACACCAAGATATCGTCGATAAACACGATGATGAACAAGTCAAGATACGGCTTGAATGTACGGTTCATCAAATCCATGAATGCTGCTGGGGCGTTGGTGAGTCCGAACGACATCACCAAAAACTCGTAGTAGCCGTAGCGTGTGCGGAAAGCTGTCCTCGGTATATCCTCCTGTCGAACTCGCAGCTGATGGTA
Source organism: Agapanthus africanus (assembly GCA_030015575.1). Taxonomy (NCBI): domain Eukaryota; kingdom Viridiplantae; phylum Streptophyta; class Magnoliopsida; order Asparagales; family Amaryllidaceae; genus Agapanthus; species Agapanthus africanus. Next base: position 171,511,031 of record CM057340.1, on the reverse strand, counting down.
TCCTGATCGCAAGTCGATCCTCGAAAAATACCCCGCACCCTGAAGCTGGTCGAACAGATCATCAATGCGCGGCAACGGATATCTGTTCCGCACGGTAACCTTGTTCAGCTGGCGGTAGTCGATACATAAGCGCAAACTTCCATCCTTCTTCTTGACAAACAGGACCGGAGCACCCCACAGAGAAGCACTAGGTCGAATAAGCCCCTTATCTAACAAATCCTGCAACTGATCCTTCTGCTCTCGAAGCTCTGCCGGGGCCATCCGATAGGGCGGTATAGAAATAGGCCCCGAGCCGGGAATCAAATCAATGCAGAACTCAACATCGCGCTCAGGTGGTAGCCCAGGTAGCTCATCAGGGAAAACATCAGGGAACTCACAAACAACCGGGACCCGGTCCAACGTAACCTCTGCAGCTCGAGTATCACAAATATACGCTAAGAATCCCTGACATTCCTTCCGCAAGAGCTGACCAGCGCGAAGAGACGAAATCAAGCTGGGAAGGGTAACGCTGCGGTCTCCCTGAATAACAAGGACTGGCTCTCCCGGAAAGCTAAATCTGACTGCCTTCTCACGGCAGTCCACCGAAGCATAACAAGTGGCTAGCCAATCCATGCCCAGAAGCACATCAAAGTCCAACATATCGAGGAGAATCAAATCAACCAATGACTCACTCTCCCCGATACGAACGGAACACAATCGAAATACAAAACGAGCGACAAACGACTCGCCTACCGGGGTAATAACAAAAAACGGATGATCTAACGACGACGACTCACGGCCCAACAACGGTGCAAAGTGTGTAGAGACGTACGAATGTGTGGAACCTGGGTCAAATAATACCCGTGCGTTGAAAGAGCAAACTGGCAAGGTACCTGTCACAACGGCATTGGATGCCTGCGCATCCTGCGGTGTCAAAGCAAATACTCGGGCCTGTCCTCCACCGATAGCGGGCTGACCTCGACCTCGGCCTCTGCCTTCTTGTCCTCTCTGAAAAGGACCGCTGCGTCCACGGCCTCTGGGTGCACCTAACTGGCGTGGAGCATCGCCAGTGATAGGAAGTAGGGCTCTCTGAGGAGGGGGTGGTGATGGTGGTAGGGTCACATGCGGAACTGTCGCTGCTCCCTGTCGTCTCGTCGGACAGTCTCTGACAAGATGGTGCGGACTCCCGCACCCAAAACACCCTGGCGACGGCTGCTGTCCCTGGGGATAAGAACCATATAACTGTCCCCGCCCAAATCCTCTGCCAGGCCTATCTCTCGGAAAGAATCTGGCACGCTGCCTCTGAGACGGTACATCGGTGCGAATCCTCTTCGGCCCAGAAACGGCCGAAGTCTGTGATATGCGTGCCTCCATCCGTAATGCCGTATCCATAGCAGCTGAATAAGTGTCGTAGTGCTGGGCGCCAATGGCAAGATATAGCTGGGCATCAAGTCCCTGTACGAACCTCTTCACCATCTTCTCTTCGGTATCCACCAAATACTGAGCATATCGGGATAACTGTTTAAACTGGATGTCATACTCAGACACCGTCATCCCAGGTGTCTTGACTAAGGCCTCGAAGCTACGAGCTCTGGCGTCACGAACGCTCTCTGGGAGGAAACGAGCTAGAAAGACCGCTGTAAACTCGGCCCAAGTCATAGGCGGTAGACCTGCAGCTCGACCTCTCAAGACTGACTCCCACCATGTCTGCGCGAGACCCTCTAGTCGGAAACTCGCAAGCTCTACCCATCGATCATCCAAACATCTCAGCGAACGGCAGATCCTGGCTAAACTGTCAAGGAACGTCTGTGGGTCCTCCGCTGCCTCGGTGCCGGTGAATAATGGAGGTCTCAGCCTCATGAAATCCTGTAGTGAAACCGGGATGGTCACGGTGGTAGTAGTAAGAGCAGGTATCATGGTCGTCTGTGATGTAGTAGGTACGTCATCCGGCCTCGGTATACGACTGGCTGCAACTAGGGATCCTACCATCTGACGTAGCTCCTGCATACTCCCCATCATCTGTCGCAACTCCTCCATGCCAGTCTCAAGCCTACCCATACGGCCTGGGGAAGGTGGATCGGTCTGTCACTGCGGCGTAGGCATACCACCCTGCTCAGTCCTAGTCTCGGACGAGCCAGCTCGAATCTCGTCTCTGACGGCAGCCCTCTGTGCCCTCGTAGCCTTCGGCGGCATAGTGGCTGTTACAGGAAAACGGATAATAAGAACAGTGCAATAGGATCATAGGATACACGGAATTGAAGAAGGAATTTTCAAGCAAGTATATCCTAAAGTCACTTAGGCGGAGTACCGTATCGCAAGTATGCCGCGGACATACGCACGCTACGTTACCCTGCTTAAGTCACTTACTCCATCTACCAAGGGTCATCCTACACTCAAAAAGGTAAAACCTATCGCTCTGATACCAACTTTGTCACGACCCGCAAGGTACGGAACGTGACTGGCACTTAAGTTTACGAAACGTCTCAAGACGTCCGTAAAATAAGTAAGTCAAAGCCCAGAAACCAAAACCAAAAGCAAAAGAGTGAAGAAAAACCAATCAATTGAAAGCGAGTTTATCAAATCAGTCATATAAACCCTTTTAAAAAACAATACCAATTTTTCCGAAAATTTCGGCAGAGTCTCCTTTGTAAAACTGGCCCCTCCAAAATGGGTACAACAAGAATGTATATGAATCCAACAAATAAGGCATCCCCAAGCGGGATCTAGCTCTTCGCCACAAGGCGGTCACAAATCCCACGCAATATAAAACAACAACATGCAAAATAATCATAAAGAAGCATGAGAAAAACAGTATGTCGACTCAAGTGAGCTCGACCCCAAAATACAGCATAAAAAGTCCACAAATCTCACAGTCTCCTCTCTAGGTCAATATACAACAATACTGGTAGATACAGTAGATGGAGTACACTAGATACAAGAATATACAAGGTGGTACGAAAATAATGATATAACCCACCTAAGAGCAAAACCTCGAGTCCAGGCAAAAGCAACAAGAGCGTCCGCCGCTACTGCACTGACGGAGCGGACCTGCAAAAGGCTATGGCACAACGGGGGTGAGTTGCCAACTCGTGAGTAATAAATAACATCTACACAGGCTATCGTATGCATGCACACAAGCATCCTAGCATCTAAATACAGGTAAGGCAGGACATAATGGCAAGTATGTATGCAATATGAATATACTAGCAGGTATGAATGCAATGCGAGTCAACTCGTGATCTGAATGTGTAAGTATAAGAAATCATGTTTTTCCCTTTAAGAATCTCTTTTGAAATACCAATAGAATCAATAAGAACCTGTGTCCAGCAACGACACCTCAAAACTATCACAAATCTCATATATCCATGTCATAGTATCTCTGGCCTCAGCCATCCGGCTGACCCAGCTCAATATCAAAATCTCATCATCTCGCGGCCACGGTCGGTATCCTCTGGATATCCGCCGTGCCAAACAGTCACCGGTAGGTAATCCGTCCCCTGCCAGGCTCAACGTCAACACCACATTCATCTTGCCCCGGGGTACCATACCGGGCCCACCATGTACCCGTGACGGTTCCTCCACTCCTCGACACGGATCTCGAAAACCACCGCAAACTCATGGTGGATGACACTTTACATCACTAGAAAACCACAATTACATATTTTAAAAACATAATAAGTTTAGAAATTTTGCGGCTTTCCCCCGAAATCCAGAAATATCATAAAATCTCAAGAAATCCTCATAAGTGCATATATCAATGGTGATGAATGCATATGGTATCAATAATTAAGCTACGATATATGATTAATAGACTAGGCATGAACAAATAATATGATGAGGTACATGCACATGAATAGCAATCCTACGATTTCATTTTAAGGAATTAAAGGCAATAGCACAGGTTTAAGCATCAATTAGTAAAAGGTTTCAAATTATAGGTTATCTAGTGTGGTGGCATGGCAATTACCAGGGCGTGTGTGTAAGCATGAATAGTGCTCGTGCTGCATATAAAAACCCTGGCAATGGTGCAGGTGTCCTATAAAATGGGTTCGCATATGTATGTCAATATAAGGCATGGATGCAGCAAATAATCCTATAAGTATTACACCCCTAATTACTAACATCACTAAGAATCTTTTAAGTTACTAAAACTATCGGGCGGCTTGCGCCATCCAACGATAGTCCCCCGTAGATGTTACATCTACTCACCGGAATACCTAGCCAGCTGTGTCCAATCACCGCTTTCCCCTTTCGAGCCGCGTCTGACGTCTCCGCGACCGAACCTGAATTTACATCAATACCAAACATAAGGTTACATATCAAGAATGACACAAAACCCAAACGAAAATACTAACGTTCACAAGCTAGGTACAACGTGCACAAGGTGCGCGGAACACACGCGAAAATCGCAAAAACTGCAAAAATCGCCGATTTGGTCGCCCGGAAAAACTAAAACCCGATTACCCAAAAATTCGCACTCACACATCCTAAATGTCATAGGATATGCCAACAATATACTCTAGCTATCGCAATTAATTCACCACAATAATAAAATAAAAACCTAGTAAGCTAAAAGTTTGCAAATTTAGTGCAAACATCGAAAATTAGCGACAAAGTTAACACAATCCAACACAATAATCCAAACTAACCCACTAGCTAGCCATTACACTAATTTTAAACCATTAACTATGCATCAAACCATAATTCCAACACAAACCCTTCTCTTGATTTTTGGTAATTAGCAACAACAATGAAAATTTCACACAAGTTAACTTAGATTAGCATAACATCAAGCCACTTAAGCAAAGTAACCATATAGATTGGTTAAGTAAACAACTAGGTTAATTAAAAAGATTTAATTAACTAAAACATGGTTTCAAGAAACCCTAGATTAATTTTCAACCATTAACTTTAAAAAGAAAACTAGATTAGGATTAACACTAAACAACTAGATTAAAGAATTCTAACCATAGCAACTTAAAAGAGTAGAAATTATACCTCAAATCTATGGATCTAGAAAGAAGAAATTTGCTTCAATTGATGGCCTCAAGCATCATGATCCAAGCAAGGTAGGTGAAGGAAAAAGGGATGAAGGATGGGGTTTAAATTGTGAGGTTTAAGTTGCAATTTTTGAAGCAAACTTTGAAGAATTTTGAAGAAGATGAAAAGAAAAGAGATGAAGGGGAGGGGGCTGCAGTTTTGGCCAGAACAAGGGAAGGGGAGGGTGTGGGGTGTGTGGGAAAAGTCTTGGTCAACTCCTACCAACCCACAAAAGACCATACCCAATTAACAATTCAAAAACCTTTAAAAAAAACCCTCATTTCCACACAATATGCAAAGTCAAAGGAGCATGGAATTTTTTTCCCCATGAGCTACTGGAAATGGCCGGCCTAGGGTGAGGGAAAAGTGAGAGGGAGTGCACAAAAAAAAATTTATGCAAAAAGACCCCCTACAAGTCCAAAATTGCAAGTTTAAGCTTAAATTCAATAAATTTCGTTTCCTATAATAAAAATTAGCTAAAACTCAAAATAAAATACTAAAAATTTATGTTACAATTAGATTTTAATTAACATAATTTTAAAGATTAAAATTAGCCCAAAAAAATTTGTATTTATCGCTAATTTAATGTATTTTCTTACCGGCTTAAAATAATATTAAAAAAATTGAAAAATAGGGAATTTTTTTTAAATGACCAAAATTTAATAAGTAACTCATTAGTTACTAAAAATAAGCAATTACCTATCCATTTTAGGTATAACTAGTTCTAAACTGCAAAATAACAAAAAGACGGTTTACGGAAAAATACCGAATTTTCACCGATTTTCAGGAAAACACCAAAACGACTTTTCAAGGCATTACAAGAACCTTCGGGTTTGGGGCAGTACGGCGTGCCACATGTGAGGCGTTGTCTTGACCCTTCTACGGCTGGACCGTTGGTACTGAGGCATAAACTGGATGTTTTTAAACCTATTTCATGTGTTGATTTGTTTCGGGAAAACTTGGGTGTTTGAATGTTCGATCGGAAAGTTTAACATTTTCTATTTATCTGGAATGGGATACAATAATTGGAATTCACTAGTAGTTATGAGATAACTGAATGAATGTTATAAACATAGCAGTTTAGTCTCACTTGATCGGTTGCCACGGAATTTTGATGTGATCAAAAGTCCGTCGCAATCACGTAGCGTACGCGGATACTCGCCGGTAAACTTAATAGACAGCTACGCCCCATAGCCCCGACCAAGTGACTGTAGGAGAACTCCGTCGCCGAAAGCATCCGTTCGGGTGCTCGCGGCAGCGGTGTTCCGCCTTAGTGCACTTCGTCGACGGTATCGGGGGTGCGGCCGTCTACTAAACTTTGCGACGAGCATTCGATCAGAATGTCGGGAATCCTGTTGAATTGCCCGACTTGATATTGAAAAGTGTTTTCGATAATGAGACTAAAATGCGGGGTTTATAATTGTTAGGCATGCGATGTCTAAGGAATTCATTTGATTATCCATGCGATGTCTAAAGAGATTGCGGATTCCAACTGTTGTAGTTTTACACTTTCTTTTCTGCGACCGTAAGTGTAATATGTGATATCGCCGGTTTCGTTGCTATATGTCAACGACAATTGGGATACGCATGTTTACTTACGTTGATGACATGTGATGTTATGTGTTGCTGGATATGTTATATTGGATCGTCATGTTTGAATAGCCGGGGTTTTTTTTATGTGAGATGTGTGTTTTTCATTTTCATTCATGTAAAAACTTGTATGTAATATTCTTTTATTGGGGCACTTCCAGGTTGCGGAAGATGTCACCTTTTGTATATTATTTACTTTTCGGCACTAGGATAGACCCGATGAAGGGAGAACAAGTAACCGGGTTCTGGAGTCCAGTGGGAGACCAACTCGAGGAGTCGAGTCCGGGTCTCCTAACTCTAGAATTGGTAGGGTTGCTTGCCGCTCTCGTAGGGGTCTAGGGGTGTGGGTTTGGCTATTCATCGCGACCGTGGAATCCGTGTTTTATACTGGCTCGTATTGAAAACACGGACGTCCTAGTATATCCAATATTTCATATGATTCTTCTGCTGCGATATCTGTGATGTGATCATGTGATGTTCTGTGTTAGATACTGTATATAGTATATATGATATATTATATAGGCGTTACTTATATTTTACACCCGCGCTAGCCCTGCCCTGCTCTGCCGTTAGTTACCTAACCTAACGGTGCACGAGGGGACATCGAGGCGAATGCGGATGGCATAAGTGTACGTCGTATTTATCTGTGATGTTTAGGTACTTAAATGATGGGACTTCATTAATGTGATTAATGAAAGAAAAAAAACCTAAGATGTTGTGGAATCGAATTTTCAAAAACAGGTAGCTACAGTTCTTGCTTTGCATCGCGGTGTTCCTTGTAGAACATCCTGCACCTTATTCGATAAGGAAAGGACCGAGATCCCTTCACCGGGAGTGACTCCTTTAGCAATAACTGGCAGATGCTACACACTCGGTTTGTCTTTTGATAGCTTCTATAGTTTCTGCTTTGCACAGTGATATATATGATATATCCCGCACCTCATTCGACGAGGAAAGGGCCGACGATCCCTTCACCGGGAGTGACCCCTTTAGCAAAACTAGAAAAGCCTAAAAAACACTCCATTTTAAAAATCATTTGATTCTACAACGATATCAAGTTCATTACGCAATAGGTTTTCAGAAAAACCTGTCGTAGCCCTCCGTCATTTTAGATAAGTAGTAGTTAGTATTCGTGCTACGTTTGTTGGCCTGCGTCAAGGCGTAGTGTGCGGTAGCTAACTAGTATTTATCTGCTTATGCATATGATGCAGATTGGATTAGGGTAGTCGTGCGACTTTGTTGGCCTGCGTCAAGGGTTGTGCGGGTGGGTTTAATTTAATCAGGAAATGACGGGTTGAACTTGACTAGCGCACTATGGTTTGTTGGCCTGCGTCAAGGTCATAGGACGCTAGGGGCAAAATATTATCGGGAATTTCAAGTGTTGAAATTTGCAATGAGATTGCATACCTTCTATGAGATAGTTGGATCCCGATACCCACTGCGAGTAATTGTTACTCTTGGGAGAGTTTTACACATTACAATTAGCCGATCAAGTAGGTGTCTAGAAAGGTGTTAACGAGGTTACGCCTCTGAGAAAACGAGGTTTACTGTAATTAGGTCCGTACGAAAGCACGGGGAACCTCCCTCAAAGTACCGACACTGGCCTGGCTGAAAGATTGGCGAACTTGTAGCGTGTAATTAATCCCGGCTAGTCTTTCCTTTTAGGGTTTGAAGGAAGAATTGATAAAAAACAGTGGGAGCCATCCTGATTAGATAAAATAATAACCAATCTATTCTTGCAAGAGCGCACGATGAGTGTTTTCTTCTCTCTCTCCAGGTAGCGACCATGTCATGCCTTAATCAAGATAATAATACGGATATTGACCGAACCCGCTTGTTATACTACGCTGGGGAACGTTGGTCCCGCTCCAACTTATAATTGTTATAAGACAGAGCAGGAAATTGGGGAATACCAGATTTCCCGTGCCACCCAAACGAAGAAAGTGCATATGATGCATCATCTTCGGGTGTATTCGTTACAAAGAACTGTTTCTCAGTATCCTCTGCGTCCTGGGTATTTGATACCGGATCAGGATCCCAGATATGTAATCTGTTACATAGGGCTATAGATAGGTAGAGAACTGAGAACGGGTGATAAGTTTCATGAGGCAGAAAACGGGGCAAGTGTTGCAGCCAAGTCTGTTGGTCACTGTCACCCTGTATTACCAATACATTGATTCTGAACGAATGTTATTAGATACCGAACCTGATATACAAAATCATATCTGTCTCTTTATTAGTAAAGAAACGATAAAATTTTGTATTATTGGATAATGTTTTGAACATTTCCTATATCAAAAGTTGATCAGTTCAGGCACGTTATTTAAAAGTATTGACGTTCTAAATCAAACTACAGTTCTTAGTATACGGAACACACACAAGAGGAAGAGTTCAGAATTGAACGATTCCTTCTTGAGGTATTGTAGACTATGTCAGATCAATGTGACCCGACTAGCTAGAGTTACATAAAGATGCAAATTTAAATTAGTTTGAATTTACATCTTGTGAAACTCGCCAGTCATGTCACAAAGATAAGATGACCATAGCTCCGTTTACTGGAAACAGAGAAAGAGTTAATGAACTCTTGGGATGATACATGTTGATGTATGTAGGTCCCCTGTCTACACATGCCAAGACCGGTTCTTTGTACTTCATTAATTTCTCTGATGATCTTTCGAGATTCAGACCTATGTTCCTGTTGAAACACAAGTCCGAACCTTTTGAGATATTCACAGAATATAAGTTAGAAGTAGAGAACCAAAATACGGGTATACGTATTATGTCCTATGATGAGATCAAGGAGGAGAATACTTAAGCACGGAATTCCTGGATGATTCTAAAGGAGAATGAGATTCTCTCTCAGCATTACTCCTCCGTATACACCATAGCACGATGGTGTATCGGGACGGAGCAATCATACCCTATATGATAAGGTGCGCTCTATGATGAGTACTACTGAGTTACCTTTTTCCTTTTGGGGGTTATGCACTTGAGAAGCTGCATACCTATTGAATTAAGTTCGAATCAAATCAGTGCCTACCACTTCATATATGATATGGAAAGGGAAGAGCCCATTTCTTAAGTTAGTTAAGATTTGGGGTTGTCCAGCCTATGTCTAAAAGCAAAATCTGGACAAGCTCGAGGCAAGGTCAGTTATGTAGAACTGGAATGGTTCCAGCTATATAAACTACAGCTGATGATTTGATAGAACCAAAGGATTCAATAGTCCCCGACGAACCTCAGCCTCTCCGCCGATCTAGTAAGGTTCCTCACCCACCTGAGAGATACTTTGGTTTCTCTATGACAGTGGGAGTGAGGACTGCATCATGAGATGATGACCCGACTGGTTTCGAGCTGGCCATCAGGAGTAGGACTCTGTAAGAATGGCTGGATGCTTAGTGATCTGAGATGGAATCCTTATACACCAACAAAGTATGGACTTTGGTTGCTTTATCTTAAGGGTTAAATCCACATCAGGAGCAAGTATATCTTGAGAAGATTACTTGGTGTAGATGGAAAAGTTGAGACTTTCAAAGCTAGACATGTTAAAGGTTTTCATCATCGACCAGGAGTGGATAATGATGAATCCTTTTTCAGTGGCTATGCTTAAGTCCATCCAGATCCTACTTGCCACGGCTACATACCATGACTACGATATCTGGCGGTTGGGTGTCATGACTGCTTTTCTAAATGATGTTTTAGAAAAGGGCGTCTATAAGTACACAGCCAGAGGGCTTCGTAGAAAGTGGGAGCAGCGGAAACGTGTAAAAGATGCTTTATAGGATAAAGCAGGCATCGCGGAGTTGGAACGTCTGTTTTGATGAAGTAGTCAAAGAGTTTGACATCATCAAAATGGTAGATGAACCTTGTATAAACAAAAAGGTAGTAGGGAGTATTGTGACGATCCTCGTAGAGTACGTGGATGACATACTCTTGATAGGGAAGGAGTTTCCTATGCTACGCTCGATCAATCTCCGCTTATCACAATGATTCTCCACATAGGATCAAAGTGATACCTACTAAATCCTGGGTTTTGGATCTATGAGATAGATCTAAATGGATGTTAGGATACTCACTAGATGTAGTGAGATGGTATCAATCGATCCTGGGGAGAATCACTGGAAGGGTTCCAGGGTGATAAGGACGACTGAATGTCAGTCACAGGCATTGTCTTTACCCTCAATGGAGGGACGGTATGTTGGAAGAGTTCCAAGCTAAATACCGTGGCTTACTAGACGATAAAGGCTGGATACATCGCTACATAAGATGCTACCAAAGAGAAAGTCTGGTTGTATATTAGTTCATGAGATGAACTTCGTTCCTACCATTGTGAGACAATGGAGTTGTGGCTTATTCCTAGGAACGCTCGTCCCATCAGTGATCCAGACATATTCTAAGGCAATATCACCTGATCATGGAGATGGTTGATCTCCAGGGTGATCGAGGTTAGGAGAGCAGACTCAGAAGACAACTCGGCGGATCCACTCACAAAGGCCTTTTCCCAGAGAGAGACTTTTATGGGATGGTTGAGTATGAGATACTACAACCACTGCTATCAGATGGCCCTAGTGCAAGTGGGAGATTGTTAGTTATATGTATGCCCTAGAGGCCATTACTATACATAGGATGTATATTGTAGTGGATGCTTGGACATATATAGGGAGGACTTTCTTGCTCGATATGATAGTATGCTATCTGGTTGCTCTTTACCTTAACGTGTACACTGATTGTCTCTCTGTTACATGTTGGTAAAGCCCTTAGGATGAGTACTTGACTACCTGGACTATGATGCGGATCATACTAGTGGGGACATGGTAGTCCATAAGTACATCCTTCAAGGTCCCTAGTCGTGGGTGTATCGAGACGGGGCATCGATATACCAGAGTAGACTAGCGTATATCTTCTCGACCCATACAGATGGGCGATGGATGATCCCATATCCATTGGTGTTTGACATCAGAGATGATATACGGGTGCTCAGTGGAGACAGGGTACACTGGGCGAACTCGCCGAGAACTCCCAGATGGTATTATACCTTACGTCAGATGGCAGTTCTCTGGTGACACTGGTACAGAGTAGTCTGTTGACCCGAGATCGTCATAGAGTCTTGTGTGATTCCCACTGTGCTTTGATTTCCACCTTACCACGTCCAAGAGGGCGTGCAAAACGGTGGTTTTTGGGTACAGTCCCGAATCACATGGAGGCAATGAGCGATAGGAGGGGATTCGTCTCTCCCGGTATAGGGAGTTGATGTTGCGCTGTGTTCGATTGGCTATAACCGGAAATCCCTGGCCACGGTTGCTGAGATTTACTGGTAAGTGTTACCTGTAGTTTCTCAAACTGTTATAGACCTCATATCGACACGACTTATCGAGCTATTAGGGTCTGACGTTTACCACCCCTAGGCAAGATATGCGACATATCAAACGACGAGACCGGACTGTACGGTAAGTGTTACTGGTTGGATTCACAGGAGTGTGAGCGGGCTTGCTCATCGATCTTCTAATCGCTCAATACCCGAGTGGCCGTTACGTTTAGCAGACCGCTTGCGGCTTGTGGGTGTTTGATATGATCATCACCTGCTGCCGGTGTATTGACGAGTCTTTAGAGTCCTACACAGAGGTTTCCTGGCTCAAGCGAAACGAAATAGGAGCGCATATGAGATATGTGCGGGACCGAGAATAATGCGTATATGTGATACCGTATTCTATTCTCGCGATGAATGTATCGATTGGTTGTATGCGATATAACCTAGTTATCGAATCGAGAATTGATTCGATAAGTCGATACATTGGATATTAGTCGGTCATATACGATATGACCGGATCGTTAAATCAAGTGTTGATTTAATAATTTAATGTATAATTATATATTTGATATATTATTTTATATTAACTAGTATTGGTTCACTTAAGATGGATTTTCTCACTTGATATGCACATTGTATATATGATATAGTTTTGTGCACTAGTTTGTATCATGTTTGATGATACATGATAGTTTGTGTGTATGATTAAACCATGGTTGTGTTAATGGTTAGGGTTTTGTTTATTTACTTATTCATTTATTTATTAATTCATTTTGAAAGATAAATAAAATGGTGGCTTATTTTGTTTCTTTCATGAAACTTCATGAAGTGTTGAAAGCTTGACCATTTTGTTTGTTTCCATTAACCTAACCATTCAACCTAACCATGGTTTATTCTCTACACCTAACTATGGTTACCATTATGATAAGTATCATATTATTTCTTATTTTATAGATACTAATCATATTCTTTTCTTCTTCTTCTTCTTCATCAACAAGAAGAAAAGCTAGCAACCCTTAATGGCAACTTGAGAAAAAGAGTGAGAAATCCAATTCTAAAGTGAACCCACTTCCTATTTATTCATCCTCTACCACTTGCCAAGTAGTATAGGGTGTTTTCTTCACAAGTTTCATGACTTGGTGAAGTTGGAGCTTGATCTTGTGTTGCCTCGACGTAAATCATCTTCGGCATCGAAGTCGACGACCTAGCCCGCCCATTTCTCCGATGAAGCCGACGCTAGAGCCTGGGATCCGATGATCGCAGCGAGGGGACTTCATCACGGAGCTATGGAGATGGAGGACCGGATCTACAAAGGTTGTATTTTCCGTTTACTCATAGTTAAGTTGTTAACTAGTTATCGTTTTTGCCTAAAATCTAGTTAACGATCCGTATTAGGATTTCTCGGCACTTGTAAAATTTGAAATTGGCATGGTTGATGCCTTGTGAGACCTCATTAGTGTGCCTAGGAACCCTACAGCATGTACACTTACAGGACGGCTCACACACATCAACATCGGTAATTCCCATGTCACGTACACATTAGAAACCGTTATCTCACTCGTATAACCTGATAGCTGGTAGTTTAATTATATTGTTAGTATTCTTGCTCTCACATGCTAGTTTAGATATTGCATTTCTTACTTAGAGGCCACATGCATTTGTATACCTACATTCTGGTTATGTACTGCATTTGGGCTCTATGCCGATATTCGTTGTTCATTATCAGCTCATGATTATGAGATTCCAATTTTCATGAGATTTCTGGATTTGGAAAAACACATGCGAAATTGAAAACTTATGCTCCTTTTAAAAGAAAAATGCGGTTTTCCTTGATATGATGTGTGACGTCCACCATAAGATTTCCCGGTTTTGGAGCATATATGATATATGATTACTTGATTCGAGGAGCGAGGAGACACCGTCTGCGGATACATGGTGGACCCAGTGCGGTACTGTAGGGTTCCTAGGCACACAGTAGAGGTCTCACAAGGCATCAACCATGCCATTTTACAAAAAAAATGGTGCCGAGAAACCCTAGTTAACGGATCGTCGGCTAGATTTCTAGGCGAAACGGTAAACTAGTTAACACTTTAACTAAAAGTTAGATGCTACAACCTTTGTAGATCCAGATATCCACTTCCTTAGCTCCACGTAGTCATCCTCTCGCTGTCCTTTTCGAATCCTAGACTCATTCGTCGGCTTCATCGGGAAAACGAGCGGAATAGGTCGTCGGCTTCGTGTCAAAGACGATCTACGTCGAGGTTGCGCAAGTTCAAGCTCCAACTTCACCAAGTTGTGAAACTTATGAAGAAAACACCCAAAACAACTTGGCAAGAGGTAGAGGGTGAAGAAATAGGAGGTGGGTTCACTATAGAATTGGATTTCACTCACTTTTGCTCAAGTTGCCATTGATGGCATCTTGTTTTCTCTCTTGAAGAAGAAGGAAGAAGCAAATAGAATATGATAAGTATTATCAAAAAGAATAATAAAATCAAATACTTATCATGTTCTAACCTAGGTTAAGTGTAGAGAATAAACCATGGTCACTTGGATGGGTTAGGGTTAAGCATGAAGATAAGGATGGTTGCAAAAGTCAAAGCTTCATGAAGCTTCAACTAATGACAAAGAAAGCCACCATTCTCATCTTTATCTTTTCCAAATAAATAAATAAACAAATAAATAAATAAATGAATATGCAAAACCCTAATTATCAAATTAACCATGGATTAATTCTATACACTTAACTAAATGATCAAGTATCATCAAACATGATACAAAAATGTGCACTAAAGCATATCACATATACAATGTGCATCAAGTGAGAAAAATCCGTTTAAAGTGAACCAATACTAGTTAATGCAATGCAATATATCAAATATATAATTATGCATTAAATCATTAAATCAACATTTGATTCAAAGATCCGGTCATGTCGCACATAACCGACTAGAATCCAATGTATCGATTTATCGAATCAATGATTCGATAACTAGGTCATATCGAATATAACCAACCGAAACATATATCGCGAGAATGAAATGCGGTATCACATACACGCATTATTCTCGGTCCTGCACATATCTCATATGCGCTCCTATTTCGTTTCGCTTGAACCAGGAAACCTCTGTGTAGGACTCTAAAGGCTCGTCAATACGCCGGTAGCAGATGATGATCATATCAAGCACCCACAAGCCGCAAGCGGTCTGCTAAACGTAACGGCCATCCGGGTATTGAGCGATCAGAAGATCGACGAGCTAGCCCGCTCACACTCCTGCGAATCCGACCAGTAACACTTACCGTACAGTCCGGTCTGTTCGTCTGATACGTCGCATATCAAGTCTAGGGGTGGTAAACGTCAGACCCCAATAACCGATAAGTCGTGCCGATGTGAGGCTCATAACGGGTCGAGAAACTACTGGTAACACTTACCAGCAAATCTCTGATCAGCCCTGGCCAGGGACTTCCCTGTTACGGCCAATCGAGCACAGCGCAACATCAACCCCCAATACCGGGAGAGACGAAACCCCTCCTATCGCTCATTGCCTCCATGTGACTCGGGACTGTACCCAAAGACCACCGTTTTGCACGCCCTCATGGACATGGTAAGGTGGAGATCAAAGCACAGTGGGAATCACACAAGACTCTATGACGATCTCGGGTCTACAGACTAACCTGTACAAGTGTCACCTGAGAACTGCCATCTGACGTGAGGTATAATACCATCTGGGAGTTCTCGGCTAGTCCGTCCAGTGTACCCAGTCTCCACTGAGCACCCGTACACCATCTCTGATGTCAAACACCAATGGATATGGGATCATCCATCGCCCATCTCATGGGTCGAGAAGCGTATACGCTAGTCTACACTGGTATATCGATGCCCCGTCTCGATACACCCACGACTAGGGACCATGAAGGATGTACTTATGGACTACCATGTTCCCACTAGTATGATCTGCATCATAGTCCAGGGAGTCAAGTATACATCCTAAGGGCTTTACCAACATGTAACTATAAGACAGTTTAAAGAGACTAGTGTACATGTTAAGATAAAGAGTAACCAGATAGCATACTATCATATCGAGCAAGAAAGTCATCTCTATATATGTCCAAGCATCCAATATAATATACATCATCTGTACAATACTGGCCTCTAGGGCATACATACAACTAACAATCTCCCACTTGCACTAGGGCCAGCTGCTGTAGTATCGCATACCGAGCATCCCGAAGAGTCTCTCAAACTGTATCTGGGGAATGGCCTTCGTGAGTGGATCCGTCGTGTTGTTCTTCGTGTCAACCCTCCTGACCTCGATCTCCCGGCGATCAACTATCTCCCGGATCAGGTGATACCGCCTCAGAATATGCCTGGATCGCTGATGGGACCTGGGTTCCTTGGCTAAAGCCACCGCTCCATTGTTATCGCAATACAAAGGTATTGGATGCTCAATGGATGGATCCACTCCAAGTTCAGTAATGAACTTCTTGATCCAGACAGCCTCTTTGGCAGCATCGTTGGCAGCGATGTATTCAGCCTCCATCGTCGAGTCTGCCACGGTTTCCTGCTTGGAACTCTTCCAGCTAACCGTCCCTCCGTAAAGGGTAAAAACAAAACCCGACTGCGACTTAGAGTCGTCCTTATCACTCTGGAAGCTCGAATCGGTAAAGGACTCCACTTGGAGTTCCCCGTTACCATACACCAAGAACATATCTCTAGTCCTTCGCAAGTACTTGAGAATGCTCTTCACACCTGTCCAGTGACTCTCTCCAGGATCAGCTTGATACCTGCTCACTACACTTAGTGAGTATGCTACATCGGGTCTGGTATATAGCATCGCATACATGATAGAGCCTACTGCCGAAGCATAGGGTATCCCTTGCATGCGAGCTCTCTTCAAATCAGTCTTGGGAGACATCTCTTTGGAGAGAGTGACTCCAGAGATCGTGGGCAAATTCCCACGCTTGGACTCTTCCATACTAAACCTCTTTAGTATGGTGTCAATGTACCTGGATTGGGACAATCCCAGTATCCGTTTGGATCTATCTCTATAGATCCTGATTCCCAATATGCAGGAGGCATCACCAAGATCTTTCATCGAGAATCTTTGTGATAAGAAGAGCTTGACCGATTGCAGCATAGGAATATCATTTCCTATCAAGAGTATGTCTTCCACGTACAATACGAGGAAGACAACCTTACTCTCTGCCACCTTTTTGTAGATACAAGGTTCATCTGGATTTTTGACGAAATCAAACTCTTTGATAACGACGTCAAAGCAGATGTTCCAACTCCGCGATGCTTGCTATAATCCATAAATGGATTTAAGCAGCTTGCACACCTTCCCGCTGCTCCCACTGTCTACGAAGCCCTCTGGCTGAGTCATGTACACGCACTCTTCTAAATCACCATTTAGAAAGGCGGTCTTAACATCCATTTGCTAGATTTCGTAGTCATGAAAGGCAGCAATGGCAAGCATGATTCGGATGGATTTAAGCATAGCCACTGGAGAAAAGGTTTCGTCATAGTCCACACCTGGTCTTTGACGAAAACCCTTTGCTACAAGTCTAGCTTTGAAAGTCTCCACTTTCCCATCTACACCAAATTTCTTCTTGAAGATCCACTTGCTCCCAATGGGTTTTACCCCTTCAGGAGCAACTTCCAAAGTCCATACTTTGTTGGTGTACATGGATTCCATCTCGGACCGCATAGCATCCAGCCATTTCACTGAGTCCCTACTCGTGATGGCCTGCTCGAAGCTAGTTGGGCCATCATCATCCATGATGTAATCCTCGCTTCCACCATCAATGAGAAAACCGTAGTATCTCTCAGGTGGACGAGAAACCCTACTAGATCGGCGGAGAGGCTGGGGTTCGTCGGGTACTATCGAATCTTCTGGTTCCACTAAATCTTCAGTTATAGTTTGTGTATCTGGAATTTCTTCCAGCTCTATCACTTTGCCACTAATTTCTTTTTCAAGGAATTCCTTTTCTAAAAAGGTGGCATATTGAGAAACAAACACATTTTGTTCTTCAGCATGGTAGAAAAAATATCCTTGGGAATTCTTAGGATATCCCACAAACTTGCAGAGAACTGACCGTGCCTCGAGTTTGTCTGGATTTTGCCTTTTGACATAGGCCGGACAACCCCATATCTTAACTCGTTTAAAATATGGTCTCTTCCCACTCCATATCTCATATGGTGTGGTAGGTACAGATTTAGATGGAACTTGATTCAATAGGTATGCAGCCGTCTCCAGTGCATATCCCCAGAAGGAAATAGGTAACTCAGCTGTGCTCATCATAGAGCGCACCATATCTAATAGGGTGCGGTTCCTCCGTTCAGATACACCGTTGTGCTGTGGTGTATATGGAGGAGTCAGCTGAGAGAGAATCCCATTCTCTTTTAGGAAGTCTAGGAATTCATTGCTCAAGTATTCCCCTCCTCGATCAGATCGTAGGATTTTAATACTTTTTCCGGTTTGGTTCTCAACTTCTTGTTTATATTCCCTAAATTTCTCAAAAGCTTCTGATTTGTGTTTCATCAGGAACACATACCCGAACCTAGAGAGATCGTCAGTGAATGTAATGAAGTATGAAGAACCATCCCTGGCATGTGTAGACATGGGACCGCATACATCACTATGTATAAGTCCCAAGAGTTCGGTAACTCTTTCTCCGTGTCCCGTAAACGGAGTTTTGGTCATCTTGCCTTTGAGACATGACTGGCAAGTGTCATAAGATGAAAATTCGAAAGGTTTCAAATATCCATCCTTATGCAACTTAGCCAGTCGTGTCACATTGATGTGACCCAGTCTACAATGCCACAAGAAGGAATCGTTCAGTTCTGAACTTTTCCTCTTGTGTGTGTTTGTTATGCTCAGAACTGTTGATTGGTTTAGAACATAAATGCCATTGCACAACGTGCCTGATCCAACCAACTTTTGGTTACGGAAAATGTTCATAACATTGTCCTGTAATACAAAATTATATCCCTCTTTACTCAGCAAAGAAACCGATATAATGTTGCATATCAGGTTCAGCATGTAATAGCATTTGTTCAGAACCAATGTATTTCCAGTTGGTAATACAAGGTGATATTCTCCGACAGTCTTAGCTGCAACAATTGCACCATTTCCAACTCTAATGTCTTTATCACCTTCTCCAAGTTCTCTACCTTTCCTTAGCCCATGTAACTGATTACATATATAGGATCCTGACCCGGTATCTAATACCCAGGACGTAGAGCAAATAGAGAAACAGTTCTCAGTAACGAACACACCCGAAGAAAATGCATCATCATGTACTTTCTTCATTCGGGTGGCATGGGAATCCTGGTATTCCCCTATATCCTGTTCATTCCTATAACTCTTATAAGAAAGAACGGAACCAACGTTCCCCAGCACAGTATAACATGCGGGTTTGGTCAATACATCCATATTATTATCTTGATTAAGGCATGAAATGGTCGCTACCTGGAGAGAGAGAGAGAAGAAAACACTTTAGCGTATGCTCGTGCAAGATCAGATTGGTTTTTATCTTATCTAATCAGGATGGCTCCCACTGCTTTTTATCAAATCTTCCTTCAAACCTTAAAAGGAGAGACTAGCCGGGATTAATTACACACTACAGGTTCGCCAATCTTTCAGCCAGGCCAGTGTCGGTACTTTGAGGGAGGTCCCCCGTGCTTTCGCACGAACCTAATTACTGTAAACCTCGTTTTCCCAGAGGCGTAACCTCGTTAATACCTTTCTAGACACCTACTTGATCGGCTAATTGTAATGTGTAAAACTCTCCCAGGAGTAACTCTTACTCGCAGTGGGTATCGGGATCCAACTATCTCATAGAAGGTATGCAATCTCATTGCAAATTTCAACACTTGAAATTCCCGATAATATTTTGCCCCTAGCAGCTATATGACCTTAACATAGTCAACAAATCATAAGTGCTAGTCAAGTTCAACCCGTCATTTCCCGATTGAATTAAACCCACCCGCACGACCCTTAACATAGTCAACAAAGTCGCACGACTACCCTAATCCAATCGCATCATATGCTTATACAGATAAGCACTAATTAGCTACCGCACACTACGCCTTAACATAGTCAACAAACGTAGCACGAATACTAACTAGTACTTATCTGAAATGACGGAGGGCTACGTCAGGTTTTTCTGAAAACCTATTGCGTAATGAACTTGATATCGTTGTAGAATCAAATGAAGTTTTAAAATGGAATGATTTTGAAGCTTTTCTAGTTTTGCTAAAGGGGTCACTCCCGGTGAAGGGATCGTCGGCCCTTTCCTCGTCGAATGAGGTGCGGGATATATCATATATATCACTGTGCAAAGCAAAAACTCTTAAAAGCAATCAAAGCCAAACCGAGTGTGTAGCATCTGCCAGTTATTGCTAAAGGAGTCACTCCCGGTGAAGGGATCTCGGTCCTTTCCTCATCGAATAAGGTGCAGGGTATATCATATATACCGCTATGCAAAGCAAGAACTGTAGCTACCTGTTTTGTTTAAAATCTGATTCTACAACATCTTAGGTTTCTTTTCTTTCATTAATCACATTAATGAAGTCCCATCATTTAAATACCTAAACATCACAGATAGATATGACGTACACTTATGCCATCCGCATTCGCCTCGATGTCCCCTCGTGCACCGTTAGGTTAGGTAACTAACGACAGAGTAGGGCAGGGCTAGCGCGGGTGTAAAACATAAGTAACGTCTATATAATATATCATATATACTATATACTATATCCATCACAGAATCACAACACAGATATCGCAGCAGAATAAACATATGAAATATTGGATATACTAGGACGTCCGTGTTTTCAATACGAGCCAGTATAAAACACGGATTCCACGGTCGTGATGAATAGCCAATTCCACACCCCTAGACCCCTACGAGAGCGGCAAGCAACCCTGCCAATTCTAGGGTTAGGAGACCCGGACTCGACTCCTCGAGTTGGTCTCCCACTGGACCCCAGAACCCGGTTACTTGTGCTCCCCTCCTGGGTCTATCCTAATGCGGAAAAGTAAATAATATACAAAAGGTGACAACTTCCGCTACCTGAAAGTGCCCCAAATAAAAGAATATTACATACAAGTTTTTACATGAATGAAAATGAAAAACACTCATCTCACATAAAAACCCCCCGGCTATTCGAACACGACGATCCAATATAACATATCCAGCAACACATAACATCACATGTCATCAACATAAGTAAGTATGCATACCCCAATTGTCGTTGACGTATAGCAACGAAACCGGCGATATGAACATACTACACTTACGGTCACAGAAAAGAAAGTGTAAAACTACAACAATTGGAATCCGTAACCTCTTTAGACATCGCATGCCTAACAGATATAAATCCCGCATTTTAGTCTCATTATCGAAAACACTTTTCAATATCATATGGGACTAAATTGCTAGATTTATAACATTCATTAAGTTATCTCATAACTACTTGTGAATTCCAATTATTGTATCACATTCCAGATAAACAGAAAATGTTAAACTTTCCGATCGAACAGTCGAATACCCAAGTTTTCCCGATACAACTCAACACATGAAATAAGTCTAACAACATTCAGTTCGTGCCTCAGTACCAACGGTCCAGCCGTAGAAGGGTCAAGCCAACGCCTCACATGTGGCACGCCGTACTGCCCCAAACCCGAAGGTTCAAAGGGCAGTTCAAGACGGTCACATAATCGAGTTAAGGTTTGTTGTCTTCTAGAGGGTCCATCGCGTTACTTGCACTACTTAGAACGTCGTTAAACTACGGAAAAATCCAACACTTGGAAATTTCCCGACAGGGGAAAAATTGGGTATTTATATCCGGTCGAACTTTTTAACATATTCTAAAAATTATCCGGAAATACACAAAGACGAAATTTGATACCCCGATCGAAACACCGAATCCCCAAAGCAACCCCAGAAAATTCAACTCTTGAATAATTATTAAAAATACCCAGGAAAATCACCACTGGAAACTAAGGATTACTGTCTAAAATTCTTTAAATAATTAGGCCGTACGACCGCGGATCCGCCGCATGAGCCATGCTCATGCCGCGGATCCGCGCTGGCATAGTGGAATTACACTCACGAATTTCACAGTAAACCTTATAATTTCCTGCTTATTTTTCTGCATATTTTTAATATTGAAAAATCCCAGATTTTAGAAAATGTACAGAGAGCATGTTTGGTTTAGGGTTTCGGGTTCGTTCGGGCTTCAAATCGCGTCTAGACTTTGCCTAAGGCTCTAGCTAGGCTCTGATACCACTGTAGGGTTCCTAGGCACACAGTAGAGGTCTCACAAGGCATCAACCATGCCATTTTACAAAAAAAATGGTGCCGAGAAACCCTAGTTAACGGATCGTCGGCTAGATTTCTAGGCGAAACGGTAAACTAGTTAACACTTTAACTAAAAGTTAGATGCTACAACCTTTGTAGATCCGGATATCCACTTCCTTAGCTCCACGTAGTCATCCTCTCGCTGTCCTTTTCGAATCCTAGACTCATTCGTCGGCTTCATCGGGAAAACGAGCGGAATAGGTCGTCGGCTTCGTGTCAAAGACGATCTACGTCGAGGTTGCGCAAGTTCAAGCTCCAACTTCACCAAGTTGTGAAACTTGTGAAGAAAACACCCAAAACAACTTGGCAAGAGGTAGAGGGTGAAGAAATAGGAGGTGGGTTCACTATAGAATTGGATTTCACTCACTTTTGCTCAAGTTGCCATTGATGGCATCTTGTTTTCTCTCTTGAAGAAGAAGGAAGAAGCAAATAGAATATGATAAGTATTATCAAAAAGAATAATAAAATCAAATACTTATCATGTTCTAACCTAGGTTAAGTGTAGAGAATAAACCATGGTCACTTTGATGGGTTAGGGTTAAGCATGAAGATAAGGATGGTTGCAAAAGTCAAAGCTTCATGAAGCTTCAACTAATGACAAAGAAAGCCACCATTCTCATCTTTATCTTTTCCAAATAAATAAATAAACAAACAAATAAATAAATGAATATGCAAAACCCTAATTATCAAATTAACCATGGATTAATTCTATACACTTAACTAAATGATCAAGTATCATCAAACATGATACAAAAATGTGCACTAAAGCATATCACATATACAATGTGCATCAAGTGAAAAAAATCCGTTTAAAGTGAACCAATACTAGTTAATGCAATGCAATATATCAAATATATAATTATGCATTAAATCATTAAATCGACATTTGATTCAAAGATCCGGTCATGTCGCACATAACCGACTAGAATCCAATGTATCGATTTATCGAATCAATGATTCGATAACTAGGTCATATCGAATATAACCAACCGAAACATATATCGCGAGAATGAAATGCGGTATCACATACACGCATTATTCTCGGTCCTGCACATATCTCATATGCGCTCCTATTTCGTTTCGCTTGTACCAGGAAACCTCTGTGTAGGACTCTAAAGACTCGTCAATACGCCGGTAGCAGATGATGATCATATCAAGCACCCACAAGCCGCAAGCGGTCTGCTAAACGTAACGGCCATCCGGGTATTGAGCGATCAGAAGATCGACGAGCTAGCCCGCTCACACTCCTGCGAATCCGACCAGTAACACTTACCGTACAGTCCGGTCTGTTCGTCTGATACGTCGCATATCAAGTCTAGGGGTGGTAAACGTCAGACCCCAATAACCGATAAGTCGTGCCGATGTGAGGCTCATAACGGGTCGAGAAACTACTGGTAACACTTACCAGCAAATCTCTGATCAGCCCTGGCCAGGGACTTCCCTGTTACGGCCAATCGAGCAAAGCGCAACATCAACCCCCAATACCGGGAGAGACGAAACCCCTCCTATCGCTCATTGCCTCCATGTGACTCGGGACTGTACCCAAAGACCACCGTTTTGCACGCCCTCATGGACGTGGTAAGGTGGAGATCAAAGCACAGTGGGAATCACACAAGACTCTATGACGATCTCGGGTCTACAGACTAACCTGTACAAGTGTCACCTGAGAACTGCCATCTGACGTGAGGTATAATACCATCTGGGAGTTCTCGGCGAGTCCGTCCAGTGTACCCAGTCTCTACTGAGCACCCGTACACCATCTCTGATTTCAAACACCAATGGATATGGGATCATCCATCGCCCATCTCATGGGTCGAGAAGCGTATACGCTAGTCTACACTGGTATATCGATGCCCAGTCTCGATACACCCACGACTAGGGACCATGAAGGATGTACTTATGGACTACCATGTTCCCACTAGTATGATCTGCATCATAGTCCAGGGAGTCAAGTATACATCCTAAGGGCTTTACCAACATGTAACTATAAGACAGTTTAAAGAGACTAGTGTACATGTTAAGATAAAGAGTAACCAGATAGCATACTATCATATCGAGCAAGAAAGTCTCTCTATATATGTCCAAGCATCCAATATAATATACATCATCTGTACAATACTGGCCTCTAGGGCATACATACAACTAACAGGTACCTCGGGGCAAGAAAGTCGTATAGAGAGACGTTAAGCCTAGAAAGGGAGTAATACCAACCGGTGATAGTTGACACGGTGGATATCCAGAGGATACCGACTGTAGTCGTGAGATCAAATGGATATTGGCCGATCCGGACTGACGGAGCCCGAGATATGTGGATTATGTGTCGCTGATGGACACGGTTTTCATGATGTTTTCGAGTGTCGATACTTGGCACTCAGGTTTTATCATGATTTAGTGTGTCGTTACTGGACACACGTTGGATGATGCATTTATACATGATACACTTGACAAGTAATCACTTTGTGACACGAGACAAGTACTTGATATTACATTTACGTTTATACTGCTACTCTTATTATTACTCGATGTCCTTATATTATTATTATATTATTGTTTGACCTAGGAGATAGTCATGCATTCGGTTTCTACTCGGTGATGTCTTCTACTCACGAGTTGGCAACTCACCCCCGTTGTGCCACAGTTTTCTTGCAGGTTCTGTAAGTTCACGGTAGCGCCCCGGCCATCTAACAGACGCCAAATGCGGAACAAAAACTTTTTACAACTGGCGCTATCGCGTACTATAAACCGGATCTGCCATTAAAGCTAAACTAACAAACTACAATGTGGGTAGAAATGTTATACCGAACGATCCGAGTCCTTCGGTCTTCAACCATCATCCCACGCTTTGTTGCGGCTGCTCCGATCTCCTGAATCTCCAGTCTTCTCATTCAGGTGGCATCACGTCGACGGATGTTTAAACGGGCTCCCGCCTCTGAACCGAGGCAAATCGATCATCAAGTTTGCTAAAAGAGACGACCAAGATGATATAGAGAATGAGTAGAACACTTTGTATCGTTACGTCCAAGGCTATGGACGAACGGTTAATGAAGTTTCCTTTTGGATCGGGTGGAAATATGAAATGAGTATATTTAATTTCTATGAACCAAATAACTATATCTTTTTTTCTAGCAACCATGAGCCATGAGAGGGGGGGGGGAGGCCGGCCACTATATAGAGGAGGGGTGAGTGTAGGAGGAGGGAGTGGTGACCACAACAACATGATACTTATCATAACACCTAGTATGAACATATTAATGAGAGTGATGATTCATTACCCTTAATCATCATCTAATTAATGCACCATTAATGAACAAATGAGTCACATGCCACCTCATCATCCTAGTCACCATCTAGAACCTTCTAGAAACATGACTCGCCTCATGACTCACCCTCAAGAAAAAAAGATAAATCCGTATTTAACCGAATGTTAAATACAGCTGAAAGAAAACTGAAAACTGGCAACTTCCAAAAGCGATCCCGAAACGGATTTCAGGATAACCCCGTATCAGTATAAACATACCCGTATTTGTATTACGATCGAATAAAAATGCGACTGAGACAAAGATATTATATCTACACAGTATAATACTGGAATCCGGCATAAACCAAAGCTTACCAGTATTATCTGTCCGAAAAATGACACGTGCGAAAACGCACGTGGATTTTCCGAACCCTGCCATAAAACCATACGGCCTCTACAACGTTTCGCCCGAACTTGGGAAAGTGTCTGTGGGGGACTCTAATGACTCATCAACATACTGGCACTGGGTATAACCACTAGCACGTCAGAGGTACAAGCTGTACGTAACGGTTGCCTATGTATTGATTGGAAGGGAAGCTGACGAGCGAACTCATCCATAAACCCTACTGAGCCTAACAGTGATAATATACATACAGTCCGGTCCGTTCGTCTATGAGTATCGCATATCTGCCTATGGGGCTGGTAATGTCAGACCCCCATTAGCGGTATAAGTCGTGTCAGAGAGTGGCCCAGAACATCCTGAGATACTACTGGAGTACCTACCAGTAAATCTCCTGCCTCGGCCGAGGGCTTTGTGTAATGGCTCTCCTAGACACAGCGCGATCTCACCCCCAATACCGGGAGAGACGAATCCCCGGCGATCCGCTCACTGCCTCCATGTGGCTCGGGACTGTACCCAATTAAAACCTGTTTGCACAACTCTTTTGAGCATGGTAGGTAGTAATCTAAGCACAGTGGGAACTCACACGAGACAAATGACGATCTCAGGGAGACAAACTAACCTGTACACATGTCACCAGGGAACTGCTATCTGACGATATGTATAATACCAACTAGCATGTTCCCGGCGAGTCCTGTCCGGTGTACTCATAACCCAATGAGCATCTGTATACATCTTAGGTGATCCAACTGACACCAGTGGCTTGTGAGACCGGCCACCGTCCCTTGTCAGGGTCTCGACTGTATACACTAGTCTACTCTGGAGTATCGATGCCCTGTCTCGAAACTCCCACGACTAAGGACACGTTTAAGGATGTGCTTACAGACCCCAGCTCCCACGTATATGATCGCCATCATACTACTGGTAGTCAAGAAAGAATCCTATGGGCTCTATCATCATGCAATAGTGAACTAAAGCATGTATACGATGATAAAGACAAACCAGATAGCATACTATCATCTCGAGCAAGACTGTCATATCGGTATAGGTCCTGTCTCAATCATTGCAATCACGTACCTGCGATCCAATAATTGACTTTGAGGGCACTATCTCCAACAATCTCCCACTTGCACTTAAGGCTAATTATTGCGATGTCGCATACTCACAGACCGTGTGATACCGAACATCCAACTCCTCTACTAATCAGTTTCACAAAGCTAGTTTGTAAAACTCTTGTGTTCGAGAAATAGCCTTAGTGAGTGGATCCGCCCTGATGTTTCTTTCTATATCTCTCTAAATCTCAAATTCGTGGAGAAAGCCATCTCCCGAATCGAGTAATACCTGTCTTAGAATATGTCTGAATATCTGATGGGACCTAGTTCATAAATGAACTCTAAATTCAAACTTCTTAGACTGTATCGATAACTGAACCTAATCAGTTTCCAGCACCATGCCTCCCACAGTATCCTCTTGGACCACCTGTCCAAAATACTGTCCCTCAACTAGGGAAAACTATAACTCTGACAATTACTCTGTCATCCAGGTCACCTTGGAAGCCTGGAATGATAACCGTTTCCCGAAAGAGGCTGCCATTATCAAATCCGTAGAATATGCACTTATGTTCTAAAACCGCTTCCTTATATTTCTCCAGGATTGGATTAATATAAACTTATTGCATCTAGTGCAAAAACAACATCTGGTGTGGTACTTGACTTCTCACGATTGACTCAATTGCCTAAGCAAGTGATCTGCCAATCATGCACATCCCTCTCTCCTTTAGTCTCTAAGACACCTTTAGAGAGGGTGACTCCATCACCTGCAGGTACACCACCATGCCAGGAGTCATCTATTCTATAATACTATTAGAATACAGTCAAAGTACCCATATTGGGAAACCACCCAAATCTAGATCTAAAACCATAGATCTAGTAACTAGAATGTCTGATATTATATCCATGTCCTTTGTGAAGAAACAACTGTGTGATAACCACAGTACAACCGATCGTAATATAGGAATTTTACTTCCTATTCTGTGTTTGTCATCCAAATACCAGGACATTACACCCTACTACCTTCTTAACAGATCCATCCCCTATTCTGATGAAGTCAAAGCCATGACTTTCACATCAAAAATTAGATGATCTTATCTCCGCTATATCTGCTCAAGCCTATAAATAGACATAAGCTACATGCCCACTATGCTTCCGCTGCTCCCACTGACCACAACAACCCTCTGGCAGAATAATACACACATGCCCTTCTAAAACTAGTTTAGAACGACGCTATACTTATCCTCCTGCCGAGTCTCATAGTCTGGAACAACAGTAGTGTCAAGTCTGGGTAAACAAGAACCTCCCTGTCACCGTCTTTGAGGCTACCTGAGTACCTCTCGGGTGTCTGAGTTTACCCACCATATCTGCGGAGTGGCTATTGGAATGTCAAACCTGATTGAATATATAGGTCCTATTAAATTTTCCGTAATCGTTTGCGGTTCTGGAATCTCTTCCAGTTCTACCATACTCCCACTACTGTTTTCTGAAAAAATCCATTTTATTAAAACTGTGGCGAGTCAAGAACAATATCACTATTGATCTTCCAGATGGTAGAAATGTCAACCCTCGTCAAAGCCAGGGTCAACCCACAAACTGCCATTACAGAAACGTTCCTTAAGTTATCCAGTGTCTGGTTTTAAGCATAAGCTGGACAACTCCTTTTACCTTAACATCGTTAAGATATGAACCATTCTATATCCAATATAGAAACAGAGGCACTAATTTAATTGGAACCAGATTCAAATCATGCAGCTGTCTCTAGTGCATAACAACTTAATGGAAAAAGGCTAATCAGCATTACTCAACTTAGGAATCCATCCAATTATGAGTAACCTGAAAGAGAAACAAGTTTCTCAAAACCATTACTATCATTTGAATACCAATCACAAGAATCTACATCTTCGATCTCTTTGAAGAATCCCGATACTTACGATACCTGGTTCTCTACTTTATTCTTATACCCACAACTTCTCAAAACTTAGACATTGTATTTCTACGAAACACTTGTCTAAAACCTAGAGAAGTTACAAGTAAACAGAACATAGTATGAGGACCTGCCCCTTTGTCCTGACGGACACTGGACAACATACAATACTCTGTATAAGTCCGTTGAGTTGAATAACTCAAAACCTGTGCATCGTAGGTTGAAAACTGTACCCAAACGATTTCCTCAAATATCACCAATTACAAAGAATTCCGATATAATGAGGATAATCACCTAATTCCTAATAACTTACTCCCACTCATCATCTGTAAAACCATACAGATATGAGAATGAAACCTGGTAAATACATACCCTGGAGTAAGTATCTAATCGGGAAATCAGTTTTCCTTTAACAATGTACTGAAACATGAAAATGTTTTGTAGGGGTATTATGGTATTCTTAGTAATGCCTCTTACATAATCCAATTCATGACTTTAACCGTATATTTCATTGCTATATCTCCAAATCCCTTTATTTGTCTTTATTCATTACCTTCTGTACACCAACGTTAGGCTAAATGGTTTTCTTCCTTCCCTGCCGTTCGGCACCAGCCTATGGTTTGGAAGAAGAATATCCAGTAAGCATAATGGGTGTACTCTCTTAATCCTAGGAGTACTCGCAACTTGAGAGAAGGTGATGATAAAAGACGACTGAATAATACCTTATTCTATTTCTCCCGAACTGGGAAAAAGCAAAAGTGAAATAGGAGTGGCGATGAAGTACGCGGTTTGGTCGTGAATGATAGCAGTCGCAATTTACTTTGCCCACTTTCTAATCCCTTTATTTTGTCTTTACTTATTACCTTCTGCACACCCTACTTAGGCTAATTAGTTTTCTTCATTCCCTACCTTTCGGCACCAGCCTATGGTTTGGAATAAGACTATCCAATAAGCGTAATAGGTGTACTCTCCTATACTAAGGAGCCCTCGCAACCTGAGAGAAGGTGATAATAAAAGATAACTGAATAAACTAATTCTATTTCTCCTGATCCTGGATCCATCCTCGAAGAAGTCCCTTCGAGTTCGTATATAACTATACGATGGATCTATCCAATGGAAGTGGATATCCGTAGTAATACGGGGTGTTCTGAGAAATACAAAGGGTAAAAGAAGGAGTGGCAATGACTTATGCAACTAAGACAATCCAAAAGCCAGTATTTTAAGAAGGTTCGGTCAACTTAGTCACTGAGTCATAGTCTAGGGTTGGTCAAAGGTCGCTGTCAAAAGAGAGAGAAAAGAAACACTCTGCGTGCACTCTAACCTAGATCAGAATGGTTATTATTTTATCTAATCAGGAAACCTCCCACTGTAATCTCAAATTCTCCTCCAAACCTGAAAGAAGAATTAGTCGGGATCACCCGAGGAGTAAACCAACTCATCAGTGAGAATCGGGATCCAACTATCTTCGCATGATAACTTGATGGAAGCCACTCAAGTTATCACACTCCAGAAGGTATGCACACACTTGGCAAGTTTCAGTTTCTTTAGAAACTCCCGATATAATTTTTGCCCCATGCTCTTATGACCTTGGCGAAGGTCAAAATGTCATAAGTCACATGTCAAGTTCTATCCATCATTATCCAGGTTAATTTGAACCCACCCGCACATGCCCTTGGCGAAGGTCAAAATGGCAGAACGACTGTCCCAAACCAACTCATCTATCTATGCAACAAATGAATACCCAGCAGCTACCAAACACTATGCCTTGGCGAAGGTCAAAATACATAGCTTGAATACTACTGAATACCCAAAAGAAATGACGGAGGGCTACGGCTTGTTTTTGGCGAAAAACCTTTAACGTAATGAACTTGATCTCGTTGAAGGAACCTGATAGTTTTTTATAAAAATATAGTGACGAAAACCTTTGGTAAAGAGGTCACTCCCGGTGAAGGGATCTCGGCTCTTTCTTCGTGGAATGAGGTGCAGGATATTCCAACTGAATACCGCGATGCAAAGCAACTTGTAATTGACTATAGTGAAGTTATTACCCTGACGTAAACTTATGCCCAAGGGGTCTCTCCCGGTGAAGGGATATCAGCCCTTGCCTCGTCGAATGAGGTGCAGGATATTCCACCTGAATATCACTACGCAAAACAAAAGGAAATGTCTTTGTAATAACTCCTTTTAAAATTTGTTCTAACAACATCAAATATATGTTTGTTTTATCCTTGCATTGATAAGAATCAATGCAGTCCTATCAATCAATCACACCAGAAAAGAACGAAAATATAATGTACGTATATGCCATCCGCATTCGCCACCGGGTCCCGTCATCACCCGTTAGGTTACTTAACTAACGACAGAGCGGGGGCTGGACTAGCGCGGGTGTAAAACATATACAACATCTAATAGTATATATACCAATATACAATAATCGCTCTAGGCGTGATAATATGCAACATTACAGAAAAGTAATAAGCATCACAGAACAATACATATAATCTGGGATCCCCGGGTTTCACAGAGCCGCTGCTGAAACCCGACGTTCCCCTGGTTGTGTGGATAGTCTGTGCAATGAAACCTAGACCCCTACGGGTGCGGCAAGTTACCCGCCAAAATCTGGAGCGAGGTAGTCCCCCACAGCATAGTGAATGGAACACCCGGCACTTCACGGAATCCGGTAAATTGAGCACCCCTCCTTGGGTCAACCTGTACCCCCTAAGAGTGCGGCAAATAGTCTGCCAATTCTAGAGTGAGGTCCCTCTGCCTCTCAAACCCATGAGATACGGACCCGTTGCCCTCCAAAAGCCGGCTATCCGTGCACTCCTTCGCGGGATAAACCTAGTACAGAAATAAAAATATGTACAATGGGTACATCGACCTCAACCCGGTCGTGCCCTAAAAGAATATTATACAAACAGGCAGTGACGGCAGTCCACATGTTGGACGCTCGCCCCGCAATAACAAATATACAAATAAATCCAAACTGCACTATCATTGCACCCTGCTATCCACCACGACATATCCGCAACATCACAGCACAACACATAACGTCAACGCGAATGTCATGTTCGCAAACCCGTCTAAAAGAACTATAGCAATTAAACGCGGTTTACCGATCAAATGACATTCCCGGTCGGAGATATAAAGTAAGTACCGCATACTAACAAGTTTAAAATTTTGATCGACAAAATTTCCCGAAGTAGGCTCCACGTACATCTGCTGTACAGCAACAAAAACTGGGACCGAATGAACAGTACCAAAAACCACAATTTCCCAAGGAAAGCCTACTGGAGAATTTTGATGCACTGTTCCCTAGGTTTGACCGCGGATCCGCGGCGGTCACGTGGGATCACGTGCTCAAAATTTTCCCGTTTGCTTAAAAACCCTGCTTTGCTTTCTGTGATATGTAAAATAATTTTTAGACACAGTTTAAAATCGACAGAAACTCAAAACTTGAAAAATTGCGATTTTTGAAAATCCGTTCGATCGATATTTTAAACGCGTTAGCACAAGTTAGTAAATCTTAATGGTGAGGCTCTGATACCACTGTAAGTCCACGGTAGCGCCCCAGCCGTCTAACAGACGCCAAATGCGGAACAAAAACTTTTTACAACTGGCGCTATCGCGTATTATAACCCGGATATGCCATTAAAGCTAAACTAACAAACTACAAAGTGGGTAGAAATGTTATACCGAACGATCCGAGTCCTTCGGTCTTCAACCATCATCCCACGCTTTGTTGCGGCTGCTCCGATCTCCTGAATCTCCAGTCTTCTCGTCCAGGTGGCACCACGTCGACGGATCCTTAAACGGGCTCCCGCCTCTGAACCGAGGCAACTCGATCGTCAAGTTTGCTAAAAGAGACGACCAAGATGATGTAGAGAATGAGTAGAACACTTTGTCTCGTTACGTCCAAGGCTATGGACGAACGGTTAATGAAGTTTCCTTTTGGATCGGGTGGAAATATGAAATGAGTATTCTTAATTTCCATGAACCAAATAACTATATCTTTTTTTCTAGCAACCATGAGCCATGAGAGAGGGGGGGAGCCCAGCCACTATATAGAGGAGGGGTGAGTGTAGGAGGAGGGAGTGGTGACCACAACAACATGATACTTATCATAACATCTAGTATGAACATATTAATGAGAGTGATAATTCATAACCCTTAGTAATCATCTAATTAATGCACCATTAATGAACAAATGAGTCACATTCCACCTCATCATCCTAGTCACCATCTAGAACCTTCTAGAAACATGACTCACCTCATGACTCACCCTCAAGAAGAAAAGATAAATCCGTATTTAACCGAATGTTAAATACGGGTGATAGAAAACTGGAAACTGGCAACTTCCAAAAGCGATCCCGAAACGGATTTCAGGATAACCCCGTATCAGTATAAACATACCCGTATTTGTATTACGACCGAATACAAATGCAACTGAGACAAAGATATTATATCTACACAGTATAATACTGGGATCCGGCTTAAACCAAAGCCTACCAGTATTATCTGTTCGAAAAATGACACGTGCGAAAACGCACGTGCATTTTCCGAACCCTGCCATAAAACCATACGGCCTCTACAACGTTTCGCCCGAACTTGGGAAAGTGTCTGCGGGGGACTCTAATGACTCATCAACACACTGGCACTGGGTATAACCACTAGCACGTCAAAGGGACAAGCTGTACGTAACGGTTGCCTATGTATTGATTGGAAGGGAAGCTGACGAGCGAACTCATCCATAAACCCTAATGAGCCTAACAGTGACGATATACATACAGTCCAGTCCGTTCGTCTATGAGTATTGCATATCTGCCTAAGGGGCTGGTAACGTCAGACCCCCATTAGCGGTATAAGTCGTGTCAGAGAGTGGCCCAGAACACCCTGAGATACTACTGGAGTACCTACCAGTAAATCTCCTGCCTCGGCCGAGGGCTTTGTGTAATGGCTCTCCTAGACACAACGCGATCTCACCCCCAATACCGGGAGAGACGAATCCCCGACGATCCGCTCACTGCCTCCATGTGGCTCGGGACTGTACCCAACTAAAACCTGTTTGCACAACTCTTTTGAGCGTGGTAGGGTAGTAATCTAAGCACAGTGGGAACTCACACGAGACAAATGACGATCTCAGGTCGACAAACTAACCTGTACACATGTCACCAGGGAACTTCTATCTGACGATATGTATAATACCAACTAGCATGTTCCCGGCGAGTTCTGTCTGGTGTACTCATAACCCAATGAGCACCTGTATACATCTTAGGTGATCCAACTGACACCAGTGGCTTGTGAGACCGGCCACCGCCCCTCGTCGGGGTCTCGACTGTATACACTAGTCTACTCTGGAGTATCGATGCCCTATCTCGAAACTCCCACGACTAAGGACACGTTTAAGGATGTGCTTACAGACCCCAGCTCCCACGTATATGATCGCCATCATACTGCTGGTAGTCAAGCAAGAATCCTATGGGCTCTATCATCATGCAATAGTGAACTAAAGCATGTATACGATGATAAAGACAAACCAGATAGCATACTATCATCTCGAGCAAGACTGTCATATCGGTATAGGTCCTGCCTCAATCATTGCAATCACGTACCTGCGATCCAATAATTGACTTTGAGGGCACTATCTCCAACAGGTTTGACCGTACAGGTTTCGTTGTGGCTTGCTGGCACACCGTTTTCTTCCGGGTGATTGCATTGTTTTAGGTGGGATACACTTGCATCGTGACCACCATTGTACTTATATATTTTATTCAGTTTTATCTAGTTAAAAGCTCTATCAACCAGATCTTGTATATTTGTAGACTTAGAAAACGCTATTGTATATTCTTTCGGGCTTAGAGTCATGCTCATGTATTTATTATTATTTCTGGTTTTCTTGATGATGCCTTAGTTTCTTTGCTGTAACGCTTTAAAAATCATTTAGGTTAATTGTATGATAATTAATAGTACAACTTGTGTTTTCCGTAAAACCTAGTTATAATTATTTTTCCTCGTAGACATAATTATACCTATTTTAATTATGTAATTGCTTATGAATGGGTGTTTAATTAGTTACTTATTTAATTGCTAGTTTACTTAATTATTTTCCATATTTATTTAATTATTAAAAATTATTTTAAACTTGCACACACACACACATCTAGTATTAATCAAGTTAGGATTAGTTGTTACACGTTTTGCAACCATGTCACAAATAATTTGGTTAACATATTTTTGTATATTTCATGTTTTAGAATTTCTTTTTTAAATATAAAATAAAATGAAAAAGAAAATGAAAAAAATGAAAACATTAAATGAGGTATGGTACATGTTTAATTGAGAATGGTGTGTGTGTATGAGGAGCTAAGGTTACCTCACTCACTCACCCTCTCCCTCTCTTTTGCTCTTGGCCACAAGCTGCCCCCCTCTTTTTCCCTCATTCTCACTTGCAAGAGAAAAAAAAACCTCATTACCTCTTCAAAAATACACAAAACCAACACTAATTTCTAGTTAAATCATCACAAAAATTCCTTTTCTAAATTTAGCATGGTTCTTGAAGCAAGTTTGCATTTTGGGTGGCAAGGGCTAGCAAGTTAGATTTTTCCAAAATCTTTTTGAGGTATAAAACCTAATCCTAATTTGTTTTGCAAATCCTTGCCTTGATTTAATTTTTATTAGGTGTTAATATAATTTAAAGCAAGATTAGAATTTTAAAGAGAATGATTTGGGTTAAGTTAAGGTTTTTATCACTTATTAGGATAGCTAAATGTAGTTAACATCTAATGGCTTTGTAAATCTAATCTAGTTGTTACTTTGTTAATATTGCTTTTAATTGTCCTAATTAAGTGTTTATGTAACTTAATTGCATGTTTAGTGTGTTTAAGTGAGATTATACTTAATTAGTGTTGCATGGCTTGATTAGGATATTTAAGTGTGATTAGTGGCTACTAGACTTACTAATCCACCTAGTTTTGCACTAAAATAGCTTAATGTTGCTAACTAGGTTTTTTAAAAGAAAGGTTTTAGTTAAGTTTTGGGTTGTGATTTGATCTATAACCTTTTTCCTAAATTAGTTGGTGTGATGTCATGTGCAATACGAACGTTTAGATTCTAGGTTTGGTGTTTGCTATGCATAGCAACCCCTAGTTGTGGTTTGTGGCGATATGACGCGTGTTTTGTGCACCAAGTGCACGCGCGTCTACCTAGTGCGCGTTGGTTGCTTCGTATCGTTTTGTGTCTGCGTCTATTTAAATGTCCAGCCTCATATATATTATTTGTACAATTATAAGATCGGTCGCGGAGACGTCGGACGCGGCAAGGAAAGGCAAAGCAGTGATCGGATCCGATTAGCCGAGGCGTTCCGGTGAGTAGATGTACACATCTACGGGGAAATCACTTGGATGGAGTAAAGCGTCCAATAGTTAGGATTTATTTATTACTCTTGTGTTCACATGCGTATATCATATTCATGTAGAATTTCCTCTCCATATACATCGATGTTATTACCTAGGGCACTTGCACTATTACTAATGGTTCATGCCGCACGTGCACTATCTTATGCAGACACACACGCCATTGGTAATTTTCATGTCACGATACACTTTAGAACTTACTTAATAATTGATACCTGTGCATTTGCATCATGCATGAAATGTAGTCTTCTAGTCGTATATTTCATTGCATCAGGATGGATATGTAGTTTCCTAGTCATAGACCTCATTGCATCAGTATTCATATGTAGTCTTCCAAACATACATCGCATTGCATCATGTTGATATCATGGACATTCATAGTTATCCACATATTTATATATTGTGATTTTTCTTGGATATTTCCGTATTCATGAGATTTCTGGATTTGGGGAAAACCGCAAAGGAATTTCATAAGCTTATTATCATTTAAAAAAAGAAATGGCCTCCACCATGAGTTTTTATCTGTTCTTGAGCTATGTATGTACATATACCCGATTCGAGGATGGGGATGCACCGTCTGCGGGTACATGGTGGACCCGGTAAGGTCCCCCGGAGCAAGAAGGTCTTATAGCGAGAAGTTGAGCCTGGCAGGGGAGCATTACCTACCGGTAATTATTGACCCGGCGGTCATCCGGAGGATACCGACCGGAGTCGTGTGATTTGACAGATTTGAGGGCCGATCTGAGATACGGCTACCGAGATTTGACATATATATGGTGTCGATATTGACACAGTTTTCTGTCGATTTTATTTGATGATACCCCAGTTTTATTATACAAAAGTTTTACTAAGATAAGAACACAGCTTTTTCTAATACCAGATATATAACCAGATTTCATATTGATCATTCATTCATATCGCATTCATATTAGTGCATAGCATCATTGTTGTATACATAGGTCGTGACGCATTTGCGTGCATGCTTGTGATCGCCTTATTAGATGTTACTTACCACTCACGAGTTGGCAACTCACCCCCGTTGTGCCACATTGTCTTGCAGGTCCGACCCGTCAGCATAGTAGCGGTGCACATACTTCTTCTTCTGTTACCTTTTGCTTCGACTCGAGGACTTTGCGCATAGGTGGCTTTTAGGAGGATATTCTTTTGTTCCCACCATGTATAGTTATTTTGTATCTAGTACACTCCATCGACCATGTGTATATGTGACCTAGAGACTGGACAATGAGACTTGTATATTTTGTTATCTGGTGTTGAGCTCATGTGAGCCGACTTGGTGCTTTCTTATTTCTTGCTTTTATATTCTTATTTCACACTATTTTGATGTATCTTGCATGTGGTTGTGTTCTGCCATTCGGCGAAGAGCTAGCTCCCGCTTGGGGATGCCTTTTTATTATTGCATATACTTATTCATGTTTTGTACCCGTTTGGGGCCAGTTCTTACAAAGGAAACTCTGCCGAAATTTTCTCGAAAACTTGATACTTTAAAAATGTTCAATGTGACCTTATTTTGTTAAAATCACCTTTTTAAAACAAGTATTTCTTCACTATATTTATTTAAACGGTTTAGATTTCTGAGCTTTGGCTTACTTAGATTACGCTACGCCTCTAGACGTTGCTTGATTTAAGTGCCAGTCACGTTCCGCACATTCGGGTCGTGACAAAGTTGGTATCAGAGCGATAAGTTTTACCTTTCTGAGTGTAGGATGACCCTTGGTAGATGGAGTAGGTGATTTAAGCAGAGTGACGTAGCGTGTGTATGTTCCGCGGCATACTTACGATACGATACTCCGCCTAAGTGACCTTAGCATATATAATTGCTTGTATTTCCTTCCTTGATTCCATATATCCTCTTGATTCGATTGCAATGTTCTTATCAAATCCCGTTTCTTTTTCCAGCCACTATGTCGCCGAAGGCTACGAGGGCCCAGAGGGCTGCATCTAGAGATGAGATTAGAGCGGGCTCGTCTGAGACAAGGACCGATCAGGGCGGTACGCCTACCCCTCAGGAACAGACTGACCCCCCTTCTCCAGGCAGGTTAGCTAGGCTGGAGTCGAGTATTCAGGATTTACGCCAGATGGTTGGATCCCTAGTTAAGGCCAGCCGAGCACCGAGATTCGATGTTGTTCCTCCTATTACGGGGACTGTGATAGTACCTGCTGCCCAGACAGCTGTTCCTGCTACTGCCGAAACTATCCCCGTATCATTACAGGAGTTTATAAGGCTGATCCTCCAGTTTTCACAGGCACAGACCCAGCGGAGGATCCACATACATTCCTTGATAGGATGGCCAGGATTTGCTGCTCACTAAGATTTTCCGACGAGAGATCGGTCGAGCTTGCGAGCTTTCGTCTGGAGGGTCTTGCTCAGACGTGGTGTGAGTCAGTTGAGAGAGGCCGAGCTGCAGGTCTACCTCCTATGACCTGGGATGAGTTCACGGCGATGTTTCTTGCTCGTTTCCTTCTGGAGAGCGCCCGGGATGCTCGAGACCGTAGTTTCGAGTCTTTGTACAAGACTCCTGAGATGACCGTGTCCGAGTACGACATTCAGTTTACTCAGCTGTCTAGATATGCTCCTTACCTGGTGGACACTGAAGAGAAACGCATAAAGAGATTCGTACGAGGCTTAGACACACAGCTGTTTCTTTCTATTGGCGCACAACATTTTGATACCTATGCAGCAGCGATAGACGCAGCTATATTAGTTGAGGAGCGTATTTCTGAGGCTACAGTGCTGAAGAGGATTCGTACAGGTATATCAGCTCCAGTGCTTTTGGGCAGAGATATGACGAGCAGAGGCCGTGGTGGTGGTCGAGGCATGATGCGAGGCCAGTTGTTCAGCTCTTATTTACCGGGTCAATAGCCATCGCCAGGATGTTATCAGTATGGGAGTCCGTATCACCTTGTCAGAAATTGTACCATGAGGCGCCAGAGCGAGGCGACAGTTCCACGTGTGGCCTTACCACCTTCACCACCTCCTCTGAGAGCTTTTTCTCCTAGACCTGTTGTTACTCCACGCCGTGCAGATGCCCCGAGAGGCCATAGTCATGGCGGTCCGGTTCAGAGAGGACGAGGTGACAGAGGCCGAGGACAGCCGGGTACTGACAGAGGCCGAGGACAGCCGGGTACTGACAGAGGGCAGGCTCGAGTTTTTGCTTTGACTCCTCAGGATGCGCATGCATCGAACACCATTGTGACAGGTACTCTTACAGTTTGTTCCTTTGACGCGCGTGTATTATTCAACTCAGGTTCTACGCATTCTTATGTGTCTACACACTTTGTACCGAGGTTGGGCCTAGAGTCGTCTTTGCTAGATCAGCCGCTTGTTGTTATTACTCCCGTAGGCGAGTCTTTTGTTGCTCGACATGTATTTCGATCGTGTTTTGTTCGTATAGGAGATAGGGATTATTCTGTTGATTTGATTCTCCTCGATATGTTAGACTTCAACGTTCTTCTGAGAATGGAATGGCTAGTCACTTGCTATGCGTCCGTGGACTTCCGTGAGATGGCGGTCAGATTTCGTTTTCCGGGTGAGCCAGTTCTTGTTATTCAGGAAGATTGTAGTTCCACCCTTCCCAGTTTGATTTCTTCCCTTCACACTAGTCGGCTCTTGAGGAAAGTATGTCAGGGATTTTTGGCGTATGTTCGTGAAGCTGGAGTCGTAGAGGTCCCGTTGGACCAGGTCCCGATTTTGAGGGAATTTTCCGAGGTCTTTCCTGACGAGTTGCATAGATTGCCGCCAGAGCGCGATATCGAGTTCTGCATTGACTTGATCCCTGGCACGGGGCCTATTTCTATACCGCCATATCGGATGGCCCTGGCGGAGCTTAGAGAGCTGAATGATCAGTTGCAAGATTTGCTGGATAAAGGGCTCATTCATGTGTGTCACCTTGGGGAACTCCTGTCCTGTTCGTCAAGAAGAAAGATGACAGTATGCGATTGTGCATCGATTATCATCAATTGAATCAAGTTACTGTGCGGAATCGATATCCCCTACCTCGTATTGAAGATTTGTTTGATCAGCTACAGGGTGCGGGACATTTCTCGAAGTTGACTTGCGTTCGAGTTATCATCAGTTGCGGGTTCGGAATGATGACATTCCGAAGACTGCTTTTCGTATGCGTTATGGGTATTACGAGTTTTTGGTGATGTCGTTCGGACCCACCAATGCCCCAGTCGCATTCATGGATTTGATGAACCGCATATTCAGGCCGTTTCTTGACTGGTTCATCATCGTGTTCATCGACGATATTCTAGTATACTCCCGGAATCGAGAGGAGAACGAGCAGCATTTGAAGATCACGTTGCAGACTTTAAGGGAGCACCAGCTGTTCACTAAATTCTCCAAGTGAGCTTTCTGGCTTGATAGCGTCGATTTCTTGGGTCACGTAGTTATGAGAGATGGTATACGTATGGACCCGAAGAAGATCGAGGCCGTTCAACACTGGCCCAGACCTGTATCAGTGACGGAGGTTCGCAGCTT
This sequence comes from Agapanthus africanus, assembly GCA_030015575.1. Lineage (NCBI taxonomy): Eukaryota > Viridiplantae > Streptophyta > Magnoliopsida > Asparagales > Amaryllidaceae > Agapanthus > Agapanthus africanus. The sequence continues at coordinate 171,470,222 of CM057340.1, read as the reverse complement.
CTTGGGTTTGGCCGACTACTACCGACGCTTTGTTCAGGATTTTTCTCGTATCGCTGCACTGTTGACCGGGTTGACCCGGAAGGGAGTTCCTTTTCTTTAGACTGAGGCATGCGAGCAGAGTTTTCAGCAGTTGAAGACTCGTTTGACGACTGCACCAGTCTTATCTTTGCCTTCACGGTCAGGCGACTTTTTTGTCTATTGTGATGCTTCTCGAGTGGGTTTAGGATGTATCTTGATGCAGCATAGATGGGTCATCGCTTATGCTTCTCGACAATTGAAGAAGCATGAGTAGAATTATCCTATACATGACTTAGAGATGGCTGTGGTGGTTTTTTCACTCAAGATCTGGAGACACTACTTATACGGTGAGCCGTGCCAGATATTTACGGACCACAAGAGCTTGAAGTACATCTTCCGGCAGCGGGATCTGAATTTGAGACATCGTCGTTGGATGGATCTTGTGAAGGACTATGACTGCGAGATTCTTTATCATCCGGGCAAGGCGAATGCTGTAGCTGATGCTTTGAGTCGGAGGCCCGGAGGTAGCTTGTCCTATTTGAGCGCAGTTCAGAGACAGTCTTCCGCAGATTGGCAGATCTTATGCGATAACCTAGTACAGTTTGAGTTTACTTCGACCGAAGGACAGCTTGCTCATGTCCGCACCCGTCCACAGTTACTTGATCGTATCCGTGAGGCACAGTCCGATGATGTTCGTTTGGTAGAGATCATGGAGCAGGTTCGACATGGTAGAGATTCCGAGTTTGTGATCAATGACCAGGGAGCACTACGATTTGGGACTCGACTATGTGTGCCAGATTTCGAGGGACCGAAACGCAAGATCTTAGAGGAGGCGCGTCAGTCAGCTTACAGTGTTCATCAGGGTTCTTCCAAGATGTATCATGACTTGAGAGATGTCTACTGGTGGGAAAGGATGAAGAGAGATGTCGCATATTTTGTTTCGAGATGCCTGACTTGCCAGTAAGTCGAGGCCGAGCATCAGAGGCCGGCAGGAGAGTTACAGCCTTTGCTCATTCCATAATGGAAATAGGAACAGATCTCTATGGATTTCAACGTGGGTCTACCTAGGAGCAGTCGAGGGTATGACTCTATTTGGGTGATCGTAGACCGATTGAAGAAAGCGGCACACTTTCTGCCGTTGAAAACCACTTTTGGACTCGCTTAGTATGCTCAGCTATATGTTGATGAGATTGTGCGACTACACGGCATTCCGACTTGCATTATGTCAGACAGAGGCACCCAGTTCACCAGCCGACTATGGCAAAAACTTCAGGAGGCTTTGGGCACCCGATTGTGTTTCAGTACAGCTTTCTATCCATAGACCGACGGTCAGTCAGAGCGGACCATACAGTCTCTCGTGGATATGCTCCGAGCATGCGTTCTAGATTTCGGTGGCAGTTGGGATCGTCACTTGCCCTTGATAGAGTTCTCCTACAATAACAGTTTCCAAGAGACGATCCAGATGACACCCTTCGAGGCTTTGTATGGGAGGAGATGTTGATCACCAGTTTGTTGGACAAAGCTCGGTGGGAGCAATATTTTAGGACTGTAACTTGTGCAGGAGATGATAGAAAAGATCCAGTTGATTCAGGACAGGATGAGAGAGGCCCAGAGCAGGCAAAAATCTTATGCTGATAGGTGTCCTCGCAGACTTGAGTTCGCCGTGGATGATAATGTTTTCTTACGGGTTTCGCCGATGAAGGGCATGACGAGGTTCGGGAAGAAAGGAAAGCTTAGTCCAAGATACATTGGTCCCTTCGAGATTCTCGAGCGAGTCGGTGTAGTTGCTTATCGTTTGGCTCTTCCACCCTACTTCCCAGATGTTCACCCCATGTTTCATGTATCGATGCTCCACAAGTACCTTCATGACCCCTCTCACGCGATTCAGCATCAGACGATCCAGCTGGAGCGCGATCTATCTTTCACTGAGCAGCCGGTAGTCATTCTAGATCGGCAGGTGAAGAACTGAGGTCCAAGGTCATACCGTCCGTAAAAGTTCTTTGGCGTGGCCCGAACAGCGAAGAGGTCACCTGGGATACCGAAGATGAGATGCAGAAGAAGTTTCCCCATCTTTTTTAAGGTACGTGTAGCTAGATTTTAAATTCGGAGACCGAATTTCTTTAAGGGGGAAGATTGTAACGCTTTAAAAATCGTTTAGGTTAATTGTATGATAATTAGTAGTACAACTCGTTTTTTCCGTAAAACCTAGTTATAATTATTTTTCCTCGTAGACATAATTATACTTATTTTAATTATGTAATTGCTTATGTATGAGTGTTTAATTAGTTACTTATTTAATTGCTAGTTTACTTAATTATTTTCCATATTTATTTAATTATTAAAAATTATTTTAAACTTGCACACACAAACTAATCTAGTATTAACCAAGTTAGGATTAGTTGTTACAAGTTTTGCAACCATGTCACAAATAATTTGGTTAACATATTTTTGTATATTGCATGTTCTAGAATTTCCTTTTTAAATATAAAAGAAAATGAAAACAATGAAAACATTAAATGAGATATGGTGCATATTTAATTGAGCATGGTGTGTATGTATGAGGAGGTAAGGTTACCTCACTCACTCACTCACCCTGTCCCTCTCTTTTGCTCTCAGCCACAAGCTGTCCCCCCTCTTTTTCCCTCATTCTCACATGCAAGAAAATAAAAAACCTCATTACCTCTTCAAAAATCCACAAAACCAATACTAATTTCTAGTTAAATCATCACAAAAATTCCTTTTCTAAACTTAGCATGGTTCTTGAAGCAAGTTTGCATTTTGGATGGCAAGAGCTAGCAAGTTAGATTTTTCCAAAATCTTTTTGAGGTATAAAACCTAATCCTAGATTGTTTTGCAAATCCTTGCCTTGATCTAATTTTTATTAGGTGTTAATATAGTTTAAAGAAAGATTAGAATTTTAAAGATAAGGATTTGGGTTAAGTCAATGTTTTCATCACTTATTAGGATAGCTAAGTGTAGTTAACCTCTAATGGCTTTGTAAATCTATTCTAGTTATTACTTTGTTAATATTGCTTTTAATTGCCCTAATTAAGTGTTTATGTAACTTAATTGTATGTTTAGTGTGTTTAAGTGAGATTAGATTTAATTAGTATTGCATGGCTTGATTATGATATTTAAGTGTGATTAGTGGTTACTAGACTTACTAATCCACCTAGTTTTCTACTAAAATAGCTTAATGTTGCTAACTAGGTTTTTTAAAAGAAAGGTTTTAGTTAAGTTTTGGGTTTTGGTTTGATCTACAACATTTTTCCCAAATTAGTTAGTGTGATGTCATGTGCGATACGAACGTTTAGATTCTAGGTTTGGTGTTTGCTACGCATAGCAACCCCTAATTGTGGTTTGTGGCGATATCACGCGCGTTTTGTGCACCAAGTGCACGCGCGTCTAGCTAGTGGGTATTGGTTGCTTCGTATCGTTTTGTGTCCACGTCTATTTAAATGTCCAACCTCATATATATTATTTGTGCGATTATAGGATCGATCGCGGAGACGTCGGACGCAGCAATGAAAGGCAAAGCAATGATCGAATCCGATTAGCTGAGGCGTTCCTGTGAGTAGATGTACACATCTACGGGGAAATCACTTGGATGGCGTAAAGCGCCCAATAGTTAGGATTTATTTATTACTCTTGTGTTCACATGCGTATATCATATTCTTGTAGAATTGCCTCTCCATGTACATCGATGTTATTACCCAGGTCACTTGCACTATTACCAATGGTTCATGCTGCACGTGCACTATCTTATGCATACACACACGCCATTGGTAATTGTCATGTCACGATACACTTTAGAACTTACTTAATAATCGATACCTGTGCATTTGCATCATGCATGAAATGTTGTCTTCTAGTCGTATATTTCATTGCATCAGGATGGATATGTAGTTTCCTAGTCATAGACCTCATTGCATCATCATTCATATGTAGTTGTAATACCCCAGGTGGAGTTGGGGATGAATACCACCTACCCCGTGAGAAGTGAGATGTTATCCGGTATCGAAGTTGGGATGTAACCGATACGGATACACACGGGGACCCACTGTAGAACAATGAGGAGTATCGAATTCCATTCTAAAAGAGGGCACGATCAGAACTATAAATGGAATGATACCACTCCTATAACACGGAGGCGCCTTTTGGATGAATCGGAACTCCGGATTTTGAAGAACTCCGTAGTTAAACGTGCTTGAGCTCGGGGAATTCTGGGATGGGTGACCTACTGGGAAGTAGCCCCCTTCTTGAGTCCGGTTCATTCAAAGGGACAAAACCGTGCGGTTTCGGCCATATCGGACAATACCATCAGTGTTTGGGGGTGTGTCGTGATATTTGCTTTCTTTCTGTGTTTTGATCCTCGCCTTCGGCGTTGTTTATTTATATCTTTACGTGGTTGTTTCCGCCTATTGGTAAAAAGCTAGTTCCCGCTTGGGGATGCATATATTTATTATTTCTTTTATTGCTTTCGGTTTACGATTTACAAAGGAGGTGCTGCCCAAATTTCAAATGACGAAAAATGTTTTCAAGATAGATATAAAGTATTACTTTTTCATAGAATATAACTTATGTTTTAAAGAAAGATCTTGATTTTATTATGCCGTTATTTCAAAATTTCACCTCCACTATTTTTCCCTAAGAATGTTTAGATTTCTGGGCTTTTGACTTACATGAATTAAGTGGGGTCCTATAGACTTCACATGATTCAAGTGCCAATCGCGTGCCTTTTCCGGGTCGTAACAAAGTTGGTATCAAAGCGTTAAGTTTAACCTTGGTTCGAGTCTAGATTTGACTATGTGGAGTCTAGGGCATATATATATTCGGAACCTAGGCTTGACCTTACGGAACTTAGACTTGACCGAGGGGGTATTAGACCCAAAATTTCGTCATGTAGGTTGACCTTGGTTGATGGAGTAGGTGACTTAATGTCACGACCCATAATTTAGCACGTGACCGGCACTTAAATCACGCAACGTCCAAAGGCGTAACGTAATTCAAGTAAGCCGAAGCCCAGAAAATCTAAACCTTTTTACGGAAAATAGTGGGGGTGCAGTTTTGAAATAAAGGTATAATGAAATAAAGTTTATCTATAAATGTATAACTAATGATATAAGAAAACGCAAGTAGAATGTACTAAAGTTGAGAACATTGTTCGTCTTTAAAATTTGGGTAGCACCTCCTTTGTATATTTTGAACCGAAACCACATATGCCTGACAATAATAAAAGGCATCCCCAAGTGGGAGCTAGCTCTTCACCAAATGGCGGAATCACAACCACGCAAGCAATGTATACGACGCCTAATGGCGAAGATCAAATCAGAAGGAATAATATGAATAAATCAAGACATTAAATCCACACATAGAGAATATATACCCATCGCTCTAAGTCTCGCAACCATAAGTCCGTCTAAGTCCACTAAATATACAAAGTCTAGTTTCTGATTGATGGAGTTTATCTAGATACAATAGGAAATAATAAATACAAGAGTGGGCATGATCCATTGTGTCCCACCTACCATAGCAAAACACACAAATGCAAGCTGTGTTCCAGCAATACCGCTACTGATCCCGAGCGGTCAAACTTGCAAGAACTGTGGCACAACGGGGGTGAGTTGCTAACTAGTGAGTAGAAAACATCAGCAGGTAGAAATCGAATAAAACAACGATTTCCTAGGTCACTATATCAAGAAAGTCATACTATGATATTTAGGGTGACCATGTATGCATATATGTAAACAATATACTCAATGCCAATAACATATACAAATAAACATCTGAATCATATGCCTATATGCAGGTGGATATCATCCACGTCTCCATCAATGACACAATCAACATCATGGAACCTGAGTGTCCAAGATCGACACTCGCAATATCATGAAGGAATATGCATGTATGTATGAGGATATCAACCAACGTGTGTCCATCAACGACACATCAAAATCATGGAACTTGAGTGCCCAACACCGACACTCAAAACCTCATGAAACCCGTGTCCAGCATCGACACATAAATCCTCATATCTCGGGCTTCGTCAGTCCGGATCGGCCCATGGGCTCCGTCAGTCCGGATCGGCCCATATCCATCTCACGACTCCGGTCGGTATCCTTCGGATAACCGCCGGGTCCAAACTATCACCGGTAGGTAGTAGTCCCTCTGCCAGGCTCATCGTCTACTGCACAACATACCTTTCTTTCCGTGGGGTATCATGCCGGGTCCACCATGTACCCGCAAACGGTTCATCCAGCTCCTCGAATCGGGTATCACATAGCTCATAACCGAGAAAACTCATGGTGGACGCATCGCAATATCATATCAAGAGAAACCGGGTTTTAAAAAAATACATACATCTTTTGAAATACAACCACGGTTCTCAAATCCAGAATTTCATGAAAACAACATCTCAATGCGTATAATCATAAAGCATGATGTATGCAAACATAGAACGGAAATGTGAGCATATCAGTATATCATGCAACATAGAATAGTGATGTGAGCATATCAGTATATCATGCAAACGAGTCATGTGATAATTCTAAACAATTAAGAGTATTAGCATGATATAGCAAGTTTATTGTGTAAGTGACATAGCAATTACCGATGATGAAAGTGTGTGAGCCGGCAATCTGTGTAAGAGTAACATACGCATCATCGATAATTGTGCAGGTGTACTAGCCGACGATATCATAACAAATAATAGAAGCACAGGTATACGTAATGCAATGAGAATATCGTAAACGTAGCAGGAAGTAAATCGTAAGCGCACTATTATAAGGTATACGTATCTAATCTAAAATCTATATAATGGCTAAACTAAGTAGTGTAGACAGTGATTAAAAATATCTATAACATATCTGAGTCGATGAATCTATCAATCGGCAATCCAGCCTCACAGCATCACGTACGGTATAATCCATCGTACGACATCCTCGAGTCAAGGGTATGGATCAATCATCAGGTAAAACTCATTGCGTACGGTAATCCATCGTACAACGGCATTAAACAAATAGGGATTCTATCAACCTATACAACAATGAGGGTAACGTCTCGTACGGTATATCACTCATTATCCTCATATATATATATATATATATATCTCAAGTCACATCCGTATCAATCTCATATCATGTCTTGGCAACAGTATCTATATTCTCATATCGCCTCTCATCCGTATATCGACATATTAAGCCAAGATATCTTATCTCATCATATTCTCTTTTCATCATATCAACATCTCACACCAAGTAATCTTATATATATTTATCATATTTTACCGATCCCATAACACATCTATCTCAATCTTATCATATTCATCGATTTCATATCATATCCTTATAGATCTCGTCTCATATCTTGGTATATGTATTCAATCATTCATATCATCTCCAACTAACAATTTGATCATATCCATAGTTTCCTAGTATAGGTTTCTCCGACTATATTCTATATATCGGTCTCCATTTTATAATTGCAGGGGTGCTATATGCCATCAACCCGACTTCCCCTATAGATATAAATCTACTCACCTGCATTACTCCTCGCTAAGACGAAGTCGATGTGCATCGTGAAGGGTCCCGGCAGCGCCCCGGCCATCAAAACGCGGCTAAAATGCGGAACAAAAATTTCTAAAACCGGCGCTACCATTAAACGAATCCCGGATTGACCTTAAACCCTAAACTAGCAAACTAACTAAGAGTTAGAATGGTTATACTGATATGATCCAAGTCCTTCGGTCTTCATTCCAAGCTCCTAGCGATCCTTTGATGATGTTTGGTTGCCGGTCTTCCTCCATCTCCGATGATCCACCCGAGGGAAACGACACAAGCTCCAGGTTCGCCAAGCGGACCAACCGACTCTCCAAGATTGCTAGTGGTGTAGAGTTGAGTTGTAGGATTGTGTCACTATATTTTTCTCTCTACCTCAAAGCTCAAATAAGCAATGCAAGAAGAAGATGAAGGAGGTGATGAAACTTGGCATGAGCAAAAGAAATTTGGCTAAGTATTTTGTTGTGTAATGAGAGAGTGGGAGTATGTCAACCAACAAATAAAATGAATCCCACCAAAATTGTGGCCGGCCCTCCCCTCTCTCATTTCCATCAAAAGAAAAAAAAATCATTTCCAATTTGTCAATTGCAATAAAATTATAGCAACCATGCTTTGACCCATGCCATTCAACATGTCCATGACCATTCCTCCTTTTCCACCTCATTTACAAAAAAACAAATGAATTTCCATAAATGGAAAATCATGTAAATGAGGTGGCATCTTCTAGAAGCTATTCCGTATAAAATACGGAATACTTCCCGGTACATGTATCGAAATACACATACACGTATTCGTAACAAAATACGAATAGCCGAGAGAGAAAACGAATAGTGAACAATAATACTAGAATACATATATATAAATACATATGTAAATTATTAAATCAAATCCTGATTTAATAATCTGGCTTAATGCTAAGCCGCTAGTATTATCAACCGTCTGATTAAAGTCTGCGCAGCATGTGCACATATTTAATCGGACACCTGTATATATCAACAAAAGCCATGTACACCATATCGCTTGAACCGTGAAAACCCTCTGTGTAAGACTCTAAAGACTCGTCAATACGCTGGCAGTGGGTTTAACCACAAGCACCTCAGCGGCACTAGCTGTACGTAATGGCTACCCAGGTATTGAGCGAAAGGGATGCCGACGAGCAAACTCATCCTGAGCCCCTATTGAGCCTGTCAGTGACAATATCCGTACAGTCCGGTCTGTTCGTCTAAGAGTATCGCATATCGAGTCTGGGGGGTGGATAAAGTCAGACCCCTAACAACGCGATATTTAGTGTCGGCATGATACTCATCACCTCCTGGGAAACTATCGATCCTGGATCGGTAATCCTCGTCTACCATGGCCATGGATTTGTGGTGATGGCCACCCGTACACAATGCGACATCAACCCCCAATACCGGGAGAGACGAAACCCTGACGATCCGATCATTGCCTCCATGTGGCTCGGGACTGTACCAAACTAAAACCTGTTTGCACGACTCCTTTGAGCCGTGGTAGGGTAGTAATCAAAGCACAGTGGGAACTCACACGAGACAAATGACGATCTCAGGTCGACAGACTAACCTGTACACATGTCATCTGGGAACTGCTATCTGACAATAGGTATAATACCAACTAGCAGGTTCCCGACGAGTCCGTCCAGTGTACTCATAACCCAATGAGTACCTGCATACTATCTTAGGTGAATAAACTAACACCAATGGCTTGTGAGACGTGGCCACCGCCCCTCGTCGGGGTCTCGATCAGTCTACCCTGGAGTATCGATGCCCGGTCTCGATACTCCTACGACTAGGGACATTTAAGGATGTGCTTATAGACCCCAGCTCCCACATATGTGATCTCCATCACAATGCTGGCAGTCAAGCAAGAATCCTATGGGCTCTATCAACATGTATATGATGATAAAGACAAACCAGATAGCATACTATCATCTTGATTACGACTGTTTTATCGGTATAGGTCCTCACTCAATCATCATAATCACAAGTCCGTGACTATAATAATTGCCTTGAAGGCACTATAGCCAACAATCTCCCACTTGCACTTAAGACCAATTATTGTGATGTCGCATACTCACAGCCCGTGTGATACCGAACACCCAACTTTTCTACTAATCAGTTTCGCAAAGCCTGTTTGCGAAAATGATTGCGTTCGAGAAATAGCCTCAGTGAGTGGATCCGCTCTAATGTTTCTTTCTGTATCTCTCTATATTTCAACTTCGCGGAGAAAACTATCTCCCGAAATGAGCAATACCTATCTTAGAATTTGTCTGGATATCTGATGAGACCCAGTTCTCAAATGAACTCCAAATCCAGCAAACTACTTAGACTGTATCGTCCACTGAATTTAATCAGTATCCTGCGCCATGCCTTTCCTCAGTATTCGCTTGGACCACCCGTCCAACATACTGTCCCTCAAAAGAGGGAAAACTATAACTCTGACAGTCACTATGTCATCCAGGTCACCTTGGAAGCTTGAAATGATAATCGTCTCCCGAAGGAGGCTGTCGTTACCATATCCATGGAACATCCATTTATGTTCATAAACTGCTTCCCAATGTTTCTCCAGAATTGGATTAATATATGTTTATTGCAGCTAGTGCCAAAAACAATATCTGGTGTGGTACTTAACATTTCATGATTAACTCAATTGCCTAAGCAAGTGATATGCTAATCATGTAGATCCCTCTCCCCTTTAGTCTGTAAGACACCTTTAGAGAGGGTGACTCCATCACCTGCAGGTACACCACCATGCCAGGAGTCGTCCATTTAATGTCAAAGTACCCAGATTAGGATACTTCCTAAATCTAGATCTAAAACCATAGATCTAGGTACCAGAAACCCTGATATTACATCCATGTCTAGTGTGGAGAAACAACTTTGTGACAACCACAGTATAACCGATTGTAGTATAGGAATATCTCTTCCTATCAAGTGCATGTCATCCAAAATATCTGGACATCACTCTCTACTACCTTCTTAGCAGATCCATCTCCTATTCTGATGAAGTTAAAGCCTATGACTGTTACATGAAAAATAGATGATCTATTTCCACTATACCTGCTTTAGTCTATAAATAGACACAAGCTACTTGCCTACTATGCTTCCGCTGCTCCTACTGACTACAACAACCCTCTGGCAGAGTCATATATACGTGCACTTCTAAAACTAGTTTAGAATGACGCTATACTCATCCTCCTGCCGGGTCTTATAGTCTAGAACAACAGTAATGGCAAGTCTGGGTAAACAAGAACCTCCCTGTCACCGTCTCTGAGAAGACCGAAGTACCTCTCGGGTGACTGAGGTTACCCACCAAATCTGCGGAGTGGCTAATTGGAACGTCGAAACCAATTGAATTCTCAGGTTCTATTAAATCTTCAGTAATCGTTTGTGGTTCTGGAATCACTTTCAGTTCTACCATACTCACACTTTTGTTTTTCTGAAAAAGTCCATTTTACTAAAACTGTGGCGAGTCAAGAACAATATAAATATTGATCTTCCTGATGGTAGAAAGTTAACCCTCGTCAAAGCCCGGGATAACCCACAAACAGCCATTACTGAAACGTGCCTTGAGTTTATCCGGATTCTGGTTTTAAGCATCAGCCGGACAACTCCCTATACCTTAACATTGTTAAGATATAAATTGATTCTATATATATCTAATATAGAAACAAAAGCACTAATCTAATTTGAACCAGATTCAAAAACATGCATCTGTCTCCAGTGTATATCAACCAAATAGAAAGAGGACAATCAGCATTACTCATCTAGGAGTGCATCCATATATGAGTAAGCTGAAAGAGAAGCAAGTTCTCAAAACCATTACTATTTAACTGAGAACCTAACACAAGTATCTACATCTTCGAAAACTTCGAAGAATCCCGATACTTCTAATAAATGGTTCTCTACTTTATTCTTATACCTATAACTTCTCAAAATCTGAACCATGCATTTCAATGAAATACTTGTCCAGAACTGGAGAAGTCATAAGTAAACAGAATATAGTACGAGTACCAACCCCATTGTCCTAACAGACACTGGACAACATACAATACTTTGTATAAGTCCCCTGAGTCCAAGAACTCAAACTCTGTGCGTCGTAGGTTGAAAAACTGTACTTTGGTTAAGAAGAGTTACACCGCTGTTGAATGCACCTTACCTAATCACCAACTGATATAAGTAAATGTCATAAACACAATATCAAAAAGTTATATCTCACTTTATAAAATAAATGTACAGATATACCAGTTTGAAATTGGTGCATAACAATGGATATTCAAAACCAAATATTTGCCATCCAGCAAAATCCAGACGATTTCCTCAAATATCACGAATTACAACGAATTCCGATATAATGAGGATCTAATCACCCAATTCCCAATATCTTACTCCCACTCACCATCCGTAATAACATGCAGATGTGAGAAACTGATCTGGTAAATACATACCCTGGAGTTAGATTCCAATTGGGAAAACAGTTTTCAATTAATATCGCACAGTGAAATTGAAACATGAAAAATGTTTCAAAAAGGGGTTAACTGGTATTCCTAGTAACGCCTCTTCCATTATCCTGAATCATGACAGTAACCATATACTTACCTGCCCTCACTGCAATCCCTTTATTATGTCTTTACTTATTACCTTCTGTACACCTTCTTTAGGCTAATTGGTTTTCTTCTTTCCCTACCCTTCGGCACCAGCCTAAGGTTTGGAAGAAGACTATCCAATAAGCGTAATAGGTGTACTCTCCTAATCCTAGGAGCCCTCGCAACCTGAGAGAAGGTAATGGGAAAAGACATCTGAATAATCCTATTCTACTTCTCCTGAACCAGAATCCATCCTCGAAAAGGTTCCTTCGAGTTCGTATGTAACTATACGATGGATTTATCCAATGGAAGTGGATATCCGTAGTGATACGGAGTGTTCTAGAGAAAAAGCAAAGTGAATGTAGGAGTGGCAGGGGTATACACGGTCTTTGTCATGAAAGATGGTGATCGCAATTTCCTTTGCCATTATTCTAATCCCTTTATATGTCTTTACTTATTACCTTCTGTACACCATACTTAAGCTTAATTGGTTTTCTTCCTTCCCTACCGTTCGGCACCTGCCTATGGTTTGGAGGAAGACTATCCAATAAGCTCAATAGGTGTACCCTCTCCTAATCCTAGGAGCCCTCACAACCTGAGAGAAGGTAAAGAGAAAAGACAACCGAATAATCCTATTCAATCTCTCCAGAACCAGAATCCATCCTCGAATCAGATCCTTCGAGTTCGTATATAACCATACGATGGATTTATCCAATAGAAGTGGATGTTCGTAATAATACGGGGTGTTTTGGAGAAATGCAAAAGGTGATATAGAAGTGGCAATGATGTATGCGACACCGTAACATTCCAAAAGCCAACGTGTTTAAAGATGGTTCGGTTAACTTGGTTCATGAGTTTTAGTCAAAAAACGGGTCATAGTCGCAGCCAGAGAGAGAGAGAGAGAGAAGAAACACTCAGCGTGCATTCTAACCTAGATCAGAATGGTTAATTATTTTATCTAATCTGGATGGCTCCCACTGTTTCCTCGAATTCTCCTCCAAACCCAAAAGGAGAATTAGTCGGAATCACCCGAGGAGCAATCCTACTCATCAGTAGGAATCGGGATCCAACTATCATCGCATGATAACTTAATGGAAGCCACTCAAGTCAGCACACTCCAGAAGTTATGCACAAGCCTGGCAAGTTTCTTATATGTTTGAAACTCCCGATGTGTGTTTTTACCCCTAACGACTTCATGGCCTTGATAGAGACCAACGTGCCATAAGTCGCTAGTCAAGTTCAACCCGTCATTATCCAAGATTGATCTAAACCCACCCGCACAAGCCCTTGATAGAGACCAACGTGACTATGCGGCTGTACTAGATAATCGCATATCCATGCTACAGACACGTATCACGCAGCTACCGTACACTATGCCTTGATAGAGACCAACGTACATAGCACGAATACTACGAGATACCTATCTGAAATGACGGAGGGCTACGGCTGGTTTTTAGCGAAAAACCTTTAACGTAATGAACTTGATCTCGTTGATGGAATCCAAGTGGTTTTTATAAATATATAGTGGCGAAAACCTTTGCTAAAGAGGTCACTCCCGGTGAAGGGATCTCGGCTCTTTCCCCGTCGAATGGGGTGCAGGATATCCCAAAATGAATACCACGATGCAAAGCAAAAATAATCGACTATAGTAAAGTTATTACGTTGACGTAAACTTTTACCTAAGGGGTCACTCCCGATGAAGGGATCTCGGCCCTTGCCTCGTCGAATGAGGTGCAGGATATTCCAAAATGAATACCACGATGCAAAGTAAAAGTGTACGTCTGTAATTTCAGTTTTTATAAACTTGGTTCCAACAATATCATGTATGGGTTTGTTTTATCCTTGCATTAATAAGAATCAATGCAGTCCCATCAATTAATCACACCAGAAAAGAACGAAAATAAAATGTACGTATATGCCATCCGCATTCGCCACTGGGTCCCGTCATCACCCGTTAGGTTACTTAACTAACGACAGAGCGGGGACTGGGCTAGCGTGGGTGCAAAACATATACAACATCTACTAGTATATATAAATATATATATATAACATTCGTCCCAGGCATGATAAAAAGCAATATCACAGAAACATCACAGAAACAACACAGAATGGTGGATAATCTGGAGCCCCGAGTTTCACTTGAGCCGCAAGTGAGACCCGACGTTCCCTGTCGTGTGGATAGCCTGTGCAATGAATCCTAGATCCCTACGAGCGCGGCAAGTTACCCGCCAAAACCAGAAGCGAGGCAGCCCCCTTTAACAATGTGAATGGGCCACCCGGCACTTCTCGGAATCCGGTAACTTGAGCACCCCTCCTGGGTCACCTATACGCCCTACGAGTGCGGCGAATAGCCCGCCAATTCTAGAGTAAGGTCTCCTCCGTCCCAACGCCATGAGATGCGGACCAGTTGTCCTCTAGAACTCGGCTATTCGTGCACTCCACCGCGGGGTAATCCTAGTACAGAAAATAAAATAATATACAAGGGTGACATCGACCTCAGCCCGGTCGTGCCCCAAAAGAATAATATACAAACTGGCAGTGACGGCAGTCCACATGTCGGACGCTCGCCCCGCAATATCAAATGTTCAAATGAAATTAAACTGTACTAACATTGCACCATAGCTATCCACCACGACGATCCAACCAACATCACAGCACATCACAGAACATCAACGTGAATGTCACGTTCGCAAACCCGTCTAAAAGACATATAGCAGTTAGACGGGTTTACCGATCAAATGACATTCACGGTCGTAGATTATAATGTATGTACTGTCAAACGCACACTTAAAATAACGATCGACTAAGTTCCATATTGGCCCCAATAGCAAAACAACACTTCACTGAAACCTGGGCCAAAACAGAATATCACAAAAATCACAATTTCACATCAGGGGGCTACAGGAAATATTTTGAAGCCCGTCGCCACTAAATGGCCGCGGATCCGCCGCCAATGGGGGGTTAGTGCGGCGGTTCCGCGGCGCTTTAGAGGCTTCAGGGGCTCAAATTGTTTCTTTTCCCTTAGATTGTCTGCACAGATTTTTAAGCTACTCCAAATAATTTTTTGAACACTTTTGAAAAACGACAGCAAACCCAAAACTGAAATCGTTTTTTTTGTAAATTCCGTCGATCGATCCTTTAAGCACGTTTAAACAAGCTAGTAAGGGGTTTAAAGGGTGGCTCTGATACCATGAAGGGTCCCGGCAGCACCCCGGCCGTCAAAATGCGGCCAAAATGAGGAACAAAAATTTCTAAAACTGGCGCTACCGCTACCCGAATCCCGGATCGACCTTAAACCGTAAACTAGCAAACTAACTAAGAGTTAGAATGGTTATACTGATATGATCCAAGTCCTTCGGTCTTCATTCCAAGCTCCTAGCGATCCTTTGATGATGTTTGGTTGCCGGTGTTCCTCCATCTCCGATGATCCACCCGAAGGAAACGGCACAAGCTCCAGGTTCGCCAAGCGGACCAACCGACTCTCCAAGATTGCTAGTGGTGGAGAGTTGAGGTGTAGGATTGTGTCACTATATTTTTCTCTCTACCTCAAAGCTCAAATAAGCAGTGCAAGAAGAAGATGAAGGAGGTGATGAAACTTGGCATGAGCAAAAGAAATTTGGCTAAGTATTTTGTTGTGTAATGAGAGAGTGGGAGTATGCCAACCAACAAATGAAATGAATCCCACCAAAATTGTGGCCGGCCCCCCTGTCTCATTTCTATCAAAAGAAAAAAAATCATTTCCAATTTGTCAATTGCAATAAAATAATAGCAACCATGCTTTGACCCATGCCATTCACCATGTCCATGACCATGCCTCCTTTTCCACCTCATTTACAAAAAAAACAAATGAATTTCCATAAATGGAAAATCATGTAAATGAGGTGGCATCTTCTAGAAGCTATTCCGTATAAAATACGGAATACTTCCCGGTACATGTATCGAAATACACATACGCGTATTCGTACCAAAATACGAATAGCCGAGAGAGAAAACGAATAGTGAACAATAATACTAGAATACATATATATAAATACATATGTAAATTATTAAATCAAATCCTGATTTAATAATCTGGCTTAATCCTAAGCCGCTAGTATTATCAACCGTCTGATTAAAGTCTGTGCAGCAAGTGCACATATTTAATCAGACACCTGTATGTATCAACATACGCCATGTACACCATATCGCTTGAACCGTGAAAACCCTCTGTGTGGGACTCTAAAAACTCGTTAATACGCTGGCAGTGGGTTTAACCATAAGCACGTCAGCGGCACTAGCTGTACGTAACGGCTACCCAGGTATTGAGCTAAAGGGAGGCCGACGAGCAAACTCATCCTGAACCCCTACTGAGCCTGTCAGTGACAATATCCGTGCAGTCCAGTCTGTTCGTCTAAGAGTATTGCATATCGAGTCTAGGGGGTAGATAAAGTCAGACCCCTAACAACACGATATTTAGTGTCGGCATGATACTCATCATCTCCTGAGAAACTATCGATCCTGGATCGGTAATCCTCGTCTACCATGACCATGGATTTATGGTGATGGCCACCCATACACAATGCGACATCAACCCCCAACATCGGGAGAGACGAACCCCCGATGATCCGATCACTGCCTCCATGTGGCTCGGGACTGTACCCAACTAAAACCTGTTTGCACGACTTCTTTGAGCCGTGGTAGGGTAGTAATAAAAGCACAGTGGGAACTCACACGAGACAAATGACGATCTCAGGTAGACAGACTAACCTGTACACATGTCACCTGGGAACTGCTATCTGACAATAGGTATAATACCAACTAGCAGGTTCCCGGCGAGTCCGTCCAGTGTACTCATAACCCAATGAGCACCTGCATACTATCTTAGGTGAACAAACTAACACCAATGGCTTGTGAGACCTGGCCACCGCCCCTCGTCGGGGTCTCGATCAGTATACACTAGTCTACACTGGAGTATCGATGCCCGGTCTCGATACTCCTACAACTAGGGACATTTAAGGATATGCTTATAGACTCCAGCTCCCATATATGTGATCGCCATCACAATGCTGGCAGTCAAGCAAGAATCCCACGGGCTCTATCAACATGTATATGATGATAAAGACAAACCAGATAGCATACTATCATCTTGAGTAAGACTGTTTTATCGGTATAGGTCCTCACTCAATCATCATAATCATAAGTCCGCGACTATGATAATTGCCTTGAGGGCACTATAGCCAACACTTTGTCATCTCGGAAGTCCACATGAGGTACCTACAAATCAACACATATCGCAACGTTATGAAAACCAAGTCCGAGAACCGATACGGCACACGAAGTGCTCATAGGTTAGAACCTATAGCTTACGCATCCAACTACAACCAAATAACCCTCGTCGTTGACATACAAACGTCCAACGACCAAATACAATATCAAATACCAAAACCCAAGTTCAGAAATCACATAACACGAAATGCAGCAATGAAGGAAACTCCCAGATTTCACCCTAGGCCAAACTAGGGAATTTTGCATATAGGGTTGCTCTAGATATCACCTAAGGGACTCACCAACCAAAAATCATCGAATTCCACCAAAATGTGGCCGCAATTTGCGGCCACCATAAATAAATCTGCGGCCAGATTAAAGCATTAGAGGCTAGGGTTTCAGGTGTGGCTTCTAGGTTGCCTGCTTGTCTCTCTGTCATGGAAACTTATTTTATAGTGGTCTCGGGTCATCCCAGATTCCCATATACCATCCCAAATTGTCAATTAATCGATGTCGGGCAATTCTATGTTCGTGTTTTGTGTTCTAGTCTTTGGTCTTGGCTAGAAAATCATCACCTAAGTCTTGTAAACACTCACTACATCTCAATTTACCACTTATAAGTCAAGTCTCTCACTAAACATCAACTAGGAAAATTCTAAGATCACAATCCACACTAAAATGAACTCTAAACTAAACTATAAGGTTAGGAAACTAATTACAAGATGAGAAGTGGGATTTATACATCATGGGAGCAACTCAAGAAAAAACCCTAGATTCCCAAAGTCTCCAAAATCCAAACTTTAAAGGCCCATAGGGTTTAGGAAGAGGTGGGGATCATTTTTAATGAAGGTGGCATGTGGTTTTGATGAAGATTTGTAGATATTTTCATGAGATAGAGGAGGTGGAGGAAGCATGAAGATGAAGATGAAGGAGGAGTTAAGGAAATAAAATGATGAAGGAAAGAAATGAAGAAGGGTCAAGAGGGGTAGCATGCTATCCTCTCTCTCTCTCTCTCTCTCTCTCTCTCTCTTTTGAGACCATGTCCCATGTCATAACTTTTGTCCCCCCCTCTCTCCTCAATCATTTGTTCTCTTTTTCTTTTTCTCTTTATCCTTTCTCACTCACAATTAAATCATAAATGCAATGAAAACAATATGTAACAAAATGCAACATGTCATGGTGCGCTAGCCATGATTAATTAAAAATACGGATTTGGCATAATCGTGATTAGTAGTGCACTAATCGAGTTTAATTTAAACTTGTGTATAATTAATTTTAAAAATGCCTAAATCCGATAAATATATTTTTAAATGAATAAATCATTTTAATCTCCAATTATTTCCCAAATATTGGTATATATTTATACCATTTTGCGAAAACCCCAAATTCGCAAATCGAATAGTTTTCACAAAATATATTTTTTTAATATTAAATTCCAAAAATAATATTTCATATTTTTGAAATGTTATTCTTAAGTAGAGTAACGTACTATTTGTATGTTCCGCGGCATACTTATGATATGCTACTTCGCTTAAGTAGGCTTAGGATGTACATTTCTTATGCTCCGTATTTCTATTCGTTCCTATGGTTTATCATCATCGATATCGTATTGTGGTTTCCGTTACCTTAGCAACACGAGCAGAGAGAGCTGCGGCTAGAGATGCGGTCAGCACGAGCGCGTCAGGAACGAGGACCGACCAGGATGTATGCCGGTGACACACAAACGCATTGATATATTGTTTTACTAGGATTTTTCATTGACACGGGCGTTCGGGATCTGCACCAGATGATTGGGCCATTGCTAGATGTTAGTGTATATGCCCCAGGGGCCATTATTGTATCATACTAGTTTGTATATTACTTAATGGAAGCTTGGGATATTCACAGTTGTATTAACAGTCTTGCTCAACATAGTAGTATGCTACTTGGTTTATATCTATCTTAATATGTGTATATGTTTCTTTTAAGCATATCGCAAATACATATTGATAGAGCCCATAGGATCTTGCTTGATTACCAGCGTTGTGATGGCAGTCACACTAGTGGGGGCTGGGTAGTCTACAAGCACATCCTTTTTCAGGTCCCTAGTCGTAGGATTATCGAGACAGGGCATCGATACTCCGGAGTAGACTAGTGTATATGCTTCTCGTCTCAGCAGGGGAAATGGTCTGTCCCACAGCCATTAGTATGTTATACTGGATATAGTCTGCAGGTGCTCGTTGGGTTACCGGTACACCGGACATGACTCGTAGGGAACTGTTGGTTGGTATTATACCCGTCGTCAGTTAACAGTTCCCAGGTGACATGAGTATAGCATAGTCCATAGACTTGACACTGCTGCTTCGCCTCGAGTGTGTTCCCACTGTTCTTAGATTGCTACCCTACCATGGCTCAAAGGAGTTGTGCAAACAGGTAGCAGTTGGGTGCAGTCCCGAAGCACTTGGAGGCAGTGGCGGTTAGATAGGATTTGTCTCTCCCGGTATTGGTTGTTGATATCGCACTGTGTTTGGAGAGCCATTACGCAAAGTCCCTGGCCAGGGCAAGCGAGATTTACTGATAGGTTTTCCAGTAGCTTCTCAAGGTGTAATGGGCTTCACTCTGACACGACTTATACCGCTTTTAGGGGACTGATGCTTGCTGCCCCTATGCCCGATATGCGATAGTCTTAGGCGAACAGACCGGACTGTACGGAGATTGTCACATCAGGCTCAGTAGGAGTTCGGATGGGTTTCCTCATCGACCTTCTTATCGACATCTACCTGTTGGATATAGTGCCCTCAGAGTCAATTATTGGATCGCAGGTACGTGATTGCAATGATTGCGGAGGACCTATACCGGTAGGACAGTCTTACTCGAGATGATAGTATGCTATCTGCTTTGCCTTTATCAGTCGTGTACAGGTTCAGGTGACTGATCACTGTTACACTTTGATAGAGCCCTTAGGATCTTGCTTTACTACCAACAGTATGATGGCGATCATATACGTGAGAGTTGGGTGGTTTATAAGCATATCCTTAATTTTGGTCCCTAGTCGTGGGAGTTTCGAGACAGGGCATCGATACTCCGGAGTAGACTAGTGTATACAGTCGAGACCCCGATGAGGGGCGGTGGCCGGTCTCACAAGCCACTGGTGTCAGTTGGATCACCTAAGATGTATACAGGTGCTCATTGGGTTATGAGTACACCGGACAGGACTTGCCGGGAACTGCTAGTTGGTACTATACCTATCGTCAGATAGCAGTTCCCTGGTGACATGTGTACAGGTTAGTTCATCGACCTGAGATCGTCATTTGTCTCGTGTGAGTTCCCACTGTGCTTTGATTTCTACCCTACCACGGCTCAAAGGAGTCGTGCAAACAGATAGTTTTTGGGTACAGTCCCGAGCCACATGGAGGCACGTGAGCAGATCGGCAGGGGATTCGTCTCTCTCGGTATTGGGGGTGAGATCGTGCTGTGTCTAGGAGAGCCATTACACAATGCCCACGGCCATGGCAGGAGATTTACTGGTAGGTACTCCAGTAGT
Organism: Agapanthus africanus; assembly: GCA_030015575.1. Taxonomy (NCBI): domain Eukaryota; kingdom Viridiplantae; phylum Streptophyta; class Magnoliopsida; order Asparagales; family Amaryllidaceae; genus Agapanthus; species Agapanthus africanus. Next base: position 171,449,281 of record CM057340.1, on the reverse strand, counting down.
ATCTCAGGGTATTATTGGGCTACTCTCCGACATGACTTATACTACTATTGGGGGTTTGACGTTACCAGCCCCCTAGGCAGATATGTGATACTCATAGGAGAACGGACCGGACTGTATATACATTGTCACTGTTAGGCTCAGTAGGGTTTCCGGATGAGTTCGCTCATCGGCCTCCCTTGAGGTCAGTCCATGGGCAGCCGTTACGCACAGCTAGTGCCGCTGACGGTTTGTGGTTAAACCCACTGCCAGGGTACTGACGAGTCATTAGAGTCCCCCACAGACTATTTCCCAAGTTCGGGCGAAATGTTGTAGAGGCCGTATGGTTTTATGGCAGGGTTCGGAAAATGCACGTGCGTTTACGCACGTGTCATATTTCGGGCAGATAATACTGGTGGGCTTTGGTTTAAGCCGGATCTGAGTATTATATTGAGTAGATATAATATCTTTGTCTCAGTTGTATTTGTATTTGGTCGTAATACAAATGCGGGTATATTTATACAGTTACGGGGTTGTCCTGAAATTCGTTTCAGGATCGCTTTTTGGAAGTTGCCAGTTTCCAGTTTTCTATCAGCCGTATTTAACATTCGGTTAAATACGGATTTATCTTTTCTTTGGATAAGTGTGGATGCTTCTAGAAGGTTCTAGAAGAGGTGATTAGGCTTGTGACTCATTTGTTCATTAATGGTGATTTAATGGTGCATTTATTGTGTTCATACTTTGTGTTCATACATGACTCATTCTTTCATGATAAGCTTCATTCTTATTGTCACCAATTTGTTCCTACCCTCACCTCCCACTTCCTATAAGTGTGGCCGGCCCCTTCCTCTCTCTCACACTTGATTGATTCATTTTGGTTAAAAGATTATGATAGTTTGTGGTGTATGGAAATTTCATAGGTTCTTTCATTCCATCACCCGATTCGAGTGGCAACTTCATTAACCGTTCGTCCATAGTTTTGGACGTAACGAGACAAAGTATTCTACTCATTCTCTACATCAATCTTGGTCGTCTCTTTTAGCAAACTTGACGACCGAGTTGCCTCGAGTCAGAGGCGCGATCCCGTTTAAAAAATCGTTGACGTGGTGCCACCTGGACGAGCAGATCGGAATCGGCGAGATCGGAGCAACCGCAACGGAGCGTGGGATGATGGTTAAAGAACGAAGGACTTGGATCATTCGGTATAACCTTTCTACACTCTTTACAGTTTGTTAGTTTAACAATAATGGTAGATCCGGGTTGTAGTATACGATAGCGCCAGTTAAAAGTTTTTGTTCCGCATTTGGCGTCTGTAGATGGCCGGGGCGCTACTGTAGACTTACAGTGGTATCGGAGCCTCACCATTTTGCTTTACTAACTTGTGCTAACGCGTTTAAAATATCGATCGGACCGAATATCAAAAACCACAATTTTCAAGTTCTGAGTTTCTGTCGATTTTAAAAGGGTTCTAAAATTAATTTTACATATCACAGAAAATTCAGCAGGGTTTTCTAAGAACACCGTACAAATTTGGTCACGTGACCTTACTAGACCGCCGCGGAAACGCGGTCAAACCTAGGGTTTGACCGTGCATCCGTGTCCCGTCTGTAAGATCTGTGCTCCAAATTTGCACAGTGACTTTTTGAGTGGAAATTGTGGTTTTTGGGATATATGTTTTGGGCCCAGATTTTGTTTCTGTACAGCAGATGTTCGTGGGGCCCACTTCGTGTTTTTTAGTCGATCGAAATTTAAACATGTTAGTTTACAGTACTTACATTATATCTCCGACCGTGAATGTCATTTGATCGGTAAACCGCGTCTGATTGCTATAGTTCTTTTAGACGGGTTTGCGAACGTGACATTCGCGTTGATGTTCTGTGTTGTGTTGTGATGTTGCGGATTTGTCGTGGTGGATAGCAGTGTGCAATGGTAGTGCAGTTTGGATTTGTTTGTACATTTGATATTGCGGGGCGAGCGTCCAACATGTGGACTGCCGTCACTGTCTGTTTGTATAATATTCTTTTGGGGCACGACCGGGTTGAGGTCGATGTACCTGTTGTACATATTTTTCATTTCTGTACTTGGTTTTATCCCGCGACGGGATGCATGGATAGCCGGGTTCTGGATGGCAACGGGTCCGCATTTCATGGCTTTGAGAGGCAGAGGGGCCTCACTCTAGAATTGGCAGACTATTCGCCGCACTCGTAGGGGGTACAGGTTGACCCAAGGAGGGGTGCTCAAGTTACCGGATTCCGTGAAGTGCAGGGTGGTCCATTCACTTTGCTGTAGGGGGCTGCCTCGCTTCAGGTTTGGCGGGTAACTTGCCGCACCCGTAGGGGTCTAGGTTTCATTGCACAGGCTATCTACACGACCAGGGGAATGTCGGGTTTCAGCAGCGGCGCTATGAAACTCGGGGATCCCAGATTATCTGTATTGTTCTGTGATGCTTATTACTTTTCTGTAATGTTGCATATTATCACGCCTGGAGCGATTATTGTATATTGGTATATATACTATTAGATGTTGTATATGTTTTACACCCGCGCTAGTCCAGTCCTCGCTCTGTCGTTAGTTAAGTAACCTAACGGGTGATGACAGGACCCAGTGACGTATGCGGATGGCATATACGTACATTTTATTTTTCGTTCTTTTCTGGTGTGATTAATTGATGGGACTGCGTTGATTCTGATCAATGCAAAGGAAAACAAATCTATTTGGAGTTGTTGGAACAATTTTAAAAGAGTTATTACAAAGACATTTCCTTTTGTTTTGCATAGCGGTATTCAGTTGCAATATCCTGCACCTCATTCGACGAGGCAAGGGCCGATATCCCTTCACCGGGAATGACCCCTTGGGCAGAAGTTTGCGTCAGGGTAATAACTTCACTATAGTCGATTACAAGTTGCTTTGCATCGCGGTATTCAGTGGAATATCCTGCATCTCATTCCACGAGGAAAGAGCCGAGATCCCTTCACCGGGAGTGACCTCTTTAGCAAAAGGTTTTCGCCACTATATTTTTATAAAAAGCTATCAGGTTCCTTCAGCGATATCAAGTTCTCTACGTTAAAGGTTTTTCACCAAAAACCAGCCGTAGCCCTCCGTCATTTCTTTTGGGTATTCAGTAGTATTCAAGCTATGTATTTTGACCTAACGCCAAGGCATAGTGCTTGGTAGCTGCTGGGTATTCATTTGTTGCATAGATAGATGAGTTGGTTTGGGACAGTCGTTCTGCCATTTTGACCTAACGCCAAGGGCATGTACGGGTGGGTTCAAATTGACAAGATAGTGACGGGTAGAACTTGGCATGTGACTTATGACATTTTGACCTAACGCCAAGGTCATAAGAGCATGGGGAAAAAATCATATCGGGAGTTTCTAAAGAAACTGAAACTTGCCAAGTATGCGCATACCTTCTGGAGTATGAGTAACGTGAGTGGATTTCGTCACGTTATCATGCGATGAGAGTTGGATCCCGATTCCCACTGATGAGTTGGTTTACTCTTCGGGTGATCCCGATTGATTCTTCTTTTAGGTTTGGAGGAGAATTTGACAGTATAGTGGGAGGTTTCCTGATTAGATAAAGTGATAACCATTCTGATCTAAGTTAAGAGTGCACGCAGAGTGTTTCTTTTCTCTCTCTCTGGCAGTGACCATTGACCGACCCTAGACTATGACTCAGTGACCAAGTTAATCGAACTTTCTTAAAATACTGGCTTTTGGATTGTCCGAGTTGCATAAGTCATTGCCACTCCTTCTTTTACCCTTTGAATTTCTCAGAACACCCCGTATTACTACGGACATCCACTTCCATTGGATAGATTCATCGTATGGTTATATACGAACTCGAAGGGACTTCTTCGAGGATGGATCCAGGTTCAGGAGAAATAGAATTGGTTTATTCAGTTGTCTTTTATTATCACCTTCTCTCAGGTTGCGAGGGCTCCTTAGTTTAGGAGAGTACACCTATTACGCTTATTGGATAGTCTTCTTCCAAACCATAGGCAGGTGCCAAAAGGTAGGGAATGAAGAAAACCAATTAGCCTAAGTAGGGTGTGCAGAAGGTAATATGTAACGACAAAATAAAGGGTTTAGAAAGAGGGCAAAGTAAATTGCGACTGCTATCATTCACGACCAAACCGCATACGTCATCGCCACTCCTATTTCACCTTTGCTTTTTTCCCCAGTTCGGGAGAAATAGAATAAGGTATTATTCAGTTGTCTTTTATCATCACCTTCTCTCAAGTTGCGAGTACTCCTTGGTTTAGGAGGGTACACCTATTATGCTTACTGGATAGTCTTCTTCCAAACCATAGGCTGGTGCCGAACGGTAGGGAAGGAAGAAAACCATTTAACCTAACGATGGTGTACAGAAGGTTATGACTAAAGACAAATAAAGGGATTTGGAGAGATGGCAATAAAATATACGGTTGAAGTCATGAATTGGATTATGGAAGAGGCATTGCTAGGAATACCAGGATACCCCTACGAAACATTTTCATGTTTCAGTGCATTGTTAAAACAAAACTGTTTTCCCGATTAGATACTTACTCCAGGGTATGTATTTACCAGGTATGATTCTCATATCTGTATGGTTTTACAGATGATGAGTGGGAGTAAGTTATTGGGAATTAGGTAATTATCCTCATTATATCGGAATTCGTTGTAATTGGTGATATTTGAGGAAATCGCCAGGGTACAGTTTTGAACCTACGACGCACAGGTTTTGAGTTATTCAACTCAGCGGATTTATACAGAGTATTGTATGTTGTCCAGTGTCGTTCAGGACAAAGGGGTAGGTCCTCGTACTATGTTCTATTTACTTTTGACTTATCTAGTTTTTAGACAAGTGTTTCGTAGAAATACAAGGTCTAAGTTTTGAGAAGTTGTGGGTATAAGAATAAAGTAGAGAACCAGGTGTCACAAGTATCGGGATTCTTCAAAGAGATCGAAGATGTAGATTCTTATGATTGGTATTCAGATGATAGTAGTGGTTTTGAGAAACGTGTTTCTCTTTCAGGTTACTCATAATTGGATGGATTCCTAAGTTGAGTAATGCTGATTAGCTTCTTTCCATTAAGTTGATATGCACTGGAGACAGCTGCATGATTTGAATCTTGTTCCAATTAAATAAGTGCCAAAGTTTCTATATTGGATATAGAATGGTTCATACCTTAACGATGTTAAGGTACGGGGAGTTGTCCGGCTTATGCTTAAAACCAGACTCTGGATAACTCAGGGCACGTTTCTGTAATGGCTGTTTGTGGGTTGGCCCTGGCTATGACGAGGGTTGACTTTCTACCATTTAGAAGATCAATAGTGATATTGTTCTTGACTCGCCACAGTTTTAGTAAAATGGATTTTTTAAGAAAACAGTAGTGGGAGTATGGTTGAACTGGAAGTGATTCCAGAACCACAAAAGATTACGGAAAATTTAATAGGACCTAAAGATTCAATCAGGTTTGACATTCTAATAGCCACTCCGCAGATATGGTGGGTAACCTCAGACACCCGAGAGGTACTCCGGTAGCCTCAAGGACGGTGACAGGAAGGTTCTTATCTACCAAGACTTGACACTACTGTTGTTCCAGGCTATGAGACCCGGCAGGAGGATAAGTATAGCGTCGTTCTAAACTCGCTTTAGAAGTACACGTATATATTATTCTGCCAGAGGGTTGTCGTAGTCAGTTGGAGCAGCGGAAGCATAGTGGGCAAATAGCTTATGTCTATTTATAGATTTGAGCAGATATAGAGGAAATAGATCATCTATTTTTGATGTGACAGTCATGGGTTTGACTTCATCAGAATAGGGGATGGATATGTTAAGAAGGTAGTAGGGTGTAATGTCATGGTATTTGGATGACATACACAGAGTAGGAAGTAAAATTCCTATACTACGATCGGTTGTACTGGTCGTCACACAGTTGTTTCTCCAGACAGGATATAGATATAATATCTGACATTCTGGTTTCTAGATCTATGGTTTTAGATCTAGATTTGGGTAGTTTCCCAATGTAGGTACTTTGACAGTATTCTAATAGTTTTTAGAATAGATGACTCCTGGCATGGTGGTGTACCTGCAGGTGATGGAGTCACCCTCTCTAAAGGTATCTTACAGACTAAAGGGGATAGGGATGCGCATGATTGGCAGATCACTTGCTTAGGCAATTGAGTCAATCGTGAGATGTCAAGTACCACACCAGATGTTGTTTTTGCACTAGATGCGATAAGTTTATATTAATCCAATCCTAGAGAAACATAAGGAGGCAGTTTTAGAACATAAGTGGATGTTCTACGGATTTGATGATGGCAGCCTCCTTCGGGAGACGGTTATCATTCCAGGCTTCAAAGGTGACATGGTTGACAGAGTGATTGTCAGAGTTATAGTTCTCCCTCTGACGAGGGACAGTATTATGGACAGGTGGTCCAAGAGGATACTGTGGGAGGCTTGGTGCTGGATACTGATTAGGTTCAGTGATCGATACAGTCTAAGAAGTTTGGATTTGGAGTTCATTTATGAACTAGGTCCCATCAGATATCCAGACATATTCTAAGACAGGTATTACTCAATTCGGGAGATGGCTATCTCCGCGAATTTGAGATTAAGAGAGATGTAGAAAGAAACATCAGGGCGGATCCACTCACTGAGGCTATTTCTCGAACACAATAGTTTTACAAACGGGCTTTGTGAAACTGATTAGTAGAGGAGTTGGATGTTCGGTTTCACACGGGCTGTGAGTAGTCGACATCGTAATAATTAGCCTTAAGTGCAAGTGGGAGATTGTTGGATATAGTGCCCTCAGAGTCAATTATTGGATCGCAGGTACGTGATTGCAATGATTGCGGAGGACCTATACCGGTAGGACAGTCTTACTCGAGATGATAGTATACTATCTGGTTTGCCTTTATCAGTAGTGTACAGGTTCAGGTGACCGATCACTGTTACACTTTGATAGAGCCCTTAGGATCTTGCTTTACTACCAACAGTATGATGGCGATCATATACGTGAGAGTTGGGTGGTTTATAAGCATATCCTTAATTTTGGTCCCTAGTCGTGGGAGTTTCGAGACAGGGCATCGATACTCCGGAGTAGACTAGTGTATACAGTCGAGACCCCGACGAGGGGCGGTGGCCGGTCTCACAAGCCACTGGTGTCAGTTGGATCACCTAAGATGTATACAGGTGCTCATTGGGTTATGAGTACACCGAACAGGACTCGCCGGGAATCTGCTAGTTAGTACTATACCTATCGTCAGATAGCAGTTCCCTGGTGACATGTGTACAGGTTAGTTTATCGACCTGAGGTCGTCATTTGTCTCGTGTGAGTTCCCACTGTGCTTTGATTTCTACCCTACCACGGCTTAAAGGAGTCGTGCAAACAGGTAGTTTTTGGGTACAGTCCCGAGCCACATGGAGGCACTTGAGCGGATCGGCAGGGGATTCGTCTCTCCCGGTATTGGGGGTGAGATCATGCTGTGTCTAGGAGAGCCATTACACAAAGCCCATGGCCATGGCAGGAGATTTACTGGTAGGTACTCCAGTAGTATCTCAGGGTGTTATTGGGCTACTCTCCGACACGACTTATACTGCTATTGGGGGTCTGACGTTACCAGCCCATTAGGCAGATATGCGATACTTATAGGCGAATGGACCGGACTGTATATACATTGTCACTGTTAGGCTCAGTAGGGTTTCCGGATGAGTTTGCTCATCGGCCTCCCTTGAGGTCAGTCCATGGGCAGCCGTTACGCACAGCTAGTGCCGCTGATGGCTTGTGGTTAAACCCACTGCCAGGGTACTGACGAGTCATTAGAGTCCCCCACAGACTGTTTCCCAAGTTCGGGCGAAACGTTGTAGAGGCCGTAAGGTTTTATGGCAGGGTTCGGAAAATGCACGTGCGTTTACGCACGTGTCATATTTCGGGCAGATAATACTGGTGGGCTTTGGTTTAAGCCGGATTCGAGTATTATATTGAGTAGATATAATATCTTTGTTTCATTTGCATTTGTATTCGATCGTAATACAAATGCGGGTATATTTATACAGTTACGGGGTTGTCCTGAAATTCGTTTCAGGATCGCTTTTTGGAACTTGCCAGTTTTCAGTTTTTTATCAGCCGTATTTAACATTCGGTTAAATACGGATTTATCTTTTCTTTGGATAAGTGTGGATGCTTCTAGTAGGTTCTAGAAGAGGTGATTAGGCTTGTGACTCATTTGTTCATTAATGGTGCTTTAATGGTGCATTTATTGTGTTCATACTTTGTGTTCATACATGACTCATTCTTTCATGATAAGCTTCATTCTTATTGTCACCAATTTGCTCCTACCCTCACCTCCCTCTTCCTATAAGTGTGGCCGGCCCCCTCCTCTCTCTCACACTTGATTGATTCATTTTGGTTAAAAGATTATGATAGTTTGTGGGGTATGGAAATTTCATAGGTTCTTTCATTCCATCACCCGATTCGAGTGGCAACTTCATTAACCGTTCGTCCATAGCTTTGGACGTAACGAGACAAAGTATTCTACTCATTCTCTACATCAATCTTGGTCGTCTCTTTTAGCAAACTTGACGACCGAGTTGCCTTGAGTCAGAGGCGGGAGCCCGTTTAAAGAATCGTTGACGTGGTGCCACCTGGACGAGCAGATCGGAGATCGACGAGATTGGAGCAGCCGCAACGGAGCGTGGGAAGATGGTTAAAGAACGAAGGACTCGGATCGTTCGGTATAACCTTTCTACTCCCTTTACAGTTTTTTAGTTTAGCAATAATGGTAGATCCGGGTTGTAGTATACGATAGTGCCAGTTAAAAGTTTTTGTTCCGCATTTGGCGTCTGTAGACGGCCGGGGCACTACCGTAGACTTACACTACCTGGGGACCGTTATGTACTGCTAGTACCGCTTGCGGCCTGTGGTTAAACCCACTGCCAGTGTAGTGTCGAGTCTTTAGAGTCCCACACAGAGAGTTTCCCTGCTTCAGGCGAAACGATATAGAGGTCGTATGGTTTTACGACAGGGTTCGGACATATACGTGTACTTGTGCACGTATGATGTTCGGACAGATTATACTAGCGGGCTTTAGCTTAAGCCAGATTCTAGTATTCGATTATTGGATTTATGCAGTCTCAGTATATCCGTGTTTTTCTTAAATACGGATGGGATGGGCATTCTTGTAATTAGTCGAGAAGCTTCTAGAAGAAATGTGACTCATTTAGTTTTAATTCATTTGTGAATTAAACTTAATGAGGTGGAGAGCTAATGTATTATTATCATTAATTGCACCATGACTCATGAGATGATTCATCTCAAGAATTAAATGAAGCATGGATGATATTTTTGCAAGATATTTTGTGCAAGATATTTTTTATGCTTCATATTATTTAAAGTGAGAAGGGTTCAATTCATAATTAAAACAAACCACCGCGGAACAGCGGACGATCCAAGCGATCCGCCGCGGATCCGCGGCCGAGTTGACACCGAGTCAACCCAAATTTGCTCAGTTATTCTTCACTGTTGATGTTGTGTTTTCTGGGATGTTTTGTTTCTGCTCAGGTTTTATGTGCACAGAGAATTGTTTGGAGTAGATTCATATGTTTTGCTTGATCGAAATTCTAAGAAGTTTGGCTAACTGGATTATATCTGTGTTGTGTTTAATGTGTTCGTAAACCACCCCTAATTTCTAGTATGTCGGTTAGCAGGGGGTTGCACATTTCTGTAATGGTTACTTTATGTTTGTGGATATGAACTTGTTGGATTGTCGTGAATGGAAAGCCGGGGATGTGAGACGAGTGTTTCTTTCATTCAAATGTAAATTGTAATTTGTTGTAATATTCTTTTGCGGGGCACATCCGGGTTGAGGTTGTAGCCACCGTTGTATTATTTCATTTACTGTTTTCTGCTCCTAGGATAGACCCAAGGAGAGGTGCACAAACTACCGGGTACTTTGAAGTGCTTAGTGGCCTACTCACGTCGTTAAGGGAGACCGCTTCACTTCGGGTACTTGGCGGGTAGTTTGCCGTACCCGTAGGGGTCTAGGGTGGGGTTTGGCTATTCATCGCAACTGTGTAATCCGTCTTTCATTACAGGCTCAAAAGAAATGCGGATTGCTTGTATATCCAATATGTTCATATGTGATATGGAATGCCTATTATTGCGTCTGACGATTGTACAATATCTATATATGATATCTGGTAGGCGTTGCTTATGTTTTGCATCCGCGTTAGCCCAGCCCCCGCTCTGTCGTTAGTTAAGTAACCTAACGGGTGAATGATGGGGCCCAGTGGCGAATACGGATGGCATAAGCAGACGTTGTATTTTCGTTGTTTTCTACAATGATAGGTTAATTGATGGGACGCATTATTTTAATGCAAAGAAAATAAACCAAAGTTGAATCGTTGGAACAGTTTAAAAGAAACCACTCGGTTATTTTAAAACAGAAGATTTTTTAATTGCGGAGCTTAAACCACTCCTTTTAAAAGCTATCAGGTTCCTTCGATCATATCAAGTTCACTACGTTCACGGTTTTGCCAAAACCATTCGTAGCCCTCTATCATTTCATTTGGGTATTCAGTAGTATTCAAGCTATGTATTTTAACCAACGCCAAGGCATAGTGTTTGGTAGCTGCTAGGTATTCATCTGTTGCATAGATAGATGAGTTGGTTTGGGACAGTCGTACTGCCATTTGGCCAACGTCAGGGGTATGTATGGGTGGGTTCAAATTAATAAGATAATGATCGGTAGAACTTGACATGTGACTTATGACATTTTGATCAACACCAAGGTCATAAGAGCATGGGGCAAAAATACACATCGGGAGTTTCTAAAGAAACTGAAACTTGCTAGAGTTGCATACCATTTGGAGTGTGATAATTTTGGTAGGATTCCTTCAGCTTCATCACACGATGATATTTGGATCCCGATCCTACTGTGAATATAAGCTACTCATCGGGAGATTCTTTCACTCAACGATCAATGCTATAAACCAAGTAGTTGTTAAGAAAGGTGTCAGCGGGGCTACGCCCCCAGGGAAAAGAGGTTATTTAATTAAGGAACTTCGCGAAAGCGTCGTAAAACCTCCCTCGAAGTACCGACACCGGCCTGGCTGAACGGTTAAGCAAGTATTGTACGGTGAGAATAGTCCTGACTAGTTCTTCTTTTTTGGTTTGAGGAAGGATTCGAGAAACAGTGGGAGCTATCCTGTTTAGATAAACTAAAAACCACTCTAAACTTGCAAGCGCATCATGTAGGGTTCCTAGGCACCCCAAGGAGGTCTCACAAGGCATCAACCATGCCAATTTCAAAAATTACGGTGCCGAGAAACCCTAGTGTATGGATCGTTGGCTAGAATTCTAGGCGAAAAGGAAACTAGTTTACTTCTAAACTAAAAGAACGGATATACAACCTTTGTAGATCCGGTCCTCCACCTCCACGGCTCCGTGATGAAGTCCTCTCCGCTGTCCAAATCAAGATCCGGGCTCTAGCGTCGGCTTCATCGGAGTAGAAGCGGGCTAGGTCATCGACGACGTGCCGAAGATGATCTACGTCGAGGCATTGCTAGATCAAGCTCCACCTTCACCAAGCCATGAAAACTTGTGAAGGAAACACCCTATACTACTTGGAAAGAGGTAGAGGATGAAGAAATAGGAAGTGGGTATACTTTAGAATTGGATTTCTCACTCATTTCCATCAATCACCATTGATGGAGCTTGCTTTCTTCACTTGAAGAAAGGAAGAAGAAGAAGAATAATGTTGTGATAAGAATTATTTAAAATGAAAAGAATAATCCATTCTTATCATAAGTGAACCATGGTTAGTTGTAGAGAGTGAACTAGGGTTAGTGGAGTGGTTAGGGTTAAGCATGAGACAAAATGGTGACAAAGTCAAAGTGTTCATGAAACTTCATGAACAAAACAAAAATTGCCACCATTTTCTCATTTGCTTATTCTTTTTCCAAAAAAGAAAAAGATTAATATATAAATAAGGAAATCATAAACCCTAATCATCTACTTAACTATAGTTTGATACTTTACACTTAACCAAAAAGCATGTATCATCAAACATGATACAATCAAGTGCACAAAATCATATCGCATATGGAATGCGCACACCCGAGTGAGAAAATCCATTCAAAGTGAACCGATACTAGTTAATGCAAAGTAATATATCAAATATATAATTATGCATTAAATCACTAAATCAACACTTGATTCAATGATCCGGTCATGTCGCACATAACCGACTGGTATCATCAGTAACAACTTATCGAATCAACACTTGATCCGATAACCCGGCTATATCGCATATAACCAATCAATGTCACATCGCGAGAATGTAATACGGTATCACATACACGCATTATTCTCGGTCCCGCACATATCTCATATGCGCTCCTATTTCGTTTCGCTTGAGCCAGGAAACCTCTGTGTAGGACTCTAAAGACTCGTCAATACGCCGGCAGCAGGTGATGATCATATCAAGCACCCACAAGCCGCAAGCGGTCTGCTAAACATAACGGCCACCCGGGTATTGAGCGATCTGATGATCGACGAGCAAGCCCGCTCACACTCCAGTGAATCCAACCAGTAACACTACCGTACAGTCCGGTCTGATCGTCTGATATGTCGCATATCTCGCCTAGGGGTGGTAAACGTCAGACCCCAATAGCTCGATAAGTCGTGTCGATATGAGGTCTATAACAATTCGAGAAACTACTGGTAACACTTACCAGTAAATCTCAGCAACCCTGGCCAGGGATTTCCTGTTATAGCCAATCGAACACAGTGCAACATCAACCCCCTATACCGGGAGAGACGAATCCCCTCCTATCGCTCATTGCCTCCATGTGACTCGGGACTGTACCCAAAAACCACCGTTTTGCACGCCCTCTTGGACGTGGTAAGATGGAAATCAAAGCACAGTGGGAACCACACGAGACTCTATGACGATCTCGGGTCAACAGACTACTCTGTACCAGTGTCACCAGAGAACTGCCATCTGACGTGAGGTATAATACCATCTGGGAGTTCTCGGCGAGTCCGTCCAGTGTACCCAGTCTCCACTGAGCACCTGTATATCATCTCTGATGTCAAACACCAATGGATATGGGATCATCCATCGCCCATCTATATGGGTCGAGAAGGTATACGCTAGTCTACTCTGGTATATCGATGCCCCGTCTCGATACACCCACGACTAGGGACTTTGAAGTATGTACTTATAGACTACCATGTCCCCACTAGTATGATCCGCATCATAGTCCAGGTAGTCAAGCACACATCCTAAGGACTTTACCAACATGTAACAGAGAGACAATCAGTGTACACGTTAAGGTAAAGAGCAACCAGATAGCATACTATCATGTCGAGCAAGAAAGTCCTCCCTATATATGTCCAAGCATCCACTACAATATACATCCTATGTATAGTAATGGCCTCTAGGGCATACATATAACTAACAATCTCTCACTTGCACTAGGGCCATCTGTAGCAGTGGTTGTAGTATCTCATACTCAACCATCCCATAAAAGTCTCTCTCTGGGAAAAGGCCTTTGTGAGTGGATCCGCTGTGTTGTCCTCTGAGTCTACTCTCCAAACCTCGATCCCCTTGGAGATCAGCCATCTCCATGATCAAGTGATACTGCCTTAGAATATGTCTGGATTACTGATGGGACCTGCGTTCATTGGCATAAGCCACAACTCCATTGTCACACAATGGGAGGAACACAGTTCATCTCATGAACCAATATACACCCAAACAGCCTCTTTGGTAGCATCTTAAGTAGCGATGTATCCAGCCTTTATCGTCTAGTGTGTCACGGTATCTTGTTTGGAACTCTTCCAACATACCGTCCCTTTACTGAGGGTAAAGACAATGCCTGTGACTGACATTCAGTCGTCTTTATCACTCTGGAACTATTCCAGTGATTCTCCCCAGGGTCGATTGATACCATCTCACTACAGCTAGTGAGTATCCTAACATCCATTTAGATCTATCTCATAGATCCAAAATCCAGGATTTAGGAGGTATCACTTTGATCCTATATGGAGAATTATGGTGATAAGCGGAGATTGATCGAGTGTAGCATAGGAAACTCCTTCCCTATCAAGAGTATGTCATCCACGTACTCTACGAGGATCGTGACCATACTCCCTACTACCTTTTTGTTCATACAAGGTTCATCTACCATTTTGATGATGTCAAACTCTTTTACTACCACATCAAAACAGATGTTCCATCTCCACGATGCCTGCTTTATCACATAAAACATCTTGCACACGTTTCCGCTGCTCCCACTGTCTACGAGGCACTCTGGCTGTGTACTTATAGACGTTCTTTTCTAAAACATCATTTAGAAAAGCTGTCATGACACCCAACCACCAGATATCACAGTCATGGTATGTCGCCGTGACAAGTAGGATCTGGATGGACTTAAGCATAGCTACTTGAAAAGGTTTCATCATTATCCACACCTGGTCAATGATGCAAACTTTTAACAAGTCTAGCTTTGAAAGTCTTAACTTTTCCATGTACACCAAGTAATCTTCTCAAGATATACTTGCTCCTGATGGGAATTTAACCCTTCAGATATAGCAACCAAAGTCCATACTTTGTTGGTGTATAAGGATTCCATCTCAGATCACTAAGCATCCAGCCATTCTTACAGAGTCCCACTCCTGATGGCCAGCTCGAAACTAGTTGGGTCATCATCTCATGATGCAATCCTCGCTCCCACTGTCATAGAGAAACAGAAGTATCTCTCAGGTGGGTGAGGAACTCTACTAGATCGGCGGAGACGCCGAGATTCGTTGGTAACTATTGAATCCTTTGGTTCTTTCAAATTATCTGCTGTAATTTGTATAGCTGGAACCTTTCCAGTTCTACATTACAGACTTTGCCTCGAGCTTGTCCGGATTTTGCTTTCAGACATAGGCCGGTCAACCCCAAATCTTAACTAGCTTGAGACATGTGTTCTTCCCTTTCCATATCACATATGAAATGGTAGGCGACTGATTTGATTTGAACCCTATTCAATAGGTATGCAGCTTCTCAAGTGCATAACTCCCAAAAGGAAATAGGTAACTCAGTAGTACTCATCATAGAGCACACCATATCAAATAGGGTATGATTGCTCTGCCCCGATATACCATCGTGCTATGGTGTATAGGAGGAGTAATGCTGAGAGAGAATCTCATTCTCCTTTAGAATAGTCCAGGAATTCCGTGCTCAAGTATTCTCCTCCTTGATCTCATCAAAGGACATAATACTTATACCCGTATTGGTTCTCTACTTCTAACTTATATTCTGTGAATATCTCAAAAGGTTCGGACTTGTGTTTCAACAGGAACATAGGTCTGAATCTCGAAAGATCATCAGAGAATGTAATGAAGTAAAAAGAACCGGTCTTGGTATGTGTAGACAAGGGACCTACATACATCAACATGTATCATCCCAAGAGTTCACTAACTCTTCCTCTGTTTCCACTAAACAGAGCTGGTGTCATTATATCTTTGTGACATGACTGGCAAGTTTCACAAGATGTAGATTTAAACTGATTTAAATATGCATCTACATGTAACTTCAGCTAGTCGGGTCGCATTGATATGACCTAGTCTGCAATGCCTCAAGAAGGATTCGTTCATTTCTGAACTCTTCCTCTTGTGTGTGTTCCGTATACTAAGAACTGTAGTTTGATTTAGAACATTAATGCTTTTAGATAACGTGCCTGAACCGATCAACTTTTGATATAGGAAATGTTCAAAACATTATCCAACTATACAAAATTTTATCATTTCTTTACTAATAAAGAGATAGATATGATTTTGTATATCAGGTTCGGTATCTAATAACATTTGTTCAGAATCAATGTATTCATAATACAGGGTGACAGTGACCAACAGACTTGGCTGCAACACTTGCCCCATTTTCTACCTCATGAAACTTATCACCCGTTCTCAATTCTCTACCCTTCTGTAGCCCTATGTAACTTATTACATATGTGGGATCCTGATCCGGTATCACATACCCAGGACGTAAAGGATACTGAGAAACAGTTCTGTATAATGAACACACCCGAAGATGATGCATCAGCATGCACTTTCTTCGTTTGGGCGGCACGGGAAATCTGGTATTCCCCAATTTCCTGCTCTGTCTTATAACAATTATAAGTTGGAGCGGGACCAACGTTCCCCAGCTCAGTATAACAAGCGGGTTCGGTCAATAATCCGTATTATTATCTTGATTAAGGCGTGATATGGTCGCTACCTGGAGAGAGAGAGAAGAAAACACTCAGCGTGCGCTCTTGCAAGAATAGATTGGTTATTATTTTATCTAATCAGGATGGCTCCCACTGCTTTTTATCAAATCTTCCTTCAAACCCTAAAAGGAAAGACTAGCCGGGATTAATTACACACTACAAGTTCTCCAATCTTTCAGCCAGGCCAGTGTCGGTACTTTGAGGGAGGTCCCCCGTGCTTTCGCACGAACCTAATTAATGTAAACCTCGTTTTCCCAGAGGCGTAACCTCGTTAACACCTTTCTAGACACCTACTTGATCGGCTAATTGTAATATGTGAAACTCTCCCAGGAGTAACTCTTACTCGCAGCGGGTATCGGGATCCAACTATCTCATAGAAGGTATGCAATCTCATTGCAAATTTCAACACTTGAAATTCCCGATAATATTTTGCCCCTAGCGTCCTATGACCTTGACAGAGGTCAACAAACCATAGGCTGCTAGTCAAGTTCAACCCGTCATTTCCTGATTGAAGTAAACCCACCCGCACGACCCTTGACAGAGGTCAACAAGGTCGCACGACTACCCTAAATCAATCACATCATATGCTTATGCAGATAAGCACTAATCAGCTACCGCACACTACGCCTTGACAGAGGTCAACAAACGCAGCACGAATACTAACCAGTACATATCTGAAATGACGGAGGGCTACGACAGGTTTTTCTAAAAACCTATTGCGTAATGAACTTGATATCATTGTAGAATCAAATGATTTTGAAAAGGAGTGTTTTTGAGGCTTTTCTAGTTTTGCTAAAGGAGTCACTCCCGGTGAAGGGATCGTCGGTCCTTTCCTCGTCGAATGAGGTGCGGGATATATCATATATATCACTGTGCAAAGCAAAAACTCTTAAAAGCAATCAATGTTAGTGTATATGCCCTAGAGGCCATTACTGTATCATACTAGTTTGTATATTACTTAATGGATGCTTGGGATATTCACCTTGTATATACAATCTTGCTCAAAATAGTAGTATGCTACTTGGTTTGTTTCTACTTCAATGTGTACTCGTGTTTATTTCAGTATATCACTTATACGCATTAGTGGAGCCCTTAGGATCTTTGCTTGATTACCAGCGATGTGATGGCCGTCACACTAGTGGGGGCTGGGTAATCTATAAGCACATCCTTATTCAGGTCCCTGGTCGCAGGACTATCGAGACAGGGCATCGATACTCCGGAGTAGACCAGCGCATGCGCTTCTCATCCCAGTGTGGGAGACGGTCTGTCCCACAGCCGTCAGTACGTCGTACTTGAGATAGTATGCGGGTGCTCGTTAGGTTACGGGTACACTGGATAGGACTCGTCGGGAACTGACTAGTTGGTATTATACCTATCGTCAGTTATCAGTTCCCAGGTGACATGAGTACAGCTTAGTCCGCTGACTTGACACTGTCACTTCGCCTCGGGTGTGTTCCCACTGTACTTTGATCACTACCCTACCACGGCTCAAAGGAGTCGTGCAAACAGGTGGTAGTTGGGTGCAGTCCCGAAGCACTTGGAGGCAGTGACGGTTAGACAGGATTCGTCTCTCCCGGTATTGGGGGTTGACATCGCGCTGTGTCTAGGAGAGCCATTACACGAGTAGTCCCTGGCCAGGGCAAACGAGATATACTGGTAGGTTTCCAGTGTTATCTCAGGGTGTATTGGGCTTCACTCCGGCACGACTTGTACCGCTATTGGGGGACTGACGTTTACCGCCCCCTAGGCCCGCCATGCGATGTATCAGACGAACAGACCGGACTGTACGGAGAATGTCACGCTCAGGCTCAGTAGGAGTTCAGATGGGTTTCGCCTCGTCGGTCTTCTTGTCGGCATTACCTGGGGACCGTTACGCACAGCTAGTGCCGCTTGCGGTCTGTGGTTAAACCCACTGCCAGCGTAGTGTTGAGTCTTTAGAGTCCCACACAGAAAGCTTTTCGCCTTTAGGCAAAAGAGTAGAGGTCGCATGGTATTGCGACAGGTCGCATGGTTTTGCGACAGGGTTCGGTCACATCCGTGCACTTGTGCACGTACAGTGTCCGGACAGTTTACACTAGCGGGCTTTGGTTTAAGCCAGATCCTAGTGTACCTTATGGGATTGGATTTATCCAGTTTGCATTCGTGTTCCTCGGAACGCGGATGCGGGTGTGTATGCACAGTTGACAGGGAGGCAGAGGCAGCGGATTCTCATTAGGGTTGTTGACAGTTGACCGTTGACTTTTTGACTTTATGCTCAACCCTAATGAGAATATGATATGTGATTAACTATTATATTAATTAAGTATTATGGTGATATGGTTGTTGACTTGTTGACTTTTGTTGACTTGTTGACTTTGGTGACTTGTTGACTTTTGTTGACTTGTTGACCGGTTGACTAGGCTTGACTAGTTGACCATCATGATAACCATGGTTATCATTTCATGCCAAAGACTTTTTCTTGCTTGTTCATTTGAGTAAAATGAGTGCATGACATGATAAGGTTATGGTTACTTCAACCATCACATAAGACTTTTGTTGATATGATGAGTTATCATTGCTTTGGATTATGAGAGGGTGAGAGACAAAATACTTGCTCATTCTTTCTTGCTCATTCTCTCTCTTGTTCTTGAGCTCTCCTCTTGCTCTCATCCTCAACCTCTTGCTCCCTCTCTTGATCTATGGTTCTCTTGTCTCATGAGTTGAGAATCAAGAACCATAGATAAAATCCCATTCTAAATCATCTCTACTCATTCTAGTTCACTAGGTTTAGCAAACCAAGTGAACTAGTTTCTTCAAAGAACGAAGAAGGAGCTAAAGGTTGGAGCTTTCAAGTGGATCTATCTTCGGCGTACGGAGACAACGAGAAGGAGCCATCGAACCACCATCGGAGCTTGAAGAGAAGGAGTTCAAGTTTAGGTATAACCATCTTCATCCGAGTAGCTAACTCTCTTTAGCATAGTTTGCTAGTTTTAGTTTAGACAACGATCCCGACCATAGTTTAGTCCATGTTGCCTCTTGCGATAAAAATTCGTTTTTTATACCGTTTCCGCCTCCCCGTAAGAACCGGGGGTCGCAATATGGACTTACAGTGGTATCAGAGCCTAACTAAACTTAAACTAGCTTGGTAGTGAAGTGTAACGAAGTTCGGAACCGGAAAAATCCAAAAACCAAACTTTACAAAAACCTGAGTTTCTGTTGAAATATTTTCTGGTCAAAATGAAAAACTTTATACTTGTAAATTCGGCTCTGGGTTTTGTGTGAACACCCAAGAAAAACGATACAGTGACTCGTCTAAACTGCCGCCCTTCCGCCGCGTGAGCCTTCTTAGCCGCCGCGGAACCGCCGCGAGTTGTTGTCTTCTCTGCATCGTTTTTCGTGCAGTGTGTTTGTGTGTTGGTTTTGGGATTTTTAAAATATATTATATGTGCCCAGATTGTCCAGAAAAGAAATTTCCTTTTGGGGTCCTATAATTCCGTATTTTTTTCCGAACTTCACTGCACTTTGACTATGATGGTTATATCTGTGATGCTTGCATGTATTGAACGTCGGCTAATCGCTATAAGTCGATTAGTCGGGGTTATACATGATCTGTAATGTGCTGGAATGTGTATATGAATGTGTTGGACTGTCGCGGGTGAATAGCCGGGGTGGATGTGAGATGAGCTTTTGTTTTTCTTTCATTCATTGTAAATGTAAATTGATGTAATAATATTATTTGTTTGGCCGCACAACCGGGTCGGGGTTGTAGCCGTCATTGTATAATTCTTTTTACTGTTTTTGCTCCTAGGATAGACCCATGGAGGGGTGCACAAACTACCGAGTACTTGGCGGGTAGTTTGCCGCACCCGTAGGGGTCTTGGGTGGGGTATTTGGCTATTCACCGCGACCGTATTATCCGCTTTTCGTTTCAGGCTCGAAAGGATTGCGGATTGCTAGTATATCCAATGCATTCATCTGTGATCTGTAATGTCTATCATTGCTTACTATTTAGGCGTTGCTTATATTTTACAGACGCGCTAGCCCAGCCCCCGCTCTGTCGTTAGTTAAGTAACCTAACGGGTAATGACGGGGCCCAGTGGCGAATGCGAATGGCATAAGCGTATGTCATATTTTGGTTGTTTTCTGCAATGGTAGGGTTAAATGATGGGACGCATTAAAAGTACTAATGCAAGAATATCACGCATTAAAAGAACTAATGCAAGATAATAAACCAAGTTAAAGTCGTTGGAACACTTTCGAAAAACCACTCGGTTCTTTTCAAAATAACTTTTAAATGCGGAGCTTGAGCCACTCCTTCTAAAAGCTATCTCGTTCCATCGATTAAATCAAGTTCACTACGTTCACGGTTTCGCCAAAACCATTCGTAGCCCTCCGTCGTTTCGTATGAATATTCAATAAGTATTCAAGCTGTGTTTGTTGACCTTCGTCAAAGCATAGTGATTGGTAGCTATTGGGTATTCATATGTAGCATAGATAGATGCGTTGGTTTGGGACATTCGCATTACCTTGTTGACCTTCGTCAAGGGTACATACGGGTGGATTCAAATTAACCTGGATAATGACGGGCAGAACTTGACATGTGACTTATGATTTGTTGACCTTCGTCAAGGTCATAAGAGCATGGGGCAAAAAAATCCACATCGGGAGTTTCATAAGTACTGAAACTTGCTAGATTTGCATACCATTTGGAGTGTGATGATTCTGGTAGGATTCCTTCAGTTTCGTCACGCGATGATATTTGGATCCCGATCCTACTGTTAGTATATGCTACTCCTCGGGAAATTTCTCACTTAACGATCAATGCTATAAACCTAGTAGGTGCCTAGAAAGGTGTTAGCGGGGCTACGCCCCCAGGGAAAAGAGGTTCTCTAATTAAGGAACTTCGCGAAAGCGTTGGAAAACCTCCCTCGAAGTACCGACACCGGCCTGGCTGAACGGTTAAGCAAGTATTGTACGGTGGGATTGATCCTGACTAATTCTTCCTTTATGGTTTGAGGAGGGATTCGAGAAACAGTGGGAGCCATCCTGTTTAGACAAACTAAAAACCACTCTAAACTTGCAAGAGCATCATGCTGAGTGTTTCTTCTTCTCTCTCCTAATTGCAGCGACCAATCAACATGACTGGACTTAAGTTACTCCTAGATAAAAACAAACTGACAGGGCCAAACTACAAAGATTGGCTCAGGAATGTCAAGATAGCAATCACTTATGACAAGCTGGGGTATCTTCTTACCACCAAAGCTCCCCCTGTCCCTGGTCCAACTTCCAGCGTCGCGGATAAGGAAATCCGTAAGACTTGGGAGATTGATAGCGCGAAGGCCAAATGCCTCCTGCTTGCCTCGATGGACAACGAACATCAGAGGAGGCATGAGAATATGGACATGGAGTCCATATTGCTCCATACAAAAGAACTGTATGGAGAGCAATCATGTATCGCAAGATACGAAGCGTCGAAAAAGTTATTTTCGACAAGAATGGCCGTCGGATCATCAGTAGCCGAGCATGTGCTAAAGATGATCGGCTTCATTGAGGAACTCGCTGACCTAGGGATCACATTGGAGAGTGAGCTATATACGGATATAGTTCTCCAGTCCCTTCCTTCCACTTACGCCCAGTTTATACTGAACTTCAACCTACAAGAAAAAGAGGTTGAACTATCAGAGCTCCTCAACATGCTGAGGAGCGCAGAGGGCACCCTACAGAAAGGTAGGGAAACATCCACTTTGTTTGTAGGAGGATCATCTTCTTCTAGGTCCAAGGCGAAAGCCAAGGGAAAGAAGAAGAAGGCCCCCGCCAAACCAAGGGGCGGTGTTGGTAAAGTGGATACGAAGGGAAAAGGCAAAGCAACAAAGATAGCGGGGAAGCTTGTGGATAAGGAAGAATGCTTCTATTGTCATAAGAAAGGACACTGGAAGAATGATTGCAGGGCCTGGAAGGCCAGAACACAGGAATTGAAGCAGGTTGCAGCTTCAGCTTCAGGTGTGTATGTTATTGAAAACTGTCTTTCAATAAACTCTACTTCCTGGGTATTGGATACCGGATCAGGATCTCATATCTGTAATTCTTTGCAGGCGTTGAGAAACCGTAGTGTTTTGAAGGCAGGTGACATGACCCTCAAAGTTGCGAACGGAGCTAGCATGGATGCTAAAGCCGTGGGGGACTATCACCTGGGAATGTCAGATGGACATGTTTTGGTTTTGCGTAATTGCTTTTTTGTACCCAACGCAACTTGTAATATCATTTCTGTATCTTTAGTTTCTAAAGAAGGTTATGAATTTGCGTTTGTAAGTAATGTTGTAAACATTCACCTTAATCAAGTTTTGATTGGGTCAGGTACATTGAGTAATGGTATATACGTGTTAAACCAACCACAGATTTTCAACGTCCAGAATACACACAAAAGAAAGTCTCCGGAAATGAATCAGACTTTCTTATGGCATTGTAGATTGGGTCACATCAATGAGAGAAGGTTGACTAAGTTACATACAGAAGGATATTTGAATGCGTTCGAATATCAATCGTATGCCACTTGTCAATCTTGTCTCAAAGGAAAGATGACAAAGACTCCGTTTACTGGACAAGGAGTAAGAGCGAGCGAGCTCTTAGGACTCGTACACAGTGACGTGTGCGGTCCAATGTCTACACATGCCCGAAGCGGACATTCTTACTTCATTACTTTTACGGATGACTTCTCAAGGTACGGTTATGTCTTCTTAATGAAACATAAGTCCGAGGCCTTTGGAAAATTCCAGGAGTATAAGAATGAAGTAGAGAAACAGACCGGCAAAAGTATTAAGATTCTAAGATCGGATCGAGGTGGAGAATACTTAAGTGCCGAATTCCTGAATTACTTAAAAGAGAATGGTATTCTCTCTCAGCTTACTCCTCCATACACTCCGCAACATAACGGTGTATCGGAGAGACGGAACCGAACCCTATTGGATATGGTTCGGTCCATGATGAGTGACGCTGAGTTACCGCGATCATTCTGGGGATATGCACTAGAAGCAGCTGCGTATCTCTTGAACAAGGCTCCTACCAAGACTGTGCCCACCACCCCATATGAGATGTGGACTGGGAAGAAACCCTGTCTTAATTATCTTAAGGTATGGGGATGTCCAGCTTTTGTAAAAAAGCAGCATGCGGACAAGCTTGAGGCACGTTCAGTACAGTGTAAGTTTGTGGGATACCCAAGGAACTCCAGGGGGTATCTTTTCTATTCCGCTGAGGAACAAAAGGTTTTTGTTTCTCAGCATGCCCGCTTCTTGGAAACTGAGTGTTTGGAAACCCAGATAAGTGGGAACACAATAGAACTGGAAGAAATTCCAGAACCACAGACTGTTACTGAAAGCTTAGTGGAACCAGAGGGTTCAACAGAACAGGACATTCCTACGCCGCTCCGCAGGAGTAGTAGGCAGTCTCATCCGCCCGAGAGATACTGCGGTTTTCTCATAGACGGGGATAGAGAGGATTGCATCATAGATTATGATGAGCCTACTAGCTTCCAGCAGGCCGTTCAGAGCGTTGACTCAGTGAAATGGCTGGATGCAATGCGGACCGAAATGGAGTCCATGTACACCAACAAGGTATGGACGTTGGACATTGCTCCAGACGGGGTAAAACCCGTAGGATGCAAGTGGATCTTCAAAAGGAAGATTGGTGTAGATGGACAGGTTGAGACCTATAAAGCTAGGCTGGTAGCAAAGGGTTTTCGTCAAAGACCTGGCTTGGACTACGACGAAACCTTTTCTCCAGTAGCCATGCTGAAATCCATTCGGATCCTTCTTGCCATTGCTGCCTTCCACGATTATGAGATTTGGCAGATGGACGTAAAAACCGCTTTTCTAAATGGAAATTTAGAGGAGTGTGTCTATATGGATCAGCCAGAGGGTTTCATTCAGAGTGGGAGCAGCGGAAAGGTGTGCAAGTTGCTTAAGTCCATCTATGGACTAAAGCAGGCATCGCGGAGTTGGAACATCTGTTTTGATGAGACGGTCAAGGAATTTGGCTTTATCAAAAATCCAGATGAACCATGCATCTATAGTAGATTTGTAGCGAGAACTGTAGTATTCCTCGTTTTATACGTGGATGACATTCTCTTAATAGGAAATGATATTCCTATGCTACAATCTGTCAAGGGGTTCTTGTCACAAAGGTTCTCCATGAAAGACCTGGGTGATGCCTCATACATCCTGGGGATCCGGATCCATCGTGATAGATCCAAGAGGATATTGGGACTTTCTCAGTCCAGGTACATCGACACCGTACTGAAAAGATTCAGTATGGAAGATTCCAAGCGCGGTAACCTACCGGCTTGTCACGGGATCACCCTCTCTAAAGAGATGTCTCCCAAGACTGATTTGGAGAGGGATCGCATGTCTATTATACCCTACGCTTCTGCGGTAGGCTCTATAATGTATGCGATGTTGTGTACCAGACCGGATGTAGCTTATGCACTGAGTGTAGTAAGCCGGTATCAGTCAAACCCTGGGGAGAAACATTGGATAGCGGTAAAGAACATTCTCAAGTACCTGAGGAGGACTAAGGAGATGTTTTTGGTGTATGGCGGAAAAGACCTCCAGATTGAGGCCTTTGCTGACTCCAGCTTCCAGAGTGACAAGGATGATTCCAAGTCCATGTCGGGTTTTGTCTTTACCCTCAATGGAGGGGCGGTGTGTTGGAAGAGTTCCAAACAGGAAACCGTTGCAGACTCGACTATGGAAGCGGAATACATCGCTGCATCTGATGCCGCAAAAGAAGCTGTCTGGATAAGGAAGTTCTTAAAGGAACTTCAGGTGGTTCCGTCCATTGTTGACCCAGTACCTCTGTATTGCGACAACAACGGGGCTATAGCTTTAGCAAAGGAACCCAGGTCCCATCAAAGATCCAGGCACATCTTGAGGCGGTATCACCTGATCAGGGAGATCGTGGATCGTAAGGAGATCGAGGTTCGGAGAGTTGCTTCAGAAGACAACACTGCAGATCCATTCACCAAGGCCCTGCCCCAGACTCAGTTCGAGCGGCTGATCGAGATGATTGGTCTTCGATACGCCAGTACATGGCCTTAGTGCAAGTGGGAGATTGTTAGTGTATATGCCCTAGAGGCCATTACTGTATCATACTAGTTTGTATATTACTTAATGGATGCTTGGGATATTCACCTTGTATATACAATCTTGCTCAAAATAGTAGTATGCTACTTGGTTTGTTTCTACTTCAATGTGTACTCGTGTTTATTTCAGTATATCACTTATACGCATTAGTGGAGCCCTTAGGATCTTTGCTTGATTACCAGCGATGTGATGGCCGTCACACTAGTGGGGGCTGGGTAATCTATAAGCACATCCTTATTCAGGTCCCTGGTCGCAGGACTATCGAGACAGGGCATCGATACTCCGGAGTAGACCAGCGCATGCGCTTCTCATCCCAGTGTGGGAGACGGTCTGTCCCACAGCCGTCAGTACGTCGTACTTGAGATAGTATGCGGGTGCTCGTTAGGTTACGGGTACACTGGACAGGACTCGTCGGGAACTGACTAGTTGGTATTATACCTATCGTCAGTTATCAGTTCCCAGGTGACATGAGTACAGCTTAGTCCGCTGACTTGACACTGTCACTTCGCCTCGGGTGTGTTCCCACTGTACTTTGATCACTACCCTACCACGGCTCAAAGGAGTCGTGCAAACAGGTGGTAGTTGGGTGCAGTCCCGAAGCACTTGGAGGCAGTGACGGTTAGACAGGATTCGTCTCTCCCGGTATTGGGGGTTGACATCGCGCTGTGTCTAGGAGAGCCATTACACGAGTAGTCCCTGGCCAGGGCAAACGAGATATACTGGTAGGTTTCCAGTGTTATCTCAGGGTGTATTGGGCTTCACTCCGGCACGACTTGTACCGCTATTGGGGGACTGACGTTTACCGCCCCCTAGGCCCGCCATGCGATGTATCAGACGAACAGACCGGACTGTACGGAGAATGTCACGCTCAGGCTCAGTAGGAGTTCAGATGGGTTTCGCCTCGTCGGTCTTCTTGTCGGCATTACCTGGGGACCATTACGCACAGCTAGTGCCGCTTGCGGTCTGTGGTTAAACCCACTGCCAGCGTAGTGTTGAGTCTTTAGAGTCCCACACAGAAAGCTTTTCGCCTTTAGGCAAAAGAGTAGAGGTCGCATGGTATTGCGACAGGTCGCATGGTTTTGCGACAGGGTTCGGTCACATCCGTGCACTTGTGCACGTACAGTGTCCGGACAGTTTACACTAGCGGGCTTTGGTTTAAGCCAGATCCTAGTGTACCTTATGGGATTGGATTTATCCAGTTTGCATTCGTGTTCCTCGGAACGCGGATGCGGGTGTGTATGCACAGTTGACAGGGAGGCAGAGGCAGCGGATTCTCATTAGGGTTGTTGACAGTTGACCGTTGACTTTTTGACTTTATGCTCAACCCTAATGAGAATATGATATGTGATTAACTATTATATTAATTAAGTATTATGGTGATATGGTTGTTGACTTGTTGACTTTTGTTGACTTGTTGACTTTGGTGACTTGTTGACTTTTGTTGACTTGTTGACCGGTTGACTAGGCTTGACTAGTTGACCATCATGATAACCATGGTTATCATTTCATGCCAAAGACTTTTTCTTGCTTGTTCATTTGAGTAAAATAAGTGCATGACATGATAAGGTTATGGTTACTTCAACCATCACATAAGACTTTTGTTGATATGATGAGTTATCATTGCTTTGGATTATGAGAGGGTGAGAGACAAAATACTTGCTCATTCTTTCTTGCTCATTCTCTCTCTTGTTCTTGAGCTCTCCTCTTGCTCTCATCCTCAACCTCTTGCTCCCTCTCTTGATCTATGGTTCTCTTGTCTCATGAGTTGAGAATCAAGAACCATAGATAAAATCCCATTCTAAATCATCTCTACTCATTCTAGTTCACTAGGTTTAGCAAACCAAGTGAACTAGTTTCTTCAAAGAACGAAGAAGGAGCTAAAGGTTGGAGCTTTCAAGTGGATCTATCTTCGGCGTACGGAGACAACGAGAAGGAGCCATCGAACCACCATCGGAGCTTGAAGAGAAGGAGTTCAAGTTTAGGTATAACCATCTTCATCCGAGTAGCTAACTCTCTTTAGCATAGTTTGCTAGTTTTAGTTTAGACAACGATCCCGACCATAGTTTAGTCCATGTTGCCTCTTGCGATAAAAATTCGTTTTTTATACCGTTTCCGCCTCCCCTTAAGAACCGGGGGTCGCAATATGGACTTACAATCAAAAGACAAAACGAGTGTGTAGCATCTTCCAGTTATTGCTAAAGGAGTCACTCCCGGTGAAGGGATCTCGGTCCTTTCCTCATCGAATAAGGTGCAGGATATATCACATATACCGCTGTGCAAAGCAAGAACTGTAGCTACCTGTTTTATTTTGAAATTCGATTCTACAACATCTTAGGTTTCTTTTATTTCATTAATCACATTAATGAAGTCCCATCATTTAAGTACCTAAACATCACAGATAAATACGACGTACACTTATGCCATCCGCATTCGCCTCGATGTCCCCTCGTGCACCGTTAGGTTAGGTAACTAACGGCAGAGCGGGGCAGGGCTAGCGCGGGTGTAAAACATAAGTAACATCTATATAATATATCATATATACTATATACTGTATCTATCACAGAACATCACATGATCACATCACAGATATCGCAGCAGAAGAAACATATGAAACATTGGATATACTAGGACGTCCGTGTTTTCAATACGAGCCAGTATAAAACACGGATTCCACGGTCGTGATGAATAGCCAAACCCACACCCCTAGACCCCTACGAGAGCGGCAAGCAACCCTACCAATTCTAGAGTTAGGAGACCCGGACTCGACTCCTCGAGTTGGTCTCCTACTGGACTCCAGAACCCGGTTACTTGTGCTCCCCTCCTTGGGTCTATCCTAGTGCGGAAAAGTAAATAATATACAAACGGTGACAACTTCCGCAACCTGGAAGTGCCCCAATAAAAGAATATTACATACAAGTTTTTACATGAATGAAAATGAAAAACACTCATCTCACATAAAAAACCCCGGCTATTCAAACACGACGATCCAATATAACATATCCAGCAACACATAACATCACATGTCATCATCGTAAGTAAATATGCGCATCCCAATTGTCGTTGACATATAGCAACGAAACCGGCGATATCACATATTACACTTACGGTCACAGAAAAGAAAGTGTAAAACTACAACAGTTGGAATCCGCAACCACCTCAGACATCGCATGCCTGACCAAATGAATTCCTTAGACATCGCATGCCTAACAATTATAAACCCCGCATTTTAGTCTCATTATCGAAAACACTTTTCAATATCAAGTCGGGCAATTCAACAAGATTCCCGACATTCTGATCGAATACTCGTCGCAAACTTTAGTAGGCGGCTGCACCCCCGATACCGACGACAAAGTGCACCAAGGCGGAACACCGCTACCGCGAGCACCCGAACGGATGCTTTCGGCGACGGGGTTCTCCTACAGTCACTTGGTCGGGGCTATAGAGTGAGGCTGTCTATTAAGTTTACCCGGCGAGTATCCGCATACGCTACGTGATTGCGACGGACTTTTGATCACATCAAAATTCCGTGGCAACCGATCAAGTGAGACTAAAGTGCTATGTTTATAACATTCATTCAGTTATCTCATAACTTATTGTGAATTCCAATTATTGTATCCCATTCCGGATAAATAGAAAATGTCAAACTTTCCGATCGAACAATCGAACACCCAAGTTTTCCCGGTACAGATCAACACATGAAACAAGTCTAACAACATTCAGTGCGTGCCTCAGTACCAACGGTCCAGCCGTAGAAGGGTCAAGCCAACGCCTCACATGTGGCACGCCGTACTGCCCCAAACCCGAAGGTTCAAAGATCAGTTCAAGACGGTCACATAATCGAGTTAAGGTTTATTGTCTTCTAGAGGGTCCATCGCGTTACTTGCACTACTTAGAACGTCGTTAAACTACGGAAAAATCCAACACTTGGAAATTTCCCGACAGGGGAAAAATTGGGTATTTATATCCGGTCGAACTTTTTAACATATTCTAAAAATTATCCGGAAAAACACAAAGACGAAATTTGATACTCCGATCGAAACACCGAATCCCCAAAACAACCCCAGAAAATTCAACTCTTGAATAAATATTAAAAATTCCCAGAAAATCCAGCACTATCTATTAGGAGTTACTGTGTAAGATTCGCTGAACAATGATGCCGTACGGCCGCGGATCCGCCGCACTAGCCTTGCTCGTGCCGCGGAAACGCGGCAGTTTGATGGAGTTAGGATCACGAATTTCACAGTACCTCTTAAATTCACCTGCTGATTTTTCTGCATATTTTTAATGTTGAAAAACTCACTGTTTTCAAAAATGTACAGAGAGCATGGAAATTTTGGACTTTCGGGTTCGATCGGACTTCAAACTCCGTCTAGACTTCGCCTAAGGCTCTAGCTAGGCTCTGATACCACTGTAGGGTTCCTAGGCACCCCAAGGAGGTCTCACAAGGCATCAACCATGCCAATTTCAAAAATTACGGTGCCGAGAAACCCTAGTGTATGGATCGTTGGCTAGAATTCTAGGCGAAAAGGAAACTAGTTTACATCTAAACTAAAAGAACGGATATACAACCTTTGTAGATCCGGTCCTCCACCTCCACGGCTCCGTGATGAAGTCCTCTCCGCTGTCCAAATCAAGATCCGGGCTCTAGCGTCGGCTTCATCGGAGTAGAAGCGGGCTAGGTCATCGACGACGTGCCGAAGATGATCTACGTCGAGGCATCGCTAGATCAAGCTCCACCTTCACCAAGCCATGAAAACTTGTGAAGGAAACACCCTATACTACTTGGCAAGAGGTAGAGGATGATGAAATAGGAAGTGGGTAGACTTTAAAATTGTATTTCTCACTCATTTCCATCAATCACCATTGATGGAGCTTGCTTTCTTCACTTGAAGAAAGGAAGAAGAAGAAGAATAATTTTATGATAAGAATTATTTAAAATGAAAAGAATAATCCAATCTTATCATAAGTGAACCATGGTTAGTTGTAGAGAGTGAACTAGGGTTAGTGGAGTGGTTAGGGTTAAGCATGAGACAAAATGGTGACAAAGTCAAAGTGTTCATGAAACTTCATGAACAAAACAAAAATTGCCACCATTTTCTCATTTGCTTATTCTTTTTCCAAAAAAGAAAAAGATTAATATATAAATAAGGAAATCATAAACCCTAATCATCCACTTAACTATAGTTTGATACTTTACACTTAACCAAAAAGCATGTATCATCAAACATGATACAATCAAGTGCACAAAATCATATCGCATATGGAATGCGCACACCCGAGTGAGAAAATCCATTCAAAGTGAACCGATACTAGTTAATGCAAAGTAATATATCAAATATATAATTATGCATTAAATCACTAAATCAACACTTGATTCAATGATCCGGTCATGTCGCACATAACCGACTGGTATCATCAGTAACAACTTATCGAATCAACACTTGATCCGATAACCCGGCTATATCGCATATAACCGATCAATGTCACATCGCGAGAATGTAATACGGTATCACATACACGCATTATTCTCGGTCCCGCACATATCTCATATGCGCTCCTATTTCGTTTCGCTTGAGCCAGGAAACCTCTGTGTAGGACTCTAAAGACTCGTCAATACGCCGGCAGCAGGTGATGATCATATCAAGCACCCACAAGCCGCAAGCGGTCTGCTAAACGTAACGGCCACCCGGGTATTGAGCGATCTGAAGATCGACGAGCAAGCCCGCTCACACTCCAGTGAATCCAACCAGTAACACTACCATACAGTCCGGTCTGATCGTCTGATATGTCGCATATCTCGCCTAGGGGTGGTAAACGTCAGACCCCAATAGCTCGATAAGTCGTGTCGATATGAGGTCTATAACAATTCGAGAAACTACTGGTAACACTTACCAGTAAATCTCAGCAACCCTGGCCAGGGATTTCCTGTTATAGCCAATCGAACACAGCGCAACATCAACCCCCTATACCGGGAGAGACGAATCCCCTCCTATCGCTCATTGCCTCCATGTGACTCGGGACTGTACCCAAAAACCACCGTTTTGCACGCCCTCTTGGACGTGGTAAGATGGAAATCAAAGCACAGTGGGAACCACACGAGACTCTATGACGATCTCGGGTCAACAGACTACTCTGTACCAGTGTCACCAGAGAACTGCCATCTGACGTGAGGTATAATACCATCTGGGAGTTCTCGGCGAGTCCGTCCAGTGTACCCAGTCTCCACTGAGCACCTGTATATCATCTCTGATGTCAAACACCAATGGATATGGGATCATCCATCGCCCATCTATATGGGTCGAGAAGGTATACGCTAGTCTACTCTGGTATATCGATGCCCCGTCTCGATACACCCACGACTAGGGACTTTGAAGGATGTACTTATAGACTACCATGTCCCCACTAGTATGATCCGCATCATAGTCCAGGTAGTCAAGCACACATCCTAAGGGCTTTACCAACATGTAACAGAGAGACAATCAGTCTACACGTTAAGGTAAAGAGCAACCAGATAGCATACTATCATGTCGAGCAAGAAAGTCCTCCCTATATATGTCCAAGCATCCACTACAATATACATCCTATGTATAGTAATGGCCTCTAGGGCATACATATAACTAACACATCATGCTAAAGTGTTTCCTTTCTCTCCTAATTGCAGCGACCCAGAACATGACAGGCCTTAAGTTATTATTAGATAAAAATATTTTGACAGGGCCAAACTATAAAGATTGGTTCCGCAATGTCAAGATGGAAATTACCTATGACAAATTGGGGGTATGTCCTTACTACTAAGGCCCCTGTCGTCCCAGGTCCTGAATCCAGTGTCGCGGATAAGGAAATCCGCAAGACCTGAGAGTTAGACTGCGCGAAGGCCAAATGCATCGTGCTTGCCTCTTTGAATAATGAACATCAGAGGAGGCACGAGAATATGGATCTAGAATCCATATTTCTCCACACCAAGGAACTGTTTGGAGAGCAATCTCGTATAGCTAGATACGAGACCTCGAAGAACTTGTTTCAGTCGAGGATGGCCGCCGGATCATCTGTAGGGGAACATGTCCTTAAGATGATTCGCTATATTGAAGAGCTCGCAGACTTCGGGACAACATTAGAGAACGAGCTGTATACAGACTTGATTCTCCAGTCCCTTCCTTCCACCTACGCCCAGTTTATCTTGAATTTCAACATTCAAGGTAAAGAAGTTGAACTTCCAGAACTCCTTAACATGTTGAAGAGTGCAGAGGGCACCTTGCAGAAGGCAAGGGAAACACCCGCTATGTTTGTTCGTGGTGCTTCCTCTTCCAGGTCCAAGGCAAGGGCCAAAAGAAAGAAGAAGAAGGCCGCTACCAAACCAAGAGGTGGTGTTGGTAAGGTGGAAGCCATGGGAAAGGCAAAGGTTGTGGTGCCGGTAGTGGCAAAGGACGAGTGCTTCCACTGTCGTAGGAAAGGCCACTGGAAGAAAGATTGCAAAGCTTGGATTGCCAAGAACCAGGACCCGAGGCAAGTTGTGGCTTCGGCTTCAGGTATGTTTGTAATTGAAAATTGTCTGTCAATCAACTCTACTTCTTGGGTATTGGATACCGGATCAGGATCTCATGTATGCAATTCATTGCAGGCGCTGAGAAACCGTAGAGTGTTGAAGGTTGGTGATATGACCCTCCAGGTTGCTAACGGAGCTAGCGTGAATGCTGTGTCCGTAGGGGATTATCACCTTGGATTGACGAGTGGACATATTTTGTTTTTGCGCAACTGTTTTTGTGTACCTAGTTTAACGTGTAATATCATATCAGTATCGTTGTTATTAAAAGAAGGTTATGATTTCATATTTGTAAGCAATGTTGTTAACATCCACCTTAATCATAGTTTGATTGGGTCCGGTACACTAGATAACGGTATATACGTGTTAAACCAATTACAGATTTTCAATGTCTAGAACACACTAAAAAGAAAGTCTCCAGATATAAATCAGGCTTTCTTATGGCATTGTAGACTGGGTCACATCAATGAGACAAGGTTAACTAAGTTACATAGAGAAGGATATTTGGATCCGTTCGAATATCAATCTTATGCCACTTGTCAATCATGTCTCAAAGGAAAGATGACAAAGACACCATTCACAGGACATGGAGTAAGAGCGAGCGAGCTCTTAGGACTCATACACAGCGATGTATGTGGTCATATCTACATATGCAAGAAGCGGTTTTTCATATTTCATTACTTTTACGGATGATTACTCTAGGTATGGATTCATTTTCTTGATGAAACATAAATCCGAGGCCTTTGAGAAATTCCGAGAATATAAGAATGAAGTAGAAAACCAAACCGGCAAAACTATCAAGACACTGAGATCTGATCGAGGTGGTGAATACTTAAGTGCCGAGTTCCTGGGTTACCTAAAAGAGAATGGAATTCTCTCTCAACTTACTCCTCCATACACTCCACAACACAACCGTGTATCGGAAAGATGGAACCGAACCCTATTGGATATGGTACGTTCCATGATGAGTAATGCTGAGTTACCGCGATCTTTCTGGGGTTATGCACTAGAATCAGCTGCATATCTTTTGAACAAGGTTCCTACCAAGACTGTGCCTACCACACCATATCAGATGTGGAGTGGGAAGAAACCCTATCTTCAGTATCTGAAGATATGGGGATGTCCAGCTTTTGTTAAAAAGCAGCATGCGGACAAACTCGAGGCACGATCAGTACAGTGTTAGTTTGTGGGATATCCAAAGAACTCCAAGGGGTATTTTTTCTATTACGCAGAGGAACAAAAGGTTTTTGTTTCTCGTAATGCCCATTTTCTAGAACAGTAGTTTTTAGAAAAGGAAATAAGTGGGAGCGCAATAGAACTGGAAGAAATTCCAGAACCACAAACTACTACTGAAAGTTTGGTAGAGCCAGAAGTTCCAGAAGAACAGGACATTCCCGGACCCCTCCGCAAGAGTAGTAGGCTGTCTCATCCGCCTGAGAGATACTACGGTTTTCGCATAGACGGGGATAGAGAGGATTCTGTCTTTGATAATGATGAACCTACTAGCTTCCAACAGGCCATCCAGAGCGGCGACTCAGTAAGATGGCTGGATCAAATGCGGAACGAGATGGAGTCTATGTACACCAACAAAGTATGGACTTTGGACTTTGCTCCAGATGGGGTATAACCCATAGGATGCAAGTGGATCTTCAGGAAGAAGATTGGTGTAGATGGACAGGTGGAAACCTATAAGGCTAGACTTGTTGCAAAGGGTTTTCTTCAAAGACCTGGTTTGGACTATGACGAAACTTTTTCTCCAGTGGCTATGCTCAAATCCATTCGGATCCTTCTTACCATTGCTGCCTTCCATGATTATGAGATCTGGCAGATGGACGTAAAGATGACTTTTCTAAATGGTAATTTAGAAGAGTGCGTTTATATGGATCAGCCAGAAAGTTTCAATCAGAGTGGGAGCAACGGGAAAGTATGAAAGTTGCTTAAGTCCATTTATGAACTAAAGCAGGCATCGCGGAGTTGGAACATCTGTTTTGATGAAACGGTCAAAGAATATGACTTTATCAAAAATCCAGATGAACCATGTATATATAGTAAAATTGTAGCACGAACTGTCGTATTCCTCGTCTTGTATGTGGATGACATTCTCTTGATAGGAAATGACATTCCTATGCTACAATCTATCAAAGGATTCATGTCACACAGGTTCTCCATGAAAGACCTGGGTGATGCCTCTTATATTTTGGGGATCCAGATCTATCGTGATAGATCTAAGAGGATGTTGGGACTTTTGCAGTCCAGGTATATCAACACTATACTGAAAAGATTCAGTATGGAAGATTATAAGCACGGTAATTTACCGTCTTGTCACGGAATCACTCTCTCCAAAGAGATGTCTCCCAAGACTGATTTGGAAAGGGATCGCATGTCAGTTATACCCTATGCTTCTGCGGTAGGCTCTATAATGTATGCGATGTTGTGTACCAGACCAGATGTAGCATACGCACTGAGTGTAGTAAGCCGGTATCAGTCAGACCCAGGGGTGAAGCACTGGATAGAAGTAAAGAACATTCTCAAGTACCTGAGAAGGACTAAGGATATGTTCTTGGTTTATGGCAGAAAAGACCTCCAGATCGAGGCTTTTGCTGACTCCAGCTTCCAGAGTGACAAGGATGACTCCAAGTCCATGTCAGGTTATGTCTTTACCCTAAATGGAAGGGCGGTGTGCTGGAAGAGTTCCAAGCAGGACACCGTTGCTGACTCGACGATGGAAGCGGAGTATATAGCTGCTTGCGATGCCGCAAAAGAAGCAGTCTGGATGAAGAAGTTCCTAACAGAACTTCAGGTGGTTCCTACCATTGTTGATCCAATACCGCTGTATTGTGACAACAACGGTGCTATAGCTTTAGCGAAGGAACCCAGGTCCCATCAGAAGTCCAGACACATCTTAAGGCGGTATCACCTGATCAGGGAGATCATAGATCGCCCGGAGATCGAGGTCCGGAAAGTTTCTACAGAGGAGAACACTGTAGATCCATTCACAAAGGCCATATCTCAGACACAGTTCGAGAGGCTATTCGAAATGATAGGTCTTCGATATGCCAGTACATGGCCCTAGTGTAAGTGGGGGATTGTTAGTGTATATGCCCCAGGGGCTATTATTGTATCATACTAGTTTGTATATTACTTAATGGAAGCTTGGGATATTCACAGTTGTATTAACAATCTTGCTCAACATAGTAGTATGCTACTTGGTTTATATCTATCTTAATATGTGTATATGTTTCTTTTAAGCATATCGCAAATACATATTGATAGAGCCTATAGGATCTTGCTTGACTACGAGCTTTGTGATGGCAGTCACACTAGTGGGGGCTGGGTAGTCTACAAGCACATCCTTTTTCAGGTCCCTAGTCGTAGGATTATCGAGACAGGGCATCGATACTCCGGAGTAGACTAGTGTATATGCTTCTCGTCCCAGCAGGGGAAATGGTCTGTCCCAGAACCATTAGTACGTTGTACTGGAGATAGTATGCAGGTGCTCGTTGGGTTGTGGTACACCGGACAGGACTCATAGGGAACTGTTGGTTGGTATTATACCCATCGTCAGTTAACAGTTCCCAGGTGACATGAGTACAGCATAGTCCGTAGACATGATACTGCTGCTTCGCCTCGAGTGTGTTCCCACTGTTCTTAGATTGCTACCCTACCACGGATCAAAGGAGTCGTGCAAACAGGTAGCAGTTGGGTGCAGTCCCGAAGCACTTGGGGGCAGTGGAGGTTAGATAGGATTCGTCTCTCCAGGTATTGGGAGTTGATATCGCACTGTGTTTAGAGAGCCATTACGCAAAATCCCTGGCCAGGGAAAGAGAGATTTACTGGTAGGTTTTCCAGTAGCTTCTCAAGGTGTAACGGGCTTCACTCCGACACGAATTATACCGCTTTTAGGGGACTGGCACTTGCCGCCCCCTAGGCCCGATATGCGATAGTCTTAGACGAACAGACCGGACTGTACGGAGATTGTCACATCAGGCTCAGTAGGAGTTCGGATAGGTTTCCTCATCGACCTTCTTATCGACATCTACCTAGGGACCGTTACGTATAGTTAGTACCGCTTGCGGCCTGTGGTTAAACCTACTGCTAGCATAGTGTCGAGTCTTTAGAGTCCTACACAGAGAGTTTCCCTGCTTCAGGCGAAACGATATAGAGGTCGTATGGTTTTACGACAGGGTTCGGACATATACGTGTACCTGTGTACGCATGATGTTCGGACAGATTATACTAGCGAGCTTTAGTTTAAGCCAAATTCTAGTATTCGATTATTGGATTTATGCAGTTTCAGTATATCCGTGTTTTTCGTAAATACGGATGGGAGGGACGTTCTCGTAATTAGTCGAGAAGTTTCTAGAAGTAAGGTGACTCATTTAGTTTTAATTCATTTATGAATTAAATTTAATGAGGTGGAGAGCTTATGTGTTATTATCATTAATTGCACCATGACTCATGAGATGATTCATCTCAAGAATTAAATGAAGCATGGATGATATTTTTGCAAGATATTATTGATGCTTCATATTATTCAAAGTGAGAAGGGTTCAATTCATAATTAAAACAAACACACTCTCTCTCCTCAAGCTCTCCTCTTCTTCAACCTAACCCTAATCCTTTCATGTGTTAAGATCCTAAGGGTTAGAAAGACTAATAGATCCTTAATCCACTTCTATATCTTCTAAGTCACTTGGATTAACAATCCTAGCCACTTAGTTACCTCAAGTTAGAGGTTAAAGCTTGAAGAAGGAACTCTCGAGTGGATCTTCTATTACATCGAGGAGGCCGACTAGGAGGTGAATAACAGGAACAAGAAGGACTAATATCTTAAGGTATAATCATCTATCATAGTAGTTTAGCACTTCTAGATAGTTTGTTAGTTAGGGTTTAGCAAAGATCCGTAAAGTTAGTCGATGTTACCTTGAACAAAATGATTGTTTTACCTATTCCGCCTCCCCGCATCTAGTGGGGTGTGTAACGTCGGCTTACACTAGAGACCAGCCAGATTGTGAAGACTGTTGATGTACCGTCTACTCCAGATGAGGCGTTGTCTACCGTGCGAACAGATGAGCCAACTGTTGTTAAGTTGATAAGATATCGCCCCCAGACTTTTGAAGCTAATGCAACATGAGTTTATATACAGGGATATGATAGAAGGTCACTAGTCACCCTTAGATAAGTGACTAGGACAGTTTGTTCTTTTGGATGCTCCGATGCGAGGTCATTAACTTGACTAGCTTCAGCTAGAAGAGGACCTCACACAGACGTGTTGTGAGTCGATCGAGAAAGGGTGAGCAAAGGCGCATTACTCCGGTGAATTGGATGAGTTTCCGAAGAAGAAATTGGCCAGACACCTTCTACAGCATATTAGACATGCCGAGTTCGTAGCTTCGAAAAAGACTCTAGATATGAGTACAGCCAACTGGAGCACAGTCCACACAGCTACGAAAAGATGATTCCGACTTGGTCCATACTGTAGGAAAGCGGAGCAAGAAGTTTGTGCGAGAATTCCACGAGTTGTCATTCCACTCCATGGATGTTGGAGATTTACTGTGCACAAAGAGGCGTTGGATACGACCACCTTTCCAGAAGAACGTCGTGATGAGAATGCAATTGTCCTGGAATAAGAAACAGACTGAGTAAAGAGTACCAACTTCAGGGCAGTCTGGCAGAGAAGAGATTGGGAAGAGACCCTGACAGGATCTTTCCGGAGTACATCACGACAAAGACTTGAACCAGGATCGATTTATCGCGCACACTCAGTGGGCCAGAGATTGCCATCATTGACGAGATATGTTACGAGTGGCCATGTTATTGGTCAGGAGATTTTCATAGAAGCACCAGAGCGGAACTGTTTCTGTCATTACTCAGTATCGAGCTGTCTAGCCGAGGAGTCATGTAACTGGTAATCCGCAAAGAAAAACAAGGATCTAAAAGCAGAAGGCGCCAGACCGTGGGCAAGAGGCAAGTAGATATTCTTATTTTGCCAGCCTTGGATTCACTGGCATCTTTCGACATTGAAGGAAGGGCACCTCGATGGCAGTTATTATGAATTGCGCCTTGGTGATTCAGATATCATGTTTTCATCGTTTTGACAATTTGTTTCATGATTGATATTTCTTATGTGCACCACAGTTGCACTTGATTCGTAATTTCATGTATCAGTTATACGGATGTTCATTTTTGTGCATACCTATTGCACTTGATTTTGATTTCGTACATTTCGAGATATTTGATTTTGATTTCATGCATATAGTAAGCACATGATTTGACTTATGCATTCAGTGTAGTTTACACCCACTTTCAGTACTTTGATATGGTTTTGTACACGCAGATGCACATGTTTATGAGTTTATATACCGCGGTATACTTGATTTCGATTTGATGTATGTCGTATACCGTTGATTTCAATTTTGATAATCGATATTCGTTTTCATGCACCCTAGTGCACTGGATTTATGTTTTCGTGCACCTTGTGCACTTGATTGAGATTTTTGCGCACACTTGGCGCAACATATATGATTTTGTGCATGTTAGATGCACTAAATCGAGATTCTTCATGCATATTAGATGCACCTGATATTGTTGTCGTGCACGCTCGTTGCACTTGACATATGTTTTCATGCATACCCATTGCACTTGGTTTTTGGTTCTGTGCACATTCATGGTACTTGTATTGATTTCGATTTCTGTGCGCACCAGACGCACATGGTATTTTTATGTACATTATTTGAAATTGATTCCTTTCAAGCATCATGTTTTCATGATATATACTATATTATATAATAACCGAGCAGGAATGGTCTGAGTGCAGTACCTGAGTATTTTTGCATGCATCGATAATTACCGAGAGGATTTTCAAAAGGAGCTATAGTCTCGATATTTTCCTATGTGTCCATGATGACACAAAAGTTTACAAAAAAAACCCTTCCCAAGTCATTTTCAAAAAGTCGGGACGTATATGTTAAAAAAAAGAATATGTATATATATATATATATATATATATATATATATATATATAGCTATTTTCCTTATAATGAACGTCCACTACTTATGCCCTGATTTGCGCATCGAACGGAGATTTGTAAAGGATTTTGCATGCACTTTTATTCGGTTGTTCAGATAATTTCACCACTATGCGTACTACATATATGTTTTAGTCCTAATTATATCATATCTGATCTTCGTATTGGATTTTGACATCTGTATTGTCGTCGTAACTTCGATGATTGTGTGACTCTTGACGGAGTTTTGATTTTGGGTTTTACACTCGTTTTCAAGTGCATGCATTGCGCTATGATATGTCTTATGTATTCATGATTTCGGAACCCCGACGACATGATTGTTCTGTTGAAATGTTTTAGTTATTGGTGGGTTTAAATTTAAATTCGGGAACTGAATTTATTTAAGAGGGGAAGATTGTAACATTTCAGAAAATAAAATATTATTTTTGGAAAGAATTCATATGATTTGGACATTTTATAAATTATTATACAATTAATTGTATACAAGTTAATGCTAAACTTGATTAACATTTCACTAATTATGCATTAATCTTGCTTATGTATATGACATGTAACAAAGCATATTGCAAAACACTTGTTACATTTCTTTATCATGAACCATGGCTTCTTTCCTTTTTCAAAAATGATTTTGTTTTCAAAAATAGAAGAAAAGAAAAGGGGAAGATATTTTGGAGAGAGAGGGGGGACCATGAGATATGAGGGTATGGGCAAAGAGAGAGAGAGAGGGGGGGTTCTTTTTTAGCCATGGCTCCTTTACCATCCTCATTCTTCATCTCATATTTTCTTCTCCTCCTTCATCTCCTCACCCTCCACCTCTTGTACCACCCTCAAACACCCCCAAAACCACCACTAAACACCTTGCTCCCTTCATAAAAAACACTCCAAACCTCACTACAAACCCCATGGGTAGATCAAGTTGCAACTTTGAAGCACTTGGGCAACTCTAGAATTTTCTTAATGAGCTAAATGAGGTATAACTCTACATTTTTGGTTAAGTATCTTGTTTTCAAATATATCCTATAGTAGTTTAGAGCAAAACTAATGTGGTTTAGTGATCTTTGAAAATTCCAAGATGAGGTTTAGGGTATAATTAGAGTTGAAAAGGTGTAATTGAGGTTTGTTAGTGACCACAACCCCTGTAGTGTTAGTATTTTGGACTAAACCTGAGACTAAACCCCAAACCATGAACATGGAAATCTCCGATATCGGGTTTTGTGAGAAGTGTGATGATATTATAGGATCTGCTGCAACTAGTGAACACTGAAAATTATTTAGCGATCACAGAGAATCCTGCAGGTGATCTACAAGCTACCTTAAAGACCCGAGATCCCAACTCAACACCATGGCCGCAAATAAATTCTCTTTGGCCCAAATTGCGGCCAGGGTATGGGTGAATGGCCTCGTTCTTTGTCCATGGCTCCTATACCTATTAATTAGACCTATCTTATCTGCAAAATGTGCCAATTTCACCCGAGGCAAAATTAGGAGGTGTTTTCCTAAGTTGCTGCTTTTTTTTGCGACTTTGTTTTAACTTGAGTTTTGGGTATTTGTGTTTTATCTCGGTCGATTGGCGTTCGTGCATCGATGTCGAGAGTTGTTGGTTATTCTTGCATGCGTAGGCCGTAGGTATTTACCTATGTGCACTTCACATGCCATATCGGTTTTCATATGGGATTCTTGTTTCCGATACGATGTGCTTAAAACTGTAGGTACCTTTTCATGGACTTCAGTATGACAAGGAAGAGCATGGCGTCATCGACTTCGGCAAGCGAGGATCGAAGGTGAGTAGATATATATCTATGGGGGAATTCGGGTGGATGGCGTATAACACCCCCGCAACCGTAGAATAGGATATATATATACTATATGTTCACCGCCGAAAGACACGACCGGGAAGTTGGGACGTCTGGACTGAATTTTGGGGTCAGATGCTATTTGGGTTTATCTGTCCACCTCTCCGAAGATGCCAAGTTGATTTATGGCACTGTGCATCGGAGGTTTGGATGGATGCGGCCGTTGTAGCAGGCTTCGTTAGATTCCCCCTCGTTTGCGAGGGGTTTTTAATTGTGGGGACGTTATTCCCTGCAGGCGCAAGCCCCTACAGTTAATTACATTACCGCATCGTGGTAACCACTTTCTCCTGCTCCAGAAGGTCACTTCGTATCGTGTGTGTTTGTTTGTCACAACCCGAAATATTAGCTCGTGACCAGCACTTAAATCACGCAACGTCTAAATGCGTAACGTAATTCAAGTAAGCTAAAACCCAGAAATCTAAACCTTTTAAGAAAAATAAAGGAGGTGAGGTTTTCAAATAAGGGTATAATGAAATAAAGTTTTCTTAATGCATATAATAGGAACATGAAAAATGCAAGAAGATTATGCAAGTTTAAAAAAATATGTTTCGACTTTTAGAAAATTTGGGCAGCACCTCCTTTGTATATTTTGATCCAAAACCACATATACAAGATAATGATAAAGGCATCCCCAAGCGGGAGCTAGCTCTTCGCCAAACAGCGGATCATAACCACGCAAGACAATAAATATAAATATACGACGCCCAACGGCGAAGATCACCACAAAAGATAAGGAAATAAGCAAAACATCAAAACCACAAGTAGCGGAAAACCCCTCGCTCTAAGTCTCGTAATCACAATCTCACTAAGTCTCATTACTTATATAATTTACTAATTTTGATTGATGGAGTTGACTAGATACAATATAAAATATAAATAAAAGAGTGGGCATGATACAAATGTCCCACCTACCAAAGCAAAATACCCGAATGCAACTGTGTGACAGCGATGCCACTACTGATCCATGCGGGCAATCTGCAAGAACTGTGGCACAACGGGGGTGAGTTGCCAACTCGTGAGCAGAAAAATATCAACAGATAGAAATCGAATAAACAACGACTCCTAGGTCAACTATATCATATAGGTAATACTATGATATCTACGGTGGACGAGTCTGTATATGTGCCAATAAGGTAATGCCTATAAGCATGTGGATAACATCCAACAGTATAATCAATGCATGTATGCATGTGGATCTCGTCCACCCATATAATTAATGTATGTATGCATGTGGATCTCGTCCACCCATATAATCAATATATGTATGCATGTAAATATCATAAAAGCATATGCTTGAAAATATGAGGATATAAATCAACATGTGTCCCTCGCGACACCTCAAAATCATGGAACCTGAGTGTCCAGCATCGACACTTGAAACATCATGAAACCCGTGTCCAGCATCGACACGCAAATCCTCATATCTCTCGGGCTCCGTCAGTCCGGATCGGCCCATGGGCTCTGTCAGTTCGGATCGGCCCATATCATTTCTCGACTCCGGTCGGTATCCTCCGGATATCCGCCGAGCCCAAATAATATCACCGTTGGGTAGTGCTCCCCTGCCTGGCTCACCATCTAACAATACAAGTCTTCTTGCCCTGGGGTACCTCACCGCGTCCACCATGTACCCGCAGATGGTGCCTACCGCTCCTCGAATCGGGTTTCACATGCCACTCTCAGAACCGAGAAAACACATGGTGGATCCACTGAAATATCATATCAAGAGGAACCGGGTTTTTAAAACAATACATACTTTCTTTTGAAATAACCACGGTTCTCAAATCCAGAAATCTCATGAAAACTGTATATCTCAATGCGTATGAACATAAAGCATGATGTATGCGACATATAAAAGAATGTAAGCATATCCGTATATCATGCAGCATGGAACAATGATGCGAAAATATCAGGGAAAACCACTCTTTTAAAATGAATCACGTTTTTTAATGTATACCGCGGTTCCCAATTTCTCCTAAGTCAAATGCAACATCGTATAAGGTGCATATGTAACTATAGCAAGTAAACTATGCAAGGGGGTCATATCATGATGCAGCAATCCTACGTGTAGTGATATGGCAATTATCGATGATGAAGTGTGTGAGACGGCAAATCTGTGTAAGTGTAACATACGCATCATCGATAATGGTGTAAGTGTACTAACATAGGT
The DNA here is from genome assembly GCA_030015575.1 of Agapanthus africanus. Classification (NCBI taxonomy): domain Eukaryota; kingdom Viridiplantae; phylum Streptophyta; class Magnoliopsida; order Asparagales; family Amaryllidaceae; genus Agapanthus; species Agapanthus africanus. Next base: position 171,405,355 of record CM057340.1, on the reverse strand, counting down.
ATAAGCAATGCCATGAGAATAACATGAATGCAATATAATGTAAATCATCAGCTAAAAGCTATAAGGTATACGTATCTACATGATCGAGTCGGTGAATCAATCAATCGGCACCCAGCCACTACACCACGTACAGTATAATCCATCGTACGGTAACCTCTAGTCAAGCGTAAGGATCAATCGTCATAAAACTCATCACGTACGGAAAATCATCGTACGGCGTCACTAAACCATCGGAGATCCTATCATCCTATATGACAAAGAGGGGTACGGACCTAACGTCTCGTACGATATATCACACATGATTCACAACATTTATATATCTATATACCTACTTCCTAGGTCGCATCCATAACAAACTCAAATCAGGTAACCGGTAATGGTATCAATCATCTCAGTCAACTCGCATCCGTATACCAACATATCATCATATCACCTGCTAAATCGTATTCTCTTTTCATCGCATCTAAATCTCACATACACACTTGAACCATACAATCGGTTTTTAAAAGATGCGAATCATAGTTTTGAAAGTCGGGGCTACGGTATTTTTAAGGAAAAGATATCATTTACAAATCCGTAACGTCCCTCAAGGTATCTGTTTAAAAGATGCATACGATTCTTCAATTTAGAAATAGGTATGGTTTGGATGCACATTTACGTCGGCTATCTAGTCTTATGGTACCTTAAACGGCAATATCGTCAAATATCATCCTCAAATTCCGTCATCACATATTAACCATATCATATCACTTCTAACTATCCTTTAGTTTCTAATATGGTTCTCTAACTATCTTTTAACTCTATTTATAGTTTTCTATATAAGGTTCCCTTAACCATATTCTATATATATAAATCGGTTTCCATCAAAGTTTGCGGGGGTGCTATACGCCATCCACCCGACTTCCCCCGTGGATATAAATCCGCTCACCTTGGTTCTTACTTGCCGAAGTCAATGACGCCATGCTCCGTCGCCTCGGAATCCACACGAAGGTACCTATAATAATAACACATATTGCAACGCTATTAAAGTCAAGTTCTGAAAACCAAAACGGCACAAGTTTCGCTCATAGGTTAAAACCTATAGCTTCGCGTGCAAAACATGACTAAAAATCCTAGTCGTTGACGTTCAAACGCCACACGACCAAATACAATGACAAATACCAAAACTTAAATTCAAAAACATCGTTTAATACAAGGCGGCAACTCAAGAAAATGTTCCTAGATTTTACCCTAGGTCAATTTAGCCAATTCTGCACATTTGGAGGGTCTAAGTTACTGGAGATAAAGCCCTGGAAAAAATATGGACCAAATCCACCCTACTCTGGCCGAAAATTGTGGCCAGAATGATTAAATCTGTGCCCCATAGGTGGAGTTGGGGTCTCGGATCTCTGTAGTAGCTTCCTGGGTGCCTGCATGTGTCACTGTGTTCGCTAAATAATTTTCCAGGTTCCCGAGTGTTAGCAGATTCCAAAATACAATCACAATTTTCCGACGTCGGATTTCTAAATTTGGGGTTTGGGGTTCTATACCTGGTTTCAGTCCATGAAACTAACTCTATAGGGTTTATTAGGTCTCACTAACCTCAATTTCATCTTTGAATTCAATAATTTCCCAAAACCCTAACTTGAATTTTCCAAACCTCCCTAAACATCACTTAATCACTTTTAAACATGCATAGACACTAATTTGAATGAAATACTATGCTAATGGTGATGAAATTAGCTCATTTGGGCAACCCAAGAAAAACCCTAGCTTCTCCAAGTCATCAAAATCAAACTTTTCTTGGTCCAAAGTGTAGAGGGTGAAGAGGGGATCAATTTTAAAGAAAGGGGTTTAGGGTTTTGATGAAGCTTTTTAGATGATTTCATGGTTTGAAGTGGAGGGAGATGGGGAAGAAGAAGGAGATGAAGAAATAACATGGGGTGAGGATATGGCATCCCCCCCTCTCCTCTCTTATTCTAACCCTCTCTCACAATATTATCCTTTTACCCTTTCTCTTTTTAACCTTTTCTTTTTATTTAAAACCAAAATCACATAATACCCAAAATAACATAAGAACACAACATGTAATCAAAATATAACATGACATGATGCACTAACCACGAAAAACTGTAGAAACACGGATTTGGCTTAATCGCGATTAGCAGTGCACTAATCGGGTTTTTATCCAAACTGCATATAATAAATTTTTAAAATGCCAAATCCTTTAAATATATTTTTAAATGAATAAATCATTTTAATTTCCATTTATTTCACAATTATCGGTATATATTTATACCCATTTTCGAAAACCCCAATTTCGCAAATCGGGCAGTTTTCGGGAAAAATATTATTTTAATATTAAATTCCAAAAATAATATTTTATATTTTCTGAAATGTTACAATCTTCCCCTCTTAAATAAATTCGGTCCCCGAATTTAAATTTAAACCCCTAAAATCTAAAACATTTCCTTAATCAGCTCAAATCAACGGGGCTCCGAAATTATGGAAAACACAGAAATAACACAACGCGTTGCGTGCGCCTGAACACGAATACGAAACTCAAAATCAAACTCCGTCAAGCGACACACAAATCATCTGATTTATACGCATATCCTCGGAGTTACCATGGAGATATAGATCTCGAAATCCACTACTGAAATCTAATATACACTAGTCAAATATTATAATACGTGTATAATACGCATCCTTGAAACTCCAAAATCTGAATAAAATACATGCAAAATCTTTTCTGAATCGCCGTGTGATGCGTAACTCACGGCATAAGCGACGGACGCTCATTTGTGAGATAATAATATATGTCCATATATGTTTTGCTAAATATACGTTCCGTCGTTTCAAAATATCCTAAAAGGTTTTCCTTTAAAAAAAACGTTCGTATCGCTTACGGACACGTAGGAAATAGCGAGACTATAGATCCTTTGAAAACCTCTTGGTAAGCTTTCAATGCATGCAAAGTACTCAGGTACTGTCCTCAGATCAGTCCTGTTCGGCTACTATATAATATATAGTACCTATCATGAAAACAAAGTGCTCAAAAGCAAAATTAGCCTCAAAAGGCGTATCCAATAATCACATGCGTCTGGTGCACACGGAAATCAAATCCAAACACAGGTGCCACTATAGGCACAAAGTAAAACTAAGTGCAACGGGTGTGCACAAAAGTATCTGTCCACTGCAGCGGGTGTGCATGACAACAATATCTGGTGCATCTATTGTGCACGAAAATCTCAAATCTGGTGCATCAAATGCGCGAAATACAAGTACGGTGCAACCAATGCACGAAAATCATATTAATAACTCAAATGCGTATAAGAACGATACCGAGTGTACCAAGGTGTATAAATCAAAAACGTGTGTAACTACGAGCACAATTCCGTATCAATACACTACAAGCACATGTGAGCTATACCGAGTGCAAAAATCACATCGTCCGTATGAAATCCATAAAATCATAAACACATGATATGAAGGTACAAAATGGACATCAACGCAATAGGTATGCACAAATCGCAAATCAACACAACGGTGTATAAAATATATATCCAGTGCAATAACTATGCCCAAAAATGTAAATACCCAGCATGTGCAGCCATGGTGCACGAAAACAATATCATGAAACTCAATCATCAAAACTCAAATTCAAGCGATATAAGCATGATACTCGGATCACAACGCAAATCGCAGTAAATGACATCGAGGTACACCTCCTACAATGTCGAAAAATAAATCGGTGCGCCTAAAACCGGCAGAACAAGAATATCCTCTCGCCTCCTGCTCACGGTCTGGCGTCCTCTATCTCTGGTACTTATCTTCTCTGCAGATTCACCAATCTCTCAATCCATCGGCTCATCGGTCCGGTCAGGTGTGCTAACGGGAACGATCCCGCTCTAGCACTTCTCTGGTCACCTCTCGGCCAATTAGCATGACCACTCGTAAAGCAGCACGTCACTGGCGTCGGCCTCTGGCTCTCTGAATACACATGACACATCTGATCCTCGGTGCAAATCTTATTGCAGCAGTGTTCCGGAAGGAACCTGCTCAAGGTCTCTCTCGATCTCGCCTATGCCGAACTGTATTGAGGCTGGTACTCTCACATAATCTTTTCTCGTTCTTTGGACATCTGCATTTTCAGCATAACATTTCCTCGGGAACTGGCCGTATCCAAACGCCTCTGTATGCATATCAGATCTCTAATCTCGATGGGGAGTAGCAACGGCTCGTCAGCATCTCGCATGAACCTCTGGCTCCACTCGTCTTTATCATCGTCCGCTTCGACGTCACGTCTTGCTGTCTGCGTACTGCTACTGTTCTCGGCTACGGTCAATATGAAGTCTCTCACACGGACTCGAAATCGCGTACTCTGTATCTTCATCACTCTATAGAAGATATCTGGCCGAACACGTCCTTGGGAACTCGTCCCAACCATCGGAGGAATACTCAATACTCGTCCATTCTCTATCAACTCACAATGCATCTGGGTAAGGTCCTCTATCCGAAGCTGGTAAGCTTACTGGTCTCTTATCACATGGTATCCGGATGACGTCAAACTTTTCGATCGAGTCATCAAGGTCCCAAAATTTCCCAAAGGCTCAACACCTGAGCACAGTCTAAAAATGTCTGGTACATACCACAGTACCTCCAGACCAGCCGTAGAAGGGCAAACCTAAGCCTCACTGATGGCACCGCTAAACTGCCGCAAACCCTAAGGTTCAAAAGCAGTTCCATGGTCATCATGTCGAGTTAGGGTTTCATTCTTCTAGAGGGTCCACAGAATTATCTGCATGTTCTTCCGAATACTTAAACTTGGAAAAATGGGTTTCTGGCATTCGTTCGAACTTTTTAGCTTTGCCTATACAACATGTGAATACCCTTCGTCCGCATGCTAAACAATGCCTCAATCCTCCAGGAAAGGCGATACATCGTCGGTCATCTCTGGATCGGTCTGCTCTACATTTGAGTAAGACTCTCCACACTGGAAATCTTCAACTCGACTGGGCCTGCGTCGGCACATCAATCTGACGAATCACCTTCGTCTCTCAACTCGGGATAGACTAGCTATCACCTGTCGCGTCTCTGCCTGGAAGCTCCAGCGATCTCAGCTCGTAAGCCGTGGAAGCGACATCCCATCATCTCAGCAACAACTGGGTCATCTGTCTGCATGGTAGGAGACATCAAAATCTTTGAGGTATGCTGTATATCAACAGTCCTCTCGCAACTGGCAGCTCTGACAATGGCCCGATCATCCGGTGTAAAACCAAACACTCGCCTCCACAAGAGGTCACAACATAACACTACATCGAGACGTTCCCATATCACCAGAAAACACAATGGTCAGCCCTCGTACCAGACGAGCTTGCCCTGACAGCATCACCAGTAGCAGATCAATCTGCGCTCAAACCATGGTGACAGGAACCTCAATCGTGTATCGAGGAAAACAGATCAAAGGGATGAAAGGAAACGACAGATCCAGAATGGATACATGATCATAAGAAGGAACATCATCAATGAGAGTATGATCATGGAAACGAATAGAATCAAGTATCTCAAAATGTTTACATCCTAAGTTTACGTAAGTGGAGTATCGTATCGTAAATATGTTGCGGAACATACGTACGGTACGTCACTCTACTCAAGATACCTACTCCATCAATCAAGGTCAACCTATGAAACGAAAGTTCGGGTCTAATACCCCCCCGTTCAAGTCTAAGTTCCGTAAGGTCAAGCCTAGGTTCCAAAATACATACCCGCCCTAGACTCCGCATAGTCAAACATAGACTCGTACCAAGGTTAAACCTAACGCTCTGATACCAACTTTGTCACGACCCGAAATATTAGCTCGTGACCAGCACTTAAATCACGCAACGTCTAAAGGCGTAACGTAATTCAAGTAAGCTGAAAACTAGAAATCTAAACCTTTTAAGAAAAATAATGGAGGTGAGGTTTTTAAATAAGGGTATAATGAAATCAAGTTTTCTTAATGCATAGAATAGGAACATGAAAAATGCAAGTGGATTATGCAAGTTTAAAAAAACATGTTTCGTCATTTTGAAAATTTGGGCAGCACCTCCTTTGTATATTTTGATCCAAAACCACATATACAAGATAATGATAAAGGCATCCCCAAGCGGGAGCTAGCTCTTCGCTAAACGGAGGATCACAACCACGCAAGACAATAAATATAAGTATACGACGCCCAACGGCGAAGATCACCACAAAAGATAAGGAAATAAGCAAGACATCAAAACCACAAGTAGCGGAAAACCCCTCGCTCTAAGTCTCGCAAGCACAATCTCACTAAGTCTCATTACTTATACAATTTACTAATTTTGATTGATGGAGTTGCCTAGATACAATATGAAATATAAATACAAGAGTGGGCACGATACAAATGTCCCACCTACCAAAACAAAACACCCGAATGCAACTTTGTGCCAGCGATGCCGCTACTGATCCATGCGGGCAACCTGCAAGAACTGTGGCATAACGGGGGTGAGTTGCCAACTCGTGAGTAGAAAAATATCAACAGTTAGAAATCGAATAAACAACGAATCCTAGGTAAACTATATCATAAAGGTAATACAATGATATCTAGGGTGACCGGGTCTGTATATTTGCCAACAAGGTAATCAATGCCTATAAGCATGTGGATAACATCCAACAGTATAATCAATGCATGTATGCATGTGGATCTCATCCACCCATATAATCAATGTATGTATGCATGTGGATCTCGTCCACCTATATAATCAATGTATGTATGTATATGGATCTCCTCCACCGATATAATCAATGTATGTATGCATGTGGATCTCGTCCACCCATATAATCAATGTATGCATGCATGTAAATATCATAAAAGCATATGCATGAAAATATGAGGATATAAATCAACATGTGTCCCTCGCGACACCTCAAAATCATGGAACCTGAGTGTCCAGCATCAACACTCGAAACATCATGAAACCCGTGTCTAGCATCGACACGCAAATCCTCATATCTCTCGGGCTCCGTCAGTCCGGATCGGCCCTCGGGCTCCGTCAGTCCGGATCGGCCCATATCATTTCTCAACTCCGGTCGGTATCCTCCGGATATCCGCCGAGCCCAAATACTATCATCGATGGATAGTGCTCCCCTGCCAGGCTCACCGTCTAACAATACGAGTCTTCTTGCCCCGGGGTACCTCACCTGGTCTACCATGTACCCGCAGACGGTGCCTACAGCTCCTCGAATCGGGTTTCACATGCCACTCTCAGAACCGAGAAAACACATGGTGGACGTACTGAAATATCATATAAAGAGAAACCGGGTTTTTAAAATAATACATACTTTCTTTTGAAATAACCACGGTTCTCAAATCCAGAAATCTCATGAAAACAGCATATCTCAATGCGTATGAACATAAGGCATGATATATGCGACATATAAAAGAATGTAAGCATATCCGTATATCATGCAGCATGGAACAGTGATGCGACAATATCAGGGAAAACAACTCTTTTAAAATGAATCACGTTTTTAAATGTATACGGCGGTTCCTAATTTCTCCCAAGTCAAATGCAACATCGTATAAGGTGCATATATAACTATAGCAAGTAAACTATGCAAGGGGGACATATCATGATGCAGCTATCCTACGGTGTAGTGACATAGCAATTATCGATGATAAAGTGTGTGAGCCGGCAAATCTGTGTAAGTGTAATATACGCATCATCGATAATAGTGTAAGTGTACTAATACAGGTATAAGCAATGCCATGAGGATAACATGAATGCAACATAATGTAAATCATCAGCTAAAAGCTATAAGGTATATGTATCTACATGATCGAGTCGGTGAATCAATCAATCTTCACCCAGCCACTACACCACGTACGGTATAATCCATCGTACGGCAACCTCTAGTCAAAGGTAAGGATCAATCGTCATAAAACTCATCACGTACGGAAAATCATCGTACGGCGTCACTAAACCATCGGAGATCCTATCATCCTATATGAAAAAGAGGGGTACGGACCTAACGTCTCGTACGACATATCACACATGATTCACAACATTTATATATCTATATACCTACGTCCCAGGTCACATCCATAACAAACTCATATCAGGGAACCGGTAAAGGTATCATTCATCTCAGTCAACTCGCATCCGTATACCAACATATCATCATATCACCTGTCAAATCGTATTCTCTTTTCATCGCATCTAAATCTCACATACACACCCGAACCATACAATCAGTTTTTAAAAGATGCGAATCGTAGTTTTGAAAGTCAGGACTACGGTGTTTTTAAGGAAAATATATCAATTGCAAATCCGTAACGTCCTTCAAGGTATCTGTTTAAAAGATGCATACGATTCTTCAATTTGGAAATAGGTATGGTTCGGATGACACATTTACGTCGGCTATATATTCTTATGATACCCTAAACGGCAATATCGTCAAACATCATCCTCAAATTCCGTCATCACATATTAGCTGTATCATATCACTTCTAACTATCCTTTAGTTTCTAATATGGTTCTCTAAATATCTTTTAACTCTATTTATAGTTTTCTATATAAGGTTCCCTTAACCATATTCTATATATATAAATCGGTTTCCATCAATGTTTGGAGGGGTGCTATACGCCATCCACCTACTTCCCCCGTGGATATAGATCCACTCACCTTGGTTCATGCTTGCCGAAGTCGATGATGCCACGCTCCGTCGTTTCGGAATCCACACGAAGGTACCTACAATAATAACACATATCGCAATGCTATTAAAGTTAAGTTCTGAAAACCAAAACGGCACAAGTTTCGCTCATGGGTTAAAACCTATAGCTTCGCGTACAAAACACGACTAAATATCCTAGTCGTTGACGTTCAAACGCCACACGACCAAATACAATGACAAATACCAAAATTTAAATTCAAAAACATCATGAAATACAAGGCAACAACTCAAGAAAATGGTCTCAGATTTTACCCTAGGTCAATTTAGCTAATTCTGCACATATGGAGGGTCTAATTTACTGGAGATAAAGCCCTGGAATAAACATGGACCAAATCCACCATACTCTGGCCGCAAATTGCGGCCAAAATGATTAAATCTGCGGCCCATAAGTGGAGTTGGGGTCTCGGATCTCTGTGGTAGCTTCCTAGGTGCCTGCATGTGTCACTGTGTTCGCTAAATAATTTTCCAGGTTCCCGAGTGTTAGCAGATTCCAAAATACCATCACAATTCTTACAATTTTCCGACGTCGGATTTCTAAATTTGGGGTTTGGGGTTCCATACAAGGTTTCAGTCCATGAAACTAACTCTATAGGGTTTATTAGGGCACACTAACCTCAATTTCATCTTTGAATTCAATAATTTCCCAAAACCCTAACTTGAATTTTCCAAACTTCCCTAAACATCACTTAATCACTTCTAAACATGCATAGACACTAATGTGAATGAAATACTATGCTAATGGTGATGAAATTAGCTCATTTGGGCAACCCAAGAAAAACCCTAGCTTCTCCAAGTCACCAAAATCAAACTTTTCTTGGTCCAAAGTATAGAGGGTGAAGAGGGGATCGATTTTAAAGAAAGGGGTTTAGGGTTTTGATGAAGCTTTTTAGATGATTTCATGGGTTGAAGTGGAGAGATATGGCGAAGAAGGAGATGAAGAAATAACATGGGGTGAGGATATGGCAGCCCCCTCTCTCTCCTCTCTTATTCTAACTCTCTCTCACAATATTACCCTTTTACCCTCTCTTTTTAACCTTTTCTTTTTATGTAAAACCCAAGTCACATAATACCAAAAATAATACAAGAACACAACATGTAATCAAAATATAACATGACATGGTGCACTAGCCACGAAAAACTGTAGAAACACGGATTTGGCTTAATCGCGGTTAGCAGTGCACTAATCGGGTTTATATCCAAACTGCATATAATAAATTTTAAAAATGCCAAATCCTTTAAATATATTTTTAAATGAATAAATCATTTTAATTTTCATTTAATTCACAATTATCGATATATATTTATACTATTTTTCGAAAACCCCAATTTCGCAAATCGGGCAGTTTTCGGGAAAAATATTATTTTAATATTAAATTCCAAAAATAATATTTTATATTTTATGAAATGTTACATTGTTTTATTTTTTGGTTTCCCGTTGATTGTATACGGAGACTAATTTATGTTGTCTCCCGTAGGGCGTGGATTAGTCCAAATCGTATTTTCTTAGATTTGGGTTTGGTTTGGGTTTAAGGATCATTAATCTCATTGAGATCAAGATCAACTTAGACGTTTGTTAAGGATACTTTAGTCTAATTTTTAGACTAAGATCTACTCAACGGGGGGTTCGGAATCATTTAAATCCAACGACGGAGAATTTGGGTTCTATCGTCTTAGTTTAGGGACGTTGCGGTCCAGTGGGTTTAAGGATTGCTAATCTCATTGAGATTAGGATCAACTTAAACGTTTGTTAATGATACATTAGTCTAATTTTTAGACTAAGATCTACTTAACAGGATCATTTAGATCCATCAAAAGAGCATTTGGACACTATTGTTTTAGTTTAGGGACATTGCGGTCTAGTGGGTTTAAGGATTGTTAATCTCATTGAGATTAAGATCAATTTAAACGTTTGTTAAGGATACGTTAGTCTAATTTTTATACTAAGATCTACTTAACAAGGTTTTGGGATCATTTAGATCCAACAAAACAGCATTTGGACTCTATTGTTTTAGTTTAGGGACATTGCGGTCCATTGTTAGTTTTAGGACATCTCGGTCTATGGCAGTTTAGAGACATAATAGTCTGTTGGGTTTATTTTAGGGACGTTGCGGTCCATAAGTTTAAGAACATCATAGTCCATGAGTTTAAGGACCTTACATTCCGTAAAGTTTAAAGACATCATAGTCTGTACGGTTTAGAGACGTCATAGTCTGTGGAATTTTGGTTAAACCAGTTTGGGAATGTGCCAAAAGTTATTGGTTATTGGGAATCTCCATCTCTCTGAAGACGTTGAAGGATTACAACGACATGTATCAGAGGTATGAAGAGATGTACCCTTGAACCAATGCCCCGATTTAGGGAAGTGGGATAAACATCAGTTTAGATGTCATATGTTGGGAGCTTATTAACTGTCTTGAGATCGGATTTGGAAACCTTGAGCATGAAAAGCTCAATTGATGGTCCTTGGAACATTTTGTCTGATTCTGGCTAATGTTAGCCCTTCATAGTGTTCAACACTAACATGTTTATTCAGCGCTCACATGCTCCCACGTGATACTTTGAGGCTGTGTTAAACACTAGAATTTGAGAGTGCTCACGTGTTGCATGTGATGCCTTTAAAAGTGGTGCTGTTCACCTGGTTTTATTCTCCATCTTCAGATAAGTGTTAAACACTTTGGCCATCACGTGTGAGCACGTGAAGCGCTTGAGATAGTGTTAAACTTCAAGGATTTGAAGCGCTGCTTTTTTAGATTCATTCTTTTGTTCAAGCACTGTTGGGTCACATGGGATCACGTGAGGCGACCCAAAAGTGGGAACTGCCTTTGATTTATTCTTTTTTGTTCTGTAAGTACCAAGCACTATTATGGGGTCACGTGTGATCACGCGAGCCAATCTCAATTATTCTCTTTTGTTCATCAAAGGCGCTCACGTGGGAACAGGTGATCGGCTATTATCATGTTGGGTGCCAATATTTTTACGTGCATGGAGATCCTGAGTTTCGATACATTCAAGCCCACTGTTTTATGAGAATGGGATTCTTAAGACTTAGTTTTTCTCTTAGGTTTGAGATCTGTATGACAGAATCTCCCCGATGAGAATTAAATTCTCAACTTGTGGGGAGATCTGCTTCTGCAGACCTTTTACCATAAGAGAGAACTAAGTTCTCATATGAAGGGTTAAACCCTTGTTTTATTAGAGGAATTAAATTCCTATAGACTTTTATGGGAGAATTAAATTCTCTGAACTTAGATCTCCTTCTAGGTTTTGGATCTGCATGGCAAAATCTCCCCGATGAGAATTAAATTCTCAATTTGTGGGGAGATCTACAGATCTCCCTCTAGGTTTTCGATCTGCATGGCAAAATCTCCCCGATGAGAATTAAATTCTCAATTTGTGGGGAGATCTGCTTCTACAGATCTTAACCAGAGGAAGAACTAAGTTCTTTTTGGAAGAGTTAAACTCTTATGGAGGTGAAAAGGAGATGAGATATTCTCTCTATTTTGTTCCCTCTCTTACCTAGAGTTTCTTTTTCTCCTTTTCTCTCTGGAGAATTAAATTCTCTTTTCTTTTAAGCTTAAGAAGGGTTTCTCTTTTTTTTTATCTTCTTCTTTTCTATCTGTCTCTTCCCTTTTTTTTGTTTCTTTGCTCCTATTAATAGGAGAAAGAAGTGAATCAATTCGTTCAGAAAATCTCTCATTGAGATATTTTGATCAACAAAAAGTGATCTTTTAGATCAATTGATGAATTTTATTTACCGTTGGATTTTTAATCCAAGGAATTCTGTTTTACAGAAGATATTTCTTTTGTCGTTCTTAACAAATTTAGGAAGATATTTCCTTGTACAGAATTTTTCTGTAGATTGGTGATTTTTAATCACCATTGGATCTTTAATACAACGGCGCTCTGTTTTACAGGGCGTAATCTTTCTTGTTTAGAAAGATCCAAAGAAGTATTTTCCAAATAAGGCTTTTAATCTTTTTTAATTAGAATTTATTTTTATCAGTCCAGAAGGCATAAGTGTTTATCACGTGTAGCACGTGACCCCACCAAATTAAAACGACCCAAGGGTGTCATGTGTTATCACGTGAGTTTCTTTTTGTCCCACTTGTATTCTTTATTCAGACGCCTGTATTCTTTACTTATAGAGCTCACGTGTCTGCACGCGAAGTTCAGTTTTGGCTTAGTTTTGTTAAGCGCAGCGCCTATCACGTGTGGGCACGTGACGCTCCACTTGGGGACTTTCTTAGCTGCTTTATTTATTTATTTTCTGTAGAGGAACAAATGCCTCCATAGCGTTGTTCTCACGTGGTTTGCACATGAGTGCAACGTTGTCACTTTTACAGCCATTGGATTGTCTAGGGGAACGGGAAGATGAACCATCCTAGTCACGTCTTATAAATGCAAGGGTTTGGTTTTTTAGGCAGACACTGTTTCTTCATCTCCTTCCTTTTTATTTTCTTTGAGAATTTAATTCTCTTTCTCAGAGCTTAGTTCTCTGCCATTGCAAATCAAGAGTTAAACTCTGTCAAAAGAAACTCTTTTTCAGGTAACGCTTTGTATATCAGAAAACTTTCCTTCTTTGAGAAAACCTCTGGATTTTAAATCCATTATGAGAGCATTGCTCTCCTCAGAAACCCATCCTCCAAATATGTGATCTTTGAGCAATAAACTTCCATATCTCGAGCATTTCCCTCTGATTTTGAGGATTCACGGGATTTTTTTTCTCGTATATATATATTTTTGTGAGTTTCTGGAATCTAATTCCATCATACAAAAGGAATTTAATTCCTGAAGCGAAGAGCTTAGCTCTGAAAAGATCAAGCGGACCTTTTAGAAATTTTATTCCCCGGTGTTCTTGAAGGCCTCTTCATAGGGTTTTACCCTTATTCGCATAAATTTGAATTTGTTAGTGCTTAAAAGGTCTTGTCTTCCTAAGAATTTGTTTGAATCCCAATGATTGTTTAATGAGGGTCTTCTTGATCACTAAGCTTTCACTGACATCTCTTTTCAAATACTATGGCCGTTCACTTCTACTGTCTTGACGAAATTATCTCTTACGAGGACATTCGCGTAAAAGGTCGTTGTCAAAACCAGGAGTTTATAAACGTCCAATGCGCTGAAATTATAAGTCATTTCAATGGGCACAATGGTCGACTACTTCCTCATCGCTCCGCTCTTTTAAAGATTATAGTGAGAACAATTTGGAGAGCGCTTCCTGAATTCACGAAGTTATGCCGCTTGAGGCATTGGATGATGCTGAAGACATGGTGCACTCAGTATATCTGAAGGGCCTGATCTCGAAGAAACGACGAGTTAATCTCACTGATATCTTGCATCAAGTTTTTCAACAGACGACGGTAATCGCTGCTTATCAGAGGGCAGAGGACATTGGAGAGGATCCTGATGTTTGCGACCGTGAGAGGATGCACACAAGAATGGTCAGAAAGGCCAGAAACATTTTAGACAACCTCACTTTCGAATTTCTCAATCCGTGTCCCGGATTTAATGTTTTACCATTGTAATCATTTTCTTTTATTTTTGTATGAATCTTTGGAGTATGAATGAGAAAACTTTGCTTTCCCCCCTTTTTTGTTCACACGCGTTCTTTATGAAGTTTTGTCATATTGTTGTTGGTGTTCACGTGTTTTGCACATGAGGAACTGCTAGGGATTTCAATATTGTATTGCCGCCTGCTCACGTGTTATGCATGCGCGGTGCTGTTTTAATTTCTAATATGGGTTAAGGCTGGTGCTCACGTGTTATGCACGTGGGCTCTGTTGATGGGGTCATTTCGTCTCCTTGCACTGATTTCAACGAGTCACCTCTTTTCATTTTCAACACTCTCCCCTTTTTCCGGTCCTTGGGAATAGTTCCACCATGCACAACATTTTCTGTGCATAGCATTGAATGCTCCCCTTTATAAACCGAAGCCGTGCCTTTCATTCTCTCTTCAAAGGAAAACCCATTTAGACCTTAAGGTGATCATCTTTGAGAAACCGATCAAGTGTTATGGCTTCCAACCGCCCCTACGCTCGTCGGCAACCATGGGAGGTACCCATCGAGGAGATGATTCCTCGTTTTGCTGCGCGGATAGTGGATCCTCTTCTCACCGATGCCGAATGTGACACGGTGACGTACGAACTCCTAACTCGTAGGGGTTCTCCCCTTCCTATGGGTTCCATTTGGCTATGGATGGTCTTTTCGTCCGTGCTTGCCGACATCTCTCCGCATCCGACAGAGATGACTCCAGCGATCCTCAACGCGGCAGAGGACAAGATCGAGTGATTCTACGAGGCATGCTTGATTACTCAGGCTCTGAAGGATCGCTCGATTTATCTTCTGAGTCAGATAAGAGCCCGGCGGGCCATCATGTCTGCTTTTACTGATGAGCACGGCGCTAATCGGTGGGGAGCAACCCCTCACGAAAACCGTCGCTTCGACGTGTTGGAGAGGGCAGAGAGGGAGCTGGAGAATTTTGTATTTTGTTTTGTTAACCCTGGTATCTCCGATCCCATGTTTGGTGATCTCTTCCCTATAGAGTAGTATGTTTGTTTTAATGTATTTCTCTTATTATTAATCGCTAAATGCTTTCTGTAGACTTTTCCTTTTTGATGTATATTCGTACATACATTCTACCTGTGCACATGAGCCTTATACTTGACCTTTGGGAATTTCCTTTAAATGCGAACACTACCATCGTGTGATCCATAAATCAACATGTTTTGAACACCGTTTCCGTTAAAACAGGCATATTTTTGTGAACGCATGCTTAACGGGGTACATACCGGAGACTTTCCTTGTTGCCAGAAAGAGAAAATAGCTTGTGCGTGTTTTGGATCGAGGATTGGCGTCGAGTGGAGGTCTGTTTACACAATCTCGAGTGCACCTGCCTTCCCTTTTAAGTTGTGGCTGCAAAGATGAGCTTGCGGGGGCTGATTGAACGGTGTACCGCGAATCTACAATCATGTGAGAAGAGGATTAACCAAAAATTCTCGGAGAGGGAACTGGCCTTGAATGCTTTGAGGGAACTTCAAGCTGAGCTCACTAACAAGACCACTCATGCATATGAACTTTGGCGGGTGCTTCAAGAAGCTATCAGGGAGGTGGTGGCTGTTGATAAAGTCGTTATCTTTACTCGCGAGATGGTCGAAGCTCACAAAGTTGCTGAAAAGGAGCTTGAGATTCGGCTCGCCTCGTATCAGGCTCAACAGTCTCAGGCGGAGATCCATCTCGTGGCGGTAACCGAGCATGAAGCCGAGGCTCAGCGGAAGAGCGATGAATTGAGGAGCTTATTGTGCCGTCCGCCGGCTTGAAGAATTTTTGTAAAAATTTTCTTTTCTAGTATCCACTCCTGAATGAAAGGGTATTTTGTATTCATTTTGATTCTCTTTACGATATGCATCTTGTATTCACTTTGAATTCACGAATAAAAGACATATATTATTATTTTTATCTCATTGTTGCATGTAGCTCTGATGGATGTGGTCCATATGTAGTTTATCTGGATATTTTTTTTTGCAGGGTAGTGATGGCTTAGGTGACAGGGTTAAGATTTGTCACCTAAGACTTTTCAACTTCACGAGCATTGGGGGTCTCATAAAGACTTTTCTCCCTACGAGTCGAAAGGATCTAGTAGGGGTAATTTCTACTTAGGGGTCGTGAGGACTCCTAAGTGTATTTTCTTGTGAGGGTCGTAAGGATCTCACAAGAGTGCTTTTCTTTTTATGGGTTTGATAAGTTTGTGTGTTGATTTATTTCTGAGTCGGAGCATTGCTCTACGATAAGAAGATCATGGGTTGATGTATTTTCGAGATGGAGCATTGCTCCGGCGGGGGGTTAGGGATTGACATGTATCCGAGTCGAAGCATTGCTTTACGACAGGGAGGTCAAAAGTTGACATGTATCCGAGTCGAAGCGTTTCTTGACGACAGGGAAGTCAGGGGTTGACATGTATCCGTGTCGAAGCGTTGCTTGACGACAAGGAAGTCAGGGGTTGACATGTATCCGTGTCGAAGCGTTGCTTGATGATAGGGAGGTCAGGGGTTGACATGTATCCATGTCGAAGCGTTGCTTGACGACAGGGAGGTCGGGGTTTGACATGTATCCGTGTCGAAGCATTGCTTGACGACAGGGAGGTCAGGGGTTGACATGTATCTGAGTCGAAGCGTTTCTTTACGACAGGGAGGTTAGGGGTTGACATGTATCCGTGTCGAAGCGTTGCTTGACGACATGGGGGTCAGGGGTTGACATGTATCCGTGTTGAAGCGTTGCTTCACGACAGGGAGGTCAGAGGTTGACATGTATCCGAGTCGAAGCGTTGTTTCACGACAGGGAGGTCAGGGGTTGACATGTATCCGTGTCGAAGCTTTGCTTGACGACATGGAGGTCAGGGGTTGACATGTATCCGTATTGAAGCGTTGCTTCACGACAGGGAGGTCAGGGGTTGACATGTATTTGTGTCGAAGCGTTGCTTCACGACAGGGAGGTCTGGGTTTCACATGTATCCATGTCGAAGCGTTACTTGACGAAAGGGAGGTCAGGGGTTGACATGTATCCATGTCGAAGCGTTGCTTGATGACTGGGAGGTCAGGGATTAACATGTATCCGTGTCGAAGCGTTGCTTAATGACAGGGAGGTCAGGGGTTAACCTGTATCTGTGTCGAAGCATTGCTTGACGACAGGGAGGTCATGGGTTGGCATGTATGCCTGTCGAAGCGTTGCTTGACGACAGGGAGGTCAGGGGTTGACATGTATCCATGTCGAAGCGTTGCTTGAGGACAGAGAGGTCTGAGGTTGACATGTATCCATGTCGAAGCGTTCCTTGACGACATGGAGGTCAAGGTTTGACATGTAACCGTATCGAAGCGTTGCTTGACGACAGAGGGGTCAGGGGTTGACATGTATCCATGTCGAACCGTTGCTTGACGACAGGAAGGTCAGGGGTTGACATGTATCCGTGTCGAAGCGTTGCTTGACGATAGGGAGTTCAGGGGTTGACACTAGGTTGTCTATGCACCATAGAGTCTTGGAACTGGGGACTTTGCCGTGGTTCCGATTGATGATGTCACGTCTGTGCTCTGTTGGCATGAGGAGAAACGCCGTTGTTGGTCTCTAGGCTGTAGAGGTGGCCGTCGAGATTTGGAATTAGGGACTTTGCCATGGCTCCGCTTCGTTGCGATCTTGAGGTCGGTTGTTGACGTTGCGTCTGCATCCTGCTGGAGTTGAGAAGGAACGCCGTATTGGTCTTCTGGTATGCAGATATTGCCGCTGAGACTTGACTCTCCCTTTGGTAGAGTTTGTTGGGACATGTGTTTCCTTTTTTGTTTATGCCCATGGATTGTATACAGGGGTCGGTATGGACTTACCTGTAGGGCAAAAGTTTCATTCTTTTTTATTTCTTTCCACGATGCTGTATCATTTCAGCTTTTTATATCTCGTAAGTCGCGATTGCCCAATCATTTCGGCAATTTTTCGCGGTGCCCAATCATTTCGGCTATTTTTCTTTTTACTCGCTACTTTTTATTGCGAGTTGCCCAATCATTTCGGCTATTTTTGTATGCATATCTTTTACTTGCTGATTTTGTTGCAAGTTGCCCTATCATTTCTGCTATTTTTGTATGCTTTTATAGCTCGCTGACTTTTTGCTACGAGTATGGAGCTTGGGATCTGATGCCAATCTTAGCATCAACATCGCTGCGACTGGAATATTGCCAGGAGCGAATCATCATTTACCGTGAAAGAACTTGGAATTTGATACCGATTTTAGGCATCAGCATCGCTGCCACTGGGACATTGCCAGGAGCAAATTATCATTTGCCTCCGTCGATGTCGAACAAAGGTGGCTTGGAAAACAGGGTTAGGATCCCGTCGACTAAGGCTTCTGACTTCATGAGCCGTAAGGGTCTCGTAAAGATGTTTCTCCCTACGAGTCGTGAGGATCTCATAGGTGTATGTTCTCCTTAGAAGTCGTGGGGACTTCTAAGTGGTGTGTTCTCTTGTAAGTCGTAAGGATCATACAAGAGTGTTTTCTCTTTATAAGTCGAGAGGACTTACAAGGGCCGTTCACCAAATAAGGGGATTTCAGGCCATCGGTGGAGCTTGGTGGGGGAGACGATTATTTGTGCCTATGGATTGTATGCAAGGATCAACATTGAACCGCTTGTAGGGCAAATTGGGGTGTGTGATGGCTTAAGAATAGGTTCAGATCTCTGTAGCTTAAGGCTTTTGGATCCTACGAGCCGTGAGGGTCTCATTAGAGGATTCTCCTTACGAGTCGTGAGGATCTCGTAAGTGTAACTTCTCCTTAGGAATCGTGGGGATCCCTAAGTGTGTTGCTCCCTTGTGAGTCGTAAGGATCTCATGCAGGTATTTTCTCCTTACAAGGTTGAGAGGACCTTACAAGTGTCCTTTAACGAGATTGCGCCCTTTCGGGTTTTCACAAACTCGCCGATAGCCCTGCTGTTTTTACTCACGGAGCCCTTTCGGATTTTCATCCGTGCCCATTTCTCTTATGGACGTACAGCTTTTTTTTTGCGTCAGCCTTTGGATGCTGCGGTTTGTAGTAGTTTAAAGACGTTTTGGTTAGTAGTTTGTTTAAGGACATTACGGTCCATTGTTAGTTTTAGGACATCTCGGTCCGTAGTTGGTTTTAGGACATTTTGGTCCGTCGTTAGTTTTAGGACGTTGCGGTCCATAGTTAGTTTTAGGACATTTCGGTCCGTATTCTTGGAGGCGAGGTTTCGTTGGACACTACTTATAGAGTTTGGACTTAGGAAGATAGCGAGCGGACATAGGCGTCGTCATCTATCATTAACCTGGTTCGTGACTCGTCAGGCGTAGTATTTTTTCAGGAACCGGCTGTTTATTGGCCGAAAAGGCCTTTCGCCGTGCATATCCATGAGCAAGTAAGCCCCACCTTGGTAGGCTTTGTCTATGACATACGGGCCCTCATAGTTTGGCTCGAATTTCCCCCGTTTGGCACGATTGGGGATCATAGGTCTCTTGACAATTGGCACGAGTTCGCCTTGGCGGAATTTTCTCGGCCAAGTCAATCTTTCGTATGAGCGCATCATCTTTGCTTTGTAAGCCTCGAAGTTTTGCTGCGCCATGAGCCGAGTTTTATAGAGGGCATCGAGCTCCTCGAGCCGAAGATAGGCATTCTCTTCGTCTGTTAGCTCGTAATGAACCGCCACTCGTAGAGAGGGTAACTCTATCTCCAACGGGAGTACTGCTTCAGTGCCGAACACCAATGCAAATGGCGTTGTGTTGGTGGCCATTTTGAATGTGGTCTGGTATGCCCAGAAAACTTCATGCAGTCTCTCATGCTAGTCCTTCTTATTTTTGGACACCGTCTTCTTTATAATCTTCGTCAAGGTCTTGTTGAAGGTCTCAGCTAGACCGTTAGCTCGGGGATTATAGACCGAAGAGTATCTCTAGTCTATATTATGCTGTCGTGCGAAGCGGCTGATTTTATGTCTTGTGTAGGCCGACCCGTTATCAGAGATGATCTGTCGCGGAGTGCCGAACCGATAGATGACGTGTGTCTTGAAGAAATGGAGGATATTCTCCGTCTTCACTTCTCTCAGCGGTACTGCTTCTGCCCACTTAGAGAAGTAATCGGTTGTTGCCAATATGAACCGATGTCCTCTAGATGATGCTGGTTCAATGGGCCCGATTATGTCAGTTCCCCACATTTCGAATGGCCAGCTAGCCACCGTTGGGTGTAGCGGATTTGGATACTGGTGGATGAAGTCCCCGTGAATCTGGCACGAGTGGCACTGCTTCGCGTATTCGAGGCAGCCTTGAATCATCGTGGGCCAATAGCAGCCCATCCTTTTGATCTTCAGCATCATCTTTGGCCCAGCTTGATGAGAACCGCAGATTCCATCGTGAGTTTCTTGGACGACTCTCCTTGCTTCTTCATGTCTCAGGCATCTCAGCCATAGAGAGTCAAATGATCTCTTATACAGCGTGTCATTGACGAAGGCGAAGGACAGAGCTCGTTTCATGAGCTGATGTCTTGAGGATGCATCTTCAGGTGTTCGACGGAATTTGAAGTAGTCTATAAAGAATTCTCTCCAATCCTTAGTTTTTTACTGGTCTTTTATTTGTAGAGCCGTTAGCTTGGTCGCTCCCTTTTCTTCGGAAGACTCCGGAGATATTTCCCCCAGTGCAAGAACCCGACGGCATTGTACAACGATCCTTACGTCATCAAGGTTTTCATCAGCCAGTTCTTTAGCGAGTTTGTCTAACGCATCCGCTTTTCTATTTTCCGTATGCTGTATGCATTCCAGAACGTAGGAAGGAATTTGAGTCAGCAATTGTTGTACTCTCTCACCGTACTTCACCAACTCTGGTTTTCACGTTTGATAGTCGCCGTTTACTTGACTAACGACCAGCTGGGAGTCTCCGTATATGAGGAGGTTTTCGATTCCCATGTCGACATCGATCTCAAGACCTGCTATCAAAGCTTCATATTCTGCTTCATTGTTTGTCCTTGGCTCTGTTAAGGTAAAGGAAAAGCGCAGTATCCCTCCTTGTGGAGCCACGAAGATAAGGCCTACCCCAGATTTGATTATAGGGGAGCTGTGCTTTCGCTTCTTCATGGAAGATGCCCCATCGAAGTAGAGTTCCTATCGAGTATCACTCCCTCCTCTCTCCCTGTCGATTGTGTCAAACGCAAGTTCGTCTGGCAATTCGCAATTTAAGGGTGAATCGGCAGGTATCGGATCCTTAGAGAGGAAGTCGGCGATGGCCTGGCCTTTCACTGCCTTGAGAGGTCGATATGTTATTGAGAACTCCATCAAGAGGTGGGCCCATTTCGTGAGTCGTCCTGTTAATATGGCTCTTGACATCAAATACTTGAGAGGATCCACCTTTGATATGAGATGGATCTCATGCGTCGAAGCATAGTGTCTAAGCTTCGTTATCGCGAAGATCAACGCTAGGCAGTGTTTTTCGATAGGGGAGTAGTTATTTTCTGCCCCCAGCTTCGTTATCGCGAAGATCAACGCTAGGCAGTGTTTTTCGATAGGGGAGTAGTTATTTTCTGCCCCCGGGAGAACTCGACTCAAATAATAGAGGGCTCTCTCCTTCCCATGGTCATTTTCCTACGCCCATAGCGCGCCTAAGGAACCTTCAAGGGCTGTTGTATACAGGATGAGGGCCTTTCCCTTGACTGGAGCGGTCAGTACTGGCGGATTCTCTAGGTGTTGCTTGATTTCGTCCATGCGCTTTGGCATTTGTGATCCCACACGAAAGTGGTCCCTTTCTTCATTAAATGGCTATAGGGACGGTATTTTCCGGAGAGGTTGGCCATGAACCGCCGAATATACGTGAGCTTCCCTTGGAGAGACCGTAGTTGCTTGAGAGTTCTTGGCGGAGGCATTTTCATGATCGCCTTGATCTTTGACGGGTCTATCTCGATGCCCCGGTGTCGTATGATGAATCCTAGGATTTTGCCCGAGGAGACTCCGAATGCGCATTTGAGAGGGTTCATCTTCAAGTTGTATTTCTGAAGGTGCTAAAACACGATTTTCAGATGCTCCTAATATTCCTCGTACGATTTGCTTTTAACCAGGAGGTCGTCGATATAACATTTGACGATTTCATGTATAAGGTCATCAAAGATCTTCTTCATGGCCCTCTGATAGGTGGCACCGGCGTTCTTTAGACCGAAAGGCATCACTTTTTAGCAGAATATACCCAGAGGGGTCCGGAAAGCGGTGTGCTTCTGGTCTTCGGGATGCATCTTTATTTGATTGTACCTTGATGATCCATCTATGAAGGAGAAGACTTCGTGAGTGGACATGTTATCTATCATCAGCTCGGTAACCGGTACGGGAAAGTTATCTTTTGGACAGGCTTTGTTGAGGTCCTGAAAGTCCATGCAGATGCGCACCGTCCCATTTTCTTCATTACTGGAACGATGTTGGCAATTCAGTCGGGGTATTGCACTTCTTGGATGAAGCCAGAGTAGATTAACCTCTTGACCTCGGCGTTGATGCTTATTTCAAGTTCGAGCCGCATTCTTCTCGGCGCTTGTTTGACTGGCTTGATGTCCGAAGATATTGCCAATTTGTGCACAGCTACTTCTGGATCTAGTCCCGGCATTTCGGGGTAGTTCCATGCGAAATAGTTTTTATACTGCATGAGCACGTCTTTGAGCATAGCCACCTGCTCTTTAGAAAGCAGCTCACCGACGAACGTATGCCGTGGATCGTCTGTTGTCCCTAAGTCAATTTTCCTTAGGTTGTCCGCAGTAGTGTGTATTCTATCTTCCAATTCTTTTGGCGCCGGTGGAAACTCTAAGATCACCTTGTCATCATCGTTTTCGTAGCACCAGGACAGGCCATCCATGTTCTCACGTATTCCTTCTTCTGACAGTGTTATGGCGTGACAGGTACGAGATCGTTTCCAAAACCGATGTTGGTCTGGTTCTACTCTCACCATATACGTTGCCTTTGGCACATGCTTTTGCGGTGGGGCCACTTTCCAACTGTTGGATAGAGCGAACCTGCCGAATTTATATTGATCTTCAACCCAATTCTTGAAAGTAAAGCAGTCTTCAAGAGGATGACCTATTGCTCGGTGATAGGAGCAATAATCTGGGTAACGCACTCCGTTTGCTTGCTCGGGATCCCGAGACTCCGGGAGTGTCATCATTTGATGTTTTATGACGAGGTCAAAGATTTTCCTCGTCTTTTCTCGGGGGAAATAATATGCTCGGCCTATCTTTTTCGTTAGGGACGGATTCCGGCTGACCGTTTTTTGACCGGGTGGCCTTTTGGATCCGTCTTGCCGCCGTCGAACGTTTTTTTCGTTCTTAAACTTGTTTGCCTTTGCATCGGGCCTTTTTCCTATCTTGGGAATACGTGGCGGGCTGACGGCAAAGGGCATCATCATCTTCCGTGGCCTGTCGAATGAGACATTGCGTCTTGGCCTTCTCGTAAATGGCCATTTCGCGTCTGTAGTCATTTCGAACCTTTTGACTCGCTTCCTTTATTAGCTTGTCCATCTATTCTTCAAACGAAGGACTCGACATTTTTATGGCAGGACCGCATTCTGGTTCAACGTCAGTGTCTTTTAAAAATGCGTCCTCTTCTTCATCTAGGTCCTTTATGACATGGCAGCCATAGAATTACTCCCGTTTCTTGGACTGGACATATCCAAGCCCAATCGCTTTCATTTTTCCGTTGGGAAATTTTCGCTGAGTTCCTGGGAAGTTCCAGATCCTGTTGTAGAACTGAGCTTGTCGAGGGGTTTGTTTGAAAGGTATGCCTTGGCATCTTAATAACCTTTTTAATCCCTCTGTGTAGTACCTGGGCAGTCGAATGGGTTGGAGCCTGTCGAGCGCAGGATCGGCACCATGCCAGACTTCTCTTTCAACTTTAGTCTTCGTGGATCGGTAGAATAAGATCGCCTTTTCACCTTTTCTCCTGGGAGGGACATAGAATGTTCGCAGCTCTTGCACACTATATGTTTCGAGTGTATCAAGCTCTCTGTAGTGCTGTCGCGGAACCTTAGCGATTTGCAAGCGTTGATTTTCTCCAATGAGGGTCTGTATCGATGGACGGACTGAGAACACTGCGTTAACTTCGTCTTCAGAGTCGCTGCCAAAGACCAGAATAGGGGTAGATGGTCCTAGCTTGTTGCATTAGGGTGGCCCTGAATAAACTATCTCTTGTTCCTCTTCAGTATCGCTCCCAAAGACCGGAATAGTGGTGATAGCTTTCTGCTTATTCTCTGGCTTACGGCATCTTTCCGTGTCTTCAAAGTCTGGCAGGAAATATTTTGCATCCTCGTACTTTCGGACTTCATTTATGGAAAATGGGTTCAGTTCCCTTGTCACGGTATACTCAAGACCATCTTTAAAGTACTTCATACACTGATGCTGTGTAGAAGGGATGATGTTGTACTCGTGTAACCAAGGCCTGCCGAGCAAAGCGTTGTAGCAAGTCTTGGCGTCAATGACATGAAATTTGATGTCAGTGATGAGCAGCCCAAAGCGTAACGTCAGTATCACAGACCCGAGCATCCGTGATGACTGGGAGTCGAATCCGAAAATAGCGATTTTATCCCGAGCGAGGCGTTGAACGCTCATGCAGATTTCTTTTAGCACCCTCACATTTAGGAGGTTGACAGAGGACCCGTTGTCAACTAAGATCTTCCCTATCTTAATGTCATGGCAGTATTCGGTGACATACAAGGGACGGTAGTTCTCACATGTTCCGAGGAGGAGATCTTCATCGCCGAAAGTGATGTCTGTCGTATGCACTTCTTCCAGCTCGTCCTTCATCTTTTCTTCGACAAGGCAAGCTTAAAACCGTTCAGGCTCTTGTAGTGCTTTGATTAGAGAATCTCTCGCCTCTTTCGATAGCAGAAGGGCATCGAAAATGCTTAGTTGCGAGGGTATCTTCCTCAGGTGTGCCAGAACGTTGTAATCCACCTTGTTTTTCTTGGGCGTGTCCTTGGCTGTCAGCTCTTCGACGACTCGATCATCGAGGGTGATATCCTCTGAGACTTTTTCCTTCCCTTTATCTTTTTTATTCGATCCGTTGTTCGTAGGTCCGAAATTCTTTTCGGGAAACGTGCGATTACGCAGCTGAATGTTCTTGCAGGTCTTCATCTCTTCTGTTTCGGAGATGGATTCCTTGAAGAGAGGGACAAGGGCTATTTCTTCATCAGAATCGCTCTCGAAGGTGAGAACTTGCGATCCCCCGAAATCAACCATG
Source organism: Agapanthus africanus (assembly GCA_030015575.1). Lineage (NCBI taxonomy): Eukaryota > Viridiplantae > Streptophyta > Magnoliopsida > Asparagales > Amaryllidaceae > Agapanthus > Agapanthus africanus. The sequence goes on along the minus strand of CM057340.1, from coordinate 171,379,901 downwards.
TGACAGTCGCCGGCAGTTCTTTTGCGTTCATCTGTTGTACTCCTCTGCTCTCGACGAGTTTTGCTCTTCATCCGCTTGAAATGCTGCCGATGAGCAACGCATCCCTGCCACCAATTTTTAAAGGCCATGAACGCCTCGGTAGGGTGTGTGATCCTCTGATGGTATAAGCAGTATCTTGGATGTGCATCTAGTTTGTCGGGGAACTTATTTTCTGAAGTGTCTTCTTTGAAAGATGGCAACCTCATTCCCATCGACAGGGCTTTAGCGAACTGCTTCCTTGTTTTAAACATGCTTTTGCTGGCGGCAGAAGTGCTTCTATCCGGTTGGGGTACTCTAGGGCTTCTCAATACCGAAGCTTCTTCAACGTGACGCCGACGCTTGGCCCTTTCATATATGGCCGTTTCACGCTCTCGGTCCGATTTGATTTTCTGAAGAGCTTCGCTCAGCAGTCTGATAATTAATTCGTCCGATGGCTCCAGGGTGTTTGATTCCGGTTCTGGATCTGCCCCCAGTTTCTCTGCATCAGGAGCTTCTTTGCCATCTATTGATGAGTGAGAGGTCATGTGGCAGCTTGCCACATAATCCTCGGGCTCTTCTGAAGAATTGTCTCCTTCATCAGCGTCATTGGTTTTATTTTCAAGAACATGATTAAATAATTCGTCCAACGTGATTGGGGTCCGTTCCTTCTGGTTATATTCTTCCAGTGCATCGATGTATTTCTGCAGACCTGTACGGCTATCATCGGGTTGGACGGGCTTCTTGGCCTTCTTATTTTTCATTAAAGACCTTGGGGGCTTGGCCTGAATATTTTGCCCGCCATCACCATCTTTCAGCGTTGGGCGTGGTTTCAGCATCCCCTCAATAAACTCGGGCTCCAGCGGGCTCTTCCACCTAATCGCCGGGCATGTTTGGAGATCCTTCAGCATTCTTTTTGTTTTGGCTGAAAGAGCGACCTCCCATAGAGCTTCTTCTATAAAAGAGCACGATGCCCCCTGGCGTGTCCATCTTTTTAGGAGCGTGTGGCTGGGGCGGGCTCACCTTCCAATTCTCAGAAAACGCGAATTTGCCCTGTTGGTATTGGTCCTTAATCCAGCCTTTGAAGATGAAGCAATCTTCAATTGGATGGCCTACTGCTCGGTGGTAGGGGCAGTAATTAGGATTGTTGGCATCGCCTGGTTGCAGCGGACGTCTTGGATCTGGCAGATTGATGAGCCTGTTGCACACTGCCAGCTCGAACAGTCTCCTCGTTTTATCTCGGGGAAACGAGTAAGGGCGTTTCAGCTTCTCATTGAAGAATCGTTGTCTATCATTTTGACAATCGGCTAGTTTTGGACCACTGGGCTGCTGTTGAGCATTGGCGACGAAGGTCGCTTTCCCTTTCCCCTTTTCGTTTCGAGGCTCCATTTTCGAGGAAGACGGTCTATGGCCCATCTGATCCATTTAGGCCAGCTTGTCAATCAAGGCCTGGAACGTAGTCGGCTTAAAAAACATCATGAACTGGGATATGGTCGCCTGCGCATCGAGGGTACCCAAGAACATGCCTACTGCAGGAGCCTCTTCTATGCGTTGTTCGCACTTTGACCATAGGTTCCGCCACCTGATTGGTAGGGTTTTTGCGTGCTTAAGTTTATTACCGCAATCAATACGGTTTCGCTTGTAGCTAGCCGGTTGAGTAAGGGTCGTCCGCAGGGAGATGGGAATCTTTTTCTATGTACTTTAACGAGTTAAGTCCAAATGTCCAGGTTTGTTTTGAGATTAACTATGTGCTAAAATGATATATAAAGAGAGCTTGTTAGGGTTAGGATTAGGTTAGTTGTAGTTAGGAGTCGCTCACATCTTTCGTTGCCACTCTTAATATCGGTGTTACGGTAATCGGCAACAACGGGGATTAGCACGACTAGGAAGAAACTTGCGAGTATAAGCTAGGCTTTCCAACGCTTAAGTTCTTCCTTTTGGTGCTTGTCCGTACGTTCTTGGCTCTTAGCCTTAACCTCCGGTTAATTCAACCACAACCGGTCTCACTAAGGAATCACCGCTATCATGTAGGATAGGGTGCCGTAGGGAGCGGATTGTGGTTCAATTAACGGGAGTTCGAATTAAGATGTTGGGCAAGGAAAGAGTGAGAGAGATTTCCTTCTCTCAAACTTTCCTTATCCTACTCTAATAAGTAAGAAAACTACTCACTGTAGGTTTCCTAGGCACACTAATGAGGTCTCACAAGGCATCAACCATGCCAAATTCAAATTTTTCCGGTGCCGAGAAACCCTAATACGGATCGTTGACTAGAGTTTTAGGCGATAACTACAACTAGTTAACAACTTAACTAAGTGAACGGAAATACAACCTTTGTAGATCCGGTCCTCCACCTCCATAGCTCCGCGTTGACGTCCCTCCACTGCGATCATCGGATCCCCGACTCTAGTAATGGTTTCGTCGAAGAAATGATCGGGCTAGGTCGTCGACTTTGATGCCGAAGATGATCTACGTCGAGGCAACACAAGATCAAGCTCCAACTTCACCAAGTCATGAAACTTGTGAAGAAAACACCCTATACTACTTGGCAAGTGGTAGAGGATGAAGAAATAGGAAGTGGGTTCACTTTAGAATTGGATTTCTCACTCTTTTTCTCATTTCACCATTGAAGCTAGCAAGCTTTTTCTTCTTGAAGAAGAAGAGGAAGAAGAAAAAGAATATGATAAGAATTCTATGAAAATAGAAAACAAAGTGATTCTTATCATATAGCAACCATGGTTAAGTGTAGAGAATAAACTAGGGTTAGGTGAATGGTTAGGTTAAGCAAAAGAAACAAAAATGGTTGAACTTTTTCTAAGCTTCATGAAGCTTCAAAGAAAAGACAAACAAGCCACCATTTTATTTTCTTTTGCCAAAAAGAATAAAGTAAATAAATGAATAAATAAAAACCCTAACCATTTACTTAACCAAGGTTTAAATCAAACATACACCCAAGTTTACATGTATCATCAAACATGATACAAACTAGTGCACAAAACTATATCATATATACAATGTGCAATTCAAGTGAGAAAATCCATCTTAAGTGAACCAATACTAGTTAATGCAAAGTAATATATCAAATATATAATTATGCATTAAATCATTAAATCAACACTTAATTTAACGATCCGGTCATATCGCATATAACCGACTAATATCCAATGTATCGGCTTATCGAATCAATCCTTGATTCGATAACTAGGTTATATCACATACAACCATTCGATACATTCATCGTGAGAATAGAATATGGTATCACATACACGCATTATTCTCGGTCCCGCACATATCTCATATGCGCTCCTATTTCGTTTCGCTTGAGCCAGGAAACCTCTGTGTAGGACTCTAAAGACTCGTCAATACGCCGGCAGCAGATGATGATCATATCAAACACCCACAAGCCGCAAGCGGTCTGCTAAACGTAACGGCCACCCGGGTATTGAGCGATCAGAAGATCGACGAGCAATCCCGCTCACACTCCTGTGAATCCAACCAGTTACACTTACCGTACAGTCCGGTCTGTTCGTCTGATATGTCGCATATCTCGCCTACGGGTGGTAAACGTCAGACCCCAGTAGCTCGATAAGTCGTGTCGATATGGGGTCTATAACAATTCGAGAAACTACTGGTAACACTTACCAGTAAATCTCAGCAACCCTGGCCAGGGATTTCCGGTTATAGCCAATCGAACACAGTGCAACATCAACTCCCTATACCGGGAGAGACGAATCCCCTCCTATCGCTCATTGCCTCCATGTGATTCGGGACTGTACCCAAAAGCCATCGTTTTGCACGCCCTCTTGGACATGGTAAGGTGGAAATCAAAGCACAGTGGGAATCACACAAGACTCTATGACGATCTCTGGTCTACAGACTAACATGTACCAGTGTCACCAAAGAACTGCCATCTGACGTAAGGTATAATACCATCTGGGAGTTCTCGGCGAGTCCGTCCAGTGTACCCAGTCTCCACTGAGCACCCGTATATCATCTCTGATGTCAAACACCAATGGATATGGGATCATCCATCGCCCATCTGTATGGGTCGAGAAGGTATACGGTAGTCTACACTGGTATATCGATGCCCTGTCTCGATACACCCACGACTAGGGACCTTGAAGGATGTACTTATGGACTACCATGTCCCCACTAGTATGATCCGCATCATAGTCCAGGTAGTCAAGTACACATCCTAAGGGCTTTACCAACATGTAACAGAGAGACAATCAGTGTACACGTTAAGGTAAAGAGCAACCAGATAGCATACTATCATGTCGAGCAAGAAAGTCCTCCCTATATATGTCCAAGCATCCACTACAATATACATCCTATGTATAGTAATGGCCTCTAGGGCATACATATAACTAACAATCTCCCACTTGCACTAGGGCCATCTGATAGCAGTGGTTGTAGTATCTCATACTCAACCATCCCATAAAAGTCTCTCTCTGGGAAAAGGCCTTCGTGAGTGGATCCGCCGTGTTGTCCTCTGAGTCAACTCTCCTTACCTCGATCCCCTAGAGATCAACCATCTCCATGATCAGGTGACACTTGCCTTAGAATATGTCTGGATCACTGATGGGACAGACGTTCCTTGGCATAAGCCACAACTCCATTGTCACACAATAAGAGGAACTAAGTTCATCTCATAAACAAATATACATCCAGATTGCCTCTTTGGTAGTATCTTAAGTAGCGATGTATCCTGCCTTTATCGTCTAGTAAGCCACGGTATTTAGCTTGGAACTCTTCTAACATACCGTCCCTCAACTGAGGTTAAAGACAATGCCTGTGACTGACATTCAGTCGTCCTTATCACTCTGGAACCTTTCCAGTGATTCTCCCCAGGATCAATTAATACCATCTCACTACAACTAGTGAGAATCCTAACATCCAGTTACTTCAATCTCATAGATCAAAACTCAGGATTTAGGAGGTATCACTTTGATCCTATACGGAGAATCCTTGTGATAAGCGGAGATTGACCGAGCGTAGCATAGGAAACTCCTTTCTTATCAAGAGTATGTCATCCACGTACTCTACGAGGATCACCACCATACTCCCTACTACCATTTTGTATATACAAGGTTCATCTACCATTTTGATGAAGTCAAACTTTTTGACAACTACATCAAAACAGACGTTCCATCTCCGCGATGTTTGCTTTATCCTATAAAGAAACTTGCACACATTTCCGCTGCTCCCACTGTCTACGAAGCCCTCTGGCTGTGTACTTACAGACGTTCTCTTCTAAAACATCATTTAGAAAAGCAGTCATGACACCCAACCACCAGATATCGTAGTCATGGTATGTAGCCGTGGCAAGTAGGATCCGGATGGACTTAAGCATAGCCACTGGAAAATGTTTCATCATTATCCACGCCTGGTCGATGACGAAAACCTTTAACAAGTCTAGCTTTGAAAGTCTCAACTTTTCCATCTACACCATGTAATCTTCTCAAGATATACTTGCTCCTGATGGGGATTTAACCCTTCAGATATAGCAACCAAAGTCCATACTTTGTTGGTGTATAAGGATTCCATCTCAGATCACTAAGCATCCAACCATTCTTACAGAGTCTCACTCCTGATGGCCAGCTCGAAACTAGTTGGGTCATCATCTCATGATGCAATCCTTGCTCCCACTGTCATAGAGAAACTGAAGTATCTCTCAGGTGGGTGAGAAACCCTACTAGATCGGCGGAGAGGCTGAGGTTCGTTGGTATCTACTGAATCCTTTGGTTGTACCAAATCATCTGCTGTAGTTTGCATAGCTGGAACCTTTCCAGTTCTACATAACTAACCTTGCCTCGAGCTTGTCCGGATTTTGCTTTTAGACATAGGCCGGACAACCCCAAATCTTAACTAGCTTAAGACATGGGCTCTTCCCATACCATATCTCATATAGAGTAGCAGGCTGTGATCTGATTCAAACCCTATTCAATAGGTATGCAGCTTCTCAAGCGCATAACTCCCAAAAGGAAACAGGCAACTCAGTATTACTCATCATAGAGCGCACCATATCGAATGGGGAGCGATTGCTCCGCCCCGATACATCGTTGTGATGTGGTGTATTCGGAGGAGTAATGCTGAGAGTGAATCTCATTCTCTTTTAGAATAGTTCAGGAATTCCATGCACAAGTATTCTCCTCCCTGATCGCATCAAAGGACATAATACTTATACCCTCATTTTGGTTCTCTACTTCTAACTTATATTCCGTGAATATCTCAAAAGATTCGGACTTGTGTTTCAACAGGAACATATGTCTGAATCTTGAGAGATCATCAGAGAATGTAATGAAGTACAAAGAACCGGTTTTGGCATGTGTAGACAGGGGACCTTTATACATCAACATGTATCATCCCAAGAGTTCACTAACTCTTTCTCTATTTCCAATAAACAGAGCTGGTGTCATCGTATCTTTGTGACATGACCGGCAAGTTTCACAAGATGTAAATTCAAACTAATTTAAATATGCATCTAAATGTAACTTCAACCTGTCGGGTCGCATTGATATGACCTAGTCTATAATGTCTCAAGAAGGATTCGTTCATTTCTGAACTCTTCCTCTTGTGTGTGTTCTGTATACTAAGAACTGTAGTTTGATTTAGAACATCAATGCTTTTAGATAACGTGCCTGAACCGATCAACTTTTGATATAGGAAATGTTCAAAACATTATCCAACAATACAAAATTTTATCGTTTCTTTACTAATAAAGAGACTGATATGATTTTGTATATCAGGTTCGGTATCTAATAACATTCGTTCAGAATCAATGTATTGGTAATACAGGGTGACAGTGACCAACAGACTTGGCTGCAACACTTACCCCGTTTTCTGTCTCATGAAACTTATCACCCGTTCTCAGTTCTTTACCTATCTGTAGCCCATGTAACAGATTACATATGCGGGATCCTGATCCGGTATCAAATACCCAGGACGTGGAGGATACTGAGAAACAGTTCTTTGTAATGAACACACCCGAAGGAGATGCATCATATGCACTTTTTTCGTTTGGGCGGCACGGGAATTCTGGTAATCCCCTATTTCCTGCTCTGTCTTATAACAATTATAAGTTGGAGCGGGACCAACGTTCCCCAGCTAAGTATAACAAGCGGGTTCGGTCAATACATCCGTATTATTATCTTGATTAAGGCGTGATATGGTCGCTACCTGGAGAGAAAGAGAAGAAAACACTCAGCGTGCGCTCTTGCAAGATCAGATTGGTTATTTATTTTATCTAATCAGGATGGCTCCCACTGTTTTTATCAAATCTTCCTTAAAACCCTAAAAGGAAAGACTAGCCGGGATTAATTACACGCTACAAGTTCGCCAATCTTTCAGCCAGGCCAGTGTCGGTACTTTGAGGGAGGTCCCCCGTGCTTTCGCACGAACCTAATTAATGTAAACCTCGTTTTCCCAGAGGCGTAACCTCGTTAACACCTTTCTAGACACCTACTTGATCGGCTAATTGTAATGTGTAAAACTCTCCCAGGAGTAACTCTTACTCGCAGCGGGTATCGGGATCCAACTATCTCATAGAAGGTATGCAATCTCATTGCAAATTTCAACACTTGAAATTCCCGATAATATTTTGCCCCAAACGATCTATGACCTTGACAAGGTCAACAAACCATAGACCGTAAGTCAAGTTCAACCCGTCATTTCTTGATTGAATCAAACCCACCCGCACGACCCTTGACAAGGTCAACAAGGCCGTACGACTACCCTAACCCAATCTGCATCATATGCATAAGCAGATAAATACTGGTTAGCTACCGCACACTGTGCCTTGACAAGGTCAACAAACGCAGCACGAATACTAAACAGGACTTATCTGAAATGACGGAGGGCTACGACAGGTTTTTCTGAAAACCTATTGCGTAATGAACTTGATATCGTTGTATGATCGAATGAATTTTGAAATGGAGTGTTTTTAAGGCTTTTCTAGTTTTGCTAAAGGGGTCACTCCCGGTGAAGGGATCGTCGGCCCTTTCCTCGTCGAATGAGGTGCGGGATATATCATATATATCACTGTGCAAAGCAGAAACTATAGAAGCAATCAAAAGACAAACCGAGGGTTGTAGCATCTGCCAGTTATTACTAAAGGGGTCACTCCCGGTGAAGGGATCGTCGGCCCTTTCCTCATCGAATAAGATGCAGGATATATCATATATACCGCTGTGCAAAGCAAGAACTGTAGCTACCTGTTTTATTTTTGAAATTCGATTCCACAACATCTTAGGTTTCTTTTACTTTCATTAATCATATTAATGAAGTCCCTTCATTTAAGTCCACCTAAACATCACAGATAAATACGACGTACACTTATGCCATCCGCATTCGCCTCGATGTCCCCTCGTGCACCGTTAGGTTAGGTAACTAACGACAGAGCGGGGCAGGGCTAGCGCGGGTGTAAAACATAAGTAACGTCTATATAATATATCATATATACTATATACTGTATCTATCACAGAACATCACATGATCACATCACAGATATCGCAGCAGAAGAAACATATGAAATATTGGACATACTAGGACGTCCGTGTTTTCAATACGAGCCAGTATAAATCACGGATTCCACGGTCGCGATGAATAGCCAAACCCACACCCCTAGACCCCTACGAGAGCGGCAAGCAACCCTACCAATTCTAGAGTTAGGAGACCCGGACTCGACTCCTCGAGTTGGTCTCCCACTGGACTCTAGAACCCGGTTACTTGTGCTCCCCTCCTCGGGTCTATCCTAGTGCGTAAAAGTAAATAATATACAAAAGGTGACATCTTCCGCAACCTGGTAGTGCCCCAATAAAAGAATATTACATACAAGTTTTTACATAAATGAAAATGAAAAACACTCATCTCAGATAAAAACCCCTCGGCTATTCAAACACGACGATCCAATATAACATATCCAGCAACACATAACATCACATGTCATCAACGTAAGTAAACATGTGTATCCCAATTGTCGTTGACATTTAGCAACGAAACCGGCGATATCACATATTACACTTACGGTTACAGAAAAGAAAGTGTAAAACTACAACAGTTGGAATCCGCAACCTGCATAGACATCGCATGCCTAATCAAATGAATTCCTTAGACATCGCATGCCTAACAATTGTAAACCCCGCATTTTAGTCTCATTATCGAAAACACTTTTTAATATCAAGTCGGGTAATTCAACAAGATTCCCGACATCCTGATCGAATGCTCGTCGAAAACTTTAATAGGCGGCCGCACCCCCGATACCGTCGACGAAGTGCACTAAGGCGGAACACCGCTGCCGCCAGCACCCAAACGGATGCTTTCGGCAATGGGGTTCTCCTACAGTCACTTGGTCGGGGCTATGGGGTGTGTCTATTAAGTTTACCGGCGAGTATCCGCGTACGCTACGAGATTGCGACGGACTTTTGATCACATCAAAATTCCGTGGCAACCGATCAAGTGAGACTAAAGTGCTATGCTTATAACATTCATTCAGTTATCTCATAACTACTTGTGGATTCCAAATATTGTATCACATTCCGGATAAATAGAAAATGTCAAACTTTCCGATCGAACAATCGAACACCCAAGTTTTCCCGAAACAGCTCAACACATGAAACAAGTTTAAAAACATTCACTTCATGCCTCAGTACCAACGGTCCAGCCGTAGAAGGGTCAAGCCAACGCCTCACATGTGGCACGCCGTACTGCCCCAAACCCTAAGGTTCAAAGGGCAGTTCAAGACGGTCACATAATCGAGTTAAGGTTTGTTGTCTTCTAGAGGGTCCATCGCGTTACTTGCACTACTTAGAACGTCTTTAAACCATGGAAAAATCCAACACTTGGAAATTTCCCGACATGGGAAAAAGTGGGTATTTATATCCGGTCGAACCTTTTTAACATATTCAAAAATTATCCGGAAAACACAGACAAAATTAGACATCCCGATCGAAACACCGAGTCCCCAATACAACCCAGAAAAATCCACTGTGGAGTATACATTAAAAATATCCATAAGAATCAGGAATGAAAATAGGACATTACTGTGAAATTTCAAAGAATGAAGCGACTATATGGCCGCGGAACTGCCGCATTAGCATGCTAATGCCGCGGTTCCGCGGCGGTTTCATCGAATTAAGAGCTCGAACTTCACAGTAACTCATAGAATTGCCTGCTGATTTTTTTGGCTATTTTTAATTTGGAAAAAACCACAGTTCCAGAAAATGTACAGAGAAGGGTCTCGGATTAGGGTTTCGGGTTTCTAACTTCGTCTACGCATCGCCTAAGGCACTAGCTAGGCTCTGATATCACTGTAGGGTTCCTAGGCACACTAATGAGGTCTCACAAGGCATCAACCATGCCAAATTCAAATTTTTCCGGTGCCGAGAAACCCTAATACGGATCGTTGACTAGAGTTTTAGGCGATAACTACAACTAGTTAACAAATTAACTAAGTGAACGGAAATACAACCTTTGTAGATCCGGTCCTCCACCTCCATAGCTCCGCATTGACGTCCCTCCGCTGCGATCATCGGATCCCGGACTCTAGTAATGCTTTCGTCGAAGAAATGATCGGGTTAGGTCGTCGACTTTGATGCCGAAGATGATCTACGTCGAGGCAACACAAGATCAAGCTCCAATTTCACCAAGTCATGAAACTTGTGAAGAAAACACCCTATACTACTTGGCAAGTGGTAGAGGATGAAGAAATAGGAAGTGGGTTCACTTTAGAATTGGATTTCTCACTCTTTTTCTCATTTCACCATTGAAGCTAGCAAGCTTTTTCTTCTTGAAGAAGAAGAGGAAGAAGAAAAAGAATATGATAAGAATTCTATGAAAATAGAAAACAAAGTGATTCTTATCATATAGCAACCATGGTTAAGTGTTGAGAATAAACTAGAGTTAGGTGAATGGTTAGGTTAAGCAAAAGAAACAAAAATGGTTGAACTTTTTCTAAGCTTCATGAAGCTTCAAAGAAAAGACAAACAAGCCACCATTTTATTTTCTTTTGCCAAAAAGAATAAAGTAAATAAATGAATAAATAAAAACCCTAACCATTTACTTAACCAAGGTTTAAATCAAACATACACCCAAGTTTACATGTATCATCAAACATGATACAAACTAGTGCACAAAACTATATCATATATACAATGTGCACTTCAAGTGAGAAAATCCATCTTAAGTGAACCAATACTAGTTAATGCAAAGTAATATATCAAATTTATAATTATAAATTAAATTATTAAATCAACACTTGATTTAACGATCCGGTCATATCGTATATAACCGACTAATATCCAATATATCGGCTTATCGAATCAATCCTTGATTCGATAACTAGGTTATATCACATACAACCATTCGATACATTCATCGCGAGAATAGAATACGGTATCACATACACGCATTATTCTCGGTCCCGCACATATCTCATATGCGCTCCTATTTCGTTTCGCTTGAGCCAGGAAATCTCTGTGTAGGACTCTAAAGACTCGTCAATACGCCGGCAACAGATGATGATCATATCAAACACCCACAAGCCGCAAGCGGTCTGCTAAACGTAACGGCCACCCGGGTATTGAGCGATCAGAAGATCGATGAGCAAGCCCGCTCACACTCCTGTGAATCCAACCAGTAACATTTACCGTACAGTCCGGTCTGTTCGTCTGATATGTCGCATATCTCGCCTAGGGGTGGTAAACGTCAGACCCCAGTAGCTCGATAAGTCGTGTCGATATGAGGTTTATAACAGTTCGAGAAACTACTGGTAACACTTACCAGTAAATCTCAGCAACCCTGGCCAGGGATTTCCGGTTATAGCCAATCGAACACAGCGCAACATCAACTCCCTATACCGGGAGAGACGAATCCCCTCCTATCGCTCATTGCCTCCATGTGATTCGGGACTGTACCCAAAAGCCACCGTTTTGCACGCCCTCTTAGATGTGGTAAGGTGGAAATCAAAGCACAGTAGGAATCACACAAGACTCTATGACGATCTCAGGTCTACAGACTAACCTGTACCAGTGTCACCAAAGAACTGCCATCTGACGTAAGGTATAATACCATCTGGGAGTTCTCGGCTAGTCCGTCCAGTGTACCCAGTCTCCACTGAGCATCCATATATCATCTCTGATGTCAAACACCAATGGATATGGGATCATCCATCGCCCATCTGTATGGGTCGAGAAGGTATACGCTAGTCTACACTGGTATATCGATGCCCTGTCTCGATACACCCACGACTAGGGACCTTGAAGGATGTACTTATGGACTACCATGTCCCCACTAGTATGATCCGCATCATAGTCCAGGTAGTCAAGTACACATCCTAAGGGCTTTACCAACATGTAACAGAGAGACAATCAGTGTACACGTTAAGTTAAAGAGCAACCAGATAGCATACTATCATGTCGAGCAAGAAAGTCCTCCCTATATATGTCCAAGCTCCACTACAATATACATCCTATGTATAGTAATGGCCTTTAGGGCATACATATAGCTAACACTCACCCATTATAAGAAAAAGAAAATACAACAAAAGGAGGAAGATAGAAAGAAGGAGGTTAGAAGATTACAACTAGCAATTTGAGACCTCACCCTGGCAAGGATCAAGTTTAAGCATCATTGTTGTTAAGGATAAATAAAAAGAGAACAAGAAAGAAACAAACAACAAATAACAACAACTAGATTAGCAAATGAAAAATACAAGCAATTATCATTAACAACATAGCAAGACAAGCATGGTAACAAAAAGAACTCTTTTATTCATCCTTCACTCATAAAAAGTTCACTACAAAGTTTTAATGGAGAAAAGATGAAAAGAGGAAGAAGAACTACAAAACATATCCCAAATTTTATACAAGAATAAGCATATCTTGGCTTGGCAATATTCTGGGCTATTTATAGGCAGGAAACAGAAATTCTAGGGCAACATTCTGGATCATCATGAAAAGACCAAACAACCCCTGAAAAGTCTTCAGCTTACAAGCCTATACGGCCGCGGATCCGCGGCCTAAGAATGCTTATGCCGCGGTTCCGCGGCCCTTATGGGGACTTAGGTCATCAATTTTGGTGATATTCCCTGCTTTGCAATACCCTTCAGTCTGGTATATGTTGTTTCTCAGAATTTCTTCACGATTTTTCCAGAATTTCTGCTGATCAAAAGGTGATGTGATGTGGATCTTTTGCCATGATTTTTCTTGAGCTCCGTGTAGATATGTTGGATCTTGTGTTGACATTGAGCTTTGTGCATAAAAATGACATCGATTTGCCATTTTGTCCCTTAAATTGGTGTGCGGCAACATACGGATAGAAAGCGGAGACCCGTGTTTTATCTGTGGTTGGCAGTAATCCGGAATTTGTCGTGATTTTCCTTGAATTTCACTGTTTTAGAGCTGAGAACCTGTATCCTGCAATTAACTAGCAAACACGGCTCAAGAGTACCTACCGATAAGCAATGTGATAAAAATTGGGCGGTATAAAAATGCAAAAATCTGATATGAACAAATACCCCCAAACTTATCATTTGCTCGTCCCGAGCAAAGCCAATTTATTCACAAAAACTTCCTAACCTCACTTTCGCAGGGAACGCGATTTCACTGAGCATGTGCAACAGGCCGCTAAACCTCTAGGTGTCTCTAGTAGGAGGAGTGTTGTCTCCTGAGGGTTTTCAGCGGATACTACCCACAAAATCCGGTCAAGCTAGTTTTGCAAAATAACTTTGATTCAAACCCTAAGGTTTTGTTTCAGAAAATAACAATTCTATTATCCTAAGTCTAGACTATCGAACCTTTATTTTTCACACCTCGCTTCTTATTTAACTTAAGATTTTATATGTCTTTACGTGCAGTGCAAATAGTGTCGTTAAGTTCCAGAAGGATCGATTAAAGTCATCATATCACAAAATAAAGCCCAGATAAAAATTTTAAAAGGATCACATAAGTTTTATAAAGAGTTAAGCATTTTTCAAGTTTCTTTTTCCAGTAAAGTTTCAATTTCAGAATTTCTATCTTCCTTAACAGGAAACTAGGTCTTATTTTTCACTCCACCTTTTTCTTGTTTTCATTTCATACACACCTCTGTGAACGTGCAATAGTCTTTATCATAGAATAAAACCTTCATATCTCCGCTAGAAATATTTTTTATAAAAGCCTGTCTTTCGTCAAGATTATTCTCACACAAAGAACCGTTAGGAATTTTAACTCGGAGAGAACACTTGCTTGACTTTGTTTTAATCTGGACTTTCTAGGCTTCTTAATGAGCTTTAGGCCAATGCTCCCAAACCAGTTGGCTTTAGGGCATTATGTGTAGAAACACCCCAGCGGACTTAATTACTCAAGTTACCTAGGTCCAAAAACAAAAGACAATTTAGCGTGAAAATCAAGATGATTCAATACGAACGGAGATATAACTGGCAGTTCAGTTATTTTTTTGGATAAAAGACGTGTTTAGTGGGTTAGGTGTGTAATCATTCCAATCAAGTTCCAGATGGGTTATTTTTCAGAATTAGTTCCAAATAAGGCATCAATAACATTCCTTCATATTCGCTTCACTTCATAAACTATTCTTGATATTACTTATTTCAGAACAAAGCTATTTGATCCTCAGAAAATCATTTATCCATTTAAAAGTTTTTAGACATAATAGACTTGTCATCTAATTTCCAAAACTCACGACACGTGTAGTGTGATGTAAAGACGTATATCAGCTATAGTTAACTTCAAAGGAGAGTTATCTTTCAGGTTTTCAAAATCTAAAAATATGATTTAGTTATTCTTATCTTATCAAACAAAAACCGTTGAAATGTTGAATCTGAGTTCTCCCACTAGCTAACTTGACAGAAAAGTTTTTATGTTTTTAGAAAATTTTCTGATTTTTATGGATTTTATGGATTTTAGTATGCAGATGCAAAATATACATATGAATGCGAAGGTTAGAAATGCATACCGAGCGTACCCCCAAACTTAAACTGGACAGTGTCCTCACTGTCATTGCATGAAGAGATCATTGAAGGGTCGAAATTGTCGGTTAGATATACACATTTTTTTTGTTTTTGTTTTTAAAGAAAAGAAGAATAGTAAAAATGGAAAAGAATATCCACAAATACATACAAAATGGTATATACATACCCCCAAACTTATTTGGAACAGTGTCCACTGTTCTTGGCTGGATAACCGAAGTTTGGTGGTAGGCAGAGGAAGATTATGCGGGGTAAACCGGCTCCTGTAAGATCAGGAACTCCTCTGTTGGTTCGGCGCTAAGTTACGGTTTTAGTCGGTGTCCGTTTACTTTGAAAAATGAACCGTCCGTTGGATTCTCCAAATCCACAGCGCCATTCGGATACACATTCCGCACAAAATACAGCCCTTTCTAGCGAGATCTGAGCTTTCCTGGATGGAAATGTAGCCGGGTGTCGTAAAACAGCACCTGTTGACCAGGTGCGAATGTTTTGCGCAAAAGGTGTTTATCGTGAAACACCTTCGTTCGGTTCTTAACGAAAACCGTGTTTTCGTAAGCCTCATCCCTAAGCTCGCTCAATTCGTTCAACTGCAGCTTCCGATGGCTGCCCGCATCTTCGAAAGACAGATTCAGCTCTTTTATCGCCCAAAATGCGCGATGCTCTATTTCCACAGGGAGGTGGCAAGCCTTTCCGTACACAAGCCGATAGGGAGACATGCCAAGATCAGTCTTATAAGCCGTTCGAAATGCCCAAAGGGCATTAGTGAGTTTCAACGACCAATCCTTATGTTTCTTGGAAACCTTCTTCTCCAGTATCTGCTTGATTTGCCGATTTGAAACTTCGGCTTGCCCACAGGTTTGGGGGTGGTAGGGCGTAGATAGCTTATGATTAATGGAATATTTCCGCATCAAGGCCTCGAAAGTCTTATTGCAGAAATGAGTTCCATTGTCGCTAATGATCGCTCGTGGGTGCCCAAACCGGGAGAAAATGTTGTCTTTAAGAAACCTAACGACAACCTTGTTGTCGTTAGTCCGGCTGGGCACAGCCTCGACCCACTTAGAGACGTAATCAACAGCGAGAAGAATGTATAAGTTCCCAAAAGAGCTGGGAAACGGCCCCATGAAATCTATCCCCCAAACGTCGAAAATCACCACAACCAAGATTGGTTGGAGCGGCATCTCGTTCCTCCTGGATATCCGGCCAAAGTGTTGGCACCGGGAGCAAGTCTTGCAGTAGTCATGAGCGTCTTTGAAGAGTTGTGGCCAGTAGAAACCACACTGCAAGATCTTCTCAGCTGTCTTTCTAGGGCCAAAATGCCCGCCACATGCTTGGTCGTGGCAAAATGACAGTACACTCTTGAATTCATTGTCAGGGACACACCGACGAATAATCTGGTCGGGACAGTACTTGAACAGATAGGGTTCGTCCCAGTAAAAGTGTTTTACTTGGGATAAGAATCGAAGTCTGTCCTGACTTGACCATTCAG
The DNA here is from genome assembly GCA_030015575.1 of Agapanthus africanus. Classification (NCBI taxonomy): domain Eukaryota; kingdom Viridiplantae; phylum Streptophyta; class Magnoliopsida; order Asparagales; family Amaryllidaceae; genus Agapanthus; species Agapanthus africanus. Next base: position 171,363,441 of record CM057340.1, on the reverse strand, counting down.
TCGGTAGTAATCCTGTGGCCAAATAGTTCACAATATCTGCGAACCAGGGTTCGCAAGATACAGTCAAGAGCTGTTCATCCGGAAAAACGTCGTTGATCGGAATTTGAAGCGACGGCGAAGAAGGAAGTCGTGTGAGATGGTCGGCGACTACGTTTTCACATCCCCTTTTGTCCTTGATGACAAGGTCAAACTCTTGAAGCAAGAGGATCCAACGTATCAGCCGAGATTTTGCATCTTTCTTCGCAAAAAGATGGCGCAGAGCAGAATGGTCTGTGTAGACAATGACTGGAGAGCCGATGAGGTAGGCCCTGAACTTTTCTAAAGAAAATACGACAGCCAAGAATTCCTTCTCAGTTGTTGTATAATTCAGTTGGGCGTCGTTCAGGGTTCCGCTAGCATAATAGAATACGTGCGGTATCTTGTTGATGTGTTGTCCAAGGACAGCACCGATGGCAAAGTCGGATGCATCGCACATAATATCAAATGGGTGCGTCCAGTCAGGAGAAGAAAGAACGGGAGCAGAAGTGAGTGAGCTTTTTAATGACTCGAATGCAGTCACACAGCTCGAGCCGAAGTCGAATGGCGTGTCCTTGGCCAGTAAAAGAGTCAAGGGCCTAGCAATCTTGCTAAAGTCCTTGATGAACCGTCTATAGAAACCGGCATGGCCAAGGAAGGCTCGCATGTCTCGGACGCATCTGGAAGGAGGGAGATTGGAAATGACCTCAATCTTCGCTTTGTCAACCTCTATGCCATTTTGCGAAATGATATGTCCTAAGACAATACCTTCGCGCACCATGAAGTGGCACTTCTCCCAATTCAAAGTGAGGTTCTTGTCCTTACATCGGGTAAGGACAGCGTCGAGATGCAGCAAACACTCATTGAAGGAATCGCCGAAGATGGAGAAATCGTCCATGAAGATCTCCAGGAATTTTTCCACCATGTCTGAGAAGATTCCCATCATACACCGCTGGAAGGTAGCGGGCGCATTGCATAACCCGAAGGGCATGCGACGATATGCAAACGTGCCGAAAGGACAAGTGAATGTGGTCTTGTCCTGGTCTTTTTCGGCGATGGGAATCTGATTATAGCCGGAGTAGCCATCAAGAAAACAGTAGTACTCGTGTCCGGCCAATCGTTCAAGCATCTGGTCAATGAAAGATAGCGGAAAGTGGTCCTTCCGCGTTGCGGCGTTGAGTTTTCTGTAATCGATGCATACTCGCCACCCAGTTTGGGTGCGAGTAGGGATTAACTCGTTCGCCTCGTTAGTGATGACCGTTATGCCTGATTTCTTGGGGACAACGTGAATGGGGCTAACCTACTGGCTATCAGAGATAGGGTAAATGATACCACTATCCAGACACTTTACGATTTCCTTTTTCACAGCCTCCTTCATGACTGGGTTGAGTCGCTTTTGTGGATCCCTGGCTGGTTTGGCATCATCCATCAAATGAATGTGATGTTCAACGATCAGGAGACTAATCCCCTTGATGTCCGCCATGGACCAGCCAAAAGCTTGCCTATTGCTGTGCAAGACCGCAAGAAGGCCTTTCTCTTGCTCTGGAGCTAGAGAAGCCGAGATGATAACAGGGAGGGTCTCGTTCTCATCCAAGTAAGCGTACTTAAGGTAAGACGGCAAAGGCTTGAGTTCGAGCGTTGGAGGTGAAACGATTGAAGGCAAGATTGGTGAAAAGGTCTCGAACTCAAAGGATTCCAGCAAAGGTTCAAAACGAGTGTAAGCGACCGAGTTGGATGGTTCAGGTAACTCATCCGGAAATTCGAAGGATTCAAACTCGGGTGGTGAGTGGCTAAGATCGTTCGAGAAAGTGAAACACTCATAGTCATTGTCAGGCACAGAAACAGCAGCAGGTTCGAAGAGGAACGTACTAGTAGCGTTAAGGTTATCGTGATCGAACATAAATTCCTCGAATTCACATTCTTCCGGGGTGATCTCCTGGATTGAGCAAACGACTAGTATATTAGCAATAGGTTCGGAGGGCTGATTCCCCAACCTAAAAATGTTGAGTTCAATTATCATATTTCCTAAAGATAGGTTCATCGAACCATTTCGACAATTGATTACAACATTTGAGGTTGCAAGGAATGGGCGACCGAGTATCACCGGAATTTGATTCCGGGGGTTAGCTACAGGCTGTGTGTCCAAAACAATGAAGTCAACGGGGAATATGAAGTCCCCGACCTTGATTAACACATCCTCTAGCTCACCCCTAGGATGGGTGATTGATCGGTCGGCCATTTGGAGAGTACAGTGTGTGGGTTTCAGCTCTCCTATACCTAGTTGCTCATATACTGAGTACGGAAGCAGGTTAACACTGGCACCAAGATCTAATAGTGCGCGGTTGATGTTCTTATCCCCAATGGTAATAGAAATCGTAGGACAGACAGGGTCCTTCCGTTTTTGAGGTAAAGATTGGGTAAGAGCATCACTCACAGCACTAGCCAAGAAAACTTTCTTGGGTACCTGAGATTTCCTATTTTTCATGCACAAGTCCTTTAAGATTTTCGTGTAGGACGGGACTTGTTGGACAACATCTAAAAGGGGAATGTTGATGTTAACCTGCTTAAACAACTCCAGAATCTTCTCCATTTGTGGATTTTGTTTATTGGACCTCAACTGGTTTGGAAATGGAACGTTTTTAAAATTGGTTGAGTCTAAAGCTTGTGGAGGAGATTGTGGAATTGGAATGGATCCCAGAGCTGGTGTTTTCGTGGAGTGAGAAGTAGGTCCATTCAGAGCAGAAGAAGAAGCGGCCGGGGTGTCATTATCCTCAATTGTTGTGCAGATGTTGTTGTGCAGCATCCTTCTCGATCTCAATATAGTCACGGCACTCACATTATGATTCTGTTGTTCAAGAGCAACATGTACATTATGTGGGTGACCGGGATTTGGGAGTGGTTGAGATGGAAGCTTCCCCTTTTCTCGCTCGCTTAACGCCGCATTCAGCTGTGCAATCTGGGCTTCGATGGTCTTGATGCTTTGTTCGTGTGCAGCAGTGTGTTGCACCAAAGACTGAATAGACGACTGGATGTTGGCGGTGGATTGTGTCGATTGTTTAACGAACGCCTCCAGACTTCGTTCTAGCGAGGAAACCTTATCGTTGTTTGACGGAACAAAGTTATTTTGCGGAAAAGAATTGTTTGGTGCAAAGTTGTTCGTCTGATTTTGAAAAGGTTTAGGTTGGAAGGGCTGCTGAAACCGATGTTGAGTTTGTTGTTGCGCTTGTTGTTGCGGAGGAGGGGGCCTCTGGAAATTGTTGCCTTGGAATTGATGCTGATTCTGATTCCAGGTGAAATTGGGGTGGTTCCTCTAACCGGGATTGTAGGTGAAAGAGTATGGATCATTTCTCGGTCTTTGCTGAAACGCGGCATTAATCTGATCCTATTCTTGAAATGGTGGATTGTAAGGACACTCTTCGGTTAAGTGAGAAGGATCGGAACAACAAGCACAAATGGTATGAAGAGGAAGAACAGGGGCAGGAGCAGGAGATGAAAATTTGCTCTCTATCGCTTCAAGTTTTCTCGTTATTGCAGCCATTTCAGCTTTCATCGCAATAGAGACATCAAGTTGGTGAATTCCTACCCTAGACTGACCAGTAGAAGTGGAGGAAGAAGAAGAAGTTGGTGTGGTGCTCTCCCATTGAAGCGTTTGTTCCTCAAGGTCGTCGAAAAATTGCCACGCTTCCTAGTCAGATTTCGATAGGAAGTGGCCCTGACAAATGGTTTCCAACAACTGCTTGGTTGCTGGGTTCAGGCCCTCGTATAAGGTTTGGCAAAGTTGCCATTTCTCGATACCATGGTGAGGGCACTGAACAAGAAGATCTTTATATCGGTCAAAGCACTTCCAGAAGGGTTCAGTAGGAAGCTGGGAGAATGGGTTGATTTCGTTACGGATCCTCGCGGTTTTATGATTCGGATAGAATTTCTTGAGAAACGCTTTCACAAACTCGTCCCAACTGGTTATGGAGTGGGAAGCAGTGCTATACAGCCACTTTTCAGCAAGATCGCATAAAGTGAACGGAATGACCCGTAGCCGTATAACATCGTCCGACAGCTGGGTAGTTTTCATCATGGCACAAACATTTTGAAACTTATTGATGAAGATATAGGCATCTTTAGATTCAAGCCCATGAAATTTCGGAAGCATGTTAATGAAGTGGGGCTTAATTTCAAAATTATCCCCATTGGCCGGTGGGAGGGAAAGACGGGTGGGAAGTGCAGAACGGGTGTGATAGAAACGATTCTGGAGCGCGATTCGCTGTGGCGCTACGACAGGCGGTGGTGGTGGGTTATTCGCATCCATAGGAGGTCGAATCAATCCCGTTGGAGTTGTAGGGATGTTTGGATTAATCCTGACATCGCAGAAGAAGAGGTTGGTGATGGTGAAGGTGAGGATGTATGAACAGAATTCCGGTCAACGCCGGAGTTGGCCGGCAGAGGTAAGGGTGAAAGAGGCGTGGACGGAGTTTCGACGTCTGAGTCGATCGCGTAGTCGGTAGCGACTAACGTAACGCGGACTAGGCGGGCGCTAGTGTCCCGAGTCGAAGCGGACATACACTAAACGAGTTTAGTATAGTCAAAGCGGAGAAGGTGAGGGTAAGAAAACGTCAATGGAGAAATACGATAGGAAGTGGGTGAAAAAATGGATTCTGGCGAAAAAGGGCAAGTTTTTATTAAAGTTTTTGGTTTTTTGTGTTTTTTTTTCTTTTTTTTTAAGAAAGAGCTTTACAGAAATATGTACGGACTTATGGATTCAAACAATCACAGACAAAATATGCGCAATCACACCTAGATCTAGGGTTACCTAGGTCAGCTAGACAGCTCCTAACTGTTCTAAAGGGCTAGAAATAGGACCTCAAACCACCTCTTCTCCGCCAATTGCGGCCAGGTAAGTGCCAGGTAAGTGGGAGGCTCCCCACTACATAAGTAGTGGTCCTAATTAAGTAACCACTTGGCTTGGACTCACTTTCCTAGACACCGCAAAGTCAGGATAGGATAAACGGCCGATGCCTGTAACTAGTCCTCTGTCCTATTGAGCGCGAAGTCCTTAGGGCTGAGCCTAGTATTTTTTAATTAAACAATGGTCAATACATATGCTTTTTGTGATTTCTGGGGTCCTGGGAAGGGTGATGAAATCCCCACCCAATCTGGATTGGTTTCAAGCCCCTTAAAGTCCGTATTAATATATGCAAAGCAGTAACAATCAACTGCAACCAATTTTTTAATTTTTTAGTGCGGCGCAAAGAATCCTGCACAAAAAGCAATTTATTGGAAGGGGGAAGAGAGTTTGCGCAAAGAATGCTGCAGAAAACACAGTTCAGTGGAGTTCAGTGGAGTGGGGAAGATGACAGAAAGCCTTACAGAAATTTTTGGGTATTGATGGCACCAAATGGCCGCGGTTCCGCGGCCTAAGCTTGCTTATGCCGCGGTTCCGCGGCCTAAGCATGCTTATGCCGCGGTTCCGCGGCAATAAAGTGGGATTGGGCCTCTAGAATTTTTGTGTGTGCTGCCTTGGCTGTCTTCTTCTTTTCTGGAGCTCCTGAACCTTGATTTGCTCACTGAATATGCTCCAGAATTTTACAGTAGACCATTGGCTCCGTCTTGATCCGTCGCGGTGTAGCCGCGAGATATGGGTCTAACTTCCCACGTCTTTGGCACTGAACTCGACCATTTTTTTATCCTGCACACTTGCACACAAACTAATCAAAAATAACAAGATGGTTTTTTACAATGTACATATATTTTTTTTTGTTGTTTTGTTTTTCGGTTAGATTTATATTCATAAATTAACCCGAAATTACATAAAGAAATAAACCACCGTCTCCCCGGCAACGGCGCCATTTGATTGGTAGGGTTTATGCGTGCTTAAGTTTATTACCGCAATCAAGACTATTTCGCTTGTAGCTACCCGGTTGAGTAGGGGTCGTCCGCAGGGAGATGAGAATCTTTTTCTATGTGCTTTAACGAGTTAAGTCCAAATGTCCAGGTTTGTTTTGAGATTAACTATGTGCTAAAATGATATATAAAGAGAGCTTGTTAGGGTTAGGATTAGGTTAGTTTTAGTTAGGAGTCGCTCACTTCTTTCGTTGCCACTCTTAATATCGGTGTTACGGTAATCGGCAACAACGGGGATTAGCACGACTAGGAAGGAACTTGCGAGTATAAGCTAGGCTTTCCAACGCTTAAGTTCTTTCTTTTGGTGCTTGTCCGTCCGTTCTTGGCTTTTAGCCTTAACCTCCGGTTAATTCAACCACAACCGGTCTCACTAAGGAATCACTGCTATCATGTAGGATAGGGTGCCGTAGGGAGCGGATTGTGGTTCAATTAACGGGAGTTCGAATTAAGATGTTGGGCAAGGAAAGAGTGAGAGAGATTTCCTTCTCTCAAACTTTCCTTATCCTACCCTAACAAGTAAGAAAACTACTCACCCATTATAAGAAAAAGAAAATACAACAAAAGGAGGAAGATAGAAAGAAGGAGGTTAGAAGATTACAACTAGCTATTTGAGACCTCACCTTAGCAAGGATCAAGCTTAAGCATCATTGTTGCTAAGGATAAAGAAAAAGAGAACAAGAAAGAAACAAACAACAAATAACAACAACTAGATTAGCAAATGAAAAATACAAGCAATTATCATTAACAATATAACAAGACAAGCATGGTAACAAAAAGAACTCTTTTATTCATCCTTCACTCATAAAAAGCTCACTATAAAGTTTTAATGGAGAAAAGATGAAAAGAGGAAGAAGAACTACAAAACATATCCTAAATTTTACACAAGAATAAGCACACCTTGGCTTGGCAATATTCTGGGCTATTTATTGGCAGGAAACAGAAATTCTAGGGCAACATTCTGGATCATCATGAAAAGACCAAACAGCTCCTGAAAAGTCTTCAGCTTACAAGCCTATACGGCCGCGGATCCGCGGCCTAAGTGTGCTTATGTCACGGTTATGCGGCCCTTATGGGGACTTAGGTCATCAATTTTGGTGATATTCTCTGGTTTGCAGTACCCTTCAGTCTGGTATATGTTGTTTCTCAGAATTTCTTCACGATTTTTCCAGAATTTCTGCCGATCAAAAGGTGATGTGATGTGGATCTTTTGCCATGATTTTTCTTGAGCTCCGTGTAGATATGTTGGATCTTGTGTTGACATTGAGCTTTGTGCATGAAAATGACATGGATTTGCCATTTTGTCCCTTAAACTGGTGTGCGGCAACATACGGATAGAGAGCGGAGACCCGTGTTTTATCTGTGGTTGGCATTAATCCGGAATTTGTCATGCTTTTCCATGAATTTCACTGGTTTAGAGCTGAGAACCTGTATCATGCAATTAACTAGCAAACACGGCTCAAGAGTACCTACCGATAAGCAATGTGATAAAAATTGGGCGGTATAAAAGTGCAAAAATCTGATATGAACACCACCGTATCGCGTACTGAACCCATGTTTCGCCTGGCTTCACCCTGGCGTTAATTTGTGCGGTGATTGGGGTGCGCTCGCTAGCGCTTGCGAATCTTTGTGTAAACAGTAGCTCCATTTCTGCAAACGTCTTTACAGAGTCATTCGGGAGCTCGGAATACCACTCGAATGTTGTCTCCGATAAGCTGCCAACAAATTGGCGAAGCAGTAGCTTATCGTCACCTCCGGTGTTGCCGCATAGAGCCCTGAACTGAGCGACATGTTGATGGGGATTGCCTGTCCCCTTGTATACATGAAACTTAGGGATCGTGTATCCCGGCCGGTATTTTATTTGGTCGTACCAACCCGTATAGGGTCGTCCAGTCTTGACGATTTGGTCGGCCGCTTCGCTCGCCTGATGAGCTCGTATTTGTTGAGCTATATAGTCGTCAAGGGCGGCTTTGGAGATGGTCTCTTCCTTGGCTGCTGAACAAGCAGGAAGAGGGTTTGATGTCTCCCCTTTATCGTCTTCGAGGATAATCGGAGGGTCTTCAGCTGGAGGATCCGGCTGTATCATCATCCTGTTGGCTATAGTGCCCTCAAGGCAATTATCATAGTCGCGGACTTGTGATTATGATGATTGAGTGAGGACCTATACCGATAAAACAGTCTTACTCAAGATGATAGTATGCTATCTGGTTTGTCTTTATCATCATGTACATGTTGATAGAACCCATAGGATTCTTGCTTGACTGCCAGCATTATGATGGCGATCATATATGTGGGAGCTGGGGTCTATAAGCACATCCTTAAATGTCCCTAGTCGTAGGAGTATCGAGACTGGGCATCGATACTCCAGTGTAGACTAGTGTATACTGATCAAAACCCCGATGAGGGGTGGTAGCCAGGTCTCACAAGCCATTGGTGTTAGTTTGTTCACCTAAGATTGTATACAGGTGCTCATTGGGTTATGAGTACACTGGACGGACTCGCCGGGAACCTGCCAGTTGGTATTATACCTATTTTCAGATAGCAGTTCCTAGGTGACATGTGTACAGGTTAGTCTGTCGACCTGAGATCGTCATTTGTCTTGTGTGAGTTCCCACTGTGCTTTGATTACTACCCTACCACGGCTCAAAGGAGTCGTGCAAACAGGTTTTAGTTGGGTACAGTCCCGAGCCACATGGAGGCAGTGATCGGATCGTCGGGGATTCGTCTCTCCCGGTATTGGGGGTTGATGTCGCGTTGTGTACGGATGGCCATCACCAAAAATCCGTGGCCACGGTGGACGAGAATTATCGATCCAGGATCGATAGTTTCTCAGGTGGTGATGGGTTTCATACCGACACTAAATATCGTGTTGTTGGGGGTCTGACTTTATCCACCCCCCTAAACTTGATATGCGATACTCTTAGACGAACAGACCGGACTGTACTGATATTGTCACTGACAGGCTCAGTAGGGGTTCAGGATGATTTTGCTTGTTGGCCTCCCTTTCGCTCAATACCTGGGTAGCCGTTACGTACAGCTAGTGCCGCTGACGTGCTTGTGGTTAAACCCACTGCCAGCGTATTGACGAGTCTTTAGAGTCTCACACAGAGGGATTTCACGGTTCAGGCGATATGTTGTACATGTGGTATGTTGATATATACAGGTGTCCGATTAAATATGTGCACATGCTGCGCAAACTTTAATCAGACGGTTGATAATACTAGCGGCTTAGGATTGAGCCGGATTATTAAATCGGGTTTTGAGTTAATAATTCATATATGTATTTGTATATACGTATTCTAGTTATTGTTCGCTATTCGTTTTCTCTCTTAGCTATTCGTATTTTTGTACGAATACGCGTATATGTATTTCGATACATGTACCGGAAGTATTCCGTATTTTGTACAGAATAGCTTCTAGAAGATGCCACCTCATTTATATGATTTTTCATTTATGGAAATTCATTTGTTTTATTAATGAGGTGGAAAAGGTGACATGACTTTGGGCATGGGTCAAAGCATGGTATTTGGGTATGGTTTGATTTATTTATTGTAATTGGATTAGTTTTCTTTTTGGTGGGAATGAGAGATGGGGGGGCCGGCCACATTTTTTTGGGGGGATTCATTTCATTTGATTGATTACATACTCCCACTCTCTCATTCACAAAAAAATACTTAGCCAATTCTTTGCTTATGCCAAAAGCTTCATCACCTCTTTCATCTTCTTCTTGAGTTGCTCCATGGAGCACATGGATGAGAGAGAAATTGTAGTGACATTTTCATACACCCCCACTCTCCATCGCTAGCGACTTTGGAGCGTCGGTTGCCTCGTTCGACGAGGTTGGAGCTTGCGCCGTTTCCCTCGGGTGGATCATCGGAGATGGAGGAAGACCGGCAACCAAACATCATCAAAGGGTTACTAGGAGCTTGGAATGAAGACCGAAGGACTCGGATCAACTCGGTATACTGATTCTAACTCTTAGTTAGTTTTCTAGTTTAGGGTTTAAGGTCGATCCATAAATCGGGTAACAGTAGCGCCGGTTTAATAAATTTTTGTTCCGCATTTTGGCCGCGTTTCGATGGCCGGGGCGCTGCCGGAACCTATCACATCCCGACCATATCTTGGAATAAAAGCGCCATTTGTTTTATGTTGGCCGCTTGTTCCGCGGCCACTTTGTCTTTCCTCTCGAGCATTCTTCGGAAGAATTCAGCATCAGTTTCCTGTTCTTGACGCTGTTCCGACGATGTTTTCGGGCTTTCTTTTGGCCCAGCGAGTGTGGCCATCTTCGTTAGCATCTCTTGGAGCTTTTGCTGTTGTTGCTCCTGAGCCTTCATCACAGACCGTGTAAGCGGTCGATGACCCGTAGAAGCATGGCTTTCCTCTTTTCCAAAAGCCATGTAGACTGTATGCACCACCATGCTCCCAGACTTAGGGCGTTTAGGTTCAGTGCCCTTGAGTTTCGTCGCAGATACGGGGATTTTCTCCGGCCTTCTCCTTTTGTGGGCGGTCGAAGTTAAGAGGGCAATTGCAGCGGGCACCCAAGTAGACAACACCCTCTGTGGTACGACAGGGTTGTCCTCCTCTTGCCGAATTTCCTTCGGTCGGTGGGAGTAGTCTTGGTTAATCACAGAGTCTTGGACCCTTCGCCAGACCTTATGGATTTTAGAGGACAGCCGCTGAGGGGGCTGCTCTGGCTTCACCTTTGTAACGTTCTCCATAGGTGGAGGAGATCTTTTTAGCACAGCGATTGGAGATTTCTTACGCACCCTCCTAAGCGATTCAAAGCTGTTCCTAGTTGGAACAGCAGCGTCAATTTCCACTGTTGGAGCTGGTGGGGTAAGTCCGGAAGGGGAATCGCCCCAGCTTTTCTCACCCGTTGCCAGTGGCGACATTGAGCATGTCTTGCAGATGGTATTGGTTCAGTTACGGGGGTGGCTCCCTCATTCCCCCTGTTCTTGTGAAGGGCTGCCGTTGGTGCAAACCTATTGAAAACTGACATCCGTTGAGAGGGGATGGCCAACCTGTCGAAGGCAGACTTATGAGTAGGGGAATCAGCCTTAGCGATCTCGCCCGAAGAAGGAGTTGGAGCGGACAGTCTAGCGAAGACCGATCCCTTAGTAGGAGAAGCCTCTCTGATGATTTCGTTTGTTGGAACAGGGATGACTATCCGTTTAGAGATAACCCCCTCAGGTATCGCGGGCTTCTTCATGGGTCCATTGGAGTTTTGGCCCAGTCTATTAAAGACTGAAGCATTGGATTTGGGCGACCCATTGAGAGGGGCCGTGGTAGTCGTAAGCTGATCAAAGACCGACTTCTTCAGGGTTTCTTGCGATGGCACTGGGGCGATAAAGCTTATTGGTGGGAGCATGGTCCCAAAGAATATCCCAGTGGTGGCTTACGTCGCCTGTTCCACTGGCATCACGAAAATGGAGGCCGCTTGAGGCCCGTAAGTCACTCCTCCTGTGAGGACGGAGCGGGAGTTGTTGCAATTGTTGCAGCTGGAGCAGTTAGAAGCTTTTGATCTTCTTTTTCTGCACGGAGCAAAACACCAAATCTTAGTACCTCGAGTCCAGGGGCAACCACATTAAACCGCGATTCGTTCGCGAACACGACACACGAAGTGTGGAATGGAAAGAGGAAAAGGTCCTACCGGGCGTGCCAGAATCTGTTCTCCGCCGAAAGATGCGACTGGGACGTTGGGACGTCTGGCTTGAATTTTTGGGGCAGATGCTATTTGGGTTTATCCGTCCACATCTCCGAAGATGCCAAGTTGATTTATAGCACCGTGCATCGGATGTTTGGATGGATGCGGCCGTTGTAGCAGACTTCGTCAGATTCCCCCTCGTTTGCGAGGGGTTTTTGATTGTGGGGACGCTCTTCGCTGCAGCAATCCCCTGCAGTTAATTACGTTACCGCATCGCGGTAACCACTTTCTCCTGCTCCAGAAGGTCACTTCGTATCATGTGTCTTTGTTTTATTTGTTGGTTGCCCATGGATTGTATACGGAGACTAATTTATGTTGTCGCCCGTAGGGCGTGGATTAGTCCAAATCCGTATTTTCTTAGATTTAGGTTTGGTTTGGGTTTAAGGATCATTAATCTCATTGAGATCAAGATCAAGTTAAACATTTGTTAAGGATACTTTAGTCTAATTTTTAGACTAAGATCTACTCAACAGGGGGTTTGGAATCTTTTAAATCCAACGACGGAGAATTTGGGCTCTATCGTCTTAGTTTTAGGACGTTGCGGTCTAGTAGGTTTAAGGATTGTTAATCTCATTGAGATTAGGATCAACTTAAACGTTTGTTAAGGATACATTAGTCTAATTTTTAGACTAAGATCTACTTAACAGGATCATTTAGATCCAACAAAAGAGCATTTAGACTCTATTGTTTTAGTTTAGGGACATTGCGGTCCAGTGGGTGTAAGGATTGTTAATCTCATTGAGATTAAGATTAACTTAAACGTTTGTTAAGAATACGTTAGTCTAATTTTTAGACTAAGATCTACTTAACAGGGTTTTGGTATCATTTAGATCCAACAAAAGAGTATTTGGACTCTATTGTTTTAGTTTAGGGACATTGCGGTCCATTGTTAGTTTTATGACATCTCGGTCCATGGCAGTTTAGATACATCATAGTCTGTTGGGTTTAGTTTAGGGAAGTTGCGGTCCATAAGTTTAAGGACATCATAGTCCATGAGTTTAAGGACCTCACAGTCCGTAATGTTTAAAGACATCATAGTCTGTATGGTTAAAGACGTCATAGTCTGTGGGATTCTGGTTAAACCAGTTTGGGAATGTGCCAAAAGTTATTGGTTATTGGGACCCTCCATCTCTCTAAAGACATTGAAGGATTACAACGACATGTATCATAGGTATGAAGAGATGTACCCTTGAACTAATGCCTCGATTTGGGAAAGTGGGATAAACATCAGTTTAGATGTCATCTGTTGGAAGCATATTAACTGTCTTGAGATCGGCTTTGGAAACCATGAGCATGGAGGGCTCAATTGATGGTCCTTGGAACATTTGTTCCGATTCTGTCTAATGTTAGCCCTTCATAGTGTTCAACACTAACATGTTTATTCAGCGCTCACGTGCTCCCATGTGATACTTTGAGGCAGTGTTAAATACTGGAATTTAAGAGTGCTTACGTGTTGCACGTGATGCCTTTAAAAGTGGTGCTGTTCACTTGGTTTTATTCTCAATCTTCAGATAAGTGTTAAACACTTTGGCCATCACGTGTGAGCACGTGAGGCACTTGAAATAGTGTTAAACTTCAAGGATTTGAAGCGCTGCTTCTTTGGGTTCATTCTTTTGTTCAAGCATTGTTGGGTCACATGGGATCACGTGAGGCGACCCAAAAGTGGGAATTGCCTTTGATTTATTCTTTTTTATTCTGTAAGTACCAAGCACTATTATGGGGTCACGTGTGATCACGTGAGCCAATCTCAATTATTCTCTTTTGTTCATCAAAGGCGCTCATGTGGGAACACGTGATCGGCTATTATCATGTTGGGTGCCAATCTTTTTACGTGAATGGAGATCCTGAGTTTCGATACTTTCAAGCCCATTGTTTTATGAGAATGGGATTCTTAAGACTTAGTTTTTCTCTTAGGTTTGAGATCTGTATGACAGAATCTCCCCGATGAGAATTAAATTCTCAACTTGTGGGGAGATCTGCTTCTGCAGACCTTTTACCATAAGAGAGAACTAAGTTCTCATGTGAAGGGTTAAACCCTTGTTTTATTAGAGGAATTAAATTCCCAGGAATTAAATTCCTATAGACGTTTATGGGAGAATTAAATTTTCTGAACTTAGATCTCCCTCTAGGTTTTGGATCTGCATGGCAAAATCTCCCCGATGAGAATTAAATTCTCAATTTGTGGGGAGATCTGCTTCTGCAGATCTTAACCAGAAGAACTTAGTTCTTTTTGGAAGAGTTAAACTCTTATGGAGGTGAAAAGGAGATGAGATATTCTCTGTATTTTATTCCTTCTCTTACATAGAGTTTCTCTTTCTCTCTGGAGAATTAAATTCTTTTTTCTTTTAAGCTTACGAAGGGTTTCTCTCTCTCTCTTTTTTATCTTCTTCTTTTCTCTCTGTCTCTTCCCTTTTTTGTGTTTCTTTGCTCCTATTTATAGGAGAAAGAAGAGAATCAATTCATTCAGAAAATCTCTCATTGAGAGATTTTGATCAACAAAAAGTGATCTTTTAGATCAATTGATGAATTTTATTTACCGTTGGATTTTTAATCCAAGGAATTCTGTTTTACAGAAGATATTTCTTTTGTCGTTCTTAACAAATTTAGGAAGATATTTCCTTGTACAGAATTTGGTGATTTTTAATCACCATTGGATCTTTAATCCAACGGCGCTCTGTTTTACAGGGCGTAATCTTTCTTGTTTAGAAAGATCCAAAGAAGTATTTTACAAATAGGGCTTTTAATCCTTTTTAATTAGAATTTATTTTTATCAGTCCAGAAGGCATAAGTGTTTATCACGTGTAGCACGTGACCCCACCAAATTAAAACGACCCAAGGGTGTCACGTGTTATCACGTGAGTTTCTTTTTGTTCCACTTGTATTCTTTATTCAGACGCCTGTATTCTTTACTTATAGAGCTCACGTGTCTGCACGCGAAGTTCAGTTTTGGCTTAGTTTTGTTAAGCGCAGCGCCTATCACGTGTGGGCACGTGACACTACACTTGGGGACTTTCTTAGCTGCTTTATTTATTTATTTATTTATTTTCCGTAGGGGAACACTATATATATGTTAAGGCGAGACATGGATACTTAGCAAATAGGGTTATAGGAGACCGTAGGATTAGGTTATTCGTACTTATTAGTTTTACTTTGTCGCGCGCAGACACACACACACACACACTTGGTATGATATGTATGTATATGTATATGTGTGTGTGTGTGTATGGGCATGTTGATATATATATATATATATATAGACACACACACACACACATACATACTATGCATATACGTGTAAGATGAGGATATGACATGTTATATGGTTTTGAGTTGATACGATCGAACAAGATGTCAAGAGATGATGATATATGATTTGGGATGAGACATCGTACATGATGCGATATATTAAAGGATCGTTGGGCATTATATACATAACATGCGATAACATGTGATTCGATGAGATAATAGATTGTACATGACCTTAGATTTGTACCCCTAAGGATGATATTGTACGACGAATGATACCGTATGAACTATGATCTATACATGATGTTTGACCCGTACCCTCGATTTTGAGGATGCCGTATGACGGACTATACCGTACGAGATATATATTTGATGATTGATCCGCACTCTTGACTCCAGGATGCCGTACGGTGGATATTACCGTATGTGATGCTATGAGGCTGGATCGCCGACTACTAGATATATCGACCCGGATATGCTTTTGATTTCTATTTACTTTCGACTTTTTTCGTAATTTAGTCTTTTAATTGCTTAGATAGATGTTAGATTAGGCTTGAGTCATACATGTTAGGGATATGTATGCCCTAGAGGCCATTATTGTACATTGATGTATATTATAGTGGATGCTTAGACATATATAGATGACTTTCTTGCTCGACATGATAGTATGCTATCTAGTTGCTCTTTATCTTAACATGTACACTTGTACTATTATACTGTCTCTCTGATACATGTTGATAAAGCACTTAGGATGTTTGCTTGACTACCAGGACTATGATGCAAATCATACTACTGGGACTTGTGTAGTCTACAAACACATCCTTTAACAGTTCCTAGTCGAGGGAGTATCGAGACAGGGCATCGATATTCCAGAGTAGACTAGTGTGTACGTTTCTTGACCCTGTAGGGGGCGATGGTTGATCCCATATCTATTGGTGTTTGACATCAAAGGTTGTACACAGGTGCTCATTAGAGAATGGGTACACCGAATAGGACTCGCCGAGAACTCTTAGTTGGTACTATACCTAACGTCAGATAGCAGTTCTCTAGTGACACTGGTACAGGTGAGTCTGTAGACCCGAGATCGTCATAGAGTCTTGTGTGTTTCCCACTGTGCTTTGATTTCCTCCCTACCACGGCTCAAAGGTGTCGTGCAAACAGGTGGATTTTGGGTACAGTCCCGAGTCACATAGAGGTAATGAGCGATAGGAGGGGTTTCGTTTCTCCCGGTATTGGGAGTTGATGTTGCGCTATACTCGATTGGCTATACAGGAAGTCCCTGTCCAGGGCTGTTTATAAGATTTACTGGTAAGAGTTATCAGTAGTTTCTGATACCGTTATAGGCCACACAATGGCATGACTTATCAAGTTATTGAGGTCTGACGAATCCACTCCCAGACTCGATATGCGACATATCAGACGAAGAGACCGGACTGTACGGTAAGTGTTACCTATAGGCTTCATGGGAGTTTGGACAAGCTTGCTTGTTCTTCTAATCGCTCAATACCTGGGTAACCATTACGTCCAGCTAGTACCGCTTGTGGGTAACTGATGTGATCATTATCTACTGCTGGCGTATTGACGAGTTTTTAGAGTCCCACACAGAAGTTTCCTAGTTCAAGCGAAACGAAGTAGGGCACATAGGATGATATGTGCGGGAACTGATTGAATACGAGTATGAGATACCGTATTCTAATCTGGTGGTTATCTGTTATTGGTCAGGTTATATGTGATATAATCGGATTATCGAATCAAGTGTTGATTTGATAATGTGGTACACAGATAAATGATATTAGTAGGTTATATGTGATATAATTGGATTATTGAATCAAGTGTTGATTTAATAATATGATGTATATTTATATTTGATATAATTATACATTAACTATTATTATTGCTCACTAATTATTTACTTAATATATATATATATATATATTATGAAGCATGGTTGAAATTTCTATTTTTGGAAAATAGAATATGATGTGGAAAATAAGGAGCATGGGTGAAGCATGGCTTTTAATATTTGTTTATTCATTTGCTTTAACTATTGAAGCATGGGAGCAATTTTTAATTGCAAGATATTGAATGCTTCAATAATTAAAGAGATGAGGTGAATCCATTCTTCACAACACTTGTTCATTTTTCTTGACTTGAGCTCATTTGCTTTCTAGCTCTCTCCATGTTCTTCACCTCCACCTCCAAGCTCAATCCCTCACATGAGTTATGAACCCTTGAGCTTGTGAGAAAGATAGTGAGCAAACAACACCCATACTTCACTATCCTACACTAGATTAGCAGTTTGGTGTAGTGTGTTTCCTTCACTAAAGAGTTTAGTGAAGAGCTAGCTTGGATTAGCGAAGCTTCGGGTGGATCATCTTCGGTACGAAGATCGCGTAGCAAGCTTGTACCTTCTTCAAGTGGAGCCTAGTGAAGTCTTAGGGACTACTACACGGAGCTTGTGAAGTGAATGGCTCGATCTACTAGGTTGTAGTTTCTTTCACCAGCTTTAGTTTTCTTGATATCAAGCAAAAACCCTAATCATCTCGTTTAAGAACTTGTTTAGCTTTAATTAGCACCGCGAAATTTTTTAAATCGAAATGCTTGATTCTAATAAAACCCAGTGGTGGTGGTAATAAAACACTTTCATGGTATCAGAGCCAAAGCTAGAAGATTATACGATATAGTTAGAATTATGAAACCGAAACAACTTCAATACCGGAAACCCAAAAACCAACTTTCTGTCGAATTTTAAATGATCTCTGAAAATTTTTAAACAAGTGCAGAATGTTACATTTGATGTAACTAGAACACCATAGTAATTCGAGGCCAAAATTCCAAAAATGACCCGGCGAAAACCTTCATAAAACCGGCCTGGCTGGCCCCCTGTTCAATTTTAGGTCTCGAATTTTTTTGGTGTTCTGTAGGCTTAGTTTTGGGGTTTCAGGTTATATTTGATTAACCCAAAATTGCATGTGATGTTAATTTTGTTAAGGGGCTAATACAGAGTGTTTCGTAGTTGTAATTTTTTACATCGTTCGGGTTTAAGTTTGATATGTGATGCAGTAGTTGGAATCCACATTAAATTAGTTTTGTGAAAACTAGTTTGTTTATAAATCTAGCATGTTAGTTTCTATTGATCGATTGCCACGAAGTTTCGATTCGGATCGAAACTCCATCGCAATCGCGTATCGTACGCGAATACTCGCCAGATAACTTTACTAGGTAGCTACGCCCCATAGCCCGACCAAGTGACTTTAGGAGAACCCCGTTACCAAAAGCATCCACTCGGGTGCTCGCGGCCACGGTTGTAATACCCCAGGTGGAGTTGGGGATGAATACCACCTACCCCGTGAGAAGTGAGATGTTATCCGGTATCGAGGTGGGGATGTAACCGATACGAATACACACGGGGACCCACTATAGAACAATGGGGAGTATCGAATTCCATTTCAAAAGAGAGCACGATCAGAACTATAAATGGAATTATACCACTCCTATAACACGGAGGCGCCTTTTGGATGAATCGGAACTCCGGAGTTTGAAGAACTCTGTAGTTAAGCATGCTTGGGCTAGGGAAATTCTGGGATGGGTGACCTACTGGGAAGTAGCCCCTTTCTTGAGTCCGATTCATTCAAAGGGACAAAACCGTGTGGTTTCAACCAGAGCGGACAATACCATCTGTTTTTGGGGGTGGGTCGTGACAAATATGGTATCAGAGCCGATCCCTCAAAAATAGGTTTGTGGTTCGAGGACAAACCATTGTTCTAAGTGTCGGGGGGGAATGTAATACCCCTGGTGGAGTTGAGGATGAGTACCACCTACCCCTTGAGAAGTGAGATGTTATCCGGTATCGAGGTGGGGATGTAACTGATAAGAGCACACATGTGGATCCACTATAGAAAAATAGGGAGTATCGAAATCCATTTCGAAAGAGGGTACGATCAGAACTATAAATGGAATGATACCACTCCTATAACACGGAGGCGTCTTTTGGATGAATCGGAACTCCATAGTTTGAAGAACTCCGTAGTTAAGCGTGCTTGAGCTAGGGAAATTCTTGGATGGGTGACCTACTGGAAAGTAGCCCCCTTCTTAAGTCCGATCCTTTCAAAGGGACAAAACCGTATGGTTTTGACCAGAGCGGACAATACAATCTGTGTTTGGGGGTGGGTCATGACAAATATGGTATCAGAGCCGGTCCCTCAAAAGTAGGTTTGTGGTTCGAGGACGAACCATTGTTCTAAGTGGGGGGGAATGTAATACCCCAGGTGGAGTTGAGGATGAATACCACCTATCCTGTGAGAATTAAGATGTTATCCGGTATCGAGGTGGGGATGTAACCGATACGAATACACACGGGGACCCACTATAGAACAATGTGGAGTATCGAATTCCATTTCGAAAGAGGGCACGATCAGAACTATGAATGGAATGATACCACTCCTATAACACGGAGGCGCCTTTCGGATGAATCGGAACTCCGGAGTTTGAAGAACTCCATAGTTAAGCATGCTTGAGCTAGGGAAATTCTGGGATGGGTAACCTACTGGGAAGTAGCCCCCTTCTTGAGTCCGATTCATTCAAAGGGACAAAACCATGCGGTTTCGACCAGAGCGGACAATACCATCTGTGTTTGGGGGTGGGTCATGACAGTAGGAGTCCAGATGAGTTTGTTTGAGACACTCGCATATCCACCTAGGGGGATGGTAAACGTTAGACCCATAACAACGTGATAAGTCGTGTCGGAGGAGAGCCTTACCAGTATTTCTCGACTGCCCTGGCCAGGGACTTTGTGTAATAGCTTTCCGAACACTGCGCGATATCAACCCCTAATACCGGAAGAGACGAATCATATCTTATTGCTACTGTCTCCAAGTGCTTCGGGACTACACCCAACTACTACCTGTTTGCATGACTCCTTTGAGCGTGGTAGGGTAATAATCTAAATGCGGTGGGAACACACTCGGGATGAAGTAGCGATGGCAAGTCAACGGACTAAGCTGTACTCATGCCACCTGGGAACTGCTACCTGATGATAGGTATAATACCAACCAGCAGTTCCCGATGAGTCCTGTCCAGTGTAACTCATAACCTAATGAGCACCTGCATACTAACTCCAGTACGGCGTACTAATGGCTGTGGGACAGACCATATCCCCTGCAGGGATGAGAAGCGTATACACTAGTCTACTCCGGAGTATCGATGCTCCGTCTTGATAATCCAATGACTAGAGACCTGTATAAGGATGTGCTTATAGACTACCCAGCCTCTACGAGTGTGACTACCATCACAAAGCTGGTAGTCAAGCAAAGATCCTAAGAGCTCTACCAATATATATAAGCGATATGCTAAAAGAAACACATGTACATATTGATGTAGAATCAAACCAGGTAGCATACTAACATATCGAGCAAGACTGTTATTATAACTGTGAAATATCCTAAGCATCCAATATGTAATATACAATCCAGTATGATACAATAATGGTCTCTAGGGCATATATCACTGACATGGTTCTGTGGTGTGATCATATAACTGCATGAGACGAATGCTATATATATATGATATATATAATAAACGTTGCTTATGTTTTGCACCCGCGCTATTCCAGCCCCCTCTCTGCCGTTAGTTAAGTAACCTAACGGTGCATGATGGGGCCCCGTAGTGAATGCGGATGGCATAAGCGTACTCTCTATTTTCGGTTCTTTTTAGTGATGTTTAGGGAAACATAAATGATGGGACTTCATTAATGAGATTAATGAAAAGAAAAGAAACTTAAAGATGCTGTAGAATCAAAATTTTCAAAAAGGTAGCTCTAGTTTTTGCTTTGCACAGTGGTATTCCTTGATGAATATCCCACACCTCATTCAATGAGAAAAGAGCCAAGATCTTTTCACCGGTTATGACCTCTCTAGCAAAACTTGCAAATGCTACAACTTACTCAGTTTATCATCATAGCTTCTGTAGTTCTTGCTTTGCATAGTGGTATTCCTTGATAGATATCCAGCACCTCATTCGATGAGGAAAGAGCCGAGATCCCTTCACTGGGAGTGACCTCTTTAGCAAAAGCTAGTAAAAGCTATTCGGTTTGTTTTTGAAAACTACTCGATTTTAAAAGCGGAGCTTAAACCGCTCCTTTTAAAAATCACTAGATTATACAACGATATCAAGTTCATTACGCTAAACGTTTTCTTAAAAACCAACGTAGCCCTCCGTCATTTCAGATAAGTACTATTTAGTATTCATGCCACGTTTGTTAACCATAGCTAAAGCGTAGTGTGCGGTAGCTAATTAGTGCTTATCTGCAGTATGTGATGCGATTGGATTAGGGTAGTCGTACAGTTTTGTTGACCTTAGCCAAGGGTCGTATGGGTGGGTTTAATTCAATCAAGAAATGACGGGTTGAAATTGGCTAGCGCTTATGATTTGTTGACCATAGCTAAGGTCATAAGTTGCTAGGGGCAAAAACAATTATCGAGAATTTCAAGTGTTGAAATTTGCAATGAGATTGCATACCTCCTATGAGATAGTTGGATCCTGATACCCACTGTGAGTAAGAGGTACTCCTGGAAGAGTTTTGCACTTTACAATTAGCCGATCAAGTAGGTGTCTAAGAAAGGTGTTAACGAGATTATGCCCCTGCGGAAATGAGGTTATTTAATTAGTTCCATGCGAAAGCATAGGGAGACTCCCTCGGAGTACCAATACCTGTATGGCCAAACGATTGGCGAACTTTTAGGGTGTAATTAATCCCGGCTAATATTTCCTTTTAAGGTTTGAAGAAAGATTTGATAAAAACAGCGGGAGCCATCCTGATTAGATAAGATAATAACCAATCTAATCTTGCAAGAGCGCACACTAAAGTGTTTCCTTCTCTCTCCACAGGTAGCGACTAATGACATGCCTTAATCAAGATAATAATATGGATGTATTGACCGAACCCGCTTATTAAACTGAGCTGGAGAACGTTGGTTCCGCTCTATCTTATGATTGTCATAAGTCCGAGTAAGGAATAATAGAATATCAGGATTCCCACACCACCTGAGCGAAGAAGGAGCATGCTGATGCTTCTTCTTCGGGTGTGTTCGTTACTGAGAACTGTTTCTCAGTTTGCTCTACGTCCTGAGTATTGCATAACGGATTAGGATCCCACGTATGTAATTTGTTACATGGGCTAAAGAGAGGTAGAGAACTGGGAAAGGGTGATAAGACTCTAACAGTAGGGAATGGTGCAATTGTTGCAACCAAAGCAGTTGGCGAATATCTCCTTATATTACAAAGTGGTAATACAATGATTTTGAACGAATGTTATTACATACCGAAGATGATGTGCAATATTATATTAGTCTCTTTATTACATAAAGAAGGATATAATTTTGTACTGGAGGATAATGTTATGAACATTTTCCTAAATCAAGTGTTGATTGGGTTTGGTACGTTGTGTAATGGAATATACGTTCTGAATCAAACTACAGTTCTAAATATACAGAACACATACAAAGGGAAAAGTTCAGAAATGAACGAAGCCTTCTTGTGGTATTGTAGACTAGGTCATATCAATGCGACACGACTAGCTAAGTTGCATAAAAATGGATTTTTGAATCAGTTCAAATTTACATCTTATGAAACTTGTCAGTCATGTCTCAAAGGAAATATGACCAAGACTCCGTTTACTGGACACGGAGAAAGAGCTACCGAACTCTTAGGGCTGATACATAGTGATGTATGCGTTCCTATGTCTACACATGCCAGAAATGGTTCCTCGTACTTTATTACATTCACCGATGATCTCTCAAGATTCAGACATGTGTTCCTGTTGAAACACAAGTCTAAGGCTTTTAATAAATTCAAGGAATATAAGTGCGAAGTCGAGAACCAAACGGGTAAAAATATTAAAATCCTTCGATCTGATCGGGGAGGAGAATACTTGAGCACAGAATTCTGTGACTATTTAAAAGAGAATGGCATTCTCTCTCAGCTTACTCCTTCGTTTACACCACATCCTAACGGTGTATCGGAGCGGAGGAATCGCACCTTATTAGATATGGTGCACTCTATGATGAGTACTGCTGAGTTACCTATTTGCTTTTAGGGATATGCACTTGAGACAGCTGCATACCTATTGAATAGGGTTCCGACCAAATTTGTGCCTACCACTCCATATTAGATATGGAATGGGAAGATACCATCTCTTAAACGAGTTAAGATATGAGGTTGTCCGGCCTATGTTAAAAGGCAAAATCCGAACAAGCTCGAGGCAAGGTCTGTTTTGTGCAAGTTTGTAGGATATCCAAAAGATTCTTATGGATATATCTTCTAACATTCTAGGGGGAAAAGGTGTTTGTTTCTCAACATGCCATCTTTTTAGAAAAGGAATTTCTTATAAAAGAAATTAGTGGCAATGAGGTAGAACTGGAAGAAGTTCCAACTACACAAACTATTACTGATAATTTGGTAGAACCGGAGGATCCAATAGTACCCAACGAACCTCAGCCACTCCACAGATCTAGTAGGGTTCCTCATCCACCTGAGAGATACTACGGTTTTCTCATAGACGGTGAGAGCGAGTATTGCATCATGGAAGTTGATGACCCAACTAGTTTTAAGCAGGCCATCACAAGTGGAGACTCTGTGAAATGGATGGATGCTATGCGATCTGAGATGGAATCCATGTACACCAACAAAGTATAGACTTTGGAAGTTTCTCCTAAAGGGGTAAAACCCATCGGGAGCAAGTGGATCTTTAAGAAGAAAATTGGTGTAGATGGAAAAGTTGAAACTTTCAAAGCTAGACTTGTAGCAAAAGGTTTTTGTCATCGACCTGGTGTTGATTATGATGAGATATTTTCTCCTATTTCTATGCTTAAGTCCATCAGGATCCTACTTTCCATTGCTGCATACCATGACTACGAAATCTGGCAGATGGACGTCAAGACCGCTTTTCTAAATGGTGATTTAGAAGAAGGCGTGTACATAACACAGAGGGCTTCGTAGAAAGTGGGAGCAGCGGAAGCGTGTGCAAGCTGCTCAAATCAATCTATGGATTAAAGCAGGCATCGCAGAGCTGGAACATCTGTTTCGATGAAGCTGTCAAAGAGTTTGACTTCATCAAAAACGTAGATGAACCATGTATATACAAGAAGGTTGTAGAGAGTAAGATTGTCTTCTTCGTGTTGTACGTGGATGACATACTCTTGATAGGAAATGATGTTCCTATGCTACACTCGGTCAAGCTCTTCTTATCACACAAGTTCGCTATGGCAGATCTTGATGATGCCTCCCACATCCTGGGGATTAAGATCTATAGAGATAGATCTAAACGGATGATGGGATTGTCCCAATCTAGGTACATAGACACCATACTAAAGAGGTTTAGTATGGAAGATTCTAACCGTTGTAATTTACCCGCTGGCTCAGGAATCACTCTCTCCAAAGAGATGTCTCCCAAGACTGATTTGGAAAGGGCTCGCATGCTAGGGATACTCTATGCTTCGGCAGTCGGGTCTATCATGTATGCGATGTTATGAACCAGACCAGACGTAGCTTACTCACTAGGTGTAGTGAGCAGGTATCAATCAGATCCGGGGAAAAGCACTGGACATCTGTGAAGAACATTCTTAAGTACTTGAGAAGGACTAAAGAAATGTTCTTGGTGTATGGTAACTGAGAACTCTACGTGGAGTCCTTTACCGATTCGAGCTTCCAGAGTGATAAGGACGACAGTAAGTCGGTCTCGGGTTTTGTCTTTACCCTCAACGAAGGGGCTGTATGTTGGAAAAGTTATAAGCAAGATACCGTCGCAGGCTCGATGATGGAGGATGAATACATCGCTGCCAAAGAGGCTATCTGTATGAAGAAGTTCATAGCTCAACTTGGTGTGGTTCCTTCAATTGAGCATCCAATATCTTTGTATTGTGATAACAATGGAGCTGCGGCTTTAGCCAAGGAACCCCGGTCCCATCAGTGATCCAGACATATTCTTAGGCGGTATCACCTGATCCGGGAGATAGTTGATCGCCGGGAGATCGAGGTCAGGAGAGTTGACATGGAGGATAACACGGCGGATCCACTCACAAAGGCCCTCTCCCAGACGTGATTCGAGACTATTTGGGATGTGGGGTATGAGATACTACAAAAACTGGCCTTAGTGCAACTGGGAGATTGTTAGGGATATGTATGCCTTAGAGGCCATTATTGTACATTGATGTATATTATAGTGGATCCTTGGACATATATATATATATATATAGGACTTTCTTTCTCGACATGATAGTATGCTATCGGTAGCTCTTTATCTTAACATGTACACTTGTATTATTGTACTGTCTCTCTGATACATGTTGATAAAGCCCTTAGGATGTTTGCTTGACTACCAGGACTATGATGCAGATCATATTACTGGGACTTGTGTAGTCTATAAGCACATCCTTTAACAGTTCCTAGTAGAGAGAGTATCGAGACAGGGCATCGATATTCCAGAGTAGACTAGTGTGTATGTTTCTTGACCCTGTAGGGGGCGATGGTTGATCCCATATCCATTGGTGTTTGAAATCAAAGATTGTACACAGGTGCTCATTAGAGAATGGGTACACCGAATAGGACTCGCCGAGAACTCCTAGTTGGTATTATACCTATCGTCAGATAGCAGTTCTTTGGTGACACTGGTACAGGTTAGTCTGTAGACCCGAGATCGTCATAGAATCTTGTGTGGTTCCCACTGTGCTTTGATTTCTTCCCTACCACGGCTCAAAGGTGTCGTGCAAACATGTGGATTTTGGGTACAGTCTCGAGTCACATGGAGGCAATGAGCAATAGGAGGGGTTTCGACTCTCTCGGTATTGGGAGTTGATGTTGGGCTATGCTCGATTGGCTATAACAGGAAGTCCCTGGCCAGGGCTGTTGATGAGATTTACTGGAAAGAGTTATCAGTAGTTTCTCATACCATTATAGGCCACACATCGGCACGACTTATTAAGTTATTGGGGTGTGACAAATTCACCCCCAGACTCGATATGCGACATATCAGACGAAGAGACCGGACTGTACGGTAAGTGTTACCTATAGGCTTCATGGGAGTTTGGACAAGCTTGCTTGTTGATCTTCTAATCGCTCAATACCTGGGTATCCGTTACTTCCAGCTAGTACCGCTGACGGCTTGTGGGTAACTGATATGATCATTACCTACTGCTGGCGTATTGACGAGTCTTTAGAGTCCCACACTGAAGTTTCCTAGTTCAAGTGATACGAAGTAGGGCACATATGTTGATATGTGCGGGTGCCTAACTGAATACGAGTATAAGATATCGTATTCTAATCTGGCGGTTATCTGTTATCGATCAGGTTATATGTGATATAACCGGAATATCGAATCAAGTGTTGATTTGATAATGTGGTATACAGATAAATGATATTAGTTGGTTATATGTGATATAACCGGATTATTGAATCAAGTGTGGATTTAATAATATGATGTATATTTATATTTGATATAATTATACATTAACTAATATTATTGCTCACTAATTATTTACTTTATATATATATATATGTGTGTGTGTGTGTGTGTGTGTGATATACATACAAACATACATACATACATACATATATATATATATATATATATATATATATTAAGCATGGTTGAAATTTCTATTTTTGGAAAATAAAATATGAGGTAAAAAATGAGGAGCATGGGTGAAAGCATGGTTGAAATTTCTATTTTTGGAAAATAAAATATGAGGTAAAAAATGAGGAGCATGGGTGAAGCATGGTTTTTAATATTTGTTTATTCATTTGCTTTAACTATTGAAGCATGGGAGAAATTTTTAATTGCTAGATATTGTATGCTTCAATAATTAAAGAGATGAGGTGATGCCATTCTTCACAACATTTGTTCATGTTTCTTGACTTGAGCTCATTTGCTCTCTAGCTCTCTCCATCTTCTTCACCTCCACCTCCAAAGCTCAATCCCTCACATGAGTTGTGTACCCTTGAGCATGTGAGAACCCTAGAGAGCAAACAACACCCCTACTACACCATCCTACACTAGATTAGCACTTTGGTGTAGTGTGTTTCCTTCACTAAAGAGTTTAGTGAAGATGTAGCTTGGATTAGCAAAGCTTCGGGTGGATCGTCTTCGGCACGAAGATCGCGTAGGAAGCTTGCAACTTCTTCCAGTGGAGCCTAGTGGAGTCATAGGTACTACTACACAGAGCTTGTGAAGTGAAGGACTCGATCTACAAGGTTGTAGTTTCTTTTACTTGCTTTAGTTTTCTTGATATCAAGCAAAAACCCTAATAATTTAGTTTAAGATCTTGTTTACTGTTAATTAGCACCCTGAATTTTTTTAAATCGGCATGTTTGATGCTAGTAAAACCCAGTGGTGGTGGTAATAAAACACTTTCAATACCTATTTCTAAAACTAACGAATAATATGTATTTCAAAGGACAATCTGAGGAACTCTACGGATTTTCAAAATGATATCTCTTTTCTCAAAACACCGTAGCTCCTACTTTTCCAAAACAATGATTCGCGCTATTTCCAATACTATAACTGTATGGCTCGTATATTGATATATATCTTATAATGTTGTATTTACTGTTTATTTCCTGTCATGTTCATTTTGTATATACATATGTTTTCATTAGCGGTTATGATCTCGCTTGCTAGGACACATGCACTATTACTGATGATGCGTATATTGCACGTACACTTACTGGCCGACTCACACAAACATCATCGGTAATTGCCATGTCACGTACATATTAGAAACCGTTATCTCACTCGTATAACCTGATAGCTGGTAGTTTAATTACATTGTTAGTATTTTTGCTCTCACATGCTAGTTTAGATATTGCATTTCTTACTTAGAGGCCACATGCATTTGTATACCTACATTCTGGTTATGTACTGCAGTTGGGCTCTATGCCGATATTCGTTGTTCATTATCAGCTCATGATTATGAGATTCCGATTTTCATGAGAATTCTGGATTTGGGAAAACGCATGTGAAATTGAAAACTTATGCTCCTTTTAAAAGAAAATGCGGTTTTCCTTGATATGATTTGTGACTTCCACTATGAGATTTCTCGGTTCTGGAGCATATATGATATATGATTACCCGATTCGAGGAGCGAGGAGACACCGTCTGCGGGTACATGGTGGACCCGGTGCGGTACCCTGGGGCAAGAAGGCCGTATAGAGAGACGCTGAGCCTGGCAGGGGAGCACTACCGACCGGTGATAGTTGGCGCGGCCGATATCCCGAGGATACTGACCGTAGTCATGAGATCAGATGGATATGGGCCTATTCGGACTGATGGAGCCCAAGATATGAGGATTATGTGTTGCTGATGGGCACGATTTTCATGATGTTTTCGAGTGTCGATACTTGGCACTCAGGTTTTATCATGATTTAGTGTGTCGTTGCTGGACACATGTTGGATGATGCATTTATACATGATACACTTGACATGTAATCACTTTGTGGCACGGGACGAGCACTTGTATTACACTTACGTTTATACTGTTACACTTGTTATTACTCGATGTCCTTATATTATTATTATATTACTGTATGACGTAGGAGATAGTCATACATTCGGTTTCTACTCGGTGATGTCTTCTACTCATGAGTTTGCAACTCACCCCCGTTGTGCCACCGTTTTCTTGCAGGTTTGACCGCACAGGTTTCGTTGCGGTTTGCTGGCACACCGCTTTCTTCCGGGTGGTTGCATTGTTTTAGATGGGATACACTTGCATCCTGACCATCATTGTACTTGTATATTTTATTCAGTTGTATCTAGTTAAAAGCTCCATCAACCAGACCTTGTATATTTATAGACTTCGAAAACGCTATTGTATATTCTTTTGGGCTTAGAGTCACGCTCATGTAATTATTAATATTTTAGGTTTTCTTGATGATGCCTTAGTTTCTTTGCTTTCTTTCTGTGTTTTGATCCCCGCCTTCGGCGTTGTATATTTATATCTTTGCGTGGTTGTTTCCGCAAATTGGCGTAGAGTCAGCTCCCGCTTGGGGATGCCTATATTTATTATTTCTTGTATTGCTTTCGGGTTAAGATTTACAAAGGAGGTGCTGCCCAAATTTCAAATGACGAAAAATGTTTTCAAGATAGATATAAAATATTGCATTTTCATAGAATATAACTTATGTTTTAAAGAAAGATCTTGATTTCATAATGCCGTTATTTCAAAACTTCACCTCTACTAGTTTCCCCTAAAAATGTTTAGATTTCTGGGCTTTTGGCTTACTTGAAATAGGTGGGGTCCTATAGACTTCACATGATTCAAGTGCCAGTCACGTACCTTTTTCGGGTCGTGACAGTACTAGTACAATGAACAATGTCTAACTATAAATAATGAATGTGGTACAATATATTTATTCATGGCAATTTCTATAGTGTGCGTGACATGGCAATTACCAACGGTGTGTATGGGCATATGAATCAGTGCTCGTGCAACATGAAAAGTTAGTAATGGTGCAGTACCTTATTAGTAATATGTCAATGTACAGTAGGTAATAGGATGCACAATATGATACACATGTACAAACCAAAACATATACGCATATAGCACAATATATTATCACAAAAATCTAGCCATCGACACTTAACGCCATACAAGCAATTCCCCCGTAGCTGTTAAATCTACTCACCGAATGATCTCGAGCTAAGTGAATCTGACCACTTCTTTCCCCTTCCTAGCTGCGTCCGAGTCCCCGCAAGTGATCCTAGTATCGTACAAACCAAAACGAGTGAGATTAATAAACTTTCCGATAAGACACAGACACGTACGCTAAACGAACAAACTCCCACAAGCTATCAGGTGGTAGCTTAGCGGGCTAAATGTATGCAGCGACATCTTAGACCACCGCTAAGGCTGCTAACTACACGAAACACCTAAACGAAAGTTGGATAAATCCGCATCGCACATTATCGAAATGCTTGAATTATAGAAAAACGGTCCCAGATTTTCCTATACAAGAAATTAGAGAAATTTGCACATGCCATAAGCCTACACATTGCCACAGAGAACCCACGACGAAGAATCAAGCCCTAAATCCCTACTTTGGCCGCAATTTCCGGCCAGAACGAATAAATCTGTGGCCTCGTAATGGGGGATTGGGCTCAGGTTTTAGGGTTAGGTTCTAGGCCTGTCACGCCCTGCTTCCCAAAATACGGAATACGATGGGTGACTAGGCTAGCCATACTCCTACGGTCAGGGAATAATCCCGCCGTAGTCACACTTCGGCTTCTAACATTACATGGTGGTCAGTAAACAACAAGAGTAAAGGAAATCACAATTCACAACTTTATTACATCACAATAAAAGAGTTCGAGATACATTTATTTTGCAGAATGAAATAACTAACCAATGAAATACAATGTGCTTAAAGCAAAAAGGAATGGCGCTGATGTTGCGGTCTATGTTGGCTATAATGCCCTCAAGGCAATTATTGTAATCGCAGACATGTGATTATAATGATTGAGGGTGGACTTATACGGATAGAACAGTCTTACTCAAAATGATAGTATGCTATCTGGATTGCCTTTATCATCATGTACATGCATTATGTGGTATTACAGATCACTATTACATATTGATAGAACCCATAGGATTCTTGCTTGACTGCCAGCATTATGATGGAGACCATAAACGTGGGAGCTGGCTGGTATATAAGCACATCCTTAAATGTCCTTGTTCACCGTCGGAAACGGGGACGAACCGGGATGGATCGTCCTGCTTGAATTCTGGGGGCAGATGCTATTTGGATTTATCGGTCCACCTCTCCGAAGGTGCCAAGTTGATTTATGGCACCGTATATCGGAGGTTTGGATGGATGCGGCCGTTGTAGAAGACTTCGTCAGATCCCCTTTCGTTTGCGAGGGGTTTTTGATTGTGGGGACGCACTTCCCTGCAGGCACAATCCTCTGCAGTTAATTACGTTACCGTATCACAATAACCACTTTCTCCTGCTCCAGAAGTTCACTTCGTGTCGTGTGTGTTTGTTTAATTTTTGGTTGCCCGTGGATTGTATACGGAGACTAATTTATGTCGTCGCCCATAGGTCGTGGATTAGTCCAAATCCGTATACTTTTAGATTTGGGCTTGGGTTGATTTAAGGATCGTTAATCCGTTTTGAGATCAAGATCGACTTGAATGTATGTGAGTAGTTGAGGCTCGGTTGGTTTTTGTTAAGGATACGTTAGTCCAATTTGAGACTAAGATCCACTTAACAAGATTTTAGGATCATTTTTATTTCAGATCCAACAAAAGAGCATTTGGGCTCTATTGTTTTAGTTTAAGGATTTTCGGTCCGTTGTTGCCATTTTGGACGCAACGGTTAGTTTAAGGACATATCGGTCAATTGATCACCATTTTTGAGGTGAAGTTTTAGTTTAAGGACGTCTCGGTCCATTGTCGCCACTTTGGAGGCAACGGTTAGTTTAAGAACATTTCGGTCCGTTGATCATCATTTTTGAGGTGAAGTTTTAGTTTAAGGACGTCTCGGTCCGTTGTCGCCATTTCAGAGGCAACAGTTAGTTTAATGACATTTCGGTACAATATCGCCATTTTGGAGGTGAATATTAGTTTAAGGACATTTCGGTCCATTGATCATCTTGCGTGCACGTGTATGTGTTACGTGACAGGATGAGCAACGATGATGCGGGACGCACCCAGTTTAGGGTGTGGTTTGATTTGGGCTATGCACGTCAGTTTGGGCAGTGCACCAGAAAGATGTTGGTTGTCCGGACCCGCCACCTCTCTGGAGACGTTGAAGAATTACAACGACATGTATCAGAGGTGTAGAGAGATGTACCTTTGAACCAATTCCCATATTTGAGGGAAAAAGGAACTAGTGGAAAACCCAGAAATCATTAGTCATATTTTGAGACTATGATATTTTTGGGAGAATGTGGGATGAATATCGTTTTGGATATCATCAGTTGGAAGATCATTAGTCATGTTTGGGACTAAAATCAATTTGGGGAATCATGAGCATATGGGCTCAGTTGATTTGAATCAAGGAGGTTCTATCCTCAGAGGACCTAGCTAACTTGGGCTTGATCTGCTCAATGGACTCTTTTTTTATTGGAAAAGTGCTAAGCACTTTCTTGGGCTCTGTTTAATCAGTCCCCGTTTCATGCAAACAGTGCTGAGCACTTATATAAGTTCTGACGCCCACATATGATCATGTGAATCTTTCAGACATGGGGAATTACCCAATAAGTGTAAAACACTTTACTCCTTTTGTCTTTATATGGAGTGCTAGGCGCTCTTTATGGCATCCACATGGGGAGCGCGTGAGGCGTTAGGCGTCGGGTGCTGCCCAATGAGTGCTAAGCACTCTTTTCTTCTGTGGCGCCCACGTGAGGCGATGGGCGCCAGGCGCTGCCTGATGAGTGCTAAGCGCTTTTTTCTTCTGTGGCGCCAACGTGAGGGACGCGTGAGGCGCTGGGCGCTAGGTTTTTTCCTTATATACTTTGTTTTAAGGAATTCGATTCCTAGTTTTTTTTCCTGAATCTTTGATTCTCAAGAACAAGTTCTTCCCGATGTGAATTAAATTCTCAACTTGTGGGAGATTTGTCTTGTGGATCTCAGATCCAGAGAAAGAACTAAGTTCTTTTAAAAGGGTTAAACCCTTCAATATGTAAATGAGATGCTTTGATCTATCTTCTTTTTATTTACCTAGAGTTTTTTTTTCGAGAAGGGAGAACTTCTTCTTTGTTCCTTTTTGAAGCTTTCTGCTTTTTTTAGAAGCTTATGGAGGGGGGGGGTTCCTCTCTTTAGACTTAAAGTCTTAGTTTCTTTATATAGTAGAGGAAAGTTTGTTAATTAACTCTGAAGAAATTTCTCATTGAGAGATCCCAATTGATTTGGGGATTTTTACCCACCATTAGATCTTTGATCCAAGGGTTTCTGTTTTACAGAACACATTTTCTTATTTCTAACAAGATTGGGGAAATATTTTCTCTTACACAGAATTTATTCTGTAAAATGGTAATTTTTTAATCACCGTTGGATTTTTAATCCACCGGTTCTCTGTTTTACAGAGGGCAATCTTTCTTGTTTTAGAATGATTAAGGGAATATATCCCAAACTAGAATTTTATTCTATATTCCAATTTGGGGGATGTTTTCTCTCGACAGAATTTAATTCTGTATTTTTGATGATTTATCATCTCCGTTGGATCTTTGATCCAACGGCTCTATTTAACAGAGACTAGAATTTAATTCTACCTGGGCGTGGGCGCTCACGTGTTGTGCACGTGGGTGCTACTCAAGATTTTAATTCTTATAATGGGTATTCATGTGCTTTGCACATTGGCGCCCGCGTGAGGAGCACGTGAGGCGCCACCATAGGATTAATTTCTATGAGATTGGTCTTGGCACCGACGCCCGCGTGAGGAGCACGTGAGGCGCCACCATAGGATTAATTCCTATCAGATTGGTCTTGGCGCTGGCTCCCTCGTAGGAAGCACGTGAGGCGCTGCCTCATTAATTTTTAAACAGAGCTTTGCTCTTTTATTGGGAAAACAAATGCCCTCCGCCGTTGCGCTATGATTGATATATTTTCACCGTGTCATAATTAGAAAGAATTTTGAAATTACCGCAATAAAAAACGGTGTCGCTTGTAGTGAGCCGTGATGAGTATGGGTCGTCCGCCAGGAGATGGTAAATTTTTAGGCTTGTTTTAACGAGTTAACACCGTGTTTTGAGTTGTTGTTTATGCTAAGTGCCGTAACTAGGATATATTCAATAAAAAGGCTTGTTAAGGGTAGTTTTAGGTTAGCTTGCGTGAGGATGATGTTTGCCGGTTCCTTATAGACCTTATTCGGATATTGAGACTAAGGCAATAGGCAACAACGTGGATTAGGGAACTTGAAATACGGTATTTGCGATTTTGAGCTAAATCCGTATTCTTTGTTTGTTGTCTTTCCGTTAATGTCTCTTGACCTTAGCCTTCGGTAAACCACTTGAAACCAGGTCATGATTAGGATTTACCGCTATCGTGGTAGGATAGGATGCCTAACGGAGCGGAATTGCGAGTGGTTTGCTCGTAGTTTCAATTGCAAAGTTAAGATTTTTAAGGTTTTAGCAAAAAACATCTTCTAACACAAACTAACCATATTCTACCCTTAACAAATGAATCATTTACTCAAACATATTTACGATACCAGTTCAGTCGAAAATATTGCATTATGTAACATATCAATTTCCTCATTATTCTAATCATCTAAGGGTGTTTGTTATAAATATGACACATATTACAGAATCATCTGGAAAATACCAATTACCATGTGTTGTACTTTATAACTGGCATTATAAGGGAAATTGTATGTTTAGTATGTCATGCATGATATTGTATCTCTCAACACATTTTATTAAGATTGTGTGCAGAAAATTATTCAGGCCAAAGAACCGGAATCGTAAAATTTGCCGATAAAATACAGCAAGTCAAAGAATTCAAATCTGGCAGAGATTCAGAACGGATAAAAATATTCCAGATATCAAGAGAATACCCAAAGAACAACATCAAACTACCCCAGAAACATGAAGCAGCGAACTCATCAAATGGCCGCGGAACCGCGGCCGAGTTGGCCGAGTTGCTGTGGATCCGCGGCCGAGTCAGGTCATCAGAGAATGAGAATCCTCCAGAAGCTTCTTCTCAACAACCTTGCTTCCTCAAGATAGTTAATTACCACGTGGCTTCTTCTGGAAGGCTCTACATAACAACCTTCTTCTAGAAGACTCCTTGTAACAACCTTCTTCTAGAAGACTCCTTGTAACAATCTCATTCTAGAAGGGTCTCTCTAACAACCTAGCTTTGGAGGGGAGATTCATTTGAATTTTATAAAAGGGGATCTAGATCTAGGAGAAAAGGTTGTTCATTAGTTCATTAATTGATAATGGGGCCAAATCATTACAATTCAAGTTGAGTAACACAACTTGTGAGCCAAATCAAGTTCTATTGAGAGCAAAAATCAAGCGACAATCGAAGATCCTCTATTGCAATGCCAATTATCATCCGAGCAAGAGATCCACGACGATCCGCGATTCACGGCGATCGAGCTTCGTAAAGATCGATGACAAATTCACCTCTTCAAAGGAGCGATCGAGAGCTTCTTGTACCTCGAATTGAGGAGTTGTGTTATTTGAAGGAGATTTAAATAAATGTGATAATTGTAATTCTCGCTTTCTATACATTCTTGCATTATGAAATATCTCATTTGTGATTCTTTAATTTTCATAATGTGTGAGTGAATTCTCCACTTGTAAAGGATTCGAGAGAATTGGTAGATCTAGTGATGATAGATCCTAATACTAATCTTAAGTCTTATGAGATTTGTGAACTTTAGGAAAAAGAATCATCGATGACCTAATTTGGAACGAGATCACATTCTTGATTATTTTGTTGCAAATTATGGATCAAATGATTGATGATTTTTTTTGCTAGAGGTTAGATCCGAATGATGATTAATGAAAAGATAAGGGATGGTGAAGGAGAAACCCTAGTTTTTTCAATAGATCCCTAATCATCATTCATCATCATCAATCTAGCTACAATTTATCAAAAGATAAGATTAGACATTATTAGATTCATCATTCGCTACTAATTCAATCGAATCCTGCAAGCTATTCTACATAATCTTGATAATTCAAGTTGATTGGACATCTTCTTGATTCTAGATCTATTTTCTTGAATGTTTTCTTGATTTTCTTGAAATAACAACTCAATCAAATCTCGAATTACTTTCTTGAATTTTCTTTTATATTTTCATTTCGACTCCTCTAAAACAAAATGGAACAAGTACTCGCATCTCAGTGGACGATCCGTATTCATTAACGCGCTACATTGACACCGTTAATTGATTGTGGTATAAATTTCTTTGGTTGTGAAACATTTTACTTAACACGTCAAGAAATAAGATCAATCAAATGGCGCCGTTGCCGGGGATGTGTGCTATTTTGTTCGTTTTTGTTATTTGAGTTGAAAAATTATTATTCCATCAGAAATTTTAGATCAAATTCGCATCAAGCGCTTAACGATTAGTTGTGAATTTTTGTGAGGGAATCTGGAATCATTGTAGCAGTGCGATCAAGATTTAGAGAAGTTCTGCAAATTCCAAAGGAGTACAAGAAGCTACAGGAAAATTATGAAACCCTAACTCGTCCTTCCCACCGCGGATCCGCGGCGAATGGTGTGTTTTGGCGGTGGTTCCGCCGCTGTTTTGGCGTTTCACTGTTCCAAACTTCTGCGGTATGTTCTCTGTTCTCTTCTCTTCTCTCTGATCTTGTCTAATAACCATTTTCTGCAGGATTCTTTGCAAAATTCGCAGCGCCGCTAAAAGAAAAATTTGTTGCGTGTTTTGATCGTGGTTGTTTGCATATTTTAACACGGAAATTAAGGGGCAAAGACCAAATTCAGATTAGGTAGGGATTTCATTACCCTTCCTAACCCCCAAAAATCACAAAACTTGCATCCGCATCACCATCATTAACTAAAAAAAATCTAGACAAGACTCTAAGGTCTGTCGCGCTCAATTAGGACAGAAGAAGGTCGTGGCTAATCTATTGCTTATCCGCGTTTCTTTTGTGGTGTCTACGTCAAGTGTGTCTAAGGCAAGTGGTTACTTAATTAGGCCCACTACTTACGTAGCGGAGAACCTCCCACTTACCTAGCACTTACCTGGCCACAGAAGGGATAAAGAGACAGTAGAGGATTTATCCTGCGATTTGTCTTCTGGAAGTCTAGGAGCGGTCTAGTGAGTTGACCTAGGTGACCATTAGATCTAGGGTTGTGTGTGCATTTTTTGTGACTTGATTTTTCAAAATCCGTATTTTTCAAAACAAACACCAAACGAACTTTCCCCTAATTATCACAACGCTACCACTTGTAATAAACCATTAGTGCAAGCTCGGCTGGACATGGGATTCTAGTGCCCGTCTTGTCCGCGTTTACCTTATCGACCCCAAAGTCGGTATTTCTACATTTTCTTTTTCCCACCACCCACCACGACCGCGATGGACGGATATCCATCAAATTTTAATAACACCGCGCTTCCACCGCCCGCAGGTGTGCAAAACCCTCCTCGCATTTCTCTCCAAGAGAGATACTACCGTAAACGTGGTCCTCGCTCTACTTGTCTTTCTATACCACCAGCCAACGGGAAAATTTTTGAAATCAAACCTCATTTCATCAAACTTTTACCCAAATTTCACTGGCTCGACTCTGAAGACGTATACGTTTTTATCACCAAATTCGAAAACGTATGCGCTATGATGAGTACTTCACATCTTTCTATGGATACTATACGTTTACGTCTTCTCCCGTTCACTTTGTGCGATTTAGCTGAGAAGTGGCTTTATAACACACCCGCACATTCTATTTCAACATGGGACGAATTCGTCGTAGCATTCCTTAAGAAATTTTATCCCAAACATAAGACCGCCCGTGTTCGGAGCGAAATCTTCCAATTTACCCAACTTCCCAATGAACCATTTTGGAAATGCTTTGAACGGTTCAAGAATCTCCTTTTATAATGCCCTCATCATGGAATCCCTAGATGGGATCTGTGTCGAGTTATTTATGAGGGTATTGATCTCACGACAAAATAGATGCTTGAAACCATGTGTCATTGTCAATTCCTGTCTAAAGATGATGGTGAATCTTGGAAATACCTAGAAGATCTTGCTCAAAACACTTTACATTGGGAAAGTGTTAGTCAACCACTGTCTAGGGAAGATATCAATCAGCTCGATGTTTCCGTCACAATGAGAGCCGAAATGGCCGCAATACAAAGAAAACTCGACGCTATAGAAAACAAAATCTCTTCAGTCTCCCTAAACCAATACACACTTCCCAAAACCGTGTGTGGTTGCTGTTCAAACCCATCACATTTGATGGAAGAATGTCCTTTGAATGTACCGTTTCAAGGTCACACTAATGCTGCATTTCAGCAACAACCTAGAAATGATCCTTCTTCTTCCACAGATAATCAAGGTTGGAGGAATCATCCTGATTTTGCTTGGAACCATTACCAAACTCAAAATACGGTTCCAAATCAAAACAACTTTCAATGGGTCCCTCCACAGCAACAGCAACCACCACAACTGAGTCAGCACCCCTTTCAACCGCAAAATTTTCAAAACCCGGCCAACTACTTTAATCCTTTTTTTGCCGGTACCAATAATTCCTCTACACTCGACATGTTCATTGCACAGTCCTTGCAAACGAATGACATTTTAACATCTTCTATCTAAACGTTAATGCAAAACACTATCTCCAACGGTGAGAGTGTGTCACGCCCACCCCCAATACAAAGAGTATTGTCCGCTCTGGCCGAAGCCGCACGGTTTTTTCCTTCGAGGCGAACCGGACCCGACCAGGGGCCACTTCCCAGGAGGTCACCCATCCTAGAACTTCCTTGGCTCGGGCATGCTTAACTACGGAGTTCTCAAGCTCCTGTAGTGCCGGTTCACTTAAAAGTCGCCTCTGTATTGAAGAGTGGTATCATTCCATTTATAGTACAGATCTGCCCCCTTTCGGAATGTATTCCGAAGAGTCCCCATTGTTCTACAGTGGGTCCCACGGACTTAAGAGGTGGACCCCACGGATTCAAGAGGTGGCCCCCGCCCACTTAACACGACACTTGGCGTGGCACTTTGTTCCGTGTGGCACTTTGCTCCGTGAGCAAGAACCGGGTCCCGACATTCTCCCCACCATTGAACAATGGTTCGTCCTCGAACCACAGACCTACTATTGAGGGACCAGCTCTGATACCATTCTGTCATGCCCCACCCCCAATACAAAGAGTATTGTCCGCTCTGGCCGAAGCCGCACGGTTTTGTCCTTCGGGGAGAATCGGACCCGACCAGGGGCCACTTCCCAGGAGGTCACCCATCCCAGAACTTCCTTGGCTCGAGCACGCTTAACTACGGAGTTCTCAAGCTCCTGTAGTGCCGGTTCACTTAAAAGGCGCCTCTGTATTGAAGAGTGGTATCATTCCATTTATAGTACAGATCTGCCCCCTTTCGGAATGTATTCCGAAGAGTCCCCATTGTTCTACAGTGGGTCCCACGGACTCAAGAGGTGGCCCCCACGGATTCAAGAGGTGGCCCCCGCCCACTTAACAGAGTGTCAAATTGATAGAAGCACAAATTGCACAACTGACTGCAGCAATGAGTGCTAGAGAGACAGGGAAAGTTCCAGCTCAACCACCAACTTATCCTGGACCCTCGCATTATAATGATGTGAGTGTTGTTACCACGTTGAGATCTGGAAGAGTGCTGGATAATCATGTGGGTGAACAAATTGAAACTGATAATGAGAAACCAATTGAAACCCCGGCTTCCACTTCCACTTCCACTCCCACTTCTACTTCTTACCCTATTTCGTCTAGTTTGCCTTCTTCTTCCGAGCCTATTCTCCGTTTTCCCCAAGGCTCGAACCCTCTACCCACTTCATCCTTTCCACCCCCACAAACTTCTCCACAGATGTTGGACTCAACACTTATTGATAAAGCTCCATTTCCAGATAGGTTGAGGTCCAGTAAACCGAATGCACAAATAGAGAAGGTTGTGGAAATGTTTAAGCAAGTTAACATCAATATCTCTCTCCTAGATGCTATCCAA
Source organism: Agapanthus africanus (assembly GCA_030015575.1). Classification (NCBI taxonomy): domain Eukaryota; kingdom Viridiplantae; phylum Streptophyta; class Magnoliopsida; order Asparagales; family Amaryllidaceae; genus Agapanthus; species Agapanthus africanus. The sequence goes on along the minus strand of CM057340.1, from coordinate 171,323,929 downwards.
CAAGTTCCAGTTTATGCAAAAATACTTAAGAACTTGTGCACTAGGAAGAGGAAGACTCAAGTGCCGAAAAAAGTGTCCATGTCAAGTACTGTAAAGACAGCTTTTCCTCAATAATTACCAAGGAAACGTAAGGACCCTGGCTGTCCTATAATTTCTATTTCTATTAGGGGTAAAAATATTAACCGTGCTTTACTTGACCTTGGCGCTAGTGTTAACTTGCTTCCATATTCTTTATATGAGCAATTGGGTGTCGAAGAGTTAAAACCATCGCAATGCACTTTACAGATGGTAGACCGATCTATCACCAAGCCAAGGGGTATGCTTGAGGATGTGTTGATAAAAGTCGGGGAATTTATATTCTCTGTGGACTTTATTGTTCTAGATACACAGCCTGTAGCAAACCCACGGAACCAAATTCCGGTGATTCTAGGTCAACCTTTTCTTGCGACTTCCAACGCTGTAATTAATTGTCGAAACGGTTCTATGACCCTATCCTTTGGGAATAGGTCATTGAACTTAACATTTACAAGTTGGGAAGTCAAGCCTCCGAACCCTATGCTCATGTATGTTCTGTCGAATTAATGGATGTCGACAGCAGGGAATTTGAACAGCTTTACGATACTGATCCAGACTTCCTTAATACGTTGTTGTTTGACCCAGCGATGTATTATACACATATGGACCCTTCTTTTGTGTTGTCCGGGTCAACATCTAATGCTTATTCTGAACCTTTCATGGAGTCTGAGTATCATCCCGTTCTTTCTAATGACATTATTCTTCAGGATATCGATAAAAGCTTCGCTGATGAACTCGCATTTTTAGCAAACACGGGTGTTGAGATAAATCAACTCCAAAACAAAGAAATTGAACCTCCACCCCTTCTTCTTGACAATCACAAAAATGCGAGTAATTCATCATCACAACCACTGTGTCCTCTCTCCAAATTGAGATGCAAACCAATTCTATTACACCACTTATCTCTTCCCCGCTTCTTCTTGGCTCTATATAACATGTTCTTCCACCAACCGGTGCGTTTCACTGATAAAATCTTCGAATGATTGGTGTTGACTTTTGGTCTTTGTAAAGCTTGGCATTGACCAGTAATTTTGACCAATTCTTTTGATTTTCAAAGCTTAACATTGTTTAACTCAAGTTTGGGGGGGTTTATTTTTGGCTCTTGAAAATAAAAGTTGTCCTCAAAAAATTGTGATCCAAAAATAAGTTTGGGGGAAGCTTTTCATGTCCATCTATTATTGCCCCCGTTAATAAATTTCCTCCCAAGTCTATAGGTTTTTGAGATTTAACAGATGACAACAGCGAGGACAATGTTATAAACAAGTTTGGCGGAGGTTTGTGCTTATTTACGCATCACTTTACATCATACTTTGCATAAGCACAAAACATATAAAAAAATTTGTACATAAATAAGATAATAAAAGATTAGATAGTGAAAAATTACATTTAAAAGATTGGAAAAGTTTAAGAAAACCTAGAAAGTTAGAAGTTTTCTTAAACGAACTAGTAATAAGTAGTTATGAGCCGTTGTCCCAAGGGTTAATAAGATGAAAGAAGTCACTAATCTACGGATAAAAATAAGTCTGAAAAATAGTTCCTATTCTAGAACCTAAACATTTGAATATTGATACCTTACTATACGCACTTACACACGTCTTAAAGCTCAGGATAGTAGAGGATACCTTGAAATGCTCTTGTCTAAAAGCCAAAGTACGAAGAAAATAATAAATAAAGCATAAAAGATAAAATGGTGAAGAAAAATGAACACGGGTTTTGTTATCACCAAGGCTGCAATAAAAAATATAGCGAGGGTGCTTCATCACCTAGTGCCTTAGACCAACTGGTTTGGGAGTCACTGCTAAGCGTTAGGTGTTGCAAGACGAGGAAAATTCTAAATATGCCTAATAAGCAAGCACATGAGTAATCGGTCGCTTAGTATCTTAAGAAGTATTAACGGTCGAATGAAAAATGTGTGACCAAATCCATCTAAATATTCACCAATTAATACTGAGGTAGATGGACAAGAGTATGATAGCTTGAATTGAATTCTCCGAGTGTAGGGATGTCTATTACACACACGTAGGGGTATATGATCAATGTTTGGAAGAAAGATAGGAATGAAGAATAAAGACGATATTTTATTGAGGGATGATGTGATTTCTAATATCTTTTCATGACTATTAAGATATGGCTCATGACAACTGAAAAGCTAGTATAGTTGGAAACTCTAATTTTCAATGTCTTTCTTTTACAATTCTTATCTTTATATGTAACTTTCACAGTCTTCCATTTATTATAGGATTTTGTGGGTGCAATCCGCTAAAAACCCTCAGGAGACAACACTCCTCCTACTAGGGACACTTAGAGGTTTAAAGGCTTGTTGCACGTGTTCAGTGCAATCGTGTTGCCTACGAAAGTGTGCTAGTTAGTTTTTCTTTTTCTTAATAAATTTTCTCCTTCTCTTGAATAAATGATGTTTGCTCGATACGACCAAAATTAAGTTTGGGGGAATTTTTTCAGTCGAAAATATTGCATTCTGTAACATATCAATTTCTTCATTATTCTGATCATCTAAGGGTGTTTGTTATAAATATGACACATATTACAGAATTATCTGGAAAATACCAATTACCAAGTGTTGTACTTTATAACCGGCATTATGAAGGAAATTGTATGTTTAGTATGTCATGCATGATATTGTATCTCTCAACACTTTTAATCAAGATTGTGTACAGAAAATTATTCAGGTCAAAGAACTGGAATCGTAAAATTTGCTGATAAAATACAGCAAGTAAAAGAATTAAAATCTGGCAGAGATTCAAAAGGGATAAAAACATTCCAGATATCAAGAGAACACCCAAAGACCAACATCAAACTACCCTAGAAACATAAAGCAGCGAACTCATCAAATGGCCGTGGAACCGCGGCCGAGTTGGCCGAGTTGCCGCGGATCCACGGCCGAGTCAGGGCATCAGAGAACGAGAATCCTCCAGAAGCTTCTTCTCAACAACCTTGCTTCCTCAAGATTCTTAATTACCATGTGGCTTCTTCTGGAAGGCTCTACATAACAACCTTCTTCTAGAAGACTCCTTGTAACAACCTTCTTCTAGAAGACTCCTTGTAACAATCTCATTCTAGAAGGCTCTCTCTAACAACCTAGCTTTGGAGGGGAGATTCATTTGAATTTTATAAAAGGGGATCAAGATCTAGGAGAAGAGGTTGTTCATTAGTTCATTATTTGATAATAGAGCCAAATCATTACAATTCAAGTTGAGGGACACAATTTGTGAGCCAAATCAAGATCCATTGAGAGCAAAAATCAAGTGACAATCGAAGATCCTCTATTGCAACGCCGATGATCATCCGAGCAAGAGATCCACGGCGATCGAGCTTCGCAAAGATCGACGACAAATTCACCTCTTCAAAGGAGCGATCGAGAGCTTAATCTTGTATCTCGAATTAAGGAGTTGTGTAATTTGAAGGAGATTTAAATAAAGGTGATAATTGTAATTCTCGCTTTTTATACATTCTTTCATTATGAAATATCTCATTTGTGATTCTTTAATTTTCATAATGTGTAAGTGAATTCTCCGCTTGTAAAGGATTCGAGAGAATTGGTAGATCTATTGATGATAGATCCTAATACTAATCTTAAGTCTTATGAGATTTGTGAACTTTAGAAAAAGAATCATCGATGACCTAATTTGGAGCGAGATCATATTCTTGATTATTTCGTTGCAAATTAGGGATCAAACGATTGATGATTTTCTTTGCTAGAGGTTAGATCCGAATGATGATCAATGAAAAGACAAGGGATGGTGAAGAAGAAACCCTAGTTTCTTCAATAGATCCCTAATCTTCATTCATCATCATTAATCTAGCTACAATTTATCAATAGATAAGATTAGACATTATTAGATTCATCATTCGCTACTAAATCAATCGAATCCTACAAGCTATTCTACATAATCTTGATAATTCAAATTGATTGGACATTTTCTAGATTCTAGATCTATTTTCTTGATTTTCTTGAAATGACAACTCAATCAAATCTCGAATTACTTTCTTGAATTTTATTTTATATTTTCATTTCAAATCATCTAAAACAAAATTGAACAAGTACTCGCATCTCAGTGGACGATCCGTATTCATTAACGCACTAAATCGACACCGTTAATTGATTGCGGTATAAATTTCTTTGGTTGTGAAACATTTTACTTAACACGTCAAGAAATAAGATCAATCAATACCAAATAGAAAAAGAAAAGAGTAAGACAACAAAATGAAAAATGCAAGAAAAGAAAGACAAAGAGAGAACCGATAAATCAACGTGCAAATCCTTTAACTGTTCTTTGATCCAGTATCAATGTGAAATCCAAATACCAAACTTTAAGGTTGCAAGCTCACTTAAGAGGTTGCAAGATCAAACTAAAGCAAGAATTTCACATGTTCAAGTATGTAAAAAGCAAGACATATGTAATGAAATGATAATTTTATTGAATTACAAACAAGATACAACTAATGTTGAAGTCAAGAACCTAAATCTTAAGCTTGCAAGTTCAATGAAGAACTTGCAAGGTCAAGATAAAAGGGCAAGAGCTCAAGAGCTCAAAGGAAAAGCAAGTTACAAATTATAAGAGTTCTAAAGAAAAACTAAAGAGAAAGTATCCCCTCCCCATGCCCCTTGGTCTGGTATTTATAGGCACAAAAGAAAATTAAACAAGTAATAAAAATAGGATGATGTGACTGCAAGGGATCGACATAACAAAAATGGATCCCATTGGGGCTACGGGGGCCGGCGAGCTCGGATTATATAGGGATGTGGCCGGCCAAAATCCGAGCTAATGGGCTCGTGTTGGTTGTGTGGTCTTGTGTGCTCTCTAATATCACTCTGGTGCTGCTTGATTTCTCTATAGAGGCCTGGATTGTACTCAGAGATTTAGAGGGAAACCTTGATGCTTCAAATCACATCAACACTTTTAGCATTTAAAGCACATGTTCCCTACTTGCACCATTTCATCATATTATGTAGCCAAGGCAGCCCCACCATGGTCCATGTGCACACTTGCATTGTGTTGGACCAAAATTGTGTGCACACATCTATTTGCAAAAAGAACTCTTTGGACAATGATCGGTTTTCTGTTCTGTTTGTAGTGTCGGCTTCCAAACATTATATTTGTGATTTTGAGTATGTTTCCAGTATTTTATCACGAACGCCTGTAATCTGTATTACTGAGAAGACACTGGTTAATAGTACCGATATATAACAAAATAGATAATGAATGAACGGTATTAGAATACAGTTTTTAGTGATGAAGAAATACCCCCAAACTTATCTTTTGCTCGTCCCGAGCAAAACAAAAAATCCTAACCTCACTTTTGCAGGGAACACGATTGCACTGATCTCGTGCAACAAGCCGTTAAATCTCTAGGTGTCCCTAGTAGGAGGAGTGTTGTCTTCTGAGGGTTTTCAGCGGATTTCACTCAAAAAATCCTGTCAAGCTAGTTTTGCGAAATAACTATGATTCTAACCCTAAGGTTTTGTTTCAATGCTAGCAATTCTATTATCCTAAGTTTAGAAATATCGAACCTTTATTTTTCATACCTCGCTTCTTATTTTAGATTCTATATCTTTTTACGTATGGTGCAAATAGTGTCGTTTAAGTTTCAAAAGGATTGATTAAAGTTGTCATATCACAAAATAAAGCCCGGATAAAAAACTTAAAAAGGATCACATAAGTTTTATAAAGAGGTAAGTACTTCTTAAATTTCGTTTTCCACTTAGGTTTCAAATTCAGAATTTCTATCTTCATTAATAGGAAACTAGGTCCTATTTTTCACTCCACCTTTTACTTGTTTTCGTTTCATACACACCTTCGTGAACGTGCAATAGTCTTCATCATAGGATAAAACCTTCATATCTCCATTAAAAATATTTTTATTCTCACACAAAGAACCGTTAGGAATTTTAATTCGGAGAGAACACTTGCTTGACCTTGTTTTAATTTGGACTTTCTAGGTTTCTTAGCGAGCTTTGGGCCAATGCTCCCAAACCAGTTGGTTTTAAGGTATTAGGTGTAGAGACACCCCGGCGGACTTAATTGCTCAAGTTACCTAGGCCCTAAAACAAAAGACCAATTTTAGCGTGAAAATCATAACGATTTAATGCGAACGGAGATATAACCAGTTTTTCAATTATTTTTTAGGATAAAAGACGTGTTTAGTGGATCAAGTGTGTAATCACTTCAATCAAGTTTTAGATGGGTTATTCTTCAGAATTAGTTCCTATTAAGATATCTATAATATCCCTTCATATCCACTTCACTTTCAAAATTATTCTTAGTATTACTTATTTCAGAACAAACCTATTGATCCTCAAAAATTAGTTTATCAATTTAAAAGTTTTCAAACATAATAGACTTGTCATCTGATTTTCAAATCTCATGACACGTGTAGTGTGATGTAAAGATGTATAATAGCTACAGTTAAATTCAAAGGAGGGTTATCTTTCAGGCTTTCAAAATCTAACAATAGGATCTAGTTGTTCCTTTCTTATTATACAAAAACCGTCGAAATATCGAATCTAAGTTCTCCCACTAGCTAACTTAACGACAAAGTTTTTATATTTTTGCAAATTTTTTTTGATTTTTTGGGTGTTTTAAATATGTATGCAAATGCAGAATATACAAATGAATGCGAAGGGAGAAAGAATGCGTATGGAGAAAGCTTACCGAGCGTACCCCCAAATTTAAACTGGACAGTGCCCTCACTGTCATTGTACATCAAGAGGGAAAAATAGATGGAGGGTCAAAACAGGCGGTTCTCCTTTTTATTATTATTATTATTATTATTATTATTATTATTATTATTATTATTATTTTATTATATGAACAAAGACTGAGCATCACCAGACAAGATTGCTCGTCAAAAATAAAAAATGGATATGCACCGGACAAGAATATCCACATATATATACCAAAAAAAGTATATACATACCGCCAAACTTATTTGAAACAGTGTCTCCACTGTTTTTGGCTGGATAACCGAAGTTTGGTGGTAAATAGAGGAAGCTTATGCAGGGTAAGCCGGCTCCTGCAAGATCAGGAGTTCCTCTGATGGTTCTGCGCTAAGAAATGGTTTCAGTCTCTGTCCGTTTACTTTGAAATATGAACCGTCCTTTAGATTCTCCAAATCCACGGTGCCTTGCGGGTACACACACCGCACAAGAAAGGGTCCCTTCCAGGGAGATCGAAATTTACCGGGATGGAAATGGAGTCCGGTGTCATAAAGAAGTACCTGTTGTCCAGACGTGAAGGTTTTGTGCGTAAGGTGTTTATCATGAAACACTTTCATTCGGTTCTTTATAACAACCGCGTTGTCGTAAGCCTTATCCCGAAGCTCGTTTAGTTCATTAAGTTGCATCTTCCGATAGCTGCCCGCATCTTCAAAATTGAGATTCAGCTCTTTGATCGCCTCAATAGCATGATGTTCGATTTCCACAGGGAGGTGGCAAGCCTTTCCATACACAAGCTGATAGGGAGACATTCCAAGATCAGACTTGTACGCAGTTCGAAATGCCCAAAGGGCATCGTTTAATTTCAAAGACCAATCTTTACGGTTCTTGGAAACCGTTTTCTCCAGAATCTGCTTCATTTTCCGATTTAAAACTTCGGCTTGCCCACTTGTTTGGGGGTGGTAGGGCGTGGATAGCTTATGATTGATTGAGTATTTCCGCATTAAGGCCTCGAAAGACCTATTGCAGAAATGCTTCCCATTGTCGCTAATGATAGCGCGAGGGTGCCCGAACCGAGAAAAGTTGTTTTCTTTAAGGAATTTAATGACAACCTTATTGTCATTAGTCCGTCTCGGTACTGCCTAGACCCATTTGGAGATATAATCAACAGCCAAGAGAATATACAGGTTCCCAAAAGAGTTGGAAAACGGTCCCATTAAGTCAATTCCCCAAACATCGAACATCTCAACAACCAAGATTGGTTGGAACGGTATCTCATTTCGCCTGGAAATTCGGCCCAAATGTTTGCACCAGGAGCAAGTCCAGTATTCTTGTGCATCTTTGAAAAGTTTGGGCCAGTAAAATCCACATTGCAAGACTTTCTCAGCTGTCTTTCTTGGGCCAAAGTGCCCGCCACATGCTTGATAGTGGCAAAAAGACAACACACTCTTAAATTCATTTTCCGGAACACACCGGCGGATGATTTTTTCTGGACAGTACTTGGACAGGCAGGGCTCGTCCCAGTAAAAGTGTTTTACTTGGGAAAAAAATCTAAGTCTGTCCTGACTCGACCAATCGTCAGGTGTGAGTCCAGTCGCCAGGTAGTTCATAATATCTGCGAACCAGGGTTCGCAAGATATCGTCAAGAGTTATTCATTAGGAAAAGTGTCATCGATTGGAAGAGGAAGCGTTGGCGAAGAAGGAAGTCGTGAAATATGATCGGCTACTACATTTTCACATTCTCTTTTGTCCTTAATGACAAGGTCAAATTCTTGAAGTAAGAGGATCCAACGTATTAGCCGAGATTTCGCATCCTTTTTCGCAAAAAGATGTCGCAGAGCTGAATGATCGGTGTTGACAACAACTGGGGAGCTAATGAGGTAGGGCCTGAATTTCTCTAAAGCAAACACAACAGCCAAGAACTCTTTCTCGGTTGTTGTGTAATTCATTTGGGCGTCATTCAAGGTCTGGCTCGCGTAGTTTATTACGTGCAGCATCTTATCGATGTGCTGTCTTACGATCGCACCAATAGCAAAGTCGGATGCATCGCACATAATCTCAAGAGGATGCATCCAGTTAGGTGAAGAAAGAATGGGAGCAGTTGTGTGTGAGCTTCTTAGTGATTCAAAATCAGTCAAACAGCGCGAGTCGAAGTTGAACATGGTATCCTTGGCCAGAAGAAGAGTCTAGGGTCTAGCAATCTTGCTAAAGTCCATGATAAACCGTCTGTAGAAACCGGCATGGCCAAGGAAAGATAGGATATCTCTGACGCATTTGGGAGCAGGGAGGTTGGAAATGAAATCAATCTTTGCTTTGTCAACCTCGATGCCATTTCGCGAAATGATATGTCCTAAGACGATACCTTCACGTATCATGAAGTGGCATTTTTCCCAGTTTAGAGTGAGATTTTTATCCTTACATTGGGTAAGGACAGCATCAAGATGTTGCAGACACTCGTCGAAAGAATCGCCAAAGATGGAGAAATCATCCATAAATATCTCCAAAAATTTCTCAACCATGTCAGAGAAAATTCCCATTATACACCGCTGGAAGGTAGCGGGAGCAATGCATAGCCCAAAAGGCACACGTGCCCAAAGGACAAGTGAAAGTGGTCTTGCCCTGGTCTTTCTCGGCGATGGGAATCTGGTTGTAGCCTGAGTAACCGTCTAGAAAATAGTAATACTCATGTCCAGCTAATCTTTCGAGCATTTGGTCAATAAATGGCAGTGGATATTGATCCTTCCGCGTTGCGGCGTTGAGTTTTCGATAATCAATGCATACTCGCCACCCGGTCTGGAAATTTATCCTTCCGCCTCGTTTGTGATGACCGTAATGCCCGACTTCTTAGGGAAAACGTGTATAGGACTGACCCATTGGCTGGCTGAAATAGGGTAAATGACACCACCATCCAGACATTTGACGATTTTCTTCTTCATAGCCTCCTTCATGACTGGTTTTAATCACCTCTTTGGATCCCTAGCTTGTTTGACATCATCTATCAGGTGAATGTGATGTTCAATGATCAGGGGACTAATCCCCTTGATGTCCACCATCATCTAGCCAAAAGCTTGCCGATTGGATTGCAAGACCGTGAGATAGGTTTTTTCTTGCTCTAGAGCTAGAGAAGCCGAGATGATGACTTGGAGGGTCTCGTTCTCACCTAAGTAAGCATACTTGAGGTGAGACGGCAGATGCTTGAGTTCGAGCGTCGAAGGTGAAACGATTGATGGCAGGATCGGAGAAAATGTCTCGAACTCGAAAGATTCCAATAGGGGCTCAAAATGAGTGTATGCGACCGAGTCGGATGGTTCAACTAACGCATCCGAAAATTCGAAAGATTCAAACTTGGGTGGGACAAGCCAAGATCGTTCGAAAACGTGAAGCACTCGTAATCATTATCGGGAGCGGAAACAACAGGTTCAAAGAGGGACGCACTAGTGGCGTCAAGATCACTGTGATCAAACAAGAATTCCTCAAATTCACAGTCCTCGGGGGTAATCTCCTGGATGGAAAAACATCTAGTATATGAGCACATGGTTCGGATGGTTGATTCCCTAACCTAAAAATGTTGAGTTCAATTGTCATGTTACCAAAAGATAGGTTCATCGTGTTGGAGATAGTGCCCTCAGAGTCAATTATTGGATCACAGGCACGTGATTGCAATGATTGAGGGAGGACCTGTCCCAGTAGGACAGTCTTACTCAAGATGATAGTATGCTATCTGGTTTATCTTTATCATCGTGTGCTGCTTTAGGTGACCTTACGAGTCGCTATTACACGTTGATAGAGCCCCTAGGATTCTTGCTTGACTACCAGCAGTATGAGGGCGATCATATACGTGAGAGCTGGAGTCTATAAGCACATCCTTAAAAGGTCCCTAGTCGTGGGAGTTTCGAGACAGGGCATCGATACTCCGGAGTAGACTAGTGTATACAGTCGAGACCCCGACGAGGGGCGGTGGCCGGTCTCACAAGCCACTGGTGTCATTTGGTTCACCTAAGATGTATACAGGTGCTCATTGGGTTATGAGTACACCGGACAGGACTCGCCGGGAACCTGCTAGTTGGTATTATACCTGACGTCAGATAGCAGTTCCGTGGTGACATGTGTACAGGTTAGTTCATCGACCTGAGATCATCATTTGTCTCGTGTGAGTTCCCACTGTACTTAGATTACTACCCTACCACGCTCAAAGGAGACGTGCAAACAGGTTTTAGTTGGGTACAGTCCCGAGCCACATGGAGGCAGTGAGCGGATCTGCAGGGGTTCGTCTCTCCCGGTATTGGGGGTGAGGTCGCGCTGTGTCTAGGAGAGCCAGTACATGAAAAGTCCTTGGCCAAGGTAAGAGATTTACTGGTAGGTATTCCAGTAGTATCTCAGGGTGTTCTGGGCTACACTCCGACACGACTTGTACCGCTATTGGGGGTCTGACTTTTACCAACCCCCTAGGCCCGCCATGCGATGCTCATAGACGAACGGACCAGACTGTACGGATATTGTCACTGACAGGCTCGGTAGGGTGTCAGGATGAGTTCGCTCATCGACGTCCCTTTTGGTCAATAGCTGGTGGCCCGTCATGTATGGCTGTAACCTCTGACGTGCTAGTGGTTAAATCCACAGCTATTGTATTGATGAGTCTTAAGAGTTCACCACACTCAGTTACTCAAGTTTCGGGCGAAACGCTGTAGAGGCCGTATGGAGATAAGGTAAGGTTCGATCAGATATGTGCGGTATTGCACGGATCGTGATTGGACGGATTTTTACTAGCCGGCTTTGGCTTAAGCCGGATCCTAGTATTAGACAGTGTTGATTTTGTCTCTTTGCATTTGTGTTCAGTGGGAATACAAATGCAGGCATGTATATGCAGTAGCGGGGTTTTCCTATAATTTATTACGGGATCAGTTTTCTGAAGTTGCCAGTTTGCATTCCGTTCCGGCCGGTTTTCCTTTGTTTCTTCACGGCCGGAGTTTCTGATGTAGGGGGTTATTTGCAAGTTTGCAAATAACCTATTGTGAGGGGCTTTCTTGCATTTGTGGCTTCTTATCATCATGAGATTCTTTTCTTGTCCATTCCATTGCATTTATGTTGATGGTTGGTGAAAGGAAGTGAGTGAGAAATTGGTGTGACCATTTTCTCATATATTCATCCCTTTTCTTCTCTTGTTTTTGATGGATTCTTTTTCCTCCACCATGAGAAAAATAGGGGGCCGGCCATTTTTGGAGAGTGAGAGTGAGAGAGGTTCATTTTGTGGTGTGGCATTTATCTCCATCTCATTTTCTTGCTAGGGAAAATGAAAGCACCATTTTTCTTATCTTCCCTCCATATCCATGGCAACTTCCAAAGACCCCAAAAGAGACACAACCTACTACACTATATCTACAGCAAAATCTTGGACGCGTCGGCTAGCCAACTTCGCGCCCGAGTTGCCTCGGTCCAGAGGTGGGAGCCCGTAAACGAACCCGGCTACGTGGTGCCCTTTCCGACGAGGACGTGACGGACGGAGATTCCGTGGGAGATCGGAGTGGAGACAAAGACCGAAGGACACGGATCGCTTGGTATACTTCTCTACCCATCTTGTATATTGCTAGTAGCTAGGTTAACGGCCCGATCCGGGTTAAAAGTGCGCGATGGTGCCGGTTTGCTAGTTTGCAAAGTTTTTCGTTTCCGCATTTCCGGCATCGGATCGACGGCCGGGGCGCCGCCGTGCACTTACATTGGTATCAGAGCCACGCCATTAACTTAGCCTAGCTTGCTCTAACGTGTTTAGAACTCGATCGAACAAAAATTCCCAAAAACCGTATTTTTCTTTCATCATGTTTCTGTCGAAATTTTTTTAAGCTCCAAAAAATTTTCAGGGTGTTGTAGAAACACGTGCAGGGAATTCTAAGCATTCTGTAAAAATTTGGTCGCCTGAACTCACTATACCGCCACGGAACCGTGGCCAAACCCACGCTTGGGCCGCGGTTCCGCCGCGATTTATACTGTTCATTTCACCAATTTTTTAAAGAGGGCTTCTGGGTTGGAAATAGGGGTTTTGGGATATTCTTTTTGGGCCCAGATTTTCTTTGGGTGCTACAGTAGTGCTTGGGGCCCACTTCGATAAATTTGTTCGATCGGATATTTTAAACATGCTAGTTCACAGTATTTACATTATATCTGCGACCGTGAATGTCATTTGATCGGTAAATCCTGTCTAACTGCTATAGCCCTTTTAGACGGATTTGCGAACGTGACATTCACGTTGATGTTCTGTGTTGTGTTGTGATGTTGCGGATCGGTCGTGGAGGATAGCTTGGATGCAATGTTAGTACAGTTTTGTTTTATATGTACATTTGATTTTGCGGGGCGAGCGTCCGACATGTGGACTGCCGTCACTGCCTGTTTGTATATTATTCTTTTGGGGAACGACCGGGTCGAGGTCGATGTACCCACTGTATGTATATTTTACTTTCTGTACTAGGATTACCCCACGGAGGGGTGCACGGATAGCCGGGTTCTAGAGGGCAACGGGCCCGCATCTCATGGCATTGAGACGGAGGGGGTTTCACTCTAGAATTGGCGGGCTATTCACCGCACTCGCAGGGGGTACAGGTTGACCCAGGAGGGGTGCCCAAGTTACCGGATTCCGTGAAGTGCTGGGTGGTCCATTCACGTTGCTGAAGGGGGCTGCCTCACTTCAGGTTTTGGCGGATAACTTTCCGCGCCCGTAGGGGTCTAGGATCTCATTGCACAAGCTATCCACACGACCAGGGAAACGTCGGGTTTCAGTAGCGGCTCTATGAAACCCGGGGATCCCAGATATCTGTTTTGTTCTGTGATGCTGATTACTCTCTGTGATGTTGCATTTTATCACGCCTTGAGCGAAATATTATATATTGATATATATACTAATAGATGTTGTATAAGTTTTGCATCCGTGCTAGTCCATTCCCTGCTCTGTCGTTAGTTAGCTAACTTAACGGGTGATGCCGGGACCCAGTGGTGAATGCGGATGGCATATACGTACGTCATTATTTTCGTTCTTTATTGGTGTGATCAATTGATGGGACTGCATAGATTCGGATCAATGCAAGATAAACAAACCTATTCTGATGTTGTTGGAACATTTTTCAAAAAGCTGTTATTGCAACGGCGTTCTCTTTTGTTTTGCATCGTGGTATTCAGTTGGAATATCCTGCTCCTCAGTCGACGAGGCAAGGGCCGAGATCCCTTCACCGGGAGTGACCCCTTGGACAAAAGTGTGCGTCAGGGCAATAACTTCACTATAGCCGATTACTTTTGCTTTGCATCGTGGTATTCAGTTGGAATATCCTGCACCCCATCCTACGGGGAAAGAGCCGAGATCCCTTCACCGGGAGTGACCTCTTTAGTAAAGGTTTTCGTCACTATATTTTTATAAAGCTATCAGTTCCTTCAACGATATCAAGTTCATTACGTTAAAGGTTTTCGCCAGAAACCATTCGTAGCCCTCCGTCGTTTCATATGGATAGTCAATAGTATTCAAGCTGTGTTTGTTGGCCATAGTCAAGGCACAGTATTTGGTAGCTATTGGGTGTTCATATGCTGCATAGATAGATGAGTTGGTTTGGGACAGTCGTTTAGCCTTGTTGGCCCTAGTCAAGGGCTTGTACGGGTGGGTTCAAATCAACCTGGACAATGACGGGTAGAACTTGACATGTGACTTATGATTTGTTGGCCTTAGTCAAGGTCATAAGAGCATGGGGCAAAAATCCACATCGGGAGTTTCTAAAGAAACCGAAACTTGCCAGATATGCGCATACCTTCTGGAGTGTGATAACGTGAGCGGATTCCATCACGTTATCATGCGATGATAGTTGGATCCCGATTCCCACTGATGAGTTGGTTTACTCCTCGGGTGATCCCGGCTAATTCTTCTTTCAGGTTTGGGGAAGAATTTGACGTTACTGTGGGAGGTTTCCAGATTAGATAAAGTGATAACCATTCTGATCTAGGTTAGAGTGCACGCTGAGTGTTTCCTTTCTCTCTCTTTGGTAGCGACCATTGACCCGACCCTAGACTATGACTCAGTGACCAAGTTGACCGAACCTTCTTAACACTGGCTTTTGGATTGTCAGAGTTGCAAACCTCATTGCCACTCCTACTTTTACCGTTTTCTTCGGGACACCCTGTATTACTACGAACGTCCACTTCCATTGGACAAAACCATCGTATGGTTATATACGAACTCGAAGGAATTCGAGGATGGTTTCCGGTTCTGGAGAAAACGAATAGGACTATTCAGTTGTCTTTTCCTTTTACCTTCTCTCAGGTTGCGAGTACTCCTTGGTTTAGGAGGTAGTACACCTATTACGCAAATTGGATAGTCTTCTTCCAAACCATAGGCAGGTGCCAACCGGTAGGGAATGAAGAAAACCAGTTAGCCTAAACGGTGTACAGAAGGTATTAAGTTAAGACAAAGAAAGGGATTAGTAAGAGGGCAAAGTAAATTGCGACTGCCATTCACGACCAAACCAAGTATTTCTTCGCCAATCCTAAATCACCTTTGTATTTCTCCAGGACACTCCGTATCACTACGAAGATCCCAAGTTTATTGGATAATCCATCGTATGGTTATATACGAACTCGAAAGGAACTTGTTCCAGTTCGGGGATGGATCCTGGTTCAGGAGAAATAGGAATAAGGTTTATTCGGTTGTCTTTTATCTTCACCTTCTCTCGCATTACGAGTGCTCCTAGGATTAGGACAGTATACCCATTATGCTTTTTGGATAGTCTTCTTCCAAACCATAGGCTGGTGCCGAACGGTAAGGAAGGAAGAAAACCATTTGGCCTAAAGGGGTGTACAGAAGGTAATGACTAAAGACATATAAAGGGATTTGGAGAGGTGGCAAAGAAATATACGGTTACAGTTGTCAGTCTGGATAATGGAAGAGGCATTACTAGGAATACCCGGATACCCCATCGAAACATTTCAGTGTTTCAGTTTCACTGTGTACTGTTAAAAGAAAACCGATTTCCCAATCAGACACTTACTCCAGGGTATGTATTTACCAGGTTTGATTCTCACATCTGTATGGTTTTACAGATGAAGAGTGGGAGTAAGTTATTGGGAATTAGGTGATCATCCTCATTATATCGGGATTCGTTATAATTGGTGATATTTGAGGAAGTCACCTGGGTTGTTTACCGGTCGGTAAATATTTGGTTTTGAATATCCGTTGTTATGCACCAATTTCAAATTGATATATCTGTACGTCTATTTTTATAGAGTGAGATATACCTTTTTGAAATTATGTCTATGACATTTACCTATATCAGTGGATGGTTAGGTAAGGAGCATTGAACAACGGTGTAATTCTTCTTAACCATAAGTACAGTTTTCAACCTACGACACACAGTGAATGAGTTACTAGACTCAAGGGACTTATACAGAGTTTTGTATGTTGTCAAGTGTCCATTAGGACAAAGGGGTTGGTACTCGTACTATATTCTGTTTACTTTTGACTTCTCTAGTTCTTAGACATGTGTTTCGTAGAAACACAAGATCTGAGTTTTGAGAAGTTATAGGTATATGAGTAAAGTAGAGAACCAGATGTTGCAAGTATCGGGATTCTTCAAGGTGATCGAAGATGTAGATATTTGTGTATGGTATTCAGTTGATAGTAATGATTAAGAGAACTGTCTTCTCTTTCAGGTTACTCATAAGTGGAAGTATTCCTAAGTTGAGTAACGCTGATCGGCCTCCTTCCATTTAGTTGACATGCACTGGAGACAGCTGCATGATTTGAATCTGGTTCAATTAAATCAGTGCCTCTGTTCCTGTATTGGATATAGAACAGTTCATATCTTGACATTGTTAAGATACGGGGAGTTGTCCGGCTTATGCTTAAAACCAGACTCCGGATAACTCAAGGCACGTTTCTGTAATGGCTGTTTGTGGGTTGACCCGGGCTATGACGAGGGTTGACTTTCTACCATCTGGAAGATCAATAGTGATATTGTTCTTGACTCGCCACAGTTTTAATAAAAATGGATTTTTTCAGAAAACAGTAGTGGGAGTATGGTAGAACTGGAAGTGATTCCAGAACCGCAAACGATTACTGAAGATTTGATAAGAACTTAAAGATTCAATCTGGTTTGACATTCCATTGGCCACTCCGCAGATATGGTGGGTAACCTCAGGCACTCGAGAGGTACTTCGGTATGCTCAAGGACGGTGGCAGGGAGGTTCTTGTTAACCCAGACTTGCCATTGCTGTTGTTCCAGACTGTGAGACCCGGCAGGAGGATGAGTATAGCGTCGTTCTAAACTAGTTTTAGAAGTGTACGTCTATATGACTTTGCCAGAGGGTTGCCGTAGTCAGTGGGAGCAGCGAAAGCATTGGTGGACAGGTGGCTTATGTCTATTTATAGACTAAAGCAGATATAGCGGAGATAGACCATCTATTTCTGATGTGACAGTCATAGGTTTGACTTCATCAAAATAGGGGATGGATCTGTTAAGAAGGTAGTAGGGTGTGATGTCCTGGTATTTGATGACATACACAGAGTAGGAAGTGATATTCCTATACTACGATCGGTTATACGTTGGTCGTCACACAGTGGTTTCTCCACATAGGACTTGGATAGTATATCAGACATTCTAGCTACTAGATCTATAGATCTAGATTTGGATGGTTTCCCAATCAGGGTAGTTAGACAGCATTCTAAGAGTATTTAGAATGGACGACTCCTGGCATGGTAGTGTACCTACAGGTGATGGAGTAACCCTCTATAAAGGTGTCTTACAGACTAAAGGGGAGAGGGATGTGCATGATTGGCAGATCACTTGCTTAGGCAATTGAGTCAGTCATGAGATGTCAAGTACTACATCAGATGTTGTTCTTGCAGTAAATGCAATAAGTTGATATTAATCCAATCCTGGAAAAACAATCGGAAGCAGTTTTAGAACATAAGTGGATGTTCTAGGGATATGATAACGACGGCCTCCTTTAGGAGACGGTTATCATTCCAGGCTTCCAAGGTGACCTGGACGGCAGAGTGGCCGTCAGAGTTTTAGTTTTCCCTCTGACGAGGGGCAGTATTTTGGACAGGTGGTCCAGGCGGATACTGAGGGAAGGATGGCGCAGGATACTGATTAAGTTCAGTTGACGATACAGTCTAAGAAGTTTGGATTTGGAGTTCATTTATGAGCTAGGTCCCATCAGACATCCAGACATTCTAAGACAGGTATTGCTCATTTCGGGAGATGGCTTTCTCTGCGAACTTGAGATAAAGAGAGACATAGAAAGAAACATCAGAGCGGATCCACTCACTGAGGCTATTCCTCGAACGCAATAGTTTCGCAAACGAGCTTTGTGAGACTGACTAGTAGAGGAGTTGGGTGTTCGGTATCACACGGGCTGTGAGTATGCGACATCGCAATAATTAGCCTTGAGTGCAAGTGGGAGATTGTTGGAGATAGTGCCCTCAGAGTCAATTATTGGATCACAGGCACGTGATTGCAATGATTGAGGGAGGACCTGTCCCAGTAGGACAGTCTTACTCAAGATGATAGTATGCTATCTGGTTTATCTTTATCATCGTGTACTGCTTTAGGTGACCTTACGAGTCGCTATTACACGTTGATAGAGCCCCTAGGATTCTTGCTTGACTACCAGCAGTATGAGGGCGATCATATACGTGAGAGCTGGAGTCTATAAGCACATCCTTAAATGGTCCCTAGTCGTGGGAGTTTCGAGACAGGGCATCGATACTCCGGAGTAGACTAGTGTATACAGTCAAGACCTCGACGAGGGGCGATGGCCGGTCTCACAAGCCACTGGTGTCATTTGGTTCACCTAAGATGTATACAGGTGCTCATTGGGTTATGAGTACACCGGACAGGACTCGCCGGGAACCTGCTAGTTGGTATTATACCTGACGTCAGATAGCAGTTCCCTGGTGACATGTGTACTGGTTAGTTCATCGACCTGAGATCGTCATTTGTCTCGTGTGAGTTCCCACTGTACTTAGATTACTACCCTACCACGCTCAAAGGAGACGTGCAAACAGGTTTTAGTTGGGTACAGTCCCGAGCCACATGGAGGCAGTGAGCGGATCTGCAGGGGTTCGTCTCTCCCGGTATTGGGGGTGAGGTCGCGCTGTGTCTAGGAGAGCCAGTACATGAAAAGTCCTTGGCCAAGGCAGGAGATTTACTGGTAGGTATTCCACTAGTATCTCAGGGTGTTTTGGGCTACACTCCGACATGACTTGTACCGCTACTGGGGGTCTGACTTTTACCAACCCCCTAGGCCCGCCATGCGATGCTCATAGACGAACGGACCGGACTGTACGGATATTATCACTGACAGGCTCAGTAGGGTGTCAGGATGAGTTCGCTCATCGACGTCCCTTTTGGTCAATAGCTGGTGGCCCGTCATGTATGGCTGATACCTCTGACGTGCTAGTGGTTAAATCCACAACCATTGTATTGACGAGTCTTTAGAGTCCACCACACTCAGTTACTCAGGTTTCGGGCGAAACGCTGTAGAGACCGTATGTAGATATGGCAGGGTTCGATCAGATACGTGCGGTATTGCACGGATCGTGATCGGACGGATTTTTACTAGCCGGCTTTGGCTTAAGCCGGATCCTAGTATTAGACAATGTTGATTTTGTCTCTTTGCATTTGTGTTCAGTGGGAATACAAATGCAGGCATGTATATGCAGTAGCGGGGTTTTCCTGTAATTTATTACGGGATCCGTTTTCTGAAGTTACTAGTTTGCATTCCGTTCCGGCCGGTTTTCCTTTGTTTCTTCACGGCCGGAGTTTCTGATGTAGGGGGTTATTTGCAAGTTTGCAAATAACCTATTGTGAGGGGCTTTCTTGCATTTGTGGCTTCTTATCATCATGAAATTCTTTTCTTGTCCATTCCATTGCATTTATGTTGATGGTTGGTGAAAGGAAGTGAGTGAGAAATTGGTGTGACCATTTTCTCATATATTCATCCCTTTTCTTCTCTTGTTTTTGATGGATTCTTTTTCCTCCACCATGAGAAAAATAGGGGGCCAGCCATTTTTGGAGAGTGAGAGTGAGAGAGGTTCATTTTGTAGTGTGGCATTTATCTCCATCTCATTTTCTTGCTAGGAAAAATGAAAGCACCATTTTTCTTATCTTCCCTCCACATCCATGGCAACTTCCAAAGACCCCAAAAGAGACACAACCTACTACACTATATATACAGCAATATCTTGGACGCGTCGGCTAGCCAACTTCGCGCCCGAGTTGCCTCGGTCCAGAGGTGGGAGCCCGTAAACGAACCCGGCTACGTGGTGCCCTTTCCGACGAGGACGTGACGGGCGGAGATTCCATGGGAGATCGGAGTGGAGACGAAGACCGAAGAACACGGATCGCTTGGTATACTTCTCTACCCATCTTGTATCTTGCTAGTAGCTAGGTTAACGGCCCGATCCGGGTTAAAAGTGCGCGGTGGTGCCGGTTTGCTAGTTTGCAAAGTTTTTCGTTTTCGCATTTCCGGCGTCGGATCGACGGCCGGGGCGCCGCCGTGCACTTACACATCGAACCATTTCGACAATTGATCACAGCATTTGAGGTTGCAAGGAAGGGGCGACCGAGTATCACCGGAATTTGATTCCGGTGGTTAGCTACAGGTTGTGTATCTAAAACAATGAAGTTAATAGGGAATATGAAGTCCCCAACTTTTATTAACACATCCTCTAGCTCACCCTAGGATGGGTGATAGATCGGTCGGCCATTTGAAGAGTACAGTGTGTGGGTTTCAGCTCTCCTACACGTAGTTGCTCATATACAGAATACGGAAGCAAGTTAACACTGGAACCAGGATCCAAAAGTGCACGGTTGATGTTCTTATCCCTAATGGTTATTGAAATTGTAGGACAGCCAGGGTCCTTCCGTTTTTGAGGTAAAGCTTGGGTAAGAGCATCACTCACGGTACTAGCTAAGAAAACCTTCTTTGGTACCTGAGGTTTCCTCTTCTTAGTGCACAAGTCCTTTAAGATTTTTACGTAAGACGGGACTTGGTGGATTGCTTCTAAGAGGGGAATGTTGATGTTAACCTGTTTGAACAACTCCAAAATCTTCTCCATTTGTGGATTTTGTTTATTGGACCACAACCGGTTTGGAAATGGAACGTTTTGGAAATTGGTTGAGTCTAATGCTTGTGGAGTTGGAACGGATCCCGAAACTGGAGTCTGAGTGGAGTGAGAAGTGGATTCGTTCGGAGCAGCAAAAGAAGAAGAAGAAGAACCTTTTGAAGAATGGAGAATAGGCTCAGAAGAAGAAGGAGTACAAGAAACGGCCGGGGTGTCATCATCAATCCGTGTGCCAATGTTGTTGTGGAGCATCCTTCCAGATCTCAGTGTAGTCACGGCACTCACATTATGGTTCTGTTGTTCAAGAGCAACATGTACATTATGTAAGTGACCAGGATTTGGGAGTGGTTGAGATGGAAGCTTCCCTTACTCTCGCTCGCTTAAAGCCACATTCAGCTGTGCAATCTGGGCTTCGATGGTCTTGATGCTTCGCCTGTGTGCAGTGGTGTGTTACACCAGAGACTGAATAGAATACTGGATGTTGGCGGTGGATTCAGTCGATTGCTTTACAAATGCCTCCAGACTCTGTTCTAGCGAGGAAACCTTATCGTTGTTTGATGGAACAAAGTTGTTTTGAGGAAAAGAATTGTTGCAGGGTGCAAAGTTGTTCGTCGGATTTTGAAAAGGTTAGGGTTGGAAGGGCTGCTGAAATTGTTGTTGAGTTTGTTGCTGAGCTTGTTGTTGAGGAGGAGGAGGCCTCTGGAAATTATTGTGGCCTTGGAATTGATGCTAGTTCTGATTCCAAGAAAAATTGGGATGGTTCCTCCAACTAGGATTGTATGTAGAAGAGTATGGATCGTTTCTTGGTCTTTGCTGAAATGCAGCATTGTCCTAATCCTGTCCTTGAGATGGTGGATAGTAAGGACACTCTTTGGTCAAATGAGATGGATCCGAACAACAAGCGCAAATTGTACGAGGGGGAAGTGCAGGGGCAGGAGAAGGAGACGAGAATTTGCTCTCAATTGCTTTCAGTTTCCGCGTGATTGCCGCCATCTCGGCCTTCATTGCAATTGATATGTCGAGTTGATGAACTCCTGCCCTAGAGAGACTTGAAGAAGAAGAAGAAGTTAAGGTGTTCGGTCGGGTGCTCTCCCATTACAGCGTCTGCTCCGCAAGATCGTTGAAGTATTGCCAGGCTTCCTCGTCATATTTGGATAGGAAGTGGCCTTGACAAATAGTTTCTAGAAACTGCTTAGTTGCTGGATTCAGGCCCTCATATAAGGTTTGGCAAAGTTGCCATCTTTCAATACCGTGATGAGGGCACTGAACAAGAAGGTCTTTGTATCGGTCAAAGCACTTCCAAAAAGGTTTGGTAGGAAGCTGGAAAAATTGTTTAATTTCGTTTCGAATTCTCGCGGTCTTATGATTTGGGTAGAATTTCTTAAGAAACGCTTTCACAAACTTGTCCCAACTGGTTATTGAATGAGATGCGGTGCTATACAGCCACTTTTCTGCAAGGTCGCATAAAGTGAAAGGAATAACTCATAGTCGTATAGCATCATCAGACAGTTGGGTTGTTTTCATCATTGCACAAACGTTCTGGAATTTATTGATGAAGATGTAGGCATCTTCGGATTCAAGCCCGTGAAATTTGGGCAACATGTTGATAAAATGGGGCTTAATTTTAAAATTATCACCATTGGCCGGTGGATGTGAAAGACAGGTAGGGAGTGCAGTGCGGGTAGGATAGAATCGATCCTGGAGCGCAATTCGCTATGGCGCTTCAACAAGAGGTGGTTGTGGGTTATTCGCACCTAATGGAGGTTGAATAATTCCCGGGGGAGGTAAAGGGATGTTAGGAGAAAATCCCGATATCTCGGAATAAGAATCTGGTGAAAGTGAAGGTGAAGAAGTATGGACAGAATCACGGTCATCGTCGGAGTTGACCGGCAAGGGTAAAGGTGAAAGAGGCGTGGAAGGAGTTTCGACTGCGGTGTCGATCGCATAGTCCATAGAGACTAACGAAATGCGGACTAAACGGGAACTAGGGTCCCTAGTCCAAGCGGACATACACTAAACGAGTTTAGTGTAGTCAAAGCGTAGAATGCGAGAGTAAGAAAACTAAAGTGGAGAAAAAATTGGGTGAAGGTGGTAAAAATGGCGAATTTGTGTTTGTTTCGTAAGAATGGGAAAATGAAATGACAGTTCAACAAACACAATCATAAATGCATAGTCACAAATGCACAATCAATACCTAGACTAGGGTTTTCTAAGTCCACTAGATCTGCTCCTAACTGTTCCAATGTGAAAAATTGTGAGATAGCCCTCAAATCGCCTCTTCACAGCCAGTTGTGGCCAGGTAAGCAGAGGTGAGGTAAGGAGGGTTCCGCTCACGAATCACCGTGAGACAGGCCTTTTAAAGTTACCTCCTCACTTGTCTAGCCCAGGCACCACAAAAGTCATGTTTAGATAAACGACCGAATGCCCACAATCTTCTTTTGTCCTATTGAGCGCGACAAGTCCTTAATTGGCTAAGTCTAGATATTTTTTTTTAAGCTTGAGGTGACAATTATGCAATTAGTGATTTCCGGGGTCTTAGGAAGGGTGATGAAATCCCCACCCAATCTGGATTGGTGTTATAGCCCCTTAAGTTCGTATTAAATGATGCAATGCGCAAATCAACAAGGTTTTGTTTTCAAACAATCAATTTATTTATTTTTACTTTAAATGTTGCGCTGCAACAAATACGGTTAGTTTTTCTTTGGCTTTTTGCGGCGATATTGCTAAGAATCCAGCAAAGACAAGAATATTGGAGCGTCGGATTTGAGAAGAGGAAGTTTAGAAAATACGTACCAAAAAATATTGAGTTTAAGAAACTCGTGTCTATATTGTCTCCGAGTGGTTGAATTGTTCGCTTGCGTGGGTCCAACTACACAGGTCTTTGGCACTAAGTGTTCAATCCCCTTGTATTTCAAAAACGCCCCTGTTCCGCACGATCGCTGCTTGTCAATCCGTCGAATCTACAAATGTCGGAAAAATACGGATATTTGAGCTAGAAAGTGATATAGATAGCTAAAGTACTGAACAAAAATAATTAAGAAAATCAAACAATAAAAATAAGATACTAACAGAACACTGGAGGCAACACAAAAAAAACTTTTAAACCTCACCAGAAATCCGGCGAGATCGGGAAATACTGAGATGTCGCCGGCCAAATTTGCAAATTTGATTTTCAAATTTTGTGTGTTTCCTCTATGCAATAATAGTATTCCACTTTTATACTTTAATTTTCATTCTAAAACTCAATGTGTCAGCAGAACACAAATCCAGAGAACATTCTGCTTTTAGTTTTCGTATCGGTTTTAAAAAGAATGGTTTTATCCGTTGAATGTGTTAGAAAGTTAGTTTTATACAAAATATGCACAAATTAACCCGAGACTACAAGTTTAAAATTGTTACCGTCTTGATTGATACGTTTTCACCGTGTCTTATTTAGAAAGAATTTTGAAATTACCGCAATAAAAACCGGTGTCGCATGTAGCGAGCCGTGATGAGTACGGGTCGTCCGTAGGGAGATGGTATGTTTTCAGGCTTGTTTTAACAAGTTAGCACTGTGTTTTGAGTTGTTGTTTATGCTAAGTGTCATAACTTGGATATGTTCAATAAAAATACTTGTTAAGGGCAGTTTTAGATTAGCTTGCGTGAGGATGATGTTTGCCGGTTCCTTATAGACCCAATTTTGATATTGACACTAAGACAATAGGTAACAACGTGGATTAGGGAACTTGAAATACGGTATTTGCGATTTTGAGCTAAATCCGTATTCCTTGTCCCTTGTCCTTCTGTTAATGTCTCTTGACATTAGCCTTCGGCAAACCACTTGCAACCCGGTCATGATTAGGATTTACCGCTATCGTGGTAGGATATGATGCCTAAAGGAGCGGAATTGCGAGTGGTTTGCTCGGAGTTTCAATTGCAAAGTTAAGGTTTTTAAGGTTTTAGCAAAAAACAACTTCTAACACAAACTAACCATATTCTACCCTTAACAAGTGAATCGATTACTCTCATATATTTACGATACCAAAATAGAAAAAGAAAAGAGTAAGGAAACAAAATGAAAAATGCAAGAAAAGAAAGACAATGAGAGAACCGATAAATCAACATGCAAATCCTTCAACTGTTCTTTGATCCCGTATCAATGTGAAATCCAAATACCAAACTTTAAGGTTGCAAGCTCACTTAAGAGGTTGCAAGATCAAAGTAAAGCAAGGATTTCACAAGTTCAAGTACGTAAAAAGCAAGACATATGTAATGAAATGAGAACTCTATTGAATTACAAAAAAGATACAACTAATCTTGAAGTCAAGAACCTAAATCTTAAGCTTGCAAGTTCAATGAAGAAGTTGCAAGGTCAAGACAAAGGGGCAAGAGCTCAAAGGAAAAGCAAGTTACAAATTACAAGAGTTCTAAAGCAAAACTAAAGAGAAAGTATCCCCTCCCTTTGCCCATTGGTCTGATATTTATAGGCACAAAAGAAAATTAAACAAGTAATAAAAATAGGATGATGTGACTGCAAGGGATCGACATAACAAAAATGGGGCCCATTGGGGCTACGGGGGCCGGCGAGCTCGGATTACATAGGGATGTGGCCGGCCAAAATCCGAGCTAATGGGCTCGTGTTGGTTGTGTGGTCTTGTGTGCTCTCTAATATCACTCTGGTGTTGCTTGATTTCTCTATAGAGGCCTGGGTTGTACTCAGGGATTTAGAGGGAAACCTTGATGCTTCAAATCACATCAACACTTTTAGCATTTAATGCACATGTTCCCTACTTGCACCATTTCATCATGTCATGTAGCCAAGGCAGCCCCACCATGGTCCATGTGCACACTTGCATTGTGTTGGACCAAAATTGTGTGCACACATATATTTTCAAAAAAGAACTCTTTGGAGAATGATCGGTTTTCTGTTTTGTTTGCAGTGTCGGCTTCCAAACGTTATATTCGCAATTTTGAGTGTGTTTCCAGTATTTTATCACGAACGCCTGTAATCTGTATTACTGAACAGACACTGGTTAATAGTACCGATATATAACAAAATAGATAATAAATGATCGGTATTAAAATACAGTTTTTAGTGATGAACACGCTCACGTGGCTCGCACGTGAGTGCAGCGGTTGCACCTTTTCCACCATTCGATCTCCCGGGGAGTTGAACCGTCTCTTGAAGTTTTATAAATAGGGCCTTTGGCCCTTGAGATGGCTGATGTTCATCTTCTTTTTACCCTTCTTCTTTTCTTGGGAATTTAATTATCCTTTTAGAGCTCATATCTCTGTTCAAAAAAACTCTTTTAGTGTCAAAACTCTGTCAAAATTTGGTAAGAATCATGACCATGTCTTAATTGTTAGTTGTATGTATGCCCTAGAGGCCATTATTGTACATGAGATGTATATAATAGTGGATGCTGGGACATATATAGGAAGACTTTTTTGCTCGACATGATAGTACGCTATCTGGTTGCTCTTTATCTTAACATGTATACTTACTGTCTCTCTGTTACATGTTGATAAAGCCCTTAGGATGTGTACTCGACTTCCAGGATTACGATGCAGATCATACTAGTAGGGCTTGGGTAGTCCATGAGTATATCCTTCAATGTTCCTAGTCATGAGAATATCGAGACGGGGTATCGATATTCCAGAGTAGACTAGCGTATATCTTCTCAACCCATGTGATGGGCGATGGATGATCCCATATCCATTGGTGTTTGACATCAGAGATGGTATACGGATGCTCATTAGAGACTGGGTACACTGAACGGACTCGCCAAGAACTCCCATATGGTATTATACCTCACGTCAGATGGCAGTTCTCTGGTGACACTGGTACAGCTTAGTCTGTTGACCCGAGATCGTCATAGAGTCTTGTGTGTCCCACTGTTCTTTGATTTCCACCCTACCACGGCTCTACTGAGTTGTGCAAACAGGTGGTTTTTGGGTACAGTCCCGAGTCACATGGAGGCAATGAGCGATAGGAGGGGATTCGTCTCTCCCGGTATTAAGGGTTGATGTTGCGCTATGCTCGACTGGCCATAACTGGAAATCCCTGGCCAGGGTTGATGTGATTTACTGGTAAGTGTTATCAGTAGTTTCACGCTCGTTATGGACCTTACATCGGCATGACTTATCAAGCTACTGGGGTCTGACGTTTACCACCCCTAGGCAAGATATGCGACATATCAGACGAACAAACCGGACTGTGCGGTAAGTGTTACTGATTGGATTCGCAAGAGCGTGAGCAGGCTTGCTCATTGATCTTCTGATCACTCAATACCCGGGTGGCCGTTATGTTTAGCAGACCGCTTGCTGCTTGTGTGTGACTGATATGATCGCCACCTACTGCTGGCGTATTGACGAGTCTTTAGAGTCCTACACAGAGGTTTCCTGGCTCAAGCGAAACGAAATAGGAGCACATATGAGATATATGGGGGACCGAGAATAATACGAGTATGTGATATCGTATTCTATTCTCGCGATTTGTATTATCGGTCGGTTATATGAGATATAGCCGGGTTATCGAATTAAGTGTTGATTCGATATATTGATACACATGATATTAGTCGGTTATATGTGATATGACCGGATCTTTAAATCAAGTGTTGATTTAATGATTTAATGTATAATTATATATATGATATATTACTTTACATTAACTAGTATTGGTTTACTTAAGATTATTTTCTCACTTGATGTGCACAAAGTGTATATATATGATATATATATTGATGTACATGAATTGTGTCATGCTAGATGCCACATGCAACTTGTATTTATGAGACTTACACCATGACCATGATAATGTATTTTGATTTTATTTATTTTGGTGATTCAAATATAGTGGAAATTGTTCATGGTTGCAAGCTTGTAGAAGCTTGTGGATTCCATTGACTTAGTCCACTAATTTGTCTCACCTAAGATATTTATTAACCAAACCATTATCTAAAATCATGGTTAAATCTCTACAAAGGTTAGTATATGATGCTAACTAACCCATGGTCGCAAATAACTTCACTTGAGTTTTCATTCTCATTCTTTTTCTTCTTCTTCTTTTCATCCAAAAGAAAAAAGCTTTCTAGGTTTTTTTCTAAGTGAAGAAACAAAGTGAGAAAAATAAATTTAAAGTGAACTCACTTCCTATTTCATCATCCTCTACTACTTGCCATTTAGTTTAGCGTGTTCTCTTCACAAAGTTTATGACCAAGTGAAGGGTTAGCTTGGGTTTGAGTCTCCTCGACGTAGATCATCTTCGGCCTCGAAGACTACGAGCAAATCCGTTCATTTCTCCGAGGAAACCATCACTAGAGTCCGGGAGCTCGATGATCGTAGCGAAGGGACGTCAACACGGAGCTTTAGAAGTGAAGGACTGGACCTTAAAAGGTTGTATTCTAGTTCACTTCTCTTTGTAATGTTAGATTACAAGTTTTTGTTACCCTAGTTTTCTAGCGTGATTCTTAGTTTGATATCTTAGCACCCCCTTGATTTTTTGTTGTGGCATGTGTGATGCTTGCAAACCCTAGGCTAGGTGCTAAGGAATCCCAACATTAATGTCTGAGGAAATTCTCGAAAGAATTTCTTCATGCTTTAGGGTTTTTAACCCATTAACAGAGCTTTGCTCTTCTTTTGCAATGATCTCTTAGAGATCTACAAAAAAGTTGCTTGAGTAGATCATAGATCTTAAAGATGTTTTAGGGTTTTACCCTGTTAGAAACTTTGTTTTTTGAAAGTTATTTGGAATTTAATTCCCTTTCTCGAGCAAAGTTCTGGGATTTTATCCCATTGTTCTACAGAGCTTGGCTTTGAAAAGTTTCTTTTAAAGAAATTCTTCTGGGAATTTTATTCCCTTCCTAATTTTCTTGACAGATTTGAAATCTGTTTGGAGAACACAGTTATCGAGGGAGTTTAACTCCAGAATTTAATGATGTTTTCTCACTAAGTGAGAATCCTTTTGGATTTTATTTTTAATGAGTGTCTGCCCCATCATTGATGGGGCGTTACCTTGATTTTGTGGGGCACCTTGTCCCTTTCTTTTTGAACCGCGGTTAGAATGTTAAAACCTTGAACATTATGTCGATAACTAACGCTTCCCCTTTTATGGAGGTACTATGGCTTTTGATTCCTCCTTTCCCTTCGTACGTTCGGAGAGCGCTTTTGCCGACGCGCCCATAGATCGGGAAGTCTTCACACTTATTAAGGATCATGACCAAGAGCAAAAATCTCTTCATCTATGGGGATCATAGTATGGTTAGATTATCCGGGATCGTGATTGATCAGTGATTTTGTGAAAGAAAAAATAGCAGTAAAATAACTGCAATCAATAATGGTGTCATGTGTAGTGAACCTTTAGTGAGTACGGGTCGTCCTCTGGGATTCGTGGAATTTTATAGTTCTTTCTTTAGATCGGTTGAATGAAATAGAAAAGAGAAAATCAAGAAAATCAAGAAGATAGTTTCAAGAAAATCAAGAAAATAGTTTCAAGAAGATCAAGAAAATAGTTTCAAGAAAATCAAGAAAATAGTTTCAAGATCTAATTGAATTATCAAAAAAATGTTTCAAGATCTAATTGAATTATCAAGAAAATGGTTCAAGGTCTAATTGAATTATCAAGAAATTTTTATATGAAGAAGGCTTGTAAGATTCGATTGAATTTAGTAACCCTGGATGACTAATAAAGATGACTCCTCTTATCTATTGATAGATTTAAAACTAGATTGATGGCGATGAATGAGTATTAGGGTTCTTTGGAAGAAACTAGGGTTTCTCCTCTATTGACCCTTGTCCTTTCATTGATCTCCATTCATGTCTAGCCCTTAACAAAAAGATCGTCAATCTTATCTCAAATCGTGGTCGAGATTATCAAGAAATTGATATCGCGCCCGATACGATGTTGACGATTCTTTTGCTAAAGTTTATAAACTTCATAAGACTTAAAAGGAGTATAGAATTTTCTCACTCATTGATCTACCCTAATCCTACAAGTCCTATCAAGCGGAGAATTACTCGCGCATCATGAAAATAAAAGAAAGAATAGAGAAAGAATTCATAATGCGGAAATTAAAGAAAGCAAATTGATAAAACTGATGATCTACCTTTATTACTCAACTTCACAATACATTTCTTTGATTTTAGATTACAAGAGGAAGAAGAATTGCTCTCGATCTCTACCTCGAAGAAGTAAATATTCCATCGATCTTCACGTCGCTTGATCATCTCGAGTCATGGACCTGTCTTGGATCGCTTGCTCGTTGATGATGATCGACTCGTGCAAAGGAGAACTGATTGATGTCCCTTGATGAATTTCTCGATGATTTCTTGATCGAGGATCTTAAGATCGAAGATTCTTGATCTTAGATCTTAGATCCCCTATTTTATATTGGATTTGATCTTGGGTTTGATGTGGAGATTTTGTTGTTGTTCTTGGCTCTTTTTTAGAATGAAATTGGATCCTTTGTAGATGTAGCCCTCGGTTCTTTTTATAGCCCCAAATCCAGTAACAGAAAATCCCAACAAAGTAAGTTTGTTGCAAAGAAGATTCCAGAAGAATCATGAACCCTAACTCTTCTTCTTGACCGCGGAACCGCGTCAATTCGGCCAACTCGGCCGCGGATCGGCCGCGACTCGGTGAGTTGTTGGCTTCAATCTTTTGGATTTTTCTTATGTTGGTATTTGGGTCTTTATTTGATGTCTGGAACCTTCTTATCTTTTCTGAGTCTTTTCTAGTATTTGATTCTTCAACTTCTTTACTTTATCGGCAGATTCTTGATTCCGGATATCTGACCTGAGCTAAACTTGCACAATATCTCAATGAAGAATGTTAGTTATGTTTGAGATACAAAATATTATGCGTAAAATATTAGACATACAATTTCCTTCATATTGTTGATTATAATATATAAATACATGGTAAATGGTATTTTGCAGATGAACTTCAAATATGTGTTATATTTATAAGAAACACCATTAGATGATTAAGAAAAGTAAGAAAATTGTCATGTTAAAAGTGCAATATTTTTGACTGAACAGGTCGGCGCAGTTTTTCTTGCGCAGCGTCTTCGGAGCCGATCTAGGTGGTCCATTATGCTGAGCCGCCTCAAGTGACTTACGCCATAGAAGAGGTCAACTGGACCTCGAAAGGTCGTCTTCCGCCTTCCTTGGCATCGATACTCGTACAGCCACTGATGGCCTTGAACATTTTAGGGCGATGCATATTCCAAGGAGAGTCGTGTCCTTGGGGGAAAGTTTACATTCTAGGATTGACTCCCCGTCATTCGTCCGGATATCTACAGTGGGCCCGATATATCCTGTTGGCCAAGAAGTCGCTGTTGTTAAAGATCGGGTTGTATCCCGCAATCTACGCGTCCCTCTTTCACTACCCCAAGCCTCATGTTTGGTGGGTCAAATCTTTTTTAGAACAATAGAACAACCCGACTCATACCTTTCTCTTATCATATCGGGAGGTTTCGATTTCATTGGAGGAGTTTGCGGAAATATCCGACTTACCCGTCAGAGGGGAGCACTGTAAGAAGATACTTCCCCCGATGAGTATGTCTTCGCTACCAAATCAGTGGTAATGGGCCTTACTCCGGAAAATGCCGTTCAACATCAGTTCCCAAGCTTGATTAAGGTGTTGAACATGTACGAGAGTTTATTCCTGGAATCTGACGGGCATGGAGTTGGCTTCACAGATTTCATCACCTGCTTTCTTTGTCCAGAAGTTCTGTCTAAACAGGCTGCGAAATTCGCCAAACTTGATGACCCTTTCGGGTTTGGTTCGGATAACTTGCCGACTGCAGAGGCGGATTTAAAGAAATTCTTTATTCCGGATACTCCAGTCGTTACCTTTGCAGAGATTGCTGCCCCGGATGTTGACGAAGAGACATTCTTTCTGGGGTTTGTTGGCTTGTAGCTGAGTTGGTTTACGCTTCCAACACACTACCACTACATGAGGTCATCTGTTTTTTATCCGGCTCATCGCATCGTCGCAGGGACGCGAGTGGCCGTTGGGATCGCGGGGTTGGCTCATTTATTTCATGGCCCGAGCTTAACAGCTGACACCACTCAACCGGGGGTAAAGCCCGTGTATCTGCCATTGCACTACTTCACATCTTAGATCAGATGCACGTGCTGGGCGCCTTTGGTGTTCATAAACGACCCCGATTCTACAAAGGTAACAACTTCCCCCAGGTCATGTATCTAGTTGACGCTTTCATTCTAGACCCATCACAGAGAGAGGGTCGGCGATTGCTCCTTCGCCCACGCATGGTTGGGGACAGTATGACCTTTGTCGATAAAGTCCTGACTATTGGCAAAGAATCTTCCAAGGTGGTCCAACCATTGCATGATACTTTCAAGGATGGGGCTTCTGCATTGAGGGCTTGGGAGGTTATGCACCTGTATTTTATCAAGCCAGGCTTCCTAGTATTTAGACAGAATGCCTCGGTGCTGTTTATGAGGTACAACCCTCATCGTTTTGCCCAAAAATTAGGTTATAACCAAGGTGTTCCTCTTGAGGCGTTCTTAGTTGAGCTGGTTGCTACGTAGGAGGGTATTCACAGCACAACACATCATTTTATGCGATTAAATATAGGGTCCCATTTTGATTGGTTCAAAAAACTGTGTTTGTAATTAACCGCAATCAATAACGGTGTCGCGCGTAGCTAGACCGAGATGAGTACGGGTCGTCCTCTGGAAAACGTGGAACCTTTTACTTTTACTTTAGATGTGTTGAGAAACAGAGGAGGGATAAAGAATTTTATAGAATGGTTTCTAGATCTACGTTAAACAAGAATGTAAAATATAGATCTAGATTATTTTAAAGATGTAATTAATATAATAAGAAGGCTTATAGGGTTCGTTAGGATTTAGTAGTTATGGACGATTAATTAAAAGTTACCATTTTTATCCATTAATAGATTTAGAACTAGAACGACGGTGATGCGTGTAGATTAGGGTTTCTGGAGGGAAAAGGAATCCCACTCTTAACCCTTATCTCGACACGGAACTCCGTTCATATCTAGCCTTTACCAAAGCAATCATTAATCTAATCTCTAATCGCGGTCGGAACTAACAAAGAATTGCTAGCGCGCCCGATTATGATGTTAATGATTCTTTTGATAAAGTTCCTAAACTTTATAGGACTTAAAAAGGGTTTAGTTATTTTCATCGTCCATTAGCCTACGCTAATCCTACGAACCCTAACAAGCGGAGAATTACTCGCGCATGTTAGGAGAAGAAGATGAAAAGAAAGAGAGGAAAAACATAATGTAAAATGCAAAAAGAATTAAATAAAATAACTACCTTTATTAATCAACTTGAACAAACTACACTTTAATCCGTAGAAAATGATTACAAACTAGTTGCTTCTCAATCTTTCCTAAGGAGGTAGTCGAGCAGTCGATGATCAGCCTGGATGCGTGAGCGTCGGGAGCTTCGTGATCTCTTCGGCTTGATAACTTTTCCAAGAGGCTCTCGATGCCCTTTTATAGTGCAAAGCCAGAATCTTCTTGTTGAAAACTTGGTAAAATTCATCATAGATTTATGCCCCAAAATTTTAGCCAACGATCTCTCTAGATTGCCGCGGATCCGCGGCCAACAGGGGGGTTTGGCCGCGGTTCCGCGGCCAATGGTGGGAATCTCTTGATCATTTTTCTTGGGCTTTGTGATTGTGACATGTGGAAATCCTAGGAACCTTCAGAATTCAGAAATCTTCTCTCGGTTGCTTCCAGACTTGGTCTCCAAGTTTTGCTTCTTAATTTGGCAAGTTTTCTTCAACAACTTGATTTGGTTGATAAATTCTGCATAACAACTTGGAAAATTCTGCACAATAATCTCAAATAATATTTAGTAGACTTAGTTCTACTAGGATTTGGTCAATAGATTTATTTGCATACATTTTCCTACCAAATACTAATTAAAATATATTAACACATGGAAAATGGTGTT
Source organism: Agapanthus africanus (assembly GCA_030015575.1). Classification (NCBI taxonomy): domain Eukaryota; kingdom Viridiplantae; phylum Streptophyta; class Magnoliopsida; order Asparagales; family Amaryllidaceae; genus Agapanthus; species Agapanthus africanus. The sequence continues at coordinate 171,290,150 of CM057340.1, read as the reverse complement.
TTTACACATAAACCCCCATATGTATAATATATTATAATAAAGTCCTTTTCTAATATGAAAATGGTAGGAAAAATGTAATACAAATGTGCAGTTTTATCAACTGAACAAATACCCCCAAACTTATCTTTGATCGTCCCGAGCAAACTAGTTTATTCAAGAGAAGGAGAAAAAGAAAGGAGAAAACTAAGCACACTTTCGTAGGCAAACACGATTGCACTGAGCACGTGCAACAAGCCGTTAAACCTCTAGGTGTCCCTAGTAGGAGGAGTGTTGTCTCCTGAGGGTTTTCAGCGGATTACACCCACAAAATCCTATAAAAAAAGAGAGATGGTGAATTTTACATATAAAGATAAGAAACATAAAAGAAAGACTTTGAAAATAAGATTTTCTAACTACACTAGCTTTTCAGTTGTCATGAGCCCTATCTTAATAGTCATGAAAAGATGTTAGAAATCACATCATCCCTCAATAAAACATCGTCTTTATTCTTCATTCCTACCTTTCATCCAAACATTGATCATATAACCCCACGTGTGTGAAATGGACATCCCTACACTCGGAGAATTCAATTCAAGCTATCATACTCTTGTCCATCTACCTTAGTACTTTTTATCTTGATGAATATTAAGATTTGCTCACATATTTTCATGCGACCGTTAATACTTCTTGAGGTACTAACAGACCGATTACTCTTGTGCTTGCTGATTAGGTGATAATATTTTTCTCGTCTTGCACCACCTAAGGCTTAGCAGTGACTCCCAGACCAGTTGGCCTTAGGGCACTAGGTGAAGAGGCACCCTCGCTATATTTTTTTTTTGCTGCCTTGGCGATACAAAACCAGTGTTCATTTTTTTCTTTTCACCATTTTTATATTTTCTTCATTTTTTTTATTTCCTTCATACTTTGGCTTTTAGACAAGAGCATTTCAAGGTATCCTCTACTATCCCGAGTTTCACGACGTGTGTAAGTGCAAATAGTAGGGTATCAACATTCAAATGTTTGGCTTCCAGAATAGAAACTATTTTTCAGACTTATTTTTATCCTCAGATTAGTGACTTCCTTCATCTTACTAACCCTTAGGACAACAGCTCATAACTACTTATTACTAGTTCGTTTAAGAAAACTTCTAATTTTCTTGGTTTTCTTAAACTATTCCTATCTTTTGGATGTAATTTTTCACTTTCTACTCTTTTGTTATAAAAGAAAATTTTTGAAATTTTTGAAAATATTGTGCTTATGCAAAATATGATGCAAATTGATGTGTAAATAAGCACAAACCTCCCCCAAACCTGTTTACAGCAGTGTCCTCACTGATGTCATCCGTTAAGCTCAAAAACCTGTAGACTTAGGAGGAAATTATTAATGGGGTCAAGAATATATGAAAGTGAAAATCCTCCTCCAAACTTATTTTCGGCTCACAATTTTGTAAAAATCATTCTCTTTCAAGAGCCAAAATATACCACCCCACCCCCAAACTTGAGTTAAATAATGTTAAGCAATTAAAATCATTGGGGGGTAAAGTTATTGGTCAAAGTAAAGCCTTACATAGACCAAAAGTCAACACCAACCATTCAAGAATTTTATCGATGAAGCACCAAGGTTGGTGGAAGAACATGTCACCTTTCGACGTGAAGAAGTGGGGAGGTGATAAGAGGTGTAATGGAAAAGAATTGCGTCTCAATTTGGAGAGACGACACAGTGATAGTAATGATGGATTACTCGCATTATCATGATTGTCTAAAAGAAGGGGTGGAGGTCCAATTTCTTCATCTTGAAGTTGATTCATCTCAACACCCGTGTCTTGTAAAAATGCGAGCTCATCAGCGAAAATTTCCTCAAAGCTTTCATCGATACCCCGAAGAATAATGTCATCAGAAAAAATGGGGTGATCGTCAGACTCTATAAAAAGTTCCTTATCAGCGTTAGATGTTGACCCGGACAACTCGGTGGAAGAGTACATGGTTGGGTCAAACAACAACATATGAAAAGAGTCAGTATCATGAGGTTGATCAAATTCGCTGCTGTCGACATCCATTAATTCGACAGAACACACATGAGCATAGGGTTCGGAGGGTTCACTTCCCAACTTGTAAATGTTAAGCTCAATTGACTTCTTTCCAAAGGATAGGGTCATAGAGCCGTTTCTACAATTAATTACTGCGTTGGAAGTGGCAAAAAAGGGTCGACCGAGTATCACCGGGATTTGATTGCGTGGGTTTGCTACAGGTTGTGTATCTATAATGATAAAGACCAAAGGGAATATGAATACCCCGACTTTGATTAACACATCCTCTAGCTTACCCCTAGGTGGGTGATAGATCGATCGGCCATCTGAAAAGTGCAATGCGCAAGTTTTAACTCTCCGATCCCTAATTGCTCATAAACAGAATACGGAAGCAAGTTTACACTAGCACCTAGATCGAGTAGAGCACGATTGATATTTTTACCCCTAATGGAAATAGAAATTGTAGGACTTCCGGGGTCCTTTCGTTTCTTGGGTAGTTGTTGTGTAAAAGCAGTGCTCACATTACTCGCAAGGAAAACTTTTTTAGGTACTTGAACTTTTCTCTTCCTAGTGCACAAGTCCTTTAGGATTTTCGCATATGACGGAACTTGTTGAATAGCATCTAGAAGAGGAATGTTTATGTTAACTTGCTTAAAAATTTCCACAATCTTCTCCATTTGTGGACTTGGTCTGTTGCCCCTTAACCTGTTTGGATAAGGTGCTTGATCAATAAGTTTTGGGTCCAACATTGGAGAGGATTGTGGGGACGGATTCGATCCCAAAACTGGAGTGGGAATCGACTTAGATAGATTTGGCGAAATGGGCGAAGGGTTCGAGCCTTGGAGAAAACGGAGAATAGGCTCGGGTGAAGGTGGGAGACTAGACGAATTAGGGGAAGAAGAAGAAGCTGGGGTATCATTGGTGTCACTATCAACACACTGCTCACCCACTCGGTTATTCAGCACTTTTCCCGATCTCAACGTGGTAACAGCACTCACATTATAACTTTGTGAGTGGCCAGGATTAGGTATGGGTTGAGATGGGAGTTTCCCTTTTTCTCTCGCACTCATTGCGGCGTTTAACTGTGCGATTTGGTTTTCTAATGATTTAATACTCTCACCATGGGAGGCAGAGTTTTTCGTTATGGTATCAATAGAAGACCTCATCTCAGCCGAAATTTGCATGGATTGTTTCATGAACATATCCAAAGTTTGTGCAAGTGAGTTTTCAGTACCGACCACTTGTGGTGTAGAAATGTTGGCCGGATTTTGGAAATTCTGTGACTGAAAGGGGAGCTGATTCTGTGGTTGTGGTTGCTGTGGAGGAGGTCTTTGATAATTTCTTTGTTGGTTTTGATTCCAAGCAAAGTTAGGATGATTCCTCCATCCTTGATTGTATGTGGAAGAATAAGGGTCGTTTCTAGGTCGCTGCTGAAAAGCAGCATTAGCTTGAAACGATGCATTCATAGGACATTCTTCCGTTAAGTGTGAAGGATCCGAACAGCAACCACAGACGGTCTTAGGAAGCGTGACCTGATTTAGGGAGAATGATGAAAATTTGTTCTCAATAGCGTCGAGTTTCTTCTGTATCGCTGCCATTTCGGCTTTTACTGCGATAGAAACATCGAGCTGGTGAACACCTCCCTTAGTTGAAGGTGGTCTTACGCTTTCCCACTACAAAGTGCTTTCTGCGAGATCTTCCAGATATTTCCATGCTTCACCGTCATCTTTAGACATGAAATTGCATTGACACATTGTTTCAAGCATCTGCTTTGTCGCTGGATTAATGCCCTCATATATAATCCGACATAAATCCCATCTTTGTATTCCGTGATGGGGGCATTGGACAAGCAGATCTTTGAAACGTTCAAAGCACTTCCAAAATGGTTCATTGGGAAGCTGGGTGAACTGGTTGATCTCGCTCCTAATGTGGGCAGTCTTATGGTTTGAGTAAAACTTCTTAAGAAATGCTATGACAAATTCATCCCAATTAGTGATAGAGTGTGCGGCAGTATTATAAAGCCATTTTTCTGCCAAGTCGCACAGTGTGAATGGGAGAAGACGTAAGCGCATAGAATCTAAAGTTAATTGTGAAGTACCCATCATTGCGCATACGTTTTCGAATTTGGTGATGAAAACGTATGCGTCTTCCGACTCAAGCCCGTGAAATTTAGGCAGCAGATTGATGTAGTGGGGTTTAATTTCGAAATTATCCCCGTTAGGTGGTGGAAGAGATAGACAAGTAGGAAGAGGACCACGGATAGGATAGCATCTCTCTTGAAAAGAGATGCGCGGTGGATTCTGCGCACCTACGAGCGGTGGCAGCCTGGTGTTATATTCTGATGGAGTGCCGTCCATCTCGGTTGTGGTGTGTGGTGGGGGAAAAGAAGATGAAGAAGTACCGACTTCGGCGTCGATAGCAGGAACGCGGACAAGACGGGCACTAGGATCCCGTGTCCAGCCGAGCATGCACTAAGCGGGTTTAGTGCAAGTGGCAGCGTGTGTGTGACTTTAAAATTGGCTTGTTTTTAAAAAAGTGGGACTCAAGACAAATCTCCCTAAGATGCACAAGCAACCCTAGAACTAAGGTCACCTAAGTCCAGTCTCTAGACCACTTCTAGACTTCCAAAGGACAAGCCGCAGGATAAATCCTCTACCGCCTCCGTACTACCCTTGTAGCCAGGTAAGTGCCAGGTAACTGGGAAGGAACCACGTCATGGGCCTAATTAAAAACCACCAGCCTTTGACACACTTGCCTAGGCACTACAAAAGTAATGCGGATAAACGATAGATTACCCATGACCTTCCTCTGTCCTTATTGAGCGCGACAGTCCTTAGAGTCTGGTCTAGATATTTTTTAAATTAATGAAGGGTTGATCTATATGCTCAGTTTGTGATTTGTGGGGCTTAGGAAGGGTGATAAAATCCCCACCTAATCTTGATTTGGTCTTTTCCCCTTAAAGTCCGTATTAAATATGCAAAAACAAACCAATCACAAAACTTTTGCAAAAAGATTTTTGAGCGGCGCAATTTTGCAAAGAATCCTGCAGAAAATAGATTTTATTGGATTTGAGGGGAGAGAGAAGGAGTTGAGAAAAATACCAGAGAAGATTGAAGCCCTAACTCCTCTATCCTGCCACGATTCCGCCGCAGAAAGGCTCTTTTTGCCGCGGTTCCGCCGCGTGGTAGAGAGAACAGTTGATGAAATTTTTTGTATAGCCTCCTGTGCTCCTATGGATCTCTAAAAATGTCTCTGTTTCCTGTTCTCCTTAATTCTGTGACTCTAGATCTCCTTGCAAAAATTCACGAACAAATCGTTAAATATGCAATTTGCAGTTTTGTGTTAATAATGATATGACTCGTCTAAGAATTCAACACAAATAGTAAAAATAAAAAAATTACGCACCTATCCCCGGCAACAACGCCATTTGATTGGTTCGAAAAAGTGTGTTTGTAATTAACCGCAATCAATAACGGTGTCGCGCGTAGCTAGACCGAGATGAGTACGAGTCGTCCTCTGGGAAACGTGGAACCTTTTACTTTTACTTTAGATGTGTTGAGAAACAGAGGAGGGATAAAGAATTTTATAGAATGGTTTCTAGATCTACGTTAAACAAGAATGTAAAATATAGATCTAGATTATTTTAAAGATGTAATTAATATAATAAGAAGGCTTGTAGGGTTCGTTAGGATTTAGTAGTTATGGACGATTAATTAAAAGTTACCATTTTTATCCATTAATAGATTTAGAACTAGAACGACGGTGATGCGTGTAGATTAGGGTTTCTGGAGGGAAAAGAAATCCCACTCTTAACCCTTATCTCGACACGGAACTCCATTCATATCTAGCCTTTACCAAAGCAATCATTAATCTAATCTCTAATCGCGGTCGGAACTAACAAAGAATTGCTAGCGCGCCCGATTAGGATGTTAATGATTCTTTTGATAAAGTTCCTAAACTTTATAGGACTTAAAAATGGTTTAGTTATTTTCATCGTCCATTAGCCTACCCTAATCCTACGAACCCTAACAAGCGGAGAATTACTCGCGCATGTTGGGAGAAGAAGATGAAAAGAAATAGAGGAAAAACATAATGTAAAATGCAAAAAGAATTAAATAAAATAACTACCTTTATTTATCAACTTGAACAAACTACACTTTAATCCGTAGAAAATGATTACAAACTAGTTGCTTCTCGATCTTTCCTAAGGAGGTAGTCGAACAGTCGATGATCAGCCAGGATGCGTGAGCGTCGGGAGCTTCGTGATCTCTTCGGCTTGATAACTTTTCCAAGAGGCTCTCGGTGCCCTTTCATAGTGCAAAGCCAGAATCTTCTTGTTGAAAATTTGGTAAAATTCATCATAGATTTATGCCCCAAAATTTTAGCCAACGATCTCTCTAGATTGCCGCGGATTTGCGGCCAACAGGGGGGTTTGGCCGCGGTTCCGCGGCCAATGGTAGGAATCTCTTGATCATTTTTCTTGGGCTTTGTGATTGTGACATGTGGAAATCCTAGGAACCTTCAGAATTCAGAAATCTTCTCTCGGTTGGTTCCAGACTTGGTCTCCAAGTTTTGCTTCTTAATTTGGCAAGTTTTCTTCAACAACTTGATTTGTTTGATAAATTCTGCATAACAACTTGGAAAATTCTGCACAATAATCTCAAATAATATTTAGTAGACTTAGTTCTACTAGGATTTGGTCAATAGATTTATTTGCATACATTTTCCTACCAAATACTAATTAAAATATATTAACACATGGAAAATGGTGTTTTTACACATAAACCCCCATATGTATAATATATTATAATAAAGTCCTTTTCTAATATGAAAATGGTAGAAAAAATGTAATACAAATGTGCAGTTTTATCAACTGAACACATTTCCTCGTCAACGAGCCGAGCTATGTGCCAAAAGCCTCAAATTCTTATGTCGCATGGTACCAGCATGCGATTGGTGCTGTTATCAGGAAAGAGAGGTGGCTGCTACTTGACCATAAGGATGTCGTCCCAGCCGATAATCCAGCGGTCCCGTTGAAGCGACAGGCAGCCGTGCTCCCTTCTTTGGAAGAGAACGCCTCGGTTTTAGTCCTGTGCGCTTTTCCTAGTAGACCTCGACCGGATGTTCCTACCACCGCGGTAATAGTGGCGTCTCCGGACTCGGGCATCAGTTTAGAGATTGGGACCCATCATCTGAAAAAGCCTGTTAAGCGAAAGCTTTTATCGTCGGCGTCAGGCATCGTTTCGCAGAAAAGGAAGAAGTCCCTATTTCCTGCTGACATCGTATTCGGCCAGGAGCTTCACGCCCCTTAGTGCGAGGGCTTATGTGAATATGGCACCAACAAGGGTTTATTTGATCCTCCTGTAACCGATACCGACCTTTAGGCTGCCATTGACGCTTCCAAAGCATTGGTCTCTATTGTGGAGTCCGGTATACTTCATTTACACTTTTCTGCATATATCCCCTCACTCTTTATTATTCTTTATTAACACTCTCTTCCTTAACAGGTATCTCTACAGAAGAGGCTCTCGCAGCTTCCCTCAAGACGTTTGAGGAGGAAGAGAGCCTCCGCGCCTCTTTGGGCCTTATTATAATTCGTTTCATTACACCTTTACTCTTTTAATTCCTTTTATTCATAGTCTGACTCTTTTTCTTTATCCTATTACAGGGACCATCAAAACCCAGGTTGTTCCAAGTGTAGTGCAAATCCTAGGTGGTGATGCAGGAAAGCTTCTAGAGCCACCGACTACGGCCGAGGCCCTCCCAAGGCCACAACAGGAGACGTTGCTAAAGCAGCCGATGATGGATGCCATAGCGGCTCTGGAGGACGAGCTCGGTTTGGACGATGATGTCCCCCTGTCGGAAGTTTTAAGGAGGTTGGTTCACATGGTCCAGACTGAGAGGAAGTGTAGAAAGCGCGCTGCGAGGGAACGCGAAGCTGTCTTGGCCGTGGGTGTAGGTTCTAGTAATGTTCCACCTGCTGACATTCCTCCGGTGGACGTTCCTTCTGCCCTGTCTACTATTCATAGACAGGTTGCGCGTGCAGCTCGGGAAAAGGGAAAACGGCTATTTCAAGATAGAACAACGCACGGCTCTTAGTAACAGCCCCTCCCCCTTTTTCTTATATCATAACATACACATTTTTTATTTACAGAGCCAGATATGGGTAACGGCGTGACAAGTGAAGTGCCGTCAATTAAAAAGCCTGAAGTGGCCAATCTTTCTCTGGAATCTGTGACTGTTCCAACTACCGCTCTTTCTCCCTGTGAATCCTTGATATCGGCGGGTGACGCAAGTGTTACGACGGCCCTTGTCGAGTCAAGGGATGAAGCCGTGGGTGCTGAATCTATTCTCCTAATGGAAACTGAGGAAGTTGTCACAACCGGTGATGCATCGGGCACGGTTTCGGTTTCCGACCTGTCAGGTACTCCTTGGGTTATTATCTTGGAGCTTTTAATCTTGAAAGATATGAAATCCGATCTGAGGATGCCACGCCTGAGATGAGATAGATATGAGGGCCGATCTGAGTATGCGACGCCTGAGATATGAGGGTTTACGTGTCGATGCTGGACACGGGTTTTCATGATGTTTCGAGTGTCGGTGTTGGACACTCAGGTTCCATGATTTTGATGTGTCGTTGATGGAAACACGTGGTTGATACCCTCATATATATACTTTTATATGTTTTCATGATGTTTCGAGTGTCGGTGTAGGACACTCAGGTTCCATGATATTGATTGTGTCGTTGATGGACACGTGGATGATATCCACATGCATACATGCCTAGATGTCGGATGTTTATTTATATATGTCATTGCATTGATCAATTGTTGACAAATATGCATATGTGGTCACCCAAGATATCATAGTATTACCTTCAGGATATAGTGACCTAGGAAATCGTTGTTTTATTTTATTTCTACTTGCTGATATTTTCTACTCACGAGTTGGCATCTCACCCCCGTTGTGCCACAGTTCTTGCAGGTTTGACCGCTTGGGATCAGTTGCGGTATTGCTGGCACACAGCTTCATCCAGGGTGTTTTGCTTTGGTTGGTGGGACACATGTTGGATCGTGCCCACTCTCATACTTTATATTCCATTGTATCTAGATAAACTCTATCACATCAAATCAGAGACTAGAAGTTATATATTGGTAGACCTAATCAGACTTAGGTATTGTGAGAGACTTAGAGCGATGTGTTTATGATCGCTTTCTTGAGTTTTGATGTCTTGCTTCTTTATTGTTCATTCTGGGTCGATCTTCGCCGTTGGGCGTCGTATATATTTTTTGCGTGGTTGTGATTCCGCCGGTTGGCGAATAGCTAGCTCCCGCTTGGGGATGCCTATATATTGTTGTTGTGTAAATGGTTTTGGGTCAAAATATACAAGGGAGGTGCTGCCCAAATTTTTAAAAGAAGAAACATGTTTCATTAGCTATGCATTCAAAAAAAAAGAAAAAACTTGACTTCATTATACCTTTATTACAAAACCGCACCCCCACTATTTTCCGTAAAAAGGTTATGATTTTCTGGGCTTCGGCTTACTTGATTTACGTTACGCCTTTGGACGTTGCGTAATTTAAGTGCCGGTCACGCGCTAAATTTTTGGTCATGACAAAGTTGGTATCAGAGCGTTAGGTTTAACCTTAGTTTGAGTCTGGGTTTGACTATGCGGAGTGTAGGGCGTATATATTTCGGAACCAAGGCTTGACCTTACGGAACTTAGAATTGATAGGGGGTATTAGACCCGAACTTTCGTTTCATTGGTTGACCTTAATTGATGGAGTATGTAGCTTGAGTAGAGTGACGTACCGTACGTATGTTCCGCGGAATATTTACGATACGATACTCCACTTAAGAAACCTTATGATGTACTTATCTTGAGATCTATGATACTATTCGTTCCTTTGATCATATATCCATTTGGGATCTATTGATTTCTTTCATTCATTGATCTAGCTGTTGCTAGGGATGCGGTCAGAGCGAGCTCGTCACGGACGATGGTTGACAATGATGTTGTCTCTGGTGACATACGAACGTGGAGGTATAGTGTTGTGTTGTGATTTATCGTTTGAGGCGAGTGTTCGGTTTTGCAACGGATAATCAGGCTATTGATAGAGGTTGCTAGATTGAGAGGACTGTTGATGTACAGCCTACCTCATAGATCGTGATGTTGTCTACCGTGCAGAAAGATGACCCAGCTGTTGCTGAGATTGATGGGATGTCGTTTCCAGAGTTTATGAGCTGAAACCGCTGGAGCTTTCAGACAGAGATGTGACAGGAGAGAGATAGTCTATCTTGAGTTGAGCGACTGATATGATTCATCAAATTTGATGTGCCGACGCAGGCTCAGTTGAGTTGAAGAATTCCAGTTAAAGGACCTTACGTAGATCTAGATTAAATTGAGCAAGAGAGGATGTTGTTCGTTAGATGCTCCGATGTGAGATCGGTAAGTTGATCAGTTTCAGATAGAAGGACCTCACCAGATGCGTTGTGAGTTGATCGAGAATGGACGAATAAAGTGTATTCCACCGATGATTTGGACGAGTTCCCAAGGACGTGTTCAGCTAGATATCTTCTACAGAGTGGTGAAGATACCGAGTTCGTAATTTAGAGTCCGTGTGAAAGACTCCGGATTGACCGTAGCTGAGAATGAAATGCAATATGCAGACAGCAAGAGATAACGTCGAAGTGGACGATAATAAAGACGAGTGGAACAAGAGGTTCGTGCGAGATGTTAACGAGCAATTGTTACTCTCCATTGATGCCAGAGGATTGATATGTGTGCAGAGGCGTTAGATACAGCCAAATTCCATATGAAAGCCGTACTGAGGACGCAGCTGTCCGGTTATGAGAAAAAAGTTAAGCAAGAGTGCCAACCTTCGTACAGTTCGGCATAGGTGAGATCGGAAGAAGCCATGAGCAGCTTCTTTCCAGGTTACCGTAGCGATAGAGACTTGCACCCTGTATCAGTTATATCATGCGTATTCAGAGGGCCAGATGCCGCCGTCAATAATGTGCTGTTTGCGAGTGGTCATGTTGATTCGCCAAACGGTGATCAGAGGAGTTCCAAAGCGGGACTGTTCCGTTACTACACCTGACCAGGCTGACGAGCAGAAAGATTGCGAGATTGGTAATCCAGAGAGGAACAGGGAACCTAGAGACTGGAGATGCCAGACCGTGAGCAGGAGGCAAGTAGATGATCTTGCTCTGCCAGTTTGGACGCACCGGCATATTTTTCGACATTGTAGGAAGTGTACCTCAATGTCATTTATTGTGATTGCGTTTTGTGATCCGAGTATTACACTTTTATCTCTTAGACTTGAGTTTCGATGATTTAGTTTCGTGAATTATGTTTTCGTGCACCATGGCTGCATTTACTGGAGATTTATATTTTGTGCACAGTTATTGCACTTGATTTATGTTTATACACCGCTACATTGGTTTATGATTTTGCATATCTATTGCACATGTGTTCGGCACGATTTTTTACATTATATCATCGCCCATTTTTACCATTTTGTCAATAAACAGTACTATTTAATCTTTGTCTGCTCATTTATACAGATTACAAGTACGCAGACGGAAACAATGAAATTTGTACACAACATGCACAAGAAGACGGGTTTTTAGCTGGAAGTGCAAACGGGACAGAATACAGATCAAGATTTAAAAGAGTTTGCAACAAATAAAGTGTATGTACAAAAAGAGTTTGTGAAATGGTCCAACACATACAAATGTGAACACCCTTTTGTGATATATGAACCTAGGGGGCTGCCTTTGCACACAACAATGATGAGTGGTACAAGTGGGAGTGGTGTGCATTAAATGCATAAAGTTTTGATGTGATATGAACCTTTGCAACTTGATCTCACTTCTTCTCTGTTCATCACCTCAGATTTCACTCATGTGCAAAATACAACAAATTGCAACTATAGAGAGATTCCCAAGAGACCAGAAGTTCACAGACAAAAGATGGGCCCCACTCTCTAAATTGAGGCCGCAAATAAATTCATTTTGGCCGCAAATTGCAGCCAAGTTGGTGCCAATTTGGGTCGTTCAAATATGGTGGGTCCCTGGTGGTCTTTTCAGTCTATTGTCATCTGCAACTTTTGATTTTGGATTCTTTATAAATAACATATCAGTTCATGAGGAAAGGGGAGAACTTTTTGCATTGCTTGTAACTATTTTGATAAAAATTCTTGTAGCTCTTGGGATTAGACTGAGTTCTTTGCCTTCCTCTGGTCTTGCAACCTCTATCTTTGAGCTTGCAAGATTAGATTTTGGTAGTTGAATTCATTTGCTTGTATTTGAATGTCATTGCAATAAAAGCTTCATTAAGTTCAAGTTTAATTCTTGTGTATCTTCTCTACTTCATTGTTATTTCATTTAATTATTTAGTTGTGTTATTTCAATTATGATGTGTAAGTAGTTGTTCTTAGGCTATGGTGAGGTAGGTTGTGGAATGACTTTACTTCCAACCCCTCCATTTTGATTCTTGTATTTTACACTTCTTTTCTTAATTGTGCAATTTTATTATGTTTGCTTGATAGGATATATCGTTTTGAATGGTTGCAAATCAACCTTTAACATATATCCTATTCCTTCTTTACATTTTATTGTTGCTATATTATGATTTGAAGTTGAAATGAATACAGAATTATGTTAAGTGTCTCAACTAGATAGATAGGATATATAGCATACAAGCATATATTCTATACTTGCTAACTTCACTGAACTAACTCCATATTCATTTCATTCTCAATCTCATTCTTTTTAGTTTCTGTTTTACTTAATCTTGATATCGTATTCTAACCCGACACATGTTTCGGATGGATGCGGCATACTTTCGCAATTCAAATGGAAACTAAAATAATGAACCTTGAATCAAAACGGAGAGTTGGGGGTAAATGTCGTATTTCACTCATACTAAACTTTAGCCTAAGTTTTCCCTAAAACAAAACCTTTCTTCTTTTAATTATTGTAAAAACGTGACAAACATCCATCTTCCAACCCATTGTTTCATAACTCAAATTGATGTCGTGATATCCACTCCTTGTGGTTCGACTCGTGCTTGCCGGCTTGCTTCAACACACCGTGCACTTGCGGTATTTTTAGAACTCGAGACTCACATCGTGCACTATTTTCACCAACAAAATCGACATATCTTAATTAAAACAAAACTCGACAAAAGAACGACACCGTGAGTTTTCAACAAATTTTTGGCGCCGTTGCCGGGCAGTGGCAACACCACGAAGTTATTCTGAGTTATCTCTGTATATACTTTAAAAAATCTATAAAAAAACACCAAAACCAACACAAATAATAGGACTTTTTGCTCTCTGTGTTTTTGTTCTTCTGTTGATATGAAAGTTATTAAAATATTTTGCATATAGAAAGGGGACACTAATAGATCTATAAGAAGACACCAAGAAATTGGAGCAAAAATACCACAACTTGGCCGCAAATATAACCTACTTGGCCGCAAATTGCAGCCTCACTGTGGTATTTTGCCCCAATTCTTCTGTTACTTCTCTATATTTCTGTTATTAATCCATTTTTATATGCAAAATTTGATAATTATGTATTTGTAGAACTTTGGCCATAGATATCGTATTGTGCACTAAATATCGTATTTTTTCAACAATTCCAGATTTCGACGAAAATACGAACTACGATCGTGTGGAGCTAAGAGCAGAATTCAGGAACAAGGCGTTAAGAAGTTATCAGTGCTAAAGATCGGGGTAGATCGACCCGTGCAAGCGAACATTCTAGCAATCACGGATCAAGTCAACAGGAGTTTCTAAACTCAAGAATTTAAGGTACGCACATTTTCTAACACTTTCTCCTCAAGTCCGATGCTCCAATACTTCAATTTTCTGCAGGATTTCTTTTGCAAACTCCGCTGCACAAGTGCCAAAGAAAACTAACCGTATTTTTTACAGCGCGCCGCATATAACGTAAAAAAACAATTGATTGATGATTTGAACAACTTTTATTGTTTGTGCATTGTATAAATTTAATACGGACTTAATGGGAAAGAACCCCAACAAGATATGGTAAGGGATTTCATCACCCTTCTCTGTGGCCCACAAACCGCAAAGAACGTGCATTTTTCACACCCCCATTAACATTAAAAGAAATTAGACTTTCAGCCTCTAAGGACTTCGCGCTCAATCGAGAAACTTAAGTGTATTTTGAACACCGCCCATCGGTACATTGTTCAAGAAGTGTCTAGGACAGTGTGAAAGGCACAACCGCCGAAAGAGAAAAGGTTATTCTAATTAAGGAACCTCACGAAAGCGAGGGACAACCTCCCTTCTTCTCTGCACTTACCTGGCTTCTCGATCAGTCTATCTTGGGCCCGTTTCGCAGTACATTTTTACTTCACAAAGCAAGTTTTTTTGAGCGGGTCTAGTTGACCTAGGTAACCCTAGATCGTTTAGGTGTGTGCAGTGTGTCTTGTTTGTGTTCTTGTTAAACCTTTTTGTGTGATATTTGTTGTTGTGAATATTTTGGTAAACAACACATTTTTCCTCCATTTCCCCAGTCTTTCCCTACCACTACCGGATAGTGCACGTTGAAGGGATTTCCTTAGAACCACTACTAGGGTTTGGTAGCATCACACATGCCATATTAAAAAATTAGAGGGTGCTAATGAAACTATCCTAAGGATCAAACTAGAAAACCTAGGGTAACACTAAGATAGTAAGCTTTATACCACTAAGTGAAATAGAAATACAACCTTTGTAGATCGTTCCTTCACTTCAATAGCTCCTTGTTGTAGTCCCTTCGGTGTGATCAAGGCACTCCCGGACTCTAGCATGGCTTCTCGAGGTGAAAAGAGAGATCTTGTTTGAATTCTTCGAGGCCGAAGATGATCTACGTCGAGGGATACTAACTCAAGCTACTACTTCACTGACTAAAGAATTAGTGAAGCAAACACCCTATACTAAAGTGCTAATCTAGTAGAAGATGAGGAAATAGGAAGTGTGCTCACTTTAGAATTATTTTTCTCACAATATTTTTCTCCCTTTTAAAAACTTAGCAAGCTTATCTTAAGGAAGAAGAAGATGAGCTCAAGCAAATGAGAATGAACTTGTGAGGTGAGAGAATGAAACATGGGTGAGTGTGTATCATATACTAACTCATGTAGAGACATAACCATGACTAATTGTAATAGTTAGGTAACTAAATATTTTAAGTAAAACAAAACTAGTGGACTTAGTCAATGCATCCACAAGCTTCCACTATCTTCATGTATCAAGCTAATATTCCTCTAATTTTAGAATTACTTTAAATATTAAAACCCATTATCACAATTAGCATGGTGTAAGTCTCATACACCCATGTAAGTTGTATCAACAACCATGATACAAAACAAAATACAATTTAATATATATCACATATATATTAAGTGTACACTTGTGAGAAAATTAATACTTAAGTGAGCAAATGTTAGTTAATGTAAATTAGTATTTCAAATATACAATTATACACTAAATTATCAAATAAACACTTGATTTAATAATCCGGCTATATCTCATATAACAGACTAGCATCCAATGTATCGACTTATCGAATCAACACTTGATTCGATAACCCGGCTATATCTCATATAATCGACCGATACAAAAGTCGTGAGAATAGAATACGGTATCTCATATATGCATTATTCTCAGTCCCGCACATATCACATACGTGCTCCTATTTCGTTTTGCCTGAGCCAGTAAAACCTCTATGTAGGACTCTAAAGACTAGCCAATATGCCGGCAGTAGGTGATGATCATATCAAGCACCCATAAGCCGTCGGCGGTACTAGCTGGACGTAACGGCTACCCGGGAATTGAGCGATCAGAAGATCAGCAAGCAATCCTGCTCCAACTCCTGCAAAAGCCTGACGGCAACACTTTCCATACAGTCCGGTCTCCTCGTATGATATGTTGCATATCAAGTCTAGGGGTGGTAAACGTCAGACCACAATAACCGATAAGTCATGCCGATGTGAGGCTCATAACGGGTCGAGAAACTACTGGTAACACTTACCAGTAAATCTCTAAATCAGCCTTGGCCAGGGACTTCCCTGTTATGGCCAATCGAGTACAGCGCAACATCAACTCCTAATACCGGGAGAGATGAAACCCCTCCTATCGCTCATTGCCTCCATTTGACTCGGGACTGTACCCAAAAGCCACTGTTTTGCACGCCCTCTTGGACGTGGTAAGGTGGAAATCAAAGCACAGTGGGAATCACATAAGACTCTATGACGATCTCGGGTCTACAGACTTACCTGTACAAGTGTCACAAGAGAACTTCCATCTGACGTGAGGTATAATACCATCTGGGAGTTCTCGGCGAGTCCGTCCAGTGTACCCAGTCTCCACTGAGCACCCGTATACCATCTCTGATGTCAAACACCAATGGATATGGGATCATCCATCGCCCATCTCATGGGTCCAGAAGCGTATACGCTAGTCTACTCTGGTATATCGATGCCCCGTCTCGATACACCCACGACTAGGTACATTAAAGGATGTACTTATGGACTGCCATAGCCCCACTAGTATGATCTGCATCATAGTCCTGGTAGTCAAGTACACATCCTAAGGGCTTTACCAACATGTAACCATAAGACAGTATCAAGAGACAAGTACATGTTAAGATAAAGAGCAACCAGATAGCATACTATCATATCGAGCAAGAAAGTCCTCTCTATATATATCCAAGCATCCAATATAATATACATTATATGTACAATACTGGCCTCTAGGGCATACATACAACTAACAATCTCCCACTTGCACTAGGGCCAGCTGCTGCAGTATCGCATACCGAGCATCCCGAAGAGTCTCTCGAACTGTATTTAGGGAATGGCCTTCGTGAGTGGATCCGCTGTGTTGTTCTTTGTGTCAACCCTCCTGACCTCGATCTCCCGGCGATCAACTATCTCCCGGATCAGGTGATACCGCCTCAGAATATGCCTGGATCGCTGATGGGACCTGGGTTCCTTGGCCAAAGCCACGGCTCCATTGTTATCACAATACAAAAGCATTGGATCCTTAATGGATGGAACCACTCCAAGTTCAGTTATGAACTTCTTGATCCAGACAGCCTCTTTGGCAGCATCGTTGGCAGCGATGTATTCAGCCTCCATCCTTGAGTCTGCCACGGTTTCCTGCTTGGAACTCTTCCAGCATACCGCCCCTCCATAGAGGGTAAAGACAAATCCCGAGTGCGACTTAGGGTCATCCTTATCACTTTGGAAGCTCGAATCGGTAAAGGACTCCACTTGGAGTTCTCCGTTACCAAACACAAAGAGCATCTCTTTAGTCCTTCGTAAGTACTTGAGAATGCTCTTCACAGCTATCCAGTGACACTCTCCAGGATCTGCTTGATACCTACTCACTACACTTAGTGAGTGTGCTACATCGGGTCTGGTACATAGCATCGCGTACACGATAGAGCCTACTGCCGAAGCATAGGTATCCCTTGCATGCGAGCTCTTTCCAATCAGTCTTGGAAGACATATCTTTAGAGAGAGTGAGTCTAGAGATCGTGGGTAAAAACCCATGCTTGGATTCTTCCATAATAAACCTCTTTAGTATGGTGTCAATGTATCTGGATTGGGACAATCCCAGTATCCGTTTAGATCTATCTCTATAGATCTTAATCCCCAAGATGTAGGAGGCATCCCCTAGATCTTTCATTGAGAATCTTTGTGATAAGAAGAGCTTGACCGATTGCAGCATAAGAATATCATTTCCTATCAAGAGTATGTCGTCCACGTACAATACGAGGAAGACAACCTTACTCTCTGCCACCTTCTTGTATATACAAGGTTCATCTACGTTTTTGACGAAATCAAACTCTTTGATAACGACATCAAAGCAGATGTTCCAACTCCGCGATGCTTTCTTTAATCCATAAATGGATTTAAGCAGTTTGCACACCTTCCCACTGCTCCCACTAGCTACGAAGCCCTCTGGTTGAGTCATGTACACGCTCTCTTCTAAATCACCATTTAGAAAGGCGGTCTTAACATCCATTTGCCAGATTTCATAGTCGTGATATGCAGCGATGGCAAGCATGATCCGGATGGATTTAAGTATAGCCACTGGAGAAAAGGTTTCTTCATAATCGACACCTGATCGTTGACGAAAACCCTTTGCAACAAGTCTAGCTTTGAAAGCCTCCACTTTCCCATATACACCAAATTTTTTCTTGAAGATCCACTAGCTCCCAATGGGTTTTACCCCTTCAGGAGCATCTTCCAAAGTCCATACTTTATTGGTGTACATGGATTCCATCTCGGACCGCATTGTATCCAGCCATTTTACTGAGTCACCACTCGTGATGGCCTGCTCAAAGCTAGTTGGGTTATCATCCTCCATGACTCAATCCTCGCTCCCACCATCCATGAGAAAACCGTAGTATCTCTCAGGTTGGTGAGGAACCTTAATAGATCGGCGGAGTGGCTGGGGTTCATCGGGAACTACCAAATCCTCTGGTTCCACCAAATCTTCAGTTATGGTTTGTACAGCTGGAACCTCTTCAAGTTCTACCTCAGAGCCACTAATCTCTTTTGCAAGAAATTCCTTTTCTTAAAAGGTGGCGTGTTGAGCAACAAACACCATTTGTTCCTCACTGTGGTAGAAGATATACCCTCGTGAATGCTTGGAATATCCAACAAACTTACACAAAACAGACCTTGCCTCGAGTTTGTCCGGTTTTTGTCTTTTGACATAGGCCGGGCAACCCCATATCTTAATAAAATTAAGATATGGTATCTTCCCCTCCTATATCTCATATGGGGTGGTAGGCACGGATTTGGTAAGAACTCTATTCAGCAGGTATGTCGCTGTCTCCAGTGCATACCCCCAGAAGGAAATAGGTAACTCAGCTATGCTCATCATAGAGCGCACCATATCTAATAGGGTGCGGTTCCTCCATTCCGATACACCGTTGTGCTGTGGTGTATATGGAGGAGTTAGCTGAGAGAGAATCCTATTCTCTTTTAGGAAGTCCAGGAATTCATTGCTCAAGTATTCACCTTCTCGATCAGATCGAAGAATTTTAATACTTTTCCCGGTTTGTTTCTCGACTTCTTATTTATATTCTCTAAATTTCTCAAAAGATTCTGATTTGTGTTTCATCAGGAACACATATCCGAATTTAGAGAGATCGTCAGTGAATGTAATGAAGTACGCAGAACAATCCCTGGCATGTGTAGACATGGGACCGCATACATCACTATGTATCAGTCCCAAAAGTTCAGTAACTCTTCTCCGTGTCCCGTAAACGGCGTTTTGGTCATCTGGCCTTTGAGACATGAATGGCAAGTATCATAAGATGAAAATTCGAAAGGATTCAAATATCTATCCTTATGCAACTTAGCTAGCTGTGTCGCATTGATGTGACCTAGTCTACAATGCCACAAGAAGGATTCGTTTAGTTCTGAACTCTTCCTCTTGTGTGTGTTTGTTATGCTCAGAACTGTTGATTGATTTAGAACATAAATGCCATTGCACAACGTGCCTGATTCAACCAACTTTTGGTTCAGGAAAATGTTCATAACATTATCCTGTAATACAAAATTATATCCCTCTTTACTTAATAAAGAAACCGATATAATGTTGCATATCAGGTTCGGCATATAAGAGCATTCGTTCAGGATCAATGTATTACCAGTTGGTAATACAAGGTGATATTCCCCGACGGTTTTCACTGCAACAATTGCACCATTTCCAACCCTTATGTCTTTATCACCTTCTCCAAGTTCTCTACCTTTTCTCAGCCCATGTAACTGATTACATATATGGGATCCTGACCCGGTATCTAATACCCAGGACGTAGAGCAAATGGAGAAACAGTTCTCTATAACGAACACACCCGAAGAAAATGCATCAACATGTACTTTCTTCATTCGGGTGGCATGGGAATCCTGGTATTCCCCTATATCCTATTCAGTCTTATAACTTTTATAAGAAAGAACGGAACCAACGTTCCCCAGCACAGTATAACATGCAGGTTCGGTCAATACATCCATATTATTATCTTGATTAAGGCATGATATGGTCGCTACTTGGAGAGAGAAAGAAGAAAACACTTTAGCGTATGCTCTTGCAAGATCAGATTGGTTATTATTTTATCTAATCAGGATGGCTCCCACTGTTTTTTATCAAATCTTCCTTCAAACCCTAAAAGGAAAGACTAACCGGAATTAATTACACCCTACAATTTCGCCAATCTTTCAGCCAGGACAGTATCGGTAATTTGAGGGAGGTTTCCCGTGCTTTCGCCCGTACCTAATTAAAATAAACCTCGTTTTCCCAGATGCATAACCCCGTTGACACATTTCCAGACCCCTACTTGATCGGCTAATTGTCCTGTGTAAAACTCTCCCAGGAGTAACAATTACTCGCAGTGGGTATTGGGATCCAACTATCTCATTGCAAATTTCAACACTTGAAATTCCCAATAATATTTTGTCCCAAGCATCCCATGACCTTGACGGAGGTCAACAAACCATAGGGTGCAAGTCAAGTTCAACCTGTCATTTTTTAATTGAATCAAACCCACCCTTACGACCCTTGACGGAGGTCAACAAGGTCCTACGACTATCCTAATCCAATCTGCATCATATGGATAAGCAGATAAACACAAGTTAGCTACCGCACACTACGTCTTGACGGAGGTCAACAAACGTAACACGAATACTAAGTAGGACTTACCTGAAATGACCGAGGGTTACGAAAGGTTTTTCTGAAAACTATTGCGTAATGAACTTGATATCGTTGTAGAAACAAGTGAATTTTGAAAAGGAGTGTTTTTTAGGCTTTCATTAGTTTTGCTAAAGAGGTCATTCCCGGTGAAGGGATATCGACTCTTTCCTCATCGAATAAGGTGCGGGATATATCATATATATTACTATGCAAATCAAAACTCCAAAAGCAATCAAAAGACAAACCGAGTGTTGTAGCATCTGCCAATTTTGCTAAAGAGGTCATTCCCGATGAATGGATCTCGGCTCTTTCCTCATCGAATAAGGTGCAGGATATATCATATATATTACAATGCAAAGCAAAACTGTAGCTACCCTTTTTGAAAATTTTGATTCTACAACATCTTTTAGTTTTCTTTTCTTTCATTAATCACATTAATGAAGTCCCATCATTTAAGTCACCTAAACATCACAGATAAATACGACGTACACTTATGCTATCCGCATTCGCCTCGATGTCCCGTCATACACCGTTAGGTTAGGTAACTAACGGCAGAGCGGGGTAGGGCTAGCGCGGGTGTAAAACATAAGCAACGTCTATATAATAGATCTTATATACTATATACAGTATCCATCTCAACATATCAAATGATCACATCACAGATATCGCAGAAGAAGAAACATATGAAATAATGGATATACTAGGAGGTCCATGTTTTATTTTGAGCCTCTGTAAAACATGGATTCCATGGTCGTGATGAATAGCCAAACCCACACCCCTAGACCCCTATGAGAGCGGCAAGCAACCGTACTAATTCTAGAGTTAGGAGACCCGGACTCGACTCCTCGAGTTGGTCTCCCACTGGACTCTAGAACCCGGTTACTTGTGCTCTCCTCCTTGGGTCTATCCTAATACGAAAAAGTAAATAATATACATCAATGGTGCCATCAACCTCAACTCGGAAGTGCCCCAATAAAAGAATATTACATAAATTTAATTTTACATGAATGAAAATAAAAACTCTCATCTCACATAAAACCCCCGGCTATTCAAAACGCGACGATCCAATATAACATATCCAGCAACACAGAACATCACATGTCATCAACGTAAGCAAGTATGTGCACCCTAATTGTCATTGACATACGAAACTGGCGATACATATACTATGCTTACGGTCGCAGAAGAAGTATCACATACTACTAGGCTATGTTAAACCATTCGATCGAATTAACGAACACCTATATTCCCAGCAAGCTCAACACTTGAGCACCGTTAAACAATACCCAAAATCTATGCCACAGTATTTAATGGACCAGCCGTAGAAGGGCATACACAAGCCTCATTTTTGGCGCCACTAACTACAATGTTTGATAATCGTTCGACCTGTTTAACGTCGTCTGGGTTATAAATACAATGCTAAAAAATACGAATACGAAATACACCATAAAGAGTCCATTACCAAACTAACATCACATGCAATTTTAGACTTCCCAAACAATAGCAGAAACCCCAGATCATGATGTACACAGCACTGGTGCAATACGAAGAGGAGGGGAGCACAAAAGTCCGGCATCGCCGGAAATCGTGCCTTGGTCGCCGGTTCGAATCCGAGCCCCCCTTCGTATTTCACCTGTGTTATTAAAATATCCTAAATGCCACTCTGCAGTTGCTAAAATAATTTTTAAACCACTTTTTAAAAAATTTCCAGAGAGCATTTTTCTAGGATTTCTAAAACCGTATTTTTGCGGAGTTTTTCGTTTTCGGATTATCGTAACATCATCTAGGTTTCTAGTCAGGCTCTGATACCATGAAGGGATTTCCTTAGCAGCACTACTAGGGTTTGGTAGCATCACACATGCCATATTAAAAAATTAGAGGGTGCTAATGAAACTATCCTAAGGATCAAACTAGAAAAGCTAGGGTAACACTAAGATAGTAAGCTTTATACCACTAAGTGAAATAGAAATACAAGCTTTGCAGATCGGTCCTTCACTTCAATAGCTCCTTGTTTTAGTCTCTTCGCTGCGATCAAGGCACTCCCGGACTCTAGCATGGCTTCTCGAGGTGAAAAGGGCGATCTTGCTTGAAGTCTTCGAGGCCGAAGATGATCTACGTCGAGGGATACTAACTCAAGCTACTACTTCACTAACTAAAGGATTAGTGAAGCAAACACCCTATACTAAAGTGATAATCAAGTAGAGGATGAGGAAATAGGAAGTGGTCTCACTTTAGAATTATTTTTCTCACAATATTTTTCTCTCTTTTGAAAACCTAGCAAGCTTATCTCAAGGAAGAAGAAGATGAGCTCAAGCAAATGAGAATGAACTTGTGAGGTGAGAGAATGAACCATGGATGAGTGTGTATCATATACTAACTCATGTAGAGACATAACCATGGCTTATTGTAATGGTTAGGTTACTAAATATCTTAAGTAAAACAAAACTAGTTGATTTAGTCAATGCATCCACAAACTTCCACTGGCTTCATGTATCAAGCTAATATTCCACTAATTTTAGAATTACTTGAAATATTAAAACCCATTATCACAATTAGCATGGTATAAGTCTCATACACCCATGTAAGTTGTATCAACAACCATGATACAAAACAAAATACAGTTTAATATATATCACATATATATTAAGTGTACACTTGTGAGAAAATAAATGCTTAAGTAAGCAAATGTTAGCTAATGTAAATTAGTATATCAAATATACAATTATACACTAAATTATCAAATCATCACTTGATTTAATAATCCGGCTATATCTCATATAACAGACTAACATCCAATATATCGACTTATCGAATCAACACTTGATTCGATAACCCGGCTATATCTCATATAACCGACCGAAACAAAAGTCGCGAGAATAGAATATTGTATCTCATACACGCATTATTCTCGGTCCCGCACATATCATATGCGTGCTCCTATTTCGTTTTGCCTGAACCATTAATACCTCTATGTAGGACTCTAAAGACTCGTCAATACGCCGGCAGTAGGTGATGATCACATCAAGCACCCATAAGCCGTCAGCGGTACTAGCTGGACATAATGGCTACCCTGGTATTTAGCGATCAGAAGATCAGCAAGCAAGCCCGCTCCGACTCCTGCAAAATCCTGACGGTAACACTTTCCGTACAGTCTGGTCTCCTCGTCTGATATGTTGCATATCAAGTCTAGGGGTGGCAAACGTCAGACCCCAATAACCGATAAGTCATGCCGATGTAAGGCTCATAATGGGTCGAGAAACTACTGGTAACACTTACCAGTAAATCTCTAAATCAGCCATGGCCAGGGACTTCTCTGTTATGGCCAATCGAGCACAGTGCAAAATTAACTCCCAATACCAGGAGAGACGAAAACCCTCCTATCACTCATTTCCTCCATGCGACTCAGGACTGTACCGAAAAACCACCATTTTTCATGCCTTCTTGGACGTGGTAAGGTGGAAATCAAAACACAGCGGGAATCACACAAGACTCTATGACGATCTCGGGTCAACAGACTAACCTGTACAAGTGTCACCAGAGAGCTGCCATCTGACGTGAGGTATAATACTATCTGGGAGTTCTCGGCGAGTCCATCCAGTGTACCCAGTCTCTACTGAGCACCCGTATACCATCTCTGATGTCAAACACCAATGGATATGGGATCATCCATCGCCCATCTCATGGGTCGAGAAGCGTATACGCTAGTCTACTCTGGTATATCGATGCCCCGTCTCGATACACCCACGACTAGGGACATTAAAGGATGTACTTATGGACTACCATGGCCCCACTAGTATGATCTGCATCATAGTCCTGGTAGTCAAGTACACATCCTAAAGTCTTTACCAACATGTAACCATAAGACAGTATCAAGAGACAAGTGTATATGTTAAGATAAAGAGTAACCAGATAACATAATATAATATCGAGCAAGAAAGTCCTCTCTATATATGTCTAAGCATCCAATATAATATACATCATATGTACAATACTGGCTCTAGGGCATACATACAACTAACAATTGTCAGTTTGGACTAGAGATTCACAATCTCGATTAGTCCGATTTGTGACTATATCTTCCGACTCTTCTACACCTTATGATTCCTCGGAACCTTCCGAGACTTTCTTACCTTTGGCCTCATTTGATTCGTCCGATCTTACACTTCTTTCACCCTCACCTTCTTCTCCTACACCACGGACAATGATGGAGCAAACGATCGTTGAGCAACAGGAGGCGGCGTTACAGGACAGATGCTACCCACACCGTTCATTCCTTCCTTCAAGCATAGTGTTGCCCACCATTGCGGCAAACAACTATGAAATCAAGCCGCAATTCATACCACTATTCCCAAAATTCCATAGACTCGAGTCCGAGGATGCTTACTTTCTAATCAGTG
Source organism: Agapanthus africanus (assembly GCA_030015575.1). NCBI lineage: Eukaryota > Viridiplantae > Streptophyta > Magnoliopsida > Asparagales > Amaryllidaceae > Agapanthus > Agapanthus africanus. The sequence goes on along the minus strand of CM057340.1, from coordinate 171,265,026 downwards.
AATTTGAAGGAGTGTGTGCTATGATGAAAATTCACGGAGTGGGTGAGGATGTTGTTAAGCTCAAATTCATTCCCTTTGCGCTTAAGGACAATGCGAAAAGTTGGTTAAATAGTTTGCGAGCAAGATCAATCACGACATGGGATGACTTTGTGAAATTTTTTCTAAAAAAAATTTACCATATTCATAAAACCGTGCGAATTCGAAATGAACTCCACAATTTCAAACAAAAAGATGCTGAAATTTTTTGGAAATGATTAGAAAGATTCAAAGACATCTTAATCAAATGTCCCCATCACGGGTTAGAACAGTGGAGGTTGTGTCAGATTGTCTATGAAGGTTTAGACTCCAGTTTATGCATGATGTTAGAGTCTATATATTAATGCATATTTCTGAGCAATGGTGCTAAGGACGCATGGAACTTTTTAGAAGAACTGGCTGACAAGACCATTCAGTGGGAGAGTGTGAATGAGAAACTATCTGTGACTAGGAGCGGTGTACACATAGTTGACACCTCTATAACTGCCGAAGCAAAAATCGCCGCTCTTGTACGGCGAATGGAAGTTTTAGAGGGCAAAAATTCACCGCTACCGGTCAATCAAATTTCTCAGACTTTGTGCGCTAATTTTCAGCATCCTAGCCACATAACGGAAGAATGTCCGTTTCTCGTTGGGTCCCAGGGACCTGAAAACGTTAATGCGCTGTATCAAAACTAGCATCCCAGGAACGATCCCTTCGCACAGACGTACAACCCTGATTGGAAGAATCATCCCAATTTTGCTTGGAATCGGCACCTTTTAAAAACAACAATTCAAACCCGCCTTTCCAACAGTTTCAAAATTCAAAATTTCAAAACCAGAAATTGGGATACTCAACCAACCAGCCCCAACAGCCGAATCAGCACAACCCAACCTTTACACCCCCTGGGTTCATCCAAGACGACAAGAGGGTGTCATCCATTGAAAAAGGGTTGGAAGCTTTGATTAAAACTTCTGTGCAGACTTCATCTTGTCTGGATACTTTTATGGAAACATCCGGTCAGTTGCATAGTGCTAACACTCAAGCGATAGCCAGACTAGAAATCCAAATCAGTCAACTGGCTGGTGCAGTTAATGAACGTGAAAAGGGAACATTTCCCTCTCAACTCGTGATGAATCCAAGAGAGCAGAGAAACAACAATGATCATATTGTCCAGCAGAACAATATTGAGAATGCGAACGCCGTCACTGTCCTCAAATCAGGACGGACGATTGACAACAAGGTTGTCAACCTCAACGACTCATCCAAACGTGCAGTTGTCAGTTTACCAGCACGTATCTCATCTTCTATTCCTCATTGTGATCCATCGTCATCTTCATCAACTTCTTCTTCTTCTTCATCGTTGTCTGCTACACCTCTATCAAAGCAGCTTGAGAATTCACCACAAGACCACCCTGATGATCCAGCAAGAACATTCCCGCCTTCTGCACCTGTTCCATCTGCAGCTTCTCCAAACTTAGTGTTTGGGCCCAAGGCTCCCTATCCTAGTAGGTTGAAATCGAAGAAGCCTTCTGCAAATATGGAAAAGGTGTTAGAAGTTTTCAAACGCTGTGAAGTCAACATTTCTTTGTTTGACGTGGTCTAACAAGTTCCGGCGTATGCGAAATTTCTGAAGGATCTGTATACACAAAAACGACGCACAAATGTGCCCAAAACTGTCTTCTTGGCCGCCACTCTAAGCGATGTCTTGTCCAAATCCATTCCGGTAAAATATAAGGACCCAGGCTGTCCGACTATTTCTTGCACTATAGGGGACAAGCAAATCAACCGTGCCTTGTTAGACTTAGGGGGAAGCGTGAACCTCCTCCCATACTCAGTTTACAAACAAATGGGATTTGGAGAACTGAAGCCTGTTAGTGTATATGCCTTAGGGGCCATTATTGTATCATACTAGCTTGTATATTACTTAATGGAAGCTTGGGATATTCACAGTTATATAACAGTCTTGCTAAACATGGTAGTATGCTACTTGGTTTTATCTATCTTAATATGTGAGTATACGTATTGATAGAGCTCTTAGGATCTTGCTTCACTACCAGCGTTGTGATGGCAGTCACACTAGTGGGGGCTGGGTAGTCTACAGGCACATCCTTTTTCAGGTCCCTAGTCGTAGGATTATCGAGACAGGGCATCGATACTCCGGAGTAGACTAGTGTGTACGCTTCTCATCCCTGTTGGGGAGATGGTCTGTCCCACAACCATCAGTACGTCGTACTGAAGATAGAATACAGGTGCTCGTTAGGTTACGGGTACACCGGACAAGACTCATGGGGAACTGTTGGTTGGTATTATACCCGTCGTCGGTTAACAGCTCCTAAGTGACATGAGTACAGCATAGTCCGCAGACTTGACACTGCTACTTCGCCTCGAGTGTGTCCCACTGTTCTTAGATTGCTACCCTACCACGGCTCAAAGGAGTCATGCAAACAGGTAGCAGTTGGGTGCAGTCCCGAGCACTTGGAGGCAGTGGCGGTTAGATAGGATTCGTCTCTCCCGGTATTGGGAGTTGATATCGCGCTGTGTCAGAGAGCCATTACGCAAAGTCCCTGGCCAGGGCAAGCGAGATTTACTGGTAGGTTCCAGTTGTTTCTCAGGGTGTAATGGGCTACGCTCCGACACGACTTATACCGCTATTAGGGGACTGACGATTGCCGCCCCCTAGGCTCGATATGCGATAGTCTTAGACGAACAGACCGGACTGTATGGAGATTGTCACATCAGGCTCAGTAGGAGTTCGGATCGGTTTCCTCATCGGCCTTCTTATCGACATCTACCTGGGGACCGTTACGTACAGCTAGTGTCGCTTGCGGTCTGTAGTTAAACCCACTGCCAGCGTAGTAGTCGAGTCTTTAGAGTCCCACACAGAGAGTTTCCCTGCTCCAGACGATATGATATAGAGGTCGTATGGTTTTACGACAAGGGTTCGGACGCATACGTGTGTTTACGCACGTACGACATTCGGACAGTTTTTACTAGCCGGCTTTGGTTTAAGCCAGATTCTAGTATCGGGTTATTGGATTTATACAGTTTAAAGTTTTTCCGTGCTTTCACGGATAGGAGGGGCGTTCTCGTAACTTCGCGAGAAGCTTCTAGAAGGATGGTGACTTGGGGGTTTAGGTGGCATAAGCATTAAATGATATTAGTGACTCATTTGTGTGATTCATCCATGTCATTAATGCATCATTAAATGGTTAATGACTCATGTAGATGAATCACTCATATGAATAAATGAAGCATGATGATTAATCATTTTATTTATTTATTTTGATAAATCATTATGCTTCATATATTCATGAGAGATCATTATCTCATTCTCATTCTCTTGCTCACCTTCTCTCTCCTCAAGCTCTCTCTCTTCAAACCCTAATCCTCACCTCTCATGTGTTGAGATCAAGGATTACATAGACTAATTAATCCATAACCTCACTCTATATCACCTAGGTACCTTTGATTAGCAACTAAAGAAACCTAGTTACCTCAAGATTAAAGGTGAAGCTTGGAATAGAAGCTCTCGGGTGGATCGTCTATTACGTAGAGGAGGCCGAGGAGGAGGTGGATAACGAAAAGAAGAAGGACTAGGTTCACTAGGTATAATCTCTTTTCATAGTAGTTAAGAACTCCTATGCTTGTGTTAGTTATAGTTTAGCAAAGATTCTTCGGTTAGTCGATGTTAACTCAAAGAACAAGATTGTTTTTCATATTTCCACCTTCCCGCAACTCGTGGGGTATTGTACATTGACTTACAGTGGTATCAGAGCCTCGCTAAACAGTAATTAACTCATTAGCAAAGTCGTAAGAATTTCGAACGCAAAACGTACCGGAAAAAACATCGAAATCACATAGTTTCTGTCGATTTTAAAAGAGGCCCTAAAAATTTTTCAGGGACCTCTAAAAATACAAGCAGGAAAATACAAGAACTCTGAAAAAATTTAGGTGCATGAATCGGCCAAACCACCGCTGAACCGCGGCCGATCGCACCGATCCGCCACGGATCCGCGGCCGAGTTGAAGCCGATTCACCCCAAACTTTCCCAGAACTCTTCTGTGATGTTTTTTGTCTTTTCTGGAATGTTTATTTTCTGCTCAAGTCTCATGTGCACAGAGAAGTTTTGGAGTAGAATATGATGTGTTTGCTCGATCGAAATTATACGATCTTTGGCTAATAAGATTATATATGTGATTGTATAAGGTGTTCGTAAACCTCCCCTAACTGCTAGTATGTCGGTTGGCAGGTGGTTGCACATTTCTGTAATGGATTTTACTGTTTATGGATATGAGCTGTATTGGATTGTTGTGATGATTAGCCGGGGTTTGAGATGGGTTGTTATATTCATTCATTCAATATAATTGTAATATGTTGTAATATTATTTTGCGGGGCACATCCAGGTTACGGTTGTAGCCACCGTTGTATTATTTCATTTCACTATTTTTGCTCCTAGGATAGACCCAAGGTAGGGTGCATAAACTACCGGGTACTTTGAAGTGTTTAGTGGCCTACTCACGTTGTTGAAGGAGACCGCTTCACTTCGGGTACTTGGCGGGTAGTTTGCCGTACCCGTAGGGGTCTAGGGTGGGGTAATGGCTATTCATCACAACTGTGTAATCCGTCTTTCGTTGCAGGCTCAAAAGAAACGCGGATTGCTTGCATATCCAATAATGTTCATCTGTGATCTGGAATGCCTATTATTGCGTCTAACGAATGTACAATATCTATATATGATAGCTATTTAGACGTCACTTATGTTTTACATCCGCGCTAGCCCAACCCCCGCTCTGCCGTTAGTTAAGTAACCTAACGGGTGATGACGTGACCCAGTGGCGAATGCGGATGGCATAAGAGGACGTTGTATTTTCGTTGTTTTCTGCAATGATAGGTTAATGATGGGACGCATTATTATTAATGCAAAGAAAATAAACCAAAGTTGAATCGTTGGAATAGTTTAAAAGAAACCACTCTGTTATTTTTAAAACAGAAGATATTTTTAATTGCGGAGCTTTAACCACTCCTTTTAAAAGCTATCAGGTTCCTTCGGTCATATCAAGTTCACTACGTTCACGGTTTCGCCAAAACCATTCGTAGCACTCCGTCATTTCATTTGGGTATTCAGTAGTATTCAAGATATGTATTTTGACCAACGCCAAGGCATAGTGTTTGGTAGCTGCTGGGTATTCATTTGTTGCATAGATAGATGAGTTAGTTTGGGACAGTCGTATTATCATTTTGGCCAACGTCAAGGATATGTACGGATGGGTTCAAATTAACAAGATAATGATGGGTAGAATTTGACATGTGACTTATGACATTTTGACCAATGCCAAGGTCATAAGAGCATGGGGCAAAAATTTATATCGGGAATTTCTAAAGAAACTGAAATTTGCAAAGAGATGCATACCATTTGGAGTTTGATGAATGTTGGTAGGATTCCTTCAACATTATCATACGATGATATTTGGATCCCGATCCTACTGTGAGTATATGCTACTCATCAGGAGATTCGTCACTTAACGATCAATGCTATAAACCAAGTAGGTGTCAAGAAAGGTGTCAGCGGGGCTACGCCCCCAGAGAAAAGAGGTTATTTAATTAAGGAACTTCGCGAAAGCGTTGGAAAACCTCCCTCGAAGTACCGACACCGGCCTGGCTGAACGGTTAAGCAAGTATTGTACGGTGAGAACAGTCCTGGCTAGTTCTTCCTTTTTGGTTTGAGGAGGGATTCGAGAAACAGTGGGAGCCATCCAGTTTAGATAAGCTAAAAACCACTCTAAACTTGCAAGAGTATCATGCTAAAGTGTTCTCTCTCTCTCTCCTATTTGCAGCGGCCCTGAAAATGACTGGACTTAAGTTACTTTAAGTAAAAAATATACTGACAGGGCCAAACTATAAAGATTGGCTGCGGAATGTCAAAATGGTTTTGACCTATGACAAATTGGGGTATGTCCTCGACACTAAGGCACCTGAAGTCCCAGGTCCTAAATCCAGTAATGCGGATAAGGAAATCCGCAAAACCTGGGAGTTAGATTGCGCGAAGGCCAAGTGCATCGTGCTTGCCTCGATGAACAATGAACATCAAAGGATGCACGAGGATATGTATCTTGAATCCATATTTCTCCATACAAAAGATCTGTATGGAGAGCAATCTCGTATAGAAAAATACGAGACCTCAAAGTAGCTGTTTCAGGCGAGGTTGGCTGCCGGATCATCGGTAGGAGAACATGTCCTAAAGATGATTGGCTATACTGAAGAGCTCGCAGACCTTGGGACGACTTTAGATAATAAGCTCTATACAGACCTGATTTTCCAGTCCCTTCCTTCCACCTATGCCCAGTTTATTCTGAATTTCAACATTCAAAGAAAAGAAGTTGAACTTCCAGAACTCCTTAACATGTTGAGGAGTGCAGAGGGCACCTTGCAGAAGGCAAGGGAAACACCCGCTATGTTTGTTAGCGGTGCTTCATCTTACAGGTCCAAGGCTAGGGCCAAAGGAAGGAAGAAGAAGGCCGCCACCAAACCTAGAGGAGGTGTTAGTAAGGTGGGAGCGAAGGGAAAGAAAAAGTTTGCGGTACCAGTAGTGGCCCAGGATGAGTGCTTCCATTGTCATAGGAAAGGGCACTGGAAGAAAGATTGCAAGGCGTAGAACGCCAAGAACCAGGAACCGAAGCAAGCTGTGGCTTCGACTTCAGATGTGTTTGTAATTGAGAATTGTCTGTCAATCAACTCTACTTCCTGGGTATTGGATACCGGATGAGGATCTCATATATGCAATTCATTGCAGGCACTAAGAAACCGTAGAGTGCTGAAGGATGGTGATATGACCCTGATGGTTGCTAACGGAGCTAGCGTGGGAGCTGTGTCCGTAGGAGATTATCACCTGGGATTGACGAGTGGACATATTTTGGTTTTACATAACTGTTTTTGTGTACCTAGTTTAACGTGTAATATCATATCAGTTTCCTTGTTATCAAATAAAGGTTATGATTTCACGTTTGTAAGCGATGTTGTTAACATCCACCTTAATCATAGTTTGATTAGGTCCGGTACACTGGATAACGGTATATATGTCTTAAACCAATTCCAGATTTTCAATGTCCAGAACACACTAAAAAGAAAGTCTCCAAATTTAAATAAGGCTTTCTTATGGCATTGTAGACTAGGTCACATTAATGAGACAAGGTTAACTAAGTTACATAGAGAAGGATATTTGGACTCGTTCGAATATCAAACTTATGCCACTTGTCAATTATGTCTCAAAGGAAAGATGACAAAGACTCCATTCACTGGACATGGAGTAAGAGCGAGCGAGCTCTTAGGACTCATACACAGCGATGTATGTGGTCCAATGTCTACACATGCAAGAGGTGGATTTTCCTATTTCATTACTTTTACGGATGATTACTCAAGGTACGGATTCATTTATCTGATGAAACATAAATCCGAGGCTTTTGAGAAATTCCAAGAGTATAAGAATGAAGAAGAAAACCAAACCGGCAAAAGTATCAAGACACTGAGATCTGATCGAGGTGGTGAATACTTAAGTGCCGAGTTCCTAGGTTACCTAAAAGAGAAAGAAATTCTCTCTCAGCTTACTCCTCCATACACTCCACAGCATAACGGTGTATCGGAGAGAAGGAATCGAACCCTATTGGATATGGTACGTTCCATGATGAGTAATGCTGAGTTACCACGATCTTTCTGGGGTTATGCGCTAGAATTGGCGGCATATCTTTTGAACATGGTTCCTACCAAGACTGTGCCTACCACGCCATATCAGATGTGGAGTGGGAAGAAACCCTATCTTCAGTATCTGAAGAAATGGGGATGTCCATCTTTTGTTAAAAAGCAGCATGTGGACAAGCTCGAGGCACGATCAGTACAGTGTAATTTTATGGGATATCCAAAGAACTCCAAGGGGTATCTATTCTATTACGCAGAGGAACAAAAGGTTTTGTTTCTCGTAATGCCCATTTTCTAGAATATCAGTTTTTAGAAAAGGAAATAAGTGGGAGCGAAATAGAAATGGAAGAAATTCCAAAACCACAAACTACTATTGAAAGCTTGGTAGAACCAGTAGTTCAAGAAGAACAGGACATTCCCGCACCCCTCCGCAGGAGTAGTAGGCCATCTCATCCTTCTGAGAGATACTACGGTTTTCTCATAGATGGGAATATAGAGGATTGCGTCATAGATGATGATGAACTTACTATCTTCCAGCAAGCCATCCAGAGCGGCGACTCGGTACGATGGCTAGATGCAATGCGGACCGAAATGGAGTCCATGTACACCAACAAAGTATGAACTTTGGACTTTGCTCCAGATGGGGTAAAACCCATAGGATGCAAATGGATCTTCAAGAAAAAGATTGGTGTAGATGGACAGGTGGAAACCTATAAGGCTAGACTTGTTGCAAAGGGTTTTCGTCAAAGACCTGGTTTGGACTATGACGAAACTTTTTCTCCAGTGGCTATGCTCAAATCCATTCGGGTCCTTCTTGCTATTGGTTCCTTCCATGATTATGAAATCTGGTAGATGGACGTAAAGACGGCTTTTCTGAATGGTAATTTAGAAGAGTGCTTCTATATGGATCAGCCAGAAGGTTTCAATCAGAGTGGGAGCAGCGGGAAAGTATGCAAGTTGCTTAAGTCCATTTATGGACTAAAGCAGGCATCGCGTAGCTGGAACATCTGTTTTGATGAAACAGTCAAAGAATATGACTTTATCAAAAATCCAGATGAACCATGTATATATAGTAAAGTTGTAGCAAGAACTGTCGCATTCCTCGTCTTGTACGTGGATGGCATTCTATTGATAGGAAATGACATTCCTATGCTACAATCTGTCAAAGGATTCTTGTCACACAGGTTCTCCATGAAAGACCTGGGTGATGCCTCTTGCATTCTGGAGATCCGGATCTATCGTGATAGATCCAAGAGGATGTTGGGACTTTCGCAGTCTAGGTATATCAACACTATACTGAGAAGATTCAGTATGGAAGATTCTAAGCGTGGTAATCTACCGGCTTGTCACGGAATCACCCTATCCAAAAAGATGTCTACTGATTTGGAAGGGGATCGCATGTCCATTATACCCTACGCATCTGCGGTAGGCTCTATAATGTATGCGATGTTGTGCACCAGACTAGATATAGCTTACGCACTCAGCGTGGTAAGCCGGTATCAGTCAAACCAAGGGGAGAATCACTGGATAGCAGTAAAGAACATTCTCAAGTACCTGAGAAGGACTAAGGAGATGTTATTGGTTTACGGCGGAAAAGACCTCAAGATCGAGGCCTTTGCTGATTCCGGCTTCCAGAGTGATAAGGACGATTCCATGTCCATGTCTGGTTATGTCTTTACCCTCAATGGAGGGGCGGTGTGCTGGAAGAGTTCCAAACAGGACACCGTTGCTAACTCGACGATGGAAGCGGAGTATATTGCTGCTTGCGATGCCGCAAAAGAAGCGGTCTGGATGAGGAAGTTCTTAACAGAACTTCAGGTGGTTCCTACCATAGTTGATCCAATACCTCGGTATTGCGACAACAACGGAGCTATAGCTTTAGCGAAGGAACCAAGGTCCCATAAGAAGTCCAGACATATCTTAAGGCGGTATCACTTGATCAGGGAGATCATAGATCGCCGGGAGATCGAGGTTCTGAGAGTTACTACTGAAGAGAATATTGCTGATCCATTCTCAAAGGCCCTACCTCAGATTCAGTTCGAGAGGCTACTCGAGATCATCGGTCTTCGATATGCCAGTACATGGCCCTAGTGCAAGTGGGAGATTTTTAGTGTATATGCCCAAGGGGCCATTATTATATCATACTAGCTTGTATATTATTTAATGGAAGCTTGGGATATTCACAGTTATATAACAGTCTTGCTAAACATGGTAGTATGCTACTTGGTTTTATCTATCTTAATATGTGAGTATACGTATTGATAGAGCTCTTAGGATCTTGCTTCACTACCAGCGTTGTGATGGCAGTCACACTAGTGGGGGCTGGGTAGTCTACAGACACATCCTTTTTCAGGTCCCTAGTCATAGGATTATAGAGACAGGGCATCGATACTCCGGAGTAGACTAGTGTGTACGCTTCTCATCCCAGTTGGGGAGATGGTCTGTCCCACAGCCATCAGTACGTCATACTGGAGATAGTATACAGGTGCTCGTTGGGTTACGGGTACACCGGACAGGACTCACGGGGAACTGTTGGTTGGTATTATACCCGTCGTCAGTTAACAGTTCCCAGGTGACATGAGTATAGCATAGTCCGCAGACTTGACACTGCTACTTCGTCTCGAGTGTGTCCCACTGTTCTTAGATTGCTACCCTACCACGGCTCAAAGGAGTCTTGCAAACAGGTAGCAGTTGGGTGCAGTCCCGAGCACTTGGAGGCAGTGGCGGTTAGACAGGATTCGTCTCTCCCTGTATTGGGAGTTGATATCGCGCTGTGTCAGAGAGCCATTACGCAAAGTCCCTGGCCAGGGCAAGCAAGATTTACTGGTAGGTTTCAGTTGTTTCTCAGGGTGTAATGGGCTACGCTCCGACACGACTTATACCGCTATTAGGGGACTGACGCTTGCCGCCCCTAGGCCCGATATGCGATAGTCATAGACGAACAGACCGGACTGTACGGAGATTGTCACATCAGGCTCAGTAGGAATTCGGATGGGTTTCCTCATCGGCCTTCTTATCGACATCTACATGGGGACCGTTACGTACAGCTAGTGCCGCTTGCGGTCTATGGTTAAACACACTGCCAGCGTAGTAGTCGAGTCTTTAGAGTCCCACACAGAGAGTTTCCCTGCTCCAGGCGAAATGATATAGAGGTCGTATGGTTTTACGACAAAGTTTCGGACGCATACGTGTGTTTACGCACGTACGACATTCGGACAGTTTTTACTAGCCGGCTTTGGTTTAAGCCAGATTCTAGTATCGGGTTATTGGATTTATACAGTCTAAAGTTTTTCCGTGTTTTCACGGATAGGAGGGGCGTTCTCGTAATTTTGCGAGAAGCTTCTAGAAGGATGGTGACTTGGGGGTTTAGGTGGCATAAGAATTAAATGATATTAGTGATTCATTTGTGTGATTAATCCATGTCATTAATGCATCATTAAATGGTTAATGACTCATGTAGATGAATCACTCATATGAATAAATGAAGCATGATGATTAATCATTTTATTTATTTATTTTGATAAATCATTATGCTTCATATATTCATGAGAGATCATTATCTCATTCTCATTCTCTTGCTCACCTTCTCTCTCCTCAAGCTCTCTCTCTTCAAACCCTAATCCTTCCCTCTCATGTGTTGAGATCAAGAATTAGATAGACTAATTAATCCATAACCTCACTCTATATCACCTAGGTACCTTTGATTAGCAACTAAAGAACCTAGTTACCTCAAGATTAGAGGTGAAGCTTGGAATAGAAGCTCTCGGGCGGATCATCTATTACGTAGAAGAGGCCGAGGAGGAGGTGGATAACGAAAAGAAGAAAGACTAGGTTCACTAGGTATAATCTCTTTTCATAGTAATTAAGAACTCCTATGCTTGTGTTAGTTATAGTTTAGCAAAGATTCTTCGGTTAGTCGATGTTAACTCAAAGAACAAGATTGTTTTTCATATTTCCGCCTCCCCGCAACTCGTGGGGTGTTATACATCGACTTACAAAGCCAACCAGAGTGACTCTGCAACTTGCAAATCGATCAACGAAGGTACCGCGGGGAGAAATCGATGATGTTCTAATAAAGGTCGGGGAATTCATATTCCCCGTAGATTTCATTGTGTTGGAGACTGAGCCCGTCACCAATCCCAGCGGTCAATTTCCAGTCATACTGGGATGACCTTTTCTGGCCACATCCAACACGTTGATAAATTGTCCTAATGGATCCATGAAACTCTCATTTGGAAACATAACAATTGTCCTCAACATCTTCTCGCTAGAAAACCGAGCGAGCGAGAAACATGACAACACTTTTAAAGTCAACACTGTATACGATATGTCTGAGGAGGGGACATTTGACTTCAAAAATGAGTGTCTTGAAGAAACGTTTGAAGAACTATTCTCTGAAGAGCTTCTTTTCCTTGAGAAGCCAAGTCCTGAACATGCTTCCTACGCACACTAGAGGCCCCAATTTGAACCACTTCATAACGAACCGGCCCCTGAAGTGAGACCATCTGTGGAGGAGCCACCAAAACTTGACCTCAAAGTTCTTCCTAACCACCTCAAGTATATGTACTTAGGAAATAACGAAACGCTTCCAGTTATAATTGTACACTAGTAAAATAAGGGGTTGCCCCTACGGATATTGACATCCGTAGGGGCAATTTAAGTTTGGCCCTACGGATTAATCCGTAGGGCTAAAAGGTTGCCCCTACGGGCATAGACGTCCAAGAATAAAAATATTAATTCTTAATTTGGTGTTTGCCCCTACGGAGCCGCAAACAAAAGACCTACGGGTACATCCGTAGGGGCAAGTAAATATCGATTTAACAAAATCCCAGATCGATCGCCTACGCTCGCTCACTTTCTCTCTCTCTCGATCGCGCGCGAAAAAATTCCCCAATTCGCCACGCCGTCGTCGCCAACGTCGTTCTCCTCGTCGCCACCGCCGGTTTCGTCGCCACCTCAGCTCTCGTCGCCACCGCGGTTCAGGTCGTCGCCCCAGCCCCAGCGCAGCAGCGGTTCAGGTGAGTAAATCTTTAGATTACTTCGGGCTTAGGGTTCAGGTGAGGTAAATTAAAGATTTTTGGGATTATTTTAGGCTTAGGGTTCATGGCGCGCGAGTTGGGGTTGGGCAGGGGTCGCGGTCGCAGTCGGGGTCGGGGTCGGGGTAGGGTTAGGGTTGGTGTTCGGCTGCTGTGGGGTGGGGCTGGGGTTAGGGTTTGCCTTAGGGTTGGTGTTGGGGTTTAGCTGGCCGCACTGGGTTAGGGTTAGGTTGGGGCTGGGCTGGGGTGAGGCTGGGCTGAGGTGGGGCTGGGGCTGGGGGCGGGGGCTGGGGCTGGGTTGGGGTTAAGTGGTGGGGAGTTGGAAAATTATTCTAGTATGTATCCTTACACTCTAGTTAGTATAGCAAGATGCCCAGATGTGTTCTTGTGTACTGCTGTGTAAACCATTCTTTCACCAACTAATTCGTAGCAAAACTGGCTTTAGTGGTGTCAATTGATGTAGCCATGAAAACTGGCTTTGGTGCTGGCTTTGGTGTTGTCAATTGATGTAGCCTTGAAAACATTGTTATATCATCCGATCACATTTATTTCTTGTAGATGTTGTTTGGATATTGGATGCATTGTTCATCTTTGATATGTAAAAATAAAAAAGTAAAAAATTGTAGTCAGATTCATATTGAAAATGGATGTTAAGTGTTCTTTGGGCTCATATCGAATATGTTGGATGATTAGTGTCCTTGGGCACATGGATTCTCAAAGTCTTAAGGTTGATTCATGAATTTATATGTCTTTTTTGTTTGTTTTGTACCAAATGAAAATGAAAGATGATGGTTTACGAGTTTCTTATTCTTTTGTTTGGTTGTGCCCAAATTGTGGACATGGATTTTTTTGCAAATCCTTACTTTTTTCGACGGAATGGAAAGGGCTCCAAATATCCTAGTTGCATCAATCAATCCTAAAATCAAGTTTGCAAACCAAATACAAAACTGGCAAGTTTTTATGGATTTGATATTCCAAAAATCCAACTCCAATCCAAATCCACTGAGGGGTTGTTTGTTTCATGGAATTAGAGCGTAAGTATGGAGGGGACAATTACTGTAGTAACACCAATGTCATGTTTTTTCTTGTGGTGTTTTTCTTGTTCCTTCAGTGTGAAGTTTATGTTTGTTTCCTTGACATGAAACCATGACTTGAGTGCATTTACATCATCACACATCATCCACTACTACAATATGGTGTTGCCCCTACGGATGATGAAATCCGTAGGGGCAGATTTTTCTTGCCCCTACGGACTAAGCCGTAGGGCCAAATGGTTGTCCTTACGGTGCCCGACATTTTAATTTAAAAATATTAAATCTTAATTTGTTGTTTGGCCCTACGGAGCCGCAAACCAATAACCTACGGTTATGTCCGTAGAGGCATCTAAATGGGAATTTAATAAAAAAAGGCACAGAAATGCCCTACGCCTCGATCTCGATCTTTCCCTCTCGTTCCCAAAATTTTCTCTCGTTCCCGCGTCTCCAATTTTCTCTTCGTCACCACCGCGCGCCCTCCGTTCTCAGCCCGCCACCGCCTTCCGTTCTCGGCCCACCACCGCCCTCGTTCTTCCTCGTCGAGTTCCTCGTCGCCGATTGCGTGCGTCGTCAACCGCCAAGCGTCTCCGTCGTCTCCTCCACTGTCTACAGGTAAGTAAATCTCCAATTAAACATAATTGTGATGATGTTAGGGCTAGTGTTCAGGGTTCGGGTAGGGATGAGGGTTAAGGTTAGGCATCGGGTTCAGTTTATGTTAGGGTTAGGGTTAGGGTTAGGGTTAGGGTTGGGGATCGGCTGGGGCTGGGGTTGGGGTTTAGCTGGGGCTGGGTTTGGGGTTAGGGTTAGGTTGGGGCTGGGGTTGGGGTTGGGGTGGGGCTGGGCTGGGCTGGGGCTGGGGTTAGGATTAGGTTGGGGTCGGGGTTTGCTGAATTTGGCAAACCTGAGAAGAATTTCCAGCAATTTTAACCTAGTTTGATTACTATAATTATTGGTGATCGAGAAAATCTTGGGTCCTTCTAATCAAACATTGTTTGTTACTGTATGTTCAACGAGTACTGATAAAAGAAAAAACCGATTTCAAGTGGAAATTAGGTATGTACAATGTTCTAATATAAAAATTAAGAAATCCCTTTTATTTAAATATAAAGCATATGTTTCATGTTAACAATAGGAGTTTGGCTTCAAGCATGGTTAATTATATATGGATCTATGTTTATAATTATGAAAAAGAGTATCAACTTAGAACTATCATACAATCATGTTGATCTGCATGGTGATCTGATGAATGTGTCTAAATTTTATATAATCTCCTAGAAATACCTTGATGCCTTGTATCGATAAATTTCAGGTTAATTAGTTAATTAGGCATATGGATTGTTATATTATAGGTGAGCCGAATATCAAGAAATTGTAGAATTATTGGATTTATGAGTTTTGATAAACATTGATTTGATAAAAAAAATGGTAATTTGTAAATGTGGCAGAAGAAGAAGGAGAAGACAGTAATGCGGCAGAAGAAGAAAAAAATGACATTCCTCGCTCTCTGTTTCAGCATCAATCTTCTGATATGAACTAATGATGGCTTTCACATAGGCTTTTCCCTTTAGAGACTTCTTAGTGTCCAATGGAAAGCATACATCAGATTTGTGCAGGTCGGGTTCTTCTATGACTTTCAAGAGTCTCAACTGATTCTGTAAATTACACCCTAGTTGGGTGATACTTTTACCACTTCTCACTGCAGGTGCGCTCTCTAATATCCATTTTGAATATCGATATCGATATTCAAAATGGATATTAGAGAGCGCACCTGCAGTGAGAAGTGGTAAAAGTATCACCCAACTAGGGTGTAATTTACAGAATCAGTTGAGACTCTTGAAAGTCATAGAAGAACCCGACCTGCACAAATCTGATGTATGCTTTCCATTGGACACTAAGAAGTCTCTAAAGGGAAAAGCCTATGTGAAAGCCATCATTAGTTCATATCAGAAGATTGATGCTGAAACAGAGAGCGAGGAATGTCATTTTTTTCTTCTTCTGCCGCATTACTGTCTTCTCCTTCTTCTTCTGCCACATTACTGTCTTCTCCTTCTTATTATGTGCGCGTGCAAATTCAATGACTATATTGAGAATATGGATTAATAGTGGGTAGGAAAAGAATTTCTCAAATGGCTTTTGCGTCTAAAAACCATAAACTACTAAGTAATGGCATACATAATTTTTTTAGTATAAAGGTTGTTATTTTAAGTTTTCCCTTATAGAGATATGATCTAACTGCATCTATAAACTATTAAGTGTGCAGAAAATTATGATAAGAAACCATAAGAAAGGGTCGTAGCCATGCATAACCTTGAATCTACATACCAAATCATGCAAAAGCATGCACTTATTGTCACCTTGCCTTGGAATATAAAATATCTTGGAAGACTATAAGCGAGCATTTAAATCTTGATAGCTTTTGACTTCAACATATATTTTTCTCAAGTACCATGAAATATACTTCCTCCGTATAAACCGTTTTCAGGAAGATGGATTAATAATGACAAATTATCCATTGTGGCTCACTAGGTTAGCATTTTCTCTTCTATTGACCATCTTACTAATCTGCTTGGTAAATTTATTCGTAACCGGCTGCGAATCATTAAAAGACATGCATAAGAAAGAAAGCTAAAATACAGATATATATCATACCGATACATCGAAACTTCATAGTTGCGATGGCAATCTAGAGATATTTATTTCTACACACGTGGTGCGCGTGCGAATGCGTCAGGCATCATGGACAAATATTTCAGAACATGGAAAGTATTATTCGTATAAAGTAATTAAAACTTTTAAACACCTTGGGTAGATATTTTCTTAGTTGATGCAATCATATCATGAGGACTAAATTTAAGCTATTATACATATGCATATGTATTTTTCTAACCTAATATATCTCACACACACAGAGAGAGAGAGAGAGAACACCAGTTTGGTAGAGAAATCAGCTAGCAGGACCCTGAAGAAATGGAGTCCATAGCATTGCTCACCATCATCATCCGTGATCCCTTTGAAAAAATATTATCAAAGGGATCATGGATGATGATGATGAGCAATACTATGAACTCCATTTCTTCAGGATCCTGCTACCTGATTTCTCTACCTACCTGGTGTTCTCTCTCTCTGTGTGTGTCTGTGTGTGTGATATATTAGGTTAGAAAAATACATATGCATATGTATAATAGCTTAAATTTAGTCCTCATGATATGATTGCATCAACTAAGAAAATATCTACCCAAGGTGTTTAAAAGTTTTAATTACTTTATACGAATAATACTTTCCACCCTCTGAAATATTTATCCATGATGCCTGACGCATTCGCACGCGCACCACGTGTGTAGAAATAAATATCTCTGGATTGCCATCGCAACTATGAAGTTTTGATGTATCGGTATGATATATATCTGTATTTTAGCTTTCTTTCTTATGCACGTCTTTTAATGATTCGCAGCCGGTTCCGAATAAATTTACCAAGCAGATTAGTAAGATGGTCAATAGAAGAGAAAATGCTAACCTAGTGAGCCATAATGGATAATTTGTCATTATTAATCCATCTTCCTGAAAACGGTTTATACGGAGGAAGTATATTTCATGGTACTTGAGAAAAAATATATGTTGAAGTCGAAAGCTATCAAGATTTAAATGCTCGCTTATAGTCTTCCAAGATATTTTATATTCCAAGGCAAGGTGACAATAAGTGCATGCTTTTGCATGATTTGGTATGTAGATTCAAGGTTATGCATGGCTACGACCCTTTCTTATGGTTTCTTATCATAATTTTCTGCACACTTATAGTTTATAGATGCAGTTAGATCATATCTCTATAAGGGAAAACTTAAAATAACAACCTTTATACTAAAAAAATTATGTATGCCATTACTTAGTAGTTTATGGTTTTAAGACGCAAAAGCCATTTGAGAAATACTTTTCCTATCCACTATTAATCCATATTCTCAATATAGTCATTGAATTTGCAGAAGAAGAAAAAAATGATATTCCTCGTTCTCTGTTTCAGCATCAATCTTCGGATATGAACTAATGATGGCTTTCACATAGGTTTTTCCCTTTAGAGACTTCTTAGTGTCCAATGGAAAGCATACATCAGATTTGTGCAGGTCGGGTTCTTCTATGACTTTCAAGAGTCTCAACTGATTCTGTAAATTACACCCTAGTTGGGTGATACTTTTACCACTTCTCACTGCAGGTGCGCTCTCTAATATCCATTTTGAATGTAATATTATAGATATCCATGCCTGTTTATGTCAAAATTACTTATATTGTCAATGTTTGATTGTCTAGTTGTTGGTGATGCGTCCATATCAGGGACAGAGGCCACTCCCGTTCCTCCAGGTATGTTTATATATTATATAGGGCATGTATATTGATTTAGAATGCTATATCATAAATATACACACATTCCTTTTGCTCTTAGTCGTCCAACTCATTATCATGGGCTGCTTGATGAGATTAGATTTGCGCCTGATGATCTACAAGAGCTTGTTCACTCCCTGTCATATGTGTAAGCAGCGTTATATGCGAGTTTACCTTGTTAGTATGTATGTACTGAAATTAATTAATATTATTCAAATTTTGATACATGCAGATACCAGAAGAGCACATCTTCTATCTCTGTAGGTAAGGCTTTGAATTTGTTGATTTTGGTATTTCTTGTCAATTTTATAGACCAGTATGTGCTAAATATAATGTTCTGACAGTTGCTAGGGGGAAGGCAGCATTCGAGGCTGCTGACCCCAGTCCTGGACGCCGCACACGGACGGCACCATGGAGGTTGGGAGAGAGGCCGAGACTGGGCTCTAGCAGGGCCCATATGAGGTTGGACTCCACCCCGGTGGTTACTTCCTTCGTCTCCAGTGAGCGACGTATCCAACAGGAACTGGAGAGCTTGAAGGCCACCGTTCAGGAGTTGAATGAGATGCTGGTATGTATACTACTTAATAGTAAAATATAATATCATATTATAGATATCAACATATCCAATATCAATACATAGCCTGAGCTTATTTGGTTGTTGACTTATGTTTTATTAATCATACATGTACATATCTAATTAAAATAAACTACAGTTTTCCAAACTAGATATCCAAATGGGGTTTCGAAATAACTCGATAATGATAAGAATTCGAATGTGGGTGTAGGAGCGGGTGGTTGAGCAGGCCCAGACCTCGGGGATCGATTTTACCGGACAGAACGATCCGAGGCTGCTGACCCCAGTTCTGGACGCCGCACACGGAGGGCACCACGGAGGTTAGGAGAGGCCGGGGATTGGGCCCTAGCAGGGCCCATATGAGGTTGGACTCCACCCCGGCGGTTACTTCCTCCGTCTCCAGTGACCGGCATGTCCATCATGAACTGGATAGCTTGAGGGCCAGCGTTCAGGAGTTGAAGGAGATGCTGGTATGTATACTACTTTATAGTAACATATCATTTCATATTATATACATATCAACATATCCATAATTAGTACGTAGCTTGAGCTTATTTGGTTTTAGACTTAAGTTTGATTAATCATACATACATATGTAATTGAAATAAACAACGCTTTTCCAAACTAGAAATCCAAACAGGGTTTCGAAATAACTTAATAATGATACGAATTCGAATAATAAACAGTTCTTACACGCTTCTTACACACATTATATCCAGACGCGACAGGGTAGATCGGCCGAGCCTCCACACGCATCTCCTTCGGCTGCGGCTCCGCAAGCCACTACATCGGCTGCGGTTCCGCAGACAGCTCCTGTAGCTCCACCGCCCACTCAGACTCCCGCAGCCGCGGCTCCGCAAGCGACTACCTCGACGGCGGCTGCGCAGACCACATCGCCGGCTCCACATGCCGCTCAGACTCCCGCTCGCGACGAATTGCAGAGTTTATTGACCGAGGAGCAGGCGCGCGTTATTCTATCGTTATTCAGAGGTGGAGCTGGACCGAGCTAGGGTAGATTTTTGGTTCTTTTTTTTTGAAACATGTATTTATTTATATCATACACATTGTACTACATTTTGAAACGATATTGATATTGGTTTGTATTTATATCATATTCAGTTTTTGTGTTTCTTTTGTATATTATATATATGCGTGAGATGTGATTATGAATACTGCAGTGTATGTTTTGATTGATGTATATATTATTGTGCACAGTGCGGGAAAAAATCAAGCAGCCCATTTTTTAAAAAAAATTACAGACAATATGTACCTACGGATTAATCAGTAGGCACACATGTTCCCCTTACGGATATGTCCGTAGGGGCAAAATATCAGCAGTAACTGATATTTCCCCTAGATCTCAGTGCCAGGGGGTTGGGAAAGCCCCTACGGATATATCCGTAGGGGCCACTGACTTATCCCTACGGCGTTATCCGTAGGGGCAAAATATCAGGAATCCTGAATTTGTGCCCCTACGGAGACGTACCTACGCATATATCTGTAGGGGGTATTACATGCCCCTACGGGTATATCCGTAGGGCCAAGTAATTTATTAAAATAAACCGTAAATAATATAAAATCTTATACCCTACGGCTTAATCCGTAGGGGCAATAGGACCTACACATATATCCGTAGGGGCAAGAATTTAACCGTAGGGGCAAGTTCAGGGCCTCAACTTGCACCTGCGGCCTTTGCACCTACGGGGTGTTTTTTCGCCCCTACGTATATATCCGTAGGGGCAGTGTGTTGCCCCTACGGATTTATCCGTAGGGGCAACCCTTCTTTGTAGTAGTGGTAGGGTTCCTAGGCACACCCATGAGCTTCTACAAGTGATCAAACATGGCCAATTCAAAATTTTTCTATGTGCCGAGAAACCCTAAACTAGATCGTTACTAGAGGTAAGGTGATGCATGCAAGTTAACAACTTTAACTAAAAAGGAAAGTGACTACAACCTTTGTAGATCTGGTCCTCCACTTCTCTAGCTCCGTGTTGACGTCCCTCCGCTGCGATCATCGGATCCCGGACTCTGGCGATGGTTTCGTCGGAGAAATGATCGGGCTAGGTCGTCGACTTCGATGCCGAAGATGATCT
The DNA here is from genome assembly GCA_030015575.1 of Agapanthus africanus. Lineage (NCBI taxonomy): Eukaryota > Viridiplantae > Streptophyta > Magnoliopsida > Asparagales > Amaryllidaceae > Agapanthus > Agapanthus africanus. The sequence continues at coordinate 171,244,210 of CM057340.1, read as the reverse complement.
ACGTCGAGGCAACTCAAGATCAAGCTCCAACTTCACCAAGTCATGAAACTTATGAAGAAAACACCCTATACTACATGGAAAGTGATAGAGGATGAAGAAATAGGAAGTGGGTTCACTTTGGATTTGGATTTCTCACTCTTTTTCTCAAGACACCATTAAAGGAAGCAAAGTTTCTTCTTCTTCTTGAAGAAGAAGAAGAAGAAGAAAATATATTATGAATGATAAAATCAATTTCTTAATAAAAATAAATCAAGTGATCTTATCATAATGCAACCATGGTGAGAGTAACAAGTGTAGAGAATAAACTATGGTTAGGATGTAATGGTTGGGTTAAGGAAAAAACAAAATGATCAATACTTTCAAAGATGCTAAGACGTTTCATGAAGCAAAGAAAGAAACCATTTTTTTTTGCCAAAAAAATAAATAAAATGAATAAGTAAATAATTTAAAACCCTAACCATTAAACATAAACATGGTTTAAAGTATACACCCACCCAAGTTTGCATGTATCATCAAACATGATACAAACTAGTGCACAAACATATATCATATATATAATATGCACAATTAAGTGAGAAAATCCATTTAAAGTGAACCAATATTAGTTAATGCAAAGTAATATATCAAATATATAATTATACATTAAATCATTAAATCAACACTTGATTTAACGATCCGGTCATATCGCATATGACCGACTAATATCCAATGTATCAACTTATCGAATCAATCCTCGATTCGATAACTAGGTTATATCGCATACAACCAATCGATACATTTATCGCGAGAATAGAATACGGTATTACATACACGCATTATTCTCGGTCCCGCACATATCTCATATGCGCTCCTATTTCGTTTCGCTTGAGCCAGGAAACCTCTGTGTAGGACTCTAAAGACTCGTCAATACGCCGGCAGCAGGTGATGATCATATCAAACACCCACAAGCCGCAAGCGGTCTGCTAAACGTAACGGCCACCCGGGTATTGAGCGATCAGAAGATCGACGAGGAAGCCCGCTCACACTCCTGTGAATCCAACCAGTAACACTTACCGTACAGTCCGGTCTGTTCGTCTGATATGTCGCATATCTCGCCTAGGGGTGGTAAACGTCAGACCCCAATAGCTTGATAAGTCATGCCGATATAAGGTCCATAACATAGCATGAAACTACTGATAACACTTACCAGTAGATCACTGCAACCCTGGCCAGGGATTTCCAGTTATGGCCAGTCGTGCATAGCGCAACATCAACCCCCAATACCGGGAGAGACGAATCCCCTCCTATCGCTCATTGCCTCCATGTGAATCGGGACTGTACCCAAAAACCACCTGTTTGCACGACTCAGTAGAGCCGTGGTAGGGTGGAAATCAAAGCATAGTAGGAGACACACAAGACTCTATGACGATCTCAGGTCAACAGACTAAGTTGTACCAGTGTCACCAGAGAACTGCCATCTGACGTGAGGTATAATACCATCTGGGAGTTCTCGGCGAGTCCGTTCAGTGTACCCAGTCTCCACTGAGCACCCGCATACCATCTCCGATGTCAAACACCAATGGATATGGGATCATCCATCGCCCATCACATGGGTCGAGAAGATATACGCTAGTCTACTCTGGAATATCGATACCCCGTCTCGATATTCCCACGACTAGGAACATTGAAGAATGTACTCATGGACTACCCAGGCCCCACTAGTATGATCTGCATCATAGTCCTGGAAGTCGAGTACTCATCCTAAGGGCTTTATCAACATGTAACAGAGAGATAGAAAGTATACATGTTAAGATAAAGAACAACCATATAGCGTACTATCATGTCGAGCAAGAAAGTCCTACCTATATATTTCCCAGCATCCATTACAGTATACATCCAATGCACAGTAATGGCCTCTAGGGCATACATATAACTAACAATAATCGCAGCCGACCTTGCACCTGAGCAAGAGTTGGTCCTTATGGACGTTCTGAGAAAGAACATGGAAGCGATTGGGTGGTTAATGGTTGATATCAAAGGAATTAGCCCTGCTATTTGCCAGCAAAGAATCCATATGACTGATGATTCCAAACCCTTCAAAGATCCTCAACGCCGGCTTAACCCGGTAATGAAAGAAGCGGTATGGAATGAAATGCTGAAGTGTCTGGACAATGGGATCATCTATCCCATATCTGATAGCAAATGGGAAAGCCCCATTCATTTGGTACCAAAGAAATTGGGACTCACTGTAATCACGAATGAAGCAAAAGAGCTAATCCCAACCCGCACACAAACGGGATGGAGAGTCTGTATTGATTACAGAAAGCTCAACGCAGCCACTCCCAAGGATCATTTCCCGCTGCCCTTCATTCATCAAATACTTGAACACCTAGCCGTACATGCCTACTATTGTTTCTTAGATGGGTATTCTAGCTACAATCAAATCCTGATTGATCCAGAAGATCAGGACAAAACAACCTTCACTTGTCCTATTGGTACCTTCGCCTACCGTCGCATGCCCTTTGGGCTGTGCAATGCACCTGCAACATTTCAGTGGTGCATGATGAGCATCTTTTCTGATATGGTAGAGCGATTCTTAGAAGTTTTCATGGATGATTTCTCCGTCTTTGGAGATTCATTTTCTGAGTGTTTGAGACATCTTGAGTTAGTCATGTTGCGATGCAAAGAAAAACACCTCACACTCAACTGGCAGAAGTGTCATTTCATGGTCAAACACGGCATCGTGTTAGGACATATCATTTCTGAAAAAGGTATTGAAGTCGATAAGGCGAAAATCGACGTCATTTCAAGCCTCCCACCTCCACGGACTGTCCGTGACATTAGGGCGTTCTTAGGCCACGCCGGTTTTTACAGGCGTTTCATCAAGGATTTTAGCAAAATGGATAGACCCTTGACTTCTATAATGGCTAAAGAGACTCCCTTTGATTTCAATTCTGAGTGCCTTCATGCGTTCAAGCTTCTGAAATCGGAACTCACTTCTGCTCCGATTTTAAGTGCACCAGACTGGAGTGAACCTTTTGAGCTAATGTGCGACGCTTCTGACTTTGCGATAGGTGTTGTCTTAGGACAGCGGTTTGAAAAGAAGTCGCATGTTATCCATTATGCGAGCAGGACGTTGAATGAAGCACAGCTGAATTACACCACCACAGAAAAAGAATTCTTAACTGTTGTGTACGTGCTTGAGAAATTCCGTCCTTACTTGATCTGAACCCATGTCACGATTTACACTGATCATTCTACGCTTAAGCACCTCTTTGCAAAAAAGGATGCCAAGGCCAGATTGATACGTTGGATTCTCCTTCTTCAAGAATTTGACTTAACCATCAAGGATAAGAAGGGAACCGACAATGTTGTTGCCGATCATTTGTCTCGCTTAACAAACACACCAACTGAGGAAATTCCAATCAACGAGCAGTTCCTTGAGCAATAACTTCTCTCTGTAACAATCGAACCCTGGTTCACTGATATTGTCAACTTTCTTGTTACCGGAGAAACGCCTACCTTTTGGTCTAATCAGGACATGTCAAAATTTCTCTCCCAAGTCAAATTTTATTGGGATGAACTATACTTGTTCAAGTACTGTCCTTATCAGATTATTAGAAGGTGCATCTCTAACTCTGAAATGAGAAGTGTTCTGTCCTTCTGTCATGATCAAGCTTGTGGGGGCTATTTTGGAACCAGAAAGACGGCTGAAAAGGTTTTGCAAAGCAGCTTCTACTGGACGACGCTTTTTAAGGATGCTTTTGAATATTGCAAAACCTGTAGCCGCTGCCAACACATGGGAAAGATTGGAAAACGAAATCAGATGCCCCTACAATCCATTCTGATTGTAAAAATTTTCGATGTTTGGTGTATCGATTTCATGGGGCCATTCCCAAACAATTTTGGGAATTTGTACATTTTACTGGCTATGGATTATGTGTCTAAATAGGTGGAGGCTGTCCCATATTGAACCAACGATAACAAGGTTGTCGTAAAATTCATAAAAGAGAACATCTTCTCTCGGTTCGGTACGCCTCGCACCATCATCAGTGATAATGGAACACATTTTTTCAACCGATCTTTTGAAGCACCGATGAAGAAGTACTCCATTAGCCACAAACTGTTAACACCCTACCACCCTCAGACTTGCGGTCAGGTCAAAATCTCCAATAGAGAGATTAAACAGATTCTGGAAAAGACTGTCAGCCACCACCGTAAGGATTGGTCATTGAAGTTAAATGAAGCGCTTTGGGTATTTCGCACCACCTTCAAAACAAATCTTGGTATGTCCCCATACTGAGTCATATTTCGAAAAGCGTGTCATTTTCCTGTTGAATTGGAACACCGCGTGTTCTGGGCAATCAAACAGCTCAATGTCGACCTAGAAAAGGCCGGTGAGACTCGAAAACTTCAATTAAATGAGCTCGAAGAGATACGCAATGACGCGTATGAGAACGCCAAACTGTACAAAGAAAAAACAAAAAAAATTCACGACAAAGCGATTCTCAGAAAAACATTCACTGTGGGACAAAAGGTTCTTCTTTACGACTCCAGGCTTCATATGTTTCCTAGGAAATTGAAGTCATGTTGGACAGGTCCGTTTATTGTGCACACCGTCTTTCCGCACGGTGCAGTCAACAGATCAACACTCAGGCAACACATTCAAAGTCAATGGTCAACGTCTGAAGCCATTCTTAGAATTGCCTGCGGAAACGGGGGAGCTCATGTTTTTACATGATCCACGTTATCTTGATTAAATCACATCCCCATGTTATTTTTTCCTGTATATACTTTTGAGTCTTTTGTAATTATTGGCGCTATTTATTATTTCTTTTTGAGGGTTTTTTTTTATGCAAACTGCCTTTTAAATACACCCCCAACCCAACCCAACCCAAGACCTCATCTTCATATTTTCCCCAAACTCTACATCTCTCTCCTTGAAACAAACCCTAACACCAAAGATCCTCCCCAGACTCCCAGATCAGGCAGCCGGAAAAGCCTATCTGTCCGCAAATTGTGGCCTGCTCTCCTCCAACAACACCAATTTTCTTCTCTCTGTATGACATTCTTCTCTTCTTAGTTAATTTCTGTGCAAAATTCATTTTTTAGATCTGAATATGGTGGCATTTGAATGTGAGAAGAATTTCTTCGAAATATTTTCCGATGAAATTTACGAACAGTATTTCTACGAAGAATTCTGTCAAAGAAGGTGGGATTTTTTGATCTACAACAGCGAAGATCTATTCGCTATACGAGAGTTAGTGGAAGATTTTTATGAGGCATTAAGAAATGGTGAACCCGGATCGGGGTATGTGGAGTTTCTCTTTCGAGGGAGACATAGAATTTTTCAACCCGAAACAATCTCGAGGGTTACCAACATCCCAATGTGGTCGGGAAATCAGCAACCGTGTGAATTGGCGGTTTATCGATCCTTATTGGGGGATTTTGTGGAATTAAAGGATATGGGACTGAACCCCGCGCAAATGTACAGGAACGTACTTGCGGTCTGCCGGTGGGCAAACCGCAACATCAGGGGAAAAATTCGTGTCTCTTCTTTTCCGGCTAGAGTAGGACACATCGTGTACTGTTTGATGGAAAAGGATCACCATTTCTATGTGGTGACATAGTTGTTCAACACGATTATGGAGGGGGTCGCCCAAAAGAAACCCCTGCTGCATGTCCTAGTGATCCTCCTTTCAAAATACTATATGGAGAGGGTAGAGTGGAAACACGAGCTACCTCCGAGCCGAGAGTGCCCGCCCCACCTTAATCCATTCTCAAGTAGGCGACTTTTGATGGTTATGCGGCCGCATACGCAAATTGGCCGGTTGAGCTGGAGCGGATTTCACACGGATACACCGGCAGCCATTACGAACAGAAGAACTGGACAAGAGAGGACCCGAGCGAGCATCCAGGTCCCGAAAACTCGACGGAGGCACTTCTTAATGAACCTGAACCAGAGAACGAGAAAGACTTGCAGCGCTTGACATTTCGGAGCCTCCGCCACATACTTAAAAAACAACAAAAGATGCAGGAGCAGTTGGACAGGATTGAGTCAGCTCAGCAAGCGGCACAAGAGGAAACAAGCGGCAACAGAAATGCGAGAGGGAAATCCAGAAGGCATTGAGGACAGTGCCTATTTCAAGTTTGGGGGTGTTGATAGGTTCATAGCATATAGTTGCATTTGCACATTTCCTGCATTTTCGCACTTTCATTCTTGTACTTTTTTCCTTTATTTTCATATAGTTGCATTCCATATTTGCTTTTGTACTGCATTTGGCTTATTGTTCAATAAAATAAAATAAAATATAAAAAATTTCTTGAAAAACATAAAAACTTTGTCTTGTTGGTTAGCGGGGGAACTTAGATTCAAAGTCTGATGGTTCGGTTGATAAGTTGAAATAACTAAATCCTTTTTATGAAACCGACAACCCGAAAAATAACCCTCCTTTGTATTTAACATTAATGATATACGTCTTTTATATCACTTAGGTTCAAACTTGTCTGTAAAACTTTTTAAAATGATAAACATCTTTAGGATCAAACATGTTTGTCTGAGTTAAGAAAAGTTCATACAGTGGAGCTGATATGAAGAATTTTATAGAAGTTTTAACAGAAGATATAAGTCTGAAAAATAACCCATATGAAATCTTGTTGGAGTAATTACACACCTTATCCACATGTAACGTCTTCAGATTTAAAAGAAAAAGCTGGCTATATCTCCGTTTTCACTGGGTGCATAATTATTTAAAATAAAATGAGTCTTTTGTTTTGTGGCCTTGGTAACTTGGGTAATTAAGTTCTTGGGGTGTCTCCACACCTAATGTCCTAAAACCATCTAGTTTGGGAATCATTGACCCAAAACTGCTAAGTTTCCAATCGCCAGATAAAACAAGCTAAGCAATTGTTCTCTCCGAGTTAAAAGTCCTAACGGTTCTTTGTGGGAGAATAATCTTGGCGGAGATGAATTTTCTATTAAAACAGATTTTTCACGGAGATATGAAAGTTTGTATTTATTAAGACGTTTTGCACGATAACTAAGGGTGTGTATGAACAAAAACAGGTGAAAGGGTCGAGTGAAAAATATGACTTAAGTTCTATGTTAAAAATGATATATATTCTAACTTGAAACCTAACCGGAGAACGAAACTTGAGAAAATCTTAAATCTTTTCAAACTCGTATGATCATTTAGAAGTCTATCCTGGTCTGTATTTTTGACATGATGACCCTATTCTAGTTCTTAGAAACTTATAAACAATATCCGCACAAATCACGTAAAGACGTGTATTAGCTTATGTTGAACAAACTGTGTGGAGTGAAAAATAGGGTTGGACGTTTTCTAACTAGGATGATAGAATTTCTAGCTTTGATACTTAACCTTAAAATTAGAATCAACTGTTTTCTTGCGAAACTAACATGATTGGATTTTGTGGATGCAATTCGCTGAAAACCCTCAAGAGACAACACTCCTCCTACTAGGGACAACTAGAGATTTAACGGTTTGTTGCACATGCTTAGTGCAATCGCGTTCCCTAGTAAAGTGAGGCTAGAATTTTTTGTTTTGCTCGGGACGAGCAAAAGATAAGTTTAGGGGTATTTTGTTCGGCATGATTTTTTACATTATAGCACCGCCCATTTTTATCATTTTGTCAATAAACAGTGCTATTTAATCTTTGTCTGCTCATTTATACAGATTACAAGTACGCAAACGGAAACACTGAAATTTGTACACAATATGCACAAGAAGACGGGTTTTTAGCTGGAACTGCAAACGGGATAGAATACAGATCAAGATTTAAAAAAGTTTTGCAACAAATAAAGTGTGTGTACAAAAAGAATTTGTGAAATGGTCCAACAAATACAAATGTGAACACCCTTTTATGATGTAAGAACCTAGGGGCTTCCTTGACACACAACAATGATGAGTGGTGCAAGTGGGAGTAGTGTGCATTGAATGCATAATGTTTTGATGTGATTTGAACCTTTGCAACTTGATCTCACTTCTTCTCTGTTCATCACCTCAGATTTCACCCATGTGCAAAATACAACAAATTGCAACTATAGAGAGATTCCCAAGAGACCAGAAGTTCACAGACCAAAGATGGGCCCCACTCTCCAAATTGAGGCCGCAAATAAATTCATTTTGGCCGCAAATTGCTGCCAAGTTGGTGCCATTTTGGGTCGTTCAAGTATGGTGGGTCCCTGATGGTCTTTTTAGTCTATTGTCATCTGCAACTTTTGATTTTGGATTCTCTATAAATAGCAGATCAGTTCATGAGGAAAAGGGAGAACTTTTTGCATTGCTTGTAACTATTTTGATAAAATTCTTGTAGCTAGACTGAGTTCTTTGCCTTTCTCTGGTCTTGCAACTTCTATCTTTGAGCTTGCAAGATTAGATTTTTGTACTTGAATTCATTTGCTTGTATTTGAATGTCATAGCAATAAAACCTTCATTAAGTTCAGGTTTGATTCTTGTGTATCTTCTCTACTTCATTGTTATTTCTTTTAATTATTCAGTTGTGTTATTTCAATTATGATGTGTGAGTAGTTGTTCTTGGGCTATGGTGAGCTGGGTTGTGCAATGACTTTACTTCCAACTCCTCCCTTTTGATTCTTACATTTTACACTTCTTTTCTTAATTGTGCAATTTTATTATGTTTTGCTTGATAGGATATATCATTTTGAATGGTTTCAAATCAACCTTTAACATATATCCTATTCCTTCTTTACATTTTATTGTTTCTATATTATGATTTGAAGTTGAAATGAATACGGAATTATGTTAAGTGTCGCAACTAGCTAGATAGGATATATAGCATACAAGCATATATTCTATACTTGCTAATTTCACTTAACTAACTCCATATTCATTTCATTCTCAATCTCATTCTTTTTAGTTTCCATTTTACTTAACCTTGATATCGTATTCTAACCCGACGCATGTTTCAGATGGATGCGGCATGCTTTCGCAATTCAAATGGTAACTAAAATAATGAACCTTGAATCAAAACGGAGAGTTGGGGGTAAATGTCGTATTTCACTCATACAAAACCTTAGCCTAAGTTTTACCTAAAACAAAACCTTTCTTCTTTTAATTATTGTAAAAACGTGACAAACATCCATTTTCCAACCCATTGTTTCATAACTCAAATTGATGTCGTGATATCCACTCCTTGTGGTTCGACCCATGCTTGCCGGCTTGCTTCAACACACCGTGCACTTGCGGTATTTTTAGAACTCGAGACTCACATCGTGCACTATTTTCACCAACAAAACCGACATATCTTAATTAAAACAAAACTCGACAAAAGCACGACACCGTGAGTTTTCAACAACTTGGTATCGATTAGTGCCTTCGTAGCACGTATTTATGGTTCCGTGGATTCGATACTGTCGATTTGATTTCGTACATGTTATATGCACTTGCCTTTACTTATGCACTCGGTATAGCTTATATATGCTTGCAGTGCATTAGAATGGATTTTTTGCATGCAGTTGCACACGTTTATGATTCTATACATCTTTGTATACTCGGTGTTGTTTTTGAGAGAATTTGAGATATTGATGAGTATTTCATGCATTGTTTGCACCGGATTTGTCTTTCATGTATTGGTTGCACCAGATTGTATTTCGTGCCTTGGCTGCACCAGATTTGTATTTCTTCCATTTGTTGCATCAGATTTATGTTTTCGTGAGCGTCTGCACTTGATGTTCATTATCGTGCATACTATTGCACTGGATGTTTTATGCGAACCTGACGTACTTGATTTGGATTTTCGCGCATATTGGGCGCATGGTATGAGAATTTGTGCACACCGAGTGCACTCGATAGAGATTTTGTTCGTTCATGATTGGATGCACTTGATTGAGATTTTTATTCATGCTTGATTGGATGCACTTGATTGGGATTTTTATTCGTGCATGATTGGATGCACTTGATTGGGATTTTTATTCATGAATATTAGATGCACTTGATTAGGATTTCCTTTCGTGCACGTTAGTTGCACTGGGTTGAGATTTTCGTGCACTATAGATTTACTTGATATTGTTGTCGTGCACATCCGTTGTACTGGACAGATACTTTCGTGCACACCCATTGCACTTAGTTTTGCTTTGTGCACATTCATGGCACTTGTATTGGATTTATTTCTGTGCGCACCAGACGCACGTGATGTTGGATACGCCTTTCGAGGCTGATTTTATATATGAGTATCGCATTTTGATGATGGGTACTATGTTATATAGTAGTCGAGTAGGACTGGTCTGAGGACCGTGTCTGAGTACTTTTGCATGCATAAAAAGTTACCAAGATGTTTTCAAAAAGGAGCTATAGTCTCATTATTTCCTACTTGTCCGCGAGTGATACGAAATTTTATAAAGAGAACCTTCTGGGATATTTCAAAAAGGCAGAACGTATAAATTGAGCAAAACATATATAAGTATATATGTACTACTTTACAAATGATCGTCCGCCACTTGTGCCGTGAGCTACGCATAGCGCGACGATTTGGAAAAGATTTCACATGAGTTATTCAGCTTTTAAAATGGCTTTACAAAGATATGTGCTATATACGTATTATGATTTGACTATAGTGCATTTGGATTCCAGTAGTGGAATTCGTTATTCGTATTTCCTTTATAACTCCAAGGATTGCATGATACATGATGGAGTTTGATTTTGAGTTTCGTACTCGTTTTCAGGTACACACGATGCGCTGTGGTATTTCTGTATCTTCCGTGATTTCGGAGCCCCGTTGATTTGAGCTGGTTATTGAAATGTTTTAGTATTTGGGGATTTAATTTTAAATTTGGGGACCGAATTTATTTAAGGGGGAAGACTGTAACATTTCAGAAATATAAAATATTATTTTTGGAAATTTAATATTAAAATAATATATTTCGTGAAAACTATTCGATTTGCGAATGGGGGTTTTTCGTAAATTGGTATAAGTATATACCAATATTTGGAAAATAATCGAAAATTAAAATGATTTATTTATTACAATGATATTAATCGGATTTTGGCATTTTTATAAATTAATTATATGCAAGTTTAAATTAAAATCGATCAGTGCAGTACTAATCGCGATTAAGCCAAATCCGTATTTTTATATTTTTCCATGGCTAGTGCACCATGTCATGTACATGTTGTTAACTGTTTGTGTTTGTGACTTGTGAGTTTTATAAAAAAGAGTGAAAAGGGTTATGTGTGTGGAAGGAGTTAAGAGTATGAAGCAAAAAGAAAATGAAGAAAGAAGCAGATATTTATTTGAGAGGTGAGTGTAGGGGATATTTAGAGTGAGAAAGAGTGAGCTTAAGAAGAGAGAGGGTTTGACTTGGCTATACCATTCCTTCATCCTCATCTCCATTGTTTCTTCATCTCCATTCCTTCATGCTTCTTCATTCTCACACTACCTTCATGCACCATCTCAATTCCTTTGCCAAAACCTCATGCCACCTTCACACAAAACATGCACAAACCTATTCTAAACCTTTTAAACCAATCAAGTGAGGATTTTGAAGACTTTGGGCAACTCAAGAATTTTCTTTACTTGCTAATGAGGTATATCCCTACACTTTTAGTTATGTATTTGTGTTAGTATATCCTATTGTAGTTTAGAAATTTATTTAGTTAGGTTTTATGATCTTGGAAATTTCCAAGATGATGTTAAGTGATAAATTGAGGTGTAGTGAGTGTTTGCAAGACTTTAGAGGTGATTACCTGGACAGACCAGGTATTAGAAACCTAAAACACGAAATTTGAAATTGGCCGATATCGTATTTTGTGAGATTTATGATAGGATACTGAGATCTGCTATAACCCAGAGACCCTGATAATTATTTAGAAAACACAGAGAGACGTGCAGGCAACCATGAACCTACCCTAGAAACCCGAGCCCATTCCAGTCTTTTCTGGCCGCAGATTTATTCCATGTGGCCGCAAATTGCGGCCACTTTGTGGTGAAATGTGATGATTTTTGGTCTGTGGCTCTCTTATCCTATATCTAGACCAACCCTATGTGCAAAATTGGCTAATTTTACCTAAGTCAAAATCTGGGATAGATTTCCTTAGTTGCTGATTTCGTGTTATGCGATTTGTGAAACTTGGTTTTGGTAATTAAGTTTGTATTCCGTCGTTGGACATTTGTACGTCCACGGACGAGGGTTATTTTGTTGATTTTGCATGCGTAAGCTATAGGTTTTAACCTATGAGCGAACCGTGTGATGTATCGGTTTTTTGGGATTGGTTTTAATTGCATTTCGGTGTGTATTGATTGTAGGTATCTTCGTGTGGACTTCCGAGACGACGAAGCACATCGACTTCGGCTAAGCGAGGAGAATTGCTGGTGAGTAGATTATATCTACGGGGAAAGTCAGGTGGATGGCGTAAAGCACCCCCGCTACCATTGATATGGAAGATTGTGTTATAAATTATAATCAAATAAAAGATATGCCACGAACTTATGGACATGGTTATAGGATTTAGTAAAGACATGATATGATAAAAGTTGACGCTAATGAATATGGAAGTGAATAAGGATAAGTATGAGTTGTTAATGGTATGATATGAGATCGAGATCGATAAGCACGACACGAGATTGAGATAGAGGTGTTGTGAAATTAATATGATATGACGTTTATATAAATGTGATTTTAGATATAGGTATATATATATATATATATATATATATATATATATATATATATATATATATATATATATTTATGAGTAATATGTCGTACGAGATTTTAGATCCGTACCCTCATTATTGTATAGGTCGATAGATTCCCTATTCTATTTGATGACCTCGTACGATGGATTACCGTACGCGATGAGATATACCAGATGATTGATCCGCGCTAGTGATTTGAGGATGATGATCGAGGATTATTGTCATATCGGATGTTATGAGGCGGGATCGCCGATATAAAGATTGCCACCTGAACCATACCTATTTTCAAAATGACGATGTGTATCGTTTAAAAAGTGACCGTATGATTCTTGTGTAGATAGATATACCCATTTATTGTTCACGTTGTGTAGGATATTACCCCTCGTGATGTACATACCACGTGCCGGTATTTAATGCTATATGATATCATTTGCTAGTACACCCGTGCAATTACAGTTGATGCGCATGTTACACATACACAGATTTGCCGGCTCACACACATTCTTCATCGGTAATTGCCATGTCACTTAGACAGTAGAATTTCCATGTCACTTATACAGTAGAACTGCCATGTCACTTACACAGTAGAACTGCCATATTATGAGATAAATCTTAAAAGTAAAAGTACATTCATTGTTTAGTATTATCACTTGACATGTTTGCTTGATATACTCGATGTGCTCAAATTACTACTTTATGTTGCATACATCGTACTTATGGTAATATGCATTGAGATGCTGTTTTTATGAGATCTTTGGATTTGAGAACCGTGGTATATTTCAAAGGAAATGGTGTATTGTTTTAAAAACCCGGTTTCTCTTGATATGATATTTCGAGACGTCCACCATGAGTTTTCTCAGTTCTGAGCTTGTTTTCGAGACCCGATCCGAGGAGTTGGAGGATACCGTTTGCGGGTACATGTTGGACCCGATATGGTACCCCGGGGAAAGAAATGATTTTTCTGGTGTAGACGATGAGCTTGGCACAGGGAACACTACCTACCGGTGATTGTATAAAACTCGGCGGATATCCGAAAGATACCGTTTTGGAGTTATGATATGAGGGCCGATCTGAGTATGCGGTGCCTGAGATATGAAGGTTTACGTGTCGATGCTGGACATGGGTTTTCATGATGTTTCGAGTGTCCATGTTGGACACTCAGGTTCCATGATTTTGATGTGTCGTTGATGGGCACACGAGGTTGATACCCTCATATATATATATATATATACATGCATATGTTTTCATGATGTTTCGAGTGTCGGTGTGGGACACTCAGGTTCCATGATATTGTTTATGTCGTTAATGGACACATGGATGATATCCACATGCATACATGCATATAATGTCGGATGTTTATTTATATATGTCATTGCATTGATCGATTGTTGACATATATGCATATGTGGTCACCCTAGATATCATAGTATTACCTTCAGGTTATAGAGACCTAGGAAATCGTTGTTTTATTCGATTTCTACTTGCTGATGTTTTCTACTCACGAGTTGGCAACTCACCCCCGTTGTGCCACAGTTCTTGCATGTTTGACCGCTTGGGATCAGTTGCGGTATTGCTGGCACACAGTTTCATCCAGGGTGTTTTGCTTTTGTAGGTGGTACACATATTGGATCGTGCCCACTCTCATACTTTATATTCCGTTGTATCTAGATAAACTCTATCAAATCAAATCAGAGACTAGAAGTTGTATATTGGTAGACCTAGTCAGACTTGGGTATTGTGCGAAACTTAGAGCGATGGGTTTATGATCGCATTCTTGAGTTTTGATGTCTTCCTTCTTTATTGTTCTTTCTGGGTCGATCTTCGCCATTGGGCGTTGTATATATGTTTTGCGTGGTTGTGATTCCGCTGGTTGGCGAAGAGCTAGCTCCTGCTTTGGGATGCCTATATATTGTTGTTGTGTAAATGGTTTTGGATTAAAATTTACAAGGGAGGTGCTGCCCAAATTTTTAAAAGACGAAACATGTTTCATTAGTTATGCATTCAAAAAAAAAACTTGACTTCATTATACATTTATTTCAAAACTGCACCCCCACTATTTTCCGCAAAAAGGTTTAGATTTTCTGGGTTTCGGCTTACTTGATATACGTTACGCCTTTGGACGTTGCGTAATTTAAGTGCCGGTCACGCGCTAAATTTTGGGTCGTGACAATAAGAACTTGAGATTTTCCTTTTGTCCAACTGATATCAACCATATGACAGTTGCCAGCCGTTCCTTCACGCTCAACTGTTGCGTTTCTTTTCTGTCGACGAGCTTTGCGCTTCATCCACTTGAATTGTTGTCGGTGGGCAACGTATTCATGCCACCACTTCTTGAAGGCATTGCACTCTTCGGTGGGGTGGGTGACCTTCCGATGATATAGGAAGTAGTTCGGATGTGAAATCTCTCCATTGAGGCATGTGGCCCTGGGAATATTTCCCTTGAGAGGTGGCCACTTCATTCCAATTGATAGGGCTTTGGTGAACTACTTTTCTATCTTGGTCCTGCTTTTGTTTGCCGTAGGTGTGCGTCAGTCTGGTTGGAGTACTTTGTGACTCCTCTTTGCCGCGTCTTCTTCATCCTGATGCTGACGCTTGGCCTTTTCGTATAAGGCCATTTCACGTTCTCGGTCAGCTTTGCTCTTTTGAATGGCTTCGTTTAGCAGCCTGTCAATTGGGTCTTCTGACAGTTCCAGAGATTTTGGCGCCGGTCCTGCCCCCAGTTCCTCTGCGTTGTTTTCTAACGCCGAGGGAGCTTCTTCGCCATTTGTCGATTAATGAGAAACCATGTGGCAACTTGCTACATGGTCTTAGGTTCCTCCTGATGAGTCATGTTCCTCATCATCGTCACTATCTTCGTTTTCAAGGATATGGTTGAGAAACTCTTCGAGAGTGACTGGTGTCCGCGCCTTCTGGTTGTATTCTTCCAGCGCGTCAATGTACTTTTGCAGGTCCGTGCGCTTGTCGTCATACACGGTAGGCTGCACGGGCTTCTTGGTCTTCTTCTTTTTCTTCGAAGACTTTGAAGGCTTGACCTGGGGGTTTTGCCCATCGTCAACAGTTTTCGGTGCGGAACGCGGTTTCAGCATCCTTTCAATGATCTCGGGCTCCAGCGGGCCTTTCCACCTGATCGCCGAACATGCTTGAAGATCCTTCAGTATTCTTTTGGTTTTAGCTGAAAGGACAACTTCCCACGGAGCTTCTTCCATAAATGAGCATGATGCCCCCGGCGTATCCACCTTTTTAGGAGCGTGCCTCTGTGGTGGGTTCACCCTTCAGTTCTCGGACAACGTGAACTACCCCTGTTGATACTGATTCTCAACCCAGTTCTTGAAGATGTAGCAATCCTCAATTGGGTGGCTCACCATTCTATGATAAGAGTAGTAGTTGGGGTTTTTGACATCGCCTGGTTGCAGTGGACGTCGTGGGTCCGGAAATGTGATAAGTTTGTTGCGCACTGCCAGCTCGAACAGTCTCCTCGTCTTTTCATGGGGAAACGAGTAAGCGCATCCTAGCCTTTCTTCCAGGGATAAGCGCGGACGCATGTTGTTTTGGTGAGCAACCGACTTCGGGCCAATCGGTTGCTGTTGAGTGTTGGCAACGAAGGCCGCTTTCCCTTTACCCTTGGCATTTTGAGGGTCCATTTTTGAGAAGGAAGGCCTGTGGCCCCTCTGGTCCATTTGGGCCAGTTTGTCGATCAGAGCTTGGAAGGTGGTCGGCTTGAAGTACATCATGAACTGGGACACCGTCGTTTGAGGATCTAGTGTCCTAATGAACATACCCACGGCGGGAGATTCTTCGATGCGTTGTTCGCATTTTGACCAAAGGTTCTGCCACCGGATCGCATATTGGACCCAGGTTTCTCCTGACTTCACCCTGGCATTGATTAATGCCGTGATCGGGGTGCGCTCGCTTGCGCTGGAGAACCGCTGTGTGAACAACAGTTCCATCATGGTGAATGTTTTTACGGAGTCAGTTAAGAGCTCTGAGAACCATTCGAATGCCGTCTCCGATAGGCTACGGACAAACTGGCGAAGCAGCAGTTTGTCGTTGCCTCCAGTGTTTCCGCATAGAGATCTGAACTGAGAGACATGCTGATGCAGATTGCGTGTCCCTTTGTACACATGAAACTTGGGGATCGTATATCCTGGCGGGTACTTGATTTGGTCATACTAGCCCGGATACGGTCACCCAGTTTTGACAGTTTGGCCAGCCGCTTCACTAGCTTGATGAGCTCGTATTTGTTGAGCTATATAGTCATCGAGAGCGGCCTTGGAGATTGTTTCCTCTTTAGCTGTTGATAGAGACGGAAGAGGGTTTAATGTTTCCCCTTTATCAACCTCGTTGATTATCGGCGGATCATCAGCTGGAGGTTCTAGCTGGATCATCATTCGAACCATGTCTTGGAACAGGAGCGCCATCTATTTTATACTAGCAGCCTGTTCCGCGGCCTCCTTATCCTTTCTTTCTAGCACCCTTCGCAGGAACTCTGTATCGGACTTTTGCTCCTGGCGCTGTTCAGACACCGATTCCGGGCTTTCTTTCTGCCCGGTGAGTGCTGACATTTTCATCAGCATCTCCTAGAGCTTTTGTTGCTGCTCCTGAGCTTTTCTCAATGACCCAGTTTGCGGTCGATGACCCACGGAAGTACGGCTTTCCTTTTTTCCGGAAGCCATGTAAACCGTGTACACGATCATGCCCCCAGACTTGGGGCGTTTTGGTCTATCACCTTTGGAATTTGCCGCCGGTGGCGAGATTTTCTCTAGCCTCATCCTTTTGTGGGAGGTTGAAGTTGAAGGAGCTGTTGTAACATGCGCCTGTGTAGAAGACGTCCCTCGTTGTATAACGGGGGATAACCTTTCTCCTGCCGAACTTTCATTTTCTTCTGTCGGTGAGAGTAGTCTTTGTCAATTGCAGAATCTTAGACTTTCTGCCAGACCCTGTGAATTTGGGAAGAGAGCCGCTGAGGGGGCTGCTCCGGCTTTGCCTACGTCGTGTTTTCCGTAGTGGGGGAGATTTCTTCAGCACCGCAGATGGGGAGTTATTGCGTACCTTCCTTAGCGGTTCAAAGCTGTTCCCGGTTGGAACAGCAGCGTCAACTTCCACTATTGGAGCTGGTGGAGTAAGTCCAGAGGGGGAGTTTCCCCCAGCTCTTCTCACCCAGTGCCAGTGGTGACATCGAGCGTGTCTTGCAGACAGGACTACCTCAGTTGTGGAAGTGGCTCTGTCATGCCCTTGGCTTTGATAAGGTGCTACTATTGGTGTTAGCCTGTCGAAGACTGACGTCCGTTGAGAGGGAACAACCAATCTTTCGAAGGCCGATTTTCTGGTAGGGGAAGCACTTTTGATGACTTCACCCGCAGCAGGAGTTGGAATGGCTAATCTATCGAAGACCGATCTTTTGGTAGGTGAAGTACCTTTGACGACTTCACCTGCCGGAGGAGTTGGGAGGACTATCCATTTTGGGACAACCCCTACAGGTATCGCGAGCCTCTTTGCGGGCTCACTTGAGCTTCGACTCAACCTGTTGAAGATTGAGGTGGCAGACTTAGAAGACCCATTGAGAGGGGCCGTAGTGGTTTCCAGTCGATCAAAGGCCGACTTCTTGAGAGCTTTCTGTGGTGGCATTGGGGTGCTTAAGCTTGCTGGGGGGATCATGGTTCCAAAGAACAATCCAGTGGTGGCTTGAATCACCAGCCCCACCGGCATTGAAAAGATGGAGGTCGCATTGGGCCCGTATGTCACTCCTCCAGTTGGGGCGGAGCAGGAGTTGCTGTTGCAGTTGGTGCAACTGGATGCTATTGATGTTCAGTTCTTCTTTCTGCACAGGAACAAGACACCAAATCTTAGTACCTCGAATCCAAAGGCAACCATAGCAAACCGCGATTTTGTTCACAAAACACGACACACGAAGTGTGGAGTGGAAAGGGAAAAAGGTCCCACGGAGCGTGCCAGAATCTGGTCACCGCCAGAAAAGGGGACGAACCGGGATGGATCGTCCGGCTTGAATTTTGGGGGCAGATGCTATTTGGATTTATCCGTCCACCTCTTCGAAGGTGCCAAGTTGATTTATGGCACCGTATATCGGAGGTTTGGACGGATGCGGCCGTTGTAGAAGACTTCGTCAGATCTCCCCTCGTTTGCGAGGGTTTTTTGAATGTGGGGACGCTCTTCCCTGCGGCGCATGCCTCTGCAGTTAATTACGTTACCGCATCGCGATAACCGCTTTCTCTTGCTCCAGAAGTTCACTTCGTGTCGTGTGTGTTTGTTTTATTTTTGGTTGCCCGTTGATTGTATACAGAGACTAATTTATATCGTCGCCCGTAGGGCGTGGATTAGTCCAAATCCGAATTTTTTTAAATTTAGGTTTGGGTTGATTTAAGGATCCTTAATCCGTTTTGAGATCAAGATCGACTTAAATATATATGAGCAGTTGGGGCTCGGTTTGTTTTTGTTAAGGTTACGTTAGTCCAATTTGAGACTAATATCCACTTAACAAGATTTTAGGATCATTTTTATTTCAAATCCAACAAAAGAGCATTTGGGCTCTATTGTTTTAGTTTAAGGACGTTTCGGTCCATTGTCGCCATTTTGGAGGCAACGATTAGTTTAAGGACATCTCGGTCCATTGATCACCATTTTTGAGGTGAAGTTTTAGTTTAAGGACGTCTCGGTCCGTTGTCGTCATTTTGGAGGAAACGGTTAATTTAAGGACATTTCGGTCCGTTGATCACCATTTTTGAGGTGAAGTTTTAGTTTAAGGACGTTTTGGTCTGTTGTTGCCATTTTGGAGGCAACGTTTAGTTTAAGGACATTTCGGTCCGTTGACCACCATTTTTGAGGTGAAGTTTTAGTTTAAGGACGTCTCGGGCCGTTGTCTCCATTTTGGAGGCAACGGTTAGTTTAAGGACATTTCGGTCTGTTTATCACCATATTTGAGGCGAATTTTTAGTTTAAGGACGTCTCGGTCCATTGTCGCCATTTTGGAGGCAACGGTTAGTTTAAGGATATTTCGGTCCAATATCGCCATTTTGGAGGTGAATATTACTTTAAGGACATTTCGGTCCATTGATCATCTTGCGCGCACATGTATTTGTTACGTGACAGGATGAGCAACGATGATACAGGACACACCTAGTTTGGGTGTGGTTTGATTTGGGGTGTGCACGTCAGTTTGGGCAGTGCACCAGAAAGCTGTTGGTTGTCGGGACCCGCTACCTCTCTGAAAACGTTGAGGAATTACAACGACATGTATCGGAGGTGTAGAGAGATGCACCCTTGAACCAACTCCCGTATTTGAGTGAAAAAGGAACTAGTGGCAAACCCAGAGATTATTAGTCATATTTTGAGACTAAGATTTCTTTGGGAAAATGTTGGATGAATATCATTTTGGATATCATCAGTTAAAAGATCATTAGTCATGTTTGGGACTAAGTTCAATTTGGAGAATCATGAGCATATGGGCTTAGTTGATTTGAATCAAGGAGGTTCTATCCTTAGAGGACCTAGCCAGTTTGGGCTTGATCTGCTCAATGGTCTCATTTTTTTATTAGAAAAGTGCTAAGCATTTGCTTGGGCTCTATTTAATCAGTCCCCTTTTATGCAAACAGTGTTGAGCACTTATATAAGTTCTGACACCTACATATGATCATGTAAAGCTTTCAGTCATGGGGAATTATCCAATAAGTGTAAAACACTTTACTCCTTTTGTCTTTATATGTAGTGCTAGGCGCTCTTTATGGCGTCCATATGGGGAGCGCACGAGGCGCTAGGCGGCGGGCGCTGCTCAATGAGTGCTAAGCACTTTTTTCTTCTGTGGCGCCCACGTGAGGGACAGTGAGGCGTTGGGCACTAGGCGCTGCCCGATGAGTGCTAAGCGGTTTTTTCTTCTGTGGCGCCCACGTGAGGGACACATGAGGCGCTGGGCGCTAGGTTTTTCGCTATATGCTTTGTTTTTTGGAATTCGATTCCTAGTTCTTTTCTGAATCTTTGATTCTTAAGAACAAGTTCTTCCCGATGAGAATTAGATTCTTAACTTATGGGAGACTTGTTTTGTGGATCTCAGATCGAGAGAAAAAACTAAGTTTTTTTAAAAGGGTTAAATCCTGCAATAAATAAATGTGATGCTTTGATCTCTCTTCTTTTTATTTACCTAGAGTTTTTTTTCGAGCAGGGAGATCTTCTTCTTTATTCCTTTTTGAAGCTTTCTGCGTTTTTTTAGAAACTTATGGGGGGTTCCTCTTTTTAGACTTGAAGTCTTGGGTCCTTTATATAGTAGAGAAAAGTTTGTTAATTAAGTCTGAAGAAATCTCTCATTAAGAGATCCCAATTGATTTGGGGATTTTTATCCACCATTGGATCTTTGAACTAAAGGTTTCTGTTTTACAGAACACATTTTCTTGTTTCTAACAGGATTGGGGAAATATTTTCCCTTACACATAATTTATTCCGTAAAACGGTAATTTTTTAATCACTGTTAGATTTTTAATCCACCGGTTTTCTGTTTTACAGAGAGCAATCTTTCTTGTTTTAGAAAGATTGCGGGAATATATCCCAAACTAGAATTTTATTCTATAATCTAATTTGGGGGATGTTTTCTCCCGACAGAATTTAATTCTGTATTTTTGATGATTTATCATCTACGTTGGATCTTTGATCCAACGGCTCTGTTTAACAAAGAGTAGAATTTAATTCTTACGGGGCGCTGGCGCTCACGTGGGCGCTACTCAAGGTTTTAATTCATATAATGGGTATTCATGTGCTTTGCACATTGGCGCTCGCGTGAGGCGCACGTAAGGCGCCACCATAGGATTAATTCTTATCAGATTGTTCTTGGCGCTGGAGCCCACATGTGGAGCACGTGAGGCGCCACTATAAAATTAATTCCTATCAGATGGGTCCTGGCACTGGCGCCCTTGTAGGAAGCACGTGAGGCGCTTCCTTATTAATTTTTAAATAGAGCTTTGTTCTTTTATTGGGGAAACAGTCCCTAGTCGCAGGAATATCGAGACTGGGCATCGATACTCCGGAGTAGACTAGTGTGTACTTTTCGAGACCCCGATGAGGGGCGGTGGCCGTTCTCACAAGCCATTGGTGTAAGTTAGTCACCTAAGATAGTATACATGTGCTTATTGGGTTATGAGTACACTAGACGGACTCGTCGGGAACATGCTAGTTGGTATTATACCTATTGTCAGATAGCAATTCCCAAGTGACATGTGTACAGGTTAGTCTGTCGACCTAAGATCGTCATTTTCCTCATGTGAGTTCCCACTGTGCTTTGATTACTACCCTACCACGGCTCAAAGGAGTCGTGCAAACAGGTTTTAGTTTGGTACGGTTCTGAGCCACATGGAAGCAGTAAGCGAATCGAAGGGGATTCGTTTCTCCTGGTATTGGGGGTTGATGTCGCGTAGTGCACGGGTGACCATCACCAGAAATCCTTAGCCAAGGTATTCGAGAATTACTGATTTGGATCAGTAGTTGTTTAGTTGGTGATGGGCTTCATACCGACACGAAATATCACGCTATTAGGGGTCTGACTTTATCCACCCCTCTAGACCCGATATGCAATACTCTTATACGAACAGACCGGACTGTACGGAGATTGTCACGGACATGCTCAGTAGGGGTTCAGATGAGTTTGCTCATCGGCCTCCCTTTCGCATAATACCTGGGTAGCCGTTACGTACAACTAGTGCTGCTGATATGCTTATGGTTAAACCCACTGCCAGTGTATTGACGAGTCTTTAGAGTCCCACACAGAGGGTTTACCTGCTTTGGGCGAAATGCTGTAGAGGCCGTATGGTATTACTGTAGGGTTCGATCATATACGTGCACTTGTGCACGTATCATGATTTGGACGGATAATACTAGTGGGCTTTGGTTTAAGCTGGATACTAGTATTATATTATTGGATTATTTTCGTCTCTTCGTATTCGTATATAGATACGGGTTTATATATACTATGAGGGGTATTCTTGTAATTTATTACAATGGTGCTTCTAGAAGAAGACACCTCAATTTGTTTATAACCATTTAGGATTAAATGGTTAATGAGGTGGAGGTTGAGGTGTTATTTGCATTTATTGAGGCATGGCACACTTGGTGACTCATGGGGTGACTCATGCCTTGGGTGAATTATTGAAGCATGGTTGATTCTTTTGTATACTTAATAATTCACAACACTTAGCCACATTTTTGATGGTTGCTTTACACAACACTCTCATCTCCTCCATGCTTCTCTTCTTCCACCTTAACCCTAAAAGTCTCATGTGTTGAGAAACCTAGGGTGTTATAAGACATATTAATCCATCACTAGACTTTACATCTTCTAAGATATCTAGTTTAGCATACTAGGTACCCTAGTTTCTTCAGTATTGAGGTAGGAGCTCGAACTACAAATCCTTAGGTGGATCATCTTCGACCGAGGGAGACTGATGATCAAGCTTGATCATGGAGGCCTCTAGGAGCTTAGGAAGATGGTAAAAGACCGAAGGACACGGATCATTCGGTATAACCATTCTAACTTCTCTTTAGTTTGCTAGCTTATAGGTTTATGGTAGATCCGGGTTATCGGGTTGTTCTAGCGCCAGTTTATAAAATTTTTGTTCCGCAAACGGTCACGGTAGATGGACAGGGCACTGGCATAACCCAACATGGTATCAGAGCCAACCCATAAACCCTCAACTAGCAGTTTAAACGATATTTAAAGTAACAAAATCGAAACAACTCCGAAACAATATGGAATATATTCATGTTTCTGTTGATTTTTTATAGTCTTCAAATTTTTTTAAACAATTGCAGAAGGATATTTATATTGTAACTAGAACACATTTTGAAAACGAACCCCAAAATCCATGCTTTGGCCGGCGAGATCGGTTGTTTTCCCGGTGTCGCCGGTTTTGTGAGGGAGTTGGGTCTTGGTGTTTTGGGTGTGTTGTGGAATCTTGAATATTGGGTTTCTGGTATTGTTTGTTTTTGCCCAGATTACATATTTTATTATCTTTGGTTTGGGGACAATACGGAGTATTACGAAGTCGCTATTTATAACACCATTTATAAATTTTTAGTACATACATTACTATCTGCGACCGTGAATATCATTTGAGCGGTATAACTCGTCTAACTACTATATGCTTTATTAGACGGGTTTGCGAACATGACATTCACGTTGATGTTCTGTGTTGTGCTGAGGTTGTGGTTAGATTGTCATGGTGGATAGCTTACGGTGCAATGGTAGTAGTACAGTTGAGATTCATTTGTACATTTAATATTGCGGGGCGAGCGTCCGACATGTCGACTGCCGTCTCTGCCAGTTTCTATATTATTAGTTTGGGGCACTAGCGGATTGAGGTCAACGTGACCTTTGTACATATATTTTTCTTTTCTGTTCTAGGATTACGCCACGGAGGAGTGCTCGAATAGCCGGGTTCTAGAGGGCAACGGGCCCGCATCTCATGGCGTTGAGACGGAGGAGGCCTTACTTTAGAATTGGTGAGCTATTCGCCGCACTCGTAGGGGGTATAGGATGACCTATGGAAGGGTGCTCAAGTTACTGGATTCCGTGAAGTGTTGGGTGGCCATTCACTTTGTTGATTGGGGTTGCCTCACTTCTGGGATCGGCGGTTAACTTGCCGCGCTCGCAGCGGTCCAGGTTTTCATTGCACAGACTATCCACACGACAGAGAACGACGGGTCTCATTTGCGGCTCAAATGAAACCCGAGGCTCTAAGATTATCCGCCATTTTGTGTTGCTTGCTGAGATTCTGTGTTGTTGCTTATATCATGCCTGGGACGAATGTTATATGTATTTATATATATACTACTAGATGTTGTATATGTTTTGCACCCGCGCTAGTCCAGCCCCAGCTCTGCCGTTAGTTAAGTAACCTAACGGTGCATGACGGGGCCCCATAGCGAATACGGATGGCATATACGTACATTGTATTTTCGTTCTTTTTGGTGTGATATGGATTAATTGATAGGACTGCATTAATTCTGATTAATGCAAGGAAAAACAAACCTATATGATGTTGTTGGAATAAAGTTTTTGAAAACTGACACTACAGATGTTTCCTTTTGCTTTGCACAGCGGTATTCGGTTATGAATATCCAGCACCTCATTCGACAAGGCAAGAGGCGAGATCCCTTCATCGGGAGTGGCCTCTTGGGAAAAAGTTTGCGTCATTGTAATAACTTTACTATAGTCGATTCTTTTGCTTTGCATCGTGGTATTTAGTTTGGAAAGGCTCTTTCCTCATTCGATGAGGAAAGAGCCGAGATCCCTTCTTTGGGAGTGACCCCTTTATCAAAAGTTTGCGCCACTATATATTTGTAAAACCACTCGGTTCCTTCAACGATATCAAGTTCATTACATTAAAGGTTTTTCGCCAAAAACCAGCCGTAGCCCTCCGTCATTCCAGAAAAGTAGCGTCTAGTATTCGTGCTATGTTTGTTGGCTTCCGTCAAAGCATAGTGTGCGGTAGCTATGTGTTACTTTTCTGTAGTATGGATATGCATTTATCAAGGACAGTCGTACAACCTTATTGGCATCTGTAAAGGGCGAGTATGGGTGGGTCTAAATTAATCAAGACAATGATGGGTATAACTTGATTTGAGCTTTATGATTTGTTGGCATCCGTCAAGGTCATAAGACGCCTGGCGAAAAAATCACATCGGGAGTTTCAAACTTACAGGAAACTTGCCAGGCTTGCGAATATCTTCTAGAGTGTGGTGACATGAGTGGCTTCTATCACGTTATCATGCGATGATAGTTGGATCCCGATTCCCACTAATGAGTAGGTATTATTCCTCGGGTGATTTCAGATGATCCCGAGTAATTCTCCTTTTTAGGTTTGAAGGAGATTTTGAGGAAACGGTGGGAGCCATCCTGATTAGATGAAGTGTTTAACCAATCTAATCTAGGTTAGAGTGCACACCGAGTGTTTCTGTTCTCTCTCTCTTTAGCAGCGACCATGGCCTGACCCTAGACTAAAAATCGTGAACCAAGTTAACCAAACTTTCTTAAAACACTTTGGCTTTTGCATTGTCATTTAGTCACATATATCATTGCCACTCCTACATCTCCTTTGAATTTCTCTAGAACACTCCGTATCACTATGAAGATCCATATTGATTGGATATGCCATCGTATAGTTACATACGAACTCGAAGGAATTTGTTCCAGCTCGAGAATGGATTATGGTTCTGGAGAAATTGAATACGATTGTTCGGTTGTCTTTTCCCTTTTACCTTCTCTCAGGTTGCGAGGGCTCCTCGTATTAGGAGAGTACACCTATTGCGCTTATTGGATAGTTTTCTTCCAAACCTTAGGTAGCTGCCGAAAGGTAAGGAAGGAAGAAAACAAATTAGCCTAAGTTTGGTGTACAGAAGGTAATAAGTAAAGACATATAAAAGGATTAGAGTGAGGGCAAACGAAATTGCGACTGTTATCATTCATGACGAATCTGCATATCTCTGCCACTCCTTCCCCCCCTTTGAATTTTCTTTGGAACACTACGTATCACTACGAAGATCCATATTGCTTGGGTATGTCATCGTATAGTTACATATGATCTCGAAGGAACTTGTTCTAGTTCGAGAATGGTTTATGGTTCTGGAGAAATAGAATAAGGATTATTCAGTTGTTTTTTCCCTTTACCTTCTCTCTGGTTGTGAGAGCTCCTAGTATTAGGAGAGTACACCTATTGTGCTTATTGGATAGTCTTCTTCCAAAGCTTAGGCTTGTGCCAAAGGGTAGGGAAGGAAGAAAATCAATTATCCTAAGTGTGGTGTACAGAACGTAATAAGTAAAAAAATATAAAGGGGTTGTAGTGAGGGAAAGGAAATATACGGTCACAGTCATGAATCTGTATAGTGGAAGAGGCATTACTAGGAATACCCGGCCACCCCTTCGAAACATTTTCATGTTTCAGTTTTATTGTACTGTGTTAAGTGTAAACTGTTTTTCCAATTAGATTCTAACTGCAGGGTATGTATTTACAAGATTTGATTCTCACATATGTATAGCGTTGCAAGATGCTGAGTACGAGTAGAATATTGGGAATTGGGTGAATATATCCTCAATATATCGGAATTCTTTGTAATTAGTGATATTTGATGAAATCACCTGGGTTTTGCCTGACGACAAATATTTGGTTTTGAATATCCATCGTTATGCACCAATTTCAAACTGATATATCTATACATTTATTTTATAAAGTGAGATATAACTTTTTGAAATTATGTCTATCACATTTACCTATATCAGTTGTGTTAGTGTATATGCCCTAGAGGCCATTACTGTATCATACTAGTTTGTATATTACTTGATGGAAGCTTGGGATATTCACCTTGTATAAACAATCTTGCTCAATATAGTAGTATGCTACTTGGTTTGTTTCTACTTCAATGTGTACTTGTGTTTATTTCAGTATATCACTTATACGCATTAGTGGAGCCCTTAGGATCTTTGCTTGATTACCAGCGTTGTGATGGCAGTCACACTAGTGGGGGCTGGGTAATCTATAGGCACATCCTTATACAGGTCCCTAGTCGTAGGACTATCGAGACAGGGCATCGATACTCCGGAGTAGACTAGCGTATGCGCTTCTCATCCCAGTGTGGGAGATGGTCTGTCCCACAGCCATCAGTACGTCGTACTGGAGATAGTATACGGGTGCTCGTTGGGTTACGAGTACACTGGACAGGACTCGTCGGGAACTGACAGGTTGGTATTATACCTATCGTCAGTTATCAGTTCCCAGGTGACATGAGTACAGCTTAGTCCGCTGACTTGACACTGGCACTTCGCCTCGAGTGTGTTCCCACTGCACTTTGATCACTACCCTACCACGGCTCAAAGGAGTCGTGCAAACAGGTGGTGATTGGGTGCAGTCCCGAAGCACTTGGAGGCAGTGACGGTTAGACAGGATTCGTCTCTCCCGGTATTGGGGGTTGACATCGCGCTGTGTCTAGGAGAGCCATTACACGAGTAGTCCCTGGCCAGGGCAAGCGAGATATACTGGTAGGTTTCCAGTGTTATCTCAGGGTGTTTTGGGCTTCACTCCGACACGACTTGTACCGCTATTGGGGGACTGACGTTTTACCGCCCCCTAGGCCCGACATGCGATGTATCAGACGAACAGACCGGACTGTACGGAGAATGTCACATTCAGACTCAGTAGGAGTTCAGATGGGGTTTCACCTCGTCAGCCTTCTTGTCGACATCTACCTGGGGACCGTTACGCACAGCTAGTGCCGCTTGCGGTCTGTGGTTAAACCCACTGCCAGCGTAGTGTCGAGTCTTTAGAGTCCCACACAGAGGGTATTCGCCTCTGGGCAAAACAGAGTAGAGGTCGCATGGTTTTGCGACAGGGTTCGTTCTCATCCGCGCACTTGTGCACGTTTGGAGTCCGGACGGATTATACTGGCAGGCTCTGGTTTGAGCCAGATACTGGTATATGTTTTGGGGGTTGCTTTTATCTCTTGGTATTCTTGTTCCTCGGAACGAGAATGCAGGTGTGTATGCACAGTTGCTTGAGGCGGAGGATGAGGTTTTTCATTAGAGTTTCGGAACGGGTGCGTATGCACAGTTGACAGTCTTCATTTTCCAAACCCTAATGGATTTATAAATTATCTATTAATAATAGTAATTAAATGAGAATTTTGTTATGGTTGATTTTGTTGACTTGTTGACCATGGTTGACTTGTTGACCATGGTTGAATGTTGACCACCATCATGCTTTAAAAAGTCCTCCTTGATTTATGCTTACATGAAGCATGGTAGTGGTCATTCCAAATTACCATCAACTATTCTCATTTTCAATTATTATTATTAGATAATTCTTTTCTTTTGGCATTATGGTTGCAAGAAAGAAAAGATTGCTCATTATCTCATTTAGCTTCTCTCTCCTCTCTTCATCTTCTTCTTCCTCTAGCAAAGAGAAACCTTCTCATGTGTTGAGAATCCTTCTCTTTAAAAAGAAAAGCAAACCCTAGTCACTCTCTACTCATTCTAGGTTAAAGGTTTGGCAAGCCGGAAACCCTAGTTCACTCAAAGATCGAGGAAGAGCCCAAAGGTCGAACCTTCGAGGTGGATCCATCTTCGACGGAAGAAGGCGACAAGAAGAGAACCATCAACCTCTACAAGGTTTAAAGAAGAAGGAGTTCAAGTATAGGTATAACCATCTTCCATAGTAGCTAACTCTCTTTAGCAAGAATGCTAGTTTAGTTTAGACACGATCCCGACCTTGTTTAGTCCATGTTGCCTCTTGCGATAAAAATTTGTTTTTTATACCGTTTCCGCCTCCCCGTAAGAACCGGGGGTCGCAATATGGACTTACAGTAGTATCAGAGCCTAACTAAACTTAAACTAGCTTGGTAGTGAAGTGTAACGAAGTTCGGAACCGAAAAATCGCAAAACCGGAAAAACCAAAACCCTAAGTTTCTGTTGAAATGTTTTCTGCTCTAAATGAAAAACTTTATACTTGTAAATTCGGCTCAGGGTTTTGTTTGAACACACAAGAAATACGATGCCCTAATTCGATTAAACCGCCGCGCTTCCGCGGCACGAGGTAGGCATGTGCCGCGGAAGAGCCGCAGTTTATTATCTTCTCTGCATCGTTTTTCGTGCAGTGTTCTTCTGTGTTGGTTTTGGGATTTTTAAGATATATTATATGTGCCCAGATTTTCCAGAACAGAAATTCACTTTTGGGGTCCTATAATTCCGTATTTTTTTTCCGAACTTCACTGCACTTTGACTATGATGGTTATATCTGTGATGTTTGCATGTATTGAACGTCGGCTAATCGCTATAAGTCGATTAGTCGGGGTTATACATGATCTGTGTTTGATATTGGAATGTGTATATGAATCTGTTGGACTGTCGCGGGTGAATAGCCGGGGTGGATGTGAGATGAGCTTTTGTTTTTCTTTCGTTCATTGTAAATGTAAATTGATGTAATAATTATTATTTGTTTGGCCGCACAACCGGGTCGGGGTTGTAGCCGTCATTGTATAATTCTTTTTACTGTTTTTGCTCCTAGGATAGACCCATGGTGGGGTGCACAAACTACCGGGAACTTGGCGGGTAGTTTGCCGCACCCGTAGGGGTCTTGGGTGGGGTATTTGGCTATTCACCGCGACCGTGTAATCCGCTTTTCGTTGCAGGCTCGAAAGGATTGCGGATTGCTAGTATATCCAATGTATTCATCTGTGATCTGTAATGTCTATCATTGCTTTCTATTTAGGCGTTGCTTATGTTTTACAGCCGCGCTAGCCCAGCCCCCGCTCTGTCGTTAGTTAAGTAACCTAACGAGTGATGACGGGACCCCGTGGCGAATGCGAATGGCATAAGCGTACGTCATATTTTGGTTGTTTTCTGCAATGGTAGGATTAAATGATGGGACGCATTAAAAGAACTAATGCAAGAATATCACGCATTAAAAGAACTAATGCAAGATAATAAACCAAGTTTAAGTCGATGGAACACTTTCGAAAAACCACTCGGTTCTTTTCAAAAACTAACTTTTAAATGCGGAGCTTGAGCCACACCTTCTAAAAGCTATCTCGTTCCATCGATTATATCAAGTTCACTACGTTCACGGTTTTACCAAAACCATTCGTAGCCCTCCGTCGTTTCACATAAATAGTCAATAGTATTCAAGCTGTGTTTGTTGGCCAAAGTCAAGGCATAGTGATTTGTAGCTATTGGATATTCATGTGCAGCATAGATAGATGCGTTGATTTGGAACAGTCGTACTGCCTTGTTGGCCAAAGTCAAGGGTATGTACGGGTGGATTCAAATTAACCTGGAGAACGACGGGAAGAACTTGACATGTGACTTATGATTTGTTGGCCAAAGTCAAGGTCATAAGAGCATGGGGCAAAAATCCACATCGGGAGTTTCATAAGTACTGAAACTTGCTAGATTTGCATACCATTTGGAGTGTGATGATTATGGTAGGATTCCTTCATTTTCGTCACGCGATGATATTTGGATCCCGATCCTACTGTGAGTATATGCTACTCCTCGGGAAATTTCTCACTAAACGATCAATGCTATAAACCTAGTAGGTGCCTAGAAAGGTGTTAGCGGGGCTATGCCCCCAGGGAAAAGAGGTTATTTAATTAAGGAACTTCGCGAAAGCGTTGGAAAACCTCCCTCGAAGTACCGACACTGGCCTGGCTGAACGGTTAAGCAAGTATTGTACGGTGGGATTGATCCCGGCTAATTCTTCCTTTGTGGTTTGAGGAGGGATTCGAGAGACAGTGGGAGCCATCCTGTTTAGACAAATTAAAAACCATTCTAAACTTGCAAGAGCATCGTGCTAAAGTGTTTCTTCTCTCCCCCCTGCAGCGACCAAATTCGAAATGACTGGACTTAAGTTACTTCTAGATAAAAACATACTGACAGGGCCAAACTACAAAGATTGGCTCAGGAATGTCAAGTTGGCAATCACTTACGACAAGCTGGGGTATCTTCTTACCACCAAAGCTCCCCCCGTCCCAGGTCCCACCTCCAGCGTCGCGGATAAGGAAATCCGTAAGACTTGGGAGATTGACAGCGCGAAGGCCAGGTGCCTCGTACTTGCCTCGATGGACAACGACCATCAGAGGAGGCACGAGAATATGGATTTGGAATCCATATTTCTTCATACAAAAGAACTGTATGGAGAGCAGTCTCGTATCGCAAGATACGAAGTGTCGAAGAAGTTATTTTCGACTAAGTTGGCCATCGGATCATCGGTAGCGGACCACGTGCTTAAGATGATTGGCTATACTGAGGAGCTCGCGGAACTTGGGACCACGTTGGACAGTGAACTCTATACGGATATAATTCTCCAGTCCCTTCCATCCACTTACGCCCAGTTCATACTGAATTTCAACTTGCAAGAAAAGGAAGTTGAACTTTCAGAACTCCTCAACATGCTGAGGAGCGCAGAGGGCACCCTACAGAAGGGTAGGGATACACCCGCTTTGTTTGTAGGAGGATCTTCTTCCTCTAGGTCCAAGGCGAAAGCCAAGGGAAAGAGGACGAAAGCCCCCGCCAAACCAAGAGGAGGTGTTAGTAAAGTGGGTACGAAGGGAAAGGAAAAGGCAACAAAGATAGCGGGGAAGCTTGTTGGAAAGGAAGAATGCTTCTATTGTCATAAGAGTAGACACTGGAAGAAAGATTGCAGGGCTTGGAAAGCCAGGACACAGGAACTGAAGCAGGTTGTGGCTTCAGCTTCAGGTGTGTATGTTATTGAAAACTGTCTTTCTATAAACTCTACTTCCTGGGTATTGGATACCGGATCAGGATCTCATATCTGTAATTCTTTGCAGGCGTTGAGAAACCGTAGGTTTTTGAAGGAAGGTGACATGACCCTCAGAGTTGCGAACGGAGCTAGCATGGATGCTAAAGCCGTAGGGGACTATCACCTGGGAATGTCAGATGGGCATGTTTTGGTTTTGCGTAATTGCTTTTTTGTACCCAACGCAACTTGTAATATCATTTCTGTATCTTTGGTTTCTAAAGAAGGTTATGAATTTGCGTTTGTAAGTAATGTTGTAAACATTCGCCTTAATCAAGTTCTGATTGGGTCAGGTACACTGAGCAATGGTATATACGTATTAAACCAACCACAGATTTTCAATGTCCAGAATACACACAAAAGAAAGTCTCCAGATATCAATCAGACTTTCTTATGGCATTGTAGACTGGGTCACATCAATGAGAGAAGGTTGACTAAGTTACATACAGAAGGATATTTGGATCCGTTCGAATATCAATCATATGCCACTTGTCAATCCTGTCTCAAAGGAAAGATGACAAAGACTCCGTTCACTGGACACGGAGTAAGAGCGAGCGAGCTCTTGGGACTCGTACACAGCGACGTGTGCGGTCCAATGTCTACACATGCGCGAAGCGGTTATTCTTACTTCATTACTTTTACGGATGATTTTTCAAGATACGGTTATGTCTTCTTAATGAAACATAAGTCAGAATCTTTTGAAAAATTCCAGGAATATAAGAATGAAGTTGAAAAACAAACCGGCAAAAGTATCAAGATTCTAAGATCGGATCGAGGTGGAGAATACTTAAGTGCCGAGTTCCTGAATTACTTAAAAGAGAATGGGATTCTCTCTCAGCTTACTCCTCCATACACTCCGCAACACAACGGTGTATCGGAGAGACGGAACCGAACCCTATTGGATATGGTACGGTCCATGATGAGTAACGCTGAGTTACCGCGATCATTCTGGGGGTATGCGCTAGAATCAGCTGCGTACCTATTGAACCGAGTTCCTACTAAGACTGTGCCTACTACACCATATGAGATGTGGTGTGGGAAGAGGCCCCATCTCAGTCACATCAAGACTTGGGGATGTCCAGCTTTTGTTAAAAAGCAGCATGCGGACAAGCTCGAGGCACGCTCAGTACAGTGTAAGTTCGTGGGATATCCAAAGAACTCCAAGGGATATTTCTTCTACTATGAAGAGGAACAAAAAGTTCTTGTTTCTCGTCATGCCTACTTCTTGGAAACTGAGTTTTTGGAAAACCAGATAAGTGGGAGCACAGTAGAACTGGAAGAAATTCCAGAACCACGAGCTATTACTGAAAGCTTAGAGGAACCAGAGGGTTCAAATGAACAGGACATTCCTACGCCGCTCCACAGGAGTAGTAGGCAGTCTCATCCGCCCGAGAGATACTACGGTTTTCTCATAGACGGGGATAGAGAGGATTGCATCATAGACTATGATGAGCCTACTAGCTTCCAGCAGGCCGTTCAGAGCGTTGACTCGGTAAAATGGCTGGATGCAATGCGGACCGAAATGGAGTCCATGTACACCAACAAAGTATGGACGTTGGACATTGCTCCAGACGGGGTAAAACCCGTAGGATGCAAGTGGATCTTCAAAAGGAAGATTGGTGTAGATGGACAGGTTGAGACCTATAAAGCTAGACTTGTAGCAAAGGGTTTCCGTCAAAGACCTGGCTTGGACTATGACGAAACCTTTTCTCCAGTGGCTATGCTGAAATCCATTCGGATCCTTCTTGCCATTGCTGCCTTCCACGATTATGAGATTTGGCAGATGGACGTAAAAACCGCTTTTCTAAATGGAAATTTAGAGGAGTGTGTCTATATGGATCAGCCAGAGGGTTTCATTCAGAGTGGGAGCAGCGGAAAGGTGTGCAAGTTGCTTAAGTCCATTTATGGACTAAAGCAGGCATCGCGGAGTTGGAACATCTGTTTTGATGAAACGGTCAAGGAATTTGACTTTATCAAAAATCCAGATGAACCATGCATCTATAGTAGATTTGTAGCGAGAACTGTGGTATTCCTTGTTTTATACGTGGATGACATTCTCTTAATAGGAAATGACATTCCTATGCTACAATCTGTCAAGGGTTTCTTGTCACACAGGTTCTCCATGAAAGACCTGGGTGATGCCTCTTACATCCTGGGGATCCGGATCCATCGTGATAGATCCAAGAGGATATTAGGACTTTCACAGTCCAGGTACATCGACACCGTACTGAAAAGATTCAGTATGGAAGATTCCAAGCGCGGTAACCTACCGGCTTGTCACGGGATCACCCTCTCTAAAGAGATGTCTCCTAAGACTGATTTGGAGAGGGATCGCATGTCTATTATACCCTACGCTTCTGCGGTAGGCTCTATAATGTATGCGATGTTGTGTACCAGACCGGATGTAGCTTATGCACTGAGTGTAGTAAGCCGGTATCAGTCAAACCCTGGGGAGAAACATTGGATAGCAGTAAAGAACATTCTCAAGTACCTGAGAAGGACTAAGGAGATGTTCTTGGTGTATGGCGGAAAAGACCTCCAGATTGAGGCCTTTGCTGACTCCAGCTTCCAGAGTGACAAGGATGATTCCAAGTCCATGTCGGGTTTTGTCTTTACCCTCAATGGAGGGGCGGTGTGTTGGAAGAGTTCCAAACAGGAAACCGTTGCAGACTCGACTATGGAAGCGGAATACATCGCTGCATCTGATGCCGCAAAAGAAGCTGTCTGGATAAGGAAGTTCTTAAAAGAACTTCAGGTGGTTCCGTCCATTGTTGACCCAGTACCTCTGTATTGCGACAACAACGGGGCTATAGCTTTAGCAAAGGAACCCAGGTCCCATCAGAGATCCAGGCACATCTTGAGGCGGTATCACCTGATCAGGGAGATCGTGGATCGCAAGGAGATCGAGGTTCGGAGGGTTGCTTCAGAAGAGAACACTGCAGATCCATTCACCAAGGCCTTACCCCAGACTCAGTTCGAGCGGCTGATCGAGATGATAGGTCTTCGGTACGCCAGTTCATGGCCTTAGTGCAAGTGGGAGATTGTTAGTGTATATGCCCTAGAGGCCATTACTGTATCATACTAGTTTGTATATTACTTGATGGAAGCTTGGGATATTCACCTTGTATAAACAATCTTGCTCAATATAGTAGTATGCTACTTGGTTTGTTTCTACTTCAATGTGTTCTTGTGTTTATTTCAGTATATCACTTATACGCATTAGTGGAGCCCTTAGGATCTTTGCTTGATTACCAGCGTTGTGATGGCAGTCACACTAGTGGGGGCTGGGTAATCTATAGGCACATCCTTATACAGGTCCCTAGTCGTAGGACTATCGAGACAGGGCATCGATACTCCGGAGTAGACTAGCGTATGCGCTTCTCATCCCAGTGTGGGAGATGGTCTGTCCCACAGCCATCAGTACGTCGTACTGGAGATAGTATACGGGTGCTCGTTGGGTTACGAGTACACTGGACAGGACTCGTCGGGAACTGACAGGTTGGTATTATACCTATCGTCAGTTATCAGTTCCCAGGTGACATGAGTACAGCTTAGTCCGCTGACTTGACACTGGCACTTCGCCTCGAGTGTGTTCCCACTGCACTTTGATCACTACCCTACCACGGCTCAAAGGAGTCGTGCAAACAGGTGGTGATTGGGTGCAGTCCCGAAGCACTTGGAGGCAGTGACGGTTAGACAGGATTCGTCTCTCCCGGTATTGGGGGTTGACATCGCGCTGTGTCTAGGAGAGCCATTACACGAGTAGTCCCTGGCCAGGGCAAGCGAGATATACTGGTAGGTTTCCAGTGTTATCTCAGGGTGTTTTGGGCTTCACTCCGACACGACTTGTACCGCTATTGGGGGACTGACGTTTTACCGCCCCCTAGGCCCGACATGCGATGTATCAGACGAACAGACCGGACTGTACGGAGAATGTCACATTCAGACTCAGTAGGAGTTCAGATGGGGTTTCACCTCGTCAGCCTTCTTGTCGACATCTACCTGGGGACCGTTACGCACAGCTAGTGCCGCTTGCGGTCTGTGGTTAAACCCACTGCCAGCGTAGTGTCGAGTCTTTAGAGTCCCACACAGAGGGTATTCGCCTCTGGGCAAAACAGAGTAGAGGTCGCATGGTTTTGCGACAGGGTTCGTTCTCATCCGCGCACTTGTGCACGTTTGGAGTCCGGACGGATTATACTGGCAGGCTCTGGTTTGAGCCAGATACTGGTATATGTTTTGGGGGTTGCTTTTATCTCTTGGTATTCTTGTTCCTCGAAACGAGAATGCAGGTGTGTATGCACAGTTGCTTGAGGCGGAGGATGAGGTTTTTCATTAGGGTTTCGGAACGGGTGCGTATGCACAGTTGACAGTCTTCATTTTCCAAACCCTAATGGATTTATAAATTATCTATTAATAATAGTAATTAAATGAGAATTTTGTTATGGTTGATTTTGTTGACTTGTTGACCATGGTTGACTTGTTGACCATGGTTGAATGTTGACCACCATCATGCTTTAAAAAGTCCTCCTTGATTTATGCTTACGTGAAGCATGGTAGTGGTCATTCCAAATTACCATCAACTATTCTCATTTTCAATTATTATTATTAGATAATTCTTTTCTTTTGGCATTATGGTTGCAAGAAAGATAAGATTGCTCATTATCTCATTTAGCTTCTCTCTCCTCTCTTCATCTTCTTCTTCCTCTAGCAAAGAGAAACCTTCTCATGTGTTGAGAATCCTTCTCTTTAAAAAGAAAAGCAAACCCTAGTCACTCTCTACTCATTCTAGGTTAAAGGTTTGGCAAGTCGGAAACCCTAGTTCACTCAAAGATCGAGGAAGAGCCCAAAGGTCGAACCTTCGAGGTGGATCCATCTTCGACGGAAGAAGGCGACAAGAAGAGAACCATCAACCTCTACAAGGTTTAAAGAAGAAGGAGTTCAAGTATAGGTATAACCATCTTCCATAGTAGCTAACTCTCTTTAGCAAGAATGCTAGTTTAGTTTAGACACGATCCCGACCTTGTTTAGTCCATGTTGCCTCTTGCGATAAAAATTTGTTTTTTATACCGTTTCCGCCTCCCCGTAAGAACCGGGGGTCGCAATATGGACTTACAAGTTGATGGTTAGGTAAGGTGCATTCAACAACGGTGTAATTTTTCTTAACCATATTACAGTTTTCAACCTACGATGCGCAGGGTTTGAGTTATTAAAACTCAGAGGACTTATACAAAGTATTGTATATTGTTCGATGTACGTTAGGACAAAGGGGTTAGTACTCATACTATATTCTGTTTACTCATGATTTCTCTAGTTTTAGACAACTATTTCGTTGAAATACAAGGTCCAGATTTTGAGAAGATATAAGTATAAGAATGAAGTAGAGAACCATATGTTGCAAGTATCAGGATTCTTCAAGGTGATCGAAGATGTAGATACTTGTGTTAGGTATTCCGTTATAAGTAATAGTTATGAGAACTTGGTTCTCTTTCAGGTTACTCATACGTGGATGTATTCCTGGATGAGTAATGTTGTATGGCCTTCTTCCATTTGGTTGATATGCACTGGAAACGGCTGCATTATTTTTGAATCTAGTTCAAAATAAATTAGTACCTTTGTTTCTATATTGGATATATAGAATGGATTCATATCTTAACGATGTTAAGGTATATGGAGTTGTCCGGCTTATGCTTAAAACCAGAATCCGGATAAACTCTAGGCACATTTCAGTAATGGTAGTTTGTGGGTTATCCCAGGCTTTGACGAGGGTTAACATTCGACCATCTGGAAGATCAATAGTTATATTGTTCTTGACTTGCCACAGTTTTAGTAAAATTGATTCTTTTCAGAAAACATTAGTGGGAGTACGGTAGAACTGGAAGTGATTCCAGAACCACAAATGATTACTGAAAATTTAGAATAACCTAAAGATTCAAATGGTTTCGACGATCCATTAGGCACTCCGCTGATATGGTGGGTAACCTCAGGCGTCCGAGAGGTACTTCGGTCTCCTCAAATATGGTGACAGGGAGGTTTTTGATTATCCAAACTTGCCACTACTGCTGTTCTATACTATGAGATCTGGCAGGAGAATGAATATAACGTCGTTCTAAATTAGTTTTAGAAGTGCACGTGTATATGATTCTGCCATAAGATTGTTATAGTCAGTGGGAGCAGCGGCAGCATAGTGGGCCAAGAGCTTATGTCTATTTATAGACTAAAGCAGGTATAGCGGAGATAGATTATCTATTTTTGTTATGACGGATTTAGAGTTTGACTTCATCAGAATAACAGATGGACCTGAGAAGAAGGTAGTAGGGAGGGATGTCTTGGTTTTTGGATGACATGCACTTAATAGAAAGCGATCATCCTATACTACGATCGGTTATACTGTGGTTGTCATAAGGTATTTCCCCACAAAGGATCTGGATAAAATATCAGAGATTTTGGTCACTAGATCTATGGTTTTAGATTTAGATTTGGGAAGTGTCCTAATTTGGGTACTTTGACACTATTCTAAAGTGTTTTTAGAAAGGACAAGCCCTGGTATGGTGGTGTACCCGTAGGTGATGGATTGACCCTATATAAAGAGTGTCTTCTAGACAGATGAGGAGAAGGATTTGCGTGATTGGCATATCACTTGCTTAGGCAATTGAGTCAATCATTAGATGTCAAGTACCACACCAGATTTTGCTTTTGCATCGGCGGCAATAAGCATATATTAATCCAATCCTGGAGAAACGTTGGGAAGCAGTTATGAACATAAGTGGATGTTTTTGGTATATGGTAATGGCAGCTTCCTTCAGGAGGCGGTTATCATTTCTGGCTTCCAAAGTGACCTGGATGATAGAGTGACTATCAGAGTTATTGTTTTCTCTCTTTTGAGAGGCAGTATGTTGGACAGGTGGTCCACCTAGCATGACAATAGGGTTTCGGGAGGCATCATCCATGCCGTTTTCAAAAATATGCCAAGCTAAATAACCCTAATCCTAGAATCTTAACTAGAGAATTAGACGATACAAGAATGTAAACAACTTTACATCAAGTGAACAAGGAATACAACCTTTGTAGACCGGTCCTTCACTTCACATGCTCTGTGTAGTAGTCCCGTGACTCCACTAGGCTCCACTTGAGGCTTTGGACGAGCTTTATCCGATGACCTTCGTGCCGAAGATGATCCACGTGAATTCCCTCCAACTCAAGCTACCTCTACACTAAACTCTTTGGCGTAGGAAACACGCTACACTAGATCGCTATTCAAGTGTAGGATGGTGAAGTAGGGGATTTTTAAAGCTCATAAGTCTATGTTCAAGCTTCATGGTTCACATCACATGTGAGGGTTGAAGCTTGAACCATGACATAAGGAGGAAGAAGAAGCTAGAGAGCAACCATGAGACCAACTCAAGAAAATGGCAAATTGTTGAGAATGAGCTAGAATAGAATGACAACTCTTGACCCCTCACTCATTCAAGCATGGAATTATGCAATATAAAATTGCGACCATGCTTGAATAGTGAGTCAAGATGAACAAACAAAAGTAAATCACATGCTTGCAACCATGCTCTCATTTTCTACCTCATTTCTATTTTCAAAAAATAGAAATTCATATGCCATGCTTCATTATTATTATATATATATATATATATCAAATATATTAATATATATATATATAATGAAGAATAATTAGTGAGCTAATGATATTAGTTAAGATATAATTATATCACATATAATATATATCATATTATTAAATCTACACTTGATTTAATAATCCGGTTATATCACATATGACAGACTAATATCATTTATCTGTATATCACATTATCAAATCAACACTTGATTCGACAATCTAGTTATATCACATATAACCGAACCAATAATAGATAACTGCCAGATTACAATACAGTATCACATACTCGTATTAATCAGGCCCACACACATATCACATATGTTTCCTACTTCATTTCGCTTGAACCAAGGAATTTCTGTGCGGGACTCTAAACACTCGTCAATAAGCCAGCAGTAGGTGATGATCATATCAGTCACCCACAAGCCGTCAGCGGTACTAGCTGGACATAACGGCTATCCGGGTATTGAGCGATATGAAGATCAACAACCAAGCTTGTCCATAGTCTCCATGAAGCCTGTCAGTAACACTACCATACAGTCCGGTCTCTTCATCTGATATATAGCATATCTAGTCTAGGGGTGGTAAACGTCAAACCCCGGTAACCGATAAGTCGTGCCGATGTGAGGCTCATAACGGGTTGAGAAACTATTGATAACACTTACCAGTAATTCTCCATATCAGCCCTGGCCAGGGATTTACTGTTATGGCCAATCGAGCACAGCGCAACATCAACCCCCAATACCGGGAAAGACGAATCCTCTCCTATCACTCATTGCCTCCATATGACTCGGGACTGTCCCAAAAACCACCGTTTTGCACGTTCTCTTGAACGTGGTAAAGTGGAAATCAAAGCACAGTGGGAATCACACAAGACTCTTTGACGATCTTGAGTCTACAGACTAACCTGTACCAGTGTCACCAGAGGACTGCTATCTGACGATAGGTATACTACCATATAGGAGTTCTCAGCGAGTCCTGTTCTGTGTACCCAGT
Organism: Agapanthus africanus; assembly: GCA_030015575.1. Lineage (NCBI taxonomy): Eukaryota > Viridiplantae > Streptophyta > Magnoliopsida > Asparagales > Amaryllidaceae > Agapanthus > Agapanthus africanus. The sequence continues at coordinate 171,203,641 of CM057340.1, read as the reverse complement.
CTCCACTAAGCACCCGCATACCATCTTTGATGTCAAACACCAATGGATGTGGGATCATCCATCGCCCATAATATGGGTCAAGAAGCGTATACGCTAGTCTATTATGGAATATCGATTCTCTGTCTCGATATACCCTCAACTAGGAATAATTAAAGGATGAACTTGTGGACTACCCTGGCCCCACTAGTATGATCTCCATCATAGTCCTGGTAGTCAAGTACATATCCTAAGGGCTTTATCAACATGTGAAAGTAAGACAGTATCACAATACAAGTCTACATGTTAAGATAAAGGTAACCAGATAGCATACTATCATGTCGAGCAAGAAAGTCCTTTCTATATATGTCCAAGCATCCACTATAATATACATCATATGTACAATAATGGCCTCTAGGGCATACATATAACTAACAATCTCCTGCTTGCACTAAGGCCAGTTGTTGTCGTATCTCATACCCAACATTCCAAAGAGTCTCTCAAATTGTATCTGGGGTATAGCCTTCATGAGTGGATCCGCCGTGTTATTCTTCGTGTCAACTTTCCTGACCTCGATCTCCCGGCGATCAACTATCTCCCGGATCAGGTGATACCGCCTCAGAATATGTCTAGATCTCTGATGGGACCTGGGTTTCTTGGCCAAAGCCACCGCTCCATTGTTATCACAATACACAGGTATTGGGTGCTCAATGGATGGAACCACACCAAGCTCAGCAAAGAACTTCTTCATCCAGACAGCTTCTTTGGCAGCATCGTTGGCAGCGATGTATTCAGCCTCCATCGTCGAGTCTGCCACGGTTTCCTTCTTGGAAATTTTCCAACAAACCGCCCCTCCATTGAGGGTAAATACAAATCTCGAGACTGACTTAGAGTCGTCCTTATCATTCTGGAAGCTCGAATCGGTAAAGGACTCTACTTGGAGTTCATCGTTACCATACACCAAGAAAATCTCTTTAGTACTTCTCAAGTACTTGAGAATGTTCTTCACAGCTGTCCAGCGATTCTCTCCTAGATCTGCTTGATACCTACTTACTACACTTATTGAGTATGCTATATCGGGTCTGGTACATAACATCGCGTACATGATAGAGCCTACTGCCGAAGCATAGGGTATCCCTTGCATGCGAGCTCTCTCCAAATCAGTCTCAGGAGACATCTCTTTAGAGAGAGTGGGTCCTGAGATCGTGGGTAAATTCCCGTGCTTGGAATCTTCCATACTAAATATCTTTAGTATGGTGTCAATGTACCTATATTGGGACAATCCCAGTATCCATTTAGATCTATCTCTATAAATCTTAATCCCTAAGATGTAGGAGGCATCACCTAGATCTTTCATTGAGAATCTTTGTGATAAGAAGAGCTTGACCGAGTGCAGCATAGTAACATCATTTCCTATTAAGAGTATGTCATCCGCGTACAATACGAGGAAGAACACCTTACTCTCTGCCACCTTCTTGTATATACAAGGTTCATCTACGTTTTTGATGAAGTCAAACTCTTTGACTACCACATCAAAACAGATGTTCCATCTCCACGATGCATGCTTTAACCCGTAGATTGATTTAAGCAGTTTGCACACCTTTCCGCTGCTCCTACTGTCCACAAAGCCCTCTGGCTGAGTCATGTACACGCTCTCTTCTAAATCACCATTTAGAAAGGCTGTATTAACATCCATCTGCCAGATTTCGTAGTCATGGTATGCAGCGATGGCAAGTAGGATCCGGATGGACTTAAGCATAGCCACTGGAGAAAAGGTTTCATCATAATCCACACCTGTTCGTTGACGAAAACCTTTTGCAACAAGTCTAGCTTTGAAAGTCTCAACTTTTCCATCTACACCAAATTTCTTATTAAAGATCCATTTGCTCCCAATGGGTTTTACCCCTTCGGGAGCATCTTCCAAAGTCCATACTTTGTTTATGTACATGGATTCCATCTCAGATCACATTGCATCCAGCCATTTCACAGAGTCCCCACTAGTGATGGCCTGCTCGAAGCTAGTTGGGTCATCATCTTCCATGATACAATTCTCGCTCCCACCATCAATGAGAAAACCGTAGTATCTCTCAGGTGGATGAAGAACCTTAGTAGATCGACGGAGAGGCTGAGGTTCATTGGGAACTATCGAATCCTCTGGTTTCTTCAGTTGTAGTCTGTGTAGCTGGAATTTCTTTTAGCTCTACCTCTTTGCCACTAATTTCTTTTACAAGAAATCCTTTTCTAAAAAGGTGGCATGTTGAGCAACAAACACCTTTTGTTCCTCACTGTGGTATAAAAAATATCCATATAAAATCTTTGGATATCCCACAAACTTGCAATAAACTGATCGTGCCTCGAGTTTGTCCGGATTTTGCCTTTTGACATAGGCCGGACAACTCCATATCTTAACTCGTTTAAGATATGGTCTCTTCCCACTTCATATCTCATATGGTGTGGTAGGTACAGATTTAGATGGAACTTAATTCAATAGGTATGCTGCTGTCTCAAGCGCATAACCCCAAAAGGAAATAGGTAACTAAGCGGTGCTCATCATGAGCGCACCATATCTAATAGGTTGCCATTCCTCCGCTCCGATACACCGTTGTGCTGTGGTGTATATGGAGGAGTAAGCTGAAAGAGAATCACATTCTCTTTTAAATAGTCCAGGAACTCATTGCTCAAGTATTCTCCTCCCCTATCAGATCGAAGGATTTTAATATGTTTACCCATCTGGTTCTCGACTTCATGCTTATATTCTTTGAATTTTTTAAAAGCTTTAGACTTGTGTTTCAACAGGAACAAATGTCCATATCTTGAGAGATCGTCAGTGAATGTAATGAAGTACGAAGAACCATTCCTGACATGTGTAGACACGGGACCGCATACATCACTATGTATCAGTCCTAAGAGTTCGGTAACTCTTTCTCCATGTCCAGTAAACGGAGTTTTGGTTATTTTGCCTTTGAGATATGACTGAAAAGTTTCATAAGATGATAATTCGAACGAATTCAAATATCCATCCTTATGTAAGTTAGCCAGTCGTGTCGCATTGATATAACCTAGTCTACAATGCCATAAGAAGGATTCGTTCATTTCTGAACTCTTCCTCTTGTGTGTGTTCTGTATGTTAAGAACTGTGTTTTGATTTAGAACGTATAAACCATTACATAACGCACCAAACCCAATCAACACTTAATTTAGGTAAATGTTCATAACATTATTCTCTACTACAAAGTTATATCCTTCTTAATCTAATAAAGAAATTGATATTAAATTGCATATCATAGAGGGCACGTAATAACATTCGTTCAAGATCAAAGTATTCCGATTTGGTAATACAAGGTGATATTCATCAACTGCTTTGGCTGCAACACTTGCACCATTCTTTACTTTTAGAGAATGATCACTTATACCCAGTTCTCTACCTTTCCTTAGCCCATACAATATATTACATATGTGGGATCCCGATCCGGTATCTAATACCCAGGACGTAGTGTGTACTGAGAAACAGTTCTTGGTAACTAACACACCCGAAGAAGATGTATCAACATGCTTATTTTTCGTTTGGGTGGCGTGGGAATCTGGATATTCCCCTATTTCCTGCTCTGACTTATAACAATTATAAGTGGGAGCGGAACCAACGTTCCCCAGCTCAGTATAATAAGCGGGTTCGGTCAATACATCTATATTATTATCTTGATTAAGGCCTGACATGGTCGTTACCTGGAGAGAGAGAGAGAAGAAAACACTTAGCATATGCTCTTGCAAAATTAGATTGGTTATTATCTTATATAATCAGGATGGCTCCCACTGTTTTTATCAAATCTTCCTTCAAACCCTAAAAGGTAAAACTAGCCGGGATTAATTACACGCTACAAGTTCACCAATCTTTCAGCCAGGCTAGTGTCGGTACTTTGAGGGTGGTTCCCCGTGCTTTCGCACGGACCTAATAAAAATAAACCACATTTTCCCAGGGGCGTAACCCCGTTAATACCTTTCTCGACACCTACTTGATCGGCTAATTATGATGTGTAAAACTCTCCCAGGAGTAACTCTTACTCGCAGTGGGTATCGGGATCCAACTATCTCATAGAAGGTATGCAATCTCATTGCAAATTTGAACACTTGAAATTCCTGATAATATTTTGCCCCAAGCGATTTATGACCTTGATAAGTCAACAAACCATAAATTGCAACTCAAGTTCAACCCGTACATTTCATGATTGAATTAAACCCACCTGCACGATCCTTGACAAGGTCAACAAGGTCGCACGACTACCCTAATCCAATCGCATCTCATGCTTTAGCAGATAAGCACTAATCAGCTACCGTACACTACGCCTTGACAAGGTCAACAAACACAGTACGAATACTAAATAGTCCTTATCTGAAATGACGGAGGGCAACGATAGGTTTTTAAGAAAACCTTTTACGTAATGAACTTGATATCGTTGCGGAATCGAGTGATTTTGAAAAGGAGTGTTTTTGAGGCTTTTACTAGTTTATCTAAATAGGTCACTCCCGGTGAAGGGATCTCGGCTCTTTCCTCATCGAATGAGGTGCTGGATATTCTACAAGGAATACCGCTATGCAAAGCAAAAAACTAAAAAAGCAATAAAAAAAAACTGAGTTGGTTGTAGCATCTGCTAGCTTTTGCTAAAGAGGTCACTCCCGGTGAAGGGATCTCGTCTCTTTCCTCATCGAATGAGGTACTGGATATTCTACAAGGAATACCTCTATGCAAAGCAAAAACTAGAGCTACCCTTTTTGAAAATTGATTCTACAACATCTTTATGTTTCTTTTCTTTCATTAATCTCATTAATGAAGTCCCATCATTTATGCTTCCTAAGCATCACAGAAGAAACAAAAATACAATATACGCTTATGCCATCAGCATTCGCCACAGTGTCCCGTTATGCACTGTTATGTTACTTAACTAACGGCATAGCGGAACGGGACTAGCGCGGGTGTAAAACATAAGCAACGTTTATTATATGTCATATATATAATAATAAAGTATTCATCTCAAGCATATAAAGTGATCACATCACAGAATATCAGCAGCAGAAGTCAACATATGAAATATTGGATATACTAGGAGGTTCGTGTTTTATATTAAGCCAGTAAAAAACACGGATTACACGGTCGCGGTGAATAGACAAACCAACATCCCTAGACCCCTACGAGAGTGGCAAGCAACCCTACCAAATCTAGAGTTAGGAGAACCGGACTCGACACCTCGAGATGGTCTCCCACTGGACTCTAGAACCCGGTTACTTGTGTTCCCCGCCTTGGGTCTATCTTAATGCGGAAAAGTAAATAATATACAACAAGGGTGACAACATCCTCAACCCGGAAGTGCCCCAATAAAAGAATATTACATACAAGTTTTTTCCATGAATGAAAATGAAAAACTCTCATCTTACGCAAAACCCCCCGGCTATTCAAACACGGTGATCCAATATAACATATCCCAGCAACACATAACATCATATGTCATCAACGTAAGTAAATATGCGTATCCCAATTATCGTTGATATAAAGCAACGAAACCGGCGATACACCACATATTACACTTACGGTCGTAGAAAAGAAAATGTCAAACTACAACATTTGGAATCCATAACCTTCTTAGACATCATAAACCCGAAATATCACATACTTCGGATTTCATGCATAATCAAATGAATTCCAAATATTGTATCACATTCCATAGATAGCTAGACGATGTTAAACATTCCAATCGAATCAAAAAACACCCAAAATTTCCCAAAGTGCTCAACACTTGAGCACAGATTAAAAATACTCATAACATGCCACAGTGCCTATGGACCAACCGCAGAAGGGCCAACCCTTGCCTCACCTATGGCGCCGCGGAACTACCGCAAAGCCTAGGGTTTGACAGCGGTTCCGACGGTCATAGAATCGAGTTAGGGTTTCATTCATCTAGAGGGTCCAAAGAATTACTTGCATGTTTTTAACTTAGAAAAATCCAACTTTTGGAAAATTTCCAACGAGGGAGAAAATGGGTTATTGATATTCGTTCGAACTTTTAACATCTTCTAAATGACCCGAAACGATGTTAGAATTATGACTACGAAACACTCCATATTACCCCCAATAGAACTGTTAACATCATATAAAAACTAGGCTAATCAAACAATACCTAAAACCCCAAAATCAAGCATACAGAACACCAAAAAATTTCGAGCCAAAGAGGAGTTTAAAAAACTAGCGAGGCCGGATATTTTGTGAATGTCGCCGGGTAAAATCCGGTGAAATAGCCTCGAACTCTTTCAGTGTTCTAGTTGTATCATATACAACATTCTGCAGTTGCTAAAATAATTTTATGAGATCATTTTAAAATTGACAGAAACTTGATTTTTGGTTTCGGTGTTTCGGAGTTTTTCGGTTTCGTAATTCTACAAATATCGTCTAATTGTCTAGCTTGGCTCTGATACCACTGTTGGGTTACCTAACACTACAGCAAGGTTTCGGGAGGCATCATCTATACCGTTTTCAAAAATTTGCCATGCTAAATAACCCTAACCCTAGAATCTTAACTAGAGAATTAGACGATACAAGAATGTAAACAACTTTACATCAAGTGACAAAGAAATACACCCTTTGTAGACCGGTCCTTCACTTCACATGCTCTGTGTAGTACTCCCGTGACTCCACTAGGCTCCACTTGAGGCTTTGGACGAGCTTCCTCCGATGACCTTCGTGCCGAAGATGATCCACGCGAAGTCCCTCCATCTCAAGCTACTTCTACACTAAACTCTTTAGCGTAGGAAACACACTACACTCAATCGCTAGTCAAGTATAGGATGGTGAAGTAGGGGATGTTTAAAGCTCATAAATCTGTGTTCAAGCTTCATAGTTCACATCACATGTGAGGGTTGAATCTTGAACCATGACATGAGGAGGAAGAAGAAGGTAGAGAGCAACCATGGGAGCAACTCAAGAAAATGGCTAAGTGTTGAGAATGAGCTAGAATAGAATGGCAACTCTTGACCCTCACTCATTCAAGCATGGAATTATGCAATATGAAATTGCAACTATGCTTGAATAGTGAGTCAAGATGAATAAACAAAAGTAAATCCCATGCTTGCAACTAAGCTCTCATTTTTCACCTCATTTCTATTTTCACAAAATAGAAATTCATATGCCATGCTTCATTATTATATATATATATATATATATATATATATATATATATATATCATATATATTAATATATATATATAATGAAGAATAATTAGTGAGCTACTGATATTAGTTAAGATATAATTATATCACATATAATATATATCACATTATTAAATCAACACTTGATTTAATAATCCGGTTATATCACATATGACTGACTAATATCATTTATCTGTATATCACATTATCAAATCAACACTTTATTCGACAATCTGGTTATATCATATATAACCGAATCAATAACAGATAACTGCCAGATTACAATACGGTATCACATACTCGTATTTAATCAGGCCCACACACATATCACATATGTGTCCTACTTCGTTTCGCTTGAACCAGTGAACTTCTGTGTGGGACTCTAAAGACTCGTTAATATGCCAGTAGTAGGTGATAATCGCATCAGTCACCCACAAGCTGTCAGCGGTACTAGCTGGACATAACGGCTACCCGAGTATTGAGCGATATGAAGATTAACAAGAAAGTTTGTCCATAGTCTCTATGAAGCCTATCAGTAATACTACCGTACAGTCTGGTCTCTTCGTTTGATATGTCGCATATCTAGTATAGGGGTGGTAAACGTCAGACTACAGTAACCGATAAGTCGTGCCGATGTGAGGCTCATAACGGGTTGAGAAACAACTGATAACACTTACCAGTAATTCTCCATATCAGCCCTGGCCAGGGATTTACTGTTATGGCCAATCGAGCACAGCGCAACATCAACCCCCAATACCGGGAAAGACGAATCCCCTCCTATCGCTCATTGCCTCCATATGATTCGGGACTGTATCCAAAAACCACCGTTTTGCACGTTCTCTTGAACGTGGTAAATTGGAAATCAAAGCACAGTGGGAATCACACAAGACTCTATGATGATCTTGAGTCTAAAGACTAACCTGTACCAGTGTCACCATAGGACTGCTATCTGACGATAGGTATACTACCATATAGGAGTCCTCGGTGAGTCCTGTTCAGTGTACCCAGTCTCCACTGAGCACCCGTATACCATCTTTGATGTCAAACACCAATGGATGTGGAATCATCCATCACCCATCATATGGGTCCAGAAGCGTATACGCTAGTATACTCTGGAATATCGATGCCCTGTCTCGATAAACCCTCGACTAGGAATAATTAAAGGATGAACTTGTGGACTACCCTGGCCCCACTAGTATGATCTCCATCTTAGTCCTGGTAGTCAAGTACATATCCTAAGGGCTTTATCAACATGTGAGAGCAAGACAGTATCACAATACAAGTCTACATGTTAAGATAAAGGTAACCGGATAGCATACTATCATGTAGAGCAAGAAAGTCCTCTCTATATATATGTCCAAGCATCCACTATAATATACATCATATGTACAATAATGGCCTCTAGGGCATACATATAACTAACAGCGGATACTAAAGAAGGCATGGCGCAAGATAATGATTAAATTCAGTGGCCGATACGGTCTATGAATTTTATTGGATTTGGTGTTCATTTGTGAACTGGGTCCCATCAGATATCCAGACAAATTTTAAGACATGTATTGCTCATTTCGGGAGATAGTTTTTCTCCGTGAAGTTGAGATATAGAGAGATAAAGATAGAAACATTCGAGCGGATCCACTCACTAAGGCTATTTCTCGAACACAATAGTTTCACAAACGGGCTTTGTGAGACCGATTAGTAGAGAAGTTGGGTGTTCGGTATCACACTGGCTGTAAGTACGCGACACTGCAATAATTAGCCTTAAGTGCAAGTGGGAGATTGTTGGTTATAGTGCCATCAAGGCAATTATTGTAATCGCAGGCAGGTGATTATGATGATTGAGAGAGGACCTATACGGATAGAACAACCTTACTCAAAATGATAGTATGCTATCTGGTTTGCCTTTATCATCATCTACATAAATTATGTGGTATTACAGATCACTATTACATGTTGATAGAGCCCATAGGATTCTCGCTTGACTACCAGCATTATGATGTCGATCATATACGTGGGAGCTGGCTGGTCTATAAGCACATCCTTAAATGTCCCTAGTCGCTGGAGTATCGAGACTGGGCATCGATACTTCAGAGTAGACTAGTGTGTACTTATCGAGACCCCGACGAGGGGCAGTGGCCAATCTCACAAGCCATTGGTGTCAGTTAGTCACCTAAGATAGTTTACATGTGCTCATTAGGTTATGAGTACACTGGACGGACTCGCTGGAAACATGCTAGTTGGTATTATACCTATTGTCAGATAGCAGTTCTCAGGTGACATGTGTACAGGTTAGTCTGTCAACCTGAGATCGTCATTTGTCTCGTGTGATTTCCCACTGTGCTTTGATTACTACCCTACCATGGCTCAAAGGAGTCGTGCAAACAGGTTTTAGTTGGGTACACTCCTGAGCCACATGGAGGCAGTGAGCAGATCGTCAGGGATTCGTCTTTTCCGGTATTGGGGGTTGATATCGCGTAGTGCACGGTTGGCCATCACCAGAAATCCTTGGCCAAGGTAGTCGATAATTACTGATTTGGATCAGTAGTTTCTCAGATGGTAATGGGCTTCATACCGAAACGAAATATCGCGTTATTAGGGATTTGACTTTATCCACCCCCTAGACCCGTTATGAGATACTCTTAGACGAACAGACCGGACTGTATGAAGATTGTCACTGACAGGCTCAGTAGGGGTTCGGATAAGTTTGCCCGTCGGCCTCCCTTTCGCTCAATACTTGGGTAGTCGTTACATACAGCTTGTGCCGATGTTGTGCTTGTGGTTAAACCCAATGCCAGCGTATTGACAAGTCTTTAGAGCCCCACACAAAGGGTTTCCATGCTTCGGGCGAAACGATGTAGAGGCCGTATGGTATTACAGTAGGGTTCGATCATATACGTGCACTTGTGCACGTATCATTATTCGGACGGATAATACTAGTGGTTTTTGGTTTAAGCCGGATCCTATTATTATATTATTGGATTATTTTCGTCTCTTTGTATTTGTATATGGATACGGGTATGTATATACGGTGAGAGGTATTCTTGTAATTTATTATAAGGGTGCTTCTAGAATAAGACACCTCATTTTGTTTATAACCAATTAGAATTAAATCGTTAATGAAGTGGAGGATGAGGTGTTATTGCAGGGTTCCTTAGGGTCGCCGCTGGGTTTCGGGAGGCATCGACCATGCCGTTTTAAAAAATTTGGCGCGCTAAAGAACCCTAACCTAGAATATTAACTAGAGAATTAGACAAAAGTAGAATGTAAACATCTTTACATCTAAGTGAACAAGAAATACAACCTTTGTAGACCGGTCCTTCACTTCAATAGCTCCATGTAGTAATCCCTTCGCTCCAAGTAGTGAACTCCCGGACTCTAGAAAGGCTCCACAAGATGAAAGGAACAAGTTTGCTTGAAATCTTCGAGGCCGAAGATGATCTACGTCGAGGAGACACCAACTCAAGATACCTCTTCACTAATATGGAATTAGTGAAGTAAACACCCTAAACTAATTGGCTAATCTAGTAGAGGATGATGAAGCAGGAATTTTGGTCACTTTAGAAATATTTTTCTCACTCATTTTCTTCACCTCCCAAAAAGCTAGAGAGCTTGAGGAAGGAGATGAAGAAAAGCAATCATGGAGAGAAGCAAGTGAAAAATGAATCAAGTGGTGAGAATAGCAACCATGAGTGAGATAATATCTCATACTAACTCATGTAGAGACTTAACCATGACTTGGGATAATGGTTGGGTTAACAAATATCTCAAGTAAAACAAAATTGGTGGACTTAAGCAATGATTCTACAAGCTTCCACTAAGTATCAACCATGTGACTTATTTCCACCCAATTTTGAATTACATTAAGTAAATAGAACCCATCATTATGATAAGCATGGTTTGAGTCTCATACACCCATGTAGCATGTAGCAACAAGCATGACACATTAATATATATCACATATATATTAAGTGCATGCAAACTAGTGAGAAAAAGAAATGCTTAAGTGAGCTAATATTAGTTAATGTAAGTTATTATATCAAATATAGAATTATACATTAAATTATTAAATCAATACATGATTTAATAATCCGGCCATATCACATACAACCGACTAATATCAAATGTATCAACTTATCGAATCAACACTTGATCCGATAACCCGGCTATATCACATATAACCGTCCGATATCATATATCGCGAGAATAGAATACAGTATCATATACTCGTATTAATCTCGGTCCCGTACATATTGTAAGTCGATGCCACGCACCCCACGTGTTCGCGGGGAGGCGGAGTTTGCAAAAAACGATTTTTATAAGCTTCGTAACAACGACTAAACTCCAGGATCAATACTAAACCCTAACTAACCGTCTAGCTTATAGGTTTAACTACTATGTGAGAAAGTTATACCTCAAGTTCTTGCTGTCCTTCACCTCCTCGCTGTCCTTCTCAACCTCGTGAGCTTCTCGATGTGAGAACGGATCGTGATTCCTCGTCGGCTTCTCCAAATCGTAGAAGATCCACCCGAGAGTTCCGACTTTGAGCTTAACCTCTATCTTGAGGTAACTAGGTCACTTGGTGTGCTAAACTAAGTAGCCTAGGATGTATAGAGAGTGATTAGGAGTCTAATAGTCTCACAAACCCTAGGATTCTCAACTCATGAGATGGTTAGGGTTTGAAAAGAGATGGAGAAAGCTTGAGGAAAAGGGAGAGGAGAAAGTATCTGTTGTTTTCTTTTTATGAAAAAGATTAATGTGAAATGGCTTGAGTTTTGTCTTTTAAACCATAAGAAAATATCTCTCATAAATATCTCAAAATATCTAAGTCAACAAATCTCATATGAGGCCAAGAAATTCAATATGAAACACTAATCCATTTCACAAAAATACCACAAAGTTTCCTCTTTCATTTCCTACACCTCACAAAAGAATTAATCAAAAAAGAAAAACCCTCATTGAGGTGTCATTCTCCAAAAAAAATCTTGATCAAATTACAAGAATGTCCCTCTCAACCGTATATACATACCGACATCCGTATTCCGAGAAACACGAATACTATGAGACGAAACTAATCCAATAATCAAATACTAGGATCCGGCTTAAACCAAAGCCCACTAGTATTGTCCATCCGAACATCATATGCGTATAAGTACACGTATGTGATCGAACCCTGTCGTAAAACCATACGACCACTACACTATACACCCGAAGCTGGGAAACCCTCTGTGTGGGACTTTAAAGACTCGACAGTACGATGGCAGTGGGTTTAACTACAAGCGCGTCAGCGGTACTAGCTGCACGTAACGGCTACCCAGGTATCTATCGATAAGAAGGTCGACGAGCAAACCCATCCGTACCCCTACTGAGCCTGTCTGTGGCAATCTCCGTACAGTCCGGTCTGTTCGTCAAAGAGTGTCGCATATCGGTCTTAGGGGGGCGGCAAGCGTCAGACCCCTAATAGTGCAATAAGTCGTGTCGGAGTGCGGCCAAAAACACCCTAGAAAACTACTGGAATCTCTACCAGCAAATCTCGCTTACCCTGGCCAAGGACTTTTTGTAATGGCTTACCGAACACAGCGCGACATCAACCCCCAATACCGGGAGAGACGAATCCTATCTAACCGCCACTGCATCCAAGTGCTTCGGGACTGCACCCAACTACTACCTGTTTGCACGACTCAACAGAGCCGTGGTAGGGTAATAATCTAAGAACAGTGGGAACACATTTGAGGCAAAGTAGCATTGTCAATTCAACGGACTAAGCTGTACTCATGTCACCTGGGAACTGCTACCTGACGATATGTATATTGTTGGAGATAGTGCCCTCAGAGTCAATTATTAGGTCACAGGTACGTGATTGTAATGATTGAGGGAGGACCTATCCCGGTAGGACAGTCTTACTCGAGATGATAGTATGCTATCTGGTTTACCTTTATCATCGTGTACTGCTTTAGGTGACCTGACACGTCGCTATTACACGTTGATAGAGCCCCTAGGATTCTTGCTTGACCACCAGCAGTATGAGGGCGATCATATAAGTGGGAGCTGGGGGTCTATAAGCTTATCCTTAAAAGGTCCCTAGTCGTGGGAGTTTTCGAGACAGGGCATCGATACTCCACAGTAGACTAGTGTATACAGTCGAGACCCCGACGAGGGGCGGTGGCCGGTCTCACAAGCCACTGGTGTCAGTTGGATCACCTAAGATGTATACAGGTGCTCATTGGGTTATGAGTACACCGGACAGGACTCGCCGGGAACATGCTAGTTGGTCATATACCAGACGTCAGATGGCAGTTCCCTGGTGACATGTGTGCAGGTTAGTTCATCGACCTGGGGATCGTCATTTGTCTCGTATGAGTTCCCACTGTACTTTGATTACTACCCTACCACGGCTCAAAGGAGTCATGCAAACAGGTTTTAGTTGGGTACAGTCCCGAGCCACATGGAGGCAGTGAGCGTATCTTCAGGGGTTCGTCTCTCCCGGTATTGGGGGTGAGGTCGTGCTGTGTCTAGGAGAGCCATTACACAAAGTCCTTGGCCAAGGCAAGGAGATTTACTGGTAGGTATTCCAGTAGTATCTCAGGGTGTTCTGGGCTACACTCCGACACGACTTGTACCGCTTTTGGGGGTCTGACTTTTACCAACCCCCTAGGCCCGCCATGCGATGCTCATAGACGAACGGACCGGACTGCACGGATATTGTCACTGACAGGCTCAGTAGGGTGACAGGCTGAGTTCGCTCACAGACGTCCCTTTTGGTCAATAGCTGGTGGCCCGTCATGTATGGCTAATACCTCTGACGTGCTAGTGGTTAAATCCACAACCATAGTATTGACGAGTCTTTAGAGTCCACCACACTTTCAGTTACTCAAGCTTTCGGGCGAAAGGCTGTAGAGGCCGTATGGAGATATGGCAGGGTTCGATCAGACACGTGCGGTATTGCACGGATCAGGATCGGACGGATAATACTAGCCGGCTTTGGTATAAGCCGGATCCTAGTATAGTACAGTGTAGTTTTGTCTTTTTGCATTTGTATCCGGTCGGAATACAGATGTGGGTGTGTATGCACAGTATCGGGGTTTTCCTGTAATTTATTACGGGACCGGTTTTCTGGAGTTGCCAGTTTGCATTCCGTTCCGGCCGGTTTTTCATTGTTCCTTCCCGGCCGGACTTTTCCGATGGAGGGGGTTATTTGCAAGTTTGTAAATAACATTTGCGGAGGGGTTTTCATGCATTTGTAGCATTATGAAAAGTCAAGCATCTTTGCTTCTTTTCATGATGGCTTTATTGTGTTTGATGATGTTGGAGTGTTGGGTTTTGTGGTGGTCCTTTTGCTTTTCTTGTTCTCCACCCACCTCTTTGTTTTGCTCACCTCTCTCCATTCTCAAATGCATTGGCCGGGCAATTTTTGTGCAGCATGGGATTCTTTTTTGGATGAAGGATATTGGTTCATTCATTTTCTTCATGATTAATTTTCGTGGGCCCCCTTGAGTGTGCAGGGAATGCATGTTAGGAGAAAATTTATTATGTGAGGATTGAGTCAAACTTGAGTGGGTATGGTGGTTGATGGATTAATTAATATTTGGTGGTTGCATTGAGTGCTTTAGAAAGGGGGGGCTGATAAGTTTTTCTGGCCGAGCCATTTTTCAGAGAATGCTCCATTCTTCCTGCAAGCCTCCATGGCTTCTTCATTTGCAAAATTCCTCCATCATGGCAACTATACAAAACCCCATAGAGACAATAGCTCACTACACATTTCTACAGCAAATCTTGGGTACGTCGACTAGCCAGCTTCGTGCCCGAGTTGCCTCGGCATTGAGGTGGGAGCCCATAAAAGACGTAGGCGATGTGGTGCCCTTCCGGCGAGGAGGCAACGACCGGAGATCCCGCGAGGAGATCGGAGTGGAGATGAAGACCGGAGGACTCGGATCAGTCGGTATATCTCTATTCCCTTTCTTGTAGATAGCTAGGACTAGTTAGTGGTTCGATCCGGGTATTAGTGCGCGGCGGTTTGCCAGTTCAAGAAAAATTTAAAGTTATCACCGTTTCCGCGTTTGGCCGTCGCATTGACGGCCGGGGCGCCGCCGTGAACTTACAGTGGTATCAGAGCCTCCCCATTAACTTAGTCTAGCTTTGTGTAATGTGTTTTTCAGTTCCGATCGATCGAAATGTCCAAAAACCCGTATTTGCCCACGACAGTTTTCTGTTGAAATTTTTTTGGTCCCCAAAATTTTTTCAGGTTGTATAAAAGTACTGTACAGAGAGACCTAAGACTACTGTAGAAATACGACGCACTAATCTTTCAAATAGAGCGCGGAACCGCGGCCAATTCCTGCTTGTGGCCGCGGTTCCGCCGCTGAGTAAAGGAATCAGGGTGTTGGATTTCTACAGTGGGCTTCTGGTGATAAATTTGGGTTTCTGGAACATTAAAATTGGGCCCATATTTTCTGTAACTGCTACAGTATTGTTTTGGGGCCCACTTGTTAAATTTTGATCGGTCGGATATTTTAAACACATTTTTCACAGTTTTTACATTATATCTGCGACCGTGAATGTCACTTGATCGGTAAATCCCGTCTAACTGCTATAGCCCGGTTAGACGGATTTGCGAACGTGACATTCACGTTGATGTTCTATGTATTTGCTGTGATGTTGCGGATCGGTCGTGGGGGATAGCCTGGATGCAATGCTAGTACAGTTCTGTTGTATTATGTACATTTGATATTGCGGGGCGAGCGTCCGACATGTGGACAGCCGTCACTGCCTGATTGTATTATTCTTTTGGGGCACGACCTGGTTGCGGTCGATATACCCGTTGTATGTATATTTCACTTTCTGTACTAGGATTGCCCCGCGGAGGGGTGCACGGATAGCCGGGTTCTGGAGGGCAACAAGCCCGCATCTCATGGCATTGAGACGGAGGGGGCTTCACTCTAGGATTGGCGGGCTATTCGCCGCACTCGTAGGGGGTACAGGTTGACCCAGGAGGGGTGCCCAAGTTACCGGATTCCGTGAAGTGCTGGGTGGTCCATTCACGTTGCTGAAGGGAGCTGCCTCGCTTCAGGTTTTGGCGGGTGACTTGCCGCGCCCGTAGGGGTCTAGGTTTTCATTGCACAGGCTATCCACACGACCAGGGGAACGTCGGGTTTCAGTAGTGGCTCTGTGAAACCCGGGGATCCCAGATATCTGTATTGTTTCTGTGATGCTGTTCATTATCTGTGATGTTGCATTTTATTCACGCCTTGAGCGAAATATAATATATTGGTATATATATTAGTAGATGTTGTATATGTTTTGCATCCGCGCTAGTCCAGTCCCCGCTCTGTCGTTAGTTAGCTAACCTAACGGGTAATGACGGGACCCAGTGGCGAATGCGGATGGCATATACGTACATCAGTATATTTTCGTTCTTTTTGGTGTGATCAATTGATGGGACTGCATTGATTCGGATCAATGCAAGTTAAAAACAAACCTAATCTGATGTTGTTGGAACACTTTTCAAAAAGCTGTTATTGCAAGGACGTTCACTTTTGTTTTGCATCGTGGTATTCATTTAGAATATCCTGCTCCTCAATCGACGAGGCAAGGGCCGAGATCCCTTCACCGGGAGTGACCCCTTGGACAAAAAGTTTGCGTCAGGGCATTAACTTCACTATAGCCGATTACTTTTGCTTTGCACCGTGGTATTCAGTTAGAATATCCTGCACCTCATTCGACGGGGAAAGAGCCGAGATCCCTTCACCGGGAGTGACCTCTTTAGCAACGGTTTTCGTCACTATATTTCTAAAAAGCTATCAGTTCCTTCAACGATATCAAGTTCATTACGTTAAAGGTTTTTGCCAGAAACCATTCGTAGCCCTCCGTCATTTCAGTTAAATATTCGGTAGTATTCAAGCTATGTATTTTGACCTCACGCCAAGGCATAGTGTTTGGTAGCTGTCGGGTATTTAGCTGTTGCATAGATAGATGCGTTGGTTTGGGACAGTCGTACTACTATTTTGGCCTACGTCAAGGGTATGTACGGGTGGGTTCAAATTAACCTGGATAATGACGGGTAGAACTTGACATGTGACTTATGATATTTTGACCTCACGCCAAGGTCATAAGAGCATGGGGCAGAAATCACATCGGGAGTTTCAAAAGAACTGAAACTTGCCAGATATGCGCATACCTTCTGGAGTGTGATAGCGTGAGCGGATTCCGTCACGTTATCATGCGATGATAGTTGGATCCCGATTCCCACTGATGAGTTAGTTTACTCCTCGGGTGACCCCGACTAATTCTTCTTTCAGGTTTGGAGAAGAATTTGAGGTACAGTGGGAGGTTTCCAGATTAGATAAATTGGTGACCATTCTGATCTAGGTTAGAGTGCACGCTGAGTGTTTCTTTTCTCTCTCTCTTTGGCAGCGACCATTGACCCGACCCTAAGACTTTGACTCAGTGACCAAGTTGACCGAACCTTCTTAAACACCGGCTTTTGGATTGTCAGAATTGCAAACCTCATTGCCACTCCTACTTTTACCCTTTTCTCCAGGACACCCCGTTTTACTACGAACGTCCACTTCCATTGGACAAAACCATCGTATGGTTAGATACGAACTCGAAAGAATTTATTCGAGGATGGTTTCCGGTTCTGGAGAAAACGGATAGGATTATTCAGTTGTCTTTTCCTTTTACCCTCTCTCAGGTTACGAGTACTCCTTGGTTTAGGGGTAGTACACCTATTACGCAAATTGGATTGTCTTCTTCCAAACCTTAGGCTGGTGCCGACCGGTAGGGAATGAAGAAAACCAATTAGCATAACGATGGTGTGCAGAAGGTATTAAGTTCAGACAAAGCAAGGGATTAGTAAGAGGGCAAAGTAAATTGCAACAGATATTCACGACCAAACCAAATATTTCGTTACCACTCCCACATCACCTTTGTATTTCTCCAGGACACTCCGTATCACTACGAAGATCCACAGTTTATTTGGATACTCCATCGTATGGTTATATACGAACTCGAATGGAACTTGTTCCAGTTCGGGGATGGATTCTGGTCCAGGAGAAATAGGAATAAGGTTTATTCGGTTGTCTTTTATCTTCACCCTCTCTCATTGCGAGTGTTCCTAGGATTGGGACAGTACACCCATTATGCTTATTGGATAGTCTTCTTCCAAACCATAGGCTGGTGCCGAACGGTAGGGAAGGAAGAAAACCATTTGGCCTAAAGGGGTGTACAGAAGGTAAAGACTAAAGACATATGAAGGGATTTGGAGAGGTGGCAAAGAACTATACGGTTACAGTCGTGAATCTGGAAGAGGCATTACTAGGAATACCAGAATACCCCATCGGAACATTTCAATGTTTCAGTTTCACTGTGTAATGTTAAAGGAAAACTGATTTCCCGATTAGATACTTACTCCAGGGTATGTATTTACCAGGTACGATTCTCACATCTGTATGGTTTTACAGATGATGAGTGGGAGTAAGTTATTGGGAATTGGGTGATTATCCTCATTATACGGGATTCGTTGTAATCGGTGATATTTGAGGAAATCACCTGGGCTGTTTGCCGGTCGGCAAATATTTGGTTTTGAATATCCGCTGTTATGCACCAATTTCAAATTGATATATCTGTACGTCTATTTTCATAGAGTGAGATATACCTTTCTGAAATTATGTCTACGACATTTACCTATATCAGTGGATGGTTAGGTAAGGAGCATTAAACAGCGGTGTAATTCTTCTTAACCATAAGTACAGTTTTCAACCTACGACACACAGTGAATGAGTTATCAGACTCAAGGGACTTATCCAAAGGATTGTATGTTGTCCAGGGTCCATCAGGACAGAGGGGTTGGTCCTCGTACTACATTCAGTTTACTTATGACTTCTCTAGTTTTTAGACAGGTGTTTCGTGGAAACACAGGATCTGAATTTTGAGAAGTTATAGGTATTTGAATAGAGTAGAGAACCAGGTATAGCAAGTATCGGGATTCTTCAAAGAGATCGAAGATGTAGATACTTGTGTATGGTATTCAGTTGATAGTAATGATAAAGAGATCTTGCTTCTCTTTCAGGTTACTCATAATTGGAAGCATTCCTGAGTTGAGTAACGCTGATCGGCCTCCTTCCGTTTAGTTGACATGCGCTGGGGACAGCTGCATGATTTGAATCTGGTTCAATTAAATCAGTGCCTCTGTTTCTATATTGGATATAGAACAGTTCATATCTTAACGATGTTAAGGTACGGGGAGTTGTCCGGCTTATGCTTAAAACCAGACACTGGACAACTCAAGGTACGTTTCTGTAATGGCTGTTTGTGGGTTGACCCAGGCAATGACGAGGGTTGACTTTCTACCATCTGGATGAACAATAGCGATATTGTTCTAGACTCGCCACAGTTTTATTAAAAATGGATTTTTTCAGAAAACAGTAGTGGGAGTATGGTAGAACTGGAAGTGATTCCAGAACCACAAACGATTACTGAAGATTTGACAAGGAACCTAAAGATTCAATCTGGATTGACATTCCACTGGCCACTCCGCAGATAAGATGGGTAACTTCAGGCACCCGAGAGGTACTACGGTAGCCTCAAGGACGGTGACAGGGAAGTTCTTGTTTACCCACAATTACCATTGCTGTTGTTCCAGGTTGCGAGACCCGGCGGAAGGATGAGTATAGCGTCGTTCTAAACAAGTTTTAGAAGTGTACGTCTATATGACTCTGCCAGAGGGTTGTCGTAGTCAGTGGGAGCAGCGGAAGCATTGGTGGACAGGCAGCTTATGTCTATTTATAGACTAAAGCAGATGTAGCGGAGATAGATCATCTATTTCTGACATGACAGTCATGGGTTTGACTTCATCAGAATAGGGGATGGATCTGTTGAGAAGGTAGTAGGGTGTGATATCCTGGTATTTGGATGATATACACAGAGTAGGAAAAGAAACTCCTACACTACGATCGGTTATACTTTGGTCGTCACACAGTGGTTTCTCCACAAAGGACTTGGATTTTATATCAGACATACTGGTTACTAGATCTATGGTTTTAGATCTAGATTTGGGTGGTTTCCCAATCAGGGTACTTAGACAGCATTCTAAGAGTATTTAGAATGGACGACTCCATGCACGGTAGTGTACCTGCAGAAGATGGAGTCACCCTCTCCAAAGGTGTCTTACAGACTAAAGGGGAGAGGGATATGCATGATTGGCAGATCACTTGCTCAGGCAATTGAGTCAATCATGAGATGTCAAGTACCACACCAGACATTGTTCTTGCACTAGATGCAATAAGCTGACATTAATCCAATCCTGGAGAAACGGTCGGAAGCAGTTTTAGAACATAAGTGGATGTTCTAGGGATATGATAACGACAGCCTCATTCGGGAAACAGTTATCATTCCAGGCTTCCAAGGTGACAGGGACGACAAGGAAGTTGTCAGAGTTATAGTTTTCCTTCTGACGAGGGGCAGTATTTTGGACAAGTGGTCCAAGGCAATACTGAGGGAGGCATGGCGCAGGATACTGATTAAGTTCAGTTGATGATACAGTCTAAGAAGTTTGGATTTGGAGTTCATTTATGAGCTATGTCCCATCAGACATCCAGACACATTCTAAGACAGGTATTGCTCTTTTCGGGAGATGGCTTTCTCCGCGAACTTGAGATATAGAGAGACATAGAAAGAAACAACTAAGCGGATCCACTCACTGAGGCTATTCCTCGAACGCAATAGTTCCGCAAACGAGCTTTGTGAGACTGACTAGTAGAGGAGTTGGATGTTCGGTATCACACGGGCTGTGAGTATGCGACATCGCAATAATTAGCCTTGAGTGCAAGTGGGAGATTGTTGGAGATAGTGCCCTCAGAGTCAATTATTAGGTCACAGGTACGTGATTGTAATGATTGAGAGAGGACCTATCCCGGTAGGACAGTCTTACTCGAGATGATAGTATGCTATCTGGTTTACCTTTATCATCGTGTACTGCTTTAGGTGACCTGACACGTCGCTATTACACGTTGATAGAGCCCCTAGGATTCTTGCTTGACCACCAGCAGTATGAGGGCGATCATATAAGTGGGAGCTGGGGGTCTATAAGCTTATCCTTAAAAGGTCCCTAGTCGTGGGAGTTTTCGAGACAGGGCATCGATACTCCACAGTAGACTAGTGTATACAGTCGAGACCCCGACGAGGGGCGGTGGCCGGTCTCACAAGCCACTGGTGTCAGTTGGATCACCTAAGATGTATACAGGTGCTCATTGGGTTATGAGTACACCGGACAGGACTCGCCGGGAACATGCTAGTTGGTCATATACCAGACGTCAGATGGCAGTTCCCTGGTGACATGTGTGCAGGTTAGTTCATCGACCTGGGGATCGTCATTTGTCTCGTGTGAGTTCCCACTGTACTTTGATTACTACCCTACCACGGCTCAAAGGAGTCATGCAAACAGGTTTTAGTTGGGTACAGTCCCGAGCCACATGGAGGCAGTGAGCGTATCTTCAGGGGTTCGTCTCTCCCGGTATTGGGGGTGAGGTCGTGCTGTGTCTAGGAGAGCCATTACACAAAGTCCTTGGCCAAGGCAAGAAGATTTACTGGTAGGTATTCCAGTAGTATCTCAGGGTGTTCTGGGCTACACTCCGACACGACTTGTACCGCTTTTGGGGGTCTGACTTTTACCAACCCCCTAGGCCCGCCATGCGATGCTCATAGACGAACGGACCGGACTGCACGGATATTGTCACTGACAGGCACAGTAGGGTGACAGGCTGAGTTCGCTCACAGACGTCCCTTTTGGTCAATAGCTGGTGGCCCGTCATGTATGGCTAATACCTCTGACGTGCTAGTGGTTAAATCCACAGCCATAGTATTGACGAGTCTTTAGAGTCCACCACACTTTCAGTTACTCAAGCTTTCGGGCGAAAGGCTGTAGAGGCCGTATGGAGATATGGCAGGGTTCGATCAGACACGTGCGGTATTGCACGGATCAGGATCGGACGGATAATACTAGCCGGCTTTGGTATAAGCCGGATCCTAGTATAGTACAGTGTAGTTTTGTCTTTTTGCATTTGTATCCGGTCGGAATACAGATGCGGGTGTGTATGCACAGTATCGGGGTTTTCCTGTAATTTATTACGGGACCGGTTTTCTGGAGTTGCCAGTTTGCATTCCGTTCCGGCCGGTTTTTCATTGTTCCTTCCCGGCCGGACTTTTCCGATGGAGGGGGTTATTTGCAAGTTTGTAAATAACATTTGCGGAGGGGTTTTCATGCATTTGTAGCATTATGAAAAGTCAAGCATCTTTGCTTCTTTTCATGATGGCTTTATTGTGTTTGATGATGTTGGAGTGTTGGGTTTTGTGGTGGTCCTTTTGCTTTTCTTGTTCTCCACCCACCTCTTTGTTTTGCTCACCTCTCTCCATTCTCAAATGCATTGGCCGGCCAATTTTTGTGCAGCATGGGATTCTTTTTTGGATAAGGGATATTGGTTCATTCATTTTCTTCATGATTAATTTTCGTAGGCCCCCTTGAGTGTGCAGGGAATGCATGTTAGGAGAAAATTTATTATGTGAGGATTGAGTCAAACTTGAGTGGGTATGGTGGTTGATGGATTAATTAATATTTGGTGGTTGCATTGAGTGCTTTAGAAAGGGGGGGCTGATAAGTTTTTCTGGCCGAGCCATTTTACAGAGAATGCTCCATTCTTCCTGCAAGCCTCCATGGCTTCTTCATTTGCAAAATTCCTCCATCATGGCAACTATACAAAACCCCATAGAGACAATAGCTCATACACATTTCTACAGCAAATCTTGGGCACGTCGACTAGCCAGCTTCGTGCCCGAGTTGCCTCGGCATTGAGGTGGGAGCTCGTAAAAGACGTAGGCGATGTGGTGCCCTTCCGGCGAGGAGGCAACGACCGGAGATCCCGCGAGGAGATCGGAGTGGAGATGAAGACCGGAGGACTCGGATCAGTCGGTATATCTCTATTCCCTTTCTTGTAGATAGCTAGGACTAGTTAGTGGTTCGATCCGGGTATTAGTGCGCGGCGGTTTTCCAGTTCAAGAAAAATTTAAAGTTATCACCGTTTCCGCGTTTGGCCGTCGGATTGACGGCCGGGGCGCCGCCGTGCACTTACATATATTACTAACCAGCAGTTCCCCATGAGTCCGTCCAGTGTAACTCTTAATCCAATGACCACCTGCATACTATCTCCAATACGACGTATTGATGGTTATGGGACAGACCATCTCCCCTCTTGGGATGAGAAGCATAAACACTAGTCTACTCTGGAGCATCGATGCCCTGTTTCGATAATCCTGCGACTAGGGACCTGTATAAATATGTGCTTGTAAACTACCCAGCCCCCACTAGTGTGACTGCTATAACAACGCTGGTAGTCAAGCAAAGATCCTAAGGGCTCTATCAATATGTATTAGTGACACGTTAAAAGAAACATAGACACATATTAAGATAGATACAAACCAAGTAGCATACTACTATATCGAGCAAGACTGTCATATATCCGTGTATATATCCCAAGCTTCCAAAATGTAATATACAAACTAGTACTATACAATAATAGCCTCTAGGGCATATTACACTAACGCATATCACATATGTGCTCCTACTTCGTTTTTCCTGATACCATGGAGAGAAGCAAGTGAAGGATGAATCAAGTGGTGAGAATAGAAATCATGGGTGAGATAATATCTCATATTAACTCATGTAGAGACTTAACCATGGCTTGGGATAATGGTTGGGTTAACAA
Organism: Agapanthus africanus; assembly: GCA_030015575.1. Classification (NCBI taxonomy): domain Eukaryota; kingdom Viridiplantae; phylum Streptophyta; class Magnoliopsida; order Asparagales; family Amaryllidaceae; genus Agapanthus; species Agapanthus africanus. Next base: position 171,179,722 of record CM057340.1, on the reverse strand, counting down.
ATATCTCAAGTAAAATAAAATTGGTGGACTTAGTCAATGATTCTACAAGCTTCTACTAAGTATCAACCATGTGACTAATTTCCCCCCAATTTTGTATTACTTTAAATAAATAAAACCCATCATTATGATAAGCATGGCGTGAGTCTCATACACCCATGTATCATGTAGCAACAAGTATGACACATTAATATATATCGCATATATATTAAGTGCATGCAAACTAGTGAGAAAAAGAAATGCTTAAGTGAGCTAATATTAGTTAATGTAAGTTAATATATCAAATACACAATTATACATTAAATTATTAAATCAACACTTGATTTAATAATCCAACTATATCACATACAACCGACTAATATCAAATGTATCAACTTATCGCATCAACACTTGATCCGATAACCCGGCTATATCACATATAACCATCCGATATCACATATCGCGAAAATAGAATACGATATCACATACTCGTATTAATGTCGGTCCCGCACATATCACATATGCACTGCTACTTCGTTTCGCCTGAGCCAGAAAACCTCTGTGTAGGACTCTAAAGACTCGTCAATACGCCGGCAGTAGGTGGTGATCATATTAGTCACCTACAAGCCACAAGCGGTCTGCTAAACGTAATGGCCACCCGGGTATTGAGCGATCAGAAGATCAACAAGCAAGCCTGCTCATACTCCTGCGAATCCAATAAGTAACACTGCCGTACAGTCCGGTCTCTTCGTCTGATATGTCGCACATCTCAGCCTGGGGGTGATAAACGTCAGACTCCAATAGCCTGATAAGTCATGCCGATGTGAGGCCCATAACGGTTCGAGAAACTACTGATAACACATACCAGTAGATCTCAGCAACCCTAACCAAGGATTTACTGTTATGGCCAATCAAGTATAGCGCAACATCAACCCCCAATACCGGGAAAGACGAAATCCCCTCCTATCGCTCGTTGCCTCCATGTGACTCGGGACTGTACCCAAAAACCACCGTTTTGCACGATCTCTTGAAGGTGGTAAGTTCGAAATCAAAGCACAGTAGGAATCACACAAGACTCTATGACGATCTCGGGTCGACGGACTAACCTGTACCAGTGTCACCAGAGAACTGCTATCTAATGATAGGTATAATACCAACTATGAGCTCTTGGTGAGTCCGTTCAGTATACCCAGTCTCCACTTAGCACCCATATACCTTCTCTGATGTCAAATACCAATGGATGTGGGATCATCCATTGCCCATCTTATGGGTCAAAAAGCGTATACGCTAGTCTACTCTGGAATATCGATGCCCCGTCTCAATACTCCCACGACTAAAAACATTTGAAGGATGTACTTACCGACTACCTCTGCCCCACTAGTATGATCTGCATCATAATTCTGGTAGTCAAGTAGTCATCCCAAGGGCTTTATCAACATGTAATAGAGAGACAATAAGTGTACATGTTAAGATAAAGAGCAACCAGATAGCATATTATCATGTCGAGCAAGAAAGTCCTCCCTATATATGTCCAAGCATCCACTATAATATACATCACATGTATAATAATGGCCTCTAGGGAATACATATAACTAACAGTTATTTGCATTTATTGAGGCATGGCTCACTTGGTGACTCATGCCTTGGGTGAATTATTGAAGCATGCTTGATTTTTTTATGCTTAATAATTCACAACACTTACCCACATTTTTGATGGTTGCTTTACACAACACTCTCATCTATTCCAAGCTTCTTTTCGTCTACCTCAACCCTAAAAGTCTCATTTGTTGAGAAATCTAGGGTGTTATGAGACATATTAATCCATCACTAGACTCTACATCCTCTAGGCTATCTAGTTTAGCAAACTAGGTATCCTAGTTTCCTCGGTATTGAGGTAGGAGCTTGAACTACAAATCCTCAGGTGGATCATCTTCGACCGAGGGAGACTGTCGATCTAGCTTGATCATGGAGGTCTCCAGGAGCTTAGGAAGATGGTAAAAGACCAAAGGACACGGATTATTCGGTATAACCATTCTAACTCTTCTTTAGTTTTCTAGCTTATAGGTTTATGGTAGATCCGGATTATCGGGTTGTTCTAGTGCCAGTTTATAAAAAAAAATTCCGCAAACGGTCACGGTAAATGGCCAGGGCCCTGGCATAACCCAATAGTCTAGACCACCGCGAGCTCGAATGGCAGGTCCTGCTCATTGACTAGGTTTACTTCATCCTCTGAGCATGCACACTCAGGTCATAAGGGCGACACATATAGCAATAAATATATATGATGGGTACAATGCTATTATACATGAAAGGTGCAACAGAATATAGAACATGAGAATAATGAACATCACTTGAATACGAACAGTGCGATATAAGTATCATGTTAGTAAACTGGGCAATGTGTATGTTACTACTTATCAGTCACTAAGTCAATGAAATCAATTGGTGGAAAGGATACTCATGTTTAACAAGGGTCTCGTGCATGTCCAAGACTACTGTCCACTGTTGCCCGGGACATAACCCTGCAGACGTGCCGCTAGGCCTATGACCTAATGTATATGTGTGTGTGTGTGTGTGTGTATATGTATGTATGTACATGTATATGTATATGTATATGTATATGTATATGTATATCACTAATAACGAATGATCATTCTCTAAATTACTGTACCTCGCTAAATACGAGTTCAATTCCACCTTGATTTCCCTATTCTCCATGTTATAGTATGTATTCAAGTATTGAATTGGTTGTGAAGAAATGCGTATCGCTTTCACTTTCAGTCAATTTCCACTTATCAATATCACTTTCGTACTTGCCACAATCCAATCACTCATACTTATATATCAACAATGCACAACAGTCGCTAGATCTCAATGTAAACAATCACTATACAGAAGGTATAAAGCAAGCACAAAAATAGGTAGAAATGCACTGAACAGATATTCACTACATTATGACACCCTATGCTATATGATTAGCAAAATTCACCATAAATCACATGTATAGAATCGACAAAAAACAATATAAAAGGCATACGACTAGCACTTGATATTCTAAGCAGTAAAATTAGTTTCATGTCAATAGGATTTTAGGTTAGGGACTTATCATCATTTTAAATCAGCGATCAGTTGCTGGAATTCCAGTTTCAGAACTGGATGTCTAACTTCGCGCACGGTTTACTAGGGATTGTGTTCAGATTCAAATGTTTCTCCAGTTGAATAAAACCTAGTGCTATCTGTTAGGTTCCAACTTATCAAACGGATTAATAATTTCCTTTCTGTATTAGAAGTTATGTCCCGTTTAATGTGAAGGTGTAGGAAATGTCACTGCAGAAACTGCAGAATACGTCGATATTATAAAATATAAACAAAATATCAAACGACTGTGAAACTGAACGAGAAAAGATCCATATGTTAGCTAACTAAATTTTCTACGCGACTATATAGTATTCCGTTCATTTTCAGTTTTACGCAGGGATGTGCAAGCGCATAAATTCAGGTATCCCCGTGGAATGCTGCCCCGGACTGAAGTCCAGAGCCGCATTCCCAGTCAATTCTCATTACAGTGGCCTATCAACATTGAAGGGTAAACTTTAGAGGGTTCTAGTTTATCGACTCATATTCGATACGAGCTGTAGAACATTACATTGCAATCTGTATTGAATTTAATCTGTTTTTCAACGTGACATGTACGTGCATTCCAGTTTTAGCGTCGCCTTGAGGGGACGACTTTATATGATTATAAACACGATATTATGCATCCAAATTTCTACACGATATTCGTAAACAGTAAAGGGTTCTATCTATCGCAAGTTCCGTCATAATATGATATGTTTCCGTTTATAGTTCATATCGAACACCTAGGGTAGCGTTTGGTAATCGGTCGAAAACACAGGATTTCCTTAACCAACAAGCGATAATTGATTCTTATAAATTCTAAATGACATCAATACGGGCTAACCAACCGAGTTAGGTTCGATTCATTACTACCAACATGATGGCTCAAGTATAAGTGTTCGATTTATTACTTAACGTTATCTAGATATATAAATGTATATACCTACCCACCCATATATATACACATATATTTGCAATTATCTATCATTATCATTAATCTATAATAATTATAATAGCATGAGTAGCAAGAGATGGGATTTCTCTTGCCTTAGACGGTAGACGAAAACACGGCAGGCACGACACGGGCACGATCACGGCACGGAGACGTCACAGCACGATACACGCGCGGCTCGCATGGATCGGGTGAGGACTTGGGGGCTTGGCACGATGCAGAGGTGAGCACGGGCGCTGTGGCACGGCGGTGAGGTGCAGCGAAGCTCTGGGGTGGTGCAGGCAGCGATGTTGGTGACACGAGAAGTGACAAAGCGGTGGCGTCGGGAGGATGACGAGGAGAAAGTAGGTGCAGTGGGCTTAGGTTTTTTAGTGATATGTATGCCCTAAAGGCCATTACTGTACATGCGATGTATATTGTAGTGGATGCTTGGACATATATATGGAGGACTTTCTTGCTCGACATCATAGTATGCTATCTGGTTGCTCATTATCTTAACATGTACTCTGATAGTCTCTATGTTACATGTTGATGAAGCCCTTAGGATGAGTACTTGACTACCAGGACTATGATGTAGATCATACTAGTGGGGAAAGTGTAGTCGCTAAGTACATCCTTCAAATGTTCCTAGTCACAGGTGTTTCGAGACAGGGCATCGATATACTAGAGTAGACTAGCGTATGCTTCTTGACCCATATAGATGGACGATGGATGATCCCATATCCATTGATGTTTGACATCAGAGATAGTATACTGATGCTCAGTGGAGACTGGGTACACTGGACGGACTCGCCGAGAACTCCTAGATGGTATTATACCTCACGTCAGATGGCAGTTCTCTGGTGACACTGGTACAGGTTAGTCTGTAGACCCGAGATCGTCATAGAGACTTGTGTGATTCCCACTTTGCTTTGATTTCCATCATACCACATCCAAGAGGGCGTGCAAAACGGTGGCTTTTAGGTACAGTCCCGAATCATATGGAGGCAATGAGGGATAGGAGGGGTTTCGTTTCTCCCGGTATAGGGAGTTGATGTTGCGCTTTGTTCGATTGGCTATAACTGGAAATCCCTAGGCAGGGTTGCTGAGATTAACTGGTAAGTGTTATCAGTAATTTCTCGAACTGTTATGGACCTCATATCGACATGACTTATCAGTTCGTAGGATCTGACATTTACCACCCCTAGACTGGATATGCGACATATCAGACGAAGAGACTAGACTGTACGGGAGTGCTACTGATTGGATTCGCAGGAGAATGTACAGGCTTGCTTGTTGATCTTCTGATTGCTTAATACACGGGTGGCTGTTACATTTAGCTGACCGCTTGCAGCTTGTGGGTGTTTTGATAGGATCATCACCTATTGCCGGCGTATTGACGATCCTTTAGAGTCCTACACAGAGCTTTCCTGGCTCAGGCAAAACGGAGTAGGCGCACATATATGATATGTGTGGGACTGAGAATAATACGATATGAGATACCGTATTATATTCTCGCGATATGAGATATCGGCCGGATATATGTGATATAGCCGGGTCATCGGATCAAGTGTTAATTCGATGAATTGGTACATGTTATATTAGTCGGTTATATGCAATATAGCCGGATTGTCGGATCAAGAGTTGATTCGATAATTTAATGTATAATTATATATGTGATATATTACATTACGTTAACTAATATAAGCTCGCTTTATTGATTCATTTTCTCACTGGATAATACATTGATGTATATGCGATATATGTTAATTGTATTATTTTCTTTTGTTACTATCTATATTATATATGTGATATATAATATTGTAACATGTTAGGGTAAAAATGCAACATGCTTTGTGGAGTTTAAAAAAGTTAGGGTTTGGATTTGGGTTAGCTTTTGGGTTAGCTTCATGAAGCTTTCTTTTGTCTTTAGCTTAGATATTGTGGGTTGATATTTATTAACCCAACCCAAAACTTAGCCTCTAGTTTATTCTCTACAAGGGTTAACTTTATCATTCTTTAACCCATGGTTGCAATTCTAATCTCACACAATAATTCATTATTCATCACAAATGAAATTCTTCTTCTTCTTCCTCTTGAAAAATGCTTTCTAGCTTTTTGTGATGTGATGAAATAAAGTGAGAAATTGAAAACAAAGAGAGCTAAATTCCTACTTCATCATCCTCATCTATTCTAGCTACTTAGATTAGGGTGTTTCTTTTGCTAATACTTGATTAGTGAAGCAAGAGCTTGGGTTTGAGTTTCTTCAAGATAGATCATCTTAGTTGTTGAAGATTGGAAGCAAGCTTGCATCTTTCTCTTCATGGATCCTCTCTAGAGTCCGGGTACTTGATGATCGCAGCGAAGGGACCTCAACACGGAGCTTATGAAGCGAAGGAACAGACTACAAAGGTTGTAATCTCTAACTCTTAGAAGTAAAGTTGTTTACTTGTAAAGTTTACCCTAATTCTCTAGTTAAGATCTTGGTTAGGATTACATAGCACCCCAAATTTTTATAAAATGGCATGTGTGATGCCTTGCTAAACCTTGTTGTCATGCTATAAAACCCAACAGTGGTATAAGAGACAAGCTAGAGCATTAGGCGTTGTCTAGACGAAGTTAAAAGTCCGATCGAACCCCGAAACATCATTTTTTGACCCCCTCTCTGGAAATTTTCTAAAAAGTTGGTTTTTTCCATATTAAAAATACTCAGAAACTTAAGCAGGTGATTCTATGGATATCTGAGAAGTACGACTCCCTGAATCCATCAAGCCACCGCGGAACCGCGGCCAAACCAAGTTATTTGCGGCGGTTCCGCGGCAGAACATGAGGATTGAGGGATCGTACTTCAACAGGTGATCCGTAGGTATTACATCATGCTTCTGGGAATTTTTAATATTACTCAACTGTTGAGTTTTCTGGAGATCTTAAGTAATCATTGATTCGATCGGAATGTTTAACATCGTTTAGTTTTCCGGGTAATTTAGAACGTGTTAAAAAGTTCGAACGGATATCAATAATTCACTTTTTCCCCTGTCAAAAAACTTTCAAGTGTTGGATTTTTCCTGAGTTTAAAACTTTCAGAAAATCATGCAAGCGAATTTGTGGACCCTCTAGAAGAACGTAACCTTAACTCGATTATGTGACCGTCAAAACCGCCACTGAACCATATAGTTTGTGGTAGTTTAGCGTTGCCACATGTGAGGCGTTGGTTTGACCCTTCTACGGCTGGTTCATAGCGGCTGTGATATGTTCTGTGACTTTTTGAATTCCGCTCAAGTGTTGAGCTATTTGGGAAATCTTGGGTGTTTGTTTATTCGATCAGAAAGTTTATCATTGTCTATTTATCTGGAATGTGATACAATATGTGGAATTCATATAGTTAGGCATGAAATGCGAAGTATGTGATATTTCGGATTTAAGATGTCTAAAGTGATTGTGGATTCCAAATGTTGTAGTTTTTCACTTTCTTTTCTGCGACCGTAAGTGTAATATGTGGTGTATCACCGGTTTCGGTGCTATATGTCAACGACAACTGGGATACGCATATTTACTTACGTTGATGATATGTGATGTTATGTGTTGTTGTGATATGTTATATTGGATCGTCGTGTTTTGAATAGCCGGGGTTTTTACGTGAGATGAGAGTTTTTCTTTTTCATTCATGTAAAATTCAATTGTATGTAATATTCTTTTATTGGGGAACTTCCGGGTTGGAGGATGATGTCACCATTGTATATTATTTACTTTTCCGCATTAGGATAGACCCAAGACGGGGAGCACAAGTAACCGGGTTCTAGGGTCCAGTGGGAGACCATCTTGAGGAGTCGAGACCCGGTCTCCTAACTCTAGAACTGGAAGGGCTACTTGCCGCTCTCGTAGGGGTCTAGAGATATGAGTTTGCCTATTCATCATGACCGTGGAATCCGTGTTTTATACAGGCTCGCAATAAAACACGGACAACCTAGTATATCCAATATTTCATATATGTTCTTCTGCTGCAATGTTCTGTGATGAGATCATATTACTGCCTGAGATGAATGTTTATATTATATATATGAGATATATATTATATATTGTTGATTTTGTTTCAAATGTGATGCTTGTGAAGCATAATAAAATGGGACTTCATTAATGAGATTAATGAAATAAAAGAAACCTAAAGATGTTGTAAGAAACTTGTTTTAAAAACTGGTAGCTCTAGTTCTTGTTTTGCATAACGGTATTCCTTATAGAATATCCAGCACCTTATTTGATAAGGAAAGAGCCGAGATCCCTTCACCGGGAGTGACCTCTTTAGCGAAACTAGCTGATGCTATACACTCGGTTTGTCTTTTGATTGCTTCTATAGTTTTTTGCTTTGCATATTGGTATTTGTGAAATATCCGGCACCTTATTCGATAAGGAAAGAGCCGACGATCCCATCATCGGGAGTGATCTCTTTAGCAAAACTAGAAAAGCCTCAAAAACATTCTATTTAAAATCACTCGATTCTACGACGATATCAAGTTCATTACGCAAAGGGTTTTTCTTAAAAACCTGTCGTAGCCCTCCGTCCTTTCAGATAAGTACCACTTAGTATTCGTGCTGCGGTAGTTTGGCATTCGTCAAGGCGTAGTGTACGGTAGCTAACTAGTGCTTATCTGCTTGCATACGATGCGATTGAGTTAGGGTAGTCGTGCGACTTTGTTGGCATTGGTCAAGGGTCGTGCGGGTGGGTTTAATCAATCAGGAAATGACGGGTTGAACTTGACTACTAGCCTATGGTTTGTTGGCTTTCGTCAAGGTCATAGGATGCTAGGGGTAAAATATTATCGGGAATTTCAAGTGTTGAAATTTGCAATGAGATTGCATACCTTCTATGAGATAGTTGGATCCAGATACCCGCTGCGAGTAAGAGTTACTCCTGGGAGAGTTTTACACATTACAATTAGCCGATCAAGTAGGTGTCTAGAAAGGAGTCAACGGGGTTAAGCCTTTGGGAAAACGAGGTTTACTTTAATTAGGTTCATACGAAAGCACGGGGAACCTCCCTCAAAGTACCGGCACTAGCCTGGCTGAAAGATTGGCGAACTTGTAGCGTGTAATTAATCCCGGCTAGTCTTTTCTTTTTGGGTTTGAAAGAAGATTTGACTAAAACAGTGGGAGACATTCTGATTAGATATACTAATAACCAATCTAATCTTGCAAGAGCATACGCTGAGTGTTTTCTTCTTTCTCTCCCTCCAGGTAGCGATCATGTCACGCCTTAATCAAGATAATAATACGGATGTATTGACCGAACCCGCTTGTTATACTGCGCTAGGGAACGTTAGTCCCGCTCCAACTTATAATTGTTATAAGACCGAGCGGGAAATAGGGGATTACCAGGATTCCCGTGCCGCCGAAACGAAGAAAGTGCATGATGATGCATCTTCCTCGGGTATGTTCATTACAGAGAACTGAGAACGGGTGATAAGTTTCAAGAGTTGGAAACAGTGCAATTGTTGCAAGCCAAGTCTGTTGGCGGTTATCACCCTGTATTAGAAAATTACATTGATTCTGAACGAATGTTATTAGATACCGAACCTGATATACAACATCATATCAGTATCTTTATTTAATAAAGAAGGATATAATTTTGTATTGTTGGATATTGTTTTGAACGTTTCCTATATCAAGAGTTGATATGTTCAGGCACGTTATCTAAAAGCATAGACGTTCTAAATCAAATCACGGTTCTTAATGTACAGAACACACATAAGAGGAAGAGTTCAGAAATGAACGAATCCTTCTTGAGGTTTTATAGACTAGGTCATATCAATGTGATCCGACTAGCTAAGTTACTTTTAGATGCATATTTAAATTAGTTTGAATTTACATCTTGTGAACTTGCCAGTCATGTCACAGAAATAAGATGACCATAGCTCTGTTTATAGGAAACAGAGAAAGAGTTAATAACTCTTGGGATTGATACATAATGAGGTCTCCTGTCTACACATGCCAGGACCGGTTCTTTGTACTTCAGAAGTAGAGAATCGAAACGGGTATAAGTATTATGTCCTTTGATGTGTTCAGGGAGGAGAATACTTGAGCACGGGATTCCTGGACTATTCTAAAGGAGAATGAGATTCTCTCTCAGCATTACTCCTCCGTATAAACCACAGCACGTCGGTGTATCGGAGTGGAGCAATCACACCCTATTAGATATGGTGCGCTCTATGATGAGTACTACTGGGTTTCCTATTTCCTTTTGGGGGTTATGCACTTGAGAAGCTGAATACCTATTGAATAGGGTTCCAACCAAATCAGGTGCCTACCACTCCATATGTGATATGGTATGGAAAGAGCCCATCTCTTAAGGATGTTAAGATTTAGGGTTGTCCAAAGAAAAATCCGGACAAACTCGAGGCAAGGTCAGTGCTATGGAAGTTTGTTGGATATCCCAAGCATTCGCAAGGGAATATCTTCTACCAAACTGGGGAGCAAAAGGTGTTTTGTTTCTCAGCATGCCACCTTTTGGAAAGGGAATTTCTTGTGAAGAAATTAGTGGTCATGAGGTTGAACTGGAAAAGGTTCCAGCTATACAAACTGCAGCTGATGATTTGGTAAACCCGAAGGATTCAATAGTTTCTAACGTACCTCAGCCTCTCCGCCGATCTAGTAGGGTTCCTCATCCACCTGAGAGATACTTCGGTTTCTCTATGACAGTGGGAGCGAAGATTGCATCATGAGATGATGACCCAACTTGTTTCGAGCAGGCCATCAAGAGTGGGGGCTCTGTAAGAATGGCTGGATGCTTAGCGATCTAAGATGGAATCCATATACACCAACAAAGTATGGGCATTGGTTGTTTTATCTGAAGGGTTAAATCCCCATCAGAAGCAAGTATATCTTGAGAAGATTACTTGGAGTACATGGAAAGGTTAAGACTTTCAAAGCTATGCTTAAGTCCATCCAGATCCTACTTGCCATTGCTACATACCATAACTACGATATCTGGCGGTTGGGTGTCATGACTACTTTTCTAAATAGTGATTTAGAAGAGAGCATCTATAAGTACACAGCCAGAGGGCTTCGTAGACAGTGGGAGCAGCGGAAACGTGTGCAAGTTGCTTTATGGGATATAGCAGGTGATTGGTAAGTTTTCTGCGTGTTCAAGTTTAGTTAATTATCGCAATCAAAACGGTTTCGCTTGTAGCTAGCCGGTTGAGTACGGGCCGTCCGCAGGGAGATGGGAATCTTTTTCTATGTACTTTAACGAGTTAAGTCCAAAAGTCCAGATTTGTTTGTGATTAACTAAGTGTTAAAATGATATGTAAAGAGAGCTTGTTAGGGTTAGGATTAGGTTAGTTTGAGTTAGGAGTCGCTCACTTCTTTCGTTGCCACTCTTAATATCGGTGTTACGGTAATCGGCAACAACGGGGATTAGCACGACTAGGAAGGAACTTGCGAGTATAAGCTAGGCTTTCCAACGCATAAGTTCTTCCTTTTGGTGCTTCTCCATCCGTTCTTGGCTCTTAGCCTTAACCTCCGGTTAATTCAACCACAACCGGTCTCAAGAAAGCAGTAGTACTCATGTCTGGCCAGTCGCTCAAGCATTTGGTCAATGAAAAGTAGCGGAAAGTGGTCCTTCCGCGTTGCGGCGTTGAGTTTTCTGTAATCGATGCATACTCGCCACCCAGTTTGGGTGCGAGTAGGGATTAACTCGTTCGCCTCGTTAGTGATGACCGTTATGCCTGATTTCTTGGGGACAACGTGAATGTGGCTAACCCACTGGCTATCAGAGATAGGGTAAATGATACCACTATCCAGACATTTTACGATCTCCTTCTTCACAGCCTCTTTCATGACTGGGTTGAGACGTCTTTGTGGATCCCTGGCTGGTTTGGCATCATCCATCAGATGAATGTGATGTTCAACAATCAGGGGACTAATCCCCTTGATGTCGGCCATGGACCAGCCAAAAGCTTGCCTATTGCTTTGCAAGACCGCAAGAAGGGCTTTCTCTTGCTCGGGAGCTAGAGAAGCCGAGATGATAACCGGGAGGGTCTCGTTCTCACCCAAGTAAGCGTACTTAAGGTGAGACGGCAAAGGCTTGAGTTCGAGCGTTGGAGGTGAAACGATGGAAGGCAAGATTGGTGAAGAGGTCTCAAACTCAAAGGATTCCAGCAAAGGTTCAAAACGAGTGTAAGCGACCGAGTTGGATGGTTCAGGTAACTCATCCGGAAATTCGAAGGATTCAAACTCGGGTGGTGAGTGGCTAAGATCGTTCGAGAAAGTGAAACACTCGTAGTCATTGTCGGGCGCAGAAACAGCAGCAGGTTCGAGGAGGAACGCACTAGTGGCGTTAAGGTTATCGTGATCGAACAGAAACTCCTCGAATTCACACTCTTCATGGGTGATCTCCTGGATTGAGCAAACGTCTAATATATGAGCATTAGATTCGGAGGGCTGATTCCCCAACCTAAAAATGTTGAGTTCAATTGTCATGTTTCCAAAAGATAGGTTCATCGAACCATTGCGACAATTGATCGCAGCATTCGAGGTTGCAAGGAATGGGCGACCGAGTATCATCGGAATTTGATTCCGGGGGTTAGCTACAGGCTGTGTGTCTAATACAATGAAGTCAACGGGGAATATGAAGTCCCCGACTTTGATTAACACATCCTCTAGCTCACCCCTAGGATGGGTGATCGATCGGTTGGCCATTTGGAGAGTACAGTGTGTGGGTTTCAGCTCTCCTATACCTAATTGCTCATATACTGAGTACGGAAGCAGGTTAACACTGGCACCAAGATCTAATAGCGCGCGGTTGATGTTCTTATCCCTAATGGTAATAGAAATCGTAGGACAGCCAGGGTCCTTCCGTTTTTGTGGTAAAGATTGGGTAAGAGCATCACTCACAGCACTAGCCAAGAAAACATTCTTGGGTACCTGAGACTTCCTCTTTTTTGTGCACAAGTCCTTTAAGATTTTCGCATAGGACGGGACTTGTTGGACAGCATCTAAAAGGGGAATATTTATGTTAACCTGCATAAACAACTCCAAAATCTTCTCCATTTGTGGATTTTGTTTGTTGGACCTCAACCGGTTTGGAAATGGAACGTTTTTAAAATTAGTTGAGTCCAATGCTTATGGAGGAGATTGTGGAGCTGGAGCGGATCCCAGAATTGGTGTTTTCGTGGAGTGAGAAGTGGGTCCGTTTAGAATAGAAGAAGAAGAAGGAGAGCCTTTTGAAGAATGGAGAATAGGCTCAGAAGACGAAGAAGCAGAAGAAGAAGAAGAAGAAGAAGAAGAAGAAGAAGAAGTGGTGGCCGGGGTGTCATTGTTGATCCGTGTGCCGATGTTGTTTTACAGCATCCTTCCCGATCTCAATGTGGTCACGGCACTCACATTATGGTTCTGTTGTTCAAGAGCAACATGTACATTATGTGGGTGACCGGGATTTGGGAGTGGCTGGGATGGGAGCTTCCCCTTCTCTCGCTCGCTTAAGGCCGTATTCAGCTGTGCAATCTGGGCCTCGATGGTCTTGATGCTTTGCCCGTGAGCGGCAGTATGTTGCACTAAGGACTGAATGGAAGACTGGATGTTGGCGGTGGACTGAGTTGATTGTTTAACGAACGCCTCCAGACTTCGTTCGAGCGAGGAAACCTTATCGTTGTTTGACGGAACAAAGTTGTTTTGGGAAAAAGAATTGTTGGGTGCAAAGTTGTTCGTCTGATTTTGAAAAGGTTGGGGTTGGAAGGGCTGCTGAAACTGATGTTGAGTTTGTTGTTGCGCTTGTTGTTGCGGAGGAGGGGGCCTTTGGAAATTGTTGCCTTGGAATTGATGCTGATTCTGATTCCAGATGAAATTAGGGTGGTTCCTCCTACCGGGATTGTAGGTGGAAGAGTATGGATCATTCCTCGGTCTTTGCTGAAATGCAGCATTAATCTGATCCTGTCCTTGAGATGGTGGATTGTAAGGACACTCTTCGGTTAAGTGAGAAGGATCGGAACAACAAGCGCAAATGGTACGAAGGGGAAGAACAGGGGCAGGAGCAGGAGAAGAAAATTTTCTCTCTATCGCTTCAAGTTTTCTCGTTATTGCAGCCATTTCAGCTTTCATCGCAATAGAGACATCGAGTTGGTGAATTCTTACCCTAGACTGACCGGTAGAAGTGGAGGTAGAAGAAGAAGAAGTCGGTCTGGTGCTCTCCCATTGTAGCATTTGTTCCGCAAGGTCGTCGAAGAATTGTCACGCTTCCTCGTCAGATTTCGATAGGAAGTGGCCCTGACAGATGGTTTCCAACAACTGCTTGGTTGCTGGGTTCAGGCCTTCGTATAAGGTTTGGCAAAGTTGCCATTTCTCGATACCATGGTGAGGACACTGAACAAGAAGGTCTTTATACCGGTCAAAGCACTTCAAGAAGGGTTCAGTAGGAAGCTGAGAGAATTGGTTGATTTCGTTACGGATCCTTGCGGTTTTATGATTCGGATAGAATTTTTTGAGAAATGCTTTAACAAACTCGTCCCAACTGGTTATTGAGTGGGAAGCGGTGCTATACAGCCATTTTTCAGCAAGATCGCATAAAGTGAACGGAATGACCCGTAGCCGTATAGCATCGTCCGACAGCTGGGTGGTTTTCATCATGGCACAAACATTTTGAAATTTGTTGATGAAGATATAGGCATCTTCAGATTCAAGCCCATGAAATCGCGGAAGCATGTTAATGAAATGGGGCTTAATTTCAAAATTATCCCGATTGGCCGGTGGAAGAGAAAGACAGGTGGGGAGTGCAGAATGGATGGGGTAGAAACGATCCTGGAGCGCAATTCGCTGCGGCACTACAACAGGCGGTGGTGGTGGGTTAGTTGCCTCCATAGGAGGTGGAGTCAAACCTGGGGTAGTCAAAGAGATGTTTGGATTAAATCCTGACATCGCGGAAGAAGAGGTTGGTGATGGCGAAGGTGAAGATGTATGAACAAAATTCCGGTCAACGTCGGAGTTGGCCGGCAAAGGTAAGGGTGAAAGAGGGGTGGACAGAGTTTCGACGTCTGAGTCGATCGCATAGTCGGTAGCGACTAACGTAACGCGGACTAGACGGGCGCTAGTGTCCCGAGTCCAAGCGGACATACACTAAATGAGTTTAGTATAGTCAAAGCGGAGAAGGTGAGGGTAAGAAAACGTCAATGGAGAAATACGATTGGGCGGTGGGTGAAAAATGGATTTTGGCGATAAAAGGCAAGTTTTTATAAAAGTTTTTGATTTTTTCCTTTTTTTTTAGAAAGAGCTTTAGAGAAATATGTACGAACTTACGGTTTCAAGCAATCACAAACAAGATATGCACAATCACACCTAGATCTAGGGTCACCTAGGTCAGCTAGACAGCTCCTAATTGTTCCAAAAGACTAGAAATAGGACCTCAAACCGCCTCTTCTCCGCTAATTGCGGCCAGGTAAGTGCCAGGTAAGTGGGAGGCTCCCCACTACGTAAGTAGTGGTCCTAATTAAGTAACCACTTGCCTTCGACACACTTGCCTAGACACCGCAAAGTCAGGATAGGATAAACGACCGATGCCTGTAACTAGTCCTCTGTCCTATTGAGCGCGAAGTCCTTAGGGCTGAGTTTAGTATTTTTTTAATTAACAATGGTCAATGCATATGCTTTTTATGATTTCTGGGGTCCTGGGAAGGGTGATGAAATCCCCACCCAATCTGAATTGGTTTCAAGCCCCTTAAGTCCGTATTAATAAATGCAAAGCAGTAACAAATCAACTGCAATCATTTTTTTAATTTTTTAGCGCGGCGCAAAGAATCCTGCACAAGAACAATTTATTGGAAGGGGGAAGAGAGTTTGCGCAAAGAATGCTGCAGAAAAAACAGTTC
The DNA here is from genome assembly GCA_030015575.1 of Agapanthus africanus. Classification (NCBI taxonomy): domain Eukaryota; kingdom Viridiplantae; phylum Streptophyta; class Magnoliopsida; order Asparagales; family Amaryllidaceae; genus Agapanthus; species Agapanthus africanus. The sequence continues at coordinate 171,163,849 of CM057340.1, read as the reverse complement.
AGTGGAGTTCAGAGGAGTGGGGAAGAGTAGAGAGAGAATTACCCAAAATTTGGGACCCTGAAGCCAACAAATGGCCGCGGTTCCGCGGCCAAACAGGTGCTTAGGCCGCGGTTCCGCGGCTATGTGGAGGGATTGGGGCTTAAATTTTTTTGTGTGTGCTGGTCTGAGAGTCTTTTGCTTGTCTGGATTTACTGAATCTTTATTTGCTCACTGTATGTGCTCCAGATTTTCACTGTAGACCGTAGGCTCCGTCTTGATTCGTCGCGGTGTAGCCGCGAATTATGGGTCTAACTTCCCACGTCTTTGGCACTGAACTCGACCGTCTTTTGTTCCTGCACACTTGCACAAAAACTAATCAAAAATAACAAGATAGTTTTTTTACAATGTATATTTTTTTTCGGTTAGATTTATATTCACAAGTTAACCCGAAATTACACAAAGAAATAAACTACCGTCTCCCCGGCAACGGCAGCATTTGATTGGTAAGTTTTCTGCGTGTTCAAGTTTAGTTAATTACCGCAATCAAAACGGTTTCGCTTGTAGCTAGCCGGTTGAGTACGGGTCGTCCGCAGGGAGATGGGAATCTTTTTCTATATGCTTTAACGAGTTAAGTCCAAAAGTCCAGATTTGATTGTGATTAACCAAGTGTTAAAATGATATGTAAAGAGAGCTTGTTAGGGTTAGGATTAGGTTAGTTTGAGTTAGGAGTCGCTCACTTCTTTCGTTGCCACTCTTAATATCGGTGTTACGGTAATCGGCAACAACGGAGATTAGCACGACTAGGAAGGAACTTGCGAGTATAAGCTAGGCTTTCCAACGCATAAGTTCTTCCTTTTGGTGCTTGTCCGTCCGTTCTTGGCTCTTAGCCTTAACCTCCGGTTAATTCAACCACAACCGGTCTCACTACGGAATCACCGCTATCATGTAGGATAGGGTGCCGTAGGGAGCGGATTGTGGTTCAATTAATGGGAGTTCGAATCAAGATGTTGGGCAAGGAAAGAGTGAGAGAGATTTCCTTCTCTCAAACTTCCCTTATCCTACCCTAACAAGTATGGAAACTACTCACACATCATAACGAAAAGAAAATAAAACAAAAGAGGAAGGTAGAAAGAAAGAGGTTAGAAGATTACAACTAGCTATTTGCGACCTCACCTCGGTAAGGATCAAACGTAAGCATCATGGTTGTTCAAGGATAAAGGAAAAGAGAATAAGAAAGAAACAACAATAAATAACAACAACTAAATTATCAATTGAAGATTACAAGCAATTAACATAACAAGAGCAAGACAAGTATAATAACAAAAAGAACTTCTTTATTCATCATTCTTCACTCACAAAAGCTCACTACAAGTTTTTTAATGGAGAAGAGATGAGAAGAGGAAGAAGAACAACAAGTATTCTAAAACCTAAAAATACAAGATTAAGCACCCCCGTGGTTTTGGCAAGTTCTGGACTATTTATAGGCAGGCAACAGAAATTCTAGGGCAACATTCTGGACCATGTGAAAAGACAAATTTGCCCTCAAAAAACCATCAACTGCGGCGCCTGTACGGCCGCAGAACCGCGGCCTAGACCCCCTATTGGCCGTGGATCCACAGCCGTATGGTGGAGTTGAAGCATGAGATTTTTTATACTCCCTTGGTCTTCTGTGCCCATGAGTCTGGTATATGTGTTTTCTCATATTTTCTTCACGATTTTTCCAGAATTTCTGTTGAACAAAAAGGTGATGAATGTGGACCTTTTTGTCATGATTTCCTCGAGCTCCGCGTAGTTTTCTTGGATCTTGTGTTGCCATTGAGCCTTGTGCATGAAAATGACATTGATTTGCCATTTTGTCTTTTAAACTGGTGTGCGGCAACATACGGATAGAGAGCGGAGACCCGTGTTTTATCTGTGGTTGGCAGGAACCCGGGTTTTGTCGTTTTTTTCCATGAATTTCACCGTTTAGAGCCGAGAACCTGTATACTGCAATTGACTAGCAAACACGGCTCAAGAGTACCTACCGATATTCAATGTGATAAAAATTGGGCGGTATGAAAATGCAAAAATCCGATATGAACAGCAGGCATCGCGGAGATGGAATGTCAGTTTTGATGTGGTAGTCAAAGATTTTGACTTCATCAAAATGGTAGATGAACCTGGTATATACAAAAAGATAGTAGAGAGTATGGTGGTGATCCTCGTATTGTACGTGGATGACATACTCTTGATAGGAAAGGAGTTTCCTATGCTACACTCGGTCAATCTCCTCTTATCACAAGGATTCTCTATATAGGATCAAGGTGATACCTCATAAATCCTGGTTTTGGATCTATGAGATAGATCTAATTGGATGTTAGGATTCTCACTAGATGTTGTGAGATGGTATCAATCGATCCTGAGAAGAATCACTCGAAAGCATCCAAGGTAGTAAGGTCGACTGAATGTCAGTCACAGGCTTTGTCTTTACCTTCAATGGATGGATGGTATGTTGGAAGAGTTCCACGCTAGATACTGTGACATACTAGATGATAAAGGCAGGATAAATCACTACCAAGGATGCTACCAAAGAAATAGTCTAAATGTACACTAGTTCATGAGATGAATTTCGTTCCTACCATTGTGTGGCAATGGAGTTTTGGCTTTTGCCAAGGAAACCCCGTCCCATCTGTGATCCAGACATATTCTAAGACAGTATCACCTCATCATGGAGATGGTTGATCTCCATGGAGATCGAGGTTAGAAAAGTAGACACAGAGGACAACAACGCGGATTCACTCACAAAGGCCTATTTCCCAGTAGAGACCTTTATGGGATTGTTGAGTATGAGATACTTCAACCACGGCTGATTGTTGGGTATGAGATACTACAACAGATGGCCCTAGTGCAAGTGGGAGATTGTTAGTGATATATATACCCTAAAGGCCATTACTGTACATGCGATGTATATTGTAGTGGATGCTTGGACATATATATGGAGGACTTTCTTGCTCGACATGATAGTATGCTATCTGGTTGCTCTTTATCTTAACATGCACTCTGATAGTCTCTATGTTATATGTTGATGAAGCCCTTAGGATGAGTACTTGACTACCAGGACTATGATGCAGATCATACTAGTGGGGACAGTGTAGTCGCTAAGTACATACTTCAAATGTTCCTAATCGTAAGTGTTTCGAGATAGGGCATCGATATACCAGAGTAGACTAGCGTATACTTCTTGAACCTTGTAGATGGGAGATGGATGATCCTATATCCATTGATGTTTGACATCAGAGATAGTATACGGGTACTCAGTGGAGACTGGGTACACTGGATGTACTCGCCGAGAACTCCCAGATGGTATTATACCTCACGTCAGATGGCAGTTCTCTGGTGACACGGGTACAGGTTAGTCTGTAGACTCGAGATCATCATAGAGTCTTGTGTGATTCCCACTGTGCTTTGATTTCCATCATACCACGTCCAAGAGAGCATGCAAAATGGTGGCTTTTGGGTACAGTCCCGAATCACATGGAGGCAATAAGCGATAGGAGGGGTTTCGTCTCTCCCGGTATAGGGAGTTGATGTTGCGCTGTGTTCGATTGGCTATAACTGGAAATCCCTGGCCAGGGTTGTTGAGATTTACTGGTAAGTGCTATCAGTAGTTTCTCGAACTGTTATGGACTTCATATCGACACGACTTATCGATTACTGGGGTCTGACGTTTACCACCCCTAGACTGGATATGCGACATATCAGACGAAGAGAATAGACTGTACGGGAGTGTTACTGATTGGATTCGCAGGAGAATGTACAGGCTTGCTTTTTTATCTTCTGATTGCTCAATACATGGGTGGCTGTTACGTTTAGCTGACCGCTTGCAGCTTGTGGGTGTTTTGATATGATCATCACCTACTGCCGGCGTATTGATAATTCTTTAGAGCCCTACACAGAGGTTTCCTGGCTCAGGCAAAACGGAGTAGGAGCACATATGTGATATGTGCGGGTCCGAGAACAATACGATATGAGATACCGTATTATATTATCATGATATGAGATATCGGCCGGGTATATGTGATATAGCCGAGTCATCGGATCAAGTGTTGTTTTGATGAATTGGTACATGTTATATTAGTCGGTTATATGCAATATAGCCGGACTGTCGGATCAAGAGTTGATTCAATAATTTAATGTATAATTATATATGTAATATATTACATTACGTTAACTAATATAAGCTCGCTTTATTGATTCATTTTCTCACTGGATAATACATTGATGTATATGCGATATATGTTAATTGTATTATTTTCTTTTGTTACTATCTATATTATATATGTGATATATAATATTGTAACATGTTAGGGTTAAAAATGCAACATGCTTTGTGGAGTTTAAACAAGTTAGGGTTTGGATTTGGGTTAGCTTTTTCATGAAGCTTCATGAAGCTTTCTTTTGTCTTTAGCTTAGATATTTTGTGTTGATATTTATTAACCCAACCCAAACCTTAGCCTCTAGTTTATTCTTTACAAGGGTTAACTTTAACATTCTTTAACCCATGGTTGCAATTCTAATCTCACACAATAATTCATTATTCATCACAAATGAAATTCTTCTTCTTCTTCCTCTTGAAAAAAACTTTCTAGCTTTTTTTGATGTGATAAAATAAAGTGAGAAATTGAAAACAAAAGAGAGCTAAATTCCTACTTCATCATCCTCATCTATTCTAGCCAATTAGATTAAGGTGTTTCCTTTGCTAATACTTGATTAGTGAAGCAAGAGCTTGGGTTTGAGTTTCTTCAAGGTAGATCATCTTAGTTGTTGAAGATTGGAAGCAAGCTTGCATCTTTCTCTTCATGGAGCCTCTCTAGAGTCCGGGTACTTGATGATCACAGCGAAGGGACCTCAACACGGAGCTTATGAAGCGAAGGAACGGACTACAAAGGTTGTAATCCCTAACTCTTAGAAGTAAAGTTGTTTACTTGTAAAGTTTACCCTAATTCTCTAGTTAAGATCTTGGTTAGGGTTACATATCACCCTAAATTTTTATAAAATGGCATGTGTGATGCCTTGCTAAACCTTGTTGTCATGCTATATAACCCAACAGGGCTAGGGTGCAGCGGGTGTTGGTAGTGGGGAGATGGGATCGTCGTATTTGATGGAGGCAGCGAGCTCGAGAGAGTTGGTAGTCGCTTGAGGTGGGTGATCGGTGAGGTGGAGCTCGATGCTCGACGGAGGAGACTCGAGCTTGGCTCGAGGCAATGGGGGAGTCGTCGGCTATGAAGGTGGAGGAAGAGCTCGTCGGCGATGGGTAGTGGCAGCGGTAGTGTTGACGAAGGAGTGGGGGAGCTCGGTTTGGGGAGGGAGAACGAGAGAGAGAAGGAGATTAAGATATGAAAAGAGCGAGGGAGAGATAGTGAGAGAGAGCAGTTGAGGGTTTAGAAAAGTTAAGCGAAGGGATCATGGGGATCGTTGGCGAGGGGACGAGGTCGTCGTGGCCATTTGGGAAGCGGGCCCCTCGGAATGGTCGGTGCGGGCGTGAGGCGTGGGTCGTGCGGAGATTGGCATGGTGAGCGCGGTCGTCGCAGCGCGGGTGTGTGGTAGGAGGGGAAAGTTGGAGGGAAAAAGGGCGGGAAAAAGGAAAGGAGAAGAAGAAGGGAGAGCGGGCGTGGTGAGTCGGGTCGGATCTGGCGTGGTCGGGTTAGGGGTTAGGTTTAGGGTTTTTCTTTTGAGTTTAGATTTAGGAAATTAAAATAATAAAATATTATATATATATATATATAATTGAAAAAATAGGAAAAAATCTGGAAAAAATACGGAAAAATATATATACGGAAACTGGGGATTTACAAGGCCTCTAGATTATCTCTCTGTGATGACAACTTCTCAAAAGAACATCTGGGTCAATAGCAGATTTAAAACAGAGACCCAAGTTTAATGAAATACGATATTAATACTAAACTAAAACTTTAAGGTATTCTAGTGAAACTGGTTAACACAAGAACTTCCCTTAGAACTTAATTAAGGGTGTAAGATCATTACCTCACCAAAACTTGGATGAAACCCTAGCCATGCAAGCTCCAAGACATCTCAAGAGGGGTTAAACATGATTAGTTGAGGGTTTTGTGAAGTTTTAGTGTTGGTTAGGCTCAAGGTTGAGGGAAAATATTTTCAAGAGAGTGAATTTTGGTGTAAGAAGAAGAAGAAGAGGAAGAGAAATGAGACGAAGAGAGAATGAGGGGAGAGGGATGGCTCCTGAGAGCCATGCAACCTCTCTCTCTCCTCATTAATTAACCCCCTCACCTCCATGTCTCCCCATACCTCCATTTCTTTTCTTTTATTTGAAAACCCCCTTTTATTTTACTTATATATATATATATATATATATATATAAGAAACATAATAGTATTGTTAGTTTGCCATGGCTAGCAAAGCATGGTTAACACATTCTTAATGCTAGATTAGCATGCACATGTGTGTGCATAACCACAACAAGTACAAAAATAATTAAATAAATATTAATTAATTATAATAAAATATGTGAAAAATAATTATTAGTTAAATTTATTAAAAACCCACATTATATTGCTTACTTAACTCTAATCGCGTTTTTAAGGTGTTACAATCTTCTCCCTTAAAGAAATTCGGTCCCCGATTTAAAATCTTACTACACGTACCTTCAAAGAAATGAGGGAATTTCTTCCGCATCTCGCTCTCGGCTTCCCATGTGACCTCTTCGCTAATCGGGCCACGTAAAAGAACTTTCACAGACGGTAAAACCTTTGAGCGAAGTTTCTGTTAGGAATATGTATGCAATAGAGGTCATTATTGTATGATATAGTGGATACTTGGACATATATATAGAGGACTTTCTTGATTGATATTATAGTATGTAGATCATATTAGAGATGTCTCCCAAGACTAATTTGGAGAGGGCTCGCATGCAAGGGATACCCTATGCTTCTGCAGTTGGGTCTATCATGTACGCGATGTTATGCACCAGACCGAATGTAGCTTACGCACTTAGTGTGGTAAGTAGGTATCAATCAGATCCTGGGGAGAAGCACTGGACATCTGTGAAGAACATTCTGAAGTATTTGAGAAGGACAAATGAATGTTCTTGGTGTATGGTAACGGTGAACTCTAGGTGGAGTCGAGGCTGAATATATCGCTGCCAACGATGCTGCCAAAGAGGCTGTCTGGATGAAGAAGTTCATTGCTGAACTTTGTGTGGTTCTATCCATTGAGGATCCAATACCCCTTGTATTGTGATAACAATGGAGCTGTGGCTTTGGCAAAGGAACCCCGGTTGTTGGGTTCCTTAGCACCCTCACTATGTTTTCTAGGGCATCAAGTATGCAATTTTAAAAAACCTAGAGTGCTAAGCAACCCATAACCAAGGATCTAACTAGAAGATTAGGAGTAAGCAAGCATGTAATCTAACATTACACTAAGTGAATGAGGAATACAACCTTTGTAGACCGGTCTTTCACTTCTAAAGCTCCGTGTAGTAGTCCCTTCACTCCAAGTAGTGATCTCCCGGACTCCAGTAATTGCTCACAAGGCGAAAGGAACAAGCTTTCCTGAAGTCTTCGAGGCTGAAGATGATCTACGTCGAAGAATCTATAACTCAAGCTACCTCTTCACTAATTGATGAACTAGAGAAGAAAACAACCTATACTAAATGGCTAGTTTGGTATAGATTGGTGAAGTAGGAATTTTTCTCACTTTAGAATAATTTTCTCTTTTTCTTTTCACCTCATTCAAAACTCAAGAGAGCTAGGAAAGAGATGAAGAAGAAGCTCAAGTGATGAATGTCAACCATGGGTGAGAAATATCATATATCACTCATGTAGAGACTAAACCATGACTAAAAGATAATGGTTAGGTTAATAAATATCTAGAGTAAAACAAAATTAGTGGACTAAGTCAATAGTTACTACAAGCTTCACAACCATGAAAATTTTCCACCTAATTTTGATTTACCCTTAATAATTAAACCTCACATTATCTTAAGTATGGTATGAGTCTTATACACCCATGTCCAATATATCATCTAGCATGACACAAAAATAAATACATTAACATATATCACATATATATTAAATGTATAATGGGAAAAACATTTTCTTAAGTGAGCTAATATTAGTTAATGTACATTAATATATCAAATATATAATTACACATTAAATTATTAAATGAACACTTGATTTAATAACTCGGTTTTATCGCATACAACCGACTAATATCATATAAATGCATATCATATAAACATATAACATATCATTGAATCAACACTTGATTCCACAATCCGGTTATATCTCATATAACCTGTATCGCAAGACTGGAATACGGTATCACATACACGTATTGATCTCGATCCCGCACATATCACATATGTGCCCTACTTCGTTTCGCATGAGCTAGGAAACATCTGTGTAGGACTCTAATGACTCGTCAATACGCCGGTAGTAGGTGATGATCATATCAGTCACCCACATGCCGTCAGCGGTACTAACTAGACGTAATGGCTACCCGGATATTGAGCTATCAGAAGATCAACAAGTATTCTTATCCATACTCCTGTGAATCCAACAGCAACACTACCGTAAAGTCCGGTCTCTTCATCTGATATGTCGCATATCGAGTCTAGGGGTGGTAAACGTCAGAACCCAATAACTTGATAAGTCGTGCCGATGTGAGGCTCATAACAGGTCGAGAAACTACTGATAACACTTACCAGTAAATCTCAGTATCAGCCCTGGCCAGGGACTTCCTGTTATAGCCAATCGAGCACAGCACAACATCAACCCCCAATACCGGGAGAGACAAATTCCCTCCTATCGCTTATTGCCTCCATATGACTCGGAACTGTACCAAAAAACCATCGTTTTGCACGCTCCCTTGAACGTAATATGGTTGAAATCAAAGCACAGTAGGAATCACACAAGACTCTATGACGATCTCGGGTCTACAGACTAACTTGTACCAGTGTTACAAGAGAACTGCTATCTGATGTCTGGTATAATACCATCTAGGAGTTCTTGGCGAGTCCTGTTCATTGTACCCAGTCTCCACTGAGCACCCGTATACCATCTTTGATGTCAAACCCCAATGGATATGGGATTATCCATCGCCCATCATATGGGTCAAGAAGCGTATACGCTAGTCTACTCTGGAATATCGATGCCCCGTCTCGATACACTCTCGACTAGGAAAAATTAAAAGGATGAACTTATGGACTACCCTGGCCCCACTAGTATGATCTCCATCATAGTCCTGGTAGTCAAGTACACATCATAAGGGCTTTATCAACATGTGAGAGAAAGACCGTATCACAATACTAGTCTACATGTTAAGATAAAGAGCAACCAGATAACATACTATCATGTCAAGCAAGAAAGTCCTCCCTATATATGTCCAAGCATCCATTGTAATATACAATTATGTACAACAATGGCCTATAGAGCATACATACAACTAACAATCTCCCACTTGCACTAAGACCAGTTGTTATAGTATCTCATACCCAACGTCCCAAAAACTATTAAACTGTATATGGGGTTTTGGCCTAGGTGAGTGGATCCGCCGTGTCATTCTTCATGTCAACTCTCCTGACCTCGATCGCCCTGATCTTCCTGATCAGGTGATACTGCCTAAGAATATGTCTGGATGACTAATGGGACCAGGGTTCCAAGGCCAAAGCCACAATTCCATTGTCACCACAATGGTAGGAACCAAGTTCATCTCATGAACATCTATACCCAGACAACCTCTTTGGTAGTATCATTGGCAGCGATTTAATCACCCTTTATCGTTGAGTCTGCCACGGTACCTAGCTTGGAACTCTTCCAACATACCGTCCCTCTACTGAGGGTAAAGAAAAAACCCGAGACTGTCTTACAGTCAACCTTATCACACTAGAAGCTCGAATCGGTAAAGGACTCCAGTTGGAGTTCACCGTTACCAAACAACAAGAATGTTTCTTTAATCCTTCTCAAGTACTTAATAATGTTCTTCACAGCTCTCCAGTGTTTCTCCCTAGGATCTGATTGACACCTTCTCACTGCACCTAGTGAGTATGATACATCCTCTTAGATCTATCTCTATAGATCTTAATCACTGGATGTAGGAGGCATCACCCAGATCCATCATGGAGAAACATTGTGATAAGAGGAGCTTGACCGAGTGTAGCATAGGATGAAAGTAAACCTTAGCACCACCATGAGGTTCTAGAGGTATCAAGCATGCCAAATTCAAATTTTATTAGGTGCTAAGTTAGACTAACAAGATCATTACTATATTATTAGGGTTTGTCTTTATGATGTGAATAAACCAAGAGAAGAAAAGAGATACAACCTTTGTAGTTCGAGTCCTTCTCTTCTAAAGCTCCGGGTTGAAGTCCACGCGACTCTATAAGGCTCCTCTTCGAGTTGAACAATCATCCTTCGTGATCTTCGCGCCAAAGACGATCCACCCAAAGTTCCTCTAGCCTAAGCTAACTCTACACTAAACTCCTTTAGTGTAGCAAACACACAACACCAAATTGCTAGTTTGGTGTGGGATGGTGAAGTAGGGGATGTTAAAAGCTCACAAGATTGTGTTCAAGTTTCATGGTTCACATCTCATGTGAGGGTTGAAGCTTGAACCATGACATTTGAGGAGGAGGAGGAAGATGAAGCTAGAGAGCAACCATGGGAGCAACTCAAGAAAAATGTCTAAGTGTTGAGAATGGGCTTAGAATGAATGGCAACTCTTGACCCCCACTCATTCAAGCATGGAATTTTGCAATATAAAATTGCAACCATGCTTGAATAGTGAGTCAAGATGAATAAACTATGAATAAAACCCATGCTTACAACCATGCTCTCATTTTCCACCTTTTTTTAAATTTTTCTCAAAAAATAGAAATCATGCCATGCTTCATTATATATATATATATATATATATATATATATCATATATATTAATATATATATTATGAAGAATAATTAGTGAGCTAATGATATTAGTTAAGAGATAATTATATCACATACAATGTATATCACATTATTAAATCAACACTTGATTTAATAATCCGGTTATATCACATATGACCGACTAATATCATATATCTGTATATCACATTATCAAATCAACACTTGATTTGACAATCTGGTTATATCATATATAACCGAACCGATAACAGATAACTGCCAGATTACAATACGGTATCACATACACGTATTTAATCGGGCCCACACACATATCACATATGTGTCCTACTTCGTTTCGCTTGAACCAGGAAACTTCTGTGTAGGACTCTAAAGACTCTTCAATACGCCAGTAGTAGGTGATGATCACATCAATCACCTATAAGCTGTCAGCGGTACTAGCTGGACGTAACGGCTACCTGGGTATTGAGCGATATGAAGATCAACAAGCAAGCTCATCTATACTCTCCATGAAGCCTATCAGTAACACTACAGTACATTCCGGTCTCTTCATCTGATATGTCTCATATCGTGTCTATGAGTGGTAAACGTCATTCCCCAGTAACGTGATAAGTCATGCCGATGTCTGACCTATAACAGTTCGAGAAACTTATGATAACTCTTATCAGTAAATCTCAGCAGCAGTCCTGGCCAGGGACATCCAGTTATAGCCAATCGAGCACAACGCAACATCAACCCCCAATACCAGGAGAGACGAAACCTCTCCTATCGCTCATTGCCTCCATGTGACTCGGGACTGTACCCAAAATCCATCTGTTTGCACGACTCCTTTGAGCCGTGGTAGGGAGGAAATCAAAGCATAGTAGGAGCCACACAAGACTCTATGACGATCTCGGGTCTACAGACTAACCTGTACCAGTGTCACCAGAGGACTGCTATCTGACGATAGGTATACTACAACATAGGAGTCCTCGGCGTGTCCTTTTCGGTGTACCCATTCTCCAATGAGCACCTTTGTACAATTTTTGATGTCACACACCAATAGTTGTGGGATCAACCATCGCCCTCTAAGGGACAAGAAACGTACATACTAGTCTATACTGGAATATTGATGCCCTAATCTCGATATTCCCACGACTAGGAACTGATTAGATGATGTACTTGTGGACCACCCTGGCACCACTAGTATGAACTCATCATAAATCTGGTAGTCAAGTACTAAAGGGATGCCTAGCACAACGGCAAGGTTTCGGGAGGCATCGTCCATGCCATTTTAAAGAAATTGCCGCGCTAAGCAATCCTAACCCTAGAATCTTGTAACGTTTTAGAAATCGTTTAGGCGAATTTTCCGATAATAGGTAAAATAAATTTTGTTTTCCGTAAAAACTTCGAAGTGATCATTTTTCTGTATAGACTTAACTGCACCTAGTTTAACTAGGAAATTGCTAGTATGCGCTATGTATTTGGTCGCTTGTAATTTTCAGTTCACTTAAATATTTTTTCTTAATTAAAATATTATTATAAGTTTTTAATTATACACTAATTAGTGGTAATTACATTTTGGATTGGGCTAACTATGCTAATGTGAATCCATGCCAACTTAATCACAAGATTAAGGTTTTGTCTTCTTTACAAAATATCTAGGAAAATATCTAGATATTTTGAAGGTTAATGAAGATTTTAATTAAAATTATTATGAGGTGGCATAAAGTAAAGTGCTTTAATTAAGCTTTAATGATGTTTTAACCTAGAATCTTCCACATCATTCCCCATTTTTCTTCAAAGTCACCGACCCCCCCCCCTTAGCTGCCCCATTTCTTTTCCCACTCCATTTTCACTTCTTCAAGCTTTTAAAATTCATCAAAAATCATCAAATAATCCCACAAATTCAAAAACAAATCCATACCCATTATTCTTTAGCCTTAACCAAGCTTGAATCTTGATGGAAGTTAGTATTTTGGAGGCTATTTTGGAAGTTTAGTTGCAAGTTTGTGAATCAAGTTTGAGGTATAAAATCCTAACCCTAAACTTTAGTTGTTGTTTAAATACCTTAATATAGTTATTAGATGTTTAAATAAATCTTTAATTATCATGTTTTGGATTTCTAGAAAGAGTTATGAAGATCAAGTTACGTTTTTGATTGTTTGAAATGGTTAATTGAGAAGTTTAAACTTAGAAAAACTTAACCTAGTTGTATGATTGTTAATTGTTATTTTCCTAATTGTCTAATTAAACTTAATTGCAAACTAACTTTTACTAAATCTTATTTGGGTGAGATTAAAATTGTAGAAAAGGTTTGTGTGACTTAATTAAGCTAATAGGTGATGATTGTGGCCACTAGATTTGGTTAAACTACTGGATTTGAGCAAAAATGATTAAAATATGCTTACTAGGTTTTCGGTTAAATTAGGCGTGAGTTTCAATTGACGTTGTGATGTTATATATATTATCTTCCACAATATCTATTGTGTAGTGAATGCGTGATCGGTGCGATCGGGGTCTAGGCTTTGCGGTTGTGTCGTTTAGCGTTCCTAGCTGAGGTTGTGCCGATGTCGTACGCGTTTTGTGCACTAGGTGCACAGTGTGTATATCTTGTGGACATTATCCTTGCGTTTCGTTGTCTTTGTGTCGGCGCAGGATATTTAGTCTTATGTGTTGTGTTTATGAAATTTAGGATCGCAAGCTAGGACTTCGGACGCTGTGAAGAAAGGGAAGCAGGTGGTCGGATTTTCTTAGCTCGAGATCATTGTGAGTAGATTTAACATCTACAGAGGAATCGCCTGTATGGCGTTATGCGTCTGGACTAGATTCAAGGACATGATTATTAGTTATAAGTATATGGACATTGATTGTGCATGTGTATGATTGTTTCATACCACATTTTCCTATTGCATATGGACATAGTATTAATGAGACACAACACCATTACTGATGGTTCATATTGCACGAGCACAAATTGTATGATACAAACATACCGTCAGTAATTGCCATGACACGCACAACATATATACATATGTGATATTATATCGGTTATTGCCTTTGAGACATTGATTCTTATTCCATTGCGCATATGAAATGTAGTATACATGCTATACCAACATGCGTACACATATACCTGGCTATACCTATATACTTACACATATACCTGGCTATACCTACATGCTTATAAATATACCTTGCTATAGCTGCATGTACATCATGCATACATACTTACTTGTACACCCACATACCTTGCTACAGCTGCATGTACATCATGCAAACATACTTACATGTATACCCACATACCTTGCTATAGCTACATATACCTCTATATGGTATTGTATTTTCATTGACATTGAGACGTTGATTATTGTGCTATTGTGCATATGAAATGCATCATACATACATGCTTACATGTAGATACACATATCTTGCTATAGTTACATATACACCTCATATGATGCTGCACTTGATTTCGGAGGAATTGGGAACCGCGTGATATATTTTAAAACTGGATTCATTTAGAAGAGCGGTTTTCCCTCAATATGCTCATATTGCTGTTTTATGTTGCATACATTAGTTTTCATGGATTTACGCTTGGAGATATAGATTTCATGTGATTTATGGATTTGAGGACCGTGGGGGTATTTTCAAGAATTTATGTAATGTTTGAAAACCAGGTATCTCTTGATATGATATTTCGATGCGTCCACCATTAGTTTTCTCGGTTCTAAGACTTGTGTTAGAAACCCAATTCGAGGAGCGGGATGCATCGTCTACGGGTACATGGTGGATCCGGTATGATTCCCCGGGGCAAGAGGTGATTTTCGTGGTGTAGAAGATGAGCCTGGCAAAGGGATTAGTACCTACCGGTGATAGTATTTGGACTCGGCGGTTATCCGAAAGATACCGACCGGAGTTATGAGATGGATATGGACCGACCCGTTCTGCCGAAGCCCGCGGGCCAATCCCGCAGATGGAGTCGAGGTATGAGGATTTACGTGTCGATACTGGACACAGGTTTCATGATGTTTCGAGTGTCGATGTTGGACACTCAGGTTCCATGAGATTTACAGATTGAGGGCCGATCAAGGTGACGGCGCCTGAGGTATTGGGATTTGAAGTGTCGTTGATGGACACTAGGATTTTTCCATGATGATGTTATGTTTTATCCCATACTCAGCATTTATTTAATATGCATTGCTTCATGTATTTGTAGTACCAGATAGAGTAGCTTTCATGACTGTTGCATATACATACTGCCATATTATACTATCAGTTTGTGCGTGATAGATTATCGCCGTACGTGCGTACCTGCGATTACCTGCATGATGTTATTTACTATTCACGAGTTGGCAACTCACTCCCGTTGTGCCACAGTGTTTTTTGCAGGTTAGACCCTCAGAGTAGTCGCGGCAGGGCTTCTTCTTATCGTATCTTTTCGCAGCGGATACCGCTACGGCTGACTGTGAGCAGTTTTGCTATAGGTGGGTTTTGCGGTTATCCGATGATGTTCATTGTATATCTTATTGTATCTAGCATTCTCCATCTACCACTTCATGTATTGACTTAGAGACGAGATGTGAGGACGATATTGTATATTATTTTGTGACTTTGGATGCCGTGCTCGTGGGAGCCGGCCTTTGTTATGTAGTTTTATCTCCTTATGCTGGTTTCATTTATATTTTTTCGCTACGGCGTCGTATATATGCTTGTCATGGTTGTTTCCTCCGTTGGGCGTGATTTGCTCTCGTTTAGGGATGTCTTATTTATATTCTATGTTGTACCTGTTTCGGGGCTAGTTTTTACAAAGGAGGTGCTGCCGAAATGTTTATGAAAGTAACTTAAGTTAACGATTTTTACTTGAGATTCCCAAAAGTTTTTAACAATGTTCTTATCACTTACTAGTTTTGATGGTTTAGATTTCTGGGTTTTCGGCTTGAATTGCGTTACGCCTGAAGACGTTACGTGATTTAAGTGCCGTCACGTGCAAAATTTCGGGTCGTGACAAAGTTGGTATCAGAGCGCTAGGTTTTACCTGTCGGAGTATAGGATGACCTTAGTATGATGGAGTAGGTAGGTTAAGCAAAGTGACGTAGCGTGTGTATGTCCGCGGCATACTTATGACACGGTACTCCGCCTAAGTGACCTTAGGACTTATTGCTTGAAATTCCTTCCATGATTATATAAATCCTTGCGATTTGATTTCCGTGTGCTTATCGGATCTTGTTTCCATTTCTATCCATTATGCCGCCGAAGACTACAAGGGCACAGGGAGAGGCAGCGAGAGCTGAGGTCAGAGTTGGCTCGTATGAGACGAGGATTGACCAGGACGGTGCGCTCACTATATAGGAGCAGATTGATCCGCCTTCGATAGATCGTATCGCTAGGCTAGAGACAGAGATGTAGGATTTGCACCAGATGATGGGATCGTTGGTTGAAGCCAGTCGAGCGCAGTGACAGGAGGTTTCCACTCCTGTTACCCAGTTATTCCTCACTATCAGCACACAGCATTATGTTACGTATACAGCACAGTGGATGCAGCCCTACTAGATGAGGAGCGTCTTTCCGAGACTGTGGATGTTCCAGGACCGAGGAGGGCTCGTACAGGTGTATCAGCCCAGAGACAGATGTTTAGACACCGCGACAGATTTCGTTCAGGTCGCAAGAGTAGCAGAGGCTTGGGACGATGTCAGTTGTTTAGCTCTTATTCTCAGGAGGGTCAGCAGTCATCGTATGGATGTTTTTGATGCGGGAGCTTTCATCACCTCGTCAGGAATTGTACCGTGGTATGCCAGAGAAAGGCAGCCGTACCATATGTTACCTTACCACCTTCACCTCATGGAGAGTTACTTTTTGCGCCTGTTGTTGATCCGCGTCAGACTTATGTCCAGAGAGGTCGTGGTCGCGGAGTGTTTGCTCAAAGAGGATAGGGTGGCAGAAGAGGAGGACAACCAGTTGCAGGTATAGGACAGGCACGAGCTTTTGCTTTGACTCATCAGGACGCGCAGACGTCCAATGCAGAGTTTTCAGGTATTCTTTTTCGTATGTTCTTGTGATGCACACATTTGTTTAATCCGGAATCTATGCACTCGTTTGTTTCTACACACTTCGTACTAAGGTTGGGCCGAGAGTCGTGTATGCTAGATCAGTCGTTTGTTATGTTTACTCCTGTTGGCGATTCTTTGGTTGCACGACACGTGTTTCGGTTGAGTGCCAATCGGATAGGAGATAAAGATTCGTCTGTCAATTTGATCCTTCTAAATAAGTTGGACTTTGACGTTCTCTTTGGCACGGACTGGTTAGCTACGTGCTACGCGTCTGTGGACTGCCGCGAGAAGACGGACAGATTTTGTTTTCCCGGTAAGCAGTTCTTGTTGTGCAGGGGGACCGTGGCGCCGCCCCTCACAGCTTGATTTTAGCCTTTTTCGCTAGTCGGCTTTTGAGGAGAGGATGTCAAGGATTCTTAGCTTCCATTCGTGATACCGGAGCCACAGTAGATTCATTGGACCGGGTTCCTATCATGCGAGAGTTTCCCGATGTTTTTCTAAATGAGCCGGCGGAGCTTAAGGAGCTTTAGGATCAGCTGCAAGAGTTGCTTGATGGGGGACTTGCATGTCTAAGTGTTTCGCCTTGGGAAGCTCCTGTTCTGTTCGTCAAGATGAAGGACGGCAGTTTGAGGTTGTGTATTGATTTTCGTCAATTGAACTGAGTTACGGTGCGGAATAGGTATCCTTTACCTCGCATTGACGATTTTTTTGATCAGTTCCAGGGTGCGGGACATTTTTCTAAGTTTGATTTAAGATCAGGTCATCATCAGTTGCGGGTTCGGAATGATGACATTCCGAAGACTGCTTTTCGTACGCGCTATGGGCATTATGAGTTTTTGGTGGTGTCGTTTGGACTCACCAATGCCCCAGCAGCGTTCATGGATTTGATGAACCAAATTTTTCAGGCCGTTCCTCGACCAGTTTATTATGGTGTTATCGATGACAATCTGGTCTATTCCAAGAGTTGAGAGGAACATGAGCAGCACTTGAGGATGGCTTTGCAGACATTAAGAGAGCACCAGCTGTTTGCTGATTCTCGAAGTGTTTATTCTGGCTTGATAGTGTTGACTTCCTATGTCATGTGGTTACGGGAGACGGTATTCGTATGGACCCGAGGAAGATCGAGGCCGTACAGCTTTGGCCCAGACCTGTATCAGTGACAGAGGTCCGCAGCTTTTTGGGCTTAGCCGGTTTTTACCGCCGTTTCGTGCAGGATTTCTCGAGTATCGCTGCACCACTAACCGGACTGACCAGGAAGGGGGTTCCTTTTCTTTAGACTGAGGCATGCGAGCTGAGTTTTCAGCAGTTGAAGACTCGGTTGATGACTGCACCAGTTCTATCTTTGCCTTCTGGATCGGGTGGCTTTATCGTTTGCTATGATGTTTCGCGAGTGGGGCTCGATTGTGTATTGATGCAGCATGATAGAGTTATCACTTATGTTTCCCGACAGTGGAAGAAGCATGATCAGAATTATCCCACTCATGATCTTGAGATGGCCGCGGTGGTCTTGCGCTGAAGATTTAGAGACACTGCTTGTACGGGAAGTCGTGTCAGATTTTCATGGACCACCAGAGCTTAATTTACATCTTCCTGCAACGGGATCTGATTTTGAGACAGAGTCGTTGGATGGAGCTTGTGAAGGATTATGAATGTGAGATCCTTTATCACCTGGGCAAGGAGAATGTGGCAGCTGATGCTTTGAGTCGTAGGCCCGGGGGTAGCTTATCCCAGTTGAGCGCAGTTCAGAGACAGTTTTCTGCAGATTGACAGTTCTTGTGAGACAGCTGGGTACAGTTTAAGTTCACCTCCACTAGGGGAAAGCTTGCTCATGTCCATGCCCGTCCACTTCTACTTAATCGTTTTCGTGAGGCACAACCCGCCGATGCCCATTTGCCTGAGATTCTTGAGCATGTTCGGCAGGGTAGAGATTTGGAGTTCTTGATTGATGACCAGGGTGTGATACGTTACGGCACTCGCTTGTGTGTACCAGATACCGATAGGTTGAGACGCGAGATCCTAGAGCAGGCACATCAGTCAGCTTTTAGTGTTCACCCAAGTTCCACCAGGATGTAACGTGACTTGAGAGATAGTTACAAGTGGGCAGGGATGAAGAGTGATGTTTCGAATTTCGTTTCGAGGTGTCTGACTTGTCAGTGAACTAAGGTTGAGCATCTGAGACCGGCAGGAGAGTTGCAACCTTTAACCATTCCAGAGTGGGAATGGGAGCAAATTTCCAAGAACTTCGTTGTGGATCTACCCAGGTCTAGTCAATGGTATGACTCCATTTGGGTGATTTTGTTGTCCGGTAAACGAAAGCGGCTCACTTCTTTCCAGTGAAGACCACTTTCGGTTATGCTCAGTTGTGCATCGATAAGTTTGTGCGTTTGCATAGAGTTCCTTCATGCATTGTATCCAATAGAGGCATACAGTTCACTAGCCGTCTTTGGCAGAAGTTTCAGAAAACCTTAGGTACCTGGTTGAGCTTTAGCACCGCTTCCTATCTGTAGACCGATGGTCAGTCAGAGCGGACTATACATTCTGGAGGATATGCTTCGTGTGTGCGTACTTAATTTTGTTGGCAATTGGGATCATCACTTGCCATTGATAGAGTTCTCCTACAATATAAGTTATCAGGAGACGATTCAGATGGCAACTGTTTAGGCTTTGTATGGTAGATTATGTCGATCGCCGGTCTGTTAGATCGACTCAGGGAGAGAAGGATTTTTGGACCCCAGCTAATCAAAAGACTGCGGAGAAGATCCAGTTGATTCAGGACAGGACGAGAGCAGCCCAGTGCAGACAGAAGTCTTATGCCGACCGTCGTCGTCGTAGACTTGAGTTCGCAGTGGGGGATCATGTTTTCCTACGCATTTCTCCGATGAAGAGTGTGATGAGTTTTGGGAAGAAGGGGAAACTTAGTCACAGAATTATAGGTCCTTTTGAGATCCTTGAGTGAGTCGGTACCGTTGCCTATCGTTTGGCACATCCACCCAGATTTCTGGATGTTCACCCCGTATTCTTTATGTCGATACTTCGCAAATTCCTTCATGACCCTTCTAACATGATTCAGCACCAGACCATTCAACTAGAACTCGATATTTCGTTCACCAAGCGGCCGATAGTTATATTGGATCGGCAGGTGGAGAAACTTCGGTCAAAGGTCTTGCCATCTGTGAAGGTTCTTTGGCGTAGCCTGTCTAGTGAGGAGATCACTTGGGAGACTGCGAGCGAGATGCGGAAGATTTTTCCCTCGTCTCTTTGAAGGTACACATAGTAAAAATTTCAAATTCGGGGACCGAATTTCTTTAAGGGGGGAAGATTGTAACGTTTTAGAAATCATTTAGGCGAATTTTCCGATAATAGGTAAAATAAATTTTGTTTTCCGTAAAAACCTCAAAGTGATCATTTTTCTGTATAGACTTAACTGCATCTAGTTTAACTAGGAAATTGCTATTATGCGGTATTTAGTTGGTCGTTTGTAATTTTTAGTTCACTTAAATATTTTTCCTTAATTAAAATATTGTTATAAGCTTTTAATTATACACTTATTTAGTGGTAATTACATTTTGGATTGGGTTAATTATGCTAATGTGAATCCATGCCAACTTAATCACAAGATTAAGCTTTTGTCTTCTTTGCAAAATATCTTAGAAAATATCAAGATATTTTGAAGATTAATGAAAATTTTAATTAAAATTAATATGAGGTGGTATAAAGTAAAGTGCTTTAATTAAGCTTTAATGATGTTTTAACCTAGAATCTTCCACAACATTCCCCATTTTTCTTCAAAGTGGCCAACCCCCCACTTGGCTGCCCCATTTCCTTTCCCACTCCATTTTCACTTCTTCAACCTTCTAAAATTCATCAAAAATCATCAAATAATCCTACAAACTCAAAAACAAATCCATACTCATTATTTTTAGCCTTAAACAAGCTTGGATCTTGATGGAAGATAGCATTTTGGAGGCTATTTTGGAAGTTTAGTTGCAAGTTTGTGAATCAAGTTTGAGGTATAAAATCCTAACCCTAAACTTTAATTGTAGTTTAAATACCTTAATATAGTTATTAGATGTTTAAATAAAGCTTTAATTAGCATGTTTTGGATTTCTAGAAAGAGTTATGAAGATCAAGTTAGGTTTTTGATTGTTTGAAATGGTTAATTGAGAAGTTTACACTTAGAAAAACTTAACCTAGTTGTGAGATTGTTAATTGTTATTTTCCTAATTGTCTAATTATGCTTAATTGCAAGCTAACTTTTACTAAATCTTATTTGGGTGAGATTAAAATTGTAGAAAAGGTTTTTGTGACTTAATTAAGCTAATAGGTGATGATTGTGGCCACTAGATTTGGTTAAACTACTAGATTTGAGCTAAAATGATTAAAATATGCTTCCTAGTTTTTCGGTTAAATTAGGCGTGAGTTTCAATTGACGTTGTGATGTTATATATATTATCTTCCATGATATATATTGTGTTGTGAATGTGCGATCGGTGCGATCGGGGTCTAGGCTTTGTGGATGTGTCGTTTAGCATTCCTAGCTAAGATTGTGCCGATGTCGTACGCGTTTTGTGCACTAGGTGCACAGTGTGTATATCTTGTGGACGTTATCCTTGCGTTTCGTTGTCTTTGTGTCGGCACATGATATTTAGTCATATATGTTGTGTTTGTGAAATTTAGGATCGCAAGCTGGGACTTCGGACGCTGCGAAGAAAGGGAAGCAGGTGGTCGGATTTTTTTAGCTCGAGATCATTATGAGTAGATTTAACATCTACAGGGGAATCGCCTGTATGGAGTTATGCGTCTGGGCTAGATTCAAGGACATGATTATTAGTTATAAATACATGGACATTGATTGTGCATGTGTACCATTGTTGCATATCTCATTTTCCTATTGCATATGGACATTGTATTAATGAGACACAACACCATTACTGACGGTTCATGTTGCACGAGCATAAATTGTATGCTACACACACACCGTCGGTAATTTCCATGACACGCACAACATATATACATATGTGATATTGTATCGGTTATTGCCTTTGAGACATTGATTCTTATTCCATTGCGCATATGAAATGTAGTATACATGCTATACATACATGCTTATACATATTCCTGGCTATACCTACATACTTACACATATACCTGGCTATACCTACATGCTTACAAATATACCTTGCTATAGCTACATGTACATCATGCATACTTACTTACGTGTACACCCACATACCTTGCTACAGCTACATGTACATCATGGAAACATACTTACATGTATACCCACATACCTTGCTATAGCTACATATACCCCTATGTGGTATTGTATTGTCATTAACATTGAGATGTTGATTATTGTGCTATTGCGCATATGAAATGCATCATACATACATGCTTACTTGTAGATACACATATCTAGCTATAATTACATGTACACCTCATATGATACTGCACTTGATTTCGGAGGAATTGGGAACCGCGTGATATATTTTAAAACTGGATTCATTTAAAAGAGCATATGGATTATTATGTTATTTTTCCCTTAATATGCTCATATTGTTATTTTATGTTGCATACATTAGTTTTCATGGATTTACGCATGGAGATATGGATTTCATATGATTTATGGATTTGAGGACCGTGGGGGTATTTCCAAGAATTTATGTATTGTTTGAAAACCCAGTTTCTCTTGATATGATATTTCGATGCGTCCACCGTAAGTTTTCTCGGTTCTGAGACTTGTGTTAGAAACCCGATTCGAGGAGCGGGAGGCACCGTCTGAGGGTACATGGTGGACCAGGTATGGTTCACCAGGGCAAGAGGTGATTTTCATGGTGTATACGATGAGCCTGGCAGAGGGATTTGTACTTACCGGTGATAGTATTTAGACTCGGCGGTTATCCAGAGGATACCGACCGGAGTTATGAGATGGATATAGACCGACCTGTTCTGCCGGAGCCCGCGGGCCGATCCCGCAGATGGAGTCGAGGTATGAGGATTTACGTGTCGATACTGGACACAGGTTTCATGATGTTTTGAATGTCGATGTTGGACACTCAGGTTCCATGAGATTTACAGATTGAGGGCCAATCAGGGTGACGACGCCTGAGGTATTGGGATTTGGAGTGTCGTTGATGGACACCAGGATTTTTCCACGATGATGATTCATTGATGATGTTATGTTTTATCTCATACTCAACATTTATTTGATATTCATTACTTCATGTATTTGTAATACCTGATAGATTACCTTTCATGACTGTTGCATATACATACTGCTATATTATACTATCATTTTGCACGTGATAGATTATCGCAGTACGTGCGTACCTGCGATTACCTACATGATGTTATTTACTATTCACGAGTTGGCAACTCACCCCCGTTGTGCCACAGTGTTTTTTGCAGGTTAGACCCTCAGAGTAGTCGCGACAGGGCTTCTTCTTATCGTATCTTTTCGCAGCGAAAACCGCTACGGCTGACTGTGATCAGTTTTGCTATAGGTGGGTTTTGCGGTTATCCGATAATGCTCATTGTATATCTTATTGTATATAGCATTCTCCATCTACCACTTCATGTATTGACTTAGAGACGAGATGTGAAGACGATATTGTATATTATTTTGTGACTTTGGGTGCCGTGCTCATGGGAGACGGCCTTTGTTATGTAGTTTTATCTCCTTATGCTGGTTTCGTTTATATTTCTTCGCTACTGCATCGTATATATGCTTGTCGTGAATGTTTCCTCCGTTGGGCATGATTTGCTCCCATTTGGGGATGTTTTTATTTATATTCTATGTTGTACCCGTTTCGGGGCTAGTTTTTACAAAGGAGGTGCTGCCGAAATTTTTATTAAAGTAACTTAAGTTAAAGATTTTTACTTGAGATTCCCAAAAGTTTTTACCAATGTTATTATCACCTAATACTTTTGATGGTTTATATTTCTGGGTTTTCGGCTTACTTGAATTGCGTTACGCCTGTAGACGTTACATGGTTTAAGTGCCGTCACGTGCCAAATTTCGGGTCGTGACAAATCTTAACTAGAGATTTAGACGAATCAAGCATGCAAACGACTTTAGCTACAATGTGAATAAGGAATACAACCTTTGTAGACCGGTCCTTCACTTCAATAGCTCCGTGTAGTCATCCCTTCGCTCCATGTAGTAAACTCCCAAACTCTAGAAAGGCTTCACAAGATGAACGGAACAAGCTTGCTTGAAGTCTTCGAGGCCAAAGATGATCTACGTTAAGGAGACACTAACTCAAGCTACATCTTCACTGAATTAGGGTTTAGTGAAGCAAACACCCTAAACTAAATGGCTAATCTAGTAGAAGATGATGAAGTAGGAATTTTGCTCACTTTAGATTTATTTTTCTCACTAGGATTCTTCATCTCTTCAAACCCTAGAAAGCTTTTTGAGATGAGGAAGAAGATGAAGTAGAGAAAGAATGAAACTCATGAGGTGAAAATAGCAAACATGGACGAGTTTGTATCATATACTAACTCATGTAGAGACTAAACTATGGCTAAGGATAATGGTTAGGTTAATAAATATCTTAAGCAAAACAAAACTAGTGGACTAAGTCAATGGGCTCAACAAACTTCTCCCAGCTTCTAGCCATGACAAAATTCCAACCAATTTTGAATTTGTTAAATAAATAAATAAAGCCCTAGATTATCATAAGCATGGTGTAAGTTTCACACACCCATGAGGCATGTATCATCTAGCATGACACAATAAAATGTATATTAATATATATCACTTATATACTAAAGCACAAAGTGAGAAAAAGAAATGTTTAAGTGAGCTAATATTAGTTAATGTAAATTAATATATCAAATATATAATTATAAATTAAATTATTAAATTAACACTTGATTTAATAATCTGGCTATAACACATATAACCGACTAATATCATATGTAACAACTTATCGAATCAACACTTAATCCGATAACCCGGATATATCATGTAAGTCCATGTCGCACACCCCACGTGTCAGCGGGGAGGCGGAATTTGCAAAAAAACGATTTTTCAAAGCTCCCAGCACGGACTTAAACCCAAGGATTGATGCTAAACCCGAGCTAACAAATAATTTGTGAGGTTTAACTACTCGGATGAAAGTTATACCTCACGAAACTAAGTCCTTCGGGTCTTTTAGTCGCTGTCCTCGTCGTCATCGTAGGCTCCGAGGATCGTAACGGATCATGGCTTCCTCGTCGGCTTCCTCGAGTCAAAGACGATCCATCCGAGAGTCTATAGTCGGAGTTCCAACCTTAACTTCGAGGTAACTAGGGCAAGTAGCTTGCTAGACTAAATGGCCTAGGTGATGTAGAGAATGAAGATGGAATACTTTATCTCTTGGAACTCTAGGTTTCTCAACTCATGAGAGGTCTAGGGTTTTATGAAGATGAAGAACGCTTGAGGAAAATGAGAGAGGGAAAAACAACTAAAGAAAAAGGCTTGGCTCAAGTGTGAATAATCAAGCATCTAAAATAATTGAGGAGATAAATATCTTAACAAATATCTAGCATGCTTGAAAATATCTCATGGTGAGTCATGCTTGATCTTTTGTCCAATGCCACCTCATTTCCTCCACCTCATATTTGTTTAAATCCATAAAGGAAATGAAACCCTAATGAGGCATCCTTCTATAAGCTTTCCCGAGTAATAACAAGAACGCCCCGCATCTGCATTCTGAAGAACACGAATACAAAGAGACAAAAACAATCCATCCATATAATACTACGATCCGACTTAAACCAAAGCACACTAGTATTACCTTCCCGATCATCATACGTGCACAAATGCACGTACGTGATCGAAGCCCTTCCATAAAACTATACGGCCTCTACATCTTTTGCCCGATGCAGGGAAACTCTCTATGTAGGACTCTAAAGACTCGACAGTATACTGGCAGTGGGTTTAACCACAAGCCGCAAGCGGTACTAGCTGTACATAACGGCTACCCAGGTATCTGTCGATAAGAAGGCCGATGAGCAAACCCATCCGAACTCCTACTGAGCCTGCATATAACAATCTCCGTACAGTCTGGTCTGTTCATCTAAGAGTATCACATATCGGGCCTAAGGGGCGGTAATCGTCAGACCCCTAATAGCACAATAAGTCGTGTCGGAGTGTAGCTCAAAACACCCTGAGAAACTACTGGAATACCTACCAGTAAATCTCGCTTGCCCTGGCCAAGGACTTTGTGTAATGGCTCTCCAAACACAGCGCGATATCAACCCCCAATACCGGGAGAGACGAATCCTATCTAACCGCCACTGCCTCTAAGTGCTTCGGGACCGCACCCAACTACTACCTGTTTGCACGACTCCTTTGAGCCGTGGTAGGGTAGTAAACAAAGTACAGTGGGAACACACTCGAGGAGAAGTAGTAGTATCAAGTCGACGGACTAAGCTGTACTCATGTCACCTGGGAATTGCTACCCGACGATAGGTATAATACCCACCAACAGTTCCCTATGAGTCCTGTCCAGTGTACCCATAACCTAATGAGCACTTGCATACTATCCCCAGTACGACGTACTAATGGCTATGGGACAGACCATCTCCCCTGCTGGGATGAGAAGCGTATACACTAGTCTACTCCGGAGTATTGATGCCCCGTCTCGATAATCCTACGACTAAGGACCTGTATAAGGATATGCTTGTAGATTACCCAGCCTCCACTAGTGTGACTTCCATCATAACGCTGGTAATCAAGCAAAGATCCTAAGGGCTATACTAATATGTATAAGCGATATGCTAAAAGAAACAGATGCACATATTGAAGTAGAAACAAACCAAGTAGCATACTACCATTTTGAGCAAGACTGTCAATACAACTGTGAATATCCTAAGCTTCTATTAAGTAATATACAAACCAGTATGATACAATGATGGTCTTTAGGGCATACATCATTAACAATCTCTTACTTGCACTAGGGCCATGTACTGGCGTATCGCAGACCTATCATCTCGATTAGCCGCTCGAACTGTGTCTGAGGGATGGCCTTCCTGAGTGGATCCGCAGTGTTATTCTACGTATCTACTCTCCTCACCTCGATCTCCCGGCGATCTACGATCTCCCTGATCAGGTGGTACCTCCTCAAAATGTGTCTGGACTTCTGATGGGACCTGGGTTCCTTCGCTAAAGATATAGCGCCGTTGTTGTCATAATACAGAGGTATTGGCTCAACAATGGTCGGAACCACCTGAAGCTCTATGAGGAACTTCTTCATCCATACTGCTTCTTTTCCGGCATCGCAAGCAGCTATGTACTCCACTTCTATTGTCGAGTCAGCAACAGTGTCCTGCTTGGAGCTCTTCCAATAGAACGCCCCTCTATTGAGGGTAAAGACATAACCCGACATGGACTTGGAGTCATCCTTGTCACTCTGGAAGCTGGAGTCAGCAAAGGACTCTATCTGGAGGTCTTTTCCGCCATACACTAAGAACATCTCCTTAGTCCTTCTCAAGTACTTGAGAATGTTTTTTACTGCTATCCAGTACTTCTTCCCTGGGTTTGACTGATACCATCTTACAACGCTCAATGCGTATGCTACATCTGGTCTGGTACACAACACCGCATACATTATAGAGCCTACCTCCGATGCGTAGGGTATAGTTAACATGCGAGCCCTTTCCAAATCAGTCTTTGGAGACATCTCTTTGGAGAGGGTGATTCCGTGACAAGCCGGTAGATTACCGCGCTTTGAATCTTCCATACTGAATCTTTTCAGTATGGTGTCGATGTACCTTGACTGTGAAAGTCTAACTATCCCTTTAGATCTATAACGATAGATCTGGATCCCCAGAATATAGGAGGCATCACCCAGGTCTTTCATGGAGAACCTCTGTGACAAGAATCCTTTGACTGACTGTAGCATAGGAATGTCATTTCCTATTAAGAGAATGTCATCCACGTACAAGACGAGGAATACCACAGTTTTTCCTACAATCTTACTATATATGCATGGTTCATCTGGATTTTTGATTAAGTCGAATTCCTTGACAGTATCATCAAAAAAGATGTTCCAACTCCGCGATGTCTGCTTTAGTCCATAAATGGATTTAAGCCACTTGCACACTTTTCCGCTGCTCCCACTCTGAATGAAACCTTCTGGCTGATCCATATAGACGCACTCTTCCAAATTACCATTTAGAAAAACCGTCTTTACGTCCATCTGCCAGATCTCATAATCGTGGAAGGCAGCAATGGCAAGAAGGATCCGATTGGATTTAAGCATAGCCACTGGAAAAAAGGTTTCATCATCGTCCAAACCAGGTCTTTGACGAAAACCCTTTGCAACAAGTCTAGCCTTATAGGTTTCAACCTGTCCATCTACACCAATCTTCTTTCTGAAGATCCATTTGCAGCCTATGGGTTTTACCCCTTCTGGAGCAATGTCCAAAGTCCAAACTTTGTTGGTGTACATGGACTCCATTTCGGTCCGCATTGTATCCAACCATTTTACCGAGTTACTGCTCTGAATGGCATGCTGGAAGTTAGTAGGCTTATCATTGTCAATGATGCAATCCTCTCGATCCCCGTTTATGAGAAAACCGTAGTATCTCTCGGGCGGATGAGACTGCCTGCTAGTTCTGCGGAGTGGCGCGGGGACATCCGGTTCTTTTGAAACCTCTTGTTCTACCATGCTTTCAGTAATAGCTTGTGGTTCTGGAATTTCTTCCAGTTCTATTGCGCTCCCACTTATCTGATTTTCTAAAAATTCAGTTTCCAAGAAGCGGGCATGACGAGAAACAAAGACCTTTTGCTCCTCTGCGGAATAGAAAAAATACCCCTTAGAGTTCTTTGGGTATCCCACAAACTTACACTGTAGTGAGCGTGCCTCGAGCTTGTCCGCATGCTGCTTTTTGACAAAAGCTGGACATCCCCATGTCTTAAAGTGTTTAAGGCAGGGTTTCTTCCCACTCCACATCTGATATAGTGTGGTAGGCATTGACTTAGTATGAACCTGGTTCAAAATATATGCAGCTGAATCTAGGGCATATCCCAGAAGGATCGCGGTAACTCAGCCTTACTCATCATTGAATGAACCATATCCAGTAGGGTTCTGTTCCGCCTTTCCGATGCACCATTGTGTTGTGGCGTGTATAGAGGAGTAAGCTGAGAGAGAATTCCATTCACTTTTAGGTAATCCAGGAACTCGGCACTCAAGTATTGACCACCTCATCAGATATTAGTATCTGATACTTTTGCCTATTTGTTTTTCCACTTCATTCTTATATTCCCGGAATTTCTCAAAGGCCTCGGATTTATGCTTCATCAAGAAGTCATGTACATACCAAGAGAAATCATCCGTAAAAGAAATGAAGTAAGAATAACCACTTCGCACATGTGTAGACATTAGACGACATACATCGCTGTGTATGAGTCCCAAGTGCTCGCTCGCTCTTACTACATGTCCAGTGAACGAAGTCTTTGTCATCATTCCCATGAGACAAGATTGACAAGTTGCATAAGACTGATATTCGAACGGATCCAAATATCCCTCTCTATGTAACTTTGTGAACCGTGTTTCATTGATGCGACCCAGTCTACAATGCCATAAGAAAGCCTGATTTAGCTCCGGAGACTTTCTTTTAAGTGTGTTCTAGACACTGAAAACTTGAGCTTGATTTAATATGTATATACCGTTATCTAATGTACCTGACCCAATCAAAACTTGATTTAGGTGGATGTGGACCACATCACTTACAAATGTAAAATCATATCCTTCCTTAGAAAGTAAGGATACAAATATGATATTACAAGCTAGACTGGGTACATAGAAACAGTTACGTAGAATCAATATCTGCCCACTTGTCAATCAAAGGTGATATTCCCCTACGGATTCAACGTCCACGCTCATTCGTTAGCAACTCTGAGAGTCATATCACCTACTTTGATAACTCTACGGTTTCTCAAAGCCTGTAATGAATTACAGATATGAGATCCTGATCCGGTATCTAGTACCCAGGAAGTAGAGTTAATTGACATACAGTTTTCTATTACAAACACACCCGAAGTCGAAGCCACAACATGCTTCAGATCCTGGATTCTGGCTTTCAAAGCCCTACAATCCTTCTGCCAATGCCCTTTTCCCGTGACAATAGGAACATCCCTCCTTCCGTACTGTCAGCCTTGAAACTTTTGCCCTTCCCTATCCTTCTACCTTACTGACACCGCAGATCGGCTTTGTGGAGGTCTTCATCTTCCCACCCCTTGCTTTCGCCTTGGATGCAGAAGAGGAAGATTCCCCAATAAGCTTAGAGGGTGTCACCCTGGTTTTCTTCAGGGTGCCCTCAACTGGAAGTATAACTTTCTTCCCCTGGGAAAAAGTAGATTGTAGGGACTGTAGAAACAAGTCAGCATATGACCCGTTTCCCAACGTAGTCTCCAGGTCCATGAGCTCATCAATATAGCTAGTCATCGTAAGGACATTGTCCCCTATAGTTGATCCGATAGCCAACCTCGCTTGAAGCAATTCCTTCGAGGTCTCATATCTTGCGATACGAGATTGCTCTCTATATAAATCTTTGTTATAGAGGAAAGATGGAAGCTAAATTTATCTTCTCGTGCTGCCTTTGGTTTACACCATCTACTGAGGCCAACACGAGGCACTTGGCATTCGCACTGTCTCTTTCCGATGTCTTACGGATATCAATATCCGCGATGGTGGAAACTGGACCTGGGACGGCAGGGGCTTGAGTAGTAATGAGTTGTCCCGGCTTGTCATAGGCAATGGACATCTAGACAGACCTTTGCCAGTAATTATAGTCAGATTCAGTCATTTTATTATCTAGATGTAACCTAGTCTTGGTCACTGGGTCGCTGCAATTAAGAGAGAGAGAAGAAAACACTTAGCATGATGCTCTTACAAGTTTAGATTAATTTTTAATTTATCTAAACAGGATGGCTCCTACTGTTTCTCGAATCCTTCCTTAAACCATAAAAGAAGAATTAGTCAGGATTAATCTTACCGTACAATTCTTGCTTAACCATTCGGCTAGGCTAGTGTCGGTACTTTGAGGGAGGTTTTACGACGATTTTGCGAAGTTTCTTAATTAAATAACCTCTTTTCCCTAGAGGCGTAGCCCCGCTAACACAGTTCTAGACACCTACTTGGTTTATAGCATTGATCGTTAAGTAAAAAATCTCCCGAGGAGTAACATATACTCACAGTAGGATCGGGATCCAAATATCATTGTGCGATAATCCTGAAAGAATCCTACCAACATTATCACATTCCAAATGGTATGTAGCACTAGCAAGTTTCAGTTTCTTTAGAAACTCTCTATGTGGATTTTTGCCCCATGCTCTTATGACCTTGACTAAGGCCAACAAATCATAAGTCGCATGTCAAGTTCTACCCTTCATTGTCCAGGTTAATTTGAACCCACCCGTACATAGCCTTGACTAAGGCCAATAAAGTAGTATGACTGTCCCAAACCAACGCATCTATCTATGCAACATATGAATACCCAGCAGCTACCAATCACTATGCCTTGACTAAGGCCAACAAACATAGCTTAAATACTATTGAATATTCATATGAAATGACGGAGGGCTACGAATGGTTTTAGCGAAACCCTGAACGTAGTGAACTTGATATAATCGAAGGAACCTGATAGCTTTTAAAAGGAGTGGTTTAAGCTCCGCTTTTAAAAGTCTGTTGTTTTGAAAAAACCGAGTGGTTTTGAAATTGTTCCGACGATTCAACTTTGGTTTATTTACATTGCATTAATGTAATGCAGTCCCATCATTTACACCTATCATTACATAGAGAAACGAAAATATAACGTCCGCTTATGCCATCCGCATTCACCACTGGGCCCTGTCATCACCCGTTAGGTTACTTAACTAACGACAGAGCGGGGGCGGGACTAGCGCGAGTGAAAAACATAAGCAACGTCTAATATATGAAATATATATTATAACCATTCATCTCACGCAATAATAGGCATTCCAGATCACAGATGAACATATTAGATATACTAGGAATTCCGTGTTTCGTTCAAGCCTGTATCGAAAGACGGATTCCACGGTCATGACAAATAGCCAAACCCTACCCCAGACCACTACGGGTGCGGCAAACTACCCGCCAAATACCCGAAGTGAAGCAACCTCCCTCATCAAAGTGAGTAGACCACTCGGCACTTCAAAGTACTCGGTAGTTTGTGCACCCCACCTTGGGTCT
This sequence comes from Agapanthus africanus, assembly GCA_030015575.1. NCBI lineage: Eukaryota > Viridiplantae > Streptophyta > Magnoliopsida > Asparagales > Amaryllidaceae > Agapanthus > Agapanthus africanus. The sequence goes on along the minus strand of CM057340.1, from coordinate 171,131,722 downwards.
ATTCTAGGAGCAGAAAACATTAAAAGAAATAATATACAACCGTGGCTACAACCTCAACCCGGATGTGCCCCGCAAAATAATATTACATCACTTTACAATATTACATCGAATGAAAAAATGAAAAACCCTCATCTCACATCCCCGGCTATTCATCCACGACGATCCAATAAGTTCATATACACAAACCACAAGAACAGCAACACATATATGTGCAACCCCGAATAATCGACGTATAGTAATCAGTCGACGTTTCCAAACACATATATCACAACTTGAAACTTGTTAAACGACGTTAAAACTGCGACTTCGAAACACCCCGTATTGCCACAGAAAAAAGATAACAGTATATCTAAAATTGGCAAAAACAACCAACACCTGAGACCTTAGATCCAAGTGACTTGAACACAGAACAAAACACAAGAAATTCTACCATTACAAAACCGCCGACATCACGAATTTTCCCAATGTGGCCGGCAATGCTACAGTAAAATTGTCTCATTTTCATTTTGTGTCCATTTCATAAGCAAGGGGGCACTCTGCAATTGTTTAAAAAAAATTTAGGGGCTCGTAAAAAATTACAGAAACTTGGATCTTTGGTTTCGTGTTTCGGAGTTATTTCGGTTTCGTAGTTTTAAACTTCGTCTAAACTGTTAGCTATAGTTTAGTAGGCTCTGATACCACTGTAAGTCCATGTCGCGCACCCCATGTGTCCGCGGGGAGGCGGAATTTGCAAAAAACGATTTTTCAAAGCTCGCAACACAGACTTAAACCCCAGGATCGATGCTAAACCTTAGCTAACAAATACTGTGTGAGGTTTAACTACTCGGATGAAAGTTATACCTCACGAAACCAAGTCCTTTGGGTCTTTTAGTCCCTGTCATCCTCGTCATCGTAGGCTCCGAGGATCGTAACGGATCATGGCTTCCTCGTCGAATTCCTCGAGTCAAAGACGATCCACCCGAGAGTCTATAGTCCGAGCTCCAACCTCAACTCCGAGGTAACTAGGACAAGTAGCTTGCTAGACTAGAGGGCCTAGGTGATGTAGAGAGTGAAGATGGAATACTTTGTCACTTGGAACCCTAGGTTTCTCAACTCATGAGAGGTCTAGGGTTTCATGAAGAAGAAGAACACTTGAGGAAAATGAGAGAGGGAAAAACAACTAAAGAAAAAGGCTTGGCTCAAGTGAGAATAATCAAGCATCTAAAATAATTGAGGAGATAAATATCTCAACAAATATCTTGCATGCTTGAAAATATCTAATGGTGAGTCATACTTGATCTTTTGTCCAATGCCACCTCATTTCCTCCACCTCATATTTGTTTAAATCCATAAAGGAAATGAAACCCTAATGAGGCATCCTTGTATAAGCCTTCCCGAGTAATAACGAGAACGCCCCACATCCGTATATATATACTCGTATCCGCATTCCGAAGAACACGAATACAAAGAGAAGAAAACAATCCATCAATATAATACTAGGATCCGGCTTAAACGAAAGCCCGCTAGTATTACCTGCCCGATCATCATACGCACACAAATGCACGTACGTGATCGAAGCCCTACCGTAAAACCATACGGCCTCTACATCTTTTGCCCGATGCAGAAAAACTCTCTATGTGGTACTCTAAAGACTCGACAGTACGCTGGCAGTGGGTTTAACCAAAAGTCGTAAGCGGTACTAGCTGTACGTAACGGCTACCCAGGTATCTGTCGATAAAAAGGCCGATGAGCAAACCCATCCGAACTCCTACTGAGCCTGCATGTGACAATCTCCGTATAGTCCGGTCTGTTCGTCTAAGAGTATCGCATATCGGGACTAGTGGGCGGTAATCGTCAGACCCCTAATAGCACAATAAGTCGTGTCGGATTGTAGCTCAAAACACCCTGAGAAACTATTGGAATACCTACCAGTAAATCTAGCTTGCCCTGGACAGGGACTTTGTGTAATGGCTCTCCAAGCACAGCGCGATATCAACCCCCAATACCAGAAGAGACGAATCCTATCTAACCGCCACTTCCTCCAAGTGCTTCGGGACTGCACCCAACTACTACCTGTTTGCACGACTCCTTTGAGCCGTGGTAGGGTAGTAATCAAAGTTCAGTAGGAACACACTCGAGGCGAAGTAGCAGTGTCAAGTCGACGGACTAAGCTGTACTCATGTCATCCGGAAACTGCTACCCAACGATAGGTATAATACCCACCAACAGTTCCCTACGAGTCCTGTCCAGTGTACTCATAACCTAATGAGCACCTGCATACTATCACCAGTACGACGTACTAATGGCTATGGGACAGACCATCTCCCCTGCTGGGATGAGAAGCGTATACACTAGTCTATTCCGGAGTATCGATGCCCCGTCTCGATAATCCTACGACTAGGGACCTGTATAAGGATGTTCTTGTAGATTACCCAGCCCCCACTAGTGTGACTGCCGTCACAACACTGGTAATCAAGCAAAGATCATAAGGGCTCTACTAATATGTATAAGCGATATGCTAAAAGAAACACATGCATATATTGAAGTAGAAACAAACCAAGTAGCATACTACCATTTTTAGCAAGACTGTCAATACAACTGTGAATATCCCAAGCTTCCATTAACTAATATACAAACCAGTATGATACAATAATGGCCTCTAGGGCATACATCACTAACATATCACATATAACCGTCCGATATCACATATCGCGAGAATAGAATATGGTATCACATACGCGTATTAATCTCGGTCCCGCACATATCACATATGTGCTCCCACTTCGTTCCGCTTGAGCCAGGAAATCTCTGTGTAGGACTCTAAAGACTCATCAATATGCCAGCAGTAGGTGGTGATCATATCATTCACCCACAAGCCGCAAGCGGTCTGCTAAACGTAACGGCCACCCAGGTATTGAGCGAACATAAAATCAACAAGCAAGCCTGCTCATGCTCCTGCGAATCCATCAAGTAACACTACCGTATAGTCCGGTCTCTTCGTCAGATATGTCGCATGTCACAGCCTGGGGGTGGTATAACGTCAGACCCCAATAGCCTGATAAGTCATGCCGATGTGAGGACCATAACGATTCGAGAAACTACTGATAACACTTACCAGTAGATCTCAGCAACCCTGGCCAGGGATTTCCTGTTATGGCCAATCAAGTATAGCGCAACATCAACCCCCAATACCGGGAGAGATGAAATCCCCTCCTATCGCTCATTGCTTCCATGTTACTCGGGACTTTACCCAAAAACCACCGTTTTGCACGATCTCTTGAACGTGGTAAGGTGGAAATCAAAGCACAGTGGGAATCACACAAGACTCTATGACGATCTCGGGTCGACAGACTAATCTGTACCAGTGTCACCATAGAACTGCTATCTGACGATAGGTATAAAACCATCTAAGAGTTCTCGGCGAGTCCGTCCAGTGTACCCAGTCTCCACTGAGCACCCATATACCTTCTCTCACGTCAAACACCAATGGATGTGGGATCATCCACCGCCCATCATATAGGTCAAGAAGCGTATACTCTAGTCTACTCTGGAATATCGATGCCCCGTCTCGACACTCCCATGACTAGGAACATTTGAAGGATGTACTTACTGACCAGCTCTGCCCAACTAGTATGATCTGCATCATAATCCTTGTAGTCAAGTACTCATCCTAAGGGCTTTATCAACATGTAATAGAGAGACAATAAGTGTACATATTAAGACAAAGTGCAACCAGATAGCATACTATCATGTCGAGCAAGAAAGTCCTCCCTATATATGTCCAAGCATCCACTACAATATACATCGCATGTACAGTAATGGCCTCTACGGCATACATATAACTAACAGTCTCCCACTTGCACTAAGGCCATTTGTTGTAGTATCTCATACTCTACGTCCTATAGAAGTCTCTCTAGGAAAAGGCTTTTGTGAGTGGATCCGCCGTGTTATCTTTCGCGTAAACTCCCCTAACCTCGATCCCCTGGAGATCAACCATCTCCCTGATCAGGTGATATTGTCCTCAGAATATGTCTGGATCGCTGATGGGACCGGTGTTCCTAAGCTAAAACCACAACTCCATTGTTGTCACAATACAGTTATTGGACGCTCAATGGTAGGAACCATGTTCATCTCATGAACAAGAAATATCCAGGCATCCACTTTGGTAGCATCGTTGGTAGCGATGTATTCAGCTTTTATCGTCTAGTTTGCCACGGTATATAGCTTGGAACCCTTCTAACATACCGTCCCTGCACTGAGGGTAAAGACAAAGCCCGAGACTGACTTTCAGTCGACCTTATCACTCTGGAAGCTCAAATTGGTAAAGGACTCCCACTGGAGTTTACTGTTACCAAACCCCCAAGAACATTTCTTTAGTGCTTCTCAAGTACTTAAGAGTGTCCTATACAGCTATCTAGTGATTCTCCCAAGATCCGATTGATTCCTAATCACTACACCTAGTGAGTTAGCTACATATAGTCTGGTACATAATATCGCATACATGATAGAGCTTATTGCCGAAGCATCGGGTATCCCTTGCACGCGAGCTCTCTTCAAATCAATCTCGGGAAACATCTTTTTAGAGAGAGTGATTCATGAGTAAGTAGGCGAACCACTACGCTTAGAATCTTCCATACAAAACCCCTTTAGTATAGTGTTAATGTACCTGGATTTGGGACACTCCCAACATCCACTTAGATCTATCACCATAGATCATAATCCATAAGATATAGTAGGTATCATCCAGATCTTCCATGGATAATCCTCGTGATAAGAGGAGCTTGACCGAGTGTAGCATAGGAAACCATTTCCTATCAAGAGTATGTTATCTACGTACAATACGTGGAAGACAACCTTACTCTCTACAACCTTCTTTTATATACAAGGTTCAACTACCTTTTTTATGAAGTCAAACTCTTTTACTACCACATCAAAATAGATGTTCCAACTCTGCGATGCGTGCATTGATCCTAATGGACTTAAGCATAGAATCCAGCTTTTTCACTGAGTCCCCACTCGTGATGGTTTGCCTGAACCTGGTTGGGTCATCATCTACCATGATGCAATCTTCCCTCCCACCATCACCGAGGAAACCATAGTATCTCTCTGGTGGATGAGGGACCCTACCGGATTCACGGAGAGGCTGAGGTTCATCGGAGACTATTGAATCCTTTGGTTTCACTAAAGCATCAGCTGTTAGTTTGTCTAGCTGGAACTTCTTCCAGTTCTACCTCATGACTACAAATTTCTTCACAAGAAATTCCTTTTCTAAAAAGGTGGCATGCTGAGTGACAAAACACCTTTTGCTCCTTAGAATGGTAGAAAATATACCCTCGCAAATGTTTGGGATATCCAAAAAACTTACAGGACTGACCTTGCCTAGTGTTTGTCCGGATTTTGCTTTTCAACATAGGCCGGACAACACCATATCTTAACTCGTTTAAAAGATGGTCTCTTCCCATACCATATCTCATATGGAGTGGTAGGCACTAATTTGGATGGAACCCCATTCAATAGGTATGCTGATTCTTAAGTGCATAACTCCAAAAGGAAATAGGTAGCTCAACAATACTCATCATAGAGCGCACCATATCTCATAGGGTGCAATACCTCCTCCCCGATACACCGTTGTGCTGTGGTGTACTCGAAGGAGTAAGCTGACAGAGAATCACATTCTCCTTTTAAAAACTCTAGGAACTCCATGCACAAATATTCCCTTCTCCGATTACATCGAAAGACTTAATACTTTTACCCGTCTGGTTCTCAACTTCAAGCTTATATTCCTTGAATTTCTCAAAAGTTTCAGACTTGTGTTTCAACATGAATATATGTTCGAATCTTGAGAGATGATCCCCAAATCTAGCATCCATAGATCATGTACGTCGCCGAATGCACAAACTGATATTATGGAATATTCGCTGACATCATCTGAGTCATCTATGACAACTGTGGTACAAGAAAAATCCTTCTTAGTATCCTCCTTGAACTTCTAACAGTCATTCTTCCAATGGCCTTTCACCTTGCAGTAATTGCACTTATCATTAGTGTGATTCCTCGATTTAGACCTCGCTCTATTTTTGGAATCACCATGTGACCGCTACTCAAAACGGCCTCTAAAACCCAACACATTGCCTTGACCACACTTATCACCCGATACCTTTTCCCTCAACACCTCGTTGTGTAGGCCCGCTTTAACATCTTCTAAAGAAATTTTCTCTCTATCGTATACCATCGAATTCAGGAACTGGCTATATTCAGAGGTCAAAGAGCAAAAAAGGATCATAGCCTTGTCCTCATCTTCAATCTTCACCTCTACATTGAGCAGGTCTATAATGATTTAGCTGAGTTCGTCCAGGTGGTTTTTGACTGATACACCTTCCTTCATCTTCAATGTGTATAAACACTGCTTGAGATAGAGACGATTTTTTAAAGATTTCTTTATGTACAAGAATTCTAACCCGCTCCATAAATCTGCTGCTGTTGTCTCTTGTGCAACCTCGCATAGAACCTCGTTAGCCAAGCTCAGTTGAATCGAACTCAAAACCTTATCGTCCAAATCTTCTTTCTAAATATCTGTGGTCGTCGAAGAAATTTTTTCTTTTTTTGAAGACTATCTTATGAACTCCTTGTTTCTTTAGACTCACCGTCATCTTCAATCTCCATAGACTGAAATTGTTCATGTTAGTGATATGTATGTCCTAGAGACCATTATTGTAAATTATAGTGGATGCTTGGACATATATATATAGGACATTCTTGCTCAACATGATAGTATGCTATATGGTTACTCTTTATCTTAACATGTGCATTTGTTCTAGTTTACTATTTCATTGATACATGTTGATAAAGCCCTTAGGATATTTGCTTGACTACCAGGAATATGATGTAGATCATGCTAGTAGGGCCTAAGTAGTCTACAAGAACATCCTTGAAGTGTTCCTAGTCAAGGAAGTATCGAGACAGAGCATCGATATTCCAGTGTAGACTAGTGTCTAGGTTTCTTGACCTTGTACGGGGGTGATGGTTGATCCCACAACCATTGGTATATGACACCAAAGATTGTACACAGATGCTAATTGGAGAATGTGTACTCTGAACAGACTCGCCTAGAACTCCTAGATGGTACCATACCAATTGTCAGATAGCAGTTCTCTGGTGTCATTTGTACAGGTTAGTCTTTAGACCTGAGATCATCATAGCGTCATGTGTAGTTCCCACTGTTCTTTGATTACCTCCTTACCACGGCTCTACTGAGTCGTGCAAACATGTGGTAGTTAGGTACAGTCCCGAGTCACATGGAGGTAGTGAGCGATAGGAGGGGTTTCGTCTCTCCCGGTATTGGGAGTTGATGTTGTTCTATGTATGATAGGCTATAACCGCAAGTCCCAGGGCTGATGAGATTTACCGTTAAGTTTTATCAGTAGTTTCTCGATTGGTCATAGGCCACATATCGGCATGACTTATCGAGTTATTAGGGTCTGACGATTCTACCCCCATACTCGTTATGCAACATATCAGACGAAAAGACCGGACTGTACGGTAAGTGTTGCTTATAGGCTCTGTGGGAGTTTGAACAAGTTTACTTGTTGATCTTCTATTCGTTCAATACCTAGGTAGCCGTTACGTACAGTTAGTACCGCTGACGTGCTTATGGGTGTTTGATGTGATCATTACCTACTGCCAGCGTATTGGCGAGTCTTTAGAGTCCCATATAAAGGTTTTCTAGCTCAAACGAAATGAAATAGGGCATCTATGAAGATATATGCGGGAGCTTGATTAAATACGGATATATGATACTGTATTCTAATCTAGCGTTATTTGATATTAGCCGGATTATATTTGATATAACCGGATTATTAAATCAAGTGTTGATTTAATAATTTGATATATATATATATAAACTAATATTATGCTCATTTTAATTTTTCATCTCTTTGTACATTGTTTGTATGTGATATAAATAATATATATAATTATGATATGGTTGATTATACACAAGAGTTTTGTATATAATAATTGCATGAGGAATAAAGATGAGAAGATAATGATTTACTTATATGAATTAAGAAAGAAAAAATGAGTCATTGCTTTGGAAGTGTGTAGAAGCAAGACTCATTGATCTTTTCTAATAATTCGTATAAGTTTATAATTTATTCACATTATCTACAACTCCCAGCTTATTCTTATCTCCACCATCTTCAACTTCTTCATCTCTTGAAACACTATTCATTCAACAGAAAAGAGAAAAGAATGAATTTTTAGTGAGCTAAAACCCTACTTCATCAACTGTTGGGATTTTACCCGTGCACACTTTTGTAGTTTTGAAAGAAATGGTTTTGGAAATGCGGCGCACGCGAGCTCGATCTCGTATTAAAATTTATAAACCGCAAGTGCACGGCGCATTGTAGTAAACTGGCAAGTACAGGTCGATCCATAGGGAATTGGTGATTAGAGATTGTTGTTAAAGGTTCAAACAAAAAAAATTTGCATTTTGTCACAAAAATTAGAAAATACGAAAATAGAGAACAAGTTAAGAAAAGTGTCCGTGGCTCCGGTTCGGATGGTTGAATTGTGGCGATTTCTTTGACGCTTCCTTGATCATGAGTTGTTTCCTGCTTGTGTTGATTCCGACTTAAAGCATTGATTGTCAAGGCATTCGCGAAGCACAAACAATCAAGATGTCGATATTCGACGCAAGATATGAAACGCATTCATCTTATTCTCACTTACCTATTGTATGTCCATGCTTGAAGTATCAATGCTAAGGACAAGGGTTAGCAAGAATACATCAACAACAAATACACAAATTACCATATAAGAGCATGTGGTTTTAGCATTAAACTTGCTAAGTGAGTTATGATAGTATAGGTTATATGAAATGAGAAGGGTGTCAATCAACTTTGTTAACAAAATACCCTATCTAACACTTAACAATCTTAACACTAATGTGATTATAACCTTAACATTGCACAATGGAAGCTTGGAGAGAGTATGGTATATGATGAGGTTACATGGTAACCATAAAATCAAAATATCATATCAAACCAATGCCATGGCAACCTTGAAGTTACAATCACTATTAAGCACATTAAACATTCATAAGGGAAGGAGGAAGGCAAAGCAATTCATCTCAGATCCTCATCATCACCACAACCATAAAGTTACACAAATATTGCTTAGAAAAGAAAACAAAACACAAGAGAAATTAAGAACATGAAACAGGCAAGGAAAATAAAAACAAGTGCAATTATTTATTAACAAAATGGATGTATTAAAGCTACAAGTTAGATAACAAACTCAACTTCTTTAATGGAGCTCTCAAATGAAAGCTCAAAGAGGGAAGAAGAGGAGGCTACCAATTGTTATATACTCAAGTTCTCACTCCAAGATCCAACCCAGGACTTAATCTGATATATGCTATATATAGGCAACCCAAAATAAAAAGTTGCATATACCAATGGACTGACATAACAAGGGACCCACCAAAAGAGAACGAGCCAATTTGGCCTTGACTTGGCCGCAAATTGCAGCCAAAATGATTAAATTTTCGGCCTCAAGTTGGAGTCTGGGGCCCATCTTTGTTCTGTGGTCTTCTAGTCTCTTGAGCATCTCTTTGTGTTTGCAATTTCTTTTAATTTACACCTGAGTGTAATCTGGAGTAATGTATAGAGAGGGAAGTGATCAAGTGGCCTTTTGTTCCACACCTCACATCAACACTTTTCCTAAATACATATACTATGCCCACTTGATGCATCCACTTGCCCAAGTCTACTTGCAAAACATCATGATGGTGTTTGCCCACTTGATGTATCATGATGGTGCATCCATTTGATGAAAGTTCACACTTGAATTTGATATTGTATCATGTTGGACCAAAACCAAATATTTATTTGTACACAACTCTTTTTTGTTGTAAACATATTCGATCTGATCTATATTCTATCCCGTTTGCAGTTCCGGCTAAAAACCGTCGTTTCTATGCATATTGTTTAACGTCTCCAGTATTTTTTCTTGTATACCTGTAATCTGTACTAATGAGCAGACACAGATTAAATAGCATTGTTTATTGACAAAATGATAGGAAATGAGTGGTATTAAAATGTAATAAATCATACCGAACAAATACCCCCAAACCTATCTTTTGTTCGTCCCGATCAAAACAAAATCCTAACCTCACTTTCGCAAGGAACGCAATTGCACTGAGCCTGTGCAACAAGCCGTTAAATCTCTAGGTGTCCCTAGTATGGGGAGTTTTGTCTCCTGAGGGTTTTCAGCGGATTACACCCACAAAATCCCGTCAAGCTAGTTTAGTGAGGAAACTGTTGATTCTAATCTTAATATTTAGTATCAAAACTAGAAGTTCTATTACCCTAGTCAAAAAACGTCCAACCCTTATTTTTCATTTCTCACATCTTATTTACCATAAGTTCATATACGTCATTACATGATTGTGCGAATAGTGTCATTTAAGTTTTTAAAATTTCGATTAGGGTCGTCATGTCATAAATACGGACCGGGACAGAACTATGTCTTATTCTTCACTCCTACCCTTCACCTGTCTTCGTTGATACACACCTTTTGTGATTGTGCAAAAAGTCTTATAATCTTTATAATTTAAACTTTCATATCTCCGCTAAAAACTGTTTATAATACAAAAGTTTTCCTTGCCAAGATTATTGTCCCACAAAGAACCGTGAGGACTTTTAACTCGGTGAGAACACTTGCATTGTTTGTTTTATTTGACGATTGGAGACTTAGCGAGCTTTGGGTCAATGACTCCCAAACCAGATTGTTTTAGGGCATTAGGTGTGGAGACACCCCTAGGACTTAATTGCCTAAGTCACCAAGGCCACAAAACAAAAGACTTATTTTGTTGCGTTTAAAATATTCTGAAAGCAGTGCGAACGGAGATATTTTCAGTTTTTCTTTTTTATCCCAACTACGTGTTCTTGTGGGTAAGGTGTGTAAACACTCCAACAAGATTCCAGATGGGTAATTTTTCAGACTTTTATCATCTATTAAAACTTTCAATAATATCCTTCATATCCACTTCACTTTATGAACTATTCTTGATACTACTTAATTCAGAATAAACCTGTTTGATCCTAAAGATTTTTATCAATTTTCAAAAAGTTTTAAAGACATTTCAGGCTTTTCATCTAATTTTCAAAAACTCACGACACGTGTAAAGTGATATAAAAGACATATATTAGCTAAGGTTAAACTCAAAGAAGTGTTATCTTTCGGTTTTTCAATCTCTCGAGAAGGATTCAACCGAACCGTCAGACTTCGAATCTAAGTTTCCCCGTTAGCTATCTTGACGATAAAGTTTTTATGCTTTTGAAAAAATTTCAAATTTTTATGGGTTTTTCAATATATATATAATGCAGAATTTACACATGATGTAGTAAAGTAAACGGAGTGCTCACCCCCAAACCTGAGTTTTATGATGTTTTCATTGTTGCCCCCGTGTCTGATAGCTAGACATAGATATTAGGGTGAGATTTTATTCACAAAAAGAAAAATCTAAGAACTAATTACAGTATTTACAAGTTAAGAGATTGCGTTAGTCCAGAAATTAGTACCAGCCATTCAAAAATTTTGTCGATATAAGGCCAGGGCTGGTAAAAGACAAGGTATAACAAAAAGAAAAAGAAAATGTACATGTTAGTGGTATGGTTAGATGTTAGTAAAGAGCATGGATGTGTGAAAGTAGAGATCAGAAAACGTTGAATATGAAGACGAAGTTTTGAAAGAGTCAAAGAATTGTTGCCTGAATGAATTGTTTGTTCAAGAAGCATGTGTTAAGTTTCGAGTTCAGGTTTGTTTAAAAACTGGAGTTCATTCTCAAAAAGTTCAGCAAAAGAAAGGTCCGAAGGATGTTCCCAAAGTAATCCTGACTCAAACTCACAAAGAATGTCAAGTTGATCCATAAATATCTCCTCGAAACTCGGCATGAAAGAATGTTTCTTAAGGCTGTCTTCCTCCCTATAATCCTGCACAATCCTACTCTCCTGTATATGGCTCACATCTCCCAGCTCAAGTTCTCTCTCATCATATATGGGTATGTCCATGTCATCTAAAAATATAGGTTCCCACTCTAATGTTTCGTCAAACACTTCTTTAATTGGTAAAACTAAAGTCGTGGGTTCCATATCCTTGATTTTTTCTAACAAGATGTCCCAATTATACCCGTCAAAATTACAAATTTCCTCCTCTAAAATTTCTTCGATATAATCATTCGGCACTAGAATCTCAACTTCAGGTAGTATATCAGTTAAACTATCCTCAATATCACACGTGATAGGAGGCATATTTGGTACTTGAATGCTAGTGTTGGGCTGACTCGGAAAGCTTTCTTGTATGTCCTTATAACACTCAGTCAAATCAATTACATCATCATCATCATCTATGAACTCATCAAAATTTGTTTGATCTTTTATCTCACTCAGCTGACTTCCTAGATGACATATATTGACATTATTGGGTTCAAATTGACTGTGTTCACTCCCTAGAATTTTCACGGATAAATATATCACTTGTTCGTCAATTCTAGCCAATGATTGAGCTTGAGCATGAAACAATTGATCAGATTGTTGTGTGAACATGGATAGCGTCGGAGCTATTTGATTCTCGACCGCAATCATCAGTTCTAAACATTTCTCTAAAGCAGTCAACTTAGCATCCATCTTACCATCATACCCTGTTTGTGTGTCAACTATTTCAGGAAGGGAGGGTTGTGACGTTAGTGATGCTAAAGCAGTCATCTTGTTGACCTCTTTCTCTAAGTTTTCAATCATTTGATTTATATTTGAAGTGGGATTGGGTTCAAGAGTGTTAGGTGGGTGACCGATATCAAAATTCTGGAACGGTTGTCCACCCTCTAAGAAAGGACAGTTTTCAAAAATGTGGGAAGAATATTGGCAATTTGAACAAAAGAATTCAGTATGTGCATAAAAAAAGAATAAGGATCGTGAGGAATTGAACTGAACTGTGTATCACCCATATCAACAAGTACTCACACAATCACAAAAACAAAGAATATCACACTCCTAGCAGTCTTATGTTATGCTAAATCAACTAGACATGCTCAAGAACCTGATTGTCGAAGTAAAACTGTGTCGAGAAACATGCTCAAGATATACAGATCACAAAGTCAAGTAAGTGGAGAGATAAGGGGAGGTTGTCCAACGCTTTCTTGAATTTTCTTAATTAGAATAACCCTTTCCCTTTTGGCGGTTTCACCGTGAACACTTGCCTAGATACCTCGTGAACCATATAACATTAAGCGGTGTTCTAAAAATAATTAACTTGCCCTATTGAGCACGAATCCTTAAAGTGAGAGTTCTAATTGATTTTAAAATTACTGTAGGTATGAAAGAATGAAGTTTAGTGATTTTTGGGCCATGAAAAAAGATGATGAAATCCTTTATCGTATCTTGTTTGGTTCTCGTGCCCTTAATATTCGTATTTAGATGCAAATGCGCAAATCTATAAAAGAATTTAAGCAAATAAATCAATCAAGCAAATCTTTTTCGTTTTAGGTTTCAGCACTGTAACGAATACAGGTTAGTTCTCTGTTCTATTGGCGGCAATTTTGCGAAAAATCCTGCATATGATAGAATAGTGGAATGCGTCGGATTAGAGAAAAGGTGTTAGAAAAATACGTACCGATATGATTTGGGTTAAGAAACCCCTGTTGAAGTGATCCATGAGTACTTAAGTGTTTGCTTACGCGGGTCAAACTACCCGGATCTTTAGCACTGTACTTCACTAACGCCTCGTTATTGAAAGTGAACCTTGCTCCGCACTATCGCTGCTCGTAATTCCGTTGAAATCTGAAAATGTCGAAAAATACGATATTTAGTGCAAAAAGCGATATATATGGCTAATTAGCTGCACACACACAATTATGAAATTTTGCATATAATAATGGATCAAAAATAGGTCAAAGAAACAAACCCCAAAAATTTGGAGCAAATGGGTGAAAACTGGCCGCAATTTGCGACCATATTTAATATTTCGGCGGCCGACTTTCTGAGTTGGTGCTCCAAATTTGTACAGTGTTCTTATAGTTCTATCAATAGCCCAATGTTATATGCAAAATTGTATAATTTAACCCAGAGTGACAGCAGATTAAAAAGACGGAGATCAAAATTTAGAAAAGTTAGTTTTGTTTGTTTTCAAAAAATTTAGTTAAAATTAGTTTGTATATACAATTGAACCAGAAATAACAACTCCTAATGACTACCGATTCCCCGGCAACGGTGCCAAAAACTTGTTGGGACTTTACCCGCGCACGCTTTTGTAGTTTTGAAAGAAATGGTTTTGGAAATGCGGCGCACGTGAGCTCGGTCCTGTTTTAAAATTTATAAACCGCAAGTGCACGGCGCGTTATACCAAGCCGGAAAGTACGGGTCGATCCATAGGGAATTTGTGATTAGAAATTGTTGTTAAAGGTTCAAACAGAAAAAAATTGGGGTTTTTCACAAAAATTAGAAAATACGAAAATAGAGAACAAGTTAAGAAAAGTGGTCGTGGCTCCGGTTCGGATGGTTGAATCGCGGCGATTTCTTCGACGCTTCCTTGATCATGAGTTGTTTCATGCTTGTGTTGATTCCGACTTAAAGCATTGCTTTTCAAGGCATTCGCGAAGCACAAACTATCAAGATGTCAATATTCGACGCAAGATATGAAACGCATTCATCTTATTCTCACTTACCTATTGTATGTCCATGCTTGAAGTATCAACGCTAAGCACAAAGGTTAGCAAGCATACATCAACAACAAATACACAAATTATCATATGAGAGCAAGTGGCTTTAGCATTAAACTTGCGAAGTGAGTTGAGATAGTATAGGGTATATGGAATGAGAAGGTTGTCAATCAACTTTGTTAAAAAAATACCCTATCTAACACTTAGCAATATTAACACTAATGTGATTTTAACCTTAACATTGCACAATGGATGCTTGGAGAGAGTATGGTATATGACGAGGTTACATGGTAACCATAAAATCAAAATATCATATCAAACCAATGCCATGGCAACCTTGAAGTTACAATCACTATTAAGCACATTAAACATTCACAAGGTAAGGAGGAAGGCAAATCCATTCATCTCACATCCACACCATCACCACAACCATAAAGTTACACAAACATTGCTTACAAAAGAAAACAAAACACAAGAGAAATGAAGAACATCAATCAAGTAAGGAAAATAAAAACAAGTGCAATTCATTCTTAACAAAATGGATAGATTAGAGCTACAAGTAGATAACAACCTCAATCTCCTTAATGGAGCTCTCAAATGAAAGCTCAAAGAGGGAATAAGGGGAAGCTATCAAATGTTACACACTCAAGTTCTCACTCCAAAATCCAACCCAGAACTTAATCTGATATCAGCTATATATAGGCAACCCAAAATCAAAAGTTGCATATAGCAATGGACTGACATAACAACAAGGGACCCACCAAAAGAGAATGAGCCAATTTGGCCATGACTTGGCCGCAAATTGTGGCCAAAATGATTAAATTTGCGGCCTCAAGTTGGAGTCTGGGGCCCATCTTTGGTCTGTTGTATTCTAGTCTCTTGAGCATCTCTTTGTATTTGCAATTTCTTTTAATTTACACCTGAGTGTAATCTGGAGTAATGTACATAGAGGGAAGTGATCAAGTGGCCTTTTGTTTCACACCTCACATCAACACTTTTCCTAAATATATATATACAATGCCCACTTGATGTATCCACTTGCCCAAGTCTACTTGCAAAACTTCATGATGATGTTTTCCCACTTGATGTATCATCATAGTGTATCCACTTGATGATGGTTCACACTTGAATTTGATATTGTATCATGTTGGACCAAAACGAAATATTTATTTGTACACAACTCTTATTTGTTACAAACTTATTCGATCTGATCTGCATTCTATCCCATTTGCAGTTCCGGCTATAAATTGTCGTTTCTGTGCACGTTGTGTACCATCTTCAGTATTTTTGCTTGTTTACCTATAATCTGTTCTGATGAGCAGACACAGATTAAATAGCATTGTTTATTGACAAAATGATCGGAAATGAGTGGTATTAAATATAATAAATCGTGCCGAACATCAACCTAAACTAAACTAGAAAATTAGTTTTTGTTGTTTTCTTAACTGATACTTTGATTAGTGAAGTGTGGGCTTGAGTGTGAGTTGCCTCAAAGCGGATCATCTTCGACAAAGAAGATATCGATAAAGAGAGTTCATTTCTTCATGTGGAGCTCAAGGAAGAGTTCAAAGGACTTCTACTTGGAGCAATAGAAGTGAAGGACTAGACTACAAAGGTTGTATCTCCTATTCACTTAGTTAATCTCTTGTATTGCTATCTTAGAATCCCTAAACCTTTATTTCGATTCTAGTTAGAAGACTTCACCCTTTAGATTTTTCAAAATTGTATACTTGCTCTTGTTAAAACCCTAGTAGAGGTGTTGAGATCTACATTCATGGTATAAGAGCTAAACCAGACGCTTAGATGATGTTTAGACGAAGTTAAAGTGTTCGATTGACCAAAACATCCCGAATAAAATGTTGGGTTTCCTTAGCACCTAATCTAGGGTTTGGAAGCATCACACATGCCACTTTAAAATTTTAGAGAGGTGCTAAGCAAACTAACCATGAATCTTAACTAGAAATTTTAGGGTAACATTAAAAGTATCACATACAATAAACTATATAACACTAAGTGAAGAGAATACAACCTTTGTAGTTCTCTTTTCTTGACTCCTTGGATCCTTGAGAGTTTGAACCGACTTGCTAGTGATCTTCCAAGTCCACGATGATCCACCCGGAGTCCACTTTGTCCAAGCTCCTAGCTCCACTTGATCAAGGATGAAGATGAAGCTAACACTCTAAACTAATTGGCTAGAGTAGTGTAGAATGATGATGTGGTTTGTATTCTTACTTCAAAACCCTATCTTTATTACTACCGCTTTCTATGGAAATCTCAAAAGAGCAAGAGAATTGAGGAAGAAGAAGATGACAACTCAAGAGCTCAAGAGATAATGATAATCCTCTTGATTAAAAATGAGAATAGAAATTATATATAATTTCACACACTCATCCTTAACCTAGGGTTAATAAATATCTAGATATTTATTTTGGAGTAATAAGAACCATAGAAAATTAACTCATGGTTAAAGCTAAAGTCAAATTAAAAGTTATGAAGAATTATCCACCATGAATTGATTTTCTATTTCTTTAATTCTAAAATAAATATATATGCATATTTATTCCCATGTGAGTCTTGTACTGCCACCACTTGTGTATCATCAACCACGACACACAAGAATGTATGCAGGTATGTGTGCATGCACATCATCATGTGCATCAACATAAACATATGCATACATGCATGCATACAATAAAGAAAAAAAGGGTTTAATAAAGAATTAAGCTAAAAGTCAATGTTAAATCAACACTTGATTTAACAAACCGGTCATATCACATACGACCCGACCAATAGAAAAATGCCCGATTAATATACGGTATCATATACACGCATTTAATCGGGTCCCCGTGCATATCTCATATGCACACCACATCGTTTCGCCTGGGCTAGGAAACTCCTCTGTGGGACTCTAAGACTTGTCAATACGCCGGCAGTGGGCGATAATCATATCAAACACCCACAAGCCACAAGAGGTCAGCTAAATATAACGGCTACCCGGGTATTGAGCGATAAGAAAAAAACAAGCGAACCGGTCAAAACTCCCGTCGAGCCAACTGGCAACACTACCTACAGTCCGGTCTCTTCGTCTGATATGCTGCATATCGAGCCTAGGGATGGTATCGTCGACCCCAATAACTCAATAAGTCATGCCGGTGTATAGCTCATAACAGATCAAGAAACTACTGATAACTCTTATCAGTAAATCTCAGCAGCCCTGGCCAGGGACTTCCTGTTATAGCCAATCGAGCATAGCACAACATCAATCCCCAATACCGAGAGAGACAAAACCCTCCTATCGCTCATTGCCTCCATGTGCCTCGGTACTGTACCCAAAATCTACCTGTTTGCACGACTCAGTAGAGCCGTGGTAGGGAGGAGATCGAAGTACAGTAGGAGGACACACAAGACACTATGACGATCTTAGGTCTACAGACTAACCTGTACTAGTGTCACCTGAGAACTACTATCGGACGATAGATATAATACCACATAGGAGTTCTCGGTGAGTCCGTTCAGTGTACCCAGTCTCCACTGAGCTCCCTAATACAATCTTTGGTGTCACCACACCAGATAGATATGGGATCATCCATCGCCCATCATATAGGATAAGAATGGTATACGCTATTCTACTCTGGAATATCGATGCCCCGTCTCGATACACCCACGACTAGGAACAGTTCAAGGATATGCTCATAAACTACACGTGTCCCACTGGTATGATCTGCATCATAATCGCAGTAGTCAAGCAAATATCCTGTGGGCTTTATCAACATGTACCAAATGAGTAAGATGCATGATCAAATGAACATGTCAAGATAAAGTAAACCAGATAGCATACTATCATGTCGAGCAAGAAAGTCATCTATATACATATATACATGTCTAAGCATCCATTATACATATAATGGCCTCTAGGGCATACATATATCCAACAATCTCCCACTTGCACTAAGGCCAATTATTGGCTTTTCTTATACCCAACATCTCAAAATGTCGCTCATGTTGCGGCTATGGAAGGGCCTTGGTGAGTGGATCCGCGGTGTTATTCTCTGTATCTACTCTCCGAATCTCGATCTCATGGCGATCTACTATCTCCCGGATCAAATGATATCGCCTCAGGATGTGTCTGGACTTCTGATGGGACATGGCTTCTTTGGCCAATGCCAAGGCCCCATTATTATCATAATACAATGGTATTAGATCAATAATTGTTGGATCTACTCCTAGTTCCGCGACGAACTTCTGTAAGTGCACGGCGGCGCCCCGGCCGTCAATCCGACGCCGGAATGCGGAAGCGGTGAATAACTTTAATTTTTGCGGACTTTGCAAACCGGCACCACCGCGCACTTTAACCGGATCGAACCATTAACTAGTCTAAGCTATCTACAAGAAAGGGAATAGAGATATACCGACGATCCAAGTCCTCCGGTCTTCTCGTCATCGTCCCGATCTCCTGCGGAATGTCCCGTCTCCTCCTCGTCGCCGGAAGTGCACCACATCGCCTACTTCTTTTACGGGCTCCCACCTCAATGCCGAGGCAACTCGGGCACGAAGCCGGCTACTCAACGTGCCCAAGATATGCTGTAGGAAGTGTAGTGTAGAGGCTACTTGTCTCTTTGGGGTTTGTTGCCTTTGGATGGAGGAATGAGGATTGAACTTTGGAGGGAAAATGAAGCTACCAATTTTGCAAGGAAATGAGATGAAGAATGAAGCATCAAAAATGAACCTCTCATTTTTCCTCTCCTCAATTAGTGGCCGGCCAAATTGCTTTTGGAGAATGGTGGAGAGGTATACAAATTGCAAGAGGGAGGTAAGTGTAGGAGAGACAAAAGAGGTGACCACAACATCAACCATACCCTTTCCTCCATACCCTTTCTATTCAATCAAATCTCAAAAAGCAAAAGTATGGTGGAAAAGATATGAAAGTTATCATATCAAACAATATGCAATAAAACCCTCCACAAAATGTTATTTGCAAAACTGCAAATAACACCCTCCATCGGAAAAGTCCGGCCGGGAAAGAACAAAGGAAAACCGGCCGGAACGGAATGCAAACTGGCAACTCCAGAAAACTGGTCCCGTAATAAATTACAGGAAAACCCCGATACTGTGCATACACACCCGCATCTGTATTCCGTCCGGATACAAATGCAAAGAGACAAAATCTACACTGTACTAAACTAGGACCGGCTTAAACCAAAGCCGGCTAGTATTATCCGTTCGATCCTGATCCGTGCAATACCGCACGTATCTGATCGAACCCTGCCATAATCCTATACGGCTACTAGTACAAACCGTCCGATCCTGATCCGTGCAATACCGCACGTATCTGATCGGACCTTGCCATATCTCCATACGGCCTCTACAGCGTTTCGCCCGAAAGCTTGAGTAACTGAAAGTGTGGTGGACTCTAAAGACTCGTCAATACTATGGTTGTGGATTTAACCACTAGCACGTCAGAGGTATAAGCCAATACGTGACGGGCCACCAGCTATTGACTAAAAGGGACGTCGATGAGCGAACTCATCCTGACACCCTACTGAGCCTGTCAGTGACAATATCCGTGCAGTCCGGTCCGTTCGTCTATGAGCATCGCATGGCGGGCCTAGGGGGTTGGTAAAAGTCAGACCCCCAAAAGCGGTACAAGTCGTGTCGGAGTGTAGCCCAGAACACCCTGAGATACTACTGGAATACCTACCAGTAAATCTCCTTGCCTTGGCCAAAGACTTTATGTAATGGCTCTCCTAGACACAGCACGACCTCACCCCCAATACCGGGAGAGACGAACCCCTGAAGATACGCTCACTGCCTCCATGTGGCTCGGGACTGTACCCAACTAAAACCTGTTTGCACGACTCCTTTGAGCCGTGGTAGGGTAGTAATCAAAGTACAGTGGGAACTCACACGAGACAAATGACGATCCCCAGGTCGATGAACTAACCTGCACACATGTCACCAGGGAACTGCCATCTGACGTCTGGTATATGACCAACTAGCATGTTCCCGGCGAGTCCTGTCCGGTGTACTCATAACCCAATGAGCACCTGTATACATCTTAGGTGATCCAACTGACACCAGTGGCTTGTGAGACCAGCCACCGCCCCTCGTCGGGGTCTCGACTGTATACACTAGTCTACTAATGGAGTATCGATGCCCGGTCTCGAAACTCCCACGACTAGGGACCTTTTAAGGATATGCTTGTAGACCCCCAGCTCCCACTTATATGATCGCCCTCATACTGCTGGTGGTCAAGCAAGAATCCTAGGGGCTCTATCAACGTGTAATAGCGACGTGTCATGTCACCTAAAGCAGTACACGATGATAAAGGTAAACCAGATAGCATACTATTATCTCGAGTAAGACTGTCCTACCGGGATAGGTCCTCCCTCAATCATTACAATCACGTACCTGTGACCTAATAATTGACTTTGAGGGCACTATCTCCAACAATCTCCCACTTGCACTCAAGGCTAATTATTGCGATGTCGCATACTCACAGCCCGTGTGATACCGAACATCCAACTCCTCTACTAGTCAGTCTCACAAAGCTCATTTGCGGAACTATTGCGTTCGAGGAATAGCCTCAGTGAGCGGATCCGCTTAGTTGTATCTTTCTATGTCTCTCTATATCTCAAGTTCGCGGAGAAAGCCATCTCCCGAAATGAGCAAAATCAGTCTTAGAATATGTCTGGATGTCTGATGGGACGTAGCTCATAAATGAACTCCAAATCCAAACTTCTTAGACTGTATTGACAACTGAACTTAATCAGTGTCCTGCGCGCCATGCCTCCCTCAGTATTGCCTTGGACCACCTGTCCAAAATACTGCCCCTCATCAGAAGGAAAACTATAACTCTGACAACCTCCTTGTCGTCCATGTCACCTTGGAAGCCTGGAATGATAACTGTCTCCTGAATGAGGCTGTCGTTATCATCTCCCTAGAACATCCACTTATGTTCTAAAACTGCTTCCGACTGTTTCTCCAGTATTGGATTAATGTCAACTTATTGCATCTAGTGCAAGAACAACATCTGGTGTGGTACTTGACATCTCACGATTGACTCAATTGCCTGAGCAAGTGATCTGCCAATCATGCCCGTCCCTCTCCCCTTTAGTCTGTAAGACACCTTTGGAGAGGGTGACTCCATTACCTGCAGGTACACTACCGTGCCAGGAGTCGTCCATCCTAAATACTCTTAGAATGCTGTCAAGTACCCTGATTGGGAAACCACCCAAATCTAGATCTAAAACCATAGATCTAGTAACCAGTATGTCAGATACAAAATCCATTTCCTTTGTGGAGAAACAAGTGTGTGACGACCAAAGTATATCCGATCGTAGTGTAGGAGTTTCTTTTCCTACTCTGTGTATATCATCCAAATACCAGGATATCACACCCTACTACCTTCTCAACAGATCCATCCCCTATTCTGATGAAGTCAAACCCATGACTGTCACGTTAGAAATAGATGATCTATCTCCGCTACTTCTGCTTTAGTCTATAAATAGACATAAGCTACCTGTCCACCAATGCTTCCGCTGCTCCCACTGACTACGACAACCCTCTGGCAGAGTCATATAGACGTACACTTCTAAAACTGGTTTAGAACGACGCTATACTCATCCTCCCGCCGGGTCTCGTAACCTGGAACAACAGCAATGGCAATTGTGGGTAAACAAGAACTTCCCTGTCACCGTCCTTGAGGCTACCGGAGTACCTCTCGGGTGCCTGAAGTTACCCACCTTATCTGCGGAGTGGCCAATGGAATGTCAATCCAGATTGAATCTTTAGGTTCCTTATCAAATCTTCAGTAATCGTTTGTGGTTCTGGAATCACTTCCAGTTCTACCATACTCCCACTACTGTTTTCTAAAAAAAATCCATTTTTAATAAAACTGTGGCGAGTCTAGAACAATATCGCTATTGTTCATCCAGATGGTAGAAAATCAACCCGCGTCATAGCCTGGGTCAACCCATAAACAGCCATTACAGAAACGTGCCTTGAGTTGTCCAGTGTCTGGTTTTAAGCATAAACCGAACAACTCCCCGTACCTTAACAATGTTAAGATATGAACTGTTCTATATCCAATATAGAAAACAGAGGCACTGATTTAATTGAACCAGATTCAAATCATGCAGCTGTCTCCAGTGCATGTCAACTAAATGGAGAGAGGCCGATCAGCGTTACTCAACTTAGGAATGCTTCCAATTATGAGTAACCTGAAAGAGAAGCAATTTCTCTTTATCATTACTATCAACTGAATACCATACACAAGTATCTACATCTTCGATCTCTTTGAAGAATCCCGATACTTGCTATACCTGGTTCTCTACTCTATTCAAATTACCTTTAACTCCTCAAAACTTAGACCCTGTGTTTCCACGAAACACCTGTCTAAAAACTAGAGAAGTCATAAGTAAACCGAATATAGTACGAGGACCAACCCTTCTGTCCTGATGGACCCTGGACAACATACAATACTCTGTATAAGTCCCTTGAGTCTGATAACTCATTCACTGTGTGTCGTAGGTTGAAAACTGTACTTATGGTTAAGAAGAATTACACCGCTGTTTAATGCTCCTTACCTAACCATCCACTGATATAGGTAAATGTCGTAGACATAATTTCAGAAAGGTATATCTCACTCTATGAAAATAGACGTACAGATATATCAATTTGAAATTGGTGCATAACAGCGGATATTCAAAACCAAATATTTGCCGACCGGCAAACAGCCCAGGTGAATTCCTCAAATATCACCGATTACAACGAATCCCGATATAATGAGGATAATCACCCAATTCCCAATAACTTACTCCCACTCATCATCTGTAAAACCATACAGATGTGAGAATCATACCTGGTAAATACATACCCTGGAGTAAGTATCTAATCGGGAAATCAGTTTTCTTTTAACAGTACACAATGAAACTGAAACATTGAAATGTTTCGGTGGAGTATCCCGGTATTCTTAGTAATGCCTCTTCCATTATCCAAATTCACAACTATAACCGTATAATTCTTTGCCACCTCTCCAAATCCCTTCATATGTCTTTAGTCTTTACCTTCTGCACACCCCTTTAGGCCAAATGGTTTTCTTCCTTCCCTACCGTTCGGCACCAGCCTATGGTTTGGAAGAAGACTATCCAATAAGCATAAAGGGTGTACTGTCCTAATCCTAGGAGCACTCGCAACGCGAGAGAAGGTGAAGATAAAAGACACCTGAATGTACTTTATTCCTATTTCTCCTGGACCAGAATCCATCCCCGAACTGGAACAAGTTCCATTCGAGTTCGTATATAACCATACGATGGAGTATCCAAATAAACTGTGGATCTTCGTAGTGATACGGAGTGTCCTGGAGAAATACAAAGGTGATGTGGGAGTGGTAACGAAATATTTGGTTTGGTCGTGAATATCTGTTGCAATTTACTTTGCCCTCTTACTAATCTCTTGCTTTGTCTAAACTTAATACCTTCTGCACACCATCGTTATGCTAATTGGTTTTCTTCATTCCCTACCGGTCGGCACCAGCCTAAGGTTTGGAAGAAGACAATCCAATTTGCGTAATAGGTGTACTACCCCTAAACCAAGGAGTACTCGTAACCTGAGAGAGGGTAAAAGGAAAAGACAACTGAATAATCCTATCCGTTTTCTCCAGAACCAGAAACCATCCTCGAATTCCTTCGAGTTCGTATCTAACCATACGATGGTTTTGTCCAATGGAAGTGGACGTTCGCAGTAATACGGGGTGTCCTAGAGAAAAGGGTAAAAGTAGGAGTGGCAATGAGGTTCGCAACTCTGACAATCCAAAAACCAGTGTTAAGAAGGTTCGGTCAACTTGGTCACTGAGTCAAAGTCTTAGGGTCGGGTCAATGGTCGCTGCCAAAGAGAGAGAGAAAAGAAACACTCAGCGTGCACTCTAACCTAGATCAGAATGGTTACCAATTTATCTAATCTGGAAACCTCCCACTGTACCTCAAATTCTCCTCCAAACCTGAAAGAAGAATTAGTCGGGGTCACCCGAGGAGTAAACTAACTCATCAGTGGGAATCGGGATCCAACTATCATCGCATGATAACGTGACGGAATCCGCTCACGGTATCACACTCCAGAAGGTATGCGCATATCTGGCAAGTTTCAGTTCTTTTGAAACTCCCGATGTGATTTCTGCCCCATGCTCTTATGACCTTGACTTTGGCCAACATATCATAAGTCACATGTCAAGTTCTGCCCATCATTCTCCAGGTTAATTTGAATCCACCCGTACATACCCTTGACTTTGGCCAAAATGGCAGCACGACTGTCCCAAACCAACGCATCTATCTATGCTGCATATGAATACCCCAATAGCTACCAATCACTGTGCCTTGACTTTGGCCAACATACACAGCTTGAATACTATTGACCACCCATATGAAACGACGGAGGGCTACGAATGGTTTCTGGCGAAAACCTTTAACGTAATGAACTTGATATCGTTGAAGGAACGGATAGCTTTTTAGAAAATATAGTGACGAAAACCTTTACTAAAGAGGTCACTCCCGGTGAAGGGATCTCGGCTCTTTCCCCGTAGAATGGGGTGCTGGATATTCATAACCGAATATCACTGTGCAAAGCAAAAGTAATCGGCTATAGTGAAGTCATTGCCCTGACGCAAACTTTTGTCCAAAGGGTCACTCCCGGTGAAGGGATCTCGGCCCTTGCCTCGTCGACTGAGGAGCAAGATATTCTAATGAATACCACGATGCAAAACAAAAGTAAACGTCCTTGCAATAACAGCTTTTGAAAAAGTGTTCCAACAACATCAGATTAGGTTTGTTTTAAACTTTGCATTGATCCGAATCAATGCAGTCCCATCAATTGATCACACCAAAAAGAACGAAAATATACTGATGTACGTATATGCCATCCGCATTCGCCACTGGGTCCCGTCATTACCCGTTAGGTTAGCTAACTAACGACAGAGCGGGGACTGGACTAGCGCGGATGTAAAACATATACAACATCTACTAATATATATACCAATATATTATATTTCGCTCAAGGCGTGAAAGAAATGCAACATCACAGAGAATGAACAGCATCACAGAAACAATACAGATATCTGGGAACCCCGGGTTTCACAGAGCCACAACTGAAACCCGACGTTCCCTTGGTCGTGTGGATAGCCTGTGCAATGAAAACCTAGACCCCTACGGGCGCGGCAAGTCACCCGCCAAAACCTGAAGCGAGGCAGCCCCCTTCAGCGCCGTGAATGGACCACCCAGCACTTCACGGAATCCGGCAACTTGGGCACCCCTCCTGGGTCAAACCTGTACCCCCTACGAGTGCGGCGAATAGCCCGCCAATCCTAGAGTGAAGCCCCCTCCGTCCCAATGCCATGAGATGCGGGCTTGCTGCCCTCTAGAACCCGGCTATCCGTGCACCCCTCCGCGGGGTAATCCTAGTACAGAAAGTAAAATATACATACACCGGGTACATCGACCGCAACCAGGTCGTGCCCCAAAAGAATAATACAATCAGGCAGTGACGGCAGTCCACATGTCGGACGCTCGCCCCGCAATATCAAATGTACATAATACAACAAAACAGTACTAGCATTGCATCCAGGCTATCCCCCACGACCGATCCGCAACATCACAGCAAATACATAGAACATCAACGTGAAAATCACGTTCGCAAATCCGTCTAACCGGGCTATAGCAGTTAGACTGGATTTACCGATCGAGTGACATTCACGGTCGCAGATATAATGTAAATACTGTGAAAAATGTGTTTAAAAATATCCGACCGATCAAATTATATCAAGTGGGCCCCAAAACAATACTGTAGCAGTTACAGAAAATATGAGCCCAATTTAAATATTCCAGAAACCTAAAATTATCCCCAGAAGCCCACTGAAAAAATCCGGCCCATTGATCTTTTTAGACTGCGGCGGAAGGGCGGCCAAAAGTGGGTTTTGGCCGCGCTTCCGCGCTCTGATCAGGAGATCAATGCCTCGAATTTGAACAGTAGGCTTACAATTTCTAGTACATCAATATTTTACAACCTGAAAAATTTTTGGAGACTGAAAAATTTCAACAGAAACTGTCGTGGGTGTATTTGGGTTTTCGGACATTTCGATCGATCGGAACTGAAAAACACATTACACAAAGCTAGACTAAGTTAATGGGGAGGCTCTGATACCACTGTAAGTGCACGGCGGCGCCCCGGCCGTCAATCCGACGCCGGAATGCGGAAGCGGTGAATAACTTTAATTTTTGCGGACTTTGCAAACCGGCACCACCGCGCACTTTAACCGGATCGAACCATTAACTAGTCTAAGCTATCTACAAGAAAGGGAATAGAGATATACCGACGATCCAAGTCCTCCGGTCTTCTCGTCATCGTCCCGATCTCCTGCGGAATGTCCCGTCTCCTCCTCGTCGCCGGAAGTGCACCACATCGCCTACTTCTTTTACGGGCTCCCACCTCAATGCCGAGGCAACTCGGGCACGAAGCCGGCTACTCGACGTGCCCAAGATATGCTGTAGGAAGTGTAGTGTAGAGGCTACTTGTCTCTTTGGGGTTTGTTGCCTTTGGATGGAGGAATGAGGATTGAACTTTGGAGGGAAAATGAAGCTACCAATTTTGCAAGGAAATGAGATGAAGAATGAAGCATCAAAAATAAACCTCTCATTTTTCCTCTCCTCAATTAGTGGCCGGCCAAATTGCTTTTGGAGAATGGTGGAGAGGTATACAAATTGCAAGAGGGAGGTAAGTGTAGGAGAGACAAAAGAGGTGACCACAACATCAACCATACCCTTTCCTCCATACCCTTTCTATTCAATCAAATCTCAAAAAGCAAAAGTATGGTGGAAAAGATATGAAAGTTATCATATCAAACAATATGCAATAAAACCCTCCACAAAATGTTATTTGCAAAACTGCAAATAACACCCTCCATCGGAAAAGTCCGGCCGGGAAAGAACAAAGGAAAACCGGCCGGAACGGAATGCAAACTGGCAACTCCAGAAAACTGGTCCCGTAATAAATTACAGGAAAACCCCGATACTGTGCATACACACCCGCATCTGTATTCCGTCCGGATACAAATGCAAAGAGACAAAATCTACACTGTACTAAACTAGGACCGGCTTAAACCAAAGCCGGCTAGTATTATCCGTTCGATCCTGATCCGTGCAATACCGCACGTATCTGATCGAACCCTGCCATAATCCTATACGGCTACTAGTACAAACCGTCCGATCCTGATCCGTGCAATACCGCACGTATCTGATCGGACCTTGCCATATCTCCATACGGCCTCTACAGCGTTTCGCCCGAAAGCTTGAGTAACTGAAAGTGTGGTGGACTCTAAAGACTCGTCAATACTATGGTTGTGGATTTAACCACTAGCACGTCAGAGGTATAAGCCAATACGTGACGGGCCACCAGCTATTGACTAAAAGGGACGTCGATGAGCGAACTCATCCTGACACCCTACTGAGCCTGTCAGTGACAATATCCGTGCAGTCCGGTCCGTTCGTCTATGAGCATCGCATGGCGGGCCTAGGGGGTTGGTAAAAGTCAGACCCCCAAAAGCGGTACAAGTCGTGTCGGAGTGTAGCCCAGAACACCCTGAGATACTACTGGAATACCTACCAGTAAATCTCCTTGCCTTGGCCAAGGACTTTGTGTAATGGCTCTCCTAGACACAGCACGACCTCACCCCCAATACCGGGAGAGACGAACCCCTGAAGATACGCTCACTGCCTCCATGTGGCTCGGGACTGTACCCAACTAAAACCTGTTTGCATGACTCCTTTGAGCCGTGGTAGGGTAGTAATCAAAGTACAGTGGGAACTCACACGAGACAAATGACGATCCCCAGGTCGATGAACTAACCTGCACACATGTCACCAGGGAACTGCCATCTGACGTCTGGTATATGACCAACTAGCATGTTCCCGGCGAGTCCTGTCCGGTGTACTCATAACCCAATGAGCACCTGTATACATCTTAGGTGATCCAACTGACACCAGTGGCTTGTGAGACCAGCCACCGCCCCTCGTCGGGGTCTCGACTGTATACACTAGTCTACTAATGGAGTATCGATGCCCGGTCTCGAAACTCCCACGACTAGGGACCTTTTAAGGATATGCTTGTAGACCCCCAGCTCCCACTTATATGATCGCCCTCATACTGCTGGTGGTCAAGCAAGAATCCTAGGGGCTCTATCAACGTGTAATAGCGACGTGTCATGTCACCTAAAGCAGTACACGATGATAAAGGTAAACCAGATAGCATACTATCATCTCGAGTAAGACTGTCCTACCGGGATAGGTCCTCCCTCAATCATTACAATCACGTACCTGTGACCTAATAATTGACTTTGAGGGCACTATCTCCAACAACTTCCTCATCCAGATGGCTTCCTTGGCAGCATCATTTGCAGCAATATACTCAGCTTCCATCATGGAGTCTGCAACGTTATCCTGTTTGGAACTTTTCCAACTAATCGCCCCTCCATTGAGGATAAATACAAACCCTGAAATAGATTTTCTGTCATCCTAATCACTTTGGAAGCTGGAATCGATAAAGGCATCCATTTGGAGATCCCCATTACCATACACCAAGAACAATTCTTTAGTCCTTCGTAAGTACTTAAGAATGTTCTTCACTGCTATCCAATGTTTCTCCACTGGGTTGGATTGATACCTACTTACTACAGCTAGTGCATAAGCTACATCAGGACGAGTACATAACATCGCATACATTATAGATCCTATAGCTGAAGCATAGGGTATAATGCTCATGCGAGCTCTCTCTTCATCAATTTTCGGATAGAAGTCCTTGGAGAGAGTGATTCCATGACAAGCGGGTAAGGCACCACGCTTAGAATCTTCCATACTAAACCTTTTTAGGATGGTGTCAATGTACATTGATTGGAACAATCCCAATAACCTCTTGGACCTATCTCTATAGATCCTAACGCCCAAAATGCAAGAGGCATCACCCAGGTCCTTCATGGAGAACCTTTGCGATAAGAATAGTTTAATCGATTGTAGTATAGGAATATCATTTCCTATCAAGAGAATATCATCCACGTACAATACGAGGAATGTGACGGTGCTCCCTACAATCTTCTTATAAATGCATGGTTCATCTATATTTTTGACAAAATCAAACTCTTTTATTGTATCATAAAAGCAGATGTTCCAGCTCCATGAGGCCTGCTTTAATCCATAAATGGATTTAAGCAACCGACATGCTTTCCCGCTGCTCCCACTATCAATGAAGCCCTCTGGCTGATCCATATAAACGCATTCGTCTAAATCACCATTTAGAAATGCAGTTTTAACGTCCATCTGCCAGATTTCATGGTAGTAGTGAGCAGCAATAGCAAGTAGGATCCGAATGAATTTAAGCATTGCTACATGATAGAAAGTTTCATCATAGTCCAATCCTGGTCTTTGACGTAAACCTTTCGCTACAAGCCTTACTTTAAAGGTCTCTACCTGTCCATCTACAACAATCTTTCTCTTAAAGATCCATTTTCACCCTACGGGTTTTATCCCAGGAGGTGCAACGTCCAAAGTCCATACTTTGTTGGTGTACATGGACTCCATTTCGGATCTCATGGCACCCAACCACTTCACCGAGTCACTATCGTGATAGCTTGCTGAAAACTAGTAGGGTCATCATCATCCATGATGCAATCTTGTCTATCACCATCAACGAGAAACCCATAGTATCTCTCCGATGGGCGAGAAGTTATACTAGATCTTCGGAGCGGCTGAGATTCTTGAAGTTCTACTGCAACATCAGTTTCAACCAATTCGACATGAGCAATTTGTGTCTTTAGAACCTCTTCTAGTTCTACCGCATTGCCATCAGTACTATTTGTAAAAATTTCATTTTCTAAAAATATGGTATGTTGAGAAACAAACACCTTTTGTTCCTCCTTATGGTAGAATAGATATCCATATGAATGTTTTGGATATCCCATAAATTTACACATGACCGATCGTGTCTCGAGTTTATCCGGATTCTTCTTTTTAACAAAAGCTGGACAACCCCATATCCTAACTCTTTTAAAAGATGGTCTTTTTCCACACCATATCTCATATGGAGTGGTAGACATGGTCTTGGTTGGAAACCTGTTTAACAATTGCATTGCTGTCTCCAATGCATGTCCCCAAAAGGAAACCGGTAACTCTGCATCACTCATAATGGACCGTACCATATCTAATAGGGTACGATTCCTCCGTTCTGACACACCGTTGTGCTGTGGTGTGTAAGGGGGAGTGAGCTGAGAGAGAATCCCATTCTCTTTTAAGAAGTCTGAAAACTCTGTACTAAAATACTCTCCACCTCGATCCGATCGAAGTTTCTTGATGCTCAAACCTGTTTGTTTTTCTACTTCAAATTTATACTCCTTGAATTTCTCGAAAGTTTCGGATTTATGCTTTAACAAAAACACGTGTCTGAATATTGAGAAATCATTAGTAAAAGTAATGAAGTATGAAAAACCGCCTCTAGTATGTGTAGACATTGGTCCGCATACATCACTATGTATAAGGCTTAAGAGTTCCACAACTCTTTCTCCGTATCTAGTAAACGGAGTTTTAGTCATTTTACCTTCGATACAAGACTGACAAGTCGTATAAGATTTATATTCAAAAGGATTTAAAAATCTATCTTTATGTAGTTTGTTTAGTCTTGTTTCATTAATATGACCAAGTCTACAATACCAAAGAAAAGCTTCATTTATATCTAAAAATTTTCTTTTATTTGTATGATGTATATTGAAAACTGTGTGTTGGTTTAGGACGTATATACCGTTATTTAGTGTACCATACCCATTCAACTGTTGATTTAAGTTAATGTTCATAAAATTATTCTGCAACACAAAATGATATCCTTCATTGTCTAACAAAGAAACAGATATTATATTACATAGCATACTAAGTACATAATAACAAGGGTTCAAAACCAAAATACATCCCGAAGGCAACCCAAGATGATACTCTCCTACGGATACAACATGTACATTGGAACCATTTCCAACCCGAAGAGTATAGTCACCTGTCTTCAAAACTCTACTGTTTCTCAATCCCTGCATACAATTGCAGATGTGAGAACCAGAACCGGTATCTAATACCCAAGATGCAGAGTTCATAGAAAAACTGTTTTCAGTTACAAACACACCTGAAGCGGAAGCATCAGTATGCTTCTTCAACTTAAGATCGGCAAGATACAAAGCACAGTTACGTTTCTCATGTCCCGACTTGTGGCAGTAAAAACATTCTCCTTTTCCACTTCCCGTGGCCCCGGATATGTCTTTCCCTTTTGGTTTTTCAACTCTACCTCTCGGTTTGGTGGGTTTCTTGTTCTTCTTTCTTTTGGCCTTGGCTTTTGGGATGGAAGAAGAAGATGGCCCATATAGCAGAGCGGGAGTTTTCGCTGTCTTAAGCGTGCTCTCTGCACTTCTTAACATATTGAGAAGTTCAGGCGGTGATTTCTCCAAATCATTCATATTGAAATTCACAATGAACGGAGCAAAGGCAGGGGGAAAGACTGCAAAACAATATCAGTATATTGCTCATTATCCATGGTCCATCCTAGGTCCTCAAGTTCTTCTATAAGACCAATCATCTTCAAGACATGTTCTCTTACTGATGTGCCAGGGGCCATCCTCATCTGAAACAACTTTCGAGATGTCTCGTATCGCAAAGTCCGAGATTGCTCTCCATACATATCCTGTATATGGAGAAAGATGGATTGAACATCCATCTTCTCATGCTGCTTCTGATGTACATTATCCATAGAAGCAAGCGTGAGGCACTTGGCCATGTCACAATCAATATCCCATGTTTTTCGGATCTCTCTATCCGAAACAGATGATTCAGGACCTGGGACGGGTAGGGATTTGGCAGTGAGGACATATGATACTTTATCATATGTGAGTGCAATGTTCAAGTTCCTCAACCATTCTTTATAATTCAGTCCTGTCTATTTGTTTTTCTCTAAAAGAAGCTTAAGTCCCGTCATCGGTATCTGCCATTAGGAGAGAAAAAAGAAAACACTCAGCGAAATGCGCTTGCAAAGATTTAGATTGGTTATTATCTTATCTAATCGATGTCTCCTTCTACTTTTATCAAATTTTCTTTCAAAACCTCAAAAAGAAAACTAGCCAGGATTAATTACATTCTACAGTTTTGCTAACTGGTCAGCCAGGCCAGTGTCGGTACTTTGAGGGAGGTTCCCCGTGCTTTCGCACGGACCTAATTAAAATAAAGCTCGTTTTCCCAGAGGTCTTACCGCGTTAACACCTTTCTAGACATCTACTGGATTAGCTAATTGTAAAGTGCAAAACTCTCCTGGGAGTAACTCTTACTCATAGTGGGATCGAGATCCAACTATCATATAGAAGGTATGCAATCTCATTGCAAATTTCAACGCTTGAAACTCCCGATATGGTTTTTACCCCTAACTGCTTATGACCTTGGCTATGGTCAACATATCATAAGCACTAGTCAAGTTCTATCCGTCATTTCGTGATTAACTAGACCCAACCATATGACCCTTGACTATAATCAACATAATCACATGAATGTCCTAACTGATCGCATCATATGCTTTGTAAGAAAACATCACATAGCTACCATACACTACGCCTTGATTATAATCAACATACGTAGCACGAATACTAAGTACTCTGCTTCCTAAAATGACGGAGGGTTGCGGATGGTTTTTATGAAAACCTTTAATGCTTTGAACTTGATCTCATTGTAGAATCTAAATAGTTTAGAAAAGGAGTTGCTTAAGCTATGCACTTTTGAAACTTGCATTTTTCATAAAAAGACCGAGTTTGTTTCAAATCCGATTCTACAACATCTTTAGGTTTCTTTTTCTTCACATTAATCTTATTAATGTAGTCCCATCATTTAAGTTCCTAAGCCATCACAGAAAAGAAACGAAAATAGAACGTACACTTATGCCATCCGCATTCGCCGCAGTGTCCCGTTATGCACCGTTAGGTTACTTAACTAACGACATAGCGCGGCGGGACTAGCGCGGGTGTAAAACATAAGCAACGTTTATTATATATCATATATATAATTGTCACGACCCGAAATAGCATATGATTGGCCCTTGAATCATATGAAATCTATAGGACCTCATCTAATTCAAGTAAGCCAAAAGCCCAGAAATCTAAAACCATTCTAAATAATCAATGAAGGAAAACTAGTTTTAAAGAAGTGAAGAAAATATGTTTTAAAAACAAAGTTTTTAAATAAGTAAGCCGAATATACATTTTTAAATCCTCAAGTCATTTCTGAAAATTTTGGTAGAGTTTCTTTTGTAAATACTGGCCCCAAACGGGGTACAACAAGAATAATATATGCATAGTGATAAAAGGCATCCCCAAGCGGGAGCTAGCTCTTCGTCAATCGACGGTCACAATCACGCAAGCAATAATATACAACGCCGAAGGGCGAGGATCAAAACTCAAAAGGAAACTCAAAATCATCATGAAAACCATAATACTACAACGCGCGACTCTAAGGTCGAAATAATACACAACTGGTTTTCCGAGTTTGAAATAAATATACAAGTCTGGTTGATGGAATTACTAGATACAACAGATTAAAATAAATACAAGGGTGGTCATGATGCGAGTGTGTAGGGTTACTAGGCACTCTCACAAGGGTCTTCAAGGTATCAACCATGTCCGATTTAAAATTTAGACGTGCCGAACAACCCTAACCAAGATCTTTAAACTAGAGATTAGGCGAAACAAAGCATGTTAAACACTTTAACATCTAAGAGTTTGGGATTACAACCTTTGTAGTTCGGTCCTTCGCTTCATAAGCTCCGTGTTGAGATCCCTTCGCTGCGATCATCATGTTCCCGGACTCTAGAGAGGCTCCACGAAGAGAAAGATACATGCTTGCTTCCGATCTTCGATAACTAAGATGATCTACCTTGAAGAAACTCAAACCCAAGCTCTTGCTTTGCTAATCAAGTATTAGCAAAGCAAACACCCTAATCTAAACGGCTAGAATAGATGAGGATGATGAAGTAGGGATTTAGCTCTCATTTGTTTTCAATTTCTCACATATAAACATCACAAATGAAAAAGCTAGAAAGCTTTTCATCAAAGGAAGAAGAAGAAGAAGATCAAAACCTTTTGTGATGAATAATGAAAACTCAAGTGAGGTTAGAAATGCAACCATAGGTTAAATATGAAGACTTAACCCATGTAGAGAGTTAACTATGGTGAAGGGTTGGGTTGGGTTAAGCAAATATCACAAAATATCCAAGTCAAAGTCAAAGCTTCAAGAAGCTTCTTGAAAGCTTCATGGAAGCTTAACCCTAATCCAAACCTTAACCACATTTAAACTCCACAAAACATGTTGCATTTATAACCATAACATATTACAATATTATAAATCACATATACAATATTTATTGTAACAAAATAAAATAATACAATTAATATATATCGCATATATATCAATGTATTACCCGAGTGAGAAAAAGAATCTTTTAGTGAGCATATATTAGTTAATGTAATTTAATATATCAAATATATAGCTATACATTAAATTATCGAATCAACACTTGATCCGATAATCCAGCTATTTCACAAATAACCGACTAATATAATCTGTATCAGTTCATCGAATCAACACTTGATCCGATGACCCGGCTATATCACATATACCCGGCCGATATCTCATATCGCGAGAATCTAATACGGTATCACATACACGTATTGTTCTCGGTCCTGCACATATCATATATGTGCTCCTACTCCGTTTTGCCTGAGCCAGGAAACCTCTGTGTAGGACCTAAAGAATCGTCAATACGCCGGCAGTAGGTGATGATCATATCAAACACCCACAAGCTGCAAGCGGTCAGCTAAACGTAACAGCCATCCAGGTATTGAGCGATCAGAAGATCAACAAGCAATCCTGTACATTCTCCTGCGAATCCAATCAGTAACACTCCCGTACAGTCCTGTCTCTTCGTCTGATATGTCGCATATCTCGCCTAGGGGTGGTAAACGTCAGACCCCAGTAACTTGATAAGTCGTGTCGATATAAGGTCTATAACAGTTCGTGAAACTACTGATAACACTTACCAGTAAATCTCAGCAACCCTGGCCAGGGATTTCTAGTTATAGCCAATCGAACACAGCGCAACATCAACTCCCTATACCGGGAGAGACGAATCCCCTCCTATCGCTCATTGCCTCCATGTGATTCGGGACTGTACCCAAAAGCCACCTTTTTGCACGCCCTCTTGGACGTGGTATGATGGAAATCAAAGCACAGTGGGAATTACACAAGACTCTATGACGATCTCGGGTCTACAGACTAACCTGTACCAGTGGCACCAGAGAACTGACATCTGACGTGAGGTATAATACCATCTGAGAGTTCTCGGCGAGTCCATCCAGTGTACCCAGTCTCCACTGAACACCCGTATACCTTCTTTGATGTCAAACACTAATAGATATGGGATCATCCATCGCCCATCATATGGGTCAAGAAGCACATACACTAGTCTACTTTGGAGTATCGATGCCCTGTCTCGGTACTCCCACGACTAGGAATATTTGAAGGATATACTTGGCGACTACACTGTCCCCACTAGTATGATCCGCATCATAGTCCTGGTAGTCAAGTACTCATCCTAAGGGCTTTATCAACATGTAACATAGAGACAATCAAAGTACATGTTAAGATAAAGAGTAACCAGATAGCATACTATCATGTCGAGCAAGAAAGTCCTCACTATATATGTCCAAGCATCCACTACAATATACATTGTATGTACAGTAATGGCCTCTAGGGCATATATATAACTAACAATCTCCCACTTGCACTAGGGCCATCTATTGTGGTATTGCATACCCAACAATCAGCTGTGGTTGAAGTATCTCATACTCAACCATCCCATAAAAGTCTCTACTGGAAAATAGGCCTTTGTGAGTGGATCCACGCTGTTGTCCTCTGTGTCTACTCTCCTAATCTCGATCTCCCTGGAGATCAACCATCTCCATGATCAGGTGATACTGCCTAAGACTTATATCTGGATTTCTGATGGGACGGGGGTTCCTAGGCCAAAGCCATAACTCCATTGTCACACAATGGTTGGAACGAAGTTCATCTCATGAACTTATATATATCCAGACTGCCTTTTTGGTAGTATCCTTTGTAACGATGTATCTTTCCTTTAATCGTCTAGTAAGTTACGGTATCTAGCTTGGAACTCTTCCAACATACCGTCCCTCCACTGAGGGTAAAGACAATGCCTGCGACTGACATTCAGTCGTCCTTATCACCCTAGAACCTTTCCAGTGATTCTCCCCAGGATCGATTGATACTATCTCACTATAACTAGTGAGAATCCCAACATCCAATTAGATCTATCTCATAGATCCATAACTCAGGATTTAGGAGGTATCACCTTGATCCTATATGGAGAATCCTTATGATAAGAGGAGATTGACCGAGCGTAGCATAGGAAACTCCTTCCCTAACAAGAGTATGTCATCCACGTACTCTACGAGGATCACCACCATACTCCCTACTACCTTTTGTATATATAAGGTTCATCTACCATTTTGATGAAGTCAAACTCTTTGACTATCACATCAAAACAGACGTTCCAACTTCGCGATGCTTGTTTTATCGCATAAAACATCTTGCACGCGTTTCCACTGCTCCCACTGTCTACGAAGCCCTCTGGCTGTGTACTTATAGACGCTCTCTTCCAAATCAACATTTAGAAAAGCATTCATGACACCCAACCACCAGATATCGTAGTCATGGTATGTAGCCGTGGCAAGTAGGATCTGGACGGACTTAAGCATAGCTTTGAAAGTCTCAACTTTTCCATGTACACCAAGTAATCTTCTCAAGATATACTTGCTTCTGATGGGGATTTAACCCTTCAGATAAAGAAACCAAAGTCCATACTTTGTTGGTGTATAAGGATTCCATCTCAGATCGCTAAGCATCCAGCCATTCATACAGAGTCCCACTCTTGATGGCCAGCTCGAAACTAGTTGGGTCACCATCTCATGCTCACTCCCACTGTCATAGAGAAACCGAAGTATCTCTCAGGTGGATGAGGAACCCTACCAGATCGGCGGAGAGGCTGAAGTTCGTTGGAAACTATTGAATCCTCTGGTTCTACCAAATCATCAGCTACAGTTTGTATAGCTGGAACTCTTTCCAGTTCTACCTTATGACCACTAATTTCTTCACAAGAAATTCCCTTTCCAAAGGTAGCATGCTGAGAAACAAAACATCTTTTGTTTCCCAGTTTTGTAGAAGATATTCCCTTGCAAATGCTAGGGATATCCAACAAACTTCCACAGAACTGACTTTGCCTCGAGCTTGTCCGGATTATGCTTTTAGACATAGGCTGGACAACCCCAAATCTTAACATACTTAAGATATGGGCTCTTCCCATTCCATATCACATATGAAGTGGTAGGCAATTGATTTGATTGGAACCCTATTCAATAGGTATGCATCTTCTCAAGTGCATAACTCCCAAAAGGAAATAGGAAACTCAGTAGTACTCATCATAGAGCGCACCATATCACATAGGGTGTGATTGCTCCACCCTGATACACCGAGGTGCTGTGGTGTATACAGAGGAGTAATGCTGAGAGAGAATCTCATTCTCCTTTAGAATAGTCCAAGAATCCCGTGCTCAAGTATTCTCCTCCTTGATCTCATCAAAGGACATAATACTTTTACCCATTTTTGGTTCTCTACTTCTAACTCATATTCATTAAATTTCTCAAAAGGTTCAGACTTGTGTTTCAACAGGAACACATGCGCGAATCTTGAGAGACCATCAGTGAATATAATGAAGTATAAAGAACCGGTCCTGGCATGTATAGACAGGGGACCTTACATACATCATCATGTATCAATCCCAAGAGTTCACTAACTCTTTCTCTGTTTCCAATAAACAGAGCTGTGGTCATCTTATCTTTGTGACATGACCGGCAAGTTTCACAAGATGTAAATTCAAAATAATTTAAATATGCATCTAAATGTAACTTCAGCTAGTTGGGTCACATTGATATGACCTAGTCTACAATACATCAAGA
Source organism: Agapanthus africanus (assembly GCA_030015575.1). NCBI lineage: Eukaryota > Viridiplantae > Streptophyta > Magnoliopsida > Asparagales > Amaryllidaceae > Agapanthus > Agapanthus africanus. Next base: position 171,092,894 of record CM057340.1, on the reverse strand, counting down.
AGGATTCGTTCATTTCTGAACTCTTCCTCTTGTGTGTGTTCTGTATACTAAGAACTGTAGTTTAATTTAGAACGTCAATGCTTTTAGATAACGTGCCTGAACCGATCAACTCTTGATATAGGAAATGTTCAAAACATTATCCAACAATACAAAATTATATCCTTCTTTACTAATAAAGAGACTGATATGATGTTGTATATCAGGTTCAGTATCTAATAACATTCGTTCAGAATCAATGTATTTTGGTAATACATGGTGATAACTACCAACAGACTTGGCTGCAACACTTGCACCGTTTCTATCTCATGAAACTTATCACCCGTTCTCAGTTCTCTACCTATCTGTTGCCCATGTAACAAATTACATATGTGGGATCCTGATCCGGTATCAAATACCCAGGACGTAAAGGATATTGAGAAACAGTTCTGTGTAATGAACACACCCGAAGAAGATGCATCAGCATGCACTTTCTTCGTTTAGGCGGCACGGGAATTCTGGTAATCTCCAATTTCCTGCTCTGTCTTACAACAATTATAAGTTGGAGCGGGACAAACGTTCCTTAGCGCAGTATAACAAGCGGGTTCGGTCAATACATCTGTATTATTATCTTGATTAAGGCGTGACATAGTCGCAACCAGGAGAGAGAGAGAAGAAAACACTCAGCGTATGCTCTTGCAAGATTAGATTGGTTATTAATATATCTAATCAGGATGTCACCCACTGTTTTAGTCAAATCTTCCTTCAAACCCTAAAAGGAAATACTAGCCGGGATTAGTTACACTCTACAAGTTCGCCAATCTTTCAGCCAGGCCAGTGCCGGTACTTTGAGGGAGGTTCCCCATGCTTTCGCACGGACCTAATTAAAATAAACCTCATTTTCCCAGGGGCGTAACCCCGTTAACACCTTTCCAGACACCTACTTGATCGGCTAATTGTAATGTGTAAAACTTTCCCAGGAGTAACTGTTACTCGCAGCGGGTATCGGGATCCAACTATCTCATAGAAGGTATTCAATCTCATTGCAAATTTCAACACTTGAAATTCCCAATAATATTTTTTACCCCTAGCATCCTATGACCTTGACGAAAGCCAACAAACCATAGGCTACTAGTCAAGTTCAACCCGTCATTTTTCGATTAAATTAAACCCACCCGTACGACCCTTGACGAAAGCCAACAAAGTTATACGACTACCCTAACTCAATCGCATCATATGCTTATACAGATAAGCATAAATAGCTACCGCACACTACGCCTTGACGAAAGCCAACAAACGTAGTACGAATACTATGAAGTACTTATCTGAAATGACGGAGGGCTACGACAGGTTTTTAAGAAAACCCTTTGCGTAATGAACTTGATATCGTTGTAGAATCGAGTGATTTTAAATGGAGTGTTTTTTAGGCTTTTCTAGTTTTGCTAAAGAGGTCACTCCCGGTGAAGGGATCGTCGGCTCTTTCCTTATCGAATAAGGTGCAGGATATTTCACAAATACCACTATGCAAAGCAAAATCTATATAAGCAATCAAAAGACAAACCGAGTTTGTAGCATCTACTAGTTTCGATAAAGAGGTCACTCCCGGTGAAGGGATCTTGGCTCTTTCCTTATCGAATAAGGTGCTGGATATTCTACAAGGAATACCGCTATGCAAAGCAAGAACTAGAGCTACCAGTTTTTAAACAAGTTTTTACAACATCTTTAGGTTTCTTTTAGTTTCATTAATCTCATTAATGAAGTCCCATTTTATTATGCTTCACAAGCATCACATTTGAAACGAAATCTGCAATAAAACATATAGCTCATATATATAATATAAACATTCGTCTCAGGCAGTAATATGATCTCATCACAGAATATTGCAACAGAAGAACATATATGAAGTATTGGATATACTAGGAGGTCCGTGCTTTAATACGAGCCTGTATAAAACACGGATTCCACGGTCGCGATGAATAGCCAAACCCACATCCCTAAACCCCTACGAGAGCGGCAAGCAACTCTGCCAATTCTAGGGTTAGGAGACCTGGTCTCGACTCCTCGAGATGGTCTCCCTCTGGACGCTAGAACCCGGTTACTTGTGCTTCCCGCCTTGGGTCTACCTAATGCGGAAATGTAAATAATATACAATGGTGACATCATCCTCAGCCCGGAAGTGCCCCAATAAAAGAATATTACATACAATTAAATTTTACATGAATGAAAATTAAAAACTCCCATCTCACATAAAACCCCCGGCTATTCAGAACACGACGATCCAATATAACATATCACATCAACACATAATATCTCATATCATCAACGTAAGCAAGTATGCGTATCCCGATTGTCGTTGATGAATAGCAACGAAGCCGGCGATACATCACATACTACGCTTACGGTCACAGAAAAGAAAGTGTAAAACTACAACAGTTGGAATCCGAAACTGCCTTAGACATCGCATGCCTAACCAAATGAATTCCTTAGACATCGCATGCCTAACAATTATAAACCCCGCATTTTAGTCTCGATCTCGAAAACACTTTTCAATATCTAGTCGGGCAATTCAACAAGATTCCCGACATCCTGATCGAATGCTCGTCGCTAACTTTAGTAGACGGCCGCACCCCCGGATGCAGTCGACAAAGTGCACTAAGGCGGAACACCGCTGCCGCGAGCACCCGAACGGATGCTTTTGGCGACGGGGTTCTCCTACAGTCACTTGGTCGGGGCTATGGGGCGTGGTTGTCTATTAAGTTTACCCGGCGAGTATCCGCATACGCTACGTGATTGCGACGGAGTTTTGATCGCATCAAAATCCCGTGGCAACCGATCATCTGAAACTGAACTGCTAGATTTATAACATTCAAATTAGTTATCTCATAACTACTTGTGGATTCCAAATATTGTATCACATTCCAGATAAATAGACAATGTTAAACTTTCCGATCGAATAAACAAACACCCAAGATTTCCCAAATTATTCTAAACCCTTGAAATTAGTTTAAAAGCATCCATCACATGCCACAGTACCAATGGTCCAGCCGTAGAAGGGTCAAACCAATGCCTCACATGTGGCAACGCCGTACTGCCCCAAACCCTAAGGTTTAGAGGCGGTTCAAGACGGTCACAGAATCGAATTAAGGTTTGTATTCTTCTAGAGGGTCCACCGCGTTACTTGCACGACGTAGAACGTTCTTAAATTACGGAAAAATCCAACGCTTGGAAATTTTCCGACAGGGGAAAAAGTGAGTTATTGATATCCGTTCGAACATTTTAACACGTTCTAAAATTACACGGAAAAACTTAAACGAAGTTAAACTATCCGATCGAATCAACGAGTTCCTAATACAACCCAGAAAACTCAACACTTGAGTAGAATAAAAATTACCAGAACAATCAGGAAATCTGTACGGATATTACTGTGAAAAATACAAACTCTAATGTTATTGTATGGCCGTGGAACCGCCGCGCAAGCAAGGGTATTGCCGCGGTTCCGCGGCGCAATAATGGTATTTTGGGTTCGTTTCGCACAGTAATCTATCAAATCACCTGCTGAATTTTCTGAGCATATTTAATTTGAAAAATGTCAACTTTTGAAAAAATTTCCAGAAACTAGGGTTTTACGGGTATTCGGAGTTCGATCGGACTTTAAATTTCGTCTAGACTTCGCCTAAAGCTCTAGCTTGGCTCTGATACCACTGTAGGGTTACTAGGCACTCCCACAAGGGTCTTCAAGGCATCAACCATGCCCGATTTAAAATTTAGACGTGCCGAACAACCCTAACCAAGATCTTTAAAGTAGAGATTAGACGAAACAAAGCATGTTAAACACTTTAACATCTAAGAGTTTGGGATTACAACCTTTGCAGTCCGGTCCTTCACTTCATAAGCTCCGTGTTGAGGTCCCTCCACTGCGATCATCATGTTCCCAGACTCTAGAGAGGCTCCACGAAGAGAAAGATGCATGCTTGCTTCCGATCTTCGATAACTAAGATGATCTACCTTGAAGAAACTCAAACCCAAGCTCTTGCTTTGCTAATCAAGTATTAGCAAAGCAAACACCCTAATCTAAACGGCTAGAATAGATGAGGATGATGAAGTAGGAATTTAGCTCTCATTTGTTTTCAATTTCTCACATATAAACATCACAAATGAAAAAGCTAGAAAGCTTTTCATCAAAGGAAGAAGAAGAAGAAGATCAAAACCTTTTGTGATGAATAATGAAAACTCAAGTGAGGTTAGAAATGCAACCATGGGTTAAGTATGAAGACTTAACCCATGTAGAGAGGTAACTATGGTGAAGGGTTGGGTTGGGTTAAGCAAATATCACAAAATATCCAAGTCAAAGTCAAAGCTTCAAGAAGCTTCTTGAAAACTTCATGCAAGTTTTCTCAAGTGGTGATAGGTTTCATGCCGACACTAAATATCGCGTTATTAGGGGTCTGACTTTAACCACCCCTCTAGACTTTATATACGATACTCATAGACGAACGGACCGGACTGTACGGATATTGTCGCTGTCAGGCTCAGTAGGATTTCAGGATGAGTTTGCTCGTCGGCCTCCCTTTCGCTCAATACCTGGGCAGCCGTTACGTATAGCTAGTGCCGCTGACGTGCTTGTAATTAAACCCAGTGAAAGCGTATTGACGAGTCTTTAGAGTCCCACATAGAGGGTTTCCCTGCTTCGGGCAAAACGATGTAGAGGCCGTATGGTTTTATGGCAGGGTTCGATCACATACGTATACTTGTGTACGGATGATGTTCGGACGAATAATACTAGTAGGCTTTGGTTTAAGCCGAATTCTAGTATTATATTGTTGGATTATTTTCGTCTCATTGTATTCGTATTCTTCAGAATACGGATGCGGGTATGTATATATGGATGAGGGGTATTCTTGTAATTTTTTACAAGATTACTTTTAGAAGATTACACCTCATTATAGTTTAGACCTTTTTGGATTAAAAGGTTATTGAGGTGGAGGATGAGGTGTTTATTGCATATTTTGTGGCATGGCTTAGTAGTGATCCATGGTTATTATTCTAAGCATGCTTAGGTTTTGTTTGTTGTGAGATTATTGTTGACTTGAGATTTTTTGGTTGACTTAAAATATTTTTGAAGTCTTGAGATATTTTGGAGACATGGGATTTTTTATTGGGTGGCTCCAATATTTATTACTAATCTCACAACAAAGAAAAGACTAAGCCATTATTCATTCTCTCTCCTACAACACTCTCATCCTTATGGCATCTTCTTCTTCCTTCATCCAAACCCTCTCATATGTTGAGAAACCTTGGGTGTCTTGAGGCAAAATAATCCTTCATCACTCTCTACTTCTTCTACGGTATCTAGTGTAGTGATCTAGATACCCTAGTTACCTTGGATATGAGGTTGGAGCTCGATTCATAGACTCTCGGGTGGATCATCTTCGATGGAGGGAGACCGGAGATCAAGCTTGATCAAGGAGGCCTTTAGGAACTTAGGAAGGTAGTTGAAGACCGAAGGACATGGATCAATTCGGTGTAATCACTCTAACCCCTTAGTTTAGTTCCTATGCATGATTTTGTTATCTAGGTATTATGGGTCGATCTGGGTTATCGGGCTATTCTAGCGCCGGTTTTTAAAATTTTTATTCCGCAATGGCTACGGTTTGATGGCCGGGGCGCTTGCTTAACCCAACATGTGGACTACCCAGGTCCTAGTAGTATGATCTGCATCATAGTCCCGGTAGTCAAGCTAACATCCTAAAGGCTTTATCAATATGTATATGAGAGACAGTATAATAATACCAGTGAACATGTTAAGATAAAGGCAGTCAGATAGCATACTATCATGTCGAGCAAGAAAGTCCTCTATATATATGTCCAAGCATCCACTATATCATACAATAATGGCCTCAAGGGCATACATGTTCCTAATATGTGCACCCCTCTTTGGGTCTATCCTAGGTGTAAGAAAAAGTAAATGAAATAATACAACGGTGGCTACAACCTCAACCCTGATGTGCCCTGCAAAAGAATATTATATCAATTTACAAATATACATGAATGAAAGAAAAAGAACACTCTTCTCACATCCCCCGGCTATTCATTCATGACGATCCAATACTTCATATCCATAAACCATCAACAAGATACAAGATATATGCAACCTCCACTAATCGACATATAGCAATTAGTAGACGTTTAGAAACACATATACAAACACAATACACAGTTAATCAAGAATTTAGAATTTCGATCGATTATAACTTTCTGCATATACCCCATGTACAAACTAGTAAACAAACAAATCAGGGAAAAATTCAAATGTACCAAAAATCATATTTCCATGAATCTGAACCACAGAAAAAATTTAGAGCACTATAGCCACAACTAGGCCGCAGATCCACGGCCAAATGACCTATTTGACCGCGGAATAGCGGTTTAGTTAGGAGCTTATGTGCTCGAATTTATTTCTTGGTCCTATAAATGCCTGCACATATTTTTACTGTCACTGAAAATATTTTTTGAACAACTTTGAAAATCGAACAGCAAGCTATACTCGGAAATGCAATTTCGAATATTTTCTGTCGATCGAAATTCTAAATACTTGCTAACAAGCTAGTTAAGGTTTAAGTAGTCTCTGATTCCACTGTAAGTCGATCTCGCACACCCCACGCGGTTTGTGGGAAGGCAAAATTTACAAAAATGATTTTTATGACTTGCAACATCAACCTATCATACATGATCTTTTCGGAAACCCTAACTAGCTAAACACTTAGAGATTTTTAACTACGCTGAAAGAGTTTATACCTCCAAGTTACAAGTCCTTCGGGTCCTCTTTTCCTTAGCTTGAGCTCCTCGAAGGTGCGGATCTAACTCGGTCTTCGACCTCCTCGTGTCGAAGACGATCCACCCTAGAGTCTATGGTTTAAGCTCCTACCTCAAAACCGAGGTAACTAAAGTACCTAGTTCTCTAATCTAGATAGCTTAAGAGATGTAGAGAGTTAATTGGAGTATTTTATCTCAAATGACCCTAGGATTCACAACACATGTCAGGGTAAGAGTTTGAGGAAGAATGAGGAGAACAATGGAGAAAGAGTGAGAAAATGCAAATGAACAAGTGATGAAGGCAAGTGAAGAATGGTTCATTCTCTTTCTCACAATCAAGCATGCAATATTTTTAATAGAAAATTCTAGCCATGCTTGAATAGTGAGACCAAACCAACAAACAAAGGAATTAGCCATGCTTCACCATGCCACAAATATCTCCATTTCCACCTCGTAATCTATTTTCCAAAAATAGATTAAACCAAAATGAGGTGTCCCCTTCTAGAAGTATCTCTTGTAAAAATTACAAGAATACCCTCATCGTATATACATACCCGTATTCGTACTCCAAAAATACGAATACAAAGAGATAAAAATAATCCAATAATATAATACTAGAATATAGCTTAATCCAAAGCCCACTAGTATTATCCGTCCGAATAACATCCGTGTAGCGAGTACACATATATGATCGGAACCCTGCACGTAAAACCTTACGGCATCTACATCGTTTCTCCTGAACTAGGAAAACCCTCTGTGTGGGACTCTAAAGACTCAACAGTACGATGGCAATGGGTTTAACCACAAGTCCGTCAGCGGCACTAACTGTATGTAACGGGTACCCGGGTACCTGTCGAAAAGAAGGCCGACGAGCGAACTCATCCAAACCCCTACTGAGCATATCCATGACGCTCTCCGTACAGTCCGGTCTGTTCGTATAAGAGTATCGCATATCGGGCCTATGGGGTGGTAAACGTCAGAACCCTAATAGCGCAATAAGTCATGTCAGTGTAGGGCCCAAAACACCCTGAGAAACTACTGGTGTACCTACCAGTAAATCTCACTTGCCCTGGACAGGGACTTTGTGTATTAGCTATCCGAACACGGTGCGATATCAACTCCCAATACCAAGAGAGACGAATCCCTTCTAACCCCTACTACCTCCAAGTGCTTCAGGACTGCACCCAACTACTACCTGTTTGCACGACTCATTTGAGCCGTGGTAGGGTAGTAATCAAAGTGCAATAGGAACACACATAAGATGAATAGTGATGTCAAGTCAACAGAATCACCTGTACTCATGTCACCCGTTAACTGCGAACTGACGATAGATATAATACCAACCAGCAGTTCCCATTGAGTCCGTCTAGTGTAACTCATAACCCAAAGAGCACCTGTATACTATCTCTGGTACCGTATACCAATGGCTGTGGGACAGGCCACTTCCCCTGATGGGGATAAAAAGCGTATACACTAGTCTACTCTGGAGTATCGATGCCCTGTCTCGATAATTCTGCGACTAGGGAAAATCTAAAAGATGTGCTTATAGACCACCCAGCCCCCACTAGTGTGACTGCCATCACAACACTGGTAGTCAAGAAAAGATCCTAAAGGCTCTATCAATATGTTTTGGCGATATGCTAAAAGAAACATATACACATATTAAGATAGAATCAAACCAGATAGCATACTATCATATTGAGCAAGACTGTGTTGGCTATAGTGCCCTCAAGTCAATTATTGGATCGCAGGCACGTGATTGCAATGATTGAGGGAGGACCTATACCGGTAGAACAGTCTTACTCGAGACGATAGTATACTATCTGGTTTTTCTTTATCATCATGTACATGCTTCAGGTGACATTAAAGATCACTATTACATGTTGATAGAGCCCATAGGATTCTTGCTTGACTACCAGCAGTATGATGGAGATTATATACATGAGAGTTGGGTGGTCTATAAGCACATTCTTAAAGTGTCCCTAGTCGAGCGAGTTTCGAGACTGGGCATCGATACTCCATAGTAGACTAGTGTATACGGATCGAGACCCCAACGAGGGGCGGTGGCCGGTCTCACAAGCCATTGATGTCAGTTGGTTCACCTAAGATGTAAACAGGTGCTCATTGGGTTATGAGTACACCGGACGGACTCGCCGGGAACATGCTGGTTGGTATTATACCTATTGTCATATAGCAATTCCCTGGTGACATGTGTACAGGTTAGTCTATCGACCTAAGATCGTCATTTGTCTCGTATGAGTTCCCACTGTACTTTGATTACTACCCTACCACGGTTCAAAGGAGTCTTGCAAACAGATTTTAGTTTGGTACAGTCCCGAGCCACATAGAGGTAGTGAGCAGATCGTCAGGGGATTCGTCTCACCCGGTATTGGGGGTTGAGGACGCGGAGTGCACGGATAGCCATCACCAGAAATCCTCGGCCAGGGCAGATGAGAATTACCGATCTAGGATTGGTAGTTTCTCAAGTGGTGATAGGTTTCATGCCGACACTAAATGTCGCGTTATTAGGGGTCTGACTTTATCCACCCCTCTAGACTCGATATGCGATACTCATAGACGAACGGATCGGACTGTACGGATATTATCACTGTCAGGCTCAGTAGGATTTCAGGATGAGTTTGCTCGTCGGCCTCCCTTTCGCTCAATACCTGGGCAGCCGTTACGTACAGCTAGTGCCACTGACGTGCTTGTGGTTAAACCCACTGCCAGCGTATTGACGAGTCTTTAGAGTCCCACACAGAGGGTTTCACTAGTTCAGGCGAAACGTTGTAGAGGCCATATGGTTTTATGGCAGGGTTCGATCATATACGTGCACGGATCATGATCGGACGGATAATACTAGTGGGCTTTGGTTTAAGCTGGATCCTAGTATTATATTGTTGGATTACTTTCATCTCATTGTATTCGTATTCGGTCGGAATATGGATGCGGGTATGTATATACGGATGAGGGGTATTCTTGTAATTCATTACAAGATTTTTTTAGTTGATGCCATTTCTTTTTGTTGGATTAAACATTTAGTTTAAATGTTTAATTGGAGGAAAATGTGAGTGCAAGTTTTGCCCTTGTGCATTTATTTGATGGTTCATGCACTTAGTGACTCATGGTGTTGGTTCTTGTGATCATTTATTGTGACACAGATTGTTTTTTGGGATAGAATTATTATGTGGGATATTTTAGTGAGGGGGTAGTTCTTTTCTTGCCATGGGATTTTTCTTGAGTTGGTTTTCATGAGCTCACAAAATATCTCACACAATACTAAGCCTTTTCTTCACTAGCTTGTTTCTTGAGCTCACACTTTCCTCCATGGGCATCTTCTTCAACCTCCACCCATCCCTCTCATGAGTTGAGAATTCATGGGTGTTTTGAGACAAAGTATTCACACACACACTCTACTTCATCTTGGGCATCTAGGCTAGCAAACTGGATGTTCGAGTTGCTTCGGTTTAGAGGCGGGAGCCCGCATTAAGAATCCTCGACTTGGATCCACTTCGACGAGGGAGACCGGAGAGCGAACTAGATCGAGGCAGCCGCAACGAGCTAAGGACAGAGATTGAATACCGAAGGACACGGATCGATCGGTATAATCTCTTAACCTCCTTTATATAGAACTAGTATAGGGTTAATGGTTCGATCCGGGAATCGGGTTCCGTTAGCGCCGGGTATTAAAAGTTTTTGTTCCGCGTTTGGCCACAGTATGATGGCCGGGACGCTGGCGTAACCCAACATGGTATCAGAACCAACCCATTAACCCCATAACTAACTCTTTGCGACATTAGAAATCCGCCGTTTTTGACGTGCAAAAACTGCAGACCAAAACAGTTCCGAAAACTGAAAGTTTGAGATGTCTGCACACCCCGCGGGCTCATGGTTTGAACCGAGAAGCCGTAGGGTAGTGCATGGGCATTCTATGGAAACCCCAGGGGGACCGAATGGTTGGGCCCAGTTTCGGGTCTGTCTCACCCCCTAGACACCTCGTGGTGGCCTCGGTGGTGGGGTACCCCCTCTAGGCCCCCAACTCGAAGTTAATTTCGTATTCTAACTGCCCGTGAAGGTTCGAGAGCGTTTCGTTTTTAATCGGACTTCTGAATTGGCTTTAAAGGGTCGGTTTTTGGAACTTTAGCTCACTGTTTTTTATGGTTTTGGAAATTAGTTTAGTTTGCTAATTGCATGCGGAATTCCAATGTCGTAGTTTACAGTACATACATTACTATCTGCGACCGTGAATGTCATTAGAGCGGTGCAACTTGTATAATTGCTATATGTCTTTTAGACGGGTTTGCGAACGTGACATTCACGTTGATGTTCTATGTTGTGCTGTGTTGTTGCGGAATCGTCGTGGTGGATAGCTTGGGTGCAGTGGTAGTACAGTTTGGATTTATTTGTACATTTGATATCGCGGGGCGAGCATCCGACATGTGGACTGCCATCATAGCCTGTTTGTATATTATTTATTTGGGGCACGACCGGGTTGAGGTCGATGTCACCATTGTACATATTTTCTTTTCTGTACTAGGATTACCCCGCGATGGAGTGCACAGATAGCCGGGTTCTGGAGGGCAACGAGTCCGCATCTCATGGCGTTGAGAAGGAGGGGGCCTCACTCTAGAATTGGCGGGCTATTCGCCCCACTCGTAGGGGGTACAGGTTGACCCAAGGAGGGGTGCTCAAGTTACCTGATTCCGTGAAATGCTGGGTGACCCATTCACTTTGATGAAGGGGACTGCCTTGCTTCTGGTTTTGGCGGGCAACTTGCCGCGCTCGTAGGGGTCTAGGTTTTCATTGCACAGGCTATCCACATGACCAGGGGAACGTCGGGTTTCACTTGTGGCTCAAAGGAAACCTGGGGCTCTCAGATTATCTGTATTGTTCTGTGATGCTTGTCGCTATTCTATGATATTGCATTTATCATACCTGGAGCGATTATTATATATTGCTATATATATATATATACTAGTAGATGTTGTATATATTTTACACCCGCGCTAGTCCAGTCCCCGCTCTGTCGTTAGTTAAGTAACCTAACGGGTGATGATGAGACCCAGTGGCGAATGCGGATGGCATATACGTACATCATATTTTTGATCTTTTCTGGTGTGATTAATTGATGGGACTGCATTGATTCTGATCAATGCAAGGAAAACAGACATATTCGATGTTGTTGGAACAATTTTAAAAAGCTATTATTACAAGGACGTTTTCTTTTGTTTTGCACAATGGTATTCGGTTATGAATATCCAGCACCTCATTCAACGAGGCAAGAGCCGAGATCCCCTCACCGGGAGTGACCTCTTGGGCAGAAGTTTGCGTCAGGGTAATAACTTCACTATAGTCGATTACTTTTTGCTTTGCATCGCGGTATTCAGTGAGAATATCCTGCAGCTCATTCTACGAGGAAAAAGCCGAGATCCCTTCACCGGGAGTGACCTCTTTAGCAAAAGTTTTCGCCACTATATATTTGTTAAAAGCTATCCGATTCCTTCAACGATATCAAATTCATTACGTTAAAGGTTTTTCGCCAAAAGCCATTCGTAGCCATCCATCATTTCAGACGGGTAGCACATAGTATTCACGCTATGTTTGTTGGCATTCGTCAAGGCATAGTGTATGGTAGCTACTTGTTACCTTTCTGTTGTATAGATAGATGCGTTGGTTTGGGACAGTCGTACAGCCTTGTTGACCTTCGTCAAGGGCGAGTACGGGTGGGTTCAAATTAACCTGGACAATGATGGGTAGAACTTGACATGTGACTTATGATTTGTTGACCTTCGTCAAGGTCATAAGAGCATGGGGTAAAAATCACATCGAGAGTTTCAAACATACAGGAAACTTTCCAGATATGTGCATACCTTCTGGAGTGTGATAACTTGAGTGGATGCCATCAGGTTATCATGCGATGATAGTTGGATCCCGATACCCACTGATGAGTTGGTTGACTCCTCGGGTGATTTTAGATGATCCCGACATATTCTTCTTTTAGGTTTGGAGGAGAATTTGAGGATACAGTGGGAGACATCCTGATTAGATAAAGTGATTAACCATTCTGATCTAGGTTAGAGTGCACACTAAGTGTTTCTTTTCTCTCTCTCTCTTTGGCAGGGACCATATCCGACCCTAGACTATAACTCAGTAACCAAGTTAACTGAACCTTCTTAAAAAACTTTGGCTATTGGATTATCATAGTCGCATAAATCATTGCCTCTCCTATATTACCCTTTGCATTTCTCCGGAACACTCCGTATTACTACGAAGATCCCCTTTTATTGGATATGACCATCGTATAGTTACATACGAACTCGAAGAAACTTATTTCAGATTCGAGGATGGTTTCCGGTTCTGGAAAAATTGAATAGGACTATTTTGTTGTTTTTTCCTTTTACCTTCTCTCAGGTTGTGAGGGTTCCTAGGATTAGGAAAGGGTACACCTATTGTGCTTATTGGATAGTATTCTTCCAAACCATAGGCAGGTGCCAAAAGGTGGGGAAGGAAGAAAACCAATTAGCCTAAGTGTGGTGTACAGAAGGTAATAAGTAAAGACAAATAAAGGGATCAGAAAGAGGGCAATGTAAATTGCGACTGCTATCATTCACGACTAAACCACGTATTTCATCGCCACTCCTACTTCACCTTTGAATTTCTCCAGAACACCCCGTATCACTACGAAGATCTACAGTTATTGGATAATCCGTCGTATAGTTACATACGAACTTGAAGGAACTTGTTCCAGGTCGAGGAAGGATTCTGGTTCAGGAGAAATAGAATAAGGTTTATTCGGTTGTCTTTTATCTTTATTTTTTCTCAAGTTGCGAGTACTCCTAGGATTAGGAGAGTACACCTATTACGCTTATTGGATAGTCTTCTTCCAAACCATAGGCTGGTACCGAACGGTAAGGAAGGAAGAAAACCATTTTGCCTAAGGATGGTGTACAGAAGGTAATGAGTAAAGACAAATAAAGAGATATGGAGAGATGGCAAAGGAAATATACGATTACAGTCGTGAATCTGGAAAATGGAAGAGGCATTACTAGGAATACCCGGATACCCTTCGAAACATTTTCATGTTTCAGTTTCACTATGCGTTGTTAATTAAAAACTGATTTCCCAATTAGGTCCTTACTCCAGGGTATGTATTTACTAGGTTTGATTCTCATATCTGTATGGTTTTATAGATAATGAGTGGGAGTAAGTTATTGGGAATTAAGTGATTATATTCTCTTTATATCGGAATTCGTTGTAATTGGTGATATTTGAGGAAATCACCAGGGGTTTTGCCTGACGGAAAATATTTGGTTTTGAATATCCGCTGTTATGCACCGATTTCAAACTAATATATCTGTATGTTTATTTTATAAAATGAGATATAACTTTTTGAAATTATATCCATGACATTTACCTATATTAGTTGATAATTGGGTAAGGAGCATTAAACAGCGGTGTAATTCTTCTTAACCATAGTACAGTTTTCAACCTACAACACACGGGGTATGAGTTATTCAACTCAGGGGACTTATACAAAGTATTGTATGTAGTACAGTGTCCATTAGGAAAAAGGTGTTGATACTCGTACTATATTCTGTTTACTTGTAACTTCTCCAGTTTTAGACAAGTATTTCGTAGAAATACAAGGCCCAAGTTTTGAGAAGTTATAGGTATAAGAATAAAGTAGAGAACCATGTGTTGCAAGTATCAGGATTCTTCAAGATAATCGAAGATGTAGATACTTGTGTTTGGTATTCAGTTGATAATAATGATTTTGAGAACTTGCTTCTCTTTCAAGTTACGCATATCTGGATGCACTTCTAAGTTGAGTAATATTGATCGGCCTCTCTCCATTTAGTTTACATGCAATGGAGACAGCTGCATGATTTGAAACTGGTTCCAATTAAATCAGTGCCTCTATTTATATATTGTATATAGAATGGTTCATATCTTAACGATGTTAAGGTATATGGAATTGTCCGGCTTATGCTTAAAACCAGACTCTGGCTAACTCAAGGCACGTTTCTGTAATGGCAGTTTGTGGGTTATCCCGGGCTATGACGAGGGTTAACTTTCTACCATCTGGAAGATCAATAGTGATATTGTTCTTGACTCGCCACAGTTTTAGTAAAATGGATTTTTTCAGAAAACAGTAGTGGGAGTATGGTAGAACTGGAAGTGATTCCAGAACCACAAACGATTACTGAAAATTTAATAGAACCTAAAGATTCAATCAGGTTTGACATTCCATTAGCCACTCCGCAGATATGGTGGGTAACCTCAGGCGCCCGAAAGGTACTATGGTATCCTCAAAGACAATGACAGGAAGGTTCTTGTTTACCGAGACTTGTCATTACTGTTGTTCTAGACTATGAGACCCGGCAGGAGGATGAGTATAGCGTCGTTCTAAACTATCTTTAGAAGTGCACGTGTATATGACTCTGCCAGAGGGTTGTTATAGTCAGTGGGAGCAGCGGAAGTATAGTGGAAAAGTAGCTTGTGTCTATTTATAGACTAAAGCTGATATAGCGGATATAGATCATCTATTTTTGATATGACAGTCATAGGCTTTGACTTCATCAGAATAGGAGATGGATCTGTTAAGAAGGTAGTAGGGTGTGATGTCCTGGTATTTGAATGACATGCACATTGTAGGAAATGAAATTCCTATACTACAATCGGTTATACTGTGGTTGTCACACAGTGGTTTCTCCACATAGAATTTGGATATTATATCAGGCATTCTGGTTACTAGATCTATAGTTTTAGATCTAGATTTGGGTAGTTTCCCAATCTGGGTACTTAGACGGTATTCTAAAGGTATTTTAGAATAAACGACTCTTGGTATGGTGGTGAACCTGCAGGTGATGGAGTCACCCTCTCTAAAGGTGTTTTACAAACTAAAGGGAAGAGAGACGTGCATGATTGGCATATCACTTTCTTAGGCAATTGAGTCAATCATGAGTTGTCAAGTACCACACCAGATGTTGTTTTTGCACTAGATGCAATAAGTTTATATTAATCCAATCCTGGAGAAACGTTCGAAAGCAGTTTTAGAACATAAGTGCATGTTCTAGGGATTTGGTAACAGCAGCCTCGTTCGGGAGACGGTTATCATTCCAAGCTTCCAAGGTGACCTGGATGACAGAGTGACTGTCCGAGTTATAGTTTTCCCTCTTTTGAGGGGTAGTAGTTTGGACAGGTGGTCCAAGCGGACACTGAGGGAGGCATGGAGCAGGATACTGATTAAATTCAGTTGATAATACAGTCTAAGAAGTTTACTGGATTTGGAGTTCATTTGTGAACTGGGTCTCATCAAATATCCAGGCATATTCTAAGACAGATATTGCTCATTTCGGGAGATGGCTTTCTCCGCGAACTTGAGATAAAGAGAGATATAGAAAGAAACATCAGAGCGGATCCACTCACTGAGGCTATTTCTTGAATGCAATAGTTTTACAAACGAGCTTTGTGAAACTGATTAGTAGAGAAGTTGGGTGTTCGGTATCACACGGGCTGTGAGTATGCGACACTGCAATAATTATCCTTAAGTGCAAGTGGGAGATTGTTGGCTATAGTGCCCTCAATTCAATTATTGGATCGCAGGCACGTGATTGCAATGATTGAGGGAGGACCTATACCGGTAGAACAGTCTTACTCGAGGTGATAATATGCTATCTAGTTTGTCTTTATCATCGTGTACATGCTTCAGGTGAAATTACATATCACTATTACATGTTGATAGAGCCCATAGGATTCTTGCTTGACTACCAGTAGTATGATGGCGATCATATACGTGAGAGTTGGGTGGTCTAAAAGCACATCCTTAAAGTGTCCCTAGTCGAGAGAGTTTCGAGACTGGGCATCGATACCCCAGAGTAGACTAGTGTATACGGATCGAGACCCCGACGAGGAGCGGTGGCCGGTCTCATAAGCCATTGGTGTCAGTTGGTTCACCTAAGATGTATACAGGTGCTCATTGGGTTATGAGTACACCGGACGGACTCGCCGGGAACATGCTAGTTGGTATTATACCTATCGTCAGATAGCAGTTCCCTGGTGACATGTGTACAGATTAGTCTATCGACCTGAGATCGTCATTTGTCTCGTTTGTGTTCCCACTGTGCTTTGATTACCACCCTACCACGGCTCAAAGGAGTCGTGCAAACAGGTTTTAGTTGGGTACAATCCCGAGCCACATGGAGGCAGTGAGCAGATCGTTAGGGGATTCGTCTCTCCCGGTATTAGGGGTTGAGGTCGTAGAGTGCACGGATGGCCATCACCAGAAATCCTCGGCCGGGGTAGACGAGAATTACCGATCTAGGATCGGTAGATTCTCAACTGGTGATAGGTTTCATGCCGACACTAAATGTCGCGTTATTAGGGCTCTGACATTATCCACCCCAAGACTCGATATGCGATACTCATAGACGAACGGACCGGACTGTATGGATATTGTCACTGTCAGGCTCGGTAGGGTTTCAGGATGAGTTTGCTCGTCGTCCTCCCTTTCGCTCAATACCTGGGCAGCCGTTACGTACAGCTAGTGCCACTGACGTGCTTGTGGTTAAACCCATTGTCAGCGTATTGACGAGTCTTTAGAGTCCCACACAGAGGGTTTCTCTGGTTTAAGAGAAACGTTGTAGAGGTCGTATGGTTTTATGGTAGGGTTCGATCATATACGTGCACTAGTGCAAGGATCATGATCGGACGGATAATACTGGTGGGCTTTGGTTTAAGCCGGATCCTAGTATTATTTGTTGGATTACTTTCGTCTCGTTGTATTCATATTCAGTCGGAATACGGATGCGGGTATGTATATACGGATGAGGGGTATTCTTGTAATTCGTTACAAGATTTCTTTAGTTGATGCCATTTCTTTTTGTTGGATTAAACATTTAGTTTAAATGTTTAATTGGAGGAAAATGTGAGTGCAAATTTTGGCCTTGTGCATTTATTTGATGGTGCATGCACTTTGTGACACATGGTCTTGGATCTTGTGATCATTTATTGTGACATAAATTGTTTTTGGGGCTAGAATTATTGTGTGGGATATTTTAGTGAGGGGGGCAGTTCTTTTCTTGCCATGGGATTTTTCTTGAGTTGGTTTTCATGAGCTCACAAAATATCTCACACAATACTAAGCCTTTTCTTCACTAGCTTCTTTCTTGAGCTCACACTTTCCTCCATGGTCATCTTCTTCAACCTCCACCCATCCCTCTCATGAGTTGAGAATCCATGGGTGTTTTGAGACAAAGTATTCACACACACTCTCTACTTCATCTTGGGAATCGAGGCTAGCAAACTGGATGTTCGAGTTGCTTTGGTTTAGAGGCGGGAGCCCGTATTAAGAATCCTCGACGTGGATCCTCTTCGACGAGGGAGACTGGAGAGCGAACTCGTTCGAGGCAGCCGCAACGAGCTAAGCACAGATATTGAATACCGAAGGACACGGATCGATCGGTATAATCTCTTAAACTCCTTTATATAGAACTAGTATAGAGCTAATGGTTCGATCCGGGAATCGGGTTTCGTTAGCGCCGGGTTTTAAAAGTTTTTGTTCCGTGTTTGACCATGGTATGATGGCCGGGGCACTGGCGTAACCCAACAGACTGTTATTATATCTGTGTATATCCCAAGCTTCCAGAATGTAATATACAATCCTGTACTATACAATAATGGCCTCTAAGGCATATATCACTAACAATTTCTCGGTTCTGAGTTATGATTACTACTTGATTCAAGGAGTGAGGAGTCACCATTTGCGGGTACATGGTGAACCCGGTACGGTACCCAGGGGAAAGAAGATCATATAGAAAGGTGTTGAGCCTGGCTGGGAACACTATCTACCGGTGACAGTATTGGACTCGGCGGATATCCGGAGGATGCCGACCGGAGTGATATGAGACAGATAGATATGAGGTCCGATCTGATAAGACGGCGCCTGAGATATGAGGGCCGAACCGATAAGACAGCGCCTAAGATATGAGGATTTATATGTCGATACTGGACACGGGATTTACGATGATTTCGAGTGTCGATACTGGACACTCCGGGTTTATGATGATTTCGAGTTTCATTGATGGACACTCATCGGATGATATATATATATATATATATATATATATAAACACACACAGACACACACACACACATGCTATGAATGATACAGGCACGATATTATATTTATACACACACACGTTCACCTTCGATACCACACAATATGATATTGTATTTTTGTATGACCTAGGTAGATCGTTATGCATTCGATTTCTATCTGATGATGTTTTCTACTCACGAGTTGGCAACTCACCCCCGTTGTGCCATAGTTTTCTCGCAGGACCGACCGCTCAGATCAGTAGCGGCATGCTAGCACACTTCTTCTTTGGGTGATTTCTTTGTAGGTCGATTACACTACAGATCGTAACCACCGTTTGTATATTTTATATTAATTTGTATCTAGTTAAAAACTCCATCAACCAGACTATATATATTGTGGACTTAGAGACCAGTTTTTATATTCTTTTGACTTAGAGACGAGACTTGTATATTATTCTTTATATTTGAGTCGATGATGTTTTCGTATTTCTTTATTCGGTTCTTGTGTTGATCTTCGCCTTGGGCGTCGTATATATATTGCGTGGTTATGATTCCGCCGATTAGCGATGAGTTAGCTCCTGATTGGGGATGCCAATATTGATATTGTTTATATACTGGTTTTGATCAAAATATACAAAGGAGGTGCTGTCAAAATTCTAAATGACGAAACTGTTTTCAAACTTTAATATACAATCCGCTTCTATTTCAATGAACTTTACTTATACTTTAAAAAGCGGAACTTGATTTCATTTATACCACTTTTTCTAAACCTCACCTCTACTATTTTCTTAAAAAGATTTAGATTCCTGGTTTAGGGCTTACTTGAGTTACGGTGGGGTCCTATAGACTTCACGTGATTCAAGTGCCGGTCACGTGCCATTTCCAGGTTGTGATAAAGTTGGTATTAGAGCGTTAGGTTTAACCTTTGTTCGAGTCTAGGTTTGACTATACGGAGTGTAGGGCGTATATTTCGGAATCTAGGCTTGACATTACAGAACTTAGACTTGACTGAGGGGTATTAGACCCACACTTTCGTTACGTAGGTTGACCTTGGTTGATGGAATAGGTAACTCAAGGAGAGTAACGTACCGTGCGTATGTTCCGCGGTATACTTACGATACAATGCTCCGCTTAAGTAACTCTGGGATGTACATATTTTGAGATCCTTTATTCTATTCGTTCTTGTGATCTATCCTCATCGATATTTGTTTGCAGTTCTTATCACTATGGCTACGCGAGCAGAGAGGGCTACGACTAGAGATATGGTCAGAGCGAGATCATCAGGGATGAGGACTGACCAGGGTGTTGTTCCGGTGATGCAGGAACAGATTGATTTCTCCTTTTATGCTAGGATTTATCGTTTGGAACGAGTGTTCTGGATCCGCGCCAGATGGATGGGTCATGGCTTGAGGTCAGCCGGATTGAGAGATCTGTTGACGTACAGCCTACTTCGAGGGATTTTGTGTTGTCTACCGTGTAGATAGATGTATCATCCATCTGAGATTAACGAGATGTCGCTTCCAGAGCTCACGAAGCTAAAAACATATAAGTTATAGGCAGGGATGAGACAGAGGATCCCTGGTTATTCTTGGATAAGTGACTAGAATATTTCGTTTGTTGGGATGCTCCAATGCGGGATGAGTGGGTTGACTAGCTTTAGTTTGAAGGGTTTTGTCTAGACCAGGTGTAAGTCGATCGAGAGAGGACGATAAGCATGTATTCCTCCAATGGAATGGACAAGTTCTCTAGGGAAAATTTAGCCAGATTTCTTCCGCACAGTGTTGGAGATATCGAATTCATAGTTTCGAGTCTTTGCGTAAGACTCCGGATGTGACCGTGGCCGAATATGAATTGCAGTTTACGCAGCTATCAAGATATGATTCCGATTTGGTCGATATTGAAAAGAAGTTGATTAAGAGATTCGTGCAAGATCTCGATAAGTCATTCCTCTCTGTTGATTCTAAAGTTTTGATACGTATGCAGAGGCGTTGGATACGGCCACATTTTCATAGGAAGGTCTTAATGAAATTTCAGCTGTTCCAGAATAGAAACAGATTAATTTATGAGTGCCAACTTCTAGCAGTTCAGAAGAGATGAGATCGGCATAACCCGTGACAGGTTCTTTCCGAGATACTATAGCGATAGAGATTTGGACCCAGGATCGATTGTATGGCACACACTCTGAGAGCCAGAGGTCGCCGTCATTGACGTGCTATATTGCGAGTGGCCAGGTTACTTGGCCAGGAGATGTTCCGAGAGGCGTCAGAGCAAGACTATTTCCATCGCTACTCCTTACTAGGCTGTCGAGCGGGAGGTCGAGGAATTGGCAATCCATAGAGAAAACAAAGACCTATAGGCAGAGGACGCCAGACCGTGGACAGAAAGCAAGTGGGAATTTTTGCTCTGCCAGCTCCAGGTGCACAGCCACCTTTCGACATTGAAGGAGGTGTACATCAATGTCATTTATTTTTTATTTATTTTTTGGTGATTCGAGTATCACATTTTCGTCGTTTTGAATTTTGTGTTTTGATGATTGATTTTCTTGATTGATATTTTCATGTACCGTAGCTGCACCTGAGGGATATTTTCTTTGTGCATAGCAGCTACACTTGATTTATGTTTTCACACATCCATTACACTTGGTTTGTGTTTTCATGCATACCCATTGCACTCGATATTGTTTTATGCACGCCGTTGCACATATTTATGATTTCGTGCACCCCGATACACATGATTTTGATATCGTGCATGTTGTATGCACCTGGTTTTGACTTTTACACTCAATATTGTTTACATGCGCTTTCGATACATAGATATGGTTTTCGTGCACGCCAGTTGCACTAGATTTATGTTTTCATGCACCTAGTTGTAAGGATAGCTTAGCACCTTAGCAAGGTTTTGGCAAGCATCAAACATGCTTCTTTAAAAATTTTGGGGTGCTAAACAAACCCTAACCAAGATCTTAACTAGAGAATTAGGATTAACAAAGCATGTAAACAACTTTACATCTAAGAGAGAGGGATTACTACCTTTGTAGTCCGTTCCTTCGCTTCATAAGCTCTGAGTAATAGTCCCTTCTCCATGATCCATGAACTTCCGGACTCTAGAGAGGCTCCACAAGCTGAATGATCCATGCTTGCTTGAAGTCTTCCTTTTCGAAGATGATCTACCTTGAAGAATCTTTAACCCAAGCTTACACTTCACTAAACAACTTATTAGAGAAGTGAACACCCTAATCTAAGTGGCTAGAATAGATGAGGATGATGAAGTAGGAATTTATCTCTCTTTTATTTTCAATTTCTCACCATTTATCATCACAAAATGAAAAGCTTGTCAGTGTTTTCTTTCAAGAGAATGAAGAAGAAGAAGAAAATCCTTTTGTGATGAATAATGAATTATTGTTGTGGTTACAAATCCAACCATGGGTTAAGTATGAAGGCTTAACCCTTGTAGAGAATAAACTAGGGTAAAGGGTTTGGGTTTGGTTAAGAAATATCTACAGAAAATATCTAAGCTAAAAACAAAAGAAAGCTTTATGAAGCTTCATGAAAAAGCTAAGCCAAATGCTAACCCAAATCAAACCCTAACTTGTTTAATCTCCACAAAACATGTTGTATTTATAATCATAACTTGTTACTATATTATATATCACATATATAATATATTTTTGTAACAAAAGAAAATAATATAATTTTTTTGTAACAAAAGAAAATAATATAATTAACATATATCGCATATATATCAATGTATTATCCGGTGAGAAAATGAATCAATAAAGAGAGCTTATATTAGTTAATGTAATGTAATATATCACATATATAATTATACATTAAATTATCGACTCAACACTTGATCCGACAATCCGGCTATATCGCATATAACCGACTAATATAACATGTACCGATTCATTGAATCAACACTTGATCCGATGACCTGGCTATATCACATATACCCGGCCGATATCATATATCGCGAGAATAGAATACGGTATCTCATATCGTATTATTCTCGGTCCCGCACATATCACATATGGGCTCCTACTCCGTTTTGCCTGAGCCAGGAAACCTCTGTGTAGGACTCTAAAGAATCGTCAATACGCCGGCAGTGGGTGATGATCATATCAAACACCCACAAGCTGCAAGCGGTCAGCTAAATGTAACAGCCACCTAGGTATTGAGCGATCAGAAGATCAACAAGCAAGCCTGTACATTCTCCTGTGAATCCAATCAGTAACACTACCGTACAGTCCGGTCTCTTCGTCTGATATGTTGCATATCTAGTCTAGGGGTGGTAAACGCCAGACCCCAGTAACCGATAAGTCGTGTCGATGTAAGGCTCATAACGGGTCGAGAAACAACTGATAACACTTACCAGCCTGGCTAGGGACTTCCAGTTATAGCCAATCGAACACAGCACAACATCAACTCCCTATACCGGGAGAGATGAAACCCCTCCTATCGCTCATTGCCTCCATGTGATTCGGGACTGTACCCAAAAGCCACCGTTTTGCATGCCCTCTTGGACGTGGAAAGGTGGAAATCAAAGCACAGTGGGAATCACACAAGACTCTATGACGATCTCGGGTCTACAAACTAACCTGTACCACTGTCACCGGAGAACTGCTATCTGACGATAGGTATAATACTATCCAGGAGTTCTCGGCGAGTCCGTTCAGTGCACCCAGTCTCCACTGAGCACTCGTACACCATATTTGATGTCCAACACCAATAAATATGGGATCATCCATCGCCCATCATATGGGTCAAGATGCGTGTACGCTAGTCTACTCTGGAGTATCGATGCCCTGTCTCGATACACCCTCGACTAGGAACAGTTATAGGATGTACTTGTAGACTACCCTGGCCCCACTAGTATGATCTGTATCATAGTCCTAGTGGTCGAGTACATATCCTAAGGGCTTTATCAACACGTGATCATAAAACAGTATTCGTTAACATGTTAAGATAAAGTGAAACCAGATAGCATACTATCATATCAAGCAAGAAAGTCCTCTCTATATATATCCAAGCATCCACTATAATATACATCATATGTACAACAATGGCCTCTAGGGCATACATAT
Organism: Agapanthus africanus; assembly: GCA_030015575.1. NCBI lineage: Eukaryota > Viridiplantae > Streptophyta > Magnoliopsida > Asparagales > Amaryllidaceae > Agapanthus > Agapanthus africanus. The sequence goes on along the minus strand of CM057340.1, from coordinate 171,068,923 downwards.
AACTAACAATCTCCCACTTACACTAAGGCCAGCTGTTGTAGTATCTCATACCCAACATCCCGAAGAGTCTCTCAAATTGTATCTGAGGAATGGCCTTTGTGAGTGGATCTGCAGTGTTGTCCTTCGTATCAACTCTCCTGACCTCGATCTCCCGGCGATCAACTATCTTCCGGATCAGGTGATACCGCCTCAGAATATGTTGAGACTTCTGATGGGACCTGGGTTCCTTGGCCAAAGCCACAGCTCTATTGTTATCACAATACAGAGGTATTGGATACTTAATGGACGGAACCACACCAAGATCAGTGATGAACTTCTTTATCCAGACAGCCTCTTTGGCAGCATTGTAGGCAGCGATGTATTCAGCCTCCATCGTCAAGTCTGCCACGGTTTCCTGTTTGGAACTCTTCCAACACACACACACCCCTCCATTGAGGGTAAAGACAAATCCCGAGTGTGACTTAGAGTCTTCCTTATCACTCTGGAAGCTCGAATTGGTAAAGGACTCCACCTGGAGTTCTCCGTTACTATACACCAAGAACATCTCTTTTGTCATTCTCAAGTACTTGAGAATGTTCTTCACAGCTGTCCAGTGATTCTCTCCAGGATCTGCTTGATACTTACTCACTACAATTAGTGAGTATGCTACATCGGGTCTAGTACATAGCATCGCGTACATGATAGAGCCTACTGCCAAAGCATAGGGTATCCCTTGCATGCGAGCTCTTTCCAAATCAGTCTTGGGAGACATCTCTTTGGAGAGAGTGAGTCCAGAGATCGTGGGTAAATTCCCATGCTTGGATTCTTCCATACTAAACCTCTTTAGTATGGTGTCAATGTACCTGGATTGGGACAATCCCAATATCCGTCTAGATCTATCTCTATAACTCTTAATTCCCAAAATGCAGGAGGCATCACCTAGATCTTTCATTGAGAATCTATGTGATAAGAAGAGCTTAACCGAGTGCAGCATAGGAATATCATTTCCTATCAATAGTATGTCATCCACGTATAATACGAGGAAGACAACCTTACTCTCTGCCACCTTCTTGTATATACAAGGTTCGTCTATGTTTTGATGAAGTCAAACTCTTTGACTACAACATCAAAATAGATGTTCCAACTCCACGATGCCTGCTTTAACCCGTAGATGGATTTAAGAAGCTTGCACACCTTTCCGCTGCTCCCACTGTCTATGAAGCCCTCTGGCTGAGTCATGTACACGCACTCTTCCAAATCATCATTTAGAAAGCCGGTCTTAACATCCATTTGCCAGATTTCGTAGTCATGGTATGCAGCAATGGCAAGTAAGATCTGGATGGACTTAAGCAAAGCCACTGGAGAAAACGTTTCGTCATAATCCACACCTGGTCGTTGACGAAAACCCTTTGCAACAAGTCTAGCTTTGAAAGTCTTAACTTTTCCATCTACACCAAATTTCTTCTTAAAGATCCATTGGCTCCTAATAGGTTTTACCCCTTCAGGAGCAACTTCCAAAGTCCATACTTTGTTGGTGTACATGGATTCTATCTCAGATCTCATTGCATCCAGCCATTTCACAGAGTCCTCACTCGTGATGGCCTGCTCGAAGCTAGTTAGGTCATCATCTTCCATGATGCAATCCTCGCTTCCACTGTCAATGAGAAAATTGTAGTATCTCTCAGGTAGATGAGGAACCCTGCTAGATCGGCGGAGAGGCTGGGGTTCGTTGGGGACTACTGAATCCTCTGGTTCCACCATATCTTCTGTCGTAGTTTGTGCTGCTGGAACTTCTTCCAGTGCTACCTCCTCGCCACTAATTTCCTTAGTAAGAAATTCCTTTTCTAAAAAAGTGGCATGTCGAGAAATAAACACCTTTTGTTCCTCAGTGTAGTAGAAGATATACCCTTGTGAGTTCTTGGGATATCCTACAAACTTGCACAGGACAGACCTTGCCTCGAGTTTGTCCGGATTGTGCCTTTTGACATAGGCCGGACAACCCCATATCTTAACATACTTAAGAGATAGTCTCTTCCCCTTCCATATCTCATATGGAGTGGTAGGCACTGATTTGGTAGGAACCATATTCAACAGGTGTATGGCTGTCTCAAGCGCATACCCCCAAAAGGAAATAGGTAACTCAGCATTGCTCATCATAGAGCGCACCATATCTAATAGGGTGTGATTCCTCAGCTCCGATACACCGTTGTGCTGTGGTGTATAGGGAGGAGTAAGCTGAGAGAGAATCCCATTCTCTTTTAGATAGTCCAGGAACTCATTGCTCAAGTATTCTCCTCCTCGATCAGATCGAAGGATTTTAATACTTTTACCCGTTTGGTTTTCTACTTCGTTTTTATATTCTCTGAATTTCTCAAAAGCTTCATACTTGTGTTTCAACAGGAACACATGTCCGTATCTTGAGAGATCGTCAGTGAATGTAATGAAGTAGGAAGAACCGTTCCTGGCATGTGTAGACATGGGACCACATACATCACTATGTATCAGTCCAAAGAGTTCCGTAACTCTTTCTCCGTGTCCACTAAACGGAGTTTTGGTCATTTTGACTTTGAGACATGAATGGCAAGTTTCATAAGATGATAATTCGAATGCATTTAAATAACCATCTTTATGTAACTTAGCTAGTCGTGTCGCATTGATACGACCAAGTCTACAATGCTACAAGAAGGATTCGTTCATTTCTGAACTTTTCCTCTTGTGTGTGTTCTGTATATTAAGAACTGTGTTTTGATTTAGAACGTATATGCCATTATTTAACGAGCCTGATCCAATCAACTTTTGATTTAGGAAGATGTTCATAACATTATCCTGTATTACAAAATTATATCCTTCTTTACTTAATAAAGAAAATGATATAATGTTGCATATCATGTTCGGTATATAATAGCATTCGTTTAGAATCAATGTATTACCACTTGGTAATACAAGGTGATATTCACCAACTGCTTTGGCTGCAACATTTGCACCTTTCCCTACTCTTACGGAATGATCACCCATTCCCAGTTCTCTACCTTTCTTTAGCCCACGTAATATATTGCATATGTGGGATCCTGATCCGGTATCTAATGCCCAGGACGTAGAGTGAATTGAGAAACAGTTCTCGGTAACTAACACACCCGAAGAAGATACATCAACATGTTTATTCTTCATTTGGGCGGCGTGTGAATTCTGGTATCTATTTCCTGTTCAATCTTATAATAATTATAAGAAAAAACGGAACCATTGTTCCCCTGCTTAATATAACAAGCGGGTTCGGTCAATACATCCATATTATTATCTTGATTAAGGCCTGACATGGTCGCTACCTGGAGAAAAAGAGAAGAAAATACTTTAGCGTGCGCTCTTGCAAGATTAGATTGGTTATTATCTTATCTAATCAGGATGACTCACACTGTTTTAATCAAATCTTCCTTCAAACCCTAAAAGGTAAGATTAGCCGGGATTAATTACACCCTACAAGTTTGCCAATCTTTCAGCCAGATCAATGTTGGTATTTTGAGGGAGGTTCCCCGTGCTTTCGCACGGACCTAATTAAAATAAACCAGTTTTCCCAGAGGCATAACCCTGTTTTCCCAGAGGCATAACCCCGTTAACACCTTTCTAGACACCTACTTGATCGGCTAATTGTCCTGTGTAAAATTCTCCCAGGAGTAACTCTTACTCGCAGTGGATATCGGGATCCAACTATCTCATAGAAGGTATGCAATCTCATTGCAAATTTCAACACTTGAAATTCCCAACAATATCTTTTACCCCTAACGTGCTATGACCATGACGAATACCAACAAACCATAGTCCACTAGTCAAGTTCAACCCGTACATTTCTTGATTTAATTAAACCCACCCGCACGACCCTTGACGAAAGCCAAAAAAGCCGTACGACTACCCTAACCCAATCGCATCATATACTGCAGATAAGCAGTAAATAGCTACCGCACACTACGCCTTGACGAAAGCCAACAAACACAGTACAAATACTAAATATTACTTATCTGAAATGTCGGAGGGCTACGCAGGTTTTTCTGAAAACCATGAGCGCAATGAACTTGATATTGTTGTAGAAACAAGTGAGTTTAAAAAGGAATGTTTTTTAGGCTTTTCTAGTTTCGCTAAAGAGGTCACTCCCGGTGAAGGGATCTCGGCTCTTTCCTCATCGAATAAGGTGCAGGATATTTCATAAATACCGCTGTGCAAAGCAAGAACTATAGAAGCAATCAAAAACTAAACCGTGAATTTGTAGCATCTGCCAGTTTTTCTAAAGAGGTCACTCCCGGTGAAGGGATCTCGGCTCTTTCCTTATCGAATAAAGTGTTGGATATTCTTCAAGGAATACCGCTATGCAAAGCAAAAACTATAGCTACCCTTTTTGAAAATTTGATTCTACAATATCTTTTAGGTTTCTTTTCTTTTATTAATCTCATTAATAAAACCCATCATTTAAGCTTCCTAAGCATCACAGAAGAAACGAAAGCAGCAATATTTACATATCAACATATAGTATAAGCATTCGTCTCAGGCAGTAATATGATCTCATCACAGAACATTGCAGCAGAAGTCAACATATGAAATATTGGATATACTAGGACATCCGTGTTTTATTTTGAGCCTGTATAAAACACGGATTCCACAGTCGCGATGAATAGCCAAACCCACATCCCTAGACCCCTACGAGAACGGAAAGTAACCCTGCCAATTCTAGGGTTAGGAGACCCAGTCTCGAATCCTCGAGATCGCCTCCCACTGGACCCTAGAACCCGGTTACTTGTGCTCTCCGACTTGGGTCTATCCTAATGCGGAAACGTAAATAATATACAATGGTGACATAATCCTCAACCCGGAAGTGCCCCAATTAAAGAATATTACATATAAATGAATTTTACATGAATGAAAAAGAAAACTTTCATCTCACAAAAAAAAAACCTCGGCTATTCAATACACAACGATCCAATATAACATATCACAGCAAGACATAATCATCACAGATAACTAGGCAAAGTTAGATAATTCGATAGATACAACGAATTCCCAAAATACCCCAGTGAGCTCAATACATGAGCAGAAATAAAAATTCTCAGTAGCATGCCCCGCACCTATGGACCGTCGCTGAAGGGCCTATCCCAAGCCCCCACAGTGGCGCCGCGGAACCGCCGCCAAAACCAGGTTTTACCCGCGGTTACGCGGTCACTGTAGCGAGTTAGGGACTCGTTCTTCAGGTGGGTCCATAAAATTGCCTGCATGATTTTCTGAGTATTTTTAATATGAAAAATTCAACTTTTTGAAAAATTTCCAAAAAAGGGGTCGTTTCGGGGTTTCGGGGTTCGATCGGACTTCTAACTTCATCTAGACAACGCCTAATGCTCAAGCTTGGCTCTGATACCACTATAAGGATAGCTTAGCACCTTAGCAAGGTTTTGGCAAGCATCAAACATGCTTCTTTAAAAATTTTGGGGTGCTAAACAAATCCTAACCAAGATCTTAACTAGAGAATTAGGATTAACAAAGCATGTAAACAACTTTACATCTAAGAGAAAGGGATTACAACCTTTGTAGTCCGTTCCTTCGCTTCATAAGCTCCGAGTAGTAGTCCCTTCGCCGCGATCCATGAACTTCCGGACTCTAGAGAGGCTCCACAAGCCGAATGATCCATGCTTGCTTGAAGTCTTCCTTTTCGAAGATGATCTACCTTGAAGAATCTTTAACCCAGGCTTACACTTCACTAAACAACTTATTAGAGAAGTGAACACCCTAATCTAAGTGGCTAGAATAGATGAGGATGATGAAGTAGGAATTTATCTCTCTTTTATTTTCAATTTCTCACCATTTATTATCATAAAATGAAAAGCTAGTCAAGGTTTTCTTTCAAGAGAATGAAGAAGAAGAAGAAAATTCTTTTGTGATGAATAATGAATTATTGTTGTGGTTACAAATCCAACCATGGGTTAAGTATGAAGGCTTAACCCTTGTAGAGAATAAACTAGGGTAAAGGGTTTGGGTTGGGTTAAGAAATATCTACACAAAATATCAAGACAAAATATCTAAGCTAAAAACAAAAGAAAGCTTCATGAAAAAGCTAACCCAAATCAAACCCTAACTTGTTTAATCTCCACAAAACATATTGTATTTGTAATCATAACTTGTTACTATATTATATATCACATATATAATATATTTTTGTAACAAAAGAAATAATACAATTAACATATATCGCATATATATCAATGTATTATCCGGTGAGAAAATGAATCAATAAAGCGAGCTTATATTAGTTAATGTAATGTAATATATCACATATATAATTATACATTAAATTATCGAATCAACACTTGATCCGAAAATCCGGCTATATCGCATATAACCGACTAATATAACATGTACCGATTCATTGAATCAATACTTGATCCGATGACCCGGCTATATAACATATACCCGGCCGATATTATATATCGCGAGAATAGAATACGGTATCTCATATCGTATTATTCTCGGTCCCACACATATCACATATGTGTTCCTACTCCGTTTTGCCTGAGCCAGGAAACCTCTGTGTAGGACTCTAAAGAATTGTCAATACGCCGGCAGTGGGTGATGATCATATCAAACACCCACAAGCTGCAAGCGGTCAGCTAAATATAACAGCCACTCAGATATTGAGCGATCAGAAGATCAACAAGGAAGCCTGTACATTCTCCTGTGAATCCAATCAGTAACACTACCGTACAGTCCGGTCTCTTCGTCTTATATGTTGCATATCTAGTCTAGGGGTGGTAAACGTCAAACCCCAGTAACTGATAAGTCGTGTCGATGTAAGGCTCATAACGGGTCGAGAAACTACTGATAACACTAACCAGTAAATCTCCATATTAGCCCTGGCCAGGGACATCCAGTTATAGCCAATCGAACACAGCACAACATCAACTCCCTATACCGGGAGAGACGAAACCCCTCCTATCGCTCATTGCCTCCATGTGATTCGGGACTGTACCCAAAAGCCACCGTTTTTCATGCCCTCTTAGACATGGTAAGGTGGAAATCAAAGCACAGTGGGAATCACACAAGACTCTATGACGATCTCGGGTCTACAGACTAACCTGTACCAGTGTCACCGGAGAACTACTATCTGACGATAGGTATAATACCATCCAGGAGTTCTCGGCAAGTCCGTTCAGTGTACCCAGTCTCCACTGAGCACCCGTACACCATCTTTGATGTCCAACACCAATGGATATGGGATCATCCATCGCCCATCATATTGGTCAAGATGCGTGTACGCTAGTCTACTCTGGAGTATCGATGCCCTGTCTCGATACACCCTCGACTAGGAACAGTTATAGGATGTACTCGTAGGCTACCCTGGCCCCACTAGTATGATCTGTATCATAGTCCTAGTGGTCGAGTACATATCCTAAGGGCTTTATCAACACGTGATCACAAAACAATATTCGTTAACATGTTAAGATAAAGTGAAACCAGATAGCATACTATCATATCGAGCAAGAAAGTCCTCTCTATATATATCCAAACATCCACTATAATATACATCATATGTACAACAAAGGCCTCTAGGGCATACATATAACAAACACTAGTTGCACTTGATATTGATTTTCGTGCACCATATTGCACTAGATGCTTTTGTGCAGATCTGATGCACTTGATTTAGATTTTCGCACACACCCGGTGCACTTGATGTGATTTTGTGCATATTTGATGCACTTGAGGATTTCCGTACACATTAGTTGCACTTGATTGAGATTTTCATGCACTCTAGATGCACTTGATATTGTTATCGTGCACAACCGTTGTACTTGACAGATGCTTTTGTGCACACCCTATTGTACTCGGTTTTTGTTTTCGTGCACATACATTGCACTTGGGTTTGACTTCGATTTTCGTGCGCACCAGACGCACGTGGGTTGATTTTCATGTACACCTTTAGAGATTGATTTCTTTTTTGAACATTGCATTTTTATGATATATATTCTGTTATATAGTAGCATAGCAGGACTGGTCTGAGAGACAGTACCTGAGCGTTTTTGCAAACATCGATATTTACTGAAGAGCTTTTCTAAGGAGCTATAGTCTCATTATTTTCCTACGTGTTAATGAGCGACACAAAATTTTGCTAAAAGAAAACCCTTCCAACTTATTTTAAAAAGGGCGAAATGTATATCTTGAGCAAAATGTGTGTGTGTATGTTTCTTCACAAATGAACGTTCGCTACTTGTGCCGTAATATACGCATCACACGGCGATTTGAGAAGGATTTTTCTTACGTTCATTTCTCAGCCACTTAAGTGATTTTACATCGATGCATACTATATACGTATTGTAGCCTTGATTATATTGTACATGATTTAAACAATAGATTTCGCAACTTGCATTTTCATCATAGTTTGTATGATTCGCATGACACTTGTCGGAGTTTCGTTTATTTGAGTTTTGCACTTATTTTCATGCGCACGTGTTGCGCTATGATATTTTTAGTTTGTCCGTGATTTCGAAGCCCCGTTGATTTGATTTGATTGGATTTACTAAAATATTTTAATATTTAGAGGTTTAAATTTAAATTTGGGGACCGAATTTAAATTTAAGGGGGGAAAATTGTAATATTTCAGAAAATGGAAAATATTATTTTAGAATTTAAATAATAAAATAATGAATTTTACAGATATTATATGAGTATGGATTTGAGTTTTCATAAATTGATATAATATATACCTCTATTTTGGAAAATAATTGAAAATTAAAATGAATTATTATTTGTGAGCACATTTATTTGACTTGGGCTTTTTATAAACTAGCATATAAATATATCCATATTAGTTTAATGTTTAACTTAATTTGTGTTTTCCTATTTTGTGCACTAAACCAAGTTTTATTTTGGTTAAAACATGTTTAAGTTTCCATGACATATTAAATAAATGTTAACATTTCATCTTTGTTTTATGATGGTTTTAAGTTTTTTTAAGATAAGAAAAGAAAAGGTAAAGAAAAGAGAGTATGGTTGCTAATATATTAAATGAGGTATGTGCATGAGAGAGAGTGTGAGAGAGGGGGGTTATGTTGCCGAGTCTTGACCATTTTCTTCACCTCATTTCATTATCTCATCATCTTCTTCTTCATCTCCTCACCTTTCTCCACCTCCTCTATCATCACTACAAACCACCAACACCATGCAGACCTCATCAAAACACCTTGTAGCCTTCACAAAAAAAATTCATAATTCATCTTAAGCATCATGGTTTGAACAAGTCTTCACTTTGGGACCTTTTTGCCATCTTGGAATTTTCCAAAGTTGTCATCTTAAGGTAATAATCCCACCTTTAGATAAGTTTTTAGATTTCTTGCCATGACTGACTAGTTTAGAGTTTAAAAGTTCATGTTTCCTAGTCTTGAAAATCCTAAAGTGGGTTTTTATGGATAGAACTTGTAGTGGTGGTATAGTAGAGGGATAGTTAGCTAATTATAACCTTATGGTGATAGGTGAGAGTGAATTAGTGGAGTGTCCTCGGTTCAAATGAGTATAGAATTTCAAGTGGCGGTTTTCTTTTGTTTTTGGTGATCTATTGGAATCTGGAGCAATAGGGAATCTCTGAAAATTAATTAGAGAATAAAGTGAGATATTTAGACCAATAGAAAACCACCGTAGAAGCCTGAGCCACCAATTCCTTATCCTGGCCGCAGAAATAACCCCCTGGACCGCAAATTGTGAGTGAGTTGGAGAGTTAGGGTGTGGATTTTATTCTGTAGCTCACTCACTAGATAACTAAGCCTACTCTATATGCTAAAAAGTCCCAAATCATCTGAAGAAATATCTGGGAGCATTTTACTTAGTTTTGACGATGTTTTACGATATTTGAAAATTTGGTTTTTTGGGTTTTCTTGATGTGACTTGGTTGTTTGACGTTCGTACATCAACGTCGGAGAGTATTTTGTCATTTAAGCATGCGTTGACCATAGGTTCTAACTTATGCGCGTTTTGCTTGTGATTTCAACTTCGAATTGAGTTTTTATACGATTTTTGTTATGATTTCGATTGCAGATACAATCATATGGACTTCCGAGATGACAAAGAAGAGCAAGGCATTCGTCGGCTTCGATTAGGGCGAGGATATTGGGTGAGTAGATGTATATCTACAGAAGAAGTCGGGTGGATGGCATATAGCACCCCCGCAACCGTAGTAGTTAGGATAACATATATATACTAGAAGCATATACCTAATATAACCACATGCATATAGTAGTATACTTAGTAGAAGTTATATATCTAATCTCTATTCCTTAGCCTATAAGCTATATCTACTTGTGTGTGTGTGTATGATTACTTTATATAATATAAGTATATATATGATATTAGTATACCTACGATATAAGTATACATGATATGACATGAGATGATCTGAGATGATTTAAGATGATATTGGATGATATGAAATGAGATGATGTAGGTGACTATAGATCCGTACTATATTGATTGATGATATCGTACGAGCGATATTCCGTACGTGATATGATGAGAATTGATCACCGATATTTATTTCAACTCGAGGAGTCTTGTTAAAAATCACAAATTGGATATTATGAGATGTTTAGAGTTATACCTACTTTCATAACTAACGAATCGTTGCGTACTTTTAAATGATAACTTTAAGGGTGCGCTATAAATTTTCAAATAGTATCTATTTCAAAAAATATCGTAGTTCCTTATTTCTAAAATAACGTTTCATACAATTTTAAACTATAATTGTATGGCCCATACGTAGTTGTATATTTTTATATTTATTCACGTTACGATTTCTTTATTCCGTTTACGCTCGCACTACGATTTCTTATTTTCTGCATACGCTCGCGCTTCAATCATTTACGATATATATTATGTTTTCTTATTTAACTTTACTTGACCTCGCTTAATAGGACACGTGCGCCATTACCAATGATTTACATATGCCACGTGCACATTCTCGTATGCTCACACACACATCATCGGTAATTTTCATGCCATGTACACAGATAGAACTCGCTATGGCACCGTATCACATTATAACCTGTTAGCATTTTAGATTCTGTAAGTACCTTCTTTATATTGCTATACGACACGCTTATTTGAACACACTTGCCATGCATTACAGTATTGTTCTATGCCTGTACATATTATTCCATCATTACCATATTCTTATGAAATTCTGTTTTCATGAGATTTCTGGATTTGAGAAACCGCGGATATAATTTAAAAACTTGTGAATGTTTTAACAATGCGGTTTTCTCTTGATATGATATTTCGACGTCCACCATAAGATTTCTCGATTCTGAGCTATGATTACTAACCAATTAGAGGAGTAAGGAGTCACCGTCTGCGGGTACATGGTGGACCCGGTACGGTATCCAGGGGCAAGAAGATCATATAAAAAGATATTGAGTCTGGCTGGGAACACTACTTACCAGTGACAGTATTAGACTCGGCGGATATCTGGGGGATACTGACCGGAGTGATATGAGACAGATGGATATGCGGGCCGATTTGATGAGACGGCGCTTGAGATATAAAGGCCGATCCGATGAGATGGCGCCTGAGATATGAGGGTTTACGTGTCGATACTGAACACGGGATTTATGATGATTTCGAGTGTTGATACTGGACACTCGGGGTTTATGATGATTTCGAGTGTCGTTGATGCAAACTCATCAGATGATATATATAAATATGGATGACATGTTACCACATATTGATACAAGCACGATATTATATTTATACACACACACACACACACACACACACGTTCATCTTCAATACCATACGATATGATATTATATTACTGTATGACCTAGGCAGATCATTATACATTCGATTTCTACCTACGCACTGTTAGTGATATGTATACCCTAGAGGCCATTACTGTACATGCGATGTATATTGTAGTGGATGCTTGGACATATATATTGAGGATTTTCTTGCTCGACATGATAGTATGTTATCTGGTTGCTCTTTATATTAACATGTACTTTGATAGTCTCTATGTTACATGTTGATAAAGCCCTTAGGATGAGTACTTGACTACCCGGACTATGATGCAAATCATACTAGTGGGGACAGTGTAGTCGCTAAGTACATCCTTCAAATGTTCCTAGTCGCAGGTGTATCGAGACAGGGCATCGATATACTAGAGTAGACTAGCGTATGCTTCTTGACCCATGTAGATGGGCGATGGATGATCCCATATCCATTGGTGTTTGACATCAGAGATAGTATATGGGTGCTCAGTGGAGACTGGGTACACTGGACGGACTCGCTGAGAACTCCCAGATGGTATGATACCTCACGTTAGATGGTAGTTCTCTGGTGACACTGGTACAGGTTAGTCTGTAGACCCGAGATTGTCATAGAGTCTTGTGTGATTCCTACTGTGCTTTGATTTCCATCATACCATGTCCAAGAGGGCGTGCAAAATGGTGGCTTTTGGGTACAGTCCCGAATCACATGTAGGCAATGAGCGATAGGAGGGGTTTCGTCTCTCCCGGTATAGGGAGTTGATGTTGCGCAGTGTTCGATTGGCTATAACTGGAAATCCCTGGCCAGGGTTGCTGAGATTTACCGGTAAGTGTTATCGGTAGTTTCTCAAACTGTTATGGACCTCATATCGACACGACTTATTGGTTACTGGGGTCTGACGTTAACCACCCCTAGACTGGATATGCGACATATCAGACGAAGAGACCGAACTGTACGGGAGTGTTACTGATTGGATTCGCAGGAGAATGTACAGGCTTGCTTGTTGATCTTCTGATTGCTCAATACCTGGGTGGCTGTTACGTTTAGCTGACCGCTTGCAGCTTGTGGGTGTTTGATATGATCATCACCTACTGCCGGCGTATTGACGATTCTTTAGAGTCCTACACAGAGGTTTCCTGGCTCAGGCAAAACGGAGTAGGAGCACATATGTGATGTGTGCGGAACCGAGAATAATACGATATGAGATACCGTATTCTATTCTCGCGATATATGATATCGGCCAGGTATATCTGATATAGTCGGGTCATCGGATCAAGTGTTGATTCGATAAATTGGTACATGTTAAATTAGTCGGTTATACGCAATATAGCCGGATTGTCGGATCAAGTGTTGATTTGATAATTTAATGTATAATTATATATGTGATATATTACATTACGTTAACTAATATAAGCTCGCTTTATTGATTCATTTTCTCACCGGATAATACATTGATATATATGCGATATATGTTAATTGTATTATTTTCTTTTGTTGCAAAATATATTATATATGTGATATATAATATTGTAAGAAGTTATGATTACAAATACAACATGATTTGTGGAGATTAAACAAGTTAGGGTTTGATTTGGGTTAGCATTTGGGTTAGCTTTTTCATGAAGCTTCTAGAAGCTTTATTTTGTTTTAAGCTTAGATATTTTGTAAAGATATTTTGTGAAGATATTTCTTAACCCAACCCAAACCCTTTACCCTAGTTAAATCTCTACAAGGGTTAAGCCTTCATTCTTAACCCATGGTTGATTTGTAAACATCATAATTAATTCATTATTCATCACAAAAGATTTCTTCTTCTTCTTCCTCCTTGAAAAAGCTTTCTAGCTTTTTGACTTATGATAATTTAAAGTGAAAAAATGAAAACAAAAGAGAGCAAAATTCCAACTTCATCATCCTCATCTATTCTAGCCACTTAGATTAGGGTGTTCAATTCACTAATACTTGATTAGAGAAGTAAAAGCTTGATCTTGAGATTCTTCAAGGTAGATCATCTTCGAAAAGGAAGACTTCAAATAAGAATGGATCGTTCGACTTGTGGAGCCTCTCTTGAGTCCGGGAGATCATGGATCGCGGCAAAGGGATTACTACTCGGAGCTTATGAAGCGAAGGAACGGACTACAAAGGTTGTAATCCCTCTCTCTTAGATCTAAAGTTGTTTACATGCTTGTTTACCCTAAGTCTCTAGCAAAGATCCTTACTTTAGGTTGTTCGGCACTTGAAAATTTTGATTTTGGCATGGTTGATGCCTTGTAGAGCCTTGTGACAGTGCTTAGTAACCTTACAGTGGTATCAGAGCCAAGCTAGAGCTTTAGGCGTTGTCAAGACGAAGTTAAAAGTCCGATCGAACCCCAAAACATCGTTTTTGACCCCCTCTCTGGAAATTTTCTAAAAAGTTGGTTTTTTCCGTATTAAAAATACTTAGAAAATTAAGCAGGGAATTCTAAGGATTACTGTGAAATACGAACTCCTAATTCCCTCAAGTCGCAGCGGAACCGCGGCAATACCATGCTTTGCGCGGCGGTTCTGCGGCCGTACTTGGGTATTAGGGATAGATGTTTCTAGTTAATATCCGTAGGTATTACTACATGCTTCTGGGAATTTTTAATATTACTCAAGTGTTGAGTGTTCTGGAGATCTTAATAATTCATTGATTTGATCAGAAAGTTTAACATCGTTTAGTTTTTCGGGTAATTTAGAACGTGTTAAAAAGTTCGAACGGATATCAATAACTCACTTTTTCCCCTGTCGGAAAATTTTCAAGTGTTGGATTTTTCCACGAGTTTAAAACTTTCGGGAAATCATGCAAGCGTATCTGTGGACCCTCTAGAAGAACGTAACCTTAACTCGATTATGTGACCGTCAAAACTGCCACTGAACCCTAAGGTTTGTGGTAGTTTAGCGTTGCCATATGTGAGGCGTTGGTTTGACCCTTCTACGGCTGGTTCATTGGGGCTGTGACAAGTTCTGGGATTTTTGAACTCTGCTCAAGTGTTGAGCTATTTGGGAAATCTTGGGTGTTTGTTTATTCGATCGGAAAGTTTAACATTGTCTATTTATCTGGAATGTGATACAATATGTGGAATTCATATAGTTTGGCATGAAATGCGAAGTATGTGATATTTCGGATTTAAGATGTCTAAAGTGATTGTGGATTCCAAATGTTGTAGTTTTACACTTTCTTTTCTGTGACCGTAAGCGTAGTATGTGGTGTATCGCCGGCTTCGTTGCTATACATCAACGGCAATCGGGATACGCATACTTGCTTAAGTTGATGATATGAGATATTATGTGTTGCTGTGATATGTTATATTGGATCGTCGTGTTTTGAATAGCCGGGGGTTTTATGTGAGATGAGAGTTTTTCTTTTTCATTCATGTAAAATTCATTTGTATGTAATATTCTTTTATTGGGACACTTCCGAGTTGAGGATGATGTCACCGTTGTATATTATTTCCTTTTCCGTATTAGGATGGACCCAAGGCGGGGAGCACAAGTAACCGGGTTCTAGGGTCCAGTAGACCATCTTGAGGAGTCGAGACTGGGTCTCCTAACTCTAGAATTGACAGGGTTACTTGCCGCTCTCGTAGGGGTCGAGGGATGTGGGTTTGGCTATTCATCATGACCATGAAATCCGTGTTTTATACAGGCTCGCAATAAAACACGGACAACCTAGTATATCCAATATTTCATATATGTTCTTCTGCTGCAATGTTCTGTGATGAGATCATATTACTGCCTGAGACGAATGTTTATATTATATATATGAGATATATGTTATATTGCTGATTTCGTTTCAAATGTGATGCTTGTGAAGCATAATAAAATGGGACTTCATTATTGAGATTAATGAAATAAAAGAAACCTAAAGATGTAGTAGAAACTTGTTTAAAAACTGGTAGCTCTAGTTCTTGCTTTGCATAGCGGTATTCCTTATAGAATATCCAGCACCTTATTCGATAAGGAAAGAGCCGAGATCCCTTCACCGAGAGTGACCTCTTTAGCGAAACTAGCAGATACTACACACTCGGTTTGTCTTTTGATTGCTTCTATAGTTTTTCTTTGCACAGCGGTATTTATGAAATATCTTGCACCTTATTCGATGAGGAAAGAGCCGAGATCACTTCACCGGGAGTGACCTCTTTAGCGAAACTAGAAAAGCCTCAAAAACACTCCTTTTCAAAATCACTTGATTCTACGACAATAACAAGTTCATTACGCAAAGGGTTTTCTTAAAAACCTGTCGTAGCCCTCCGTCATTTCAGATAAGTACTACTTAGTATTCGTGCTGCGGTAGTTTGGCCTCCGTCAAGGCGTAGTGTACGGTAGCTGATTAGTGCTTATCTGCAAGCATATGATGTGATTGGATTAGGGTATTCGTACGGCATAGTTTGGCCTCCGTCAAGGGTCGTGCGGGTGGGTCTAATTCAATCAGGAAATGACGGGTTGAACTTGACTAGCGGACTATGAGTAGTTTGGCCTCCGTCAAGGTCATAGGACGCTAGGGGTAAAATATTATTGGGAATTTCAAGTGTTGAAATTTGCAATGAGAATGCATACCTTCTATGAGATAGTTGGATCCCAATACCCGCTGCGAGTAAGAGTTACTCGTGGGAGAGTTTTACACATGACAATTAGCCCATCAAGTAGGTGTCTAGAAAGGTGTTAACGGGGTTACGCCCCTGGGAAAACGAGGTTTATTTTAATTAGGTCCGTGCGAAAGCACGGGGAACCTCCCTCAAAGTACCGACACTGGCCTGGCCGAAAGATTGGCGACTTGTAGGGTATAATTAATCCCCGCTAGTCTTACATTTTAGAGTTTGAAGGAAGATTTGACTAAAACAGTGGAAGCCATCCTGATTAGATAAAATAATAACCGAATCTAATCTTGCAAAAGCGCACGCAGAATGTTTTCTTCTCTCTCTCTCCCGGTTGCGACTATGTCACGCCTTAATCAAGATAAAAAAAATACGGATGTATTGACCGAACCCGCTTGTTATACTGTGCTAAGGGACGTTGGTTCCACTCCAACTTATAATTGTTATAATCCGAGAAAGAAAGAGGGGATTACCAGAATTCCCGTGCCGCCCAAACAAAGAAAGTGCATGCTGATGCATCTTCTTCAGTTGTGTTCATTACCGAGAACTGTTTCTCAGTATCCTTTACGTCCTGGATATGAGATACCGGATCAGGATCCCACAAATGTAATATGTTACAAGGGCTACTGATAGATAGAGAACTGAGAAAGTGTGATAAGTTTTAAGAGTTAAAAATGGTGCAAGTGTTGCAGCCAAGTCTGTTGGCAGTTATCACCCTGTATTACCAAATACATTGATTCTGAACGAATGTTATTAGATACCGAACATGATATACAACATCATATCAGTGTCTTTATTTAGTAAAGAAGGATATAATTTTGTATTGTTGGATAATGTTTTGAACATTTCCTATATCAAGAGTTGATCGGTTCAGGCACGTTATCTAAAAGCATATACGTTCTAAGTCAAACTACAGTTATTAACGTACAGAACACACACAAGAGGAAGAGTTCAGAAATGAACAAATCCTTCTTGAGGTATCGTAGACTAGGTCATATCAATGTGACTCGACTAGCTAAGTTACATTTAGATGCATATTTAAATTAGTTTGAATTTACATCTTGTGAAACTTGCCAGTCATGTCACAAAGATAAGATGACCATAGCTCTGTTTATTGGAAACAGAGAAAGAGTTAGTGAACTCTTGGGATTGATACATGATGATGTATGAGGTCCCCTGTCTACACATGCCAGGACTGGTTCTTTGTACATCAGAAGTAGAAAACCAAAATGGGTATAAGTATTATGTCCTTTGATGTGATCAGGGAGGAGAATACTTGAGCACGGGATTCCTGGACTATTCTAAAGGAGAATGAGATTCTCTCTCAACATTACTCCTCCGTATACACCACAGTACATTGGTATATCGGGGCGGAGCAATCGCACCCTATGTGATAAGGTGTGCTCTATGATGAGCACTACTGAGTTACCTATTTACTTTTGTGGGTTATGCACTTAAGAAGCTGCATACCTATTGAATAGGGTTCCAACCAAATCAGGTGCCTACTACTCCATATGTGATATGGTATGGAAAGAGCCCATCTCTTAAGGATGTTAAGATTTAGGGTTGTCCAAAGAAAAATCCGGACAAACTCGAGGCAAGGTCAGTTCTGTGGAAATTTGTTGGATATCCTAAGCATTCGCAAGGGAATATCTTCTACCAAACTGGGGAAGCAAAAGGTAATTTGTTTCTCAGCATGCCACCTTTTGGAAAGGGAATTTTTTGTGAAGAAATTAGTGGTCATGAGGTAGAACTGGAAAAGTTCCAGCTATACAAACTGCAGCTGATGATTTGGTAAACCCGAAGGATTCAATAGTTTCTAATGAACCTCAGCCTCTCCGCCGATCTAGTAGGGTTTCTCATCCACCTGAGAGATACTTCGGTTTCTCTATGACAGTGGGAGCGAGGATTGCATCATGAGATGATGACCCAACTTGTTTCGAGCAGGCCATCAAGAGTGGGGACTCTGTAAGAATGGCTGGATGCTTAATGATCTGAGATGGAATCTATGTACACCAACAAAGTATGGACTTTGGTTGCTTTATCTGAAGGGCTAAATCCCCATCAGAAGCAAGTATATCTTGAGAAAATTACTTGGTGTACATGGAAAATTTGAAACTTTCAAAGCTATGCTTAAGTCCATCCAGATCCTACTTGCAATTGCTACATACCATGACTACGATATCTGGCGATTGGGTGTCATGACTGCTTTTCTAAATAGTGATTTAGAAGAGAGCATCTATAAGTACACAGCCAGAGGGCTTCGTAGACAGTGGGAGCAGCGAAAACGTATGCAAGTTGCTTTATGGGATAAAGCAGGCATCGCGGAGTTGGAACATCTGTTTTGATGTGGTAGTCAAAGAGTTTGACTTCATCAAAATGGTAGATGAACCTTGTATAAACAAAAGGGTAGTAGAGAGTATGGTGGTGATCCTCGTATAGTACGTGGATGACATACTCTTGATAGGGAAGGAGTTTCCTATGCTACACTCGGTCAATCCCCTCTTATCACAAGGATTCTCTATATAAGATCAAAGTGATACCTCATAAATCCTGGTTTTGGATCTATGAGATAGATCTGATTGGATGTTAGGATTCTCACTAGTTGTAGTAAGATGGTATCAATCGATCCTGGGGAGAATCACTGGAAAGGTTCCAGGGTGATAAGGACGACTGAATGTCAGTAGCAGGCATTGTCTTTACCCTCAGTGGAGGGACGGTATGTTGGAAGAGTTCCACGCTAGATACCGTGACATACTAGACGATTAAAAGAAAGATACATCGTTACCAAGGATACTACCAAAGAGGCAGTCTGGATATATTTTAGTTCATGAAATGAACTTCGTTCCTACCATTGTGTGATAATGGAGTTTTGGCTTATGCCAAGAAACCCCCGTCCCATTAGAGATCCAGACATATTCTTAGGCAGTATCACCTGATCATGGAGATGTTGATCTCCAGGGAGATCGAGCTTAGGAGAGTAGACACAGAGGACAACAGCGCGGATCCACTCACAAAGGCCTATTTCCCAGTAGAGACTTTTATGGGATGGTTGAGTATAAGATACTCAACCACAGCTGATTGTTGGGTATGAGATACTACAACAGATGGCCCTAGTGCAAGTGCGAGATTGTTAGTGATATGTTTGCCCTAGAGGCCATTACTGTACATGCGATGTATATTGTAGTGGATGCTTGGACATATATATGGAGGACTTTCTTGCTCGACATGATAGTATGCTATCTGGTTGCTTTTTATCTTAACATGTACTCTGATAGTCTCTATGTTATATGTTTATAAAGCCCTTAGGATGAGTACTTGACTACCAGGACTATGATGCAGATCATACTAGTGGGGACAGTGTAGTCGCTAAGTACATCCTTCAAATGTTCCTAGTCGCAGGTGTATCGAGACAGGGCATCGATATACTAGAGTAAACTAGCGTATGCTTCTTGACCCATGTAGATGGGCGATGGATGATCTCATATCCATTGGTGTTTGACATCAGAGATAGTATACGAGTGCTCAGTGGAGACTGGGTACACTGGACGGACTCGCCGAGAACTGCCAGATGGTATTATACCTCACGTCAGATGGCAGTTCTCTGGTGACACTGGTACAGGTTAGTCTGTAGACACGAGATTGTCATAGAGTCTTGTGTGATTCCAACTGTACTTTGATTTCCATCATACCACGTCCAAGAGGGCATGCAAAACGATGGCTTTTGGGTACAATCCCAAATCACATGGAGGCAATGAGCGGTAGGAGGGGTTTCGTCTCTCCCGGTATAGGGAGTTGATGTTGCGCAGTGTTCGATTGGCTATAACTGGAAATCCCTGGCCAGGGTTGCTGAGATTTACTGGTAAGTGTTATCAGTAGTTTCTCGAACTGTTATGGACCTCATATCGACACGACTTATCGGTTACTGGGGTCTGACGTTAACCACCCCTAGACTGGATATGCGACATATCAGACGAAGAGACCGGACTGTACGGGAGTGTTACTGATTGGACTCGCAGGAGAATGTACAGGCTTACTTGTTGATCTTCTGATTGCTCAATACCTGGGTGGCTGTTATGTTTAGCTGACCGCTTGCAGCTTGTGGGTGTTTGATATGATCATCACCTACTACCGGTGTAATGACGATTCTTTAAAGTCTTACACAGAGGTTTCCTGGCTCAGGCAAAACGAACTAGGAGCACATATGTGATGTGTGCGGGACCGAGAATAATACGATATAAGATACCGTATTCTATTCTCGCGATATATGATATCGGCCGGGTATATGTGATATAGCCGGGTCATCGGATCAAGTGTTGATTCGATGAATTGGTACATGTTATATTAGTCGGTTATATGCAATATAGCCGGATTGTCGGATCAAGTGTTGATTCGATAATTTAATGTATAATTATATATGTGATATATTACATTATGTTAACTAATATAAGCTCGCTTTATTGATTCATTTTCTCACCGGATAATACATTGATATATATGCGATATATGTTAATTGTATTATTTTCTTTTGTTGCAAAATATATTATATATGTGATATATAATATTGTAACAAGTTATGATTACAAATACAACATGATTTGTGGAGATTAAACAAGTTAAGGTTTGATTTGGGTTAGTTTTTTCATGAAGCTTCTAGAAACTTTATTTTGTTTTAAGGTTAGATATTTTGTAAAGATATTTTGTGAAGATATTTCTTAACCCAACCCAAACCCTTTACCCTAGTTAAATCTCTACAAGGGTTAAGCCTTCATTCTTAACCCATGGTTGATTTGTAAACATCAAAATTAATTCATTATTCATCACAAAAGATTTCTTCTTCTTCTTCCTCCTTGAAAAAGCTTTCTAACTTTTTGACTTGTGATGATTTAAAGTGAGAAAATGAAAACAAAAGAGAGCAAAATTCCAACTTCATCATACTCATCTATTCTAGCCACTTAGATTAGGGTGTTCACTTCACTAATACTTAATTAGAGAAGTAAAAGCTTGATCTTGAGATTCTTCAAGGTAGATCAACTTCGAAAAGGAAGACTTCAAATAAGAATGGATCGTTCGACTTGTGGAGCCTCTCTTGAGTCCACGAGATCATGGATCGCGGCAAAAGGACTACTACTCGGAGCTTATGAAGTGAAGGAACGTACTACAAAGGTTGTAATCCCTCTCTCTTAGATGTAAAGTTGTTTACATGCTTGTTTACCCTAAGTCTCTAGCAAAGATCCTTACTTTAGGTTGTTCGGCACTTGAAAATTTGATTTTGGTATGGTTGATGCCTTGTAGAACCTTGTGACAGTGCCTTGTAACCTTACACGTACGAGTCGGCAACTCACCCCCGTTGTGACATAGTTTTCTTACAAGACCGACCACTCGGATCAGTAGCGGCATGCTGGCACATTTTTTCTTCGGGTGATTGCTTAGTAGGTGGGTTACATTACAGATCGTAACCACCGCTTGTATATTTTATATTCATTTGTATCTAGTTAAAAACTCTATCAACCAGACTATGTATAGTGTGGACTTAGTGACCGGTTTGTATATTCTTTTGACTTAGAGACGAGACTTGTATATTATTCTTTATATTTGAGTCGATGATGTTTTGGAATTTCTTTATTCTTTTCTTGTGTTGATCTTCGCCTTGGACGGCGTATATATATTGTGTGGTTGTGATTCCGCCGATTGGCGATGAGTTAGCTCCCAATTGGGGATGCCAATATAATTATTGTTTATGCACTTGTTTTGATCAAAATATGCAAAGGAAGTGCTGTCAAAATTCTAAATGACGAAAATGTTTTCAAAATTTAGTGTACAATCCACTTCTATTTCAACGAACTTTACTTATACTTTGAAAAGCGGATCTTGATTTCATTTATACCCTTTTTTTCCAAACCCCACCTCCACTATTTTCTTAAAAAGGTTTAGATTCCTGATTTTTGGCTTACTTGAGTTACGGTCAAGTGTCAGTTACGTGTCATTTCCCGGTCGTGACTGTAATACCCAGTCTCTTGTAAAATTTTTCCGTATTTATAAATAAATGTTTCCATGTTTTTCTATTCAAATACTTTCTATAAATGAAATTCCTATAACTTTCTAATAATAATTCCAAAAATTTTCTTAGCTGTAAACCCAAGCCCGTTCTCCCCCAAGTGAGCCCACGAACCTACTTCTTTTTCAATAACCCCACCCGACCCATGCCCAACCCGACCCATTCCGACCCGACCCGCACCCGCTTTCCCCCTTCATCTCCCTCGTTCGATCTCCCTTCCCGCTTTTTCTCTCCAACGTCGCTCCCCACTCCTCGCACCACGCCCTTGCGACTCAAGCACGCTAACTCCCCCACGACCCACGCCCAAGCCCCAACGGCCGCGCCCGCTTTTCCTACGACCCGCGCTCGCCCCACGACCCCTTCTCCTTCGCCAACCGCCGCGACGACCGCGTCTCTCTCGCCAATGAACTTCCTACGATCGCGCCTCAACCCACCGACCCTCTCTCTCTTTCTCATTCCCTCCCTCTCACTCTCCCCTCTTCCCTCCCACGCACCACCATCGTCTTCATCTCCCTCGCCCCGAGCACCCCACTGTAAACCCACCGCCGGAGCTCCCCCATCGCCTCCACCAACCCAGCTCCATCCTTCTCCGCGACCACCGCCAGCACCTCCTTCATCCCTTCCTCTTCTTCCTCCTCGTCACCGACATGACACCACTACCATCATCACCATCGCTGCCTCTTTCGCCGAACTCGTCACCGCAACCCCCACCGCACCGAGCCCACTTCATCAACTCCACCAAGCTTCCCTTGCTCTCACAACCGTGCTCCTCCAACCATTGCCGGCAGCCCCATTTCCAACACTTCGCCGCCGGCCTCCACCACGAGCACCAACGACTCCCTCACGAACTTTGCTGTTTCTTCCGCCGAACTTGTCACCGCGATCCCACTCCCTCCTCCCAAACCCGAGCAACCCCACCACCTCCTCTGCCACCGTGACCACCACTCGACCATCGCAGCATCCTCCTCCTTCCTGCAGCCCGACCCCAACACCAACGGCCTCCATCGACACCGTTCTGCATCAAAAACTCGCATCC
Source organism: Agapanthus africanus (assembly GCA_030015575.1). NCBI lineage: Eukaryota > Viridiplantae > Streptophyta > Magnoliopsida > Asparagales > Amaryllidaceae > Agapanthus > Agapanthus africanus. The sequence goes on along the minus strand of CM057340.1, from coordinate 171,045,453 downwards.
TCGACCTCGTGACCCACTCGCCGCCACGAGCATCGACCACCACCATCATCGTCGGCTCACCCCAGCGTCGCCTGAGCACCCGCACGACCACCTCCACGTTGCCAACTGCCGCATCTCATCACCAACTTCCAAGCCCCATACCCGAGCTCCTCTTGCTCCCCCACCTGCTCCGGTCACGACCCAGAACTGCGCGACGACCACTCCACCATCGACGGCCTCATCTCTGCGAACTCGGAGCCTTCAAGTACCGCCGCCAACGTCGATCCATGCGAGTTGTAGCCAATCAAAAGCAAAAATTCGAGACCACGCCACTACGGTTCCAAGGCTCGTGAATTCCAGTTTTGTCGCAATGACCACTGTCGCATCCGTGACGTGCATTGCAGCGCCCGACCGATCCATTATCTCCGTGATATCGTCAACAAGGCAAGTGAACTCTCTCACTTTCTAAATCATGCTATACCTATATATATATATATATATATATATATATATATATATATTAATCGAGTTGATAAATGTTAATCTTGATTTAAATAAGTTTGTGTTCTAGAAGATAGCCGCGATTATCATAATCGAAACCCAATTGAAAATGATGGAATTTATAATCAATACATTCCTTTGCTGTTAATAAACGTCACGTAGACATTTGAATGGATATTATTGATGTTTCATACATAAAGGGACGTCCCAAGATATACCTTGCAATGTAAAATTCATAATTAATTGAATATAACTCAGAATGAAACATTCCTGAGCTTATATCGAAGCCAACTAAATGACCCTTAACTCTCTATAGATGGTTACTGAATATTGTTTTGGTACGATAATGTAAACTAAAGCAAAATTTGACTGGATTGCAGTCCAGAGCAGTACCATTTGTTGACGCCTGAATTAAAATGTTGTTATAGCTCTGTGTGAAAATGATACTATATGGAACCCTATACCGTGGCGAAGATAAATCTATTATCTAAACATTGAAAGTAGTTTCATTCGTTTTTATCATCGTTTGCTATTTTAATCACATTTTAAACTATCAGTATATACTGCAGTCCCAAGCAGGGACAGAACGCATATCCCGATATTAAACATTGCATAACTCCCAGCACACAGTGGATATTATCGATCTCTCTGATACGTTAGAAACCTAACTATTAAACCTAAATATTATTCAACTGTAGCGTCGCCTAATTATGCTCCCAAAAGGAAGTAAAGCGTGTTACGAAACGGACTTCCAGTTCAGAAATTGGATTTCCTGCAGTAAACACTTAAAATGAAGTGACCATAACTAGCAAACATGAAATCCGATTGACACAAAACCAATTTTGTTGGACAGATAATTAAACATACTGCTTACCCCTTTTTATTGTTTTGTGTAATTCTATACGTGTGATTTATAGTACATTTTGCAAGTGCTATAATACTGGCTGCTATATTTTATTCGCATTGTAATTAATTGCATTCTCATCATATCATGTAGCAGTTATACCCTCTTTCGAATAGTGGTCATATACATTGATAACCTAGTGACCGTGTTACATTACCTAGTGATAATTATTGGTGATTGGATTGTGGCAAATACGTTAGTGTATAAGCGTGATTGAATAGTGAAAGTGACACGTACTTGTACACAATCAGCGGAACCGGTTAATTATTGCATTGTCGACGCCTATGGGGCATATGTAAGTGTAACTATAATTGGTATGGGACGGTTATGGAAGCACTTATATTTGTGTCATAGGTAAGACATCGAGTACTTGTCATGACCCGAAATATATCTCGCGACCAGCACTTAAATCACACAACGTCTAAAGGCGTAACGTAATCCAAGTAAGCTGAAACCCAGAAGTCTAAACCTTTTAAAGAAATAAAAGAGGTGCAATTTTGAAATAAGGCAAAATGACGAAAAGTGTTTTCTTAAATGCATAGAAAAGGAAACATGAAAAATGCAAGCTTATCCTACTTGTTGTAAAACATGTTCGTCTTTTATAAATTTAGGCGGCACCTCCTTTATATATTTTGATCCAAAACCACAAATACAAGATAATATAAAAGGCATCCCCAAGCGGGAGCTAGCTCTTTGCCAAACGGCAGATTCACAACCACGCAAGTAATAAAATAAGTATACGATGCCCAATCGGCGAGGATCAACACAAAAGATAATGAATAAAGCAAGACATCAACCCAAAAAGCGAACAAAAAACCTATCGCTCAAATCTCGCAACTACAAGTCTTGCTAAGTCTTATTACTTATACAAATACTAGTTTGATTGATGGAGTTGACTAGATACAACAGGATTAATAAATACATTAGTGGTACGATCCGATGTGTACCACCTACCAAAGCAAATCACATGAATGCAACTGTGCGCCAAAGAAGCCGCTACCGATCCATGCGGTAACCTGCAAGAACTATGGCACAACGGGGGTGAGTTGCCATCTCGTGATTAGAAAACATCAACAGGTAGAAATCGAATAAAACAACGATTTCCTAGATCAACTATATCATGACGGCAATACTATGATATCTAGGGTGACCGTATGTAAATATGTGCCAACAATATAATGAATGCAGTATGCATGTGGATATCATCCAACAATATAATGAATGACTGTGTGCATATAGATCTGGTCCACTCGAAACATCATAAAAGTATATGCATGTAAATATATGAGGATATCAAGAATGTGTATGTCCATCAATGACATACCAAAACATGTAACCGGAGTGTCCAACACCGACACTCGAAATATCATGAAACCCGTGTCCAGTATCGACACGTAAATCCTCATATCTCAGGCGCTGCATCCTCAGATCGGCCCTCATGTCCATATCTCTGCTCCGGTCGGTATCCTCTGGATAAACCGCCGAGTCCAAATACTATCACCGATAGGTAGTGCTCCCCTGCCAGGCTCAACGCCATCATCTGCGACCATCTTGCCCCGGGGTACCTCACCGGGTCCACCATGCACCCGCAGACGGTTCCTCCTCCACCTCAAATCGGGTGTCACATGCCAATCTCAGAACCGAGAAAACGCATGGTGGACGCACTGAAATATCATATCAAGAGAAACCAAGTTTTTAAAACAATACATACTTTCCTTTGAAATAACCACGGTTCTCAAATCCAATAATCTCATGAAAACAGCATATCTCAATGCGTAAAAATCGTAAAGCATGATGTATGCGATATATAACAGAATGTAAGCATATTCGTAAATCATGCAACCTGGAACAGTAATATGCATATATCAAGGGAAAACCGCTCTTTAAAATGAATCCAGTTTTAAAATATATCCTGCGGTTTCCAATTTCTCCAAGGTAAAATGCAACATCGTATAAAGGTGTATATGTAACTATAGTAAGTAAGTTATGCAAAGAGTCATATCATGATGCACCAATTCTACTGTGTAGTGACATGGCAATTATCGATGATGAAGTGTGTGAGCCGGCCAATCTGTGTAAGTGTGACATACGCATCATCGATAATGGTGTAGGTGTACTAGCACAGGTATATGAAATGCAATAGTAATGACATGAACGTAGCATAAAGTAAATCGGCGGCTAAAAGGTAAAAGGTATACGTATCTAACATGACCGAGTCGATGAATCTATCAATCGGCCTCCTCTAGTAAAGGGTATGGATCAATCATCAATAAACTCATCACGTACGGTAACTCATCATACGACATCAAAAACAATTTAGGACCGTAACAACCTATATGACAAGGAGGGTACGGACCTCACGTCTCATATAGCTTATCATTCGAGATTCATAACATATGTATATCTATATACCTATATCTCCGGTTCACATCCATAACAATCTCATATCTGGGGCCGGCAAGGTATCAATCATCTCAATCGACTCGCATCCGTATACCCACATATCATCAAGTCATCATATCAATCTAAAGTCGTATATTATCAACCTCATGTTATGCCACTATAATCTCTTATTGGTTCTCTTTAGAACTACTTATCTATATCTATTGTATCATGTCACCTAAACCCTTAGCTATAATTTTAAGTCATGGTATATCTTATCTCCTACTAATTCCTTAACCCTATTCCTAACTTTCTAATATGGTTTCTCTAGCCATATCCTATAGTTTTCTAGTCTAGGTTTCTTTAACTGTATTCTATAAATCGGTTTCCATTTAATAATTTGCGGGGGTGCTATACGCCATCCACCCGACTCCCCCGTAGATATAGATCTACTCACCTTGATCTTCACTTGCCGAGATCGATGACGCGACGCTCCATCGCCTCGGAATCCACGCGAAGGTACCTACAATATCAGCACATATCGCAATGCTATTAAAATCGAGTTCGGAAAACCAATACGGCACACGATACGTCCATAGGTTAGAACCTATAACCTACGCATGTAAAACAATCAAACAACCCTTGTCGTTGACGTACAAACGCCCAACAACTAAATACAAATCCAAACATCAAAACGAATAATCCTAATATCGGAAAACATACTAAAACCAAATTCAGCCACATAGGAAAACACCTCCGGATTTCACCTTAGGCCAAACTAGGGAATTTTGCATATAGAGTTAGTCTATATATCACATGAGAGAAATACCAGCCAAGACTCACCGACTTTTGCCATGACCAGGACGCAAATTGCGGCTTGGGGGAATCAATCTGCGACCAGGAAATGAGGGGAGGGGCTCCAGTTTCAAGGAGTGATACATGGTTGCCTGCACGTCTCACTATCAAGGGAACTTCTTTTATGGTTGTCTCGGGTCACTCCAGATCTCAAAATACCATCACTAAATCCACAAAAACCCGATATCGATAAATCTAAAGTTCGTAATTTGGGGTTTGGTCACTGGTCCAGGTCAAGAATTGATCTCTAGGGTCTTGTAAACAGCCACTAGGCATCACCTAATCCACAAAACACTCAAACCCTTCTCTAGGAATTTCAAAACATCACTAATCGATACCAATTTAACTCTAAACTACTATAGGGTGCTAGTAGACTTTAAACTAAACTAGATGGAAGAATTCATATCTCGTTTGGGCAACTCAAGAAAAACCCTAGCTGAACCAAGTCATCAAAATCCAACTTTTCTTGGTCCAAAGTGTAGAGGATGGAGTGGGGATCATTTTTAAAGAAAGGGATTTAGAGTTTGGATGAAGATTTTGAGGTGAATTCTTAGGGTGAAGGTGGAGGGAGACTTGAGGAGGAAGGAGATGAAGAAAAGAAATGGGGAGGAGTTATAGTGGCTGGCCCCCCCCCCCTCTCTTTTATTCTCATCCTCTCTCTCTCTCTTTACCCTTTCTCATTTTCTTTTCTTTTCTTTTTTATTTTTAAAACCAAAACACATAATACCCTAAAAACAACACAAGGAGACAATAAGTAACCAAAATGTAACATGACATGGTGCACTAACCATGGAAAACTGTAGAGACAAGGATTTGGCCTAATCATGATTAGCAAGCACTAATCGGTTTTTATCCACACTGCATATAATAAATTTTAAAAATGCCAAATCCGATAAATATACCTTTAAATGAATAAAATCATTTTAATTTCCAATTATTTCATAATTATTGGTATGTATTTTTACCTTTTTACGAAAACCCCAATTTCGCAAATCGGGTAGTTTTCGCGAAATATATTATTTTAATATTAAATTCCAAAATTAATATTTTATATTTTCTGAAATGTTACAGTACTGTCCATTTGTCTTGGATACTAGTCGAGACATGCTTGATGAAGACCCTGTCTCCAGTTCTCACGTAGACTTGTCTGGACCGACTAGTATTTGGGTTTATGATCGGTGTTTGATGTAGACCACGGGGTGTGGGGTAGTTTGAGTGTGAGTTCGATCAACGGAATCTACAGCGATTTTGGGAGTCATATGGATGATATTACTGATTATTAGCGAGCGTAATTCGGGCCCGTGTTCCCTTGCCCCTGGGGCCTACCCTTGGGTTGGGGATACTCCTGCGGTAGTTGACGCTCACACTTGGACTGACGATAGGTTTAGCGACCTGGACAGTGAGATTTAGAGACTAATAGGTTTAGTGACATAGATATGCATTGATTACTGATTCGTTATACCTGCTTTATTGTTTGCCTGTACCGATTATTTCATGCTCGCGTCATCTTTCTATATTTATTGCTTCATGTTTATCATCATTGCACATGTTTACATGTGTGTGTGTGTGTATTGCTATTGTGTCGCTCTGACGGCCTGAGTATGCATGCTTAGAGTGAGAAGTGGACTTAGCTCGGATCAGGATCTGTCATACCTCGAGGATATTGCGGACATCTAGATCAGCCACGCTAGCGCTGTCTTTTCCTTGATTTCCATCTGGTTAGTTTTGTATCTATTTTGGTAGTATTTAGTGACTGCATTTCTCATTACATGTGCATTGATTACTGATTACCATATAATGCTAAAAGCCGATGTGTGACTATGGCAGAATATTTCCTCGACCGTAGAAGCATGGCTGGCCTTGACACCCCTCGTATTCCGTATTTTGGGAAGCGGGACGCGACATGGTTTTCTTGGTATCAGAGCCAAGTTTAGATTGGGATTACAGTTTCCGAGTAGGGCTTGACAGTTTAAGCCGCCCATTCGGTCCAGATTGTAAACTTGTTATCTTTAACCCTGATTCATATAGTGTGTCCTGCTACATATTTTGAATCCATTCGCTAGAATTTTGGATAACTTGGTAAAGTTATGTGATTGTAACTATGAACTGCAGCATAGTAACAAGGCAGCATTCTGCTTGAGTGACTTGGAGTTCTGCATTTGATTTCCTCTCGTTTGAGTTTCACTTCACCATATATTCTTGTTTCGTTGTCCATTCTATATCTTATTCTGATTCTTATAACTTGTACCTTATGTCGTCTTAAAATTTGTTGTTCCAGGACCATGGCTTCCAACGACTCTTCTTCCAACTCTACTCCCTAGAGCCAGACCGTCGAGATTTTGGGTGTACTGCAAGGCTTGATGGAAGCCCAGGAGCGAACAAACGATATCTTAGCTGAAGGACTAAGAAGGTAAATGGCTCAAGCACCAGCGGGAACCCCAAATCGTAAGGGAATCCCTGTTAGACGAAGAGGTGGTGTGCAGATGAAGCGCCCATTTATTTCTCAACAACAAAAGCAGCGAAGAACTCAACGTTGTGGTTATTGCAGGAGACCAGGACACCTTCAGAGAGACTGTCGCAGGGCTAAAGAGCAGTGCTTGATTTGTGAATCCGACGAGCATCTTATCAATGGTTGCCCTCGAAGGAAAGAACTACAGGGAGGAGATTCGTCAACACCTCCCACATCCGCTTGAGCGACTTGGCCGTTTTCGTATCTTGAGTTTCGAGGATGAAACGGACCCAACACAAGATTCAGACTTGCTTTACGAGATTGCATATCGACGCGGAGTTATCACCTTTCCTTCAATAAGGACATTGTTACTCTGTTTAGTAGCTGTTTCCTTTCGTTTAAATCTTGTATCTGTTGAACTTCTTAGTTTAAATGCAATAAAGTTGTGGATTGTGACTAACCATTTTGTTTGACTCGCTATATTTAGACCTTAAACTTAGTTGACACTATGGTTCATCACCGCACCCCTGATTCTCTTTTCGATTAGGTTGTATGTTGCCGCATACCTCTGTCTGAAATTGTCAAACCCTATACTCTTGGTTTACTTATATCTCTCCCTAATTTTGAATCTGATTTTCATCCTATATCTTTATATCATTCCGAACAACCCAATTCCTCCTCACAATTCTTCCATTTCGGGTGCTTGCTCACAGCGTCGATCTTCGTTATATATACCGCAATCCATTCTCTGGCTTGTTTACTGTATATCACTAGTGTTATTTTTCTGTTGATATAGTTATAATTAGTACGTTTACTATTTTAAAAATTTAGAGTTTTGTCTATTTATAATAAGTTAGATTTACATTATGTGTTAATAAGTATGTTTAGTTTTACTTACTGTCCCGAAGTTCTCTACTATTTCCAAGCTTGTAAATTGTTTTGATTTACATTATATTTTTTTTTCTGTGAAATTTCTATACTAATGCTTTTAGTTTACATGTCACTTTTGTTGTTTTCATTTACTAGCTCGCTTATTCTTCGTTTTATTTTTCGACACTTTTACCTTATACGTATTCTAAGTTAATTTGTACTTGTTTGAATTATAGTTTAACTAAAATAGTTTCAATTCGTAAGGCTTGTCAGTCAGTCCTTCACTATTGTTTATTATTGTTATTCTATTTTTCCCTGTATTGTATATATAGTTTATCATTATATATGGTTATTCCTTGTGCTTATTTATGCCTATTCTTTTAGTTGCACTATTTCTTATACATATATAGACCTTTGATTTTCATCTAGTTGCTTTTGCGTAAATCGCTATATAATAGTAGTTGATTTTGTTGCTTTTCGCATTGCATTTTATAGCTTATCGTTTATTTTAATTTCGAGGACGAAATTTTATATAAGTGGGGTATGATATAATACCCAGTCCCTTGTAAAATCTTTCCGTATTTATAAATAAATGTTTCCAAGTTTTTCTATTCAAATACTTTTCTATAAATGAAATTCCTATAACTTTCTAATAATAATTTCCAAAATTTTCTTAGCAGTAAACCCAAGCCCGCCCCGACCCATGCCGACCCGACCCGCACCCGCTTTCCCCCTTCATCTCCCCCGTTCGTTCTCCCTTCCTTCTTTTTCTCCCCAACGTCGCTCCCGACTCCTCGCACAAACGCCCCCGCGACACGCGCTCGCTAACTCCCCCATGACCCACGGACACGCCCGCTTTTCCCATGACCCGCGCTTGCCCCACGACCCCCCCTCCTTCGCCAACCGCCGCGACGACTGCGTCTCCCTCGCCAACGAACTTCCCACGACCGTGCCTCAACCCACCGACCCCCACTTTCGTTCTCATTCCCTCCCTCTCACTCTCCCCTCTTCCCTCCCACGCACCACCATCGCCTTCATCTCCCTCGTCCCAAGCACCTCACTGTAAACCCACCGCCGGAGCTCCTCCATCGCCTCCACCAACCCAGCTCCATCTTTCGCCGCGACAACCGTCAGCACCTCCTTCATCTCCACCTCTTCATCCTCCTCGTCACCGACATAGCACCGCTACCATCATCACCATCACTGTCACCTCCGCCGAACTCTTCGCCGCAACACCCACGGCACCGAGCCCACTTCATCAACTCCACCAAGCTTCCCTTTCTCTCACAACCGTGCTCCTCCACCCATCGCCGGCAGCCCCATCTCCAACACTTCGCCGCCGGCCGCCACCACGAGCACCAACGACTCCCTCACGAACTTCGCTGCCTCTTCCGTCGACCTCGTCACCGCGATCCCACTCCCTCCTCCCAAACCCAAGCAGCCCCACCACCTCCTCTGCCACCGCAACCACCACTCGACCATCGTGGCATCCTCCTCCTTCCTACAGCCGGACCCCAGCACCAACAGCCTCCATCGACACCGTTCTGCATCAAAAGCTCGCATCCTCGAAATCGTGACCCACTCGCCGCCATGAGCACCGACCACCACCATCGTCGTCGGCTTACCCCAGACCCGCCTGAGCACCCGCACGACCACCTCCACGTTGCCAACAGCCGTATCTCGTCACCAACTTCCAAGCCCCGTACCCGAGCAACTTTTGCTCCCTCCACCTGCTCCGGCCATGACCCAGAACTGCGCGACGACCACTCCACCATCGACGGCCTCATCTCTGCAAACTCGGAGCCTTCAAATACCGCCGCCAACGTCGATCCATGCGAGTTGTAGCCAATCAAAAGCAAGAATTCGAGGCCACGCCACTACGGTTCCATGGCTTGCGGACTCCGGTTTTATCGCAACGACCACTGTCGCATCCGTGACGTGCATTGCAGTGCCCGACCGATCCATCATCTTCATGATATCGTCAGCAAGGCAAGTGAACTCTCTCACTTGCTAAATCATGTTATACCTATATATATAATTATATTAATCGAGTTGATAAATGTTAATCTTGATTTAAATAAGTTTTTGTTCTAGAAGATAGTCGCGATTATCATAATCGAAACCTAATTGAAAATGCTGGAATTTATAATCAATACATTCCTTTGCTGTTAATAAATGTCGCGTAGACATTAGAATGGATATTATTGATGTTTCATACATAAATGGACGTCCCAAGATACGTTACCTTGCATTGTAAAATTCATAATTAATTAAATATAACTCGGAATGAAACATTCCCGAGCTTATATCAAAGCCAACTAAATGAACCTTAACCCTCTATAGATGGTTACTGAATATTGTTTTGTTACGATAATGTAAACTGAAGCAAGATTTGACTCTGGATTGCAGTCCAGAGCAGTACCATTTGTTGACGCCTGAATTAAAATATTGTTATAGCTCAGTGTGAAAATGACATTGTAACATTTCAAAAAAATAAAATATTATTTTTGGGAATTTTTATAATTTAATAATAAAATATTGAATATTTTAATAAGGCGATATAATTAAATACCGATAAATTTGTGAAAAATTTGGAAAATTATAGAAATTATTTAAAAGAGGGTGTTTTATGTAAATTATGAAAATTTTAAGTTTTTATGATTAATTATATGCTAATTTAGTGCTAATCGCGATTAAAAATCGCTAATCACGCATTAAACTTGTTTTGTGCAAGCATGCACCATATCTTTTTATTAACACTTGTTACATTTTACTACATGTTTTTGGGTTCATGGCTTTTGTTTTGGGGTTACTATTGTTAACAGAAGGAAATTAGAAAAGAAAAGAAAAGAGTATAATATTAAGTATGGGTAAAAGAGAGAAAGAGTGGGTGAGGGGTCAACCCAAGTCTTGAGCCTTTCCCTCATCATTTCTTCCACTCAATTTCCTCTCCCTCTCTCTCCATGCTGCTGCTGCTGCTGTTCCCCCTCCTCCTCCATCTTCAACTCCCCCCCCAAAATACCATGAAAATCAACTCAAAACCCAAACCCCATTTCATAAAAAAGATGCACAAGCTCACTAGCTACCCCATGGACCAAGAAAAAGAAGATTTTGAAGATTTTGAGCAACTCAAAAAAATTCTTGAGTTGCCAAAGGAGGTAATTTCTGCACCAATAGTGTAGTCTTTCAAATCCTTATGCATCCATACATGTTTCATGTCGATATTATGTGGTTTGGTTAACTTTGTAAATTCTAGTTAGGGTTTATGGAAATTGATGGTTGTGATGTGAAATTAAGCTCAGTAGAGACCACACAAACCCCCTAATGCTAGAATTCAGACCTAAACCAGAGACTAGAACCCCGGAATACGGATTTAGAAAAGCCGATATCGGAAAATTGTGGATTCTGTGAGGGTTAATTGAAATTTGCTATCACTCGGAGACTCTGAAAATTATTTTGCAAACACAGAGAGATGTACAGACACCCAGGAAGCTAACCCCAAAACCCCAGCCCCTATCTCCCAATTCTGGCCGCAGATTTAATCTGTATGGCCGCAAATTATGGCCTGGGTCCTACCATTGTGATTCGTGTTGGTTCTGTAGGTTTAACTCATGTAAACTAGACCCTTGGTATATGCAAAATTGACCAACTTGGCCTATGGTGAAATCTGGGACCACTTTCTAGAGTTGCTGTTTTGATTCGGAGTTTCGTTTTGCGTATTTTGAATTCTGGAATTCTAGTATTTTGTTTTACCTTGATCACTTGACGTTTGTACGACGATATCGAGGATTGTTTGATGGTTTTGAAAGCGTAGACCATAGGTTCTAACCTATAGGCCTTAGCGCGTCGTTTGGTTTTCTCGATGTGATTTTAAGGTGCATTTGCGATTGTGTTATCTTGTAGGTACCTTCTCGAGGGCTTCATACGATGAAGAAGATGAAGGCGACATCGACACCGACACGCAGGATGCAAGGTGAGTAGATTATATCTACAGGGGAAGTCGGGTGGATAGCGTATAGCACCCCCGCAGTTCGATATTGAGTATACTATATATATATATATATATATATATATGTATATTTATATATATATATATGTATATTTATATATATATATATATGATAGCATTTTGTGTGACTTGGATATTCAAATGTGAATAGGCGTACTATGGATAGATTAGGGTTTAGAAGTAAACTAGGATAGTTTCCTAGTTGCGAACCCTAGAATAGGTTTACACCCACACGCACACACATCCTTATTTGTTATATTTATACCTGGATGATGAGGATAGTGTATGATATTTAGAGATGAGTCGATGAGATTGGGAATAGTGCCATGAGATCGGTGGTATAATGTGATTCGTATTTGGGATACGACATGAGATTTTAGCGGGCCTTTGGACGTGTGTTTAACACACGCATTTATATTTATATAGATGGTATCGATTTGTACTAGACTTAGATAAGTACCCCAGATCATGAGATATGACGATAAGGATACCAGATAATTGATGAGATGAATGTGATATTGACCCGTACCCAGATTTGGGATGCCGTACGATGATTTACCGTACGAGCTTTATTTGATGATAAGATCCGCACTCATGACTCGAGGATGTCATATGATATTGTATCGTACGCGGTACCTTTGAGGCAGGATCACCGACTATTATATTTATATATGTATATATCGACTCAGATTTAGGTGGTTTCCATACCCCTCCCGATTGACTTGTTAGTTAGATCGGTAGTTTGCTTAGTAGATGTTACGCTAGGCCGATGTCATACCTATTTCAAAAACTAACGAATCGGGAGTATTTTAAAGACAGGCAAAGGAATTCTACGGATATTTTCAAAAGACGCATCTTTTCTTAAAGACGCCGTAGCCCTTATTTTCCAAAAAACCCCGATTCGTCTTCTTTCAAATGGCAAACAGTATGACATAGATACATTGATGTAGATACCGCATTGTTGTGTTTATTATTTATTTTCCGCATATTCTCGCTTTTCGCCTCGCATTGCATGTTTAAATATGTTCATTGTTATATTAAAACCATGCTGTTAGGACACCAGCACCATTATCGATGATGCATATGTTCCACGTACACCTGATTGTCGGCTCACACACTTCATCATCGATAATTGCCATGTCACTGCACTGTAGGACTGTTGCATTCAGGATATGACTCCTTGCATGGCATACTTGTGTACTTACATATTGTACACTCATACTTGTGCACATACCTATTGTACACTCATACTTGTATACTTACATATTGTACACTCATACTTGTGCACATACCTATTGTACATTCATACTTGTGTACTCACATATTGTATACTCATACTTTTGCACATACATATTGTACATTCATACTTGTGTACTCACATATTGTATACTCATATTTGTGCACATACATATTGTACACCCATTCATGCATACATACGTATTTGCACATACATAGATGATTCCGGATTGATTTGAGAATTGGGAACTGCAAGATACTTTTAAAAACCGATTCATTTCAAAAGAGCGGTCTTCCCTCGCTATGTGCATATTACTGTTTTATGTCGCATGATATACTGATATGCTTACATTCTTTTATATGTCGCATACATCATGCTTTATGATTATACGCATCGAGATATGTTGTTTCCATGAAATTTCTGGATTTGGGAACCGTGGGTATTTCAAAAGAGAATGTATTGTTTTAAAAACCCGGTTACCCTTGATATGATATTTCAGTGCGTCCACCATGTGTTTTCTCGGTTCTGAGAGAGACATGTGAAAGCCGATTCGAGGAGAGGTAGGCACCGTCTGCGGGTACATTGTGGACCCGGTAAGGTACCCCGGGGCAAGAAGACTCGTATATGTTAGACGGTGAGTCTGGCAGGGGAGTACTACCTACCGGTGATTGTGTTTGAGCTTGCCGGATATCTGGAGGATACCGACCGGAATTGAGAGATGAGACGGGCCGATCCGGACTAACGGAGCCCGTGGGCCGATCCGGACAGATGGAGCCCTATATATATATGAGGATTTACGTGCCGATGCTAGGCACAGGTTTCATGATTTTTTCGAGTGTCGATGCTAGACACTCAGGTTCTATGATTTTGATATGTCGCGAGCGACACATGTTGATTTACATCCTCATATTTCCATGCATATGCTTTATGATATTTACATGCATGATGCTTATTGTCATTGGGTGACACGTGGACGAGATCCACACATATACATACATACATATAGTTGATATTGATGACATTGATCACATAGTTGGATGATATTCACATATTCATAGACCTCATGATATAGTCAATACTGATTACCTTGATCATACCTCATATTTATGATATGTTATTACCTGAGGCACTGACACGAGCACATGGGATTACACTTACATTTAAATGTTTACCCTTGCCACCCTATCATGTTTCAGACTTATTCATTTGAGGTTTATATATATATATATATATATATATATATATATATATATATATATATATATTTGATCGTATTGACCTAGGATTGAGTCATACATACGATTTCTGCTCTGTGATGTTTTCTATTCATGAGTTGGCAACTCACCCCCGTTGTGCCACAGTTCTTACAGGTTTTGCCGTACAGGTTACATTGCGGCTTTTCTGGCACACTGCTTCCTTTCTGGGTGATTTCTTTGGTAGGTGGATTCACTCGCATTGTGACCACCCTCGTATTTATTCTATTCAGTTGTATCTAGTAATTCCATCAACCAAACATGTATAATGTTTCAGACTTAGAAAACCAGTTATGTATTATTTCGATCTTAGAGTCGCGCGTTGTAGTATTATGGTTTTAATGCTGATTTTGAGTTTTCCTTTGAGTTTTGATCCTCGCCCTTCGGCGTTGTATATTATACTGCTTGCGTGGTTGTGACCGTCGATTGACGAAGAGCTAGCTCCCGCTTGGAGATGCCTTTTATCATTGTATATATATTATTCTTGTTGTACCCCGTTCGGGGCCAGTATTTACAAAGGAAACTCTGCCAAAATTTTCAGAAAAGACCGTAAATTTTTAAAATGCATATTTGGCTTACTTATTTAAAAACCTTGCTTTTTAACTTGTTTTCTTACTTCTTAAAAACCAGTTTTCTTTATTTACTCCTTAAAATGGTTTTAGATTTCTGAGCTTTTGGCTTACTTGAATTAGATGAGGTCCTATAGACTTCATATGATTCAAGGGCCAGTCACGGGCTATTTCGGGTCGTGACAAAGTTGGTATCAGAGCGCTAGGTTAACCTTGGTTCGAGTCTATGTTTGACTATGCGGAGCCTAGAGCGTTTATACATATACGGAACTTAGGCTTGACCTTACGGAACTTAGACTTAGTCAAGGGGGTATTATACCCGAACTTTCATCGCGTAGGATGACCCTTGGTTGATGGAGTAGGTAGCTTGAGTAGAGTGACGTACCGTACGTATGTTCCGCGGCATACTTACGATACGCTACTCCGGTTAAGAAACCTTAGGATGTACATTTCCTTGCACGGTATTATATTCATTCCTATGATCTACCCTCATCGATACTGGTTATGATTTTGCTACCACGATTACACGGGCAGAGAGAGAGCTACGACTAGAGTTGCATCAGCTTGGGCTCGTCATGGACGAGGACTGACCAGGGCGTGATTCCAGGGACATAAGATTGCATAGAGAGGCATTGTTTTATTGCGTTTTCGCGCCATGAACGTTTGACGGATCGCTTTTACGAGATTTCTCGGACGTACAGATCAGCACCAGAGGATCAGGCTACTGATAGAGGCCAGCCAAAATGTAATGACCATTGATATATCGCTTATTCATGATGATTGAGGCGCTGTTCAGCATACAGCCGAATAAGCCAGTTGTTGCTGCAAATGACGAGTTATCGCCCAGATATTGGAGCTACTGCAGCATGAGCATATACTTAGAGATGTGATGGAAGGTCGCTAGTCACCCGAGGATGAATGACTAGGACATGTGGTTCGTTCACTTACCCCGATGCGAGGTCATCAGATAGATTGATTCCAGCTAGAGACGACTTCACACAGATTTGTTGAGAGTCGATAGAGACGATCGAATGTCAGGAACCCATTTCCAAGTTTAAAGTATTCGGAAGACAATGCAAGTAACGCTGCGGACCCTCTAGAAGAATGAAACCCTAACTCGACGTAATGACCATGGAACGCCTTCGAACCTTAGGGTTTACCGCAGTTTAGCGGTGCCATTTGTGAGGCTTGGGTTTGCCCTTCTACGGTTGGTCCACAGGTGCTATAGTATGTACTGGAATACTATTAAACTGTACTCAAGATGTTGATCTCTTGGAGGATTATGAGGTTTTGACAAATCGATCATATGATTCGACATCATTCGGATATCATGTGATGGGATACATTGCTTGGGAGACTCCAGATATGAGCATAGCCGTTGGAGCGCAGTCCATGCAGCCACGAGAAGACGAGTCCGAATCAGTCGACAATGGAACAGAGTGGAGTAAAGAGGTCGCACGAGAATTCGATGAGATGACGTTTCACTCCGCTGACATCAGAGATGCGATACGCATGCAGAGGCGTTGATTATGGATATACCTTCCAGAAGGAGTCGCGATGAGTACGCAGCCATTCCGGAACAAGAAACAGATATAGTGAGGGTATTAACTTCCGGGCAATTCGGCAGGAACGAGATTAGAGAGAGACCTCGACAGGACCTTTCTGGAATACTATACGAGAAGGCTTGGACCCAGTAGAGGTCATATTACGCACCCCCAGCAGGCCAGAGTTCGGCATCGTCGACGAGATAGTTGACCAGGTTCGGATAGAGGACCTCACCCAGATGCGTTGTGAATTGATCAAGAATGGACGCGTATGGAGTATACCTCCGTAGGTTTGGACGAGTTCCTGAGGACGTGTTCGGCTAGATATCTTCCACAGAGTGATAAAGATACCGAGTTCGTGATTTCGAGTCCATGTGAGAGACTTCGGATTGACCGTAGCGGAGAACATTTGCAGTGCGCAGATAGAGACGTGACGTCGAAGTAGATGATGATACAGACAAGCGGGACAAGTGGTTCGTGCGAGATGCTGACGAGTTGTTGTTACTCCCCGTTAAGATTAAAGGTCGGATATGCCTACAGAGGCGTTGGGATGCGACCAGTTTCCGAGGAAATGCGGTGCTGAGGACGCATATGTCCAGAGAGCTGTTAGATATATGTATGCCGTAGAGGACATTATATGTATAGTGGATGCTTGGACATGTATATATGAATTTAGATGACTTTCTCGCTCAACATGATAGTATGCTATCTGGTTTACTTTATCTTGACATGTTGATTTGATCATGCTTTTATTCATTTGCACATGTTGATAAAACCCTCAGGATATTTGCTTGACTACTGTGACTATGATGCGGATCATACAAGTGGGGCATGTGTAGTTTATAAGCATATCCTTAAACTGTTCCTAGTCGTGGGTGTACCGAGACGGGGCATCGATATTTCAGAGTAAACTAGCGTATACTATTCTTGTCCCATATGATGGGCGATGGATAATCCCATATCCATCTGGTGAGGTGACACCAAAGATTATATGCGGGTGCTCAGTGTAGACTGGGTACACTGAACGGACTCACAGAGAACTCCTATATGGTATTATATCTATCGTCGGATAGCAGTTCTCAGGTGACACTGGTACAGGTTAGTCTGTAGATCCAAGATCGTCATAGAGTCTTGTGTGTCCTCCCACTGTAGTTTAATATCCACCCTACCACGGCTCTACTGAGTCGTGCAAACAGGTGGACTTTGGGTACAGTCCCTAGGCACATGGAGGCGATGAGCGATAGGAGGGGTCTCGTCTCTCCCGGTATTGGAAGTTGATGTTGTGCTATGCTCGATTGGCTATAACAGGAAGTCCCTGGCCAGGGCTACTGAGATTTACTGATAAGCGTTATCAGTAGTTTCTCGATCTGTTATGAGCCATACACCAGCATGACTTATTGAGTTATTGGGGTCGACGATTCCATACCTAGACGCGATATGCAACATATCTGACGAGGAGACCAGACTGTACGGTAAGTGTTGCCAGTTGGCTCGATGGGAGTTTTGACGGCTTCGCTGGTTTTCTTCTGATCGCTCAATACCCGGGTGGCCGTTACGTTTAGCTGACCACTTGCAGCTTGTAGGTATTTGATATGATCATCACCTACGGCCGGTGTATTGATGAGTCTTAGAGTCCCACAATGAAGTTTCCTGGCTCAGGCGAAAAGATGTGGTGTGCATATGAGATATGCGCGGGGACCCGATTAAATACGGATATGTGATACCGTATATTAATCAGGCTTTTTCTATTGGTCGGGTCGTATGTGATATGACCGGTTTGCAAAATCAAGTGTTGATTTAACAAATGACTTTTTGGATTAATTCTTTAATTAAACCCTTTTTTCTATTTTTGTATGCATGCATGTATGCACATGATGATGTGCATGGACACATACATACATACATTGTATCATAGTTGTTGATACATATTTGGTGGCAATGCAAGACTCATATTGTAGTAATTATTTATTTATTTATCATTTTGAATTAAAAGAAAGGATAATTCACTCATGGTTAATGTTTATCATCTTTGACCATACTTCAGCTACTTTTTAACCTTGAGTTAATTATCCTTTTGCTTTATTAACTCATTGATAAAGATGTAGATAATTATTAACCATAGTTGAAGTGAGAAGGATATAATATAGATTATTCATTCTCATCTCAATAATTGATCATATTATCCTTTGAGCTCAAGCTTAGCTACCATTATCTTCTTCTTCCTCTCTTGAAATTTTCTTTGAGTGAAATTGATAAAAAGGAAAGGGTTTTGATTATAGAATACAAACCATATCATCATACTACACACATCTAGCCCATTTGTGTAGGGTGTTTGCTCTACTTCATTCACATATCAAGTAAAGCAAGGAGTTTTGGGCAAAGGGACTTCGGGTGGATCTTCATGGACTAGGAAGGCTTCCATCGATCCGTTCCAAACCCTCATAGTGCCAAGGGAGGTCTACAAAGGTTGTAATCTCTACCCTTAGTGATAGTTTTTCATTTGCATGTGATGCTTTATTGAAAAGAAACCCTAAATTTCTAGTTATGATTCTTGTGAAGTTCACTTAGCACCTTTAAAATTTGATTATGGCATATGTGATGCTTCTAAACCCTTGATGAGGTGCTAGGTAAACCCAACAATGGTATCAGAGCCAAGCTAGAGCTTTAGGCGATGCGTAGGCAAAGTTAAAACTCCGATCGAACCACGAAACACCAATTTAGACCCATCTCTGGAAATTTTGTAAAAATGTGATTTTTTTCTGCATTAAAAATACTCAAAAAAATCAGCAGGGAATTTTAAGGATAACTCTGAAACACGAGCCCCCAAGGCTCTCAAAAAGCCGTGGAACCGCGGCAAGAACATGCTTGCCGCGGCGGTTCCGCGGCCAAAAGAGTGCATTGGGGACACGTGTTGGTACAGTAATATCCGTAGCTGTCCCTGCATATTTCTGGGTATTTTTAATCTAACTCATGTGTTGAGTGTTCGGGGGATTATTTTGAATTCGTTGATTCGATCGGAAAATTTAATTTCGTTCTGTTTTCCGGATAATTTAGAAACTGTTAAAATGTTCGAACGGATATCATTAACTCACTTTTTCCCGGCACGAAAAACTTTCAAGTGTTGAATTTTTCTTGAGTTTAAATCTTTCGGAAAAACGTGCAAGTAACGCGGTGGACCCTCTAAAACAACACAAACCTTAACTCGATTATGTGACCGTCTGAGCTGCCTCTAAACCTTAGGGTTTGGGGCAGTACGGCGTGCCACATGTGAGGTGTTGGCTTGACCCTTCTACGGCTAGACCATTGCTACTGTGACATGTTCTGGAAATTTTTGAACTCGGCTCAAGTGTTGTGCTATTTGGGAAATCTTGGGTGTTTGTTTATTCGATCGAAAAGTTTAGCATTGTCTATTTATCTGGAATGTGATACAATATGTAGAATTCATATAGTTAGGCATGAAATGCGAAGTATGTGATATTTCGGATTTATGATGTCTAAAGAGATTGTGGATTCCAAATGTTGTAGTTTTTCACTTTATTTTCTGCGACCGTAAGTGTAGTATATGGCGTATTGCCAATTTCGTTTTTATACATCAACGACAATCGGAATACGCATACTTGCTTACGTTGATGATATGAGATATTATGTATTGCTGAGATATGATGTGCAGGATTGTCGAGATTGAATAGCCGGGGGTTTTATGTGAGATGAGAGTTTTATTTTCATTCATGTATAAATCAATTGTGTGTAATATTCTTTTATTTGGGGCACTTCCGAGATGAGGAAGATGTTTCCATCATTGTATATTATTTACTTTTCCGCATTAGGATAGACCCAAGAAGGGGAGCACAAGTGACCGGGTTCTAGGGTTCAGTGGGAGGCCATCTCGAGAAGTCGAGACCGGGTCTCCTAAACTCTAGAATTGGCAGGATCACTTGCCGCTCGTAGGGGTCTGGGGGTGTGGGCTTGGCTATTCGTCGCGACCCTGGAATCCGTATTTTCTATTGTTGGCTAAATACAAAATACGGACATCTTAGATATCCTTTTATTTTCATATGTGCTTCTGCTGTTGATATTCTGTAATGTGATTATTTAGTATCTGAGACGAATGGATTATTATTATATATATGATATATAATAAACGTTGCTTATGTTTTACACCCGCACTAGTCCCGTCCCGCTATGTCGTTAGTTAAATAAGCTAACGGTGCATAACGGGATACTGTGGCGAATGCGGATGGCATAAGTGTACGTTCTATTTTCGTTTCTTTTCTGTGATGGCTTAGGAACTTAAATGATGGGATTACATTAATGAGATTAATGTAAAGCAAAAGAAACCTAAAAGATGTTGTAGAATCAGATTTGAAACCCACTCGGCCTTTTTTTATGAAAAATGCGGGTTTCAAAAGATGCGGAGCTTAAGCCACTCCTTTTCTAAACTGTTTTGATTCTACAACGAGATCAAGTTCAAAGCGTTAAAGGTTTTCATAAAAACCATCCGCAAACCTCCATCATTTTAAGAAGCAGAGTACTTAGTATTCGTGCTACGTATTTTGATCATAGTCAAGGCGTAGTGTACGGTAGCTAAGTGATGTCTTCCTACAAAGCATATGATGCGATCAGTTAGGACATTCATGTGATTATGTTGATCATAGTCAAGGGTCATATGGGTGGGTCTAGTTAATCTCGAAATGATGGGTAGAACTTGACTAGTACTTATGATATTTTGACCATAGCCAAGGTCATAAGTAACTAGGGGTAAAAACAATATCAGGAGTTTCAAGAGTTGAAATTTGCAATGAGATTGCATACCATCTATATGATAGTTGGATCCCGATCCCACTGTGAGTAAGTGTTACTTCCAGGAAAATTTTACACTTTACAATTAGCTAATCTAGTAGGTGTCTAGAAAGGTGTTAACGGGGTTTGACCTCTGGGAAAACGAGGTTTATTTTAATTAGGTCCGTGAAAAAGCACGGAGAACCTCCCTCAAAGTACCGATACTGGCCTGGATGACCGGTTAGCGAAACTGTAGAATATAATTAATCCTGGCTAGTTTTCTTTTCAGATTTTGAAAGAAAATTTGATAAAAGCAGTGGGAGACGTCGATTAGATAAGATAATAACCAATCTAATTCTTTGCAAGAGCATTTCGCTGAGTGTATTCTTTTCTCTCTCCTAATGGCAGATACCGATGACGGGACGTAAGCTTCTACTAGAGAAAAATAAACCGACAGGACCGAACTATAAAGAATGGTTGAGGAAATTGAACATTGCACTTACATACGATAAAGTATCATATGTCCTCACAACCAAAGCCCCACCCGTCCCAAGACCTGAATCATCTGTCTCGGATAGGGAGATCCGAAAAACTTGGGATATTGATTGTAACACGGCCAAGTGCCTCGCGCTTGCTTCTATGGACAATATCCATCAGAAGCAACACGAGAATATGGATGTACAATCCATCTTTCTTCACACAAAGGACTTGTATGAAAAGCAATCTCGTACTTTGCGAGGCATCTCGAAAGCTGTTTCAGATGCGATTGGCCCCTGGTACATCAGTAGGAGACCATGTTTTGAAGATGATTAGTCTTATAGAAGAACTTGAGGAACTGGGATGGACCATGGATAATGAGCAATATACGGATATTGTTCTACAGTCTCTCCCCCTGCCTTTTCTCCGTTCATAGTGAATTTCAATATGAACGATTTGGAGAAATCATTGCCTGAAATTCTCAATATGTTGAGAAGTGCAGAGAGCACGTTGAAAACAACGAGGACTCCCGCTCTGCTTGCTGAGCCATCTTCCTCTTCAGTCCCAAAAGCCAAGGCCAAGAGAAAGAAAAAGAAGAAGTCCATAAAACAGAAAGGTGGAGTTAAAAAGGCAAAGGGGAAAGACAAATCCGGGGCTACGGGAAATGGGAAAGGAGAATGTTTTTACTGCCACAAGTCGGGACATTAGAAACGCAACTGTGCTGTGTATCTTGCTGATCTCAAGAAGAAGAAGCATGCTGATGCTTCCACTTCAGGTGTGTTTGTAACTGAAAACTGTTTTTCTTTAAACTCTGCATCTTGGGTATTAGATACCGGTTCTGGTTCTCACATCTGCAATTGTATGCAGGGATTGAGAAACAGTAGAGTTTTGAAGACAGGTGACCATACTCTGCGGGTTGGAAATGGTTCCAATGTACATGCTGTATCCATAGGAGAGTATCATCTTGGGTTGCCTTCGGGTTGTATTTTGGTTTTAAACCCGTGTTATTTTGTACCTAGTATGCTATGTAATATAATATCCGTTTCTTTCTTGGACAATGAAAGATATCATTTTGTATTGCAAAATAATGTTATGAACTGTAACACCCGAGCCCAATAATACTATTTCTGTTACTGGTTGAGTGTTCGACATTGCTCATTTCATTTATCTTGCTTGTTTGGTTCGTATTGCAAAATTTTAACTGGCTAAGTCATTTTTGTGTATAACAAATTTTAGCACCTAAAATGAAATTAAAAATATCTATATTGGCCTACTCATCACCCCTAGCCGTGTGGTAGCGTCCGCGCGTCGAGTTTTCATTCCGTTCGGTGAAACGGGCGAGTTTGGACGGCTACGCGCGCGTGCAAGTGTCCGACTTGGGGGCATGCTTTTTAATCATAAAACATTTCATTTTAAAATTTGGAACCCGCTTAAAATCCTATTATTTAAATTTCAAATTTTTGGGCGCAACCCGGGCGCGATTTGGAAATGTTTCATTTAGCGCCAAAATCCCAATTTAATTAAATATTCTAAAACTATAATATATATTCAAACCTTACTCTGTTACACTTATAATCTTTAAGAAATCTTTTTAAATTTTTCATTCTCAACCATCAGCCAATCACGAGGGGTTTAAACCCCCGTGGGCCCGCCTCTCTACCTCTCCTCTCTCTTTCCCTGTCTCTATCTCTCTCTTCCTCACAACTCTCTCTCTCTCTCTAATCTGATCTCTCTCTCCCTCTAACCCTCTCTCTCTCTCTATCCCCTATATATATATCGTTTCCTCGCCTTCTTCTTTTTCCAGAGCCAGCACGAGAAACCCCACCGGAACCCTAGCCCAGCAACCGTGCCCGTCGCCGCTGCAGCCCAACGCCGACGCCACCACCACCATCATCCTCGTCGCAACCGCAGACCTCCTTCCTCCTCTCCCACGTCCCCGTGCACCCAACGCCGTAGCCACCTGCACCCACCGTGCCCGCCGTCGCCGCCGCAACTCGTCGCCGACGACGCCAGCATCTCCCCCTTCGCCCCTCTTCCCGACCTCGACACCTTCCTCCTCCTCCCGAGTGCCCGGCGCCGCAACAGAACCCAACAGCAACCCTAGCACCTTCTCCGGTTGGCCGGAAACGCCGCCGTCGACCCTCGTCGTCGTCACCTGCGCCACCGCCGACCACCTCCTCTTCACCTGCAACCCAAACCCGGCCATTTCCTCTCCCTCCTCACCGTCTCTCCTCCTCCAGCACCCGCAGCCGAGTCTGCCGCCGCAGCCTCCTCGCCGGCGCCCCATCGCCGTCGACCCCGTCGCTGTTGCAACCCTTGAGATCCCGGTAAGCTTCCCTTCACTTTCCCCCTTTCTTTTTCCCCTCGCTGGTTGATCTTTGTCCCTGCGTAGTATTGCTAACTTTTGTCGCTGTTTTGGCATCTCGCCAGAATCCGGCCGTGCCGACGACCTGACCCGACGTTCCAGCGAGGTAACCCGGTCCGCGTGGTCCCACTGTTCGTTGTTTTGGTTCGATTCGTGAACCGCGCGTCCGTCGCGTGTCTTTCCGCCGACGTTACGTCCATTTTCCCGGTTCGCGAACCGTCGAGGCAAGTATCACTTGCTACATGCTATACTAAACAGTTATATATATTATGACTCGTTAAACCTGCAAACTTAACTCGATATAGCTAGTTTCTCATTTTGGCTGCAATATGACATATATCATTTTACAATTAACCTAAAATTACAGCTTGCCACTTTAACCCTAATAACGAAGTTACCCGTTAACCACATTTTACTGTTTAAAGGATGATAGCCTATGCACTGGTAGTGCTATTACATTCTGATGTTGATATAACGGTATTGCACCGCAAGGGGTGCTCGAAACTTGCTAATATGATGAAACGTCTGTACTACACCAATGCACTAATGTGATTAAATAAATTGCTTATTGTTGTTTAATTCATTGCTTATTTCCTGCTGTTATTCCTTGTTCGATTTTATACCCGTTGTGAGCACACCCTCGATTGTGTTACATATTGACCTGACCTTGCTACACATGACATATATATATATATATATATATATATATATATACCGATGCACCGGACATGGTACCCTTTACTATCGACTTAACCTGATGTACCATGACCTGACCTGTTACCTGATCTCACGCCTAATGCCAACAAACCTGACTTGGAGTCCTCATGGACCATTCCTGTTGTCTATCCAGACAAACCTGACCTGTTACCTGATCCTGTGTTGGCATTAGTCCTTGACTACTGAATACCTGACCTGACACATATAACCTGGGGGTATGGGGAAATCAAAAGGGTAATCTAAAGTGTAACTTAAAAGGGTATTACTTGATCCGTGGTCCCGGGGGGTAACGGGACAGAGCCATTCGTGACTCTTACATTCCTGATCCGTGGTCCCGGGGGGCAACGGGACAGAACCATTATTGGTTCCCATCTTCCTGATCCGTGGTCCCGGGGGGTAACGGGACATATCCTTTGAGTTACATGGAGGATTACTCGAATTGATTTCAAAGACTTTAGAATAGAAAACCCGATAGAACAGTTTAGTTACCCACTGCACACTACCCTGCACTGCTTGTTTCATACTATTGCTTTATTCATGTTTATTTCTGCATTGCTTATTACCATGTTCATATTATATTGTTGGTTGACTTGACGCGCTGACGTCTGGGTTTTGCATGGCCCAGATTCTTTACCACTGTCGCTGACCGAGCAGGAGTACTTCAGCCAGCAGGCTGAGTTGTGAGTTCTGTAGTGGTTAGTTTTATTTCCCGCATTTTATTTCCAGATGTGAGCCCGTATTATAGGACATACTTTTCTATTTTTGTATTGGATCATTTGCTTCCGCATCTATTTATCATTGACTCTTGTTATTCTGGATTTGGACATGTGTTAGATAGTTTTATCTTGTTCTTGATATCTCTACAGCCGTAATGTGACTGTGGATGGTTACTTCCTACCCACAGGTAGAATGGTTGGCTATGTCATGTGCCCAATCTTGCATACTCTGGGAAGCGGGGCGTGACATGGTTCTTTTGGTATCAGAGCCATAGGTTAGTCGGGTTGATTCTTTTGTAGTTGGGTATTATACCCGATACACGAATCAGAATACCCGTGTTTAGGAAACATGTCCTGCCACCTTGACCGTTTTTACCATTCTTGAATCACATTCTTCCTGATTATATCTTTTACGACGTGCAAACTTACTTTGCATGTCGACTCGAAAACCTGATTTCTTGTTATCTCTAGGACTTAGACGACTTGGGTGGAGTTAAGTAATTGTGGCTATGATACCGCGGCATAGTTACAATACGGTACTCTATTTAAGTATCTTGGAGTTCTAGCCTTGATCTATATTCAGAATCTATCATGCTAATGTTGGGTGTTTTGAGTTCAGGATTATGGCAAGTAAGAATGTGAAGACGTACCAGAGGCGTGTGGACGAAGCCGCCATGCTTGGAGTGATAAGAGGAATGCTGGAAAATCAGAAGAGGCATTTTGAGCTGATCCAGCAGCAAGCGGACTCATTTCGGGAAGGTTTGCAGATCGTCAGCAGTCTGTGAGCAATGTTGGAGCTAAACCAGTTGACCGAGTAGGGACCGTGGCAGATTTCAGACGTTTGGGTCCTACTACTTTCACTGGTTTGGAGGAGCCGTTACCAGCCGAGCAGTGGCTAGTTGACACGGAGAATTCGCTGACTGCGGCACAGATTCCAGAGGACAAAAGAGTTGATGTGGTATGCATTCAGTTAGTGGACTACGCCTGAGAGTGGTGGCTTGTGGAGGAGACCCGCTTGCCTAAGCCGATCAAGTGGGCGGATTTCTCTAAGAGTTTCCTGGAGAAATTCTTCCCGCGGACTGCACGGGAGGAAATGGAAGAGAAGTTCATCGGACTAAGGCAGAATGGAGCACCCGTGGACGTGCATGCAACAGAATGGACGAGACTCAGTAGTTTCGCTGGACCTTTCGCGGCCAACGATGCAGACAGCAGTTGCGGTAAGGAAACAGTTCTGTAGGGCCAGTCGAGTTTAGGGCTAGGCCGACAAACAGTGTTCTTGCAGCTATGGAAGTTGATGGTCGTGAAGAACCGGTGGTGGTTCGTGATTTCATGGACGTATTTGAAGATATATCAGGTTTACCGCCGAAGCGAGACGTGGAGTTCGCAATTGATCTTATCCCTGGTGCAGCGCCAGTATCTAAAGCATATTATCCAATGACACCAGTAGAATTGGAAGAAGTTAAGAAGCAAGTTGCTGTGTTGCTTGAGAAGGATTGGATTCGAAGCAGCAACTCTCCTTGGGGAGCTCCAGTTCTTCTAGTAAAGAAGAAGGATGGCACGAGAAGGATGTGCATCGATTATCGAGAATTAAACCGGGTGACTATTAAAAACAAGTACCCGATCCCTTGCATTGAAGAACTTTTTGAGTAGCTTAGTGGCGCGAGGGTATTCTTGAAACTGGATTTGCGATCCAGATATCATCAGGTCCGAGTGAAAGCAGAAGATATTTGCAAGACGGTGTTTCGAACTCGGTATGGGCATTTCGAGTATCTAGTGATGCCCTTCGGAGTAACGAATGCGCCGGCAATATTCATGGATTTGATGAACCGAATCTTTTCACCTTTCTTGGACCAGTTTATTATGGTATTCATTGACGATATTCTGGTTTACTCGAAGAGTTTGGAGGAGCATGCTGAGCATTTGAAGATCGCACTGCAGACACTGAGACAGGAGAAATTGTATGCGAAGATGAGTAAGTGCGAATTTTGGCTGGAAGAAGTGAAGTTTCTGGGGCATGTTGTGTCGGGCGACGGAATCGCCGTCGATCCCGAAAAGATTGCAGCAGTTCAAGATTGGCCTATTCCAAGAAATGCGGCTGAGATAAGAAGTTTCCTTGGTTTAGCCGGATACAACCGGAGATTTGTGGAGAACTTCGCTCGTTTGGCAGAACCGTTGACCAAGCTTACGCGCAAGGAAGTACCTTTTGTTTGGACGGATAAGTGTGCATTGGCTTTCGAGACGTTGAAGCAGAAGTTAATAACCTCCCCTATCCTGACCGTACCAGACAATTCCGGAGGACTGGTGATTCACAGCGACGCATCTGGAAAGGGATTGGGATGTGTTTTGATGCAGAATGGGAAGGTTGTAGCGTATGCATCGAGACAAGTAAAGACCCATGAGAAGAATTATCCGACTCATGACTTGGAGCTTGCGGCTGTGATCTTCACTTTGAAGATTTGGAGACACTACCTTTTGGGTGAGAGAGTCGAAGTTTTTACAGATCACAAGAGTTTGAAGTGTGTGTTCACTCAGAAGGAGTTGAACATGAGGCAACGTAGATGGTTGGAGCTGATGGCCGACTACGACCTTGATCTTAAGTACCATCCGGGAAAGGTTAACGTCGTGCCGGATGCGCTTAGTCGGTTACCAGCGATTCAGGTATTGACTACGCAGAGGGAGACCATTGCGGATTTTTCGAAGATTTGACTTGGAGGTTGTGCTACCACATTCTACGGGACAGTTGATGCAGTTGCAAGTACAGTCGTCCTTGGTTGAGAAGATTAAAGCGGCACAATCGCAGGATCCTAGACTGCAAAGGTTTCGAGAGCAGGTTGAAGCTGGACTACGAACAGATTTACTGGTCCACGAAGACGGTTCGTTGAGGTATGGTAGCCGTGTGTGTGCGCCAAAGGGGGATGTGCGTGAAGAGCTTATGAAGGAGGCACACAGTTCAGCTTACTCTGTACATCCTGGAGGTACAAAGATGTACCGAGATATTCGACAGCATTTCTGGTGGGAAGGCATGAAACGGGAGATCGCTCGCTTCGTGGCTAAGTGCTTGGTATGTCAGCAAGTCAAGGCTGAACACCAAGGGTTGCTGGTTTGTTGCAACCACTTCCGATTCCTCAGTGGAAGTGGGAACATATAACCATGGATTTCGTGACGGCTTTACCGCGGAGTCCAAAGGGCAACAATGCAGTATGGGTGATTGTCGATCGGTTGACCAAGGCAGCTCACTTTATTCCTTTTCGGGTTGGTCAATCAACGGAGACTTTGGCAGAGCGGTACATGCAGGAGATTGTAAGATTGCATGGAGTACCGGTGAGCATCGTGTCCGATCGGGACACTCGGTTCTTGTCACACTTCTGGAGGAGTTTACAGGAAAGTTTGGGGACTCGATTGAAGTTTAGCACAGCTTATCTTCCTCAAACTGATGGTCAGTCGGAGAGAACGATCCAAACTCTTGAAGTTATGTTGAGAGCATGCATGTTGGACTTCAAGGGTTCTTGGGAGGATCACCTACACTTGGTGGAGTTTTCCTACAACAATAGTTTCCAAGCGACTATTCAGATGGCTCTGTTTGAAGCTTTATATGGTCGTAAGTGCCGTTCACCTGTTTGTTGGGATGACGTTGGTGAACGAAGATTATTGGGGCCAGATTTGGTAGTACAGACCGTTGAGAAGGTTAACGCCATCAGAAAGCATATGAAGGCAGCTCAAGACAGACAGAAAAGTTGGGCTGACACGTCAAGAAGACCTCTAGAGTTCGCCGTGGGTGACTTGGTATTCTTGAAGATATCACCGACTAGAGGAGTGATTCGTTTTGGGAGTCGGGGAAAGCTTAGTCCTCGATTCGTTGGACCCTTCGAGATATTGGAGCGTGTTGGAGAGGTAGCGTACCGTTTGGCGTTACCACAGTCCTTGGCAGGTGTGCACGATGTGTTTCATGTATCTCAACTACGAAGGTATGTTCGAGATGAAACCCACGTCTTGGATCATTCGGAGTTAACTGTACGGGAGGACCTAACTTTTGAGGAGCGACCGGTTGAAATCAAGGATCGGAGGGAAAAGGTTCTTAAGAACAAGCTTATCCCCCTTGTGCTAGTTTCTTGGGGTAATCGATCGCATGGAGAATCCACTTGGGAGCGAGAAGACGAAATCCGGCAGAAGTTTCCTCACCTTTTCCTGTAGTTTTCTATCTTGTATTCTTGGAATTTCGAGGACGAAATTCTTTTTGTAGTTGGGTATGATGTAACACCCGAGCCCAATAATACTATTTCTGTTACTGGTTGAGTGTTCGACATTGCTCATTTCATTTATCTTTCTTGTTTGGTTCGTATTGCAAAATTTTAACTGGCTAAGTCATTTTTGTGTATAACAAATTTTAGTACCTAAAATGAAATTAAAAATATCTATATTGGCCTACTCGTCACCCCTAGCCGCGTGGTAGCGTCCGCGCGTCGAGTTTTCATTCCGTTCGGTGAAACGGGCGAGTTTGGACGGCTACGCGAGCGTGCAAGTGTCCGACTTGGGGGCATGCTTTTTAATCATAAAACATTTCATTTTAAAATTTGGAACCCGCTTAAAATCTTATTATTTAAATTTCAAATTTTTGGGCGCAACCCGGGCGCGATTTGGAAATGTTTCATTTAGCGCCAAAATCCCAATTTAATTAAATATTCTAAAACTATAATATATATTCAAACCTTACTCTGTTACGCTTATAATCTTTAAGAAATCTTTTTAAATTTTTCATTCTCAACCATCAGCCAATCACGAGGGGTTTAAACCCCCGTGGGCCCGCCTCTCTACCTCTCTATCTCTCCTCTCTCTTTCCCTGTCTCTATCTCTCTCTTCCTCACATCTCTCTCTATCTCTCTCTAATCTGATCTCTCTCTCCCTCTAACCCTCTCTCTCTCTCTATCCCCTATATATATATCGTTTCCTCGCCTTCTTCTTTTTCCAGAGCCAGCACGAGAAACCCCACCGGAACCCTAGCCCAGCCACCGTGCCCGTCGCCGCTGCAGCCCAACGCCAACGCCACCACCACCATCATCCTCGTCGCAACCGCAGACCTCCTTCCTCCTCTCCCACGTCCCCGTGCACCCAACGTCGTAGCCACCTGCACCCACCGTGCCCGCCGTCGCCGCCGCAACTCATCGCCGACGACACCAGCATCTCCCCCTTCGCACCTCTTCCCGACCTCGACACCTTCCTCCTCCTCCAGAGTGCCCGGCGCCGCAACAGAACCCAACAGCAACCCTAGCACCTTCTCCGGTTAGCCGGAAACGCCGCCGTCGACCCTCGTCGTCGTCACCTGCGCCACCGCCGACCACCTCCTCTTCACCTGCAACCCAAACCCGTCCATTTCCTCTCCCTCCTCACCGTCTCTCCTCCACCAGCACCCGCAGCCGAGTCTGCCGCCGCAGCCTCCTCGCCGGCGCCCCATCGCCGTCGACCCTGTCGCTGTTGCAACCCTTGAGATCCCAGTAAGCTTCCCTTCACTTTCCCCCTTCCTTTTTCCCCTCGCTGGTTGATCTTTCTCCGTGCGTAGTATTGCTAACTTTTGTCGCTATTTTGGCATCTCGCCGGAATCCGGCCGTGCCGACGACCTGACCCGACGTTCCAGCGAGGTAACCCGGTCCGCGTGGTCCTACTGTTCGTTGTTTTGGTTCGATCCGTGAACCGCGCGTCCGTCGCGTATCTTTCCGCCGACGTTACGTCCGTTTTCCCGGTTCGCGAACCGTCGAGGCAAGTATCACTTGCTACATGCTATACTAAATAGTTATATATATTTTGACTCGTTAAACCTGCAAACTTAACTCGATATAGCTAGTTTCTCATTTTGGCTGCAATATGACATATATCATTTTACAATTAACCTAAAATTACAGCTTGCCACTTTAACCCTAATAACGAAGTTACCCGTTAACCACATTTTACTGTTTAAAGGATGATAGCCTATGCACTGGTAGTGCTATTACATTCTGATGTTGATATAACGGTATTGCACCGTAAGGGGTGCTCGAAACTTGCTAATATGATGAAACGTCTGTACTATACCAATGCACTAATGTGATTAAATAATTGCTTATTGTTGTTTAATTCATTGCTTATTTCCTGCTGTTATTCCTTGTTCGATTTTATACCTGTTGTGAGCACACCCTCGATTGTGTTACATATTGACCTGACCTTGCTACACATGACATATATATATATATACCGATGCACCGGACATGGTACCCTTTACTATCGACTTAACCTGATGTACCATGACCTAACCTGTTACCTGATCTCACGCCTAATGCCAACAAACCTGACTTGGAGTCCTCATGGACCATTCCTGTTGTCTATCCAGACAAACCTGACCTGTTACCTGATCCTGTGTTGGCATTAGTCCTTGACTACTGAATACCTGACCTGACACATATAACCTGGGGGTATGGGGAAATCAAAAGGGTAATCTAAAGTGTAACTTAAAAGGGTATTACTTGATCCGTGGTCCCGGGGGGTAACGGGACAGAGCCATTCGTGACTCTTACATTCCTGATCCGTGGTCCCAGGGGGCAACGGGACAGAACCATTATTGGTTCCCATCTTCCTGATCCGTGGTCCCGGGGGGTAACGGGACATATCCTTTGAGTTACATGGAGGATTACTCGAATTGATTTCAAAGACTTTAGAATAGAAAACCCGATAGAACAGTTTAGTTACCCACTGCACACTACCCTGCACTGCTTGTTTCATACTATTGCTTTATTCATGTTTATTTCTGCATTGCTTATTACCATGTTCATATTATATTGTTGGTTGACTTGACGCGCTGACGTCTGGGTTTTGCATGGCCCAGATTCTTTACCACTGTCGCTGACCGAGCAGGAGTACTTCAGCCAGCAGGCTGAGTTGTGAGTTCTGTAGTGGTTAGTTTTATTTCCCGCATTTTATTTCCAGATGTGAGCCCGCATTATGGGACATACTTTTCTATTTTTGTATTGGATCATTTGCTTCCGCATCTATTTATCATTGACTCTTGTTATTCTGGATTTGGACATGTGTTAGATAGTTTTATCTTGTTCTTGATATCTCTACAGCCATAATGTGACTGTGGATGGATACTTCCTGCCCACAGGTAGCATGGTTGGCTATGTCACGTGCCCAATCTTGCGTACTCTGGGAAGCGAGGCGTGACATGAACATTAACTTGAATCAAGAGTTGATTGGATATGGTACAATAAATAATGGTATTACGTCCTGAACCAACACACAGTTTTTAATATACAACATACTAATAAAAGAAAGTTTTCAGATATAAATGAAGCTTTTCTTTGGTATTGTAGACTTGGTCATATTAATGAAACAAGACTAAACAAATTACATAAAGATGGATATTTAAATCCTTTTGAATATAAATCTTATGCGACTTGCCAGTCTTGTATCAAAGGTAAAATGACCAAAACTCCGTTTACTGGACACGGAGAAAGAGCTGTGGAACTCTTATGCCTCATACATAGTGATGTATGCGGACCAATGTCTACACATGCTAGAGGTGGTTTTTCATACTTCATTACATTTACTGATGATTTCTCAAGATTCGGACACGTGTTTTTGATAAAGCAAAAATCCGAAGCTTTCGAGAAATTCAAGGAGTACAAACTTGAAGTAGAGAAACAAACAGGCTTGAGCATCAAGAAATTTCGATCAGATCGAGGTGGAGAATATTTAAGTACAGAGTTTTTAGACTTCTTAAAAGAGAATGGGATTCTCTCTCAGCTCACTCCTCCTTACACACCACAGCACAATGGTGTGTCAGAACGGAGAAATCATACCCTATTAGATATGGTACGATCCATGATGTGTGATGCTGAGTTACCGCTTTCCTTTTAGGGGCATGCATTAGAGACAGCGATGTATCTGTTAAACAGGGTTCCAACCAAGACCGTGTCTACCACTCCATATGAGATATGGAGTGGAACGAGACCATCTCTTAAAAGAGTTAGGATTTGGGGTTGTCTGGCTTTTGTTAAAAAGCAGAATCCAGACAAACTCGAGACACGATCGGTCATGTGTAAATTTGTGGGGTATCCAAAACATTCGTATGGATATCTATTCTACCACAAGGAGGAACAAAAGGTGTTTGTTGCTCAGCATGCCACATTTTTGGAAAATAAAATCTTTACAGACAGTACTGATGGCAATGCGGTAGAACTAGAAAAGGTTCTAGAGACACAAATTACTCAGGACGAATTGGTTGAAACTGATGTTGCAGTAGAAC
Source organism: Agapanthus africanus (assembly GCA_030015575.1). Taxonomy (NCBI): domain Eukaryota; kingdom Viridiplantae; phylum Streptophyta; class Magnoliopsida; order Asparagales; family Amaryllidaceae; genus Agapanthus; species Agapanthus africanus. The sequence goes on along the minus strand of CM057340.1, from coordinate 171,011,575 downwards.
TTCAAGAACCTCAGCCGCTCCGTAGATCTAGTAGAACTTCTCACCCACCAGAGAGATACTATGGGTTTCTCATTGATGGTGATAGAGAAGATTGCATCATGGATGATGATGACCCTACTAGTTTTCAGCAAGCTATCACGAGTGGTCACTCAGTGAAGTGGCTGGAAACCATGAGATCCGAAATGGAGTCCATATATACCAACAAAGTATGGACTTTGGACGTTGCGCCTCCTGGGATAAAACCCGTTGGGTGCAAATGGATCTTTAAAAGAAATATTGGTATAGATGGACAGGTAGATACCTTTAAAGCAAGGCTAGTAGCGAAAGTTTTTCGTCGAAGACCAGGATTGGTCTATGATGAAACTTTCTCTCCAGTAGCAATGCTTAAATCCATTAGGATCCTACTTGCTATTGCTGCTCACTATGATTATGAAATCTAGCAGATGGACGTTAAAACTGCATTTCTAAATGGTGATTTAGAAGAATGCGTTTTTATGGATCAGCCAGAGGGCTTCATTAATAGTGGGAGCAGCGGGAAAGCATGTAGATTGCTTAAATCCATTTATGGATTAAAGCAGGCTTCACGGAGCTGGAACATCTGCTTTGATGATACAATCAAAGAGTTTGATTTTATCAAAAATATAGATGAACCATGCATTTATAAGAAGATTTTAGGGAATACTGTCACATTTCTCGTATTGTACGTAGATGACATTCTCCTGATAGGAAATGATATTCCTATGCTACAATCGGTCAAACTATTCTTATCACAAAGGTTCTCCATGAAGGACCTGGGTGATGCCTCATGCATTTTGGGCATAAGGATCTATAGAGATAGATCTAAGAGGTTATTAGGATTGTCCCAATAAAAGTACATAGACACCATCCTAAAAAGGTTTAGTATGGAAGATTCCAAGCGTGGTGCCTTGCCTGCTTGTCATGGAATCACTCTTTCCAAGGACTTCTGTCCGAAGACTGATGAAGAGAGAGTTCGCATGAGCGTTATACCCTACGCTTCAGCCATAGGATCTATAATGTATGCGATGTTATGTACTCGCCCTGATGTAGCTTATGCACTAGCTGTAGTAAGCAGGTATCAATCCAACCCAGGAGAGAAATATTGGATAGCAGTGAAGAACATTCTTAAATACTTGCGAAGGACTAAAGAATTGTTCTTAGTGTATGGTAATGGGAATCTCCAGATGGAGGCCTTTACCGATTCCAACTTCCAAAGTGATAAGGATGACAGCAAATCTATCTCAGGGTTTGTATTTACCCTCAATAGAGGGGCGGTTAGTTGGAAGAGTTCCAAACAGGACACCGTTGCAGACTCAACGATGAAAGCTGAGTATATTGCTGCAAATGATGCTGCCAAGGAAGCCGTCTGGATGAGGAAGTTCATCGCGGAACTAGGAGTAGTTCCAACCATTGTTGATCCAATACCATTGTATTATGATAATAATGGAGCTATGGCGTTAGCCAAAGAACCAAGGTCCCATCAGAAATCCAGACGCATCCTGAGGCGATATCATTTGATCCGGGAGATAGTAAATCGCCAGGAGATCGAGATTCGGAGAGTAGAGACAAAGGATAACACAACGGAAACACTCACCAAGGCCCTTCCACTGCCGCAGCATGAGCGACTTTTTGAGATGTTGGGTATGAGATACGCCAATAATTGGCCTTAGTGCAAGTGGGAGATTGTTAGATATATGTATGCCCTAGAGGCCATTATATGTATAGTGGATGCTTGGACATGTATATATGAATTTAGATGACTTCCTCGCTCAACATGATAGTATGCTATCTGGTTTACTTTATCTTGACATGTTGATTTGATCATGCTTTTATTCATTTGCACATGTTGATAAAGCCCTCAGGATATTTGCTTGACTACTGTGACTATGATGCGGATCATACAAGTGGGGAATGTATAGTTTATAAGCATATCCTTAAACTGTTCCTAGTCTGGGTGTATCGAGACGGGGCATCGATATTCCAGAGTAGACTAGCGTATACTATTCTTGTCCCATATAATGGGCGATGGATGATCCCATATCCATCTGGTGAGATGATACCAAAGATTGTATGCGGGTGCTCAGTGGAGACTGGGTACACTGAACGGACTCACAGAGAACTCCTATGTGGTATTATATCTATCGTCGGATAGCAGTTCTCAGGTGACACTGGTATAGGTTAGTCTGTAGATCCAAGATCGTCATAGAGTCTTGTATGTCCTCCCACTGTAGTTTGATATCCACCCTACCACGGCTCTACAGAGTCGTGCAAACATGTGGACTTTGGGTACAGTCCCGAGGCACATGGAGGCGATGAGTGATAGGAGGGGTCTCGTCTCTTCCGGTATTGGCAGTTGATGTTGTGCTATGCTCGATTGGCTATAACAGGAAGTCCCTGGCCAGGGCTACTGAGATTTACTGATAAGCGTTATCAGTAGTTTCTCGATCTGTTATGAGCCATACACCAGCATGACTTATTGAGTTATTGGGGTCAACGATTCCATCCCTAGACTCGATATGCAACATATCTGACGAGGAGACCGGACTGTACGGTAAGTGTTGCTAGTTGGCTCGACGGGAGTTTTGACGGCTTCACTGGTTTTCTTTTGATCGCTCAATACCCGGGTGGCCGTTACGTTTAGCTGACCGCTTACGGCTTGTAGGTATTTGATATGATCATCACCTACTGCCGGCGTATTGACGAGTCTTAGAGTCCCACAATGAAGTTTCCTGGCTCAGGCGAAAAGATGTGGTGTGCATATGAGATAAGCGCGGGGACCCGATTAAATACGGATATGTGATACCGTATATTAATCGGGCATTTTCTATTGGTCGGATCGTATATGATATGACCGGTTTGCAAAATCAAGTGTTAATTAACAAATGACTTTTTGGATTAATTCTTTAATTAAACCCTTTTTTCTATTTTTGTATGCATGCATGTATGCACATGATGATGTGCATGGACACATACATACATACATTGTATCATGGTTTTTGATACATATTTGGTGGCAATGCAAGACTCATATTGTAGTAATTATTTATTTATTTATCATTTTGAATTAAAAGAAAGGATAATTCACTCATGGTTAATGTTTATCATCTTTGACCATACTTCAACTACTTTTTAACCTTGAGTTAATTATCCTTTTGCTTTATTAACTCATTGATAAAGATGTAGATAATTACTAACCATGGTTGTAGTGAGAAGGATATAATATAGATTATTCATTCTCATCTCAATAATTGATCATATTATCCTTTGAGCTCAAGCTTAGCCACCATTATCTTCTTCTTCCTCTCTTGAAATTTTCTTTGAGTGAAGTTGATAAAAAGGAAAGGGTTTTGATTATAGAATACAAACCACATCATCATACTACATACATCTAGCCCATTTGTGTAGGGTGTTTGCTCTACTTCATTCACATATCAAGTAAAGCAAGGAGCTTTGGGCAAAGGGACTTCGGGTGGATCTTCGTGGACTAGGAAGGCTTCCATCGATCCGTTCCAAACTCTCATAGTGCCAAGGAGTCACCAAGGGAGGTCTACAAAGGTTGTAATCTCTACCCTTAGTGATAGTTTTTCATTTGCATGTGATGCTTAGTTGAAAAGAAACCCTAAATTTCTAGTTATAATTCTTGTGAAGTTCACTTAGCACCTTTAAAATTTGATTATGGCATATGTGATACTTCTAAACCCTTGATGAGGTGCTAGGTAAACCCAACAAGAGCGAGAAAAGATTATGCAAGAGTACCAGCCTCCGTACAGTTCGGCATAGGCGAGATCGGAAGAGACCTTGAGCAAGATTCCTTCCAGGACACTGCTGCGATAAGGTTTGCACCCAGGATCAGATGTGTGATGTGTATTTAGAGGACCAGAGGTCGGCGCCAGTGATGTGCTACTTTACGAATGGCCATGAGGATTGACCCAGAGATGATCAGAGAAGTGCCAGGACGGAATTGTCCCCGTTAGCACACCTGACAGGGCCGATGAGCCGATGGATCACGAGATTGGTAATCCACAGAGAAGATAAGGACCCAGAGACAGAGGACGCCAGACCGTGAGCAGGAGGAAAGTAGATATCTTGCGCTGCTAGCATTGGATGCACCGACATCTTCTCGACTTTGAAGGAGGTTATATCTACGACGGTATTTATGATTTGTGATTTGGTGATTCGATTATCACGTATCTGTCACCTTGGATTTCGGTATTTTGGGCGATTTATTCGCATGATTTAGTCTTGATGGCTGAGTTCCATGATATTTATTTTCGTGCACCATGGTTGCACCTACTGGGTACTCATATTCGTGCATATTTATTGCACCTGATATCGTTCTGTGCCTTGGTTGCACATGCTTATGACTTCATGGATTTCATACAGTTGAGTTGATTTTATGCATATGATACGCACACGATTTGGCTTTTTGCACTCAGTATAGCTTATATGTGCTTGTAGTGCATTGATATGTGTTTTGTGCACACAGTTGCACACGTTTATGATTTTTACACCTTGGTACACTCGGTGTTGCTATTTACGCATTTGAGTTATTGTTTGGGGTTTTGTGCACAGGATGCACTGTATTTGTATTTCTTGCACAGGATGCGCCAGTTTTATGTTCATGCGTTTGTCACACCAGATTTATATTTCGTGCGTTTGTTGCACCTGATTTCGGTTTGATGTCATTCGATATGTTGATTTTGATTTCATGCCTATGTTATGCATGTGATTTGACTTATGCTTTAGGCATAGTTTTCATACACTTTTAGTGTTTTGATTTAATTTGTGCACACTGATGCACATGGTTGTGAGATTATATACCACAGTATACCTGATTTTGAGTGAGCCGTATTGTATACCGTCGATTTTGATTCTGATATTGATGTTGATTTCTTGCACTCTATGCATTTGATTTGGACTTTGCGCATGCTCGACGCTTGATATTGGATTTCGTGATTTCGTGCATGTTGGATGCACATGATTTAGATTTTATTCGTGCATGATGGATGCACCTGATATGGATTTTCGCGCGTGTTGAACGCATGTTTTGAGATACGATTTTGGCGCACACCAGATGCCCTAAATCGAGATTCTTCGTGCATATCAGATGCACCTGATTTTTACTGTCAGGCACACACGTTGCCTATGATAGATGTTTCGTGCACACCTGTTGTACCTAGATGTTTCTTCTGTGCACATGTATGGCACATATATGGATTTTGATTTCCGTGCACACCAGACGCACAGGGTATTCTTATATACATTTTGGGATTTATTTCTTATAGAGCAGTACGTTTTTATGATATTTGCTATATGTTTTCATACTGAGCAGGACTAGTCAGAGGACAGTACCTGGATATATTTTGCATGCATTAATAGTTATCGAAGGGAATTCCAAAAAAAAGCGAGCTATAGTCTCAGTATATACCTACGTGTCTGATATGACACCAAACGTTTAAAACAAGGAAACCCTTCTAGATTGTTTTCAAAACGGCGGAACGTACATATTAAACAAAAAATATATACATATATGGTTATTTTCTTACAATAGACATCCGCCACTGTGCCGCGATACGCGCAAAGCACAGCAACATGAAAAGGTTTGGCATGAATTTCCTTCAGATATTTACATGTATAGATTTGATGTTTACATGTATAGTTCTGATTTATATCATATTGGTTTTATTTTGGATTTGACATTTGTGTCTTTACCATAACTCCGATGATTGCGGGATACTTGACGGAGTGTTGGTTTTGAGTTATCTGCTCATTGTTCATGCGCATGCATTGCGCTATGATGCGTCTTATGTATTGATGATTTCGGAGCTCCGACGACCTAGCCTTTTACTGAAATGTGTTAGAATTTGGGGGTTTAAATTTAAATTCGGGGGCCGAATTTCTTTAAGGGGGGAAGATTGTAACATTTCAAAAAAATAAAATATTATTTTTGGGAATTTTTATAATTTAATAATAAAATATTGAATATTTTAATAAGGCGGTATAATTAAATACCGATAAATTTGTGAAAAATTTGGAAAATTATAGAAATTATTCAAAAGAGGGTGTTTTATGTAAATTATGCAAATTTTAAGTTTTTATGGTTAATTATATACTAATTTAGTGCTAATCGCGATTAAAAATCGCTAATCGCGCTTTAAACTTGTTTTGTGCAAACATGCACCATATCTTTTTATTAACACTTGTTACATTTTACCACATGTTTTTGGGTGCATGGATTTTGTTTTGGGGTTACTATTGTTGAGAGAAGGAAATTAGAAAAGAGTATAATATTAAGTATGGGTAAGAGAGAGAAAGAGTGGGTGAGGGGTCAACCCATGTCTTGAGCCTTTCCCTCATCATTTCTTCCACTCATTTTCCTCTAGCACTCTCTCCATACTGCTGCTGCTGCTTTTCCCCCTCCTCCTCCATCTTCAACCCCCCAAAACACCATGAAAATCAACTCAAAACCGAAACTCCATTTTACAAAAAAGATGCACAAGCTCGCTAGCTACCCCATGGACCAAGAAAGAGAAGATTTTGAGGACTTTGAGCAACTCAAGAAAATTCTTGAGTTGCCAAAGGAGGTAATTTCTGCACCAATAGTGTAGTTTTTCAAATCCTTATGCATCCATACATGTTTCATGTCAATATTATGTGGTTTGGGTTAACTTTGTAAATTCTAGTTAGGGTTTATGGAAATTGATAGTTGTGATGTGAAATTGAGCTCAATAGAGACCACACAAACTCCTAGTGCTAGAATTCAGACCTAAACCAGATACTAAAACCCTGGAATACGGATTTAGAAAAGCCGATATCGGAAAATTGTGGATTCTGTGAGGGTTAATTGAAATCTTCTATCACTCGGAGACTCTGAAAATTATTTTGCAAACACAGAGAGATGTGCAGGCACCCAGGAAGCTAACCCCAAAACCCCAGCCCCTATCTCCCAATTCTGGCCGCAGATTTAATATGTATGGCCGCAAATTGCGGCCTGGGTCCCACCATTGTGATTTTTGTTGGTTCTGTAGCTTTATCTTATGTAAACTAAACCCTTGGTATATGCAAAATTGACCAATTTGGCCTAGGGTGAAATCTGGGACCACTTTCCTGAGTTGCTGTTTTGATTCGGAGTTTCGTTTCGCGTATTTTGAATTCTGGAATTATAGTATTTTGTTTTATCTCGATCACTTGACGTTTGTACGACGATATCGAGAATTGTTTGATGGTTTTGAAAGCGTAGTCCATAGGTTCTAACCTATAGGCCTTAGCGCGTCGTTTGGATTTCTCGATGTGATTTTAAGGTGCATTTGCGATTGTGTTATCTTGTGGGTACCTTCTCGAGGGCTTCATACGATGAAGAAGATGAAGGCGACATCGACACCGACATGCAGGATGCAAGGTGAGTAGATTATATCTACGGGGAAAGTCGGATGGATGGCGTATTGCACCCCCGCAGTTCGATATTGAGTATACTAGATATATATACTATATTTATATATATATATATATAAATGATAGCGTTTTGTGTGACTTGGATATTCTAATGTGAATAGGCGTACTATGGATAGATTAGGGTTTAGAAGTAAACTAGTATAGTTTCCTAGTTGCGAACCCAAGAATAGGTTTACACCCACACGCACACACATGCTTATTTGTTATATTTATACTTGGATGATGAGGATAGTATATGATATTTGGAGATGAGTCGATGAGATTGGGTATAGTGTCATGAGATCGGTGGTATAATGCGATTCGTATTTGGGATACGACATGAGATTTTAGTGGGCCTTTGGACGTGTGTTTCACACACGCATTTATATTTATATAGATAATATCGATTTGTACTAGACTTAGATAAGTACCCCAGATCATGAGATATGACGATAAGGATACCAGATAATTGATGAGATGAATGTGATATTGACCCGTACCCAGATTTGGGATGTCGTACGATGATTTACCGTACGAGCTTTATTTGATGATAAGATCCGCACTCATGACTCGAGGATGTCATATGATATTGTATCGTACGCGGTACCTTTGAGGCAGGATCACCGACTATTATATTTATATATGTATATATCGACTCAGATTTAGGTGGTTTCCATACCCCTCCCGATTGACTTGTTAGTTAGATCGGTAGTTTGCTTAGTAGATGTTACGCTAGGCCGATGTCATACCTATTTCAAAAACTAACGAATCAGGAGTATTTTAAAGACAGGCAAAGGGATTCTACGGATATTTTCAAAAGACGCATCTTTTCTTAAAGACGCCGTAGCCCTTATTTTCCAAAAAACCCCGATTTGTCTTCTTTCAAATGGCAAACAGTATGACATAGATACATTGATGTAGATACCGCATTGTTGTGTTTATTATTTATTTTCCGTATATTCTCGCTTTTCGCATCGCATTGCATGTTTAAATATGTTCATTGTTATATTAAAACCATGCTGTTAGGACACCAGCACCATTATCGATGATGCATATGTTCCACGTACACCTGATTGCCGGCTCACACACTTCATCATCGATAATTGCCATGTCACTGCACTGTAGGACTGTTGCATTCAGGATATGACTCCTTGCATGGCATACTTGTGTACTTACATATTGTACACTCATACTTGTGCACATACCTATTGTACACTCATACTTGTATACTTACATATTGTACACTCATACTTGTGCACATACCTATTGTACATTCATACTTGTGTACTCACATATTGTATACTCATACTTTTGCACATACCTATTGTACATTCATACTTGTGTACTCACATATTGTATACTCATATTTGTGCACATACATATTGTACACCCATTCATGCATACATACGTATTTGCACATACATAGATGATTCCGGATTGATTTGAGAATTGGGAACTGCAAGATACTTTTAAAAACCGATTCATTTCAAAAGAGCGGTCTTCCCTCACTATGTGTATATTACTGTTTTATGTCGCATGATATACTGATATGCTTACATTCTTTTATATGTCGCATACATCATGCTTTATGATTATACGCATGGAGATATGTTGTTTCCATGATATTTCTGGATTTGGGAACCGTGGGTATTTCAAAATAGAATGTATTGTTTTAAAAACCCGGTTACCCTTGATATGATATTTCAGTGCGTCCACCATGTGTTTTCTCGGTTCTGAAAGCGACATGTAAAAGCCGATTCGAGGAGAGGTAGGCACCGTCTGCAGGTATATGGTGGACCCGGTAAGGTACCCCGGGGTAAGAAGACTCGTATATGTTAGACGGTGAGCCTGGCAGGGGAGTACTACCTACCGGTGATTGTGTTTGAGCTCGGCGGATATCTGGAGGATACCGACCGGAGTTGAGAGATGAGATGGGCCGATCCGGACTGACAGAGCCCGTGGGCCGATCCGGACAGATGGAGCCCTATATATATATGAGGATTTACGTGCCGATGCTAGGCACAGGTTTCATGATGTTTTCGAGTGTCGATGCTAGACACTCAGGTTCCATGATTTTGATATGTCGCGAGCGACACATGTTGATTTACATCCTCATACTTCCTTGCATATGCTTTATGATATTTACATGCATGATACTTATTGTCATTGGGTGACACATGGACGAGATCCACACATATACATACATACATATAGTTGATATTGATGACATTGATCACATAGTTGGATGATATCCACATATTCATAGACCTCATGATATAGTCGATACTGATTACCTTGATCATACCTCATATTTATGATATGTTATTACCTGAGGCACTGACACAAGCACATGGGATTACACTTATGTTTAGATGTTTACCCTTGCCACCCTATCATGTTTCAGACTTATTCATTTTTCGGTTTATATATATATATATATATATATATATATATATATATATATATATTTGATCGTATTGATCTAGGATTGAGTCATACATATGATTTCTGCTCTGTGATGTTTTCTATTCACGAGTTGGCAACTCACCCCCGTTGTGCCACAGTTCTTGCAGGTTTTTTGCCGTACAGGTTCCATTGCGGCTTTTCTGGCACACTGCTTCCTTTCTGGGTGATTGCTTTGGTAGGTGGGTTCACTCGCATCGTGACCACCCTCGTATTTATTCTATTCAATTGTATCTAGTAATTCCATCAACCAAACATGTATATTGTTTCAGACTTAGAAAACCAGTTATGTATTATTTGGACCTTAGAGTCGCGCGTTGTAGTATTATGGTTTTAATGCTGATTTTGAGTTTTCCTTTGAGTTTTGATCCTCGCCCTTCGGCGTTGTATATTATACTGCTTGCGTGGTTGTGACCGTCGATTGACGAAGAGCTTGCTCCCGCTTGGGGATGCCTTTTATCATTGTATATATATTATTCTTGTTGTACCCCGTTCGGGGCCAGTATTTACAAAAGAAACTCTGCTGAAATTTTCAGAAAAGACCGTAAATTTTTAAAATGCATATTCGGCTTACTTATTTAAAAATCTTGCTTTTTAACTTGTTTTCTTATTTCTTAAAAACCAGTTTTCTTTATTTACTCCTTAAAATGGTTTTAGATTTCTGGGCTTTTGGCTTACTTGAATTAGATGAGGTCCTATAGACTTCATATGATTCAAGGGACAGTCACGGGCTATTTCGGGTCGTGACAGATATTATGCGGAACCCAATACCGTGGCGAAGATAAATATGTTAGCTAAACATTGAAAGTGGTTTCATTCGTTTTTATCATCGTTTGCTATTTTAATCACGTTTTAAACTATCAGTATATACTGCAGTCCTAAGCAGGGACAGAACGCATATCCCGATATTAAACATTGCATAACTCTCAGCACACAGCGGATATTATCGATCTGTCTGATACGTTGGAAACCTAACAGTTAAACCTAAATATTATCCAACTGTAGCGTCGCCTAATTATGCTCCCAAAAGGGAGTAAAGCGTGTTACGAAACGGACTTCCAGTTCAGAAATTGGATTTTCAGCAGTAAACACTTAAAATGAAGTGCTAGCAAACCTGAAATCCGATTGACACGAAACCAATTTGTTGGACAGATAATTAAACATACTGCTTACCCTTTTTTATTGTTTTGCATAATTCTACATGTTTGATTTATAGTACATTTTGCAAGTAGTATGATACTGCCTGCTACATTTTATTCGTATTGTAATTAATTGCATTCTCATCATATCATGTAGCGGTTATACCCTCATTCGAATAGTGGTCATATACATTGATAACCTAGTGACCGTGTTACATTACCCAATGATAATTATTAGTGATTGGATGGTGGCAAGTATGTTAGTGTATAAGCGTGATTGAATAGTGAAAGTGACACGTACTTGTACACAATCAGCGGAACCTGTTAATTATTGCATTTTCCATGCCTATGGGGCATATGTAAGTGTAACTATAATTGGTATGGGACGGTTATGGAAGCACTTATATTAATGTCATAGGTAAGACCTCGAGTACTGTCCGTTTGTCTTGGATACCAGTCGAAACATGCTTGATGGAGACCCTGTCTCCAGTTCTCGCGTAGACTTGTCATTGACCGACTATTATTTGGGTTTATGGTCGGTGTTTGATGTAGACCAATGGGTGTGGGGTAGTTTGAGTGTGAGTTCGATCAACGGAATCTCGGGAGTCCCACTGCCGGCATATACAACGATTTTGGGAGTCATATGGATGATATTACTGATTATTAGCGAGCGTGATTCGGGCCTGTGTTTCCTTGCCCCTGGGGCCTACTCTTGGGTTGGGGATACTCCTGCAATGGTTGACGCTCACACTTGGACAGACGATAGGTTTAGCGACCTGGACAGTGAGACTTAGAGACTAATAGGTTTAGTGACATTGATATGCATTGATTACTAATTCGTTATACCTGCTTTATTGTTTGCCTGTACCGATTATTTCATGCTCGCGTCATCTTTCTATATTTACTGCTTTATGTTCATCATCATTGCACATGTTTACATGTGTGTGTATGTATTGCTATTGTGTCGCTCTGACGACCTGAGTATGCATGCTCAGAGTGCGAAGTGAACTTAGCTCGGATCAGGATCTGTCGTACCTCGAGAATATTGCGGACATCTAGATCAGCCACGCTAGCGCTGTCTTTTCCTTGATTTCCATCTGGTTAATTTTGTATCTATTTTGGTAGTATTTAGTGACTGCATTTCTCATTACATGTGCATTGATTACTGATTACCACATAATGCTAGAAGCCGAAGTGTGACTACGGCAGGGTATTTTCTCGACCGTAGGAGCATGGCTGGTCTTTCCACCCATCGTATTCCGTATTTTGGGAAGCGGGGCGTGACAGTGATATTAGTAGATTTAACCCTCTAGATTTTTTTAAATTGCATATTTGCTCTTGTTAAAACCCTAGTAGAGGTGGTAGGATCTACTTTCAGTTCCTTCCGTCAAACTTATCAATCTTATAATGTGTAGAAATTATCTTTCTAATAATCCGAATCACTGTAACAAATAGTCTGATACCACTTGTTGTAAAAATAGAATCAAAGTACGAAGCGGATGATCGATATGCATGAATCGGAACTAATAAAAAAGATTAAACGTAGAAACTACACAAAAGTAATAAATAATAAAAGAAAAACACACCGAGTAAAGGACACAAGATATTATTCAGGTTCAGTATGCACTTGCACATAATCTTGCAAACCGACAACGAATTGCTTCCACTATTTAAGAAAGAATCACAAGAGATAATTGCTGCCCTCTGGATCTCATCCAAATACAAAGACAATCCCTCTTTATACAAATCTCTCAATCTTTCTCCTTTTTTTCAGAAGCTCAGTCTCTGTTTTATTGCCGCAGACTTTTTAATAAGGCTCTGATTGATTAATTCATAACCTTTGATTATTTAATTAATATACATATAGCTAGGAGTAGGGGTTCTTAGACATAAAACTAGAATTTAAATATTCAAATTAATCTAAATTCTAATTAAGAATGTAGCCCCTCAATCTCATGACCATGAGAATTGAATCCCGCACAGCGCACGTGCTAAACTTCATTGGGTCTTTAAAGTGGGCTTTAAATTTTCAATATATGAATCAATTTCAACAACCCCTTCATAGTTGCATAATAAATGTCACTGTTTGCTGATAGCTGAAGTAAGCCTATTTGGGATTTTGTAAGCTTGCATGAGGTCCATTTCGAGCATTTATGTTAATGACAAGCACTAATAATTAATCCTTCTCCTTTTTCGCGATTACGCTCGTCCGTCCATCGATCACAAACCGTTGGGACCCGGGACCACATCGGACTAAGGTGCGCCGTGATTAGGGTTTGCAAAGGCATCTTGGTGGTTGTGATGGAGCCATTAGGATTACCACTAACACACAAATTATTGAGAAGATAACCAAGATTAAAGATAGGGTTAGGATTAGGGTTGGGGGAATAAGATTCGGTCGGGGATTAGGACTTTTGCTGTGCATGCACTCTTGCACGTATGGCCCGATCCGCTGCAACATGCGATGCACACAACACTTATTGTGTTTCTGTTTACAGAATTTTATCGTGGGACCCATGCCTACATGCATAAGCTTGTCGTTTTTCTATTTGCTGGAATTGGTGTTGGTTACGTATATGAAGGAGCAGCTAATCTGCAGCACAAGAGCAGGCTGCCTGAACTGGTCACGTATCCATGTTGACCTGTCGCTATATATTTGGAGGCTAATTAGCATAGCGTATCCAAAGTGCCCAATTTGCCTAACTCAGATAACCTAACCCAACAGTAATTAGGTAACCAATGAGCAGTAATTCAGTTGGTATCGCACTTCCCTCCTGGGAATAATGCCGGGTTCGATCCCCAGGGGGTCGGGGCCACAATGTAACGTCTTTGGGGCAAATTTTTGGGTCCCCTAAATGCGTGTGTGTTGTATGTCCGGGTGTATTGTGTGTGTGGGCTAGGCTTACATGTTAGTTAAGAAAAAGTAATTATGCACGTGCTTTCAGTATTTGGCAATAAACTAAATGCTTTAAAAAGTTTACAAAACTATCATGACTGACGCCTAATATCGGCCAACCATTATAAATGAACAGTTTCCTTTTTCAGTAAGTATCATTAGCTGACTTAAAAAACAACTAATTATTTTATTAATAATGTAAATGACTGTTCAATATTAATCAAATTCTTAACAAAGATGGCGGATGGAGGAGGTGGGCGGCGGGCGCTGGGTGAGGGAGGTGGGCGGCAACAACGCAAAAGCATGGGTGGAGATTGGCAGCAGCGCAACCAACAAATTAAAATACTTTATAGTTAATAATATATTAAGAATACTACTAAATGTTTTTTAAGAGCCATAATACGATTAATGCACTTTATCTTTTCAACTCTTACGAAATAAAATTGTAAAGATGTAAACGTGGACTTTAACGATAAAGAGGCTTAACTCGAGGGGCAAAACACATTCCCATGGAACTAGGGATGCACACCCACAACCCTGAATGCTTAGGAGTTATTACCAAAAAAAATAAAAAATAAAATAAAAATGGACTTAAATATTTTTTTTAAAAATGGAAAGAGCAGGGCTTAAACCAGGTCTTTAGGATCAAAAGTCTATGTTTTTACCAGAAGGCTAACTCTCAACTTGTGAAATCTTAATCATTATATGTATTTATAGTAAACATATAGCAAACCAATAAGTGGATATGCAGCATTTGCCATAGGCCCACCGGAGCCGAAGCCCCCGCTGGTTCCCTCTGGCTTCACCATTGGAGATTGGGATGGAGAATGCATTAGGACAGGTCCACTACTCAATACTGTACATATTAGCGACCGTACGAAATGGTCGCTAATACTTTGTTAACGGTCGCTAAAATGTATTAGCGACCATCTAAATTTTATACGGTCGCTGAAACTTCAGTTGCTAATAACTGTATTAGCGACCGTATAATAAACGATCGCTGATAAATCCGGTCGCTGATACGTACACGTGGAGTTTCTCACTACTACGAATATGTCATGCCTCTACGCTAGAACCCATAGGTACAAACGTATCCCCTACAGTGGAACCCATAGATACAAACTTTAAATTTTTTTTTAAATATTGTCTGCTATTTTTTGTCCACCCTTTACACAATAATATATCACACACCATAATATATCACATACCCAAATACAAAAATATATATATCAATAACATAACACACATAATATATAATGAAATACAGAAATGTAACAAAAAACAAATATTATCTAAATATTTATACTATTAATCAAATTAGTTTATATATAAAGATATCACAAATACAAATATACATTCTACAATAGAATATAACCTTACTCTTACATACATTCTACAATAGAATATAATCTTACTCTTACAATTTGAAGTTTATTTTTTGGTTTAACTCTCAATATTTACTCCACACGTCATCCTTGCGAATATATATTTTTTGGTCACTGAATTCTTCTTGGGGCCGCCGCCCTTGCAACCGCCGACACCCTTCTTGGTCTTCGAAAACTTCATTGATTGATATCTGAGATCTAATTTTGAATTTTGAGTTGTGATTTGACGGGAAAATGAAAAGGATTAGGAGTTATAAAGAGGAGTGGAAGAGGGCGATGGGGATTTGTGACCGTTGGATCATGGGAAGATCGAATGGACTTTTGAGATTTGGAGGAGGGGTGATCCACGACAATTTGTTTGGACCAATCAGAAGCGAGAGATTTGGTGATGGTATTAGCGACCGTACTTATACGGTCATTAATACTGATAGGACGGTCGGCAATACGAGCCTGGTATTGGCGACCGTGTATTAGTAACCATATAATTATATTCAGTCGCTAATAATTTATAAGCGACCGTATCAATTTAACGGTCGCTGATACCCCGTCTCTAATACACACAGTTTCTAATAGTGGTCAGACGTGAACTTGAGATGGAGAGCGGAGTTGAGGGAAGGCCAGAGGTGGTGTTGGCGTACGGAGAAAGGCACAGAGATAAGAAAGATGGAGTTTAATTAAGTTTAGGATTACCTGTCAGTGATATATGCCCTAAAGGCCATTATTATATAGTACTGGATTGTATATTACATTTTGAAACCTTGGGATATACACAGATATAATAATAGTCTTGCTCAAAATGATAGTATGCTATCTGGTTTGATTCTATCTTAATATGTGTATATATTTCTTTTAGCATTTCGTTAATACATATTGATAGAGCCCTTAGCATATTTGCTTGACTACCAGCGTTGTGATGGCAGTCACACTTGTGGGGGATGGGTAGTCTATAAACACATCCTTATACTTGTCCATAGTCGTAGGATTATCGAGACATGGTATCGATACTCCAGAATAAACTAGTGTATACGTTTCTCATCCCAGTCAAGGAGATGGCCTGTCCCGCAGCCATTGGTATGTGATACCGGAGATAGTATACATGTGCTCATCGGGTTATGAATTACACTGGACGGACTTGATGGGAACTGCTGGTTGGTATTATACCTATCGTTGGTTAGCAATTCCTGGGTGACATGAGTACATGTTAGTCCGTTGACTTGACATCACTATTCTTCTCGAGTGTGTTCCCACTGTACTTAGATTACTGCCCTACTACGGCTTAAATTAGTCATGCAAACATGTAGTGGTTGGGTGCAGTCCCGAAGCACTTCGAGACAATAGGGGTTAGATAAGATTCGTCTCTCCCGATATTGGGAGTTGATATCGCGCTGTGTTCGGATAGCCATTACACAAAATCCCTTGTTGGATATGTATGCCCCAGAGGTCATTATTGTATATGTATACATATGGATGCTTGGATATATATATGTATAGGACAGTCTTGCTCGATATGATAGTATGCTATTAGGTTTGACTTTATCTTAACATGTGTATATTTTACTTGCTATTACATATCTTTTATACATGTTGATAAAGCTCGTAGGATCAATGCTAGACTACCTGCGTTGTGATGGCGATCATACTTGTGGGAGTTGGGTAGTCGGTACGCACATCCTTAAATGGTCCCTAGTCATGGGAGTATCGAGACTGGGCATCGATATTCCAGAATAGACCAGTGTATACGTTTCTAGACCCCGACGAGGGGCAATGGTTTGGTCCCGCAACCATTGGTCTTTAGACCTAAGATTGTATACAGGTGCTCACTGGGGGTGAGTACACCGGACGAACTCGCCGAGAACTTCCAGATGGTACTATACTTATCGTCAGGTGGAAGTTCTCAGGTGACATGAGTACATGTTAGTCTTTAGAACTGAGATCAGCATTTGTCTCGTGTGAGTTCACATTGTGCTTTGATCACTACCCTACCACGGCTCTACTGAGTCGTGCAAACAGGTTTTGGTTGGGTACAATCCCGAACCACATGGAGGCAATGAGTGATTGTCGGGGATTCGTCTCTCCCGGTATAGGGAGTCGATATCGCACTGTGTTTGATTGGTCAGGACCCTAAGACCTTGGCCAAGGCAGTTGGGATTTACTGATAGGCTGATCAGTAGTTTCCCGGAATGGTCCCGAGCCGCATCAGCACGAATTACCAGGTTATTAGGGTCTGACGTTTACCATCCCTAGACCCGGTATGTGATGCTCACAGACGAAGAGACCGGACTGTACGGAGATTGTCACAGATAGGATCATAAGCGATCCGGATGAGTTTGCTTGTCGGCCTTTCTTTTCGACAGGTACCCGGGTAGCCGTTACGTACAGCTAGTGCCGTGACGTGCTTGTGGTTATGGATTTATCCAATAACTCATTGCCGGCGTACTGTCGAGTCTTTAGAGTCCCACACAGAGGGTTTCCCTGGTTCGGGCGAAATGATGTAGTAGCCGTATTGGATACGTGCAGGGTTCCGATCGATTGATGTACTTTGTACCCGAATTTTCGATCGGACAGTTGGTAATACTAGCCGGCTCGGGTTTGAGCCGGATAATCAGGTATTGATTTGATTATTTACATATATATATTTCGATATGTATATTCTAGTATTACTTTCTTCGTGTTATTCTATCTCTTTAGGCATTCGTGTTTTTATCCGAATGCAGGTATGTATATACAGTAGACTGTAATCCGTATTTTATTACAGATTACCTTCTAGAAGGTGGCCACCTCATTATGCTTTTTCCTTTTATTTGATAAATGGAAAATGAGGTGTAAAGTGTGAGGTATGGGAGGAATGGAGATAACCATGCTTCAATATTTAACAAATGAATTTTTAATTCATTTGTAGTTACTATTGAAATATGGTTGTTGATTGTTTATTCAAGAAATTCATACACAAAACCTTTGTGTTGAATTTCTCTCTCATGCATGCTTCATTATTTTCTTGAGCTCCCATTTTGTTTCACTCTCCTCCCTCCTAGTTTTCTCCACCTTCATCATCTTCCTCTTCACTACCCTTCTCATGAGTTGAGACACAAGTGAAGAGGCAAGAAAGAGATAGCAAAACACTTAGATCATCACACTACATCCTAGACTACTTGGTTTAGCAACCCAAGTTCTCTAATTGCTCCACTTGACATATAGGATGGAGCTAAAGCCATGGATCATATCCCTCGGGTGGATCATCTACGACAAAGGAAGGCTGGAAAATAAGCTCGATCCCGGAGGACCGATGGAGCCGGAAATGGATATCAAGCATGTTCAAGATGGCCACTGGGAGCACATGATGAGGAAAGAAGACCGAAGGACTTGGATCGTTTGGTGAGACTTCTTTCATAGTAGATAGCACCACTTTAGTTTAGCTAGTTAGGTTTATGGTAAGATCCGGGTTAAAAGTTATTCTAGTGCCATGTTCTAATCGTTAGAAAAAATTTTGTTCCGCGTTTAGTTACGGTTGTTGGCCGGGGCACTAGCGTAACCTGATTGAATTCGATTTCCGATTGTGTATGTTTGAGAAATTTGTATTTAGAAATCACAACCAAAAATATTTTGACCGCAATCAATAACGGTGTCGGATGTAGCGCGTTAGTAAGTGCGGATCGTCCTCAGGGAAAGTGTAATCGTTCGTCTTTCGAATTAGATGAGTCGAAACTTTAAAGAAAAGAAAAAAAAATTCATGATTTATAATTGAAGTTCAAGAATTAGAAAATCTAGATCTAATAACAAGAAACGATAAAATCAAGAATTGAGAGTTTGATGATTTTCCAAACCAAATATCAAGAATCGAAATGAGGCTCGTAGGAATCGATCGGATCTATAGATGTGATGAGTTCTAAAGATTTCATGTTCTTATCCATTAACAAATTGATACTAGATCGATGATTATTCGTCGAGGTTAAGGATCTTGCGAAGAAGCTAGGGTTTCCTCGTCTTATCCTTTATCCTTTCGATGAATCTCATTCAAATTCTAGCTTCTAGTTTCAATCGTTGTTCCCTAGTTTTGAGTGAACACAATCAAGAATGGATCATCCCAAAACTAGGTCATCGATCATTTGATTCACAAGAATTTACAATCGTTATAGGATTTAAGAATTGTAAAAAGATCTAAATCATCATCATTCTATTGATCGTCTCGACTCCTTTACGAGCGGAGTTTTACTCAAACATCACAACAAGAATCACAATCACAAATTGAGATCGAATCATGATGCAAGAATTTAAAGAAAGCAAGATTAAAGAATTTCACCTTTTATTTATATCAACAATTTCGTTACAATCGCTCAAGAACTACAAGAGGAAGAACTCGATCGTCGATTTGGTTTTGCTCGTCTCCTTGAGTTGCGGATCGGCGTGGATCACTTGCCCGATTGAAGATCGGCTCCGCTCCTAAAAGGTTGAAGGCTTCTTGCTTGATTGGTACTCGGGATCTTGAATTTGGATTGGAATTAGGGTTAGGGTTTCGCACAAGTCGTGTCACTCAACTTGTGGATGAAAAGATGAAGAGAGAATGATGAGAAATTGATCAACCCCTGAACCCTAGATCTAGGCTCTCTTTTATAGACAATCAAAACCCTAGATCTAGGATTTGAATTTTGAATTTCTCTCCAAAAGTTAGTTAGAGGAGATTTGAATTTCCCTCCAAAAGTTTGTTGAGGAGAAACTTCTAGATGAGGTTAGTTAGGAGGGAGCTTCTAGAAATAGTTTGTTAGGAGCTTAATCAAGATTAGCTTGCTTAATTATCTTTGCTGATCTGGCAGAAGCTTCGCGAGAATTCTGGAATTTTACATATCTGAAATGAATGTGGGCCTTGAGAGAAGAATTGTACACTGAAAATGGGGAGCTGATGTAGCTAATCTGCGGCGGATCCGCGGCGCAAGCAGGCTTCCGCCGCGGATCCGCGGCGCTCTGTGGGCCATAGTGCTTGGGCTTTCTGGTACATGCTTGGGCTGATTCTTGGGCCTGCTTCTGATATGTTTAATTTTGTTTTTCCTTCTGTATCACTACCAGATCTTACATCTTGGAGTTGGCGTATCTTTTATCAGCTCTTTTTGGGCTTTTCTTCTGGAATTTCCTGCATAATTTCTCGAGACAAGTGTTGCGCAATATAGGGATGATGCGATGCCATGATAAACACACAATTTCCCTGAAAATGCCAGTTTTAAAGTCTAACACATGCAATCTGGTATTTCAGGAATGTTTTGCAAATATGTGCAATATGATTACCGAACACTTCTAGATGAGTGCAAATGATAGGGAAATTGTCGGTTTAAAGATGCAATATTTTCGACTAATCATAACCTTTCATGGTATCAGAGCCAGCCCATAAACCCTACACTAGCAAATTTAAACAATGTTAAAACAATGAAACCAAAACAACTCCGTAACATTGAAACCAAATTGCAGTTTTTGTCGATTTTTCAGAGGCTTCAAAATTTTTTTTAAGCAAGTGCAGAGTTATCCTTAGACTGTGAGATGTACCCAGAACAAAAACGATGCAATTATACCATGTTATGGCCGGCCACACCCTCAAAAAATCCGGCCTCACCGGTTTTGTAGTGGAGAATTTGGTCGAGTTTTGTTCTGGGTTCTTATCTCGTGGAGTTTGGGTTTCAGGTGTTGCTAGTTTTTGTCCAAGTTTGATTTTCTGTTGTTTTTCAGTTTGGGGCATTTTGGAGTGTTTCGAAGTCATTATATTTGACATTGTTTAATAGTTTACAGTACATTCACTTTTATCTGCGACCATGAATGTCATTCGATCGGTACAACTCGTCTGATTGCTATATGTTCTTTTAGACGGGTTTGCGAACATGACATTCGCGTTGATGTTTTGTGCTTGTGCTGTGATTGTGGTTGGATAGTTATGGTGGATAGCATGTAGTACAATATTAGTAGTACAGTTAAAGATTCATTTGTATATTCATATTGCGGGTCGAGCGTCCGACATGTGGACTGCCGTCTTTGCCGGGTTGTATATTATTTTGGGGCACGACCGGGATGAGATCGATGTCACCATTTGTACATATTATTTTCGTTTCCTGTATTACAATTACCCCCATGGTGGAGAACACGAATAGCCGGGTTCTAAAAGGAAAAAAGCCCGCATCTCATGGCGTTGAGACGGAGGGGGTTTCATTCTAGAATTGGCGGGCTATTCGCCGCACTCGTAGGGGGTATAGGATGACCCACGGAGGGGCGCCCAAATTACTGGATTCCGTGAAGTGCTGGGTGGCCCATTCACTTTGTTGAAGGGGGTTGACTAACTTCTGGGAATGGCGGGTAACTTGCCGCGCTCGTAGGGGTCCAGGTTTTCATTGCACAGGCTATCCACATGACCGGGAACCCTGGGTTTTATTTGCGGCTCAAATAAAACCCGGGACTCCAAGATTATCCACCTTTCTGTATTGTTGGCTGAGATTCTGTGATGTTGCTTATTATCATACCTGGGACGAATGTTATATATAATTATATATATACTAGTAGATGTTGTATATGTTTTGCACCCACGCTAGTCCAGCCCCCGCTCTGTCGTTAGTTAAGTAACCTAACGGGTGATGACGGGCCCCGTGGCGAATGCGGATGGCATATACGTACATCGTATTTTCGTTCTTTTCTGGTGTGATAGGATTAAACTTATGGGACCGTATTAATTTTGATTAATGCAAGATAATAAACCAAAAAGATGTTATATTCTTTCTCTTTGCACAGTGGTATTCGGTCATGAATATCCAGCACCTCATTCCAGGAGGCAAGAGCCGAGATCCCTTCACGGGGAGTGACCTCTTGAGCGAAAGTCTATACTGTAGATTACTTGGTTTTTTCAAAAACAGAAGTTTTTCAAAAGTGGAGCTTAAACTACTCCTTTTTCAAAACTACTTAGGTTCCTTCAACGATATCAAGTTCATTACGTTAACGGGTTAGCCCTCCGTAATTTCTTAAAAGTATTACTTAGTATTCATGCTGTGTATGTTGACCTCAGTCAAGGCATAGTGAATGGTAGCTAAGCAATACTCGTATGTTGCATAGATAGATGCGATTATTTAGGACAGTCGCACGGTCATTTTGACCTCTGTCAAGGACTTGTGCGGTTGAGTCTAAATCAATCCAGGACAATGACGGGTTGAACTTGACTCACGACTTATGACATGTTGACCTCTGTCAAGGTCATGAAGCCGCTTGGGGCAAAAACCACATCGGGAGTTTCAAATATACAGGAAACTTGTTAGTGTTACATACCTTCTGGAGTGTGGTGACTAGAGTGGCTTCCATCTAGGTTATCATGCGATGATCGTTGGATCCCGATCCCACTGATGAGTAGGATTACTCTTGGGAGATTTTCTTACTTAACAATCAATACTATAAACCAAGTAGGTATCTAGAACAGTGTTAGCGGGGCTATGCCTCCTGGGAAAATAGGTTATGTAATTAAGGAACTTAGCGAAAGCGTTGGAAAACCTCCCTCGAAGTACCGACACCAGCATGGCCGAAAGGTTAAGCAAGTATTGTGACGTGCGATTAATCCCAACTAATTCTTCATTTAAGGTTTGAAGAAGAATTCGAGGAAACAGTGGGAGCCATCCTGATTAGATAAACTAATAACCAATCTAATCTTGCCAGAGCGTATGCTGAGTGTTTCTTTTCTCTCTCTCCAGATAGCAACCATTTCACGCCTTAATCAAGATAATAAAATGTATCACTTGACCGATCCGAATTCTTATTTGGGGTTGGGTAAGGTCAGTTCGGCTCTAACTTATGACAACAGTCATAAATGTGAGCAAGGGAAAGAGGATTGTTTGAATTCCTTGATGACCCCATCGAAGAAGAAACATACTATTGTGTCTTCTTCAAGTGTTCTTGTTATTGAGAACTGTTTTTCGGTCAGTCCTACCTTCTGGGTACTAGATACTGGATCAGGATCCCACATCTGTAATTTATTGCAGGGACTGAGAAAAAGTAGGATAGTTGGACCAGGTGATATGTCCCTCAGAGTAGGGAATGGAGCACAAATTAATGCTGCTGCCGTCGGTGAATATCACCTGGCATTGCCAAATGGCAATACTATGATTTTGAAAAATTGCTACTATGTACCTTCTATGGTTTGCAACATTGTATCAGTTTCTTTACTTGATAAAGATGGATATAAGTTTGTTCTTGATAAAAACATCATGAACATTTACCTTAATCAGATAATAGTTGCAGAAGGTACACTGTGTAATAGTATCTATGTTCTTAATCAAAACACAGTTTTCTGTATACAAAACACACGCAAGAAGAAGAATTCAGATATGAATGAATCCTACTTGTGGCATTGTAGACTTAGTTATATCGGAGAGAAAAGACTGAGTAAGTTGCATAAAGATGGACTTTTGGATACGTTCGAATTTTCATCTTATGAAACTTGTCAATCATGTCTCAAAGGAAAGATGACCAAATTTCCGTTCACCGGACACAGAGAAAGAGCAGCAGAGCTTTTGAGACTCATACATAGTGATGTATGTGGTCCAATGTCTATACATGCAAGGGATGGGTTCTCGTACTTCATCACATTCACTGACGATCTCTCTAAGTTCGGATATGTGTATCTCATGAAACACAAATCTGAAGCTTTTGAGAAATTCAAAGAATTCAGAAACGAAGTAGAAAACCAGACTGGCAAACGTATCAAGATCCTCCGATCTGATAGAGGAGGGGAGTACTTAAGCATGGAATTCTTAGAATATCTAAAAGAGAATGGAATTCTCTCTCAGCTTACTCCTCCGTATACACCACAGCACAACGGTATATCGGAGCGGAGGAACCGTACCCTATTGGATATGGTTTGCTCCATGATGAGTAACGCCGAGTTACCTCTTTCATTTTGGAGACTTGCGCTCGAAGCAGCAGCATACCTATTGAATCAGGTTCCGTCTAAATCAGTGCCTAAGACTCCATATGAAATATGGAGTGGTAAAAGACCATGTCTTAAATGTATTAAGATATGGGGTTGTCCGGTCTATGTTAAAAAATAGAATCCGGACAAACTTCAGGCACGATCAGTTCTATGTAAATTTGTGGGATATCCAAAGCATTCAAATGGATATCTGTTCTACCATACCGAGGAACAGAAGGTGTTTGTTGCTCAGCACGCCACCTTTTTAGAGTGGAAATTTCTTGCAAAAGAAATAAGTGGGAGCACGGTAGAACTGGAAGAAAATTCTGAACCACAAAATGTGATTGAGGATTTGGTAGAACCTCAAGATTCAATAACCCTAGACGAGTCTCAGCCACTCCGCAGATCTGGTAGGATTTCTCATCCGCCCGAGAGATATTACGGTTTTCTCATAGACGGAGATCGAGAAGATTGCATCTTATAAGAAGATGATCCTACTAGATTCAGGCAGGCCGTTATCAGTAGGGACTCTGATAAGTGGCTGGATGCTATGCGATCTGAAATGGAGTCCATGTACACAATAAAGTGTGGACCTTGGATATTGCTCCCCCAGGGGTAAAACCCATTGGATGAAAATGGATCTACAAAAGGAAATTTGGTGTAGATGGGAAGGTGGAAACCTATAAGGCTGGACTTGTTGCAAAAGGTTTTCGTCAAAGACCAGGTATGGACTATGACGAAACTTTTTCTCCAGTGACTATGCTCAAATCCATTCGGATCCTACTTGCCATTGCCGCCTTCCATGACTATGAGATCTGGCAGATGGACGTAAAAACGTCTTTTCTGAACGGAAGTTTAGAAGAATGCGTTTATATGGATCAGCCGGAAGGTCTTGCTCGGTATCACCTGATCAGGGAGATCGTAGATCGCCAGGAGATCGAGGTCCGGAGAGTAGATATAAAAGAAAACACTGCGGATCCATTCACCAAGGCCCTTCCTCAAGCACAGTTCGAGAGACTGTTTGAGATGTTGGGTATGCGGTATACCAACAACTGGCCCTAGAGCAGACGTTAGATACTCGGTACGCCAATATATATGGCCTTAGTACAAGTAGGAGATTGTTGGATATGTATGCCCTAGAGGCCATTATTGTATATGTATACATATGGATGCTTGGACATATAATGTACAGGACAGTCTTGCTCGATACGATAGTATGATATTTGGTTTGTCTTTATCTTAACATGTGTATGTTTTACTTGCTATTACATATCTTTTATACATGTTGATAAAGCCCGTAGGATCAATGCTAGACTACCCGCGTTGTGATGGCGATCATACTTGTGGGAGCTGGTTAGTCGGTACGCACATCCTTAAATGGTCCCTAGTCGTCGGAGTATCGAAACTGGGCATCGATATTCTAGATTAGACTAGTGTATACATTTCTAGACCCCGACGAAGGGCGATGGTTTGGTCCCGCAACCATTGGTCTTTAGACCTAAGATCGTATACAGGTGCTCACTGGGGGTGAGTACACCGGACGGACTCGCCGAGAACTTCCAGATTATACTATACCTATCGTTAGGTGGAAGTTCTCAGGCGACATGAGTACATGTTAGTCTTTAGACTTGAGATCGGCATTTGTCTCGTGTGAGTTCCCACTGTGCTTTGATCACTACCCTACCACGGATCTACTGAGTCGTGCAAACAGGTTTTGGTTGGGTACAGTCCCGAGCCACATGGGGACAGTGAGCGATTGTCGGGGATTCGTCTCTCCCGGTATAGGGAGTCCATATCGCACTGTGTTCGATTGGTCAGGACCATAAGACCTTCTCCAAGGCAGTTGGGATTTACTGATAGGCTGATCAGTAGTTTCCCGGATTGGTCCTAAGCCGCATCAGCATGAATTACCAGGTTGTCAGGGTCTAACGTTTACCACCCCTAGACCCGGTATACGATGCTCTCAGACGAAGAGACCGGACTGTACGGAGATTGTCACAGATAGGCTCAGTAGGGATCCGGCTGAGTTTGCTCGTCGGCCTTCCTTTTCGACAGGTATCCGGGTAGCCGTTACGTACAGCTAGTGCCACTGACGTGCTTGTGGTTATGGATTTATCCAGTAACTCACTGCCAGCGTACTGTCGAATCTTTAGAGTCCCACACAGAGGGTTTCTCTGGTTCAGGAGAAATGATGTAGTAGCCATATTGGATAAGTGCAGGGTTTCGATGGATTGATGTACTTTGTACCCGGACTTTCGATCGGACAGTTGGTAATACTAGCCGGCTCGGGTTTGAGCCGGATAATTAAATCAGGTATTGATTTGATTATTTACATATATGTATTTCGATATGTATATTCTAGTATTACGTTCTTCATGTTATTCTATCTCTTTAGGCATTCGTGTTTTTATCTGAATGCAGGTATGTATATACAGCAGACTGTAATCCGTATTTTATTACATATTACCTTCTAGAAGGTGGCTACCTCATTATGCTTTTTCCTTTTATTTGATAAATGGAAAATGAGGTGTAAAGTGTGAGGAATGGGAGGAATGGAGATAACCATGCTTCAATATTTAACAAATGAATTTTTAATTCATTTGTAGTTACCATTGAAGTATGGTTGTTGATTGTTTATTCAACAAATTCATACACAAAACCTTTGTGTTGAATTTCTCTCTCATGCATACTTCATTATTTTCTTAAGCTCCCATTTTGCTTCACTCTCCTCCCTCCTCTCAAGTTTCCTCCACCTTCATCATCTTCCTCTTCACTATCATTCTCATGAGTTGAGACACAAGTGAAGAGGCAAGAAAGAGATAGCAAAACACTTAGATCATCACAGTACATCCTAGACTACTTGGTTTAGCAACCCAAGTTCTCTAGTTGCTCCACTTGACATATAGTGTGGAGTTAAAGCCATGGATCATATCCCTCGGGTGGATCATCTACGACAAAGGAAGGCCGGAGAACAAGCTCGATCCCGGAGGACCGATGGAGCCGGAAATGGAGATCAAGCAGGTTCAAGGTGGCCACTAGGAGCACATGATGAGGAAAGAAGACCGAAGGACTTGGATCGTTTGGTGAGACTTCTTTCATAGTAGATAGCACCACTTTAGTTTAGCTAGTTAGGTTTATGGTAAGATCCGGGTTAAAAGTTATTCTAGTGCCATGTTCTAATCGTTAGAAAAAAATTTGTTCCGCATTTGGTCACGGTTGTTGGCCGGGGCACCAGCGTAACCTTTCATCCCTGGCTAAGGCAAGCGAGATTTACTGGTAGGTACACCAGTAGTTTCTCATTGTGTATTGGGCTCTACACTAATACGACTTATTACGGTATTAGAGGTCTGACGGTTACCACCCCTAGGTCCGATATGCGATACTCTTAGAAGAACAGACCGAAATGTACGAAAATTGTCACAGATAGGCTCAGTAGGAGTACAAATGAGTTTGCTCGTCGGCCTTCTTATCGACAAATACCTGGATAGCCGTTACGTACAGCTAGTTACACTAACGGACTTATGGTTAAACCTACTGCCCGCGTACTGTCGTGTGTTTAGAGTCCCATACAGAGGGTTTCCCTGGTTCAAGAAAAACGATGTAGAGACCGTATGGTTTTACGTGCGGAGTTCCGATCATATACGTGCACTGGCTGCACGGATGTTATTCAGACGGATAATACTAGTTGGCTTTGGTTTAAACCGGATTCTAGTATTATATTATTGGATTATTATTATCTCGTTGTATTCGTATTTTTTGGAGTACGAATACGGGTATATATATACGGTGATGGCATTCTTGTAATTTCACAAGAGATACTTCTAGAAGGGGATACCTCATTATTTAGATTTATCTATTTTTGCGAATAGATTAATAAGGTGGAAAATGGAGATATTTTAGGTATGGAGTGAAGCATGGCTTATTGTTTTGTTTATTGGTTTAGACTCATGGTTGATATTTTCAATTGGAAAATATTGCATGATTGATGTGAGAAAGAGAATGAGCCATTCTTCACTTGCTAAGACTTAGCCCATTTGTGTTTTTCTTTTCTTTCTCCATTTTCCTCTCCTTCTTCCTCAAGACCCTAACCCTCACATGAGTTGTGAACCATAGGATCTTTTGAGATTAAATACTCCAATTAACACTTTACATCTTCTAAGCTATCTAATTTAGCGAACTAGGTACTTTAGTTATCTTGGTTTAGAGGTTGGAGCATGAATCATAGACTCTCGGGTGGATCGTCTTGGACACAAGGATATCGACGTTCAAGCGCGATCCGGTTCTTCGAGGAGCTCAAGAAGAGGAGGAGAAGAAGACCCGATGGACAAGTATCTAGGAGGTATAAAACTCTTATCGAGTAGTTAAAACCTCCAAGTAGAATAGCTAGTTATGGTTTCTATAAAGATCCTGGAGTTTAAGTCGGTGTTGCAAAGTCAAGAAAATCGTTTTTTGTAAATTCCGCCTCCCCACAAGTGCGTGAGGTGTACGACATCGACTTATAGTGGTATCAGAGCCTACTAAACCTTAACTAGCTTATTAGCAAGTAATTAGAACTTCTATCGATGGAAAATTTTCCCAAAATCATATTTCCAAACATGCTTGCTGTCGTTTTTTAAAACTGTTCAAAAAATTATTTCAGTGACCTTAAAAATATGAGCAGGCTTTTCTAGGACCAAAGAAAAATTTCGAGCACATGAACCATCAACAAGATCGCGGAACCGCGGCCTAATAGTTTATTGGGCCGCGGATCCGCGACCATGTTGTAGCCAATGTTCTCCAACTTTTTTCTGTTGTTCAGTAACTTGGAATTATGATTTTTGGCATATTTGGTTTTTACCCAGATTTGTTTGTGTACTGGTTTGTGTATGGGGTAAACACGGAAAGTTATTATCGATCGAAATTCTAAGTTCTTGACTAATCTATGTTTTTGTGATTGTATATGTGTTGCTAAACGTCTACTAATTGCTATATGTCGATTAGTGGGGGTTACATATATCTTGTATCTTCTTGATAGTTTGTGTATATGAAGTATTGGATCGTCGTGAATGAATATCCTAGGGATGTGAGAAGAGTGTTTTTTTATTCTATTCATGTATATTTGTAAATTGATGTAATATTATTTTGCGGGGAACATTCAGGTTGATGCTGTAGCCACCATTGTATTATTTCATTTACTTTTTCTTATGTCTAGGATAGACCCAAGGAGGGGGTGCACAAACTACCGGGTTCTTGAAGTGCCGAGTGGCCTACTCATTTCATTGAGGGAGGTTGCTTCACTTCGGGAATTTTGTGGGTAGTTTGTCGCATCCGTAGGGGTCTAGGGTGGGATTTGGCTATTCATCACGACCGTGGAATCCGTTTTTCGTTCTAGGCTAAAATGAAACACGGAAATTCTAGTATATCCAATATATTCATCTGTGTTGCTATGATCTGTGATCTGGAATGCCTATTATTGCGTGAGACGAATGGATATATATATATAGATATATCTATATATATATTGTATATAATAAACGCTGCTTATGTTTTGCACCCGTGCTAGTCCCCACTCTGCCGTTAATTAAGTAACCTAACGGTGCATGACGGGGCCCCGTGGTGAATGCGGATGGCATAAACGTACGTTCTATTTTCGTTTCTTTCTGCAATGACAGGTTAAATGATAGGACCGCATTAATATTGTTAAATGCAAAGAAAACAAACCAAAGTTAAATCATTGGAACAATTTCGAAACCACTCGGTTTTCTTGAAAAACAACTTTTAAATGCGGAAGCTAAACCACTCCTTTTAAAATCTATCATGGTTCCTTCGACTATATCAAGTTCATTACGTTCACGGTTTTCGCCAAAACCAGCCGTAGCCCTCCGTAATTTCAGATGGGTATTCAGTAGTATTCAAGCTATGTATTTTGACCTTCGCCAAGGCATCGTGATTGGTAGCTGCTGGGTATTCATCTGTAGTATAGATAAAAGCGTTAATTTGGGACAGGCGTATAGCTATTTTGGCCTTCGTCAAGGGTTTATACGAATGGGTTCAAATTAACCTAGACAATGACGGGTAGAACTTGACTTGCGTCTTATGATATGTTAGCCTTCGTCAAGGTCATAAGCACCTAGAGCAAAAATCCAGATCGGGAGTTTCCAAAGAAAAAGAAACTTGCCAGTTTTGCATACTATCTGGAGTGTGATGAATTTGGTAGGATTCCTTCAAAGTTGTCACACGATGATATTTGGATCTCAATTCCACCGTGAGTTATGTTACTTCTCGGGTGTGTTTTTCACTAAAACAATAAATTCTATAAGCCAAGTAGGTGCCTAGAACGGTGTTAGCGAGGCTACGCCTCCAAAGAAAAGAGATTATGTAATTAATGAACTTCGAGAAAGCGTTGGAAAACCTCCTTCGAAGTACCGACACTAGCCTGGCCGAAAAGTTAAGCAAGAATTGTAAGAGTGTGATTAATCCCGACTAATTCTTCTTTTATGGTTTGAATGAGGATTCGAGAAACAGTGGGAGCCATCCTGTTTAAATAAACTAATAACCAATCTAAACTTGCAAGAGTATCATGCTGAGTGTTTTCTTCTCTCTCTCCTAATGGCAGCAAACAAGATAACCGGGCTTAAGTTACTGCTATATAAAGATAACTTGACAGGCCAAAACTATAAAGATTGGCTAAGAAATGTCCAGATGGCCATTACCTATGACAAGCTGGGCTACCTTCTTACTACTAAATTCCCTGTCCCAGGTCCAGATTCCACCGTCGCGGATGTTGAGATCCGTAAGACATGGGAAATAGACTGTGCGAGAGCCAAGCGCCTCGTGCTGGCCTCAATGAATAATGAACACCAGAGGCGGCACGAGAAGATGAACTTAGCTTCCGACTTCCTCCATACCAAGGATTTATATGGAGAGCAATCTCGTATCACAAGATACGAGACCTCGAAGAAATTGTTTTAGACGAGCTTGGCTGTCGGGTCATCTATAGGGGACCACGTCCTTAAGATGATTAGCTATATTGAAGAGCTCGCGGACCTTGGGACCACGTTGGAGAATGAGTTATATAAAGACTTGATTTTACAGTCCCTCCCCTATACCTACGCCCAGTTTATCTTGAATTTCAATATTCAAGAGAAGGAAATTACACTTCCAGGCACCCTAAGAAATACCAGGGAGACACCCGCTCTGCTTATTGGGGAACCTTCGTCCTCTAGATCTAAAGCGAAAGCCAAGGGGAAGAAGAAGAAGGCCTCCACAGCCGAAAGGCGATGTCAGTAAGGTAGAGAGAAAGGGCAAGGCAAAAGTTTCGGGGCTTACAGTAGGGAAAGAAGAATGTTTCTATTGTCACAGAAAAGGCCATTGGTGTAGGGTGTTTTTCGTCACCCCATTGAGATGGGAATATGCGCGCTCTTGTCAGGGGCATTACAGATTCCCCCTGCCTAGGGTAGGCTGGGGTTTATTGATTGTGGGGATCTGAATCTCCGGCAGCCGCGGACTAAGTTGCCGTTAATTACCCCTCACCTTTGGAGCGAGAGAACCTCCGATTAATGGGTTAAACTGGTCATGCGAACTCAATGTGCAGTGTTGTGTTTTGAAGGGGTTTTGGATATATCGGGGGCCCCGCAGAGTTTTTACGGGGGTCCTACTACCCGGATAGCGGGCTGGGGGTCAAGGGGGCTAGCAGCTCCCTTGCGGGGTGCGGGGCAGCGCCCTGTTAGAAATTTTTTTCTAACGGGAACAGTGTTGTGGAGTATGTGTGTGTGTGTGTGTGTGTATATACATATATATAAAAAAGGAAATGGCATCTAAAGGATGCGTAGGCCAGCGCCCCACGTGCCAGGCACGCGGGCGCTGTGCGCCAGAGTGCCAGCACACCACGTGCCTGGCACACGGGCGCTGCGCCAGAGCGCCAGCGCACCACGTGCCTGGCACGCGAGCGCCAGAGCGCCAGCGCACCACGTGCCTGGCACGAGGGCGCTGGACGCCAGAGCACCAGCGCACCACGTGCCTGGCACGAGGGCGCTGCGCGCCAGAGCGCCAGCGCCCTATGTGCCTGACACGCGGGCGCTACGCGTCAGCAGCAAAAGGGACTTGGTCCCTGCACTGGGAGTTGTGATCCCGATTTGACTTATGGAGTTAAACTCCTGACAAAATTTAATTTAGGGAGTTAAACTTCAATGGATCTTGAATGGAGTTAGACTCCTAAAAAACATTAGAAATGATTAAAGGGGGCTGCTTTGTTTCTCCCTTTGGCTCTGGATCTTCCCAAGATGGGATTTCTGGAGATGGGTCTCCTTCTTCTTCCTGTCGGTTGGCCGGATCTTGGAGAAAGGCGGTGATATTTAAAAATCTCCCCTTTTGAGATCTAATGGAAGATCTGAGCTCCCCTTTGTGGGTTTTGTGGTGAAAAACTACTTAGTTTTGGAAAAGGAAGAGTAAAACTCTTGATTTAATTCAAAAGAAAAGAGAAGGTTTAGAACCTTGAGGAAGGAGAAGGAGGCACAAAAAATCCTAACATTTTTGGGAGGAATGAAAAGTTATGCTTTATTCATCATCATTTTACCTTATATAGGCTTACACATTTACATATAGCCCGTTAGGCTTTACAAAATGGCATTTTGCCTATCCCATGTCTCATGTGCTATTTCTTTTTTGCACATAAGCCATGGGCTTTACAAAAATTTGGCTTTATGCCCATTCATGCATAAAAAATTACATTAAAATTATTTATTACATGATTTTTATGTTGGCATGGGGGAGGCCGGCCGCTTCATGTTCGGGCTCGACTCGGGCATGGGCCTACATGACCTGGGCTTGGGTTCACTTGGCTTGGGGTTGACTTTAACTTGGTCAACCGGGATGTAATTTTCGACCCCAACAAAGTGCCCCCCATCAATAAATGCACACCACATATGTGGGTCGTGTGCATGAAATTGATGGATTTTCTTTCACGTGGAGGAGACTTGCTTTGGTTTCCACTTTTTGGGATACACTGCCCTTTTAACGACATGGACGGTCGATACTTGACGCGTCTCCGAGACGGAGTGTCTGTGGTAGACGTTTCCCTGGCCCGGAGTGATTTGGTAGACGTGCCCCCGGCACGGAGTGTCCCTGGTCGACGCTTCCCCGAGGCGGAGTGTCTGTAGTCGACGTGCCCCCGGCACGAAGTGTCTGTAGTCGACGTGCCCCCGGCACGAAGTGTCTGCTTGGCGTTTCCCCGAGGCGGAGTGTTGGCTGGTTGACGTGTCCCCGAGACGGAGTGTCTGCTTGACGTTTCCCCGTTACGAAGTATCGGATGGTTAACGTTTCCCCGGCACGTAGTGTCTGCTTGATGTTTCCCCGTTATGGAGTGTCGCTGTTGGAAGTTTCCCCGGTACGGAGTCTCGCTGGTCGACGTTTCCCCGAAGCGGAGCGTCTGTAGTAGACATGCCCCCGGCACGCAGTGTCTACTTGACGTTTCCCCGAGGCGGAGTATCGGCTGGTTGACGTGTCCCCGAGACGGAGTGTCTGCTTGACGTTTCCCCGTTACGGAGTGTCGGCTGGTTGACGTGTCCCCGGTACGGAGTGTCTGCTTGACGTTTCCCCGGCACGGAGTGTCGCTGTTGGACGTTTCCCTGGTACGGAGTGTCGCTGGTCGACGTGTCCCCGGTATGGAGTGTCTGCTGGTTGACGTGTCCCCGGTACGGAGTGTCTGTAGTCGACGTGCCCCGGCATAGAGTGTCTACTTGACATTTCCCCGAGGCGGAGTGCCGGCTGGTTGACGTGTCCCCGAGACGGAGTGTCTGCTTGATGTTTCCGCGTTATGGAGTGTCGGCTGGTTGACGTGTCCCCGGTACGAAGTGTCTGCTTGACATTTCCTCGGTACGGAGTGTCGCTGTTGGACGTTTCCCCGGTACGGAGTGTCGCTGGTCGACGTGTCCCTGGTACGGAGTGTCTGCTGGTTGACGTATCCCCGATACGGAGTGTCTGCTTGACGTTTCCCTGGCACGGAGTGTCGCTGTTGGACGTTTCCCCAAGGCGGAGTGCCTGTAGTCGACGTGCCCCCGGCATGGAGTGTCTGCTTGATGTTTCCCCGTTACGGAGTGTCGACTGTTTGACGAAGAGCTCGATGTTGGAATTGGTTGGTTTGATTTGTGTTGACATCAACATCGCTACACTGGAATATGGTACCAAGAGCGAATCATCATTTGCCTTTGAGACGATTTGGGGATTAGTTTTTTATCGGCATCTGCATTGCTGCACTGGAATAATGCCAGGAGCAACTCATCATTTGCCCCGGAAGGATTTGGGAATTGGTTTTTTGGGTCGGCATCAGCACCGCTACACTGGAATATGGTACCAGGAGCGAATCATCATTTGCCTTTGAGAGGATTTGGGGATTGTTTTTTTGTCGGCATCTGCATTGCTGCACTGGAATAATTCCAGGAGCAACTCATCATTTGCCCCGGGAGGATTTGGGAATTGGTTTTTTGGGTCGGCATCAGCACCGCTACATTGGAATATGGTACCAGGAGCGAATCATCATTTGCCTTTCCCTGTTGGAAAGCGATGGCTTAGAAGATAGGTTTAGATCCCCATCACCTAAGGCTTTTCAATTTTATTGGCCGTAAGGGTCCCATAAAAGCATTTTCTCCCTACGAGTCGTAAGGATCCCGTAGGTGCATTTTCTCCTTAGGAGTCGTGAGGACCCCTAAGTGTGTTTTTCCTTTGTGAGTCGTAAGGATCTCACGAAGGTGTTTTCTTACAAGTCGTGAGGATCCCGTAAGTTTGCTCTCCTCATGTATCGTGAGGACACATGAGTGGGTCTTCCCAAATGGAGCATAATTCCAAGGGCGGAGACCAGCCGCGTAATTGGTGATTGCGGTGGGGCATAGGTATGATGAGAATTATTTGAGCCCGTGGATTGTATCCGGTAGTCAACTTGGGGACCAACCGTAGGGCCGAAAGAATTTTGGGAATTTGAATTTTGGTTGGCGTCTGCATCGCTGCACTGGAATATGGTACCAGGAGCGACTCAACATTCGCCGTTGGGACATTCAGAAATTTGGAATTTTGGTTGGCGTCTGTATCGCTGCATTGGAATATGGTACCAGGAGCGACTCATCATTCGTCGTTTTGGGATTTGGAATTTGGTTGGCGTCTGCATCGCTACACTAGAATATGGTACCAGGGGCGACTCATCATTCGCCGTTTTTGGGATTTAGAATTTGGTTGGCGTCTGCATCGCTACACTGGAATATGGTACCAGGAGCGACTCATCATTCGCCGTTTTATTATTTATTATTATTATTATTTTTTATTTTTTTATTTTTTACCGCGATTGCTCTATCATTTCAGCTTTTCTTATCGTGAAGGTCGCGATTGCCCTATCATTTTGGCTATTTATTCGCGGTTGCCCCATCATTTCGGCTTTATTTTCATTTTTATTTTTACTCGCTGATTTTTATTGCGAGTTGCCCCATCATTTCGGCTTTATATATATATATATATATTTACACACTTTTACATCCCCAGTTTAACGACTTAGAGGTCGACTGTTCCCAGTTTAATGACGTAGTGGTCGGCGGTTCCCAGTTTAAAGACTTAGAGGTCTATCATTCCCAGTTTAACGACGTAGTGGTCAGATGTCGGAGCTTGGGCTCGATTTTGCAGGAACCACGGGCTCCTTGGGCTGAATTACATGAGCGAGCTCTTCATCATTTGGATCAAGCCGGTATTGGATGGCAACATCCGTATCATTGTCATAGTTATAAGGCGTAGGAGGACTTGCTCCTCCGAGCTCCATCATATAGGCCGTATGGGTTTTGTGCCCATCTATTGCTTCTTCATTGGCAATGTGGCTCGCTTGGCTCTTAGCTTGCTTCATTGGTCCGCTCTTTTTAGAGAAAGGCAGGTGTCTGAGAGAATCAAGTCCCTGAAGGATTTCGGTATCTATTTGTATGAAATTGGCGGTCGCAGCTTGATTGTTTGTTAACACGCCAGGGGACAACGACATTTCTCCCGCCTTGTATTGTTTCTCGACCCAATCCTTGAAGATGCAACAGTCTTCAATAGTGTGTCCCAGCACTCGGTGGTACGGGCAAAAGTTGGGATGATCAGTCCTGTTCGCTTCACTTAGCCTTTTTGGTTCTGGTAGCCGCAAGCCATTCTTCAGAGCATCTTTGAAAATTTTGTGGACCTTGTCCCTTCGGAAAGAGTAGATTTTATTTCTTCTTTCCTCCAAAGTTGGCTCTCGAGATTTGTTAGTCTTTGTTCCGCCCGCTCTCTGCTTATCCAAAGAATCGGTGCTGTTGGAGCTTTCGCTTTTCCGGTTGTCGTCCCTCTGATGTCTCGGACTGTTTGTGAATTGGAGATTCTGAGTGGACTCGGGCTTTAAGCGTTCCAACATTTGAACTCTCTTGGTCAGCTCTTGGAATATTTTGAGGCCTGCGGTGCACAGGAAAGGTTTCATCCAGTCGTTCAGATTTTCTATAAGAAGACCGACGGATTGGTCTTGCTCTGATGGCGGTTCGCATTTGATAGAGAGATTGCGCCATCGGACTATAAAATCCATGTTGCTTTCGTTGTTCTTTGGCTCGGTCCTTACAAGGTCAGCAATGGTGATTTTATCGCTGACACTCATGAACCTTTGCTTGAACATGGATTCTATTTGAGCGAACGTCGTGATCGAGTCATCCGGTATGCTTGCATACCAATCGAAAGCAACATCGGTCAAACTATTGACAAACTGGCGGAGAAGGAGCGTATCATTGCCCCCAGTGTTCGCACATGATGCTTTAAATTGGGCAATGTGCCGGTTCGTATTTCCCGTCCCATCGAACCTTTCAAATTTGGGGACGACATAGCCAGTAGGAAACTCCATAAGATCGTACCGAGCAGGGTATGGTCTCCCGCTGCTACTGACCTCTTTTTGCTCTCCGGCTTCGGCTACCAATGTTTGACTTTGTTGGCAACCAAATCCATGATTTGAACTTGAGTTAGTGGGTTGTTGTCATCGGTAGCCAAGACATTTCCCAAGATAGGATGCGACTGATTTTCATGCGGTCCACCCACCTTTGGATTTGAGGGAATAGGCGTCGGCTGTCTCGGGACACTGTTTCCTGGTTCCTGAGTAGAACCATGCGCTTGATTGGGCGGTTGAGAGGCAACTTGAGCTGTGAGCTGTAAGATGACGTTTGTCAAGTCGTCAAGTTTTTAGTAGAGCTTGGCCATCTCTTTGTCTCTACTTCTGAGCTGCTTTCGGAGCTCCTGGAGAAGTTGCTGCTCTGTGGTCTTAGGATGGAAAGTTGGTTCATCTTCGCTTTCCGATCCCGACTCCTCATGAACTGAGGGCTCTCCCTGCTTATCAGCTTCACTGGAAGGGTCTTCATTACCTTCCAGAGGAGGCTGGTCTTGGAATGTGGCAGCCATATTCATACCAGATTGAATTTGAGATGTAGTGGCCCCTTCCTTGCTCTTGCTGCGTGTGCCCACCATGTAGATAGTGTGCACCACATATCCAGCTGTTTCTTTATCATTGGCGGGGAGCTTAGAGAAGACACCCGATCGAGCAGTTGTCGAGGGTACCGTTGGAGCTTGCTCGAGATGCCCCGTTACTTCGTTGACGTTAATGGCCTTGCCCCCAGCTGGAGCGATGGAGAGACGTTCGGAAATGGATTTGCGTTTGGGTTGGGGCGCCCTCGAGACCACCACATTTGGCATCTTGCCTTTCGAGACCAGTTTGTCGGTTACCGGAGCTTGAGGTGCAGGAATGACGTTAGCTGGCACGAACAGAATAGAGCCGAACTGTAGCAGCGGCTCCTCCCACTGTCGCCCAAGACTGGCCGGGAGGACCGTCCTGGAGTCCATCTTCATCGTGTAGAAGATGGGAGCTCAGTTCATCTTTAGAGACATTGTTGAAAATTGATTGCTTGGAAAACTGCATGAACGAGCATTATTTTAGTATAAATATAGATATGTATATTGATTGAGTTCGTATGAACGTTTAACCCGAAATATGGGAGGAGAGATTGGTCCCACCGGGCATGCCAGAATCTGTAGGGTGTTTTTCGTCACCCCATTGAGATGGGAATACGCGTGCGCTTGTCAGGCGCATTACAGATTCCCCCTGCCTAGGGTAGGCTGGGGTTTATTGATTGTGGGGATCCGAATCTCCGGCAGCCGCGGATTAAGCTGTCGTTAATTACCCCTCGCCTTTGGAGCGAGGGAACCTCTGATTA
The DNA here is from genome assembly GCA_030015575.1 of Agapanthus africanus. Lineage (NCBI taxonomy): Eukaryota > Viridiplantae > Streptophyta > Magnoliopsida > Asparagales > Amaryllidaceae > Agapanthus > Agapanthus africanus. Next base: position 170,973,116 of record CM057340.1, on the reverse strand, counting down.
ACGGGTTAAACTGGTCATGCGAACTCAATGTGCAGTGTTGTGTTTTTACGGGGTATTGGATATATCGGGGGCCCTGCAGAGTTTTTACGGGGGTCCCGCTATGTTCATATCAGAATTTTGCATTATTATATCATCCATTCTTAATCATATTACATATAAATAGGTGCTTTTGATCCATGTGTGCTAAATAGTTGCAGGTTACAGGTTCTCAGACCATTACAGTGAAATTCATGAAAAGACGCTACAAATGTGAGACTACGACCAACAATAGATGAATCCTTATGATGTCGCCTACCAGTTCAAGGAACAAATGAAGATGAGTAGACAGTTCAATACACAAAACACAAGGGTAGCACAAGATTCAAGACTTCAACGTGAAACTCACGGTAAAAAGTCCACATCATCTGCACAGTTGGAAATCTGGAAGAAAATAGAAGAGATTCCGTGGAACCAAGTGAAGAAAACAGAAGGAAAAAGTAACATGAAGCAACCCTAGAAGTTTGACACCAAGATCCTGTTGGAGATAGTGCCTTCATAGTCAATTATTGGATCAAAAGCACGTGATTGCAATGATTGAGGGAGGACCTATGCCGGCAGGACAGTCTTACTCAAGATGATAGTATGCTATCTGGTTTATCTTTATCATCGTGTACTGCTTTAGGTGACCTTACAGGTCGCTATTACACATTGATAGAGCCCTTAGGATTCTTGCTTGACGGCCAGTAGTATGATGGCGATCATATACGTGGGAGCTGGGGTCTATAAGCACATCCTTAAAAGGTCCCTAGTCGTGGGAGTTTTCGAGACAGGGCATCGATATTCCGGAGTAGACTAGTGTATACAGTCGAGACCCCGACGAGGGGCGGTGGCCGGTCTCACAAGCCACTGGTGTCAGTTGGTTCACCTAAGATGTGTACAGGTGCTCATTGGGTTATGAGTACACCGGACAGGACTCGCCGGGAACATGCTAGTTGGTATTATACCTGACGTCAGATAGCAGTTCCCTGGTGACATGTGTACAGGTTAGTTCATCGACCTGAGATCGTCATTTGTCTCGTGTGAGTTCCCACTGTGCTTTGATTACTACCCTACCATGGCTCAAAGGAATCGTGCAAACATGTTTTTGTTGGGTACAGTCCCGAGCCACATGGAGGCAGTGAGCGGATCTGCACGGGTTCGTCTCTCCCGGTATTGGGGGTGAGGTCGCGCTGTGTCTAGGAGAGCCATTACATGAAGTCCTTGGCCAAGACAGGAGATTTACTGGTAGGTATTCCAGTAGTATCTCAGGGTGTTCTGGGCTACACTCCGACACGACTTGTACCGCTTTTGGGGGTCTGAGTTTTACCAACCCCCTAGGCCCGTCATGCGATGCTCATAGACAAACGGACCGGACTGTATGGATATTGTCACTAACATGCTCAGTAGGGTGTCAGGATGAGTTCGCTCATCGACCTCCCTTTTGGTCAATACCTGGTAGCCCGTTACGTATAGCTAGTACCTCTGACGTGCTAGTGGTTAAATCCACAGCCAAACTATTGACGAGTCTTTAGAGTCCCCCACAGACAGTTTCTCAAGTTTCGGGCGAAACGTTGTAGAGGCCGTATGATATATGGCAGGGTTCGATCATATACGTGCGGTATTGCACGGATCATGATCGGACGGATCATACCAGTGGGCTTTGGTTTAAGCCGGATCCTAGTATTAGATTTGTTGGATTACTTTAGTCTCATTGCATTCGCATTCAGTCGGAATGCGGATACAGGTATGTATATACAGGTGAGGGGTATCCTTATGATCCGTCACGAGTTTACTTTAGATGCTGTCTGATCTTTTTATTGTTGTAAACATTTGGATTATTGTTTGTTAATGGAAATAATGAGCTAGAAATTCATCATGCATTGCATTAAATGTGACATGGACATTTAGATGACTCATGGTCTCTTTTTTAGCAAATATGTCACATTAGTGTTTTGTTTAATGTGTTGAAATGAGATGGAGAGAGAGAGAGGGGCTACCATGGTGAGGATTCTTTGGTCTTGTATTTTTCCTTGAACTCATTCTCTCACTCTCATTTCCAACAAAAGAAAAGAAAAGGAAAAGAAATGCTCTTGTTCTTCTTCTTCTTCCTCTAACTCATTGCTTTCATCAATGGCAACATTTTAACCTCCATCCAAAGCCACGGATGCAAGAGGCAAAGTGATCACAAACATTCTCTACAACACCTTGGATGCGTCGGCTAGGACACTTCGCGCCTGAGTTGCTTCGGACGAAGCGGGAGCCCGTAAAAAGACTTCTCGATGTGGTGCCCTTTCCGGCGAGGAGATGAAGACCGGAGATGCCGCGTGGAGCTTGGGATGGTGGCCGAAGACCGAAGGACACGGATCGCTCGGTATAGCATTCTATCCCTTCTCTTGTTAGCTTGCATTAGGTTAATGGTCCGATCCGGGTTTAAAGTACGCGGTAGCGCCGGTTTAAAAGTTTAAAGAAAAGTTTCGTTTCCGCATTTTGGCCTCAGAATGACGGCCGGGACGCTGCCGTGCACTTACATTGGTATCAGAGCCATGCCATTAACCAAGTCTAGCTTGCTCTAACGTGTTTACAAGTTCGATCGAACGGATTTTCCAAAAACCCCATTTTCAAGTCCACGTTTCTGTCGAATTTTTGCTGTGCTCAAAAAATTATTTGGTACATTGCAAAAATACGTGCAGGGTTTTATAAGAATTCTGTGAAAATTTGGTCGGCTGAAATTACTGTAGCGCGGCGGATCAGCGGCCAAAACCACGTTTTAGCCGCGGATCCGCCGCCGTACTGTGGCCAAACTGCACCAAATTTCTACAGTGGGTTTCTGACATGGAAATAGGGTTTCTGGTATATTCTTTTTGGGCCCAGTTTTTTTTGAGTGCTGCAGTTGTACTTGGGGGCCCACTTCGGGAAATTTAGTCGATCGAAAATTTTAAACATGTTAGTTCACAGTATTTACATTATATCTGCGACCGTGAATATCACTTGATCGGTAAATCCTGTCTAACTGCTATATCCCTTTTAGACGGATTTACGAACGTGACATTCATGTTGATGTTCTGTGTTGTGCTGTGATGTTGCGGATTTGTCGTGGTGGATAGCCTGGATGCAATATTAGTACAGTTTGGTTGTATATGTACATTTGATATTGCGGGGCGAGCGTCCGACATGTGGACTGTCGTCACTGCCTGTTTGTATATTATTCTTTTGGGGCACGACCGGGTTGAGGTCGATATACCCGTTGTATGTATATTTTATTTTCTATACTAGGATTACCCCGCGGAGGGGTGCACGGGTAGCCGGATTCTAGAGGGCAACGGGACTGCATCTTATGGCTTTGAGACGGAGGGGGCTTCACTCTAGAATTGGCGGGCTATTCACCGCACTCGTAGGGGGTACAGGTTGACCCAAGGAGGGGTGCTCAAGTTACCGGATTCCGTGAAGTGCTGGGTGGTCCATTCATGTTGTTGAAGGGGCTGCCTCGCTTCAGGTTTTGGCGGGTAACTTGTCACGCCCGTAGGGGTCTAGGATTTCGTTGCACAGGCTATCCATACGACCAGGGGAACGTCGGGTTTCAGTAGCGGCTCTATGAAACCCGGGGATCCCAGATATCTGTATTGTTCTGTGATGCTTATTACATTTCTGTGATGTTGCATTTTATCACGCCTTGAGCGAATATTATATATTGATATATATACTAGTAGATGTTGTATATGTTTTACATCCGTGCTAGTCCAGTCCCCGCTCTGTCGTTAGTTAAGTAACCTAATGGGTGATGACGGGACCCAGTGGCGAATGCGGACGGTATATACGTACATCATTATTTTCGTTCTTTTGTGGTGTGATCAATTGATGGGACTGCGTTGATTCGGATCAATGCAAGCTAAACAAACCTGTTTGACGTTGTTGGAACAATTTTCAAAAAGCTGTTATTGCAAGGACGTTCTCTTTTGTTTTGCACAATGGTATTCGGTTATGAATATCCAGCACCTCAGTCGACGAGGCAAGGGCCGAGATCCCTTCACCGAGAGTGACCCCTTGGACAGAAGTTTGCGTCAGGATAATAACTTCACTATAGCCGATTGCCTTTTGCTTTGCATCGTGGTATTCAGTTGGAATATCCTGCACCTCATTCTATGGGGAAAGAGCCGAGATCCCAACACCGGGAGTGACCTCTTTAGCAAAGGTTTTCGTCACTATATTTTTATAAAAGGCTATCCAGTTCCTTCAACGATATCAAGTTCATTACGTTAAAGGTTTTTCGCCAAAAACCACTCGTACCCCTCCGTCATTTCAGAAAGGTAGCACTTAGTATTCATGCTATATTTGTTGGCCTTAGTCAAGGCATAGTGTAGTTACTTTTCTGCAGCATAGATAGATGCGTTGGTTTGGGACAGTCGTACAGCCTTGTTGGCCCTAGTCAAGGGCTTGTACGGGTGGGTTCAAATTAACCTGGACAATGACGGGTAGAACTTGACATGTGACTTATGATTTGTTGGCCTTAGTCAAGGTCATAAGAGCAAGGGGTAAAAATCACATCGGGGGTTTCTAAAGAAACTGAAACTTGCCAGATATGCGCATACCATCTGGAGTGTGATAACGTGAGTGGATTCCATCACGTTATCATGCAATGATAGTTGGATCCCGATTCCCACTGATGAGTTGGTTTACTCCTCGGGTGATCCCGACTAATTCTTCTTTCAGGCTTGGAGGAGAATTTGAGGTTACAGTGGGAGGTTTCCTGATTAGATAAAGTGATAACCATTCTGATCTAGGTTAGAGTGCACGCTGAGTGTTTCTTTTCTCTCTCTCTTTGGCAGCGACCATGACCCGACCCTTGACTATGACTCAGTGACCAAGTTAACCGAACCTTCTTAAACACTGGCTTTTACGGAACGCGACTGGCACTTAGATTACGAGACGTCTAAAGGCGTACCGTAACCTAAGTCAGCCAAAGCCCAAAAGAATCTAAACCAAAATCAAAAGAGAGTGAAGGAAAACCTTTAATGAAAATGTTTTTTTTAAAATCATTTAGGTTGCATAGAATCCCAAAAAAAAAACATCATAAATTTCAGAAAATTTCGGCAGAGTCTCCCCTGTATTTTCTATTCCCTAAAATGGGTACAACAAGATAATAAACCTGTAATCATAAAAATGGCATCCCCAAGCGGGAGCTAGCTCTTCGCCCAAGGCAATCGTAAGAATGCACGCAATGCACCACAACATGCATGTCCATATGTGATATAATATCTCTAATATGCATGCACATGTTGTTAGTTATATGTATGCCCTAGAGGCCATTACTGTACATAGGATGTATATTGTAGTGGATGCTGGGACGTATATAGGGAGGACTTTCTTGCTCGACATGATAGTATGCTATCTGGTTGAACTTTACCTTAACGTGTATACTGATTGTCTCTCTGTTACATGTTGGTAAAGCCCTTTGGATCTGTACTTGACTACCTGGACTATGATGCGGATCATACTAGTGGGGACATGGTAGTCCATAAGTACATCCTTCAAAGTCCCTAGTCGTGGGTGTATCGAGACGGGGCATCGATATACCAGAGTAGACTAGCGTATACCTTCTCGACCCATACAGATGGGCGATGGATGATCCCATATCCATTGGTGTTTGACATCAGAGATGATATACGGGTGCTCAGTAGAGACTGGGTACACTGGACGGACTCGCCGAGAACTCCCAGATGGTATTATACCTCACGTCAGATGGCAGTTCTCTGGTGACACTGGTACAGAGTAGTCTGTTGACCCGAGATCGTCATAGAGTCTTGTGTGGTTCTCACTGTGCTTTGATTTCCATCTTACCACGTCCAAGAGGGCGTGAAAAATGGTGGTTTTTGGGTACAATCCCGAGTCACATGGAGGCAATGAGCGATATGAGGGGATTCGTCTCTCCCGGTATAGGGGGTTGATGTTGCGCTGTGTTTGATTGGCTATAACAGGAAATCCCTGGCCAGGGTTGCTGAGATTTACTGGTAAGTGTTACCAGTAGTTTCTCGAATAGTTATAGACCTCATATCGACACGACTTATCGAGCTATTGGGGTCTGACGTTTACCACCCCTAGGCGAGATATGCGACATATCAGACGATCAGACCGGACTGTACGGTAGTGTTACTGGTCGGATTCACTGGAGTGTGAGCGGGCTTGCTCGTCGATCTTCAGATCGCTCAATACCCGGGTGGCCGTTACGTTTAGCAGACCGCTTGCGGCTTGTGGGTGTTTGATATGATCATCATCTGCTGCCGGCGTATTGACGAGTCTTTAGAGTCCTACACAGAGGTTTCCTGGCTCAAGCGAAACGAAATAGGAGCGCATATGAGATATGTGCGGGACCGAGAATAATACCAGTATGTGATACTGTATTCGATTCTCGCGATGTGACATTGATCGGTTATATGTGATATAGCCGGGTTATCGGATCAAGTGTTGATTCGATAAGTTGTCACTAATGATACTAGTCGGTTATATGCGATATGACCGGATCGTTAAATCAAGTGTTGATTTAATGATTTAATGCATAATTATATATTTGATATATTACTTTGCATTAACTAGTATCGGTTCACTTTAAATGGATTTTCTCGCTCGGGTGTGCACATTGTATATTCGATATAGTTTTGTGCACTTGCTTGTATCATGTTTGATGATACATGCCTTATGGTTAAGTGTTAAGAATTAAACTATAGTTAAGTGGGTGATTAGGGTTTTTGATTTCATTTTATTCATTTATCTTTTTGGAAAAAGAAAAGGCAAAATGAGGAAAATGGTTGCTTTCTTTTGTTCATTCATGAACCTTCATGAAGACTTTGACTTTTTGACCATTTTGTCTCATGCTTAACCCTAACCACTCACTTAAACCTTAGTTAACTCTCTACATCTAACCATGGTTCAATATATGATAAGGATTGGTTTTTCTTTTCTTTTCTAATTAATCTTATCATATATTTTAGCTTCTTCTTCTTCTTCCTTCAAGTGAAGAAAAGCTTGACCATTAATGGCAACTTGATGATATGAGTGAGAAATCCAATTCTAAAGTCTACCCACTTCCTATTTCTTCATCCTCTACCTCTTGCCAAGTAGTAGAGTGTGTTTACTTCACAAGTTTCATGACTTGGTGAAGTTGTGAGCTTGATCTAGCGATGCCTCGACGTAGATCATCTTCGGCATGGACATCGACGACCTAGCTTGCCCATTCTCCGACGAAGCCGACGCTAGAGCCCGGATTTGATTTGGACAGCGGAGAGGACTTCGTTGCGGAGCTATGGAGGTGGAGCACCGGATCTACAAAGGTTGTATTTCCGTATCTCTTAGTTAATTGTTAACTAGTTAGCTTTTTCGCCTAAACTTCTAGCAAACGATCCGTAGTCGGGTCTCTCGGCACCGTTAAAATTTTAATTTGGCATGTTCGATGCCTTGTGTGACCTCATTAGGGTGCCTAGGAACCCTACAGATGTATACAATGCCATTTCTAACTCTTTAAGTGTTTTAAATGCTAAGGGTACTGCGTTCTTAACTTTAGAAAATGAATATCTGTATAATAGCTAAGTACCATCAAGAAATCATCTGAAAACCCGTGCCAAGCATCGACACCAAATAGGAATCATATCTGTCTCAATATCGGGCTCCGTCAGTCCGGATCGGCCCAAATCATAAATCTCACGACAACGGTCGGTATCCTCCGGATATCCGCCGCGCCAGACATCACCGGTAGGTAGTCTTCCCCTGCCAGGCTCATCGTCTACAACTCGATCTTCTTGCCCCGGGATACCATACCGGGCCCACCATGTACCCGAGACGGTTCATCCACTCCTCGAATCGGGTCTCGAAATCCAACAGAAAACATGAAAACTCATGGTGGACGACACATACATCACGAGAAAACCGCAACTTTGTTTTGAAAATGATAAATATAAGGTTTTGTTAAATTCTTGCGGTTTTCCCTAAAAATCCAGAAATCGCAGCAATACTGAAATCCTCAAGAAAATCATAATGTCCACATGTTATATATGATAAATGTCTATGATATCAATGCATACGATGTGAATTTTGCTAGAAATCTATATAAATATGATGATGATGCGAGGTATACGTATGCTATGTGATTGATTCGAAAAAGTGTTTGTTTTTATTTGTAGTTTAACCGCAATCAGAACGGTGTCGCGCGTAGCTAGACCGAGATGAGTACGGGTCGTCCTCAGGGAAACGTTGAACCTTTTATTTTTACTTTAGATGTGTTGAGAAAGAGAGGAAGAATTAAGAATTTTATAGAATGGTTTCTAGATCTACGTTAAACAAGAATATAAAATATAGATCTAGATTATTTTAAGGATGTAGTTAATATAATAAGGGGGCTTGTAGGGTTTGTTAGGATTTAGTAGTTATGGACGATTAATTAAAAGTTACCCTTTTTATCCTTTAATAGATTTAAAACTAGAACGACGGTGATGCGTGTAGATTAGGGTTTCTGGAGGGAAAAGGAATCCCACTCTTAATCCTTATCTCGACACGGAACTCTGTTCATATCTAGCCTTTACCAAAACAATCATTAATCTAATCTCTAATCGCGGTCGGAACTAGCAAAGAATTGTTAGCGCGCCCGATTAGGATGTTAATGATTCTTTTGATAAAGTTCATAAACTTTATAGGACTTAAAAAGGGTTTAGAGATGTTCATCATCCATTAGCCTACCCTAATCCTACGAAGCCTAACAAGCGGAGAATTACTCGCGCATGTTGGGAAAAGAAGATGAAAAGACAGAAAGGGAAAATATAATGTAAAATGCAAAAGAATTAAATAAAACAACTACCTTTATTAATCAACTAAACAATCTTCACTTTTATTCCGTAGAAAATGATTACAAACTAGTTGCTTCTCGATCTTTCCTAAGGAGGTAGATGAACAGTTGATGATCAGCCTGGATGCGTGAGCGTCTGGGGCTTCGTGATCGCGTCGGCTTGATAGCTTTTCCAAGAGGCTCTCGGTGCCTTTTTATAGTGAAAACCCAGAATCTTATTGTTGAAAAGTTGGTAAAATTCAGCAGTAATCAATCTCCCAAAATCTTGCATTCCAACTCATCATTATTGCGGCGGATCCGCGGCCCAAAGGTGTGTTTGGCCGCGGATCCGCGCTCAAGGGATGTGATCAATTGCTTATTTTTCTTGGGCTTTCATCTGGTGACATGTGGCAATCCTAGGCATCTTCAGAATTCAGAAATCTTCTCTCGGTTGCTACCAGACTTGGTCTCCAAGTTTGCTTCTTAATTTGGCAAGATTTCTTCAACAGCTTGATTTCTTTGATATATTCTGCACAACAACTTGGAAAATTCTGCACAACAACTCATATAAGATTTTAGTAGACTTTGTTCTACTAGGATTAGGTCAATAATATTTGCATACATTTTCCTACCAAAATGATAATAAAAATATATTAACACATGGAAAATAATGTTTTTACACATAAACCCTCATATGTATAATATATCATATTAAAGTCCTTTTTTAATATAAAAATGGTAGGAAAATGTACTACAAATGTGCAGTTTTATCGACTGAACAAATACCCCCAAACTTATCTTTGATCGTCCCGAGCAAACTAGTTTATTTAAGAGGAGAAAAAGAAAGGAGAAAACTGAGCACACTTTCGTAGGCAGACACGATTGCACTGAGCACGTGCAACAAGCCGTTAAACCTCTAGGTGTCCCTAATAGGAGGAGTGTTGTCTCCTGAGGGTTTTCAGCGGATTACACCCACAAAATCCAATAACAAAAGAGAGATGGTGAAATTTACATATAAAGACAAGAACCATAAAAGAAATACTTTGAAAAGAAGAGTTTTCAACTATGCTAGCTTTTCAGTTCTCATGAGCCCTATCTTAATAGTCATGAAAAAATGTTAGAAATCACATTATCCCTCAATAAAACATCGTCTTTATTCTTCATTCCTACCTTTCTTCCAAACATTGATCATATAACCCCACGTGTGTGTAAATAACATCCCTACACCCGGAGAATTCAATTCAAGCTATCATACTCTTGTCCATCCGCCTTAGTACTTTTTAATTTAATGAATACTAAAGATTTGCTCACACATTTTCATGCGACCGTTAATACTTCTTGAGGTACTAACCAACCGATTACTCATGTGCTTGCTAATTAGGTGATAATATTTTCCTCGTCTTGCACCACCTAAGGCTTAGCAGTGACTCCCAGACCAGTTGGCCTTAGGGCACTAGGTGAAGAGGCACCCTCGCTATATTTTTTATTGCTACCTTGGCGATAACAAAACCAGTGTTCATTTTTTTTTTCTTTTCACCATTTATATTTTCTTCATTTTTTTTTCATTTCCTTCATACTTTGGCTTTTAGACAAGAGCATTTCAAGGTATCTTCTACTATCCCGAGTTTCAAGACGTGTGTAAGTGTATATAGTAGGGTATCAACATTCAAATGTTCAGCTTCCAGAATAGAAACTATTTTTCAGACTTATTTTTATCCTCAGATTAGTGACTTCCTTCATTTTACTAACCCTTGGGACAACAGCTCATAACTACTTATTACTAGTTCGTTTAAGAAAACTTCTAATTTTCTTGGTTTTCTTAAACTATTCCTATCTTTTGGATGTAATTTTTCACTTTCTATTCTTTTGTTATAAATTTTTTTTTTAAATTTTTGAAAATGTTGTGCTTATGCAAAATATGATGCAAATTGATGTGTAAATAAGCACAAACCTCCCCCAAACCTATTTACAGCAGTGTCCTCACTGATGTCATCTGTTAAGCTCAAAAACCTGTAGACTTGGGAAGAAATTATTAATGGGGGCAAGAATATATGAAAGTGAAAATCCTCCCCCAAACTTATTTTAGGCTTACAATTTTGTAAAAATCATTTTCTTTCAAGAGCCAAAATATACCACCCCCCAAAGCTTGAGTTAAATAGTTTTAATCTTTTAAAATCACATGAGGGGGTCAAGGTTATTGGTCAATGCCAAGCTTTGCAAAGACCGAAGGTCAACACCAACCATTCAAAAATTTTATCAATGAAGCACCAAGGTTGATGGAAAGAACATGTCACCTATTGACGTGAAGAAGTGGGGAGATGACAAGAGGTGTAATGGAAAAAGATTGCGTCTCAATTTGGAGAGACGACACAGTGATAGTAATGATGGACTACTCGCATTATCATGATTGTCCAAAAGAGGGGGTGGAGGTCCAATTTCTTCATCTTGGAGTTGATTTATCTCAACACTCGTATCTTTTAAAAATGCGAGTTCATCAGCGAAAATTTCCTCAAAGCTTTCATCGATACCCCGAAGAATAATATCATCAGAAAAAATGGGGTGATCGTCGGACTCTATAAAAAGTTCCTCATCAGTGTTGGATGTTGACCCGGACAACTCGGTGGAAGAGTCCGTATCAAGCAACAACATATGAAAAGAGTCAGTATCATGAGATTGATCAAATTCGCTGTTGTCGACATCCATTAATTCGACAGAACACACATGAGCATAGGGTTCGGAGGGTTCACTTCCCAACTTGTAAATGTTAAGCTCAATTGACTTCTTTTCAAAGGATAGGGTCATAGAGCCGTTTCTACAATTGATTACTGCGTTGGAAGTGGCCAAAAAGGGTCGACCGAGTATCACCGGGATTTGATTGCGTGGGTTTGCTACAGGTTGTGTATCTATAACGATAAAGTCCACAGGGAATATGAATTCCCCGACTTTGATTAACACATCCTCTAGCTCACCCCTAGGTTGGGTGATAGATCGATCGGCCATCTGAAGAGTGCAATGCGCCGGTTTTAACTCTCCGATTCCTAATTGCTCATAAACCGAATACGGAAGCAAGTTAACACTAGCACCTAGATCGAGTAGAGCACGATTAATATTTTTACCCCCAATAGAAATTGAAATTGTAGGACTTCCGGGGTCCTTTCGTTTCTTGGGTAGTTGTTGTGTAAAAGCAGTGCTCACATTACTCGCAAGGAAAACTTTTTTAGGTACTTGAACTTTTCTCTTCCTAGTGCACAAGTCCTTTAAGATTTTCGCATATGACGGAACTTGTTGAATAGCATCTAGGAGAGGAATGTTTATGTTAACTTGCTTAAAAATTTCCACAATCTTCTCCATTTGTGGACTTGGTCTGTTGCCCCTTAACCTGTTTGGATAAGGCGCTTGATTAATAAGTTTTGGGTCCAACGTTGGAGAGGATTGTGGGGACGGATTCGATCCCAAAACTGGAGTGGGAATCGACTTAGATAGATTTGGCGAAATGGGCGAAGGGTTCGAGCCTTGGGGAAAACGGAGAATAGGCTCGGGTGAAGGTGGGAGACTAGACGAATTAGGGGAAGAAGAAGAAGCTGGGGTATCATTGGTGTCACTATCATCACACTGCTCACCCACTCGGTTATTCAGCACTTTTCCCGATCTCAACATGGTAACAGCACTCACATTATAACTTTGTGAGTGGCCAGGATTAGGTATGGGTTGAGATGGGAGTTTCCCTTTCTCTCTCGCACTCATTGCGGCGTTTAACTGTGCGATTTGGTTTTCTATTGATTTAATACTCTCACCATGGGAGGCGGAGTTTTTCGTTAGGGTATCAATAGAAGACCTCATCTCAGCCGAATTTTGCATGGATTGTTTCATGAACATATCCAAAGTTTGTGCAAGTGAGTTGTCAGTACCGGCCACTTGTGGTGTAGAAATGTTGGCCGGATTTTGGAAATTCTGTGACTGAAAGGGGGGCTGATTCTGTGGTTGTGGTTGCTGTGGAGGAGGTCTTTGATAATTGCTTTGTTTGTTTTGGTTCCAAGCAAAGTTAGGATGATTCCTCTATCCTTGATTGTACGTGGAAGAATAAGGGCCGTTTCTAGGTCGCTGCTGAAAAGCAGCATTAGCTTGAAACGATGCATTCATAGGACATTCTTCCGTTAAGTGTGAAGGATCCGAACAGCAACCACAGACGGTCTTAGGAAGCGTGACCTGATTTAGGGAGAAAGATGAGAACTTGTTTTCAATAGCGTCGAGTTTCTTTTGTATCACTGCCATTTCGGCTTTCACTGCGATGGAAACGTCGAGCTGGTGAATACCTCCCTTAGTTGAAAGTGGTCTTACGCTTTCCCACTGCAAAGTGCTTTCTGCGAGATCTTCCAGATATTTCCAAGCTTCACCATCATCTTTAGACATGAAATTGCATTGACACATTGTTTCAAGCATCTGCTTTGTCGCTTGATTAATGCCCTCATATATAATCCGACATAAATCCCATCTTTATATTCCGTGATGGGGGCATTGGACAAGCAGATCTTTGAAACGTTCAAAGCACTTCCAAAATGGTTCATTGGGAAGCTGGGTGAACTGGTTGATCTCGCTCCTAACATGTGCAGTCTTATAATTTGGGTAAAACTTCTTAAGAAGTGCTACGACGAATTCATCCCAATTAGTGATAGAGTGTGCGGCAGTATTATAAAGCCATTTTTCTGCCAAGTCGCACAATGTGAATGGGAGAAGACGTAAGCGCATAGCATCTAAAGTCAACTGTGAAATACCCATCATTGCGCATACGTTTTCGAATTTGGTGATGAAAACGTACGCGTCTTCCGACTCAAGCCCGTGAAATTTGGGTAGCAGATTGATGTAGTGGGGTTTAATTTCGAAATTATCCCCGTTAGGTGGTGGAAGAGATAAACAAGTAGGAAGGGGACCACGAATAGGATAGCATCTCTCTTGGAGAGAGATGCGCGGTGGATTCTGCGCACCTGCGGGCGGTGGCAGCTTGGTGTTATAATTAGATGGAGTGTCGTCCATCACGATCGATGTGGTGTGTGGTAGGGGAAAAGAAGATGAAGAAGTACCGACTTCGGTGTCGATAGAATGAACGCGGACAAGACGAGCACTAGGATCCCGTGTCCAGCCGAGCATGCACTAAGCGGGTTTAGTGCAAGTGGCAGCGTGTGTGATTTAAAAATTGGCTTGTTTTGAAAAAGTGGGACTCAAGACAAATCTCCCTAAGATGCACAAGCAACCCTAGAACTAAGGTCACCTACGTCCAGTCTCTAGACCGCTCCTAGACTTCCAAAGGACAAGCCGCAGGATCAATCCTCTACCGCCTCCGTACTACCCTTGTAGCCAGGTAAGTGCCAGGTAAGTGGGAAGGAACCACGTCGTGGGCCTAATTAAAAACCACTAGCCTTTGTCACACTTACCTAGGCACTACAAAAGTAATGCGGATAAACGATAGATTACCCACGACCTTCCTCTGTCCTTATTGAGCGCGACAGTCCTTAGAGTCTGGTCTAGATATTTTTTTAAATTAATGAAGGGTTGATCAATATGCTCGGTTTGTGATTTGTGGGGCTTAGGAAGGGTGATGAAATCCCCACCTAATCTTGATTTGGTCTTTGCCCCTTAAAGTCCGTATTAAAATATGCGAAACAAAACCAATCACAAAACTTTTGCAAAAAAAATTTTTTTTTGCGGCGCGATTTTGCAAAGAATCCTGCAGAAAATAGATTTTATTGGATTTAGAAGAGAGAGAAGGAGTTAAGAAATATACCAGAGAAGTTCGGAACCCTAGATCTCCTGTTTCCTCAAGTCCGTGACTCCAGATTCCCTCGCAAAATTCATACACAAATCGTTAAATATGCAATTTGCAGTTTTGTTATAATAATGATATGACTCGTCTAAGAATTCAACACAAATAGTAAGAATAAAAAATTACGCACGTTTCCCCGGCAACGGCGCCATTTGATTGATTCGAAAAAGTGTTTGTTTTTATTTGTAGTTTAACCGCAATCAGAACGGTGTCGCGCGTAGCTAGACCGAGATGAGTACGGGTCGTACTCAGGGAAACGTTGAACCTTTTATTTTTACTTTAGATGTGTTGAGAAAGAGAGGAAGAATTAAGAATTTTATAGAATGGTTTCTAGATCTACGTTAAACAAGAATGTAAAATATAGATCTAGATTATTTTAAGGATGTAGTTAATATAATAAGGGGGCTTGTAGGGTTCGTTAGGATTTAGTAGTTATGGACGATTAATTAAAAGTTACCCTTTTTATCCTTTAATAGATTTAAAACTAGAACGACGGTGATGCGTGTAGATTAGGGTTTCTGGAGGGAAAAGGAATCCCACTCTTAACCCTTATCTCGACACGGAACTCCGTTCATATCTAGCCTTTACCAAAACAATCATTAATCTAATCTCTAATCGCGGTCGGAACTAGCAAAGAATTGTTAGCGCGCCCGATTAGGATGTTAATGATTTTTTTGATAAAGTTCATAAACTTTATAGGACTTAAAAAGGGTTTAGAGATGTTCATCATCCATTAGCCTACCCTAATCCTACGAAGCCTAACAAGCGGAGAATTACTCGCGCATGTTGGGAAAAGAAGATGAAAAGACAGAGAGGGAAAATATAATGTAAAATGCAAAAGAATTAAATAAAACAACTACCTTTATTAATCAACTGAACAATTTACACTTTTATTCCGTAGAAAATGATTACAAACTAGTTGCTTCTCGATCTTTCCTAAGGAGGTAGATGAACAGTTGATGATCAGCCTGGATGCGTGAGCGTCTGGGGCTTCGTGATCGCGTCGGCTTGATAGCTTTTCCAAGAGGCTCTCGGTGCCTTTTTATAGTGAAAACCCAGAATCTTATTGTTGAAAAGTTGGTAAAATTCAGCAGTAATCAATCTCCCAAAATCTTGCATTCCAACTCATCATTATTGCGGCGGATCCGCGGCCCAAAGGTGTGTTTGGCCGCGGATCCGCGCTCAAGGGATGTGATCAATTGCTTATTTTTCTTGGGCTTTCATCTGGTGACATGTGGCAATCCTAGGCATCTTCAGAATTCAGAAATCTTCTCTCGGTTGCTTCCAGACTTGGTCTCCAAGTTTGCTTCTTAAATTGGTAAGATTTCTTCAACAGCTTGATTTCTTTGATATATTCTGCATAACAACTTGGAAAATTCTGCACAACAACTCAAATAAGATTTTAGTAGACTTTGTTCTACTAGGATTAGGTCAATAATATTTGCATACATTTTCCTACCAAAATGATAATAAAAATATATTAACACATGGAAAATAATGTTTTTACACATAAACCCTCATATGTATAATATATCATATTAAAGTCCTTTTTTAATATAAAAATGGTAGGAAAAATGTACTACAAATGTGCAGTTTTATCGACTGAACACTATGCAATTTCATATATCAAGTATGAATGCAAGTGGCGATATTATGATAAACAGGTTCTATAGTGCACGTGGCATGGCAATTACCAAAGGCGTGTGTGTCACATGAATAGTGCGCGTGCAACAGATGCCAATGGTAATGGTGTTCGTGTCCTACAAAGTGATATCGCATAAGTATAGATGAAGGTCCATGCAATCTAATATACTGTTCGCTATAAGGGTATGCAGTGTACATGAATGGATAAGCTAGCTAGCAATATGAATCTTGCAAAAAGTAGGGTAATCCTAACTAGAGGGGGGGCGCCTCGCGCTATTCAGACGATTCCCCCATAGATGAATACATCTACTCACCAGAAATCCCCGCTAATCCGGTCCGGCCACCGCCTTGCCTTTACGCGCCGTGTCCGATATTTCCCCGACCGATCCTATATTTGCACAACACCAAGCATAAGATTACATATCCTAAAACGATGCAAGTGACAATATACAAATATCTCCGCTCTCGAATTAAACATAACGTGCACTCGGTGCGCGGGAAAACACACGAAAATCGCTAAATCTTTAACTAGAATCGTCATTTCGGGGAAATCGACAAAACTACAACCCGACTAGACGAAACCCCGCGTTCGCGCACTCTAATAGTCCTATACGAAGCTAATTATATCGCTAACATAACGCAATTTGATCGCATTCTAATTTTCGTAAAAATCTAGCAAGTAATTTTCTAGCCGATTCGATACAAACATCGCAATTTGTCGATTTAGCAAGCATATCATTACACAATTAACCATTCTAATCAATTAGATAACCAAAACCCTAACTTAATTCTAACAACCATGTTTCAAACCCTAACTCAACATCAAAACCCATTCTTGATTTTCATGAACAATAATTTACAACTAAATTAGTACTTCAAAATTAAATTCTAGCATATATAAACTACAAGTTAGCAACTAGTTTAGGATTTTACCTTACAAGTGGAAACCTAGCATGATCAAGTCACCAAGAAAGCCTCCTTTCACCATGTTTTTGAACTAATTTGGGTTGAAGAGAGAATGGATTAGGGTTTGGCTTTGAATCTATGAAGAAAATGGTATAATTTTGTGGATTTTTCTTGATTTTATCATGATTTTAGAAGCATGAACTGAGGGGGAAAATGGGGGGCTGCAGCTCAAGATTTCGGCCTGAGGTGAAGAGAGGAGGAGAGTGAGGAGAAGTGTGGAAAATTCTACACAAAATGTCATTCACAAGTTCATTTAATGCTCTCACATCAATTTTTTCCAAAAAAAACCCCTTTTTTCATCATTTTTTCCATAATTTCCCCACCATAAAACTAAAAGTTTGCAAGTCATGATATAATTTTATTAACACCATATTTTAGCTTATAAAGACTCCTAATTATGAAATTTACCCAATTAAATTTGTATTTATCACTAATTTAATGTATTTAAAAAGGCTTAAAATAATAAAAATAATAATTAATTACGAATTTTTTTTTATTTAACTAGATAATTATAAGTGACATTTTAGTGACAAAATTATAGTAATATCTTATCTAAATTTTGTATAATTAGGTCTACAATGAAAAATACCTAATTTGACTTTTTACGGAAAAAGCCGAAAAATTAGCCGATTACCGAAAAACTGCCTAAACGATTTTCGAAGGGTTACAGTTGGATCCCGATTCCCACTGATGAGTTGGTTTACTCCTCGGGTGATCCCGACTAATTCTTCTTTCAGGCTTGGAGGAGAATTTGAGGTTACAGTGGGAGGTTTCCTGATTAGATAAAGTGATAACCATTCTGATCTAGGTTAGTGTGCACGCTGAGTGTTTCTTTTCTCTCTCTCTTTGGCAGCGACCATGACCCGACCCTTGACTATGACTCAGTGACCAAGTTAACCGAACCTTCTTAAACACTGGCTTTTGGATTGTTAGAGTTGCATACCTCATTGCCACTCCTACTTTTACCCTTTTCTCCAGGACACCCCGTATTATTACGAACATCCACTTCCATTGGATAAAACCATCGTATGGTTATATACGAACTCGAAGGAACTTATTCGAGGATGGTTTCCGGTTCTGGAGAAAACGAATAGGACTATTCAGTTGTCTTTTCCTTTTACCTTCTCTCAGGTTGCGAGTGCTCCTTGGATTAGGACAGTACACCTATTACGCTTATTGGATAGTCTTCTTCCAAACCATAGGCAGGTGCCGAACGATAGGGAATGAAGAAAACCAATTAGCCTAACGATAGTGTACGGAAGGTAATAAGTTAAGACAAATAAAGGGATTAGTAAGAGGACAAAGTAAATTGCGACTGCTATTCACGACCAAACCAAGTATTTTTTCGCCAATCCTACATCACCTTTGTATTTCTCCAGGACACTCCGTATCACTACGAAGATCCACAGTTTATTGGATACTCAATCGTATGGTTATATACGAACTCGTAGGAACTTGTTCCAGTTCGGGGATGGATTCTGGTTCAGGAGAAATAGGAATAAGGTTTATTCGGTTACCTTTTAACTTCACCTTCTCTCGCATTGCGAGTGCTCTTAGGATTAGGACAGTACACCCATTATGCTTATTGGATAGTTTTCTTCCAAACCATAGGCTGGTGCCGAACGATAGGGAAGGAAGAAAACCATTTGGCCTAAAGGGGTGTACAGAAGGTAATGACTAAAGATATATAAAGCGATTTGGAGAGATGGCAAAGAAATATACGATTACAGTTGTGAATCTGATAATGGAAGAGGCATTACTAGGAATACCCGGATACCCCATTGAAACATTTACATGTTTCAGTTTCACTGTGTATTATTAAAAGAAAACTGATTTCCCAATTAGCCCTTGCTCCAGGGTATGTATTTACCAGGTTTGATTCTCACATCTGTATGGTATTACAGATGATGAGTGGGAGTAAGTTATTGGGAATTAGGTGATCATCCTCATTATATCGGAATTCGTTGTAATTGGTGATATTTAAGAAAATCGCCTGGGCTGTTTGCCGGACGGCAAATATTTGGTTTTGAATATCCGTTGTTATGCACCAATTTCAAATTGATATATCTGTACGTTTATTTTTATAAAGTGAGATATAACTTTTTGAAATTATTTCTATGATATTTACCTATATCTATGGATGGTTAGGTAAGGAGCATTAAACAGCGATGTAATTCTTCATAACCATAGTACAGTTTTCAACCTACGACACACAGGGTTTGAGTTATTAGACTCAGAGGACTTATACAGAGTATTGTATGTTGTCCAGTGTCCATGAGGACAGAGGGGTTAGTACTCGTACTATATTCTGTTTACTTGTGACTTCTCTAGTTCTTAGACATGTGTTTCGTAGAAGTGCAAGGTCTAAGTTTTGAGAAGTTATAGGTATATGAATAAAGTAGAGAACCAGGTATTGCAAGTATCGGGGTTCTTCAAGGTGATCGAAGATGTAGATACTTGTGAATGGTATTCAGTTGATAGTAATGATTAAGAGAACTTGCTTCTCTTTCAGGTTACTCATATCTGGATGCATTCCTAAGTTGAGTAACGCTGATCGGCCTCTTTCCATTTAGTTGACATGCACTGGATACAGCTGCATGATTTGAATCTGGTTCCAATTAAATCAGTGCCTCTGATTCTATATTGGATATAGAATAGTTCATATCTTAACATTGTTAAGGTACGGGGAGTTGTCCGGCTTATGTTTAAAACCAGACTCTGGATAACTCAAGGCACGTTTCTGTAATGGCTGTTTGTGGGTTGACCCAGGCTATGACGAGAGTTGACTTTCTACCATCTGGAAGATCAATAGTGATATTGTTCTTGACTCGTCACAGTTTTGACAAAAATGGATTTTTTCAGAAAACAGTAGTGGGAGTATGGTAGAACTGGAAGTGATTCCAGAACCGCAAACGATTACTGAAAATTTGATAAGAACCTAAAGATTCAATCTGGATTAACATTCCATTGGCCACTCCGCAGATAAGGTGGGTATTCTCAGGCACCTGAGAGGTACTTCGGTATGCTCAAAGACGGTGATAGGAAGGTTCTTGTTTACCCAGACTTGCCATTGCTGTTGTTCCAGACTGTGAAACCCGGTAGGAGGATGAGTATAGCGTCGTTCTGAACTAGCTTTAGAAGTGTACGTGTATATGACTGATCGAACGCTTTTGGCATGTCGGATGTTCAAAGTTCTAAAGTTATAACCGCGATCAGGACGGTGTCGCTTTGCAGCTAGCCGGTTGAGCACGGGTCGATCCACAGGGAGATGGTTGTATGTCCGTTCGAGTTTTAGACGAGTCAATGAAGAATTTGTATATGTTGGTTCAGTTCTATCCTAAGTGTTATATGCAAGTATAAACTTGTTAAGAAAAAGATACGAAAGTGTAAGCTAAGGAAATCCGCACTCAAAACCTTTGAGCCGAGTCTTGACCAATTGAAGCTAGAGCAATCGGCAACAACGTGGATTAGGGGATTTAAGCACGGTATTTGTGGAATCCGGCTTATTGACCCTTATCCTTCCGTTCTTGTCTCTTGCTTTCGCCTCCGGCCAAACCGAACGCAACCGGTCACGGTTAGGAATCACCGTTACCTTGGTAGGGTAGGGTGCCTAACGGAGCGCTTGCGTAATGTTTGGGCGGAGTTCAAAGGAAAATAATAGGAAAAGGAAATGAGCAAAGAAATATTAACTTACAATATCGTATTTATTCTTAACAACAACATATTACAACCATTCACAAAACGAACCAAAAAGAGCAAAAGAAAAGATAAACAAAGAAAAGAAAAGATTACAAACAAGTAATTAAAAGTGCATGGAATTTAAGTGCATGGAATTAAAGCAAGGTAATAAAAAGAAAGAAAGAAATAAGCAAGAAAATAACTACAAGAACTATAGAACCAAATACAAGACATGGGTTCAATAACCAAATCTTAAACTTGCAAGCTCACTTAAGAGGTTGCAAGATCAAGAAAAGACAAAGAACTCATGGAGAATGAAGCACAAAAGAGAGAACAAAATGATACAACCCCTTGAGATCAATGACCAAAGCTTAAACTTGCAAGCTCACTTAAGAGGTTGCAAGATCAAGTTAAGGTAGAGAGCTCAAGGGGGAAGCTAAGCAAAAAAGAATGATACAAAAAAAACCCTCATCTTCATTTAACATCCACTCAAAAGCTCTCACAACAATTTAATGGAGGAAAGATGAAGAAGAAGAAGAAGAAGAAGAAGAAGAAAACTAAAAACTAACAAAAAGAGGGCATGAAAAAGAACACCCTTGGCTTGGCAAGTTCTGGGATATTTATAGGTAGTAAACTGAAAACCTAGGGCAATATTCTGAATCAAAATGAATGTACCAATCTGCCCCCAGAAAACGACAGAGTGCGGAGCCCACATGGCCACGGTTCCGCGGCCTAAGCCTGCTTATGCCGCGGAACCGCGGCTATAATAGGGAATTGGGCCGTAGGGTTTTGTGGGGATCCCTGGTTTGTTGTTGTCTGCTGTGTAGTATATGACTTTTCTCAGAAGCTCTTAACATTTCTTCCAGAATTTCAGTAGATCAAAAGGTGATGTGATGTGGATCTTTTGCCATGATTTTCTCGAGCTCTGCGTAGATTTCTTGGATCTTGTGTTGACATTGAGTTTTGTGCATGAAAATGACATCGATTTGCCATTTTGTCCGTTAAACTGGTGTGTGGCAACATACGGATAGAGAGCGGAGACCCGTGTTTTATCTGTTGTTGGCAGTAATCCGGAATTTGTCGTACTTTTCCATGATATTCACTGTTTAGAGCTGAGACCAGTATCCTGCAATTATGTAGCAAACACTGATTAAAAACACCTGCCTATAAACAAACGAGCGTAAGAATGGACGGTATAAAATGCAATATTCTGGTATGAACAAATACCCCCAAACTTAACTTTTGCTCGTCCCGAGCAAAACCAATTATTCACAAAAAAGTCCTAACCGCACTTTCGCAGGGAACGCGATTGCACTGAGCTCGTGCAACAAGCCGTTAAACCACTAGGTGTCCCTAGTAGGAGGAGTGTTGTCTCCTGAGGGTTTTCAGCGGATTACACCCACAAAATCCGGTCAAGCTAGTTTTGCGAAATAACTATGATTCAAACCCTAAAGTTTTGTTTCAGAAAATAACAATTCTATGATCCTAAGTCTAGACTATCGAACCTTTATTTTTCACACCTCGCTTCTTATTTAACTTAAGATTTTATATATCTTTACGTGCAGTGCAAATAATGTCGTTAAGTTCCAGAAGGATCGATTAAAGTCATCATGTCACACAATAAAGCCCAGATAAAATTTTTAAAAGGATCACATAAGTTTTATAAAGAGTTAAGCATTTTTCAAGTTTTGTTTTCCAGTAAAGTTTCAACTTCATAATTTCTATCTTCCCTAACAGGAAACTAGGTCTTATTTTTCACTCCACCTTTTTCTTATTTTCATTTCATACACACCTCTGTGAACGTGCAATAGTCTTTATCATAGAATAAAACCTTCATATCTCCGCTTGAAATATTTTTTATAAAAACCTGTCTTTTGTCAAGATTATTCTCACACAAAGAACCGTTAGGAATTTTAACTCGGAGAGAACACTTGCTTGACTTTGTTTTAATCTGGACTTTCTAGACTTCTTAACGAGCTTTGGGCCAATGCACCCAAACCAGTTGGTTTTAGGGCATTAGGTGTAGAGACACCCCAGCGGACTTAATTACTCAAGTTACCTAGGCCCAAAAACAAAAGACAATTTAGCGTGAAAATCATGATGATTCAATGCGAACGGAGATATAACCGGCAGTTCAGTTATTTTTTGGGATAAAAGACGTGTTTTAGTCGGTTAGGTGTGTAATCATTCCAATCAAGTTCCAGATGGGTTATTTTTCAGAATTAGTTCCAATTAAGGAATCAATAACATTCCTTCATTTCGCTTCACTTCATAAACTATTCTTGATATTACTTATTTCAGAACAAACCTATTTGATCCTCAGAAAATCATTTATCCATTTAAAAGTTTTTAGACATAAAAGACTTGTCATCTAATTTCCAAAACTCACGACACGTGTAGTGTGATGTAAAGACGTATATCAGCTATAGTTAACTTCAAAGGAGAGTTATCTTTCAGGTTTTCAAAATCTAAAAATAAGATTTAGTTATTCTTATCTTATCAAACAAAACCGTCGAAATGTTGAATCAGAGTTCTCCCACTAGCTAACTTGACAGAAAAGTTTTTATGTTTTTAGAAAATTTTCTGATTTTTATGGATTTTATGGATTTTAATATGCAGATGCAAAATATACATATAAATGCGAAGGTTAGAAATGCGTACCGAGCGTACCCCTAAACTTAAACTGGACAGTGCCCTCACTGTCAGGCTTACACCAAGAGGGTCAAAATTGTCGGCGCTCTCCAAAAGAAAATTTTATACAAAACAAAAAGAAAAACAAAAAAGATATATACAAAAAAAGGGTTCCCCCCAAACTTAAGTGAAACATTGTTTCCACTGTTAAGCGTTGAAGTTCAGGATTAGGGGGGAAAGAGAATAGTATCAATCTATACAAGGCCTTACACAAACCAAAAGTTAACACCAACCATTCAAAGATTTTATCGTTATAAAGCGACGGTTGGTGAAAGAATGGAATGTAGAGAAAAGAAATAAGGAACACGTGAGACCGTGTGGGGATAGAAGTGGCGTCCGGCCTCGGTGGAAGAGAAGAATTGCAGATGGGAGAAAGAAGTGGAATACGAACTTGAGGGTGGAAATGGAGCGAATAAATTAGCACAATTCGTGATGACCGATGTGTAAAAAGCGATTGTGCTAATCTATTAACCCGTCGAGAAATATGGTCAAATCCCTCAAGATTCGTGAGAAACCATGGGTACGCCGAACTTGGTAAACCAGACACTGGAAGTGAAAATGATACGGTTTCTTGCAATATCGGAACGATGGAAAGGATGGAGGTAAGTGATTGAGGAAGGTTATCGGTTAAAGGTTCAGGAGGGTGTACACAGTCAATGAAAGGAACAGGATGAATTGGAAAATCCGACTCATCAATTAAAACTGGTTCATCCTCAAAAATATCCTCAATAGTCTCCTCAAAGTTAAGCACATCCATGCGTTTATCCTCAAAATCCAGACGCATATGGGGTTCGGGAAAAACATTTAATGACTCGGGATGATGAATTGGAGAGAAAAACTCAGCTAAATCTACGGGTTCATCATCCAAAATATTCCCACCGTCAATATCCTCAATCAAGTGAAAATCTATATTCTCAGACACCTCAACAAAAGCATGGATATCAATCAATTCAGGTTCTAAGATGGAGGTGTAGAGGTCAAAAGGGTTGGGTGTGGTTTCACTCGAAAGGGACTCTTCACAATCGGGCAAATCGAACACTACAAGGTCACACAACTCATTATCTGTTCTATCTTCAATTGATAAATCATTTGGGACACTCGATAGACTTTCAAAACAGGAGTTGTGGGATTCAAGTTGAAACGGGTAGGTTTGATTTGGAAGGGTATATGGCTCACTCTCTCCGCTCAAATTCTCAACTTGTCCTACCGCCTTTTCATACATTGGAAAATTTGGAGCTAGTTGAAAACTAGCTACCGGGTCACTAGGTTGTATGAGGGCAGCCATGGAAGCATTCAAATCCATCATCTGTTGGTACGACGCTACCCTAAAGTCTTCTAATGACTGTTCCAGACTAGACATGGGTTGTGAAGGGGTTTCAGTAAAAGATTCAAAGTTGTTTTGGTACTGGAAACTCCCAAATGACGGTTCAGAAGCAATGTCTAGGGAAGGTGTAAAAGTCGGGTAGGACTGGTAGGAATTGAATGGCTGGACAGGGGTAGGATCAACATTTGGATACGAAGGTGAATGGAATTGTTGATCCCAAGAATTTGAAGTGGTGAAAGGAGTGAAAGATCGGCTATGAGATTGTTCAATACGTTCAGCGATGGACAAAAGACGACTTGCAAAAGGGGTATCAACATAAGCGGGTGCGGGAGGTTGAAAAGGTTGATACAAAGTGGAATGCGGAGGGCAAGTGTTTGTCCTAGACGCGTCTATGCGATCTTTCAATGACATTTTGGGCATGGAGGGGTCGTTCGATGTTCGGCCAAAGCAAGAACCGTAAGAAGTAATGTCTGGTTGTGGGTACCAAAGTTCGGCAAGAGTTTTGCGAGGTGGGGTACCCATGATATGAAGAGAGAAAGAAAGAAAGGCAGAGAAAAGGAGGGGAAAAAAGAATGTGATTTTATTTTAATTTTTTTAGTTAGCTATTAACAAAAGATTGAAATATACACACAAAAAGAATCTGGACCAAAAACAATCACGACACAAAAATACCACACACCTAATCGTTCTAGGGTTCACCTAGGTCAACTAGACCTGCTCCAGAACTTGATTGTCGAAGTAAAACTGTGTTGAGAAACGGGCTCAAGATACACTGATCACGAGGCCAGGTAAGTGCAGAGATAAGGGGAGGTTTTCCGACGCTTTCGCGAAGGTCCTTAATTAAATAACCCTTTCTCTTTTAGCGGTTTCGCCGTTAACACTTTCCTAGACACCCCATAAACAATATACCGTTAAGCGAGGTTCTAAACACAGTTAACTTCTCCTAGTGAGTGCAAAGTCCTTAAGGCTTAAAGTCTAGTTTCTTTTAAAGTTTGTGCAGGTAAACGTTATGCTCAAGTTCGTGATTTGTGGGCCACGGAAAAGGTGATGAAATCTTTTACCGTATGTTGTGGGGTTCGCTTGCCCTTAAGTCCGTATTAATGTACGCAATGCGTAATTCAATAAAAATTCTATAAAGAATCAAACAATTGTTTTTTTTAGTTTAAGCGCGGCACTGCAACAAATACGGGTTAGTCAATTTTTAGCGTTTGCTAGCGAACTTGCAAAGAATCCTGCAAAGAATAGTATATTGGATGCGTCGGATTTGAGAAGAAGGTGTTTAAGAAATACGTACCGTTAAGTTTTTGGGTTAGGAAACCCCCGTTAAATCAATTCCGGTAAGCTTGAAAAGTTCGCTTGCGCGGGTCAAACTTCCCGGATCTTTGGCACTGTACTTCGTAATCACCTTAATCTTGAACGTACACTTTGCTCCCCACAATCGCAGTTTGCAAATCCGCAAAAATCAGCACACTTGCACACAAAAATGATCAAAAATAACAAAAAAGATTTTTTTTATTTATAAATATATACAAAAAGAATATTAACCCGAATAACAAGAAAGAAAATACGCTACCGTCTCCCCTGCAACGGCGCCATTTGATCGAACGCTTTTGGCGTGTCGGATGTTCAAAGTTCTAAAGTTATAACCGCGATCAGGACGGTGTCGCTTTGCAGCTAGCCGGTTGAGCACGGGTCGATCCACAGGGAGATGGTTGTATGTCCGTTCGAGTTTTAGACGAGTCAATGAAGAATTTGTATATGTTGGTTCAGTTCTATCCTAAGTGTTATATGCAAGTATAAACTTGTTAAGAAAAAGATACGAAAGTGTAAGCTAAGGAAATCCGCACTCAAAACCTTTGAGCCGAGTCTTGACCAATTGAAGCTAGAGCAATCGGCAACAACGTGGATTAGGGGATTTAAGCACGGTATTTGTGGAATCCGGCTTATTGACCCTTGTCCTTCCGTTCTTGTCTCTTGCTTTCGCCTCCGGCCAAACCGAACGCAACCGGTCACGGTTAGGAATCACCGTTACCTTGGTAGGGTAGGATTCCTAACGGAGCGCTTGCGTAATGTTTGGGCGGAATTCAAAGGAAAATAACGGGAAAAGAAAATGAGCAAAGAAACATTAACTTACAATATCGTATTTATTCTTAACAACAACATATTACAACCATTCACAAAACGAACCAAAAAGAGCAAAATAAAAGATAAACAAAGAAAAGAAAAGATTACAAACAAGTAATTAAAAGTGCATGGAATTTAAGTGCATGAAAGTAAAGCAAGGTAATAAAAAGCAAGAAAGAAATAAGCAAGAAAATAACAACAAGAACCATAGAACCAAATACAAGACATGGGTTCAATAACCAAATCTTAAACTTGCAAGCTCACTTAAGAGGTTGCAAGATCAAGAAAAGGTAAAGAACTCATGGAGAATGAAGCACAA
The DNA here is from genome assembly GCA_030015575.1 of Agapanthus africanus. Classification (NCBI taxonomy): domain Eukaryota; kingdom Viridiplantae; phylum Streptophyta; class Magnoliopsida; order Asparagales; family Amaryllidaceae; genus Agapanthus; species Agapanthus africanus. The sequence goes on along the minus strand of CM057340.1, from coordinate 170,945,728 downwards.
AAGAGAGAACAAAATGATACAACCCCTTGAGATCAATGACCAAAGCTTAAACTTGCAAGCTCACTTAAGAGGTTGCAAGATCAAGTTAAGGTAGAGAGCTCAAGGGGGAAGCTAAGCAAAAAAGAATGATACAAAAAAAACCCTCATCTTCATTTAACATCCACTCAAAAGCTCTCACAACAATTTAATGGAGGAAAGATGAAGAAGAAGAAGAAGAAGAAGAAAACTAAAAACTAACAAAAAGAGGGCATGAAAAAGAACACCCTTGGCTTGGCAAGTTCTGGGATATTTATAGGCAGTAAACTGAAAACCTAACCAATCTGCCCCCAGAAAAACGACAGAGTGCGGAGCCCATATGGCCGCGGTTCCGCGGCCTAAGCCTGCTTATGCCGCGGAACCGCGGCTATAATAGGGAATTGGGCCGTAGGGTTTTGTGGGGATCCCTGGTTTGTTGTTGTCTGCTGTGTAGTATATGACTTTTCTCAGAAGCTCTTAACATTTCTTCCAGAATTTCAGTAGATCAAAAGGTGATGTGATGTGGATCTTTTGCCATGATTTCCTCGAGCTCCGCGTAGATTTCTTGGATCTTGTGTTGACATTGAGCTTTGTGCATGAAAATGACATCGATTTGCCATTTTGTCTCTTAAACTGGTGTGTGGCAACATACGGATAGAGAGCGGAGACCCGTGTTTTATCTGTTGTTGGCAGTAATCCGGAATTTGTCGTACTTTTCCATGATATTCACTGTTTAGAGCTGAGACCCGTATCCTGCAATTATGTGGCAAACACTGATTAAAAGCACCTGCCTATAAACAAACGAGCTTAAGAATGGGCGGTATAAAATGCAATATTCTGGTATGAACAATGACTCTGCCAGAGGGTTGTCGTAGTCAGTGGGAGCAGCGGAAGCATAGTGGACAAGTAGCTTATGTCCATTTATGGACTAAAGCAGATATAGCGGAGATAGATCATCTATTTCTGATGTGACAGTTATAAGTTTGACTTCATCAGAACAGGGGATGGATCTGTTAAGAAGGTAGTAGGGTGTGATGTCCTGGTATTTGGATGACATACACAGAGTAGGAAGTGATATTCCTATACTACGATCGGTTATATTTTGGTTGTCATACAGTGGTTTCTCCACATAGGACTTGGATATTATATCAGACATTCTGGTTACTGGATCTATGGTTTTAGATCTAGATTTGGGTAGTTTCCCAATCTGGGTACTTAGACAGCATTCTAAAGGTGTTTTAGAATGGACGACTCCTGGCACGGCAGTGTACCTGCAGGTGATGGAGTCACCCTCTCTAAAGGTATCTTACAGACTAAAAGGGAGAGGGATGTGCATGATTGGCAGATCACTTGCTTAGGCAATTGAGTTAATCATGAAATGTCAAGTACCACACAAGATGTTTTTGCAGTAGATGCAATAGATATTGATCCAATCCTGGAGTGACATTCGGAAGCAGTTTTAGAACATAAGTGGATGTTCTAGGGATATGATAACGACAGCCTCATTTGGGGGACAGTTATCATTCCAGGCTTCCAGGGTGACCTGGATGACAGAGTGACTGTCAGAGTTATACTTTTCCCTCAGACGAGGGGCAGTATTTTGGACAGGTGGGAATACTGAGGGAGGCATGGCGCAGGATACTGATTAAGTTAAGTTGTTGATATAGTCTAAGAAGTTTGGATTTGGAGTTCATTTATGAACTAGGTCCCATCAGACATCCAAACATATTCTAAGACAGGTATTGCTCATTTCGGGAGATGGCTTTCTCCGCGAACTTGAGATAAAGAAAGACATAGAAAGAAACATCAGAGCGGATCCACTCACTGAGGCTATTCCTCGAACGCAAAAGTTTCGCAAACGGGCTTTGTGAGACAGATTAGTAGAGGAGTTGGGTGTTCGGTATCACATGGGCTGTGAGTATGCAACATCGCAATAATTAGCCTTGAGTGCAAGTGGGAGATTGTTGGAGATAGTGCCCTCAGAGTAAATTATTGGATCAAAGGAACGTGATTGCAATGATTGAGGGAGGACCTATGCCGGTAGGACAGTCTTACTCAAGATGATAGTATGCTATCTGGTTTATCTTTATCATCGTGTACTGCTTTAGGTGACCTTACAGGTCGCTATTACACATTGATAGAGCTCTTAGGATTCTTGCTTGACGGCCAGCAGTATGATGGCAATCATATACGTGGGAGCTGGGGTCTATAAGCACATCCTTAAAAGGTCCTTAGTCATGGGAGTTTTCGAGACAGAGCATCGATACTCCGGAGTAGACTAGTGTATACAGTCAAAACCCCGACGAGGGGCGGTGGCTGGTCTCACAAGCCACTGGTGTCAGTTGGTTCACCTAAGATGTATACAGGTGCTCATTGGGTTATGAGTACACCGGACAGGACTCGCCGGGAACATGCTAGTTGGTATTATACCTGACGTCAGATAGCAGTTTCCTGGTGACATGTGTACAGGTTAGTTCATCGACCTGAGATTGTCATTTGTCTCGTGTGAGTTCCCACTGTGCTTTGATTACTACCCTACAACGGCTCAAAGGAGTCGTGCAAACAGGTTTTTGTTGGGTACAGTCCCGAGCCACATGGAGGCAGTAAGCGGATATGCAGGTGTTCGTCTCTCCCGGTATTAGGGGTGAGGTCGCTCTGTGTCTAGGAGAGCGATTACACGAAGTCCTTGGTCAAGGCAGGAGATTTACTGGTAGGTATTCCAGTAGTATCTCAGGGTGTTCTGGGCTACACTCCGACACGACTTGTACCGCTTTTAGGGGTCTGACTTTTTACCAACCACCTAGGCCCGCCATGCGATGCTCATAGATGAACGGACCGGACTGTATGTATATTGTCACTGACAGGCTCAGTAGGGTGTCAGGATGAGTTCGCTCATCGACCTCCCTTTTTATCAATACCTGGTAGCCCGTTACGTATAGCTAGTATCTCTGATGTGCTAGTGGTTAAATCCACAGCCAAACTATTGACGAGTCTTTAGAGTCCCTCACAGACAGTTTCTCAAGTTTCGGGCGAAACGTTGTAGAGGCCGTATGATATATGGCAGGGCTCGATCATATACGTGCGGTATTGCATGGATCATGATCGGACGGATCATACTAGTGGGCTTTGGTTTAAGCGGATCCTAGTATTAGATTTGTTGGATTACTTTAGTCTCATCGCATTCGCATTCAGTCGGAATGCGGATACAAGTATGTATATACAGGTGAGGGGTATCCTTGTGATCCGTCACGAGTTTACTTTAGATGTTGCCGGATCTTTTTATTGTTGCAAACATTTGGATTATTGTTTGTTAATGGAAATAATGAGCTAGAAATTCATCATGCATTGCATTAAATGTGACATGGACATTTAGATGACTCATGGTCTCTTTTTTAGCAAATATATCACATTAGTGTTTTGTTTAATATGTTGAAATGAGATGGAGAGGGAGAGGGGCTGCCATGGTGAGGATTCTTTGGTCTTGTATTTTTCCTTGAACTCACTCTCTCACTCTCATTTCCAACAAAAGAAAAGAAAAGAAAAAGAAAAGCTCTTGTTCTTCTTCTTCTTCCTCTAGCTCATTGCTTCCATCAATGGCAATATTTTAACCTCCATCCAAAGCCACGGATGCAAGAGGCAAAGTGATCACAAACATTCTCTACAACACCTTGGACGCGTCGGCTAGGACACTTCGCGCCCGAGTTGCTTCGGACGAAGCGGTAGCCCGTAAAAAGACTTCTCGATGTGGTGCCCTTTCCGACGAGGAGATGAAGACCGGAGATGCCGTATGGAGCTTGGGATGGTGGCCGAAGACCGAAGGACACGGATCGCTCGGTATAGCATTCTATCCCTTCTCTTGTTAGCTAGCATTAGGTTAATGGTCTGATCCGGGTTTAAAGTACGCGGTAGGGCCGGTTTAAAAGTTTAAAGAAAAGTTTCGTTTCCGCATTTTGGCCTCGGAATGACGGCCGGGGCGCTGCCGTGCACTTACAGATCCCACAATACGGCCGCGGAACCGCGGCCAAACATGGCTTTCTGCCGCGGTTCCGCGGCCGTGCAGTGCACGTGTCGGTGCACGTGTCGGTGGGTGTCGGTGCTTTGACCCGGCTTTCTTAGGGTAGTCTTGTAATTTCATGTATGGATCATATGTAAAACCTAGGGTTTCTCCTATCTATAAATAGAAAAGCCAGAAACCTAATTAGGCATGCCTCTTTTTAATTTCTAGATTAAAATTTTAATTCAGTTGTAATCGTTGAGAGGTCATCAATAAAAGTAAGCTTTTCTTTTATCTTACATTGTTTTTTTTTATCTGCAATTTATTACCTGCAATTTCTTATCTGCTCTTTTATTATTTGCAAATTAGTTTATCATTCAAAAAGGAAAATATAAAAATGATTTTTATCGTCACTTTCCTAATGAGTGAGTAATTCCTCACTTGTTAGGGTTAGGATAGGGAAGGTATGAGAGAAGGAAATCTCTCTCACTCCTTTCTTTGCCAATATAATTTTTAATCAATTAGGACTCTTTTTAATTTAACCACACACCGCTCACTACGGCATCCTATCCTACATGATAGTGGTGATTCCCTAGTTTGACCGGTTGTGGTTAAATTAACTGGAGGTTAGGGCTAAGAGTTAAGAACGTACGGACAAGGACCAAAATGAAGAAACTAAGTTTCTTCCTAGTCGTGCTAATCCCCGTTGTTGACTATTACCCTAACACCTATAATCTTAACTAGGGCATTTTTAGCGGTGAGAAGTTTCCATATTTCAAACTAACCTAATCCTAACCCTAGCAAGACTTTAAATCAATTTAATCTCATTCTTAGATTTAAAAACAAAACCTACTAAAAATAGGACTTAACTCGTTAGAACTTAAAGAAAGAATATCATTTCCCTGTGGATCGACCCATACTCAACCGGCTAGCTACCAAGCGACACCGTCTTGATTGCGGTATTCTTAAATTTTAAAACGCACGTATGAAACATCTCTCAATCAAATGGCGTCGTTGCCCGGATAGCGGGCTGGGGGTCAAGGGGGCTAGCAACCCCCTTGCGGGCTGTAGGGCAGCGTCCCGTTAGATTTTTTTTTTTAACGGGAACAGTGTTGTGGAGTGTGTGTGTGTGTGTGTATAGACACACACACACACACACATATATATAAAAGGAAAGGGCATCCAAAGGATGCGTGGGCCAGCGCCCCATGTGCCAGGCACGCGGGCGCTGCGCGGCAGAGCGCCAGCGCCCCACGTGCCTGGCACGCGGGCGCTGCGCGGCAGAGCGCCAGCGCACCACGTGCCTGGCACGCGGGCGCTGCGCGCCAGAGCGCCAGCGCACCACATGCCTGGCATGAGGGCGCTGCGCGCCAGCGCTCCACGTGCCTGGCACGCGGTCGCTAGGCGTCAGTAGCAAAAGGGACTTGGTCCCTGCACTGGGAGCTGTGCTCCTGATTGACTTATGGAGTTAAACTCCTGACAAAGATTAATTTAGGGAGTTAAACTCCAATGGATCTTGAATGGAGTTAGACTCCTAAAAAAATTAGAAATAATCAAAGGGGGCTGCTTTGTTTCTCCTTTTAGCTCTGGATCTTCCCAAGATGGGATTTCTGGAGATGGGTCTCCTTCTTCTTCCTGTCGGTTGGCCGGATCTTGGAGAAAGGGGGTGAGATTTAAAAATCTCCCCTTTTGAGATCTAATGGAAGATCTGAGCTCCCCTTTGTAGGTTTTGTGGTGAAAAACTATTTAGTTTTGGAAAAGGAAGAGTAAAACTCTTGATTTAATTCAAAAGAAAAGAGAAGGTTTAGAACCTTGAGGAAGGAGAAGGAGGCATAAAAAACCCTAACCTTTTTGAGAGGAATGAAAAGTTATGCTTTATTTATCATCATGTTGCCTTATATAGGCTTACACATTTACATATAACCCCTTGGGCTTTACAAAATGGCATTTTGCTCATCCCATGTCTCATGTGCTATTTCTTTTTTGCACATAAGCTATGAGCTTTACAAAAATTTGGCTTTATGCCCATTCATGCATAAAAAATTACATTAAAATTATTTATTGCATGATTTTTATGTTGGCATGGGGGAGGCCGGCCGCTTCATGTTCGGGCTCGACTCGGGCATGGACCCACATGACCTGGGCTTGGGGTTGACTTTGACTTGGTCAACAAGGGTGCAATTTTCGACCCTAACAATTGGAAGAAAGACTGCAGGGCTTGGAAAGCCAAAAACCAGAATTCGAAGCACGTTGTGGTTTCGGTTTCAGGTGTGTTTATGATTGAAAACTGTATGTCAATCAACTCTACTTCCTGGATATTGGATACCAGATCAGGATCTCATATCTGTAATTCATTGCAGACACTGAGAAACCGTAGAGTTTTGAAAGCAGGTGATATGACTCTCAGGGTTGCTAATAGAACGAGCGTGGATGTTGTATCCGTAGGAAAATATCACCTAGGATTGACAAGTGGAAACAGTTTTGTTTTGCATAACTGTTTTTGTGTACCTAGTTTGTCATGTAATATCATCTCTGTATCTTTACTATCTAAAGAAGGTTATGATTTTACATTTGTAAGCGATGTCGTAAATATCCATCTTAATCATGTTTTGATTGGGTCGGGTCACTAGTGTTAGTTATATGTATGCCCTAGAGGCCATTACTATACATAGGATGTATATTGTAGTGGATGCCGGGACATATATAGGGAGGACTTTCTTGCTCAACATGATAGTATGCTATCTGGTTGCTCTTTACCTTAACGTGTATACTGATTGTCTCTCTGTTACATGTTGGTAAAGCCCTTAGGATCTGTACTTGACTACCTGGACTATGATGCGGATCATACTAGTGGGGACATGGTAGTCCATAAGTACATCCTTCAAAGTCCCTAGTCGAGGGTATATCGAGACGGGGCATCGATATACCAGAGTAGACTAGCGTGTACCTTCTCGACCCATACAGATGGGCGATGGATGATCCCATATCCATTGGTGTTTGACATCAGAGATGATATACGGGTGCTCAGTAGAGACTGGGTACACTGGACAGACTCGCCGAGAACTCCCAGATGGTATTATACCTCACGTCAGATGGCAGTTCTCTGGTGACACTGGTACAGAGTAGTCTGTTGACCCGAGATCGTCATAGAGTCTTGTGTGGTTCCCACTGTGCTTTGATTTCCATCTTACCATGTCCAAGAGAGCGTGCTAAATGGTGGTTTTTGGGTACAGTCCCGAGTCACATGGAGGCAATGAGCGATAGGAGGGGATTCGTCTCTCCCGGTATAGGAAGTTGATGTTGCGCTGTGTTCGATTGGCTATAACAGGAAATCCCTGGCCAGGGTTGCTGAGATTTACTGGTAAGTGTTACCAGTAGTTTCTCGAACAGTTATAGACCTCATATCGACACGACTTATCGAGCTATTGGGGTCTGACGTTTACCACCACTAGGCGGGATATGCGACATATCAGACGATCAGACCGGACTGTACGGTAGTGTTACTGGTTGGATTCACTGGAGTGTGAGCGGGCTTGCTCGTCGATCTTCAGATCGCTCAATACCCGGGTGGCCGTTACGTTTAGCAGACCGCTTGCGGCTTGTGGGTGTTTGATATGATCATCACCTTCTGCCGGCGTATTGACGAGTCTTTAGAGTCCTACACAGAGGTTTCCTGGCTCAAGCGAAACGAAATAGGAGCGCATATGAGATATGTGCGGGACCGAGAATAATACGAGTATGTGATACTGTATTCGATTCTCGCGATGTGACATTGATCGGTTATATGCGATATAGCCGGGTTATCGGATCAAGTATTGATTCGATAAGATGTTACTAATGATACCGGTCGGTTTTGTGCGTCATGACCGGATCGTTAAATCAAGTGTTGATTTAATGATTTAATGCATAATTATATATATTTGATATATTACTTTGCATTAACTAGTATCGGTTCACTTTAAATGGATTTTCTCACTCGGGTGTGCGCATTGTATATGCGATATACTTTTGTGCACTTGTATGTATCATGTTTGATGATGCATGCTAACTTGTGTTTTGTGTAAAGTTTAAACCATGGTTATGTAATGGTTAGGGTTTTCATTTTCATATCTTTTTATTTATTTGTTTATTCATTATTGGAAAATGATAAGCATAATGCAAAATGGTGGCTTTATTTGGAAGCTTGTTGAAGCTTCATGAAGACTTTGACTTTAGCAACCATTTTGTCTCATGCTTAACCCTAACCATCCCATTTAACCATGATTGATTCTCTACACATTACCATGGTTAGTGTTATGATAAGAATGGATTATTCTTTTCTTTTTTAATTAATCTTATCATATCATTTCTTCTTCTTCTTCCTTCAACTCAAGAAGAAAAACCTAGACTACATCAATGGTGGATTGATGATATGAGTGAGAAATCCATATCTAAAGTCTACCCACTTCCTATTTCTTCATCCTCTACCTCTTGCCAAGTAGTAGAGTGTGTTTCCTTCACAAGTTTCTTGACTTGGTGAATTGAGAGCTTGATCTTGCGATGCTTCGACCTAGATCATCTTCGGCATGGATATCGACGACCTAGCTCGCCTATTCTCCGATGAAGCCGACGCTAGAGCCCAGGATTTGTGTAGGACAGCGAGAGGACTTCATTGCGGAGCTTTGGAGGTGGAGCACCGGATCTACAAAGGTTGTGTTTCCGATTCTCATAGTTAAGTGTTAACTAGTTAGCTTTTTCGCCTAGTTTTCTAGCAAACGATCCGTAGTCGGGTCTCTCGGCACCTAGATTTTTTGAAATTGGCATGTTCGATGCCTTGTGAGACCTCACTAGTGTGCTTAGGGACCCTACAGTAGTATCAGAGCTACTAGGCATTGGATGTCGACCAATGGGGGGTTCTCACTGTGTGACAGTGTGGCGAAGCATAGGCTCTTACCCCCAGGGTGTCCCGAGACCGGAAGGTGTTCCGGCGGGTTGTAGTCCTCACGAGGGGGCATGCGTAAAAAGTAGCGGCTGAGGGACCCGTTGGTGCCACGGCAACCCCATTGGATGGGGTGGCTGCCTGACCTACAGTGGTATCAGAGCCTAGCTAGAGCCTTAGGCGAAGTCCAGACGAAGTTTGAAACCCGAACGAACCCGAAACCCCAACTCAAATGTGCTCTCTGTACTTTTTCTAAAAACAGGGATTTTTCAGTATTAAAAATATGTAGAAATATCAGCAGGAAAATATAAGAGTAACTGTGCAATTCGTAACCCTAATTCCATTAAAGCGCCGCGCTTCCGCGGCATGAGCTTGGCTCGTGCGGCGGAACCGCGGCCTGTTTGTCGTTTTGTGAGGTGATGTTTGCACAGTAACTCCTATTTAACAGTGCTGGTTTTCCTGGGTATTTTTAATAATTTTTCAAGAGTTGAATTTTCTGCAGTTGTTTTGGGGATTCGGTGTTTCGATCGGATTATCAAATTTTGTCTGTGTGGCTTTCTGGATAAATTTTAGAATATGTTAAAAAGTTCGACCGGATATAAATACCCAATTTTTCCCCTGTCGGGAAATTTCCAAGTGTTGGATTTTTCCGAAGTTTAACGACGTTCTAAGTAGTGCAAGTAACGCGATGGTCCCTCTAGAAGACAACAAACCTTAACTCGATTATGTGACCATCTTGAACCGCCCTTTGAACCTTCGGGTTTGGGGCAGTACGGCGTGCCACATGTGAGGCGTTGGCTTGACCCTTCTACGGCTGGACCGTTGGTACTGAGGCACGAACTGAATGTTGTTAGACTTATTTCATGTGTTGATCTGTATCGGGAAAACTTGGGTGTTCGATTGTTCGATCGGAAAGTTTGACATTTTCTATTTATCTGGAATGGGATACAATAATTGGAATTCACAAAAGTTATGAGATAACTGAATGAATGTTATAAACATAGCACTTTAGTCTCACTTGATCGGTTGCCACGGAATTTTGATGTGATCAAAAGTCCGTCGCAATCACGTAGCGTACGCGGATACTCGCCGGGTAAACTTAATAGACAGCCTCACTCCATAGCCCCGACCAAGTGACTGTAGGAGAACCCCGTCGCCGAAAGCATCCGTTCGGGTGCTCACGGCAGCGGTGTTCCGCCTTGGTGCACTTCGTCGACCGTATCAGGGGTGCAGCCGCCTACTAAAGTTTGCGACGAGCATTCGATCAGAATGTCGGGAATCCTGTTGAATTGCCCGACTTGATATTGAAAAGAGTTTTCGATAATGAGACTAAAATGCGGGGTTTATAATTGTTAGGCATGCGATGTCTAAGTAATTCATTTGGTCAGGCATGCGATGTCTGAGGTGGTTGCGGATTCCAACTGTTGTAGTTTTACACTTTCTTTTCTGTGACCGTAAGTGTAATATGTGATGTCGCCGTTTTCGTTGCTATATGTCAACGACAATTGGGATGCGCATATTTACTTACGTTGATGACATGTGATGTTATGTGTTGATGGATATGTTATATTGGATCGTCGTGTTTGAATAGCCGGGGGTTTTTATGTGAGATGAGTGTTTTTCATTTTCATTCATGTAAAAAATTGTATGTAATATTCTTTTATTGGGGCACTTCCAGGTTGCGGAAGTTATCACCGTTGATGTATATTATTTACTTTTCCGCACTAGGATAGACCCAAGGAGGGGAGCACAAGTAACCGGGTTCTGGAGTCCAGTGGGAGACCAACTCGAGGAGTCGAGTCCGAGTCTCCTAACTCTAGAATTGGTAGGGTTGCTTGCCGCTCTCGTAGGGGTCTAGGGGTGTGGGATTGGCTATTCATCACGACCGTGGAATCCGTGTTTTATACTGGCTCGTATTGAAAACACGGACGTCCTAGTATATCCAATATTTCATATGTTTCTTCTGCTGTGATATCTGTGATGTGATCATGTGATGTTCTGTGATAGATACTATATATAGTATATATGATATATTATATAGACGTTACTTATGTTTTACACCCGCGCTAGCCCTGCCCTGCTCTGTCGTTAGTTACCTAACCTAACGGTGCACGAGGGGACATCGAGGCGAATGCGGATGGCATAAGTGTACGTCGTATTTATCTGTGATGTTTAGGTAATTTAAATGATGGGACTTCATTAATGAGATTAATGAAAGAAAAGAAACCTAAGATGTTGTAGAATCGAATTTCAAAATAAAACAGGTAGCTACAGTTCTTGCTTTGCACAGCGGTATATGTGATATATCCTGCACCTTATTCGATGAGGAAAGGACCGAGATCCCTTCACCGGGAGTGACTCCTTTAGCAATAACTGGCAGATGCTACACACTCGGTTTGTCATTTGATTGCTTTTAAGAGTTTTTGCTTTGCACAGTGATATATACGATATATCCCGCACCTCATTCGACGAGGAAAGGACCGACGATCCCTTCACCGGGAATGACTCCTTTAGCAAAACTAGAAAAGCCTCAAAAACACTCCATTTCAAAATTCATTCGATCCTACAACGATATCAAGTTCATTACGCAATAGGTTTTCAGAAAAACCTGTCGTAGCCCTCCGTCATTTCAGATATGTACTAGTTAGTATTCGTGCTGCAGTAGTTTGGCATTCGTCAAGGCGTAGTGTACGGTAGCTAACTAGTATTTATCTGCTTGAGCATATGATGCGATTGGATTAGGGTATTCGTACGGCGTTGTTTGGCATTCGTCAAGGGTCGTGCGGGTGGGTTTAATTCGATCAAGAAATGTACGGGTTGAACTTGACTAGTGGACTATGGGTTGTTTGGCATTCGTCAAGGTTATAGCGAGCTAGGGGCAAAATATTATCGGGAATTTCAAGTGTTGAAATTTGCAATGAGATTGCATACCTTCTATGAGATAGTTGGATCCCGATACCCGCTGCGAGTAAGAGTTACTCCTGGGAGAGTTTTATACATTACAATTAGCCGATCAAGTAGGTGTCTAGAAAGGTGTCAACGAGGTTACGCCTCTGGGAAAACGAGGTTTACATTAATTAGGTTCGTGCGAAAGCACGGGGGACCTCCCTCAAAGTACCGACACTGGCCTGGCTGAAAGATTGGCAAACTTGTAGTGTGTAATTAATCCCGGCTAGTCTTTCCTTTTATGGTTTGAAGGAAGATTTGATAAAAAGCAGTGGGAGCCATCCTGATTAGATAAAATAATAACCAATCTATTCTTGACAGAGCGCACGCTGAGTGTTTTCTTCTCTCTCTCTCCAGGTAGCGACCATATCACGCCTTAATCAAGATAACAATACGGAATATTGACCGAACCCGCTTGTTATACTGAGCTGGGGAACGTTGGTCCCGCTCCAACTTATAATTGTTATAAGACAGAGCAGGAAATTGGGGATTACCAGAATTCCCGTGCCGCCCAAACGAAGAGAGTGCATGCTGATGCATCATCTTCGGGTGTGTTCATTACAGATAACTGTTTCTCAGTATCCTTTACGTCCTGGGTATGTGATACCAGATCAGGATCCCAGATATGTAATCTGTTACATAGGGCTACAGAAAGGTAGAGAACTGAGAACGGGTGATAAGTTTCATGAGGCAGAAAACGGGGCAAGTGTTGCAGCCAAGTCTGTTGGTCACTGTCATCCTGTATTACAATACATTGATTCTGAACGAATGTTATTAGATACCGAACCTGATATACAAAATCATATCTGTCTCTTTATTAGTAAAGAAACGGTAAAATTTTGTATTGTTGGATAATGTTTTGAACATTTCCTATATCAAAAGTTGATCGGTTCAGGCACGCTATCTAAAAGCATTAATGTTCTAAATCAAACTACAGTTCTTCGTATACAGAACACACACAAGAGGAAGAGTTCAGAAATGAACGAATCCTTCTTGAGGTATTGTAGACTAGGTCATATCAATGCGACCCGACTGGCTGAGTTACATTTAGATGCATATTTAAATCAGTTTGAATTTACATCTTGTGAAGCTCGCCAGTCATGTCACAAAGATAAGATGACCACAGCTCCGTTTACTGGAAACAGAGAAAGAGTTAGTGAACTCTTGGGATGATACATGTTGATGTATGTAGGTCCCCTGTCTACACATTCCAAGACCGGTTCTTAGTACTTCATTACATTCTCTGATAATCTCTCTAGATTCAGACATATGTTCCTGTTGAAACACAAGTCCGAACCTTTTGAAGATATTCACAGAATATAAGCGAGAAGTAGAGAACCAGAATACGGGTATAAGTACTATGTCCTTTGATGAGATCAAGGAGGAGAATACTTGTGCACGGAATTCCTGGACTATTCTAAAGGAGAATGAGATTCTCTCTCAGCATTACTCCTCCGTATACACCATAGCACGATGGTATATCGGGGCGGAGCAATCGCACCCTATTTGATATGGTGTGCTCTATGATGAGTAATACTGAGTTACCTATTTCCTTTTTGGGAGTTATGCGCTTGAGAAGCTGCATACCTATTGAATAGGGTTCAAATCAAATCAGTTGCCTACCACTTCATATGTGATATGGAATGGGAAGAGCCCATGTCTTAAGCTAGTTAAGATTTGGGGTTGTCCGGCCTATGTTTGAAAAGCAAAATCCGGACAAGCTCGAGGCAAAGTCAGTTATGTAGAACTGGAAATGTTCCAGCTATACAGACTGCAGCTGATGATTTGATAGAACCAAAGGATTCAGTAGATTCCAACGAACCTCAGCCTCTCCGCCGATCTAGTAGGGTTCCTCACCCACCTGAGAGATATTTCGGTTTCTCTATGACAGTGGAAGCGAGGATTGCATCATGAGATGATGACCCAACTAGTTTCGAGCTGGCCATCAGGAGTAAGACTCTATAAGAATGGCTGGATGCTTAGTGATCTGAGATGGAATCCATGTACACCAACAAAGTATGGACTTTGGTTGCTATATCTGAAGGGTTAAATCCCCATCAGGAGCAAGTATATCTTGAGAAGATTACTTGGTGTACATGGAAAAGTTGAGACTTTCAAAGCTAGACTTGTTAAAGCTTTTCGTCATCGACCAGGCGTGGATAATGATGAAACCTTTTCAAGTGGCTATGCTTAAGTCCATCCAGATCCTACTTGCCACGGCTACATACCATGACTACGATATCTGGCGGTTGGGTGTCATGACTGCTTTTCTAAATGATGTTTTAGAAGAGTGCGTCTATAAGTACACAGCCAGAGGGCTTCGTAGACAGTGGGAGCAGCGGAAACGTGTGCAAGATGCTTTATAGGATAAAGCAGGCATCGCGGAGTTGGAACATCTGTTTTGATGTGGTAGTCAAATAGTTTGACTTCATCAAAATGGTATATGAACCTTGTATATACAAGAAGGTAGTAGGGAGTATGGTGACGATCCTCGTAGAGTACATGGATGACATACTCTTGATAGGGAAGGAGTTTCCTATGCTACGCTCGATCAATCTCCGTTTATCACAATGATTCTCCACATAAGATCAAAGTGATACCTCCTAAATCCTGGGTTTTGGATCTATGAGATAGATCTAAATAGATATTAGGATTCTCACTAGTTGTTGTGAGATGGTATCAATCGATCCTGGGGAGAATCACTGGAAGTGTTCCAGGGTGATAAAAACGACTGAATGTCAGTCACAGGCATTGTCTTTACCCTCAGTAAAGGGACGGTATGTTGGAAGAGTTCCAAGCTAGATACCGTGACATACTAGACGATAAAGGCAGGATACATCGCTACTTAAGATGCTACCAAAGAGGCTGTTTGGGTGTATATTGGTTCATGAGATGAACATAGTTCCTCCCATTGTGTGACAATGGAGTTGTGGCTTATGCCAAGGAACGTCCGTCCCATCAGTGATCCAGACATATTCTAAGGCAGTATCACTTGATCATGGAGATGGTTGATCTCCAGGGAGATCGAGGTTAGAAGAGTAGACTCAGAGGACAACACAGCGGATCCACTCACAAAGGCCTGTTCCCAGAGAGAGACTTTTATGGGATGGTTGAGTATAAGATACTTCAAACCACTGCTTCAGATGGCCCTAGTGCAAGTGGGAGATTGTTAGTTATATGTATGCCCTAGAGGCCATTACTATACATAGGATGTATATTGTAGTGGATGCCGGGACATATATAGGGAGGACTTTCTTGCTCAACATGATAGTATGCTATCTGGTTGCTCTTTACCTTAACGTGTATACTGATTGTCTCTCTGTTACATGTTGGTAAAGCCCTTAGGATCTGTACTTGACTACCTGGACTATGATGCGGATCATACTAGTGGGGACATGGTAGTCCATAAGTACATCCTTCAAAGTCCCTAGTCGAGGGTATATCGAGACGGGGCATCGATATACCAGAGTAGACTAGCGTGTACCTTCTCGACCCATACAGATGGGCGATGGATGATCCCATATCCATTGGTGTTTGACATCAGAGATGATATACGGGTGCTCAGTAGAGACTGGGTACACTGGACGGACTCGCCGAGAACTCCCAGATGGTATTATACCTCACGTCAGATGGCAGTTCTCTGGTGACACTGGTACAGAGTAGTCTGTTGACCCGAGATCGTCATAGAGTCTTGTGTGGTTCCCACTGTGCTTTGATTTCCATCTCACCACGTCCAAGAGGGCGTGCAAAACGGTGGTTTTTGGGTACAGTCCCGAGTCACATGGAGGCAATGAGCGATAGGAGGGGATTCGTCTCTCCCGGTATAGGGAGTTGATGTTGCACTGTGTTCGATTGGCTATAACAGGAAATCCCTGGCCAGGGTTGCTGAGATTTACTGGTAAGTGTTACCAGTAGTTTCTCGAACAGTTATAGACCTCATATCGACACGACTTATCGAGCTATTGGGGTCTGACGTTTACCACCCCTAGGCGGGATATACGACATATCAGACGATCAGACCGGACTGTACGGTAGTGTTACTGGTTGGATTCACTGGAGTGTGAGCGGGCTTGCTCGTCGATCTTCAGATTGCTCAATACCCGGGTGGCCGTTACGTTTAGCAGACCGCTTGCGGCTTGTGGGTGTTTGATATGATCATCACCTGCTGCCGGCGTATTGACGAATCTTTAGAGTCCTACACAGAGGTTTCCTGGCTCAAGCAAAACGAAATAAGAGCGCATATGAGATATGTGCGGGACCGAGAATAATACGAGTATGTGACACTGTATTCGATTCTCGTGATGTGACATTGATCGGTTATATGCGATATAGCCGGGTTATCGGATCAAGTGTTGATTCGATAAGATGTTACTAATGATACCGGTCGGTTATGTGCGTCATGACCGGATCGTTAAATCAAGTGTTGATTTAATGATTTAATGCATAATTATATATATTTGATATATTACTTTCCATTAACTAGTATCGGTTCACTTTAAATGGATTTTCTCACTCGGGTGTGCGCATTGTATATGCGATATACTTTTGTGCACTTGTATGTATCATGTTTGATGATGCATGCTAACTTGTGTTTTGTGTAAAGTTTAAACCATGGTTATGTAATGGTTAGGGTTTTCATTTTCATATCTATTTATTTATTTGTTTTTTCATTATTGGAAAATGATAAGCATAATGCAAAATGGTGGCTTTATTTGGAAGCTTGTTGAAGCTTCATGAAGACTTTGACTTTAGCAACCATTTTGTCTCATGCTTAACCCTAACCATCCTATTTAACCATGATTGATTCTCTACACATTACCATGGTTAGTGTTATGATAAGAATGGATTATTCTTTTCTTTTTTTAATTAATCTTATCATATCATTTCTTCTTCTTCTTCCTTCAACTCAAGAAGAAAAACCTAGACTACATCAATGGTGGATTTATGATATGAGTGAGAAATCCAAATCTAAAGTCTACCCACTTCCTATTTCTTCATCCTCTACCTCTTGCCAAGTAGTAGAGTGTGTTTCCTTCACAAGTTTCTTGACTTGGTGAAGTGAGAGCTTGATCTTGCGATGCTTCGACGTAGATCATCTTCGGCATGGACATCGACGACCTAGCTCGCCTATTCTCCGATGAAGCCGACGCTAGAGCCCAGGATTTGTGTAGGACAGCGAGAGGACTTCATTGCGGAGCTTTGGAGGTGGAGCACCGGATCTACAAAGGTTGTATTTCCTTTTCTCATAGTTAAGTGTTAACTAGTTAGCTTTTTCGCCTAGTTTTCTAGCAAACGATCCGTAGTCGGGTCTCTCGGCACCTAGATTTTTTGAAATTGGCATGTTCGATGCCTTGTGAGACCTCACTAGTGTGCTTAGGGACCCTACAACTAGACAACGGTATATACGTATTAAACCAATACCAAGTTTTCAATGTCCAGAACACATTTAAAAGAAAGTCTCTAGAATTAAATCAAGTTTTCTTATGACATTGTAGACTGGGTCACATCAATAAAACACGGTTGACAAAATTACATAAAGAGGGATATTTGGATACGTTTGAATATCTGTCTTATGCAACTTGTCAATCATGTCTTAAAGGAAAGATGACAAACACCCCGTTCACTGGACACGGGGTAAGAGCCAGCGAGCTCTTGGGAGTCATACACAGCGACGTGTGTGGTCCAATGTCTATACATGTAAGAAGTTGTTATTCCTACTTCATTACTTTTACGGATGATTTCTCAAGGTATGGACATGTATTCTTGATGAAACATAAATCCGAGGCCTTTGAGAAATTCCAAGAATATAAGAATGAAGTGGAAAAACAAACAAACAAAAGTATCAAGACACTAAGATCTGATCGAGGGGTGAATACTCAAGTGCCGAATTCCTGTATTATTTACAAGAGAATGGAATTCTCTCTCATCTTACTCCTCCATACACACCTCAACACAACGGTGTATCGGAAAGGCGGAACCTGACCTTATTGGATATAGTACGTTCCATGATGAGTAACGCTGAGTTACGACGATCCTTCTGGGGTTATATACTGGAATCTGCTGCATATCTTTTGAATAAGGTTCCTACTAAGTCGGTGACTACCACACCATATGAAATGTGGAGTAGGAAGAAAGCTTATCTTAAGTATCTAAAGATATGTGGATGTCCAGTTTTTGTCAAAAAGCAGCATGCGGACAAGCTCGAGGCACGTTCAGTCCTGTGTAAGTTTGTTGGATACTCAAGAAACTCCAGGAGGTATCTTTTCTATTACGCGAAGGAACAAATGGTTTTTGTTTCTCGGCAAGCCCACTTTTGGAGACTCAATTTGTTGAAAAAGAAATAAGTAGGAGCACAATAGAACTGGATGAAATTCCAGAACCATAAGTTATTACTGAAAGTATGGTGGAACCAGAAGTTTCAAATGAACCGGACGTTCCTGCGCCACTCCGCAGATTTAGTAGGTAGTCTCATCCGCCCGAGAGATACTACGGTTTTCTCATAGACGGGGATCGGGAGGATTGCATCATCGATAATGATGAGCCAACTCGTTTCCAGCAGACCGTTACGAGCAGAGACTCAGTAAAATGGTTGGATGCAATGTGGACCAAAATGGAATCCATGTACACCAACAAAGTATGGACTTTGGATATTGCACCACAAGGGTTAAACCCGTATGCTGCAAATGGATCTTCAGAAAGAAGATTGGTGCAGATGGATATGTTGAAACCTATAAGGCTAGACTTGTTGCAAAAGGTTTTCATCAAAGACCTGGTTTGGACTATGATGAAACCTTTTCTCCAGTGGCTATGTTTAAATCCATTCGGATCTTTCTTGCCATTGCTGCCTTCCAAGATTATGAAATTTGGCAGATGGACGGAAAGACCGCTTTTCTGAATGGAAATTTGGAAGAGTGTGTTTATATGGATCAGCTAGAGGGTTTCATAGAGAGTGAGAGCAGCGGAAGAGTGTGCAAATTGCTTAAATCCATTTATGGATTAAAGCAAGTATCGCGGAGTTGGAACATCTATTTTGATGAGACGGTCAAAGAATTCGACTTTATAAAAAATCCAGATGAACCAAGCATTTATAGTAAGATTGTAGCGAGAACTGGGGTATTCCTCGTCTTGTACGTGGATGACATTCTCCTGATAGGAAATGACATTCCTATGTTACAATCAGTCAAAAGATTCCTGTCACAAAAATTCTCCATGAAAGACCTGAGTGATGCCTCCTACATTCTGGGGATCCAGATCTATCGTGATAGATCTAAGTGGATGTTAGGACTTTCACAGTCCAGGTAAATCAACGCCATACTGAAAAAATTTAGTATGGAAGATTCCAAGCGCGGTAATCTACCGGCTTGTCACGGGATCAGCCTCTCCAAAGAGATGTCTCCCAAGACTGATTTGGAAAGGGATCGCATGAGTATTATACCCTACGCTTCTGCGGTAGGCTCTATAATGTATGCGATGTTGTGTACCAGACCAGATGTTGCATACGCACTGAGTGTGGTAAGCAGTTATCGGTCAAACCCAGGGGAGAAGCACTGGATAGCAGTTAAGAATATTCTCAAGTACCTGAGAAGGACTAAGGAGTTGTTCTTGGTGTACGGCGGTAAAAACCTCCAGATCGAGGCCTTTCCTGACTCCAGCTTCCAGAGTGACAAGGATGACTCCAAGTCCATGTCGGGTTATGTCTTTACCCTCAATGGAGGGGCAGTCTGTTGGAAGAGCTCTAAGCAGGACACCGTTGCTAACTCGACGATGGAAGCGGAGTATATCGCTGCATGTGACACCACGAAAGAAGCAGTCTGGATGAGGAAGTTACAAAACTTCAGGTGGTTCTGTCCATTGTCGATCCAATACCTTTGTATTGTGACAACAATAGGGCTATAGTTTTAGCGAAGGAACCAAGGTCCCATCAGAAGTCTAGACATATCTTGAGGCGGTGTCATCTGATCAGGGAGATCGTTTATCGCTGAGAGATCGAGGTGTGGAAAGTAGACACGGAGAATAACACTGCAGATCCACTCACAAAGGCCATCCCTCAGACACAGTTCGAGAGGCTATTCGAGTTGATAGGTCTGCGATATGCCAATACATGGCCTTAGTGCAATTGGGAGATGAAAGTGTTTGTTAGCACCACCACTGGGTTTTACTAGCATTAAGCATGCCATTTTAAAAAAATTCGGGGTGCTAATTAACACTAAACATGAATCGAAACTAAATGATTAGGGTTTAACTATGATATAACAAAAATTTTAACTAAGTGAAGGATGCTACAACCTTTGTAGACTGTGTCCTTCTCTTCTCAAGCTCTGTGTTGTAGTCCACGCGACTTCACTAAGCTCCACTTGAAGTTGGATCGAGCTTCCTTTGCGATCTTCGTGCCGAAGATGATCCACCCGAAACTCCGCTAATCCAAGCTACCTTATCACTAAACTCTTTAGTAAAGGAAACATACTACACCATAGTGTTAATCAAGTGTAGGATAGTGAAGTAGGGGTGTTGTTTGCTCACTAAGGTTCTCACAAGCTCAAGGTTTCACAACTCATGTGAGGGATTGATCTTGGAGGAGGTGAGAAGGAAGATGAAGAGAGCTAGAGAGGGGAACTCATCACATGAGCTCAAGTCTCATGTGAAGAAAAATGAACAAGTGAACTAAAGAAATGGCTTGACCCCTCTCACTTATTGAAGCATGGAATTATTAACAAATTAATAATTCCTACCTTGCTTCAATAGTGTAGCAAGAGTAATAAAATAATGACCAAGGCCATGCTTCACCCTTGCTCTCATTTTCCACCTTATTTCTATTTTCACAAAATAGAAAATCAACCATGCTTATATATATATATATATATATATATATATATATATATATATATATATATATATAAAGATAAGCAAATAATTAGTGAGCAATAATATTAGTTAATATATAATTATATCAAATATAAATATATATCATATTATTAAATCAACACTTAATTTAATAATCCGTTTATATCACATATAACCGACTAATATCATTTATATGTCTACCACATTATCAAATCAACACTTGATTTGATAATACGGTTATATCACATATAACCTGACCGATAACAGATAACCGCCAGATTAGAATACGGTATCTCATACTCGTATTCAATCAGGGCCCCGCACATATCAGTATATGTGCCCTAGTTCGTTTCGCTTGAACTAGAAAACTTCTGTGTGGGACTCTAAAGGCTCGTCAATATGCCAGTAGTAGGTGATGATCACATCAGTCGCCTACAAACCGTCAGCGGTACTAGCTATACGTACCGGCTACCTAGGTATTGAGCGATTAGAAGATCAACAAGCAAGCTTGTCCAAAATCTCATGAAGCCTATAAGTAAAACTTATCGTACAGTCCGGTCTCTTCGTCTGATATGTCGCATATCGAGTCTGGGGGTGGAATCATCAGACTCCAATAACTTGATAAGTCTTGCCGATGTGTGGCCTATAACGATACAAGAAACTACTGATAACACTTACCAGTAAATCTCATCAACAACCCTAGCCAGGGACTTTCTATTATAGCCAATCGAGCATAGCGCAACATCAACTCCCTATACCGGGAGAGACGAAACCACTCTATCGCTCATTGCCTCTATATGACTCGGGACTGTACCCAAAATCCACCTGTTTGCATGACTCCTTTGATCCGTGGTAGAGAGGAAATCAAAGCACAGTGGGAACCACACAAGACTCTATGACGATCTCGGGTCTATAGACTAACCTGTACCAGTGTCACCAGAGAACTGCTATCTGACGATAGGTATAGTACCATCTAGGAATTCTCGGCGAGTCCTGTTCGGTGTACCCATTCTTTGATGAGCACCTGTGTACAATCTTTGATGTCAAACACCAATGGATATGGGATCAACCATCGCCCCATACAGGCACTAGTCTACTCTGGAATATCGATGCCCTGTCTCGATATTCCCTCGACTAGGAACAATTGAAGGATGTGCTTGTGGACTACCCAGGTCCTAGTAGTATGATCTGCATCATAGTCCTGGTGGTCAAGCCAACATCCTAAGGGCTTTATCAACATATATATGAGAGACAATATAATAATACCAGCGAACATGTTAAGATAAAGGCAACCAGATAGCATACTATCATGTCGAGCAAGAAAGTCTTCTATATATATGTCCAAGCATCCACTATATCATACAATAATGACCTCTAGGGCATACATATTCCTAACAATCTCCCACTTTCACTAAGGCCAGCTGTTGTTGTATCTCATGCCCAACATCCCAAAAAGTCTCTCAAATTGCATCTGGGGAAGGGCCTTCGTGAGTGGATCCACTGTGTTATCCTTCATGTAAACTCTCCTGGCCTCGATCTCCCGGCGATCAACTATATCCCGGATCAAGTGATACCGCCTAAGAATATGTCTGGATCGCTGATGAGACCGGGGTTCCTTGGCTAAAGCCACAGCTCCATTATTATCACAATACAAAGGTATTGGATAATCAATGGAAGGAACCACACCAATTTCAGCTATGAACTTCTTCATCTAGACAGCCTTTTTGGCAGCATCGTTGGAAGCGATGTATTCAGCCTCCATCGTCGAGTCTGCTACGGTATCTTGCTTGGAACTCTTCCAACATACCGCCTCTCCATTGAGGGTGAAGACAAAACCCGAGACCGACTTACTGTCATCCTTATCACTCTCGAAGCACAAATCGGTAAAGGACTCCACCTGGAGTTCACCGTTACTATACACCAAGAACATATCTTTAGTCCTTCTCAAGTACTTAAGAATGTTCTTCACAGCTTTCCAGTGTTTCTCCCCTGGATCTGATTGATACCTACTCACTACACCTAGTGAGTAAGCTACATCTAGTCTGGTACATAACATCGCATACATGATAGACCCGACTGCCGAAGCATAGGGTATCTCTTGCATGCGAGCCCTCTCCAAATCAGTCTTGGGAGACATCTCTTTGGAGAGAGTGATTCCTGAACAAGCGGGTAAATTACCACGCTTAGAATCTTCCATACTAAACCTCTTTAGTATGGTGTCAATGTACCTGGATCGGGACAATCCCAACATCCGTCTAGATCTATCTCTATAGATCTTTATCCCCAGGATGTAGAAGGCATCACTTAGATCTTTCATGGAGAACTTTTGTGATAAGAAGAGCTTGATCGAGTGTAGCATAGGAACAACATTTCCTATCAAGAGTATGTCATCCACGTACAATACGAGGAAGACAACCTTATTCTCTACTACCTTCTTATATATACATGGTTCATCTACATTTTTGATGACGTCAAACTCTTTGACAGCTTCAGCGAAATAGATGTTCCAGCTCCGCGATACCTGCTTTAATCCGTAGATTGATTTGAGCAGTTTGCACACACTTCCGCTGCTCCCACTGTCTATGAAGTCCTCTGGCTGTGTCATGTACACGCTTTCTTCTAAATCACCATTTAGAAAAGCGATCTTGACGTCCATCTGCCAGATTTCGTAGTTATGGTATGCAGCAATGGAAAATAGGATCCTGATGGACTTAAGCGTGGAAAAAGGAGAAAAGGTCTCATCATAATCGACATTAGGTCGTTGACGAAAACATTTTGCTACAAGTCTGGCTTTGAAAGTCTCAACTTTTCCATCTACACTAATTTTCTTCTTAAAGATCCACTTGCTCCCGATGGGTTTTATCCCTTCAGGAGCAACTTTCAAAGTCCATACTTTGTTGGTGTACATGGATTCCATCTCAGATCGCATAACATCCATCCATTTCACAGAGTCTCCACTTGTGATGGCCTGCTCGAAACTAGTTGGGTCATCATCTTCCATGATGCAATCCATGCTCCCACCGTCTATGAGAAAACCGTAGTATCTCTCAGGTGGATGAGAAACCTTACTAGATCTGCGGAATGACTGAGATTCGTCGGAGACTATTGAATCCTCCGGTTCTACCAAATCGTCAGTTATAGTTTGTGTTGCTGGAACTTCTTCCAGTTCTACCTCATTACCACTAATTTCTTTCATAAGAAAATCCTTTTCTAAAAAGGTGGCATATTGAGAAACAAATACCTTTTGTTCCTCAGTGTGGTAGAAGATATATCCATATGAATCTTTTGGATATCCACAAACTTGCACAAAACAGATCTTGCCTCGAGCTTGTCCAGTTTTTGCTTTTTATCATAGGCCGGACAACTCCATATCTTAACTCGTTTATGAGATGGTCTCTTCCCATTCCATATCTCATATGAAGTGGTAGGCAACGGATTTGGTCGGAACTCTATTCAATAGGTATGCAACTATCTCAAGTGCATAACCCTAAAAGGAAATAGGCAACTCAGCATTACTCATCATAAAGTGCACCATATCTAATAGTGTGTGATTCCTCCGCTCCGATATTCCGTTGTGCTGTGGTGTATACGAAGGAGTAAGCTGAGAGAGAATCCCATTCTCTTTTAAATAGTCACGGAATTCCGTACTCAAGTATTCTCCTCCTCCATCAGATCGAAGGATTTTAATACTTTTACCCGCCTGGTTCTCAACTTCGTACTTATATTCCTTGAATTTCTCAAAGGATTCAGATTTGTGTTTCATCAGGAACACATGTCCGTATTTTGAGAGATCATCGGTGAATGTAATAAGTACGAGGAACCATTCCTGGCATGTGTAGACACAGGACCGCATACATCATCATGTATCAGTCCCAAGAGTCCAGTAACTCTTTCTCCGTGTCCAGTAAACGGAGTTTTGGTCATCTTGCCTTTGAGATATGACTGTCAAGTTTCATAAGATGTAAATTCAAACGGATTCAAATATCCATCCTTATGCAACTTAGCCAGTCATGTCGCATTAATATGACCTAGTCTACAATGCCACAAGAAGGCTTCGTTCATTTCTGAACTGTTACTCTTGTATGTGTTCTGTATACTTAGAAATGTTTTTGTGATTTAGAACGTATATAGCTTTATACAACGTACCATACCCAATCAACACTTGATTTAGGAAAACATTCACAATATTTTTGGTACAAAATAACAATCGCTCAGAATCATTGTGTTACCACTTGGTAATACAAGGTGATATTCGCCAACTGTTTTGCCTGCAACAATTGCACCATTTCCTTCTCTGAGGGACATATTACATTTTCCCAGTTCACTACCTTTTTTTAGCCCATGTAACAAATTTCATACGTGGCATCCTGATCCAGCATCCAATACCCAGAACGTAGAGCAAAATGAGAAAGAGTTCTCGGTTACGAACACACCCAAAGAGGATTCATCAACATGCTCCTTCTTCGTTCGGGTGGCTTGGGAATCCGGATATTCCCCTATTCCTTGGTTAGACTTATGACAGTAATAAGATAGAGCGGAACCTAGCCCAGTATAATAAGTTGGTTCGGTCAACACATCCATATTATTATCTTGATTAAGGCGTGTCATTGGTCCCTACCAGGAGAGAGAGAAGGATAATCACTTTTGCATGCGCTCTTTGCAAGATTAGATTGGTTATTGTTTTATCTAATCAGGATGGCTCCTACTGTTTTTATCAAATCTTCTTTCAAACCCTAAAAGGTAAGATTGGCCGGGATTAATTACACCCTACAAGTTCACCAATCGTTCGGCCGGGCAGGTATTGGTACTCCGAGGGAATCTTCCCATACTTTCGTATGGAACTAATTAAATAAGCTCGTTTCCGCAAGGGCATAACCCCGTTAGCACCTTTCTTAGACACCTAATGGATCGGCTAATTGTAAAGTGGAAAACTCTCCCAGGAGTAACTCTTACTCACAGTGGGTATCAGGATCCAACTATCTCATAAGAGGTATGCAATCTCATTGCAAATTTCAGCACTTTAAATTCCCGATAATTGTTTTTGCCCCTAGCAACTTATGACCTTGGCTATGGTCAACAAATCATAAGCGCTAGCCAAGTTCAACCCGTCATTTCTTGATTGAATTAAACCCACCCGTACGGCCCTTGGCTATGGTCAACAAAGCCGTATGACTACCCTAATCCAATCGCATCACATGCTGCAGATAAGCACTAATTAGCTACCGCACACTACGCCTTGGTTATGGTCAACAAACGTAGCACGAATACTAAATAGTACTTATCTGAAATGATAGAGGGCTAGTACTTATCTGAAATGATGGAGGGCTACCACTAGTTTTTAAGAAAACCTTTAATGTAATGAACTTGATATCGTTGTAGAATCTAGTGATTTGAAAAGGAGAGTTTTTCGTAGCTTTTGCTAGTTTCGCTAAAGAGGTCACTCCCTCTAAAGGGATCTCGGCTCTTTCCTCATCGAATAAGGTGCTGGATATTCGTCAAGGAATACCACTATGCAAAGCAAGAACTAGAGAAGCCATAAAAACAAAACCGAGTGGGTTGTAGCATTTGGTAGTTTCGTTAAAGAGCTCACTCCCGTTGAAGAGATCTCGGCTCTTTCCTCATCGAATGAGGTGTTGGATATTCATCAAGGAATACTACTATGCAAAGCAAGAACTAGAGCTACATTTTTAAAAACTTTTGATTCTACAACATCTTTAGGTTTCTTTTCTTTTTATTAATCTCATTAATGAAGTCCCATCATTTATGTTTCCCTAAATATCACAGAAAAAGAAACGAAAATAGAGCGTATGCTTATACCATCCGCATTCTCCACGGGGCCTCATCGTGCACCGTTAGGTTACTTAACTAATGGCAGAGCGGGGGCTGGACTAGCACGGGTGCAAAACATAAGCAACATTTATTATATATATCATATATATATAGCATTCGTCTTACGCAGTTATATGATCACATCACAGAACCAAACAGCAGAAGTCAACATATGAAATATTGGATATACTAGGAGGTCCGTGTTTTAAATTAAGCCAATAATGAAAAACACGGATTCCACGGTCGTGATGAATAACCAAACCCACATTCCTAGACTCCTACGAGAGTGGAAAGCAACCCTGCATATTCTAGAGTTAGGAGACCCGGTCTCTACTCCTCGAGATGGTCTTCCACTAGACTCTAGAACCTGTTTACCTGTGCTCCCCGTCTTGGGTCTATCCTAATGCGGAAAAGTAAATAATATACATCAATGGTGACATCATCCTCAACCCGGAAGTGTCCCAATAAAAGAATATTACATACAAATTTTACATGAATGAAAATTGAAAAACTCTCATCTTACGCAAAACCCCCCGGCTATTCATTCACGACGATCTAATATAACATATCACAGCAACACATAACATCACATGTCATCAACGTAAGTAAATATGTGTATCTCGAATATCGTTGACATGTAGCAACGAGATTTGGGATACCCCATATATTACACATACAGTCGCAGAAAAAAAATGAAAAACTACAATAATTAGAATCCGCATTTCCTTAGAAATCATAAACCCGGAATATCTCATATTCCGAATTTCATGCCTAACCCTATAAACCTTGCATTTTAGTCTCATATCGAAAACACTTTTCAATAACTTAGTCGGGTAATTCAACAAGATTCCTGACTACCCGATCGAATACTCGTCGGGAACTTTAGTAGATGGCCGCACCCCCGATGTCGTCGACGAAGTGCACTTAAGCGGAACACCGTGGCCGCGAGCACCCGAGTGGATGCTTTTGGCAACAGGGTTCTCCTAAAGTCATTTGGTCAGGGCTATGGGGGCGTGGCTACCTAGTAAAGTTATCGGGCGAGTATTCGCGTACGATACGCGATTGCAACAGAGTTTCGATCCGAATCGAAACTTTGTGGCAATCGATCAATGGAAACTAAAATGCTAGATTTACAAACAAACTAATTTTCACAAAACTAATTTAATGTGGATTCCAACTATTGTATCACATATCAATCTTAAACCCGAAACGATATAAAAATTACGACTACGAAACACTCCGTATTAGCCACTTAACAAAAGTTAACATCACATGCAAACTGGGCTGATCAAACATAACCATGGAACCCTAAACTCAACACCACAGAACACCAAACAAAAACGAGCCCAAATCATTACAATAGGACCGGCATCACTGGCCATTTTGGCATTCTCGTCGGCCAAACATTCAAATTTTGTGCTCGTTTTTCTCTGGTATTTTAGTTACATCACATGTAAGCTTCTGCACTTGTTTAAAAAAATTTCAGAGATCATTTTGAAATCGACAGAAACTTGATATTTTGGGTTTCGGTTTTGGAGTTGTTTCATTTTCGTAATCTAGCTTATATCGTCTAATCTTCTAGATTTGACTCTGATACCATGAAAGTGTTTGTTAGCACCACCACTGGGTTTTACTAGCATCAAGCATGCCATTTTAAAAAATTCGGGATGCTAATTTGTTAGTTATATGTATGCCCTAGAGGCCCCCATAGAGGCCATTACTATACATATGATGTATATTGTAGTGGATGCTTGGACATATATAGGGAGGACTTTCTTGCTCGACATGAAAGTATGCTATCTGGTTCCTCTTTATCTTAACATGTACACCGATTGTCTCTATGTTACATGTTGATAAAGACCTTAGGATGAGTACTTGACTACCAGGATTATGATGCAGATCATACTAGTGGGGATAGGGTAGTCGTTAAGTATATCCTTCAAATGTTCCTAGTCGTGGGTATATCGAGACAGGGCATCGATATACAAGAGTAGACTAGCGTGTACCTTCTCGACCCATGTAAATGGGTGATGGATGATCCCATATCCATTAGTGTTTGACATCAGAGATGGTATACGGGTGCTCAGTGGAGACTGGGTACACTGGACGGACTCGCCGAGAACTCCTAGATGGTACTATACCTATCGTCAGATAGCAGTTCTCTGGTGACACTAGTACAAGTTAGTCTGTAGACCCGAGATCATCATAGAGACTTGTGTGATTCCCATTGTGCTTTGATTTCCATCTTACCACGTTCAAGAGAACGTGCAAAACGGTGGCTTTTGGGTACAGTCCCGAATCACATGAAGGCAATGAGCGATGGGAGGGATTTTGTCTCTCCCGGTATTGGGAGTTGATGTTGCGCTGTGCTCGATTGGCTATAACAGGAAGTCCCTGGCCAGGGATGCTTCAGAGATATACTGGTAAGTGTTATCAGTAGTTTATCGACCCGTTATGTATAGTGTGCCTAGGAACCCTACAGTGGTATCAGAGCCTAGTTAGAGCCTTAGGCGAAGTCTAGACGCAATTTGAAGCCCGAACGAACCCGAAACCCTAAACCAAACATGCTCTCTGGACTTTTTCCAAAATCTGGGATTTTTCCAGATTAAAAATATGCAGAAAAACCATCAGGAAAATATAAGAGTTTGTGTGAAATTCGACAGCCTAATTCCACTAAGTCGCCGCGGATCCGTGGCATGAGCCTGGCTCATGCGGCGGTTCCGCGGCCGTACGGCCTCAATATATAAAGAATTTTACACAGTAATTCTTAGTTTCCAGTGGTGATTTTTCTGGGTAGTTTTAATAATTATTCAAGAGTTGAATTTTCTGGGGTTTCTTTGG
The DNA here is from genome assembly GCA_030015575.1 of Agapanthus africanus. NCBI lineage: Eukaryota > Viridiplantae > Streptophyta > Magnoliopsida > Asparagales > Amaryllidaceae > Agapanthus > Agapanthus africanus. Next base: position 170,916,344 of record CM057340.1, on the reverse strand, counting down.
GGATTCGGTGTTTCTATCGGGGTATCAAATTTCGTATTTGTGTCTTTCCGGATAATTTTTAGAATATGTTAAAAAGTTCGACCAGATATAAATACCCAATTTTTCCCCTGTCGGGAGATTTCCAAGTGTTGGATTTTTCCGTAGTTTAACGACGTTCTAAGTAGTGCAAGTAACGCGATGGACCCTCTAGAAGACAACAAACCTTAACTCGATTATGTGACCGTCTTGAACTGCCCTTTGAACCTTCGGGTTTGGGGCAGTACGGCGTGCCAAATGTGAGGCGTTGGCTTGACCCTTCTACGGCTAGACCGTTGGTACTGAGGCACGAACTGAATGTTGCTAGACTTATTTCATGTGTTGGACTGTATCGGGAAAACTTGGGTGTTCGAATGTTCGATCGGAAAGTTTAACATTTTCTGTTTATCTGGAATGTGATACAATAATTGGAATTCACAAACTGTTATGAGATAACTGAATGAATGTTATAAATCTAGCAGTTTAGTCCCACATGATATTGAAAAGAGTTTTCGATAATGAGACTAAAATGCGGGATTTATATCTATTAGGCATGTGATGTCTAAGTATTTCATTTGATTAGGCATGCGATGTCTAAAAAAGTTGCGGATTCCAATTGTTGTAGTTTTACACTTTCTTTTCTGTGACCGTAAGTGTAGTATGTTCATATCGCCGGTTTCGTTGCTATATGTCAACGACAATTGGGGTATGCGTACTTACTTACGTTGATGACATGTGATGTTATGTGTTGCTGGATATGTTATATTGGATCGTCGTGTTTGAATAGCCGGGGCTTTTTATGTGAGATGAGTGTTTTTCATTTTCATTCATGTAAAAACTTGTATGTAATATTCTTTTATTTGGGGCACTTCCAGGTAGCGGAAGTTGTCACCTTTTGTATATTATTTACTTTTCCGCATTAGGATAGACCCAAGGAGGGGAGCACAAGTAACCGGGTTCTGGGGTCCAGTGGGAGACCAACTCGAGGAGTCGAGTCCGGGTCTCCTAACCCTAGAATTGGCAGGGTTGCTTGCCGCTCTCGTAGGGGTCTAGGGGTATGGGATTGGCTATTCATCACGACCGTAGAATCCGTGTTTTATACTGGCTCGTATTGAAAACACGGACGTCCTAGTATATCCAATATTTCATATGTTTCTTCTGCTGCGATATCTGTGATGTGATCATGTGATGTTTTGTGATAGATACTATATATAGTATATATGATATATTATATAGACGTTACTTATGTTTTACACCCGCGCTAGCCCTTCCCTGCTCTGTCGTTAGTTACCTAACCTAACGGTGCACGAGGGGACATCGAGGCGAATGCGGATGGCATAAGTGTACGTCATATCTATCTGTGATGTTTAGGCATTTAAATGATGGGACTTCATTAATGTGATTAATGAAAGATAAGAAACCTAAGATGTTGTGGAATCGAATTTTAAAATAAAACAGGTAGCTACAGTTCTTGCTTTCCAAAACGGTATATATGATATACCCTGCACCTTATTCGATGAGGAAAGGACCGAGATCCCTTCACCGGGAGTGACTCCTTTAGCAGTAACTGGCAGATGCTACACACTCGGTTTGGTTTTGATTGCTTTTAAGAGTTTTTGCTTTGCACAGTGATATATATGATATATCCCGCACCTCATTCGACGAGGAAAGGGCCGACGATCCCTTCACCGGGAGTGACCCCTTCAGCAAAACTAGAAAAGCCTCAAAATCACTCCATTTTCAAAACTTCATTTGATTCTACAACGATATCAAGTTCATTACACAATAGGTTTTCAGAAAAACCTGTCGTAGCCCTCCGTCATTTCAGATAAGTACTAGTTAGTATTCGTGCTGCGGTTGTTTGGCATGCGTCAAGGCGTAGTGTACGGTAGCTAAGTAGTGCTTATCTGCTAGCATACGATGCGATTGGATTAGGGTATTCGCACGGCATTGTTTGGCATGCGTCAAGGGTCGTGCGGGTGGTTTAATTCAATCAAGAAATGTACGGGTTGAACTTGACTAGCGGACTATGGGTTGTTTGGCATGCGTCAAGGTCATAGCACGCTAGGGGCAAAATATTATCGGGAATTTCAAGTGTTGAAATTTGCAATGAGATTGCATACCTTCTATGAGATAGTTGGATCCCGATCCCACTGCGAGTAAGAGTTACTCCTGGGAGAGTTTTACACATTACAATTAGCCGATCAAGTAGGTGTCTAGAAAGGTGTTAACGAGGTTACGCCTCTGGGAAAACGAGGTTTACATTAATTAGGTTCGTGCGAAAGCACGGGGGACCTCCCTCAAAGTACCGACACTGGCCTGGCTGAAAGATTGGCGAACTTGTAGTATGTAATTAATCCCGGCTAGTCTTTCCTTTTAGGGTTTGAAGGAAGATTTGATAAAAAGCAGTAGGAGCCATCCTGATTAGATAAGATAATAACCAATCTGATCTTGCACGAGCTTACGCTAAAGTGTTTTCTTCTCTCTCTCTCCAGGTAGCGACCATTTCATGCCTTAATCAAGATAATAATATGGATGTATTGACCGAACCCGCATGTTATACTGTGCTGGGGAACGTTGGTTCCGTTCCTTCTTATAAGAGTTATAGGAATGAACAGGAAATAGGGGAATACCAGGATTCCCATGCCACCCGAATGAAGAAAGTACATGTTGATGCATTTTCTTCGGGTGTGTTCGTTACAGAGAACTGTTTCTCCATTTGCTCCACGTCCTGGGTATTAGATACCGGGTCAGGATCCCATATATGTAATCAGTTACATGGGCTTAGGAAAGGTAGAGAACTTGGAGAAGGTGATAAAGACATTAGAGTTGGAAATGGTGCAATTGTTGCAGCTAAGACTGTCGGGGAATATCACCTTGCATTACCAACTGGTAATACATTGGTTCTGAACGAATGCTATTACATGCCGAACCTGATATGCAACATTATATCGGTTTCTTTATTGAGTGAAGAGGGATATAATTTTGTATTACAGGATAATGTTATGAACATTTTCCGTAACCAAAAGCTGGTTGGATCAGGCACGTTGTGCAATGGCATTTATGTTCTAAACCAATCAACAGTTCTGAGCATAACAAACACACACAAGAGGAAGAGTTCTGAACTGAACGAATCCTTCTTGTGGCATTGTAGACTGGGTCACATCAATGCGACACGACTGGCTAAGTTGCATAAGGATGGATATTTAAATCCGTTTGAATTTTCATCCTATGACACTTGCCAGTCATGTCTCAAAGGCAAGATGACCAAAGCTCCGTTTACGGGACACGGAGAAAGAGTTACCGAACTCTTGGGACTGATACATAGTGATGTATGTGGTCCCATGTCTACACATGCCAGGGATGGTTCTTCGTACTTCATTACATTCACTGACGATCTCTCTAGATTCGGATATGTGTTCCTGATGAAACACAAATCAGAAGCTTTTGAGAAATTTAGAGAATATAAACAAGAAGTCGAGAACCAAACCGGAAAAAGTATTAAAAACCTACGATCTGATCGAGGAGGGGAATACTTGAGCAATGAATTCCTGGACTTCCTAAAAGAGAATGGGATTCTCTCTCAGCTGACTCCTCCATATACACCACAGCACAACAGTGTATCTGAACGGAGAAACCGCACCCTATTAGATATGGTGCGCTCAATGATGAGTACAGCTGAGTTACCTATTTCCTTCTGGGGATATGCGCTTGAGACAGCCATGGACCTATTGAATAGAGTTCCTACCAAATCAGTGCCTACCACTCCATATGAGATATGGAAAGGGAAAAGACCACATCTTAATTATATTAAGATATGGGGTTGTCCAGCCTATGTCAAAAGACAAAATCCGGACAAACTCGAGGCAAGATCTGTCTTATGTAAGTTTGTAGGATATCCCAAAAATTCACAAGGGTATATCTTCTACCACCCCGAGGAACAAAAGGTGTTTGTTTCTCGACATGCCACTTTCTTAGAAAAAAGTTTTCTTATGAAACAGATAAGTGGCATTGAGGTAGAACTGGAAGAGGTTCCAGCGACACAGACTACAACAAAAGATTTGGTTGAACTAGAGGATTCCGTAGTTCCCGATGAACCCCAGCCACTCCGCCGATCTAGTAGGGTTCCTCGCCAACCTGAGAGATACTACGGTTTTCTCATGGATGGAGGGAGCGAGGATTGCATCATGGATGATGATGACCCAACTAGCTTCGAGCAGGCCATCACGAGTAGGGACTCAGTGAAATGGCTGGATGCTATGCGGTCCGAGATGGAATCCATGTACACCAACAAAGTATGGACTTTGGAAGTTGCTCCTGAAGGGGTAAAACCCATCGGGAGCAAGTGGATCTTCAAGAAGAAACTTGGTGTAGATGGGAAAGTGGAGACTTTCAAAGCTAGACTTGTAGCAAAGGGTTTTCGTCAAAGACCAAGTGTGGACTATGACGAAACCTTTTCTCCAGTGGCTATGCTTAAATCCATCCGGATCATGCTTGCCATCGCTGCATATCATGATTACGAAATCTGGCAAATGGATGTTAAGACCGCCTTTCTAAATGGTGATTTAGAAGAGTGCGTGTACATGACTCAGCCAGAGGGCTTCGTAGATAGTGGGAGCAGCGGGAAGGTGTGCAAGCTGCTTAAATCCATTTATGGATTAAAGCAAGCATCGCGGAGTTGGAACATCTGCTTTGACGTCGTTATCAAAGAGTTTGATTTCGTCAAAAATCCAGATGAACCTTGTATCTACAAGAAGGTGGCAGAGAGTAAGGTTATCTTCCTCGTATTGTACGTGGACGACATACTCTTGATAGGAAATGATATTCTTATACTGCAATCGGTCAAGCTCTTCTTATCACAAAGATTCTCAATGAAAGATCTTGGTGATGCCTCCTGCATATTGGGGATTAGGATCTATAGAGATAGATCCAAACGGATTTTGGGATTGTCCCAATCCAGGTACATTGACACCATACTAAAGAGGTTTAGTATGGAAGAGTCCAAGCGTGGGAACTTGCCCACGATCTCTGGAGTCACTCTCTCCAAAGAGATGTCTCCCAAGACTGATTTGGAGAGAGCTCGCATGCAAGGGATACCCTATGCTTCGGCAGTAGGCTCTATCATGTATGCGATGCTATGTACCAGACCCGATGTAGCATACTCACTAGGTGTAGTGAGCAGGTATCAAGCTGATCCTGGAAAGAGTCACTGGACAGCTGTGAAGAGCATTCTCAAGTACTTGCGAAGGACTAGAGATATGTTCTTGGTGTATGGTAACGGAGAACTCCAAGTGGAGTCCTTTACCGATTCGAGCTTCCAGAGTGATAAGGACGACTCTAAGTCGCAGTCGGGCTTTGTCTTTACCCTTTACGGAGGGGCGGTTAGCTGGAAGAGTTCCAAGCAGGAAACCGTGGCAGACTCGACGATGGAGGCTGAATACATCGCTGCCAACGATGCTGCCAAAGAGGCTGTCTGGATCAAGAAGTTCATTACTGAACTTGGAGTGGTTCCATCCATTGAGCGTCCAATACCTTTGTATTGCGATAACAATGGAGCGGTGGCTTTGGCCAAGGAACCCAGGTCCCATCAGCGATCCAGGCATATTCTGAGGCGGTATCACCTGATCCGGGAGATAGTTGATCGCCGGGAGATCGAGGTCAGGAGGGTTGACACGAAGAACAACACGGCGGATCCACTCACGAAGGCCATTCCCCAGATACAGTTTGAGAGACTCTTCGGGATGCTCGGTATGCGATACTACAGCAGCTGGCCCTAGTGCAAGTGGGAGATTGTTAGTTGTATGTATGCCCTAGAGGCCAGTATTGTACAGATGATGTATATTATATTGGATGCTTGGACATATATAGAGATGACTTTCTTGCTCGATATGATAGTATGCTATCTGGTTACTCTTTATCTTAACATGTACACTAGTCTCTTTAAACTGTCTTATGGTTACATGTTGGTAAAGCCCTTAGGATGTGTACTTGACTAACTGGACTATGATGCAGATCATACTAGTGGGGACATGGTAGTCCATAAGTACATCCTTCAAGGTCCCTAGTCGTGGGTGTATCGAGACGGGGCATCGATATACCAGTGTAGACTAGCGTATACGCTTCTCGACCCATGAGATGGGCGATGGATGATCCTATATCCATTGGTGTTTGACATCAGAGATGGTATACGGGTGCTCAGTGGAGACTGGGTACACTGGACGGACTCGCCGAGAACTCCCAGATGGTATTATACCTCACGTCAGATGGCAGTTCTCAGGTGACACTTGTACAGGTTAGTCTGTAGACCCGAGATCGTCATAGAGTCTTGTGTGATTCCCACTGTGCTTTGATCTCCACCTTACCACGTCCATGAGGGCGTGCAAAACGGTGTTCTTTGGGTACAGTCCCGAGTCACATGGAGGCAATGAGCGATAGGAGGGGTTTCGTCTCTCCCGGTATTGGGGGTTGATGTTGCGCTGTGCTCGATTGGCCGTAACAGGGAAGTCCCTGGTCAGGGCTGATCAGAGATTTGCTGGTAAGTGTTACCAGTAGTTTCTCGACCCGTTATGAGCCTCACATCGGCACGACTTATCGGTTATTGGGGTCTGACGTATACCACCCCTAGACTTGATATGCGACATATCAGATGAACAGACCGGACTGTACGGTAAGTGTTACTGGTTGGATTCACAGGAGTGTGAGCGGGCTAGCTCGTCGATCTTCTGATCGCTCAATACCTGGATGGCCGTTACGTTTGGCAGACTGCTTGCGGCTTGTGGGTGCTTGATATGATCATCATCTGCTACCGGCGTATTGACGAGTCTTTAGAGTCCTACACAGAGGTTTCCTGGTTCAAGCGAAACGAAATAGGAGCGCATATGAGATATGTGCAGGACCGAGAATAATGCGTGTATGTGATACCGCATTTCATTCTCGCGATATATGTTTCGATTGGTTATATTCGATATGACCTAGTTATCGAATCATTGATTCGATAAGTCGATACATTGGATACTAGTCGGTTATGTGCGACATGACCGGATCATTGAATCAAATGTTGATTTAATGATTTAATGTATAATTATATATTTGATATATTACTTTGCATTAGCTAATATTGGTTCACTTTATATGGATTTTCTCACTCGAAGTGCAAGAAGTATATATGATATACTTTTGTGCACTACTTTGTGTCATGTTTGATGATACATGTAGTTTGGTGTTGTGTTAAGACTTAAACCATGGTTATGATAATAGTTAGGGTTTTTATTTATTTACTTATTTATTTATCTATTCTTTTTGATAAATAAATATATATGATAACAAAATGGTTTCTTTCATGAAGCTTGATGAAGCTTCATGAAGCTTTGACTAAAGTGACTATTTTGTCATCATCCTTAACCCTAACCATTCTCATTTGACCATGGTTTATTCTCTACACTTAACCTAGGTTAGAAGATGATAAGTGTTGATTTTATTATTCTTTTTTCACAAGACTTATCATATTCTAGCTTCATCTTCTCCTTCTTCTTCAAGAAAGAAAACTAGATGCCATCAATGGCAACTTGAGCAAAAGTGAGTGAAATCCAATTCTAAAGTGAACCCACCTCCTATTTCTTCACCCTCTACCTCTTGCCAAGTTGTTTTGGGTGTTTTCTTCACAAGTTTCATAACTTGGTGAAGTTGGAGCTTGAACTTGTGCAACCTCGACGTAGATCATCTTCGGCACGAAGCCGACGACCTATTCCGCTCGTTTTCCCGATGAAGCCGACAAATGAGTCTAGGATTCGAAAAGGACAGCGAGAGGATGACTACGTGGAGCTAAGGAAGTGGATATCCGGATCTACAAAGGTTGTAACTTCCGAACTTTAGTTAAGTTGTTAACTAGTTTACCATTTCGCCTAGAAATCTAGCCGACGATCCGTATTAGGGTTTCTCGGCACCCATAAAATTTTAAATTGGCATGTTCGATGCCTTGTGAGACCTCTATAGTGTGCCTAGGAACCCTACAGTGGTATCAAGTGGGAGATTGTTAGTTGTATGTATGCCCTAGAGGCCAGTATTGTACAGATGATGTATATTATATTGGATGCTTGGACATATATAGAGATGACTTTCTTGCTCGATATGATAGTATGCTATCTGGTTACTCTTTATCTTAACATGTACACTAGTCTCTTTTAATTGTCTTATGGTTACATGTTGGTAAAGAGTAACCAGATAGCATACTATCATATCGAGCAAGAAAGTCATCTCTATATATGTCCAAGCATCCAATATAATATACATCATCTGTACAATACTGGCCTCTAGGGCATACATACAACTAACATTATGAGCCTCATATCGGCACGACTTATCGAGTTACTGGGGTCTGACGTTTACCACCTCTAGACGAAATATGCGACATATCAGACGAAGAGACCGGACTGTCTGGTAGTGTTACTGATTGGATTCGCAGGAGTATGAGCAGGCATGCTAGTTGATCTTCTGATCGCTCAATACCTGGGTGGCCGTTACGTTTAGCAGGCCGCTTGCGGCTTGTGGGTGTTTGATATGATCATCACCTACTGCCGGCGTATTGACGAGTCTTTAGAGTCCTACATAGAGGTTTCTTGGCTCAAGCGAAACAGAGTAGGAGCACATATGTGATATGTGCGAGACCGAGATTAATACAATATGTGATACCGTATTCTATTCTCACGATATGTGACATCGCTCGGTTATATATGATATAGCCGGGTTATCGAATCAAGAGTTGATTCGATAAGTTATTATATTTGATATTAGTCGGTTATATATGATATAACCGGATTATTAAATCAAGTGTTGATTTAATGATTTAATGTATAATTATATATTTGATATATTAAATTACATTAACTAATATTTGCTCACTTATGATTTCTTTTCTCACTTGATGTGCACATTGTATATATGTGATATGTATATTTGTGTACATAATTGTGTCGTATTTGATGATACATGCAAGACGGGTGTATGAGACACACACATGCTTATGATAATTATTAGGGTTTTTATTCATTTTGGTAATTACAAAATGGTGGCATTTTGTCATGGATGATAGCTTGTAGAAGCTTATAGTGATCTTTGATCAAGTCCACTCTTTTGTTTTGCCTAAGATATTTATTAACCCAACCAATTATCCTAACCATAGTTATGTCTCTACAAGGGTTAGCATATGATGCTTAACTCACCCATGGTTGCAATTATCTTTTGGATAATTATCATGAGATTTTTCTTCTTCTTCTTCCTTTCAAGCTTTCTAGCTTCAATGGAGATGAGAGAAAATATGTGAGAAAATCAAATCTAAAGTGAGCTCACTTCCTACTTTATCATCCTCTACTACTTGCCATTTAGTATAGGGTGTTTGCTTCACTAATTCCATAATTAGTGAAGAGATAGCTTTGGTTAGTGTCTCATCGACGTAGATCATCTTCGGCCTCGAAGACTTCGATGCAAGCTTGTTCATTTCTTCATGGGAGCCTCTCAAGAGTCGGGAGTTCATGATTGCGGCGAAGGGACTACTACACGGAGCTAATGAAGTGAAGGACCGGTCTACAAAGGTTGTATTCCTTGTTCGCTTGCTTGCAAAGTTGTTTGCATTTCATTCCGTCGCTTTTTCTAGTAGACGATTCTAGGGTTAGGGTTAGCTAGAACGGTAAAATTTTAATATGGCATGAAAGATGCTGCCCGAAACCTTGCTGCCGTGCTACCCTACAGTGGTGTCAGAGCAATTCTAGAAAATTAGACGGATTTTGTTAGGATTATGAAACCGAAATACTCCGAAACTTGAAACACGAAAATGTAGTAGTTTCTGTCGAATTTAAAAAGTGTTCTAAAATTTTTTTAAACAAGTGCCGAATATTATATGTGATATGACATGAACACAGAAGAAATTTGAAGCACTTTGGTAGAAATTTGGCCGAGCACATCATGGTTTTTCCTGAGCTGGCCGGTTTTATAAAGGAATTTTGGCTTTGAAATTTTTTTGTGTTCTAGTGACTGGGTTTTGGTGTTTCAGGTGTTATTTGTTTTTTCCAAGTTTGCATGTGATGTGATCTTACACTATAAGCAATTCGGAGTGTTTCGTATTCGTAGTTTTAACGTTGTTTCGGGTATTCGCATGTTGTCTAGGCGAAGTTAAAAAGTCCAATCGAATGTCAAAAACCTATTTTTCCAAGTTTAACGTATCCGGAAAATCATGCAAGTAATTCTGTGAACCCTCCAGAAGAATGAAACCCTAACTCGACTTTTTGGATCGCGGAACCGCGGTCATACCCTAGGGTTTGCTGCAGTTCCGTGGCGACATGAGTGAGGCTTGGGTCTGCCCTTCTACGGCTAGTGCATAGGTACTGTGGCATGTTCTGGGTATTATTGAACTGTGCTCAAGTATTGAGCTGTCGGGGAATTGTGGGACTTTGATGAATCGATCGAAAAGTTTAACATCGTCTGGATATCATGTGATGGGATACAATATTTAGAATCCATAAAAGTAGTTATGAGATAATGATCAGTCGAAAATACTGCATTTTTAACACGGCAATTTCCCTATCATTTGCACTCATCTAGAAGTGTTCGGTATTCATATAGCACATATTAGCAAATCAGTCGTTAAATATCAGATTGCATGTATTAGACTTTAAAACCGGCACTATAAGGGAAATTGACTGCATTTCATAGCATGGCATCATTCCTATATATAGCAACTTGTGTTTCAAAGTCTGTGCAGGACATTACAGAAGATCGGTCAAATTTACAAACGAAGACTGTTAAAAGGACGCCAACTCATGGATTTGGAATCTGGTATTGATCTAAAAAGAATTCAGATATTTAACATAGCAGGAAATACATCAAAAGACATAAGAGAGCAACACATGAAGTATGAAGCTCCAAAGCAGCCATGTAGCCATGGAACCGCGACTGGAGCCGCCTTGAGCCGCGGTTCCGCGGCGGCTCTGCCACGTCATCAACTCAATTTTAGTGCAGAACTCCTATCTCAGCTTCCACACTTCAGAAAGACACTGCAAGTTCCAGAAAACTCAAGAACATTCTGCCAGTTCAGCAAATCTAGGGTTTCTAAACTAAACATTCCTACTTTAAAGCTTAAGCTAAGCTCCTAACTAACTACTTCTAGAAGCCTCTCCCTCTAACTAACTTTTGGAGGGAAATTCAAAATTCAAATCCTAGATCTAGGGTTTTGGGAAGTCTATAAATAGGAGCCTAGGTCTAGGGTCATAGGAGTTCAATCTTTAGCTAATCAATCTTTGGTTGCTAATCATCATTCTCTCTTCATCTTCCATCCACAAGTTGAGTGACACGACTTGTGCGAAACCCTAACCCTAATCCAAACCTCAAATTCAAGATCCTTTGAGTTCTAGCGAGCAAGTCTTCAACCCACCTTTAGAAGCGAAGCCGGACTTCAATGGAGCACGAGATCCAAGCCGATCCACGACTCAAGGAGCCGATGCAACGCAAGATTTGACGATCAAAGTTCCGTCCTCTTGTAGTTCTTGAGTGTTGTAACTAATTGTTGAAATAAATAAAGGTGAAGATTCTTTAAACTTGCTTTTATTTCAATTCGAGCATTATGATTATTATTCAATTCTTGAATGAATTCTTCGTGATGATGCTTGAGTAAAACTCCGCTCGTGGAGGAATCGAAATGAGTGTAGTATGATGATGTTGACGAATCTTTAACGTTTTCTTAAGTCTTATAACAATTGTAAATTCTTGAAAATCGAATGATCGATGATCTAGATCGATGCGAATGCGTTCTTGATTCCTTTCGCACAATCTAGAGATCAACGATCGATCATTCGACTTTCAAGAAGCTATCTAGTGAATGTGATTCATCGAATGGACAAAGGATAGGATGAGGAACCCTAATTCTTCACAAGATCCTTGATCCTCGATGAATTCTACATCGATTTAGCATCAACTTGTTAATGGATAAGAAATCGTATTCTTGAATCTTCATCACATCTACTATCGAATCGATTCCTACGAGCTTTATTTCAAATCTTGAAACCTAAATCTATTGGAACACTATTCTTCTTGATTCTTGATGTTTATCGCTTTAATGATTCTTGATTTGATTTAGTTGATTCTTGAAATTCATCGATATAAATCTTGAATCATTTTGCTTTTCTTTTCTATTAAATTTTCGATTCAAACAAATCAAAATACGAACGAATCGCGCAATCCCTGTGGACGATCCGTACTCACTAATGCGCTACAATCCGACACTGTTATTGATTGCGGTCAAATAATTCTTTGATTGTGATTTCTATATTCAATTGTCTACAAACCGACACACAATCGGAAATCGAATTTTAAGATCAATCAAATGGCGCCGTTGCCGGGGATTGTGCGCTAATTGTTCGTATTTTGAAATTTGAGTTGAAAAGTTTATTCCATCTCTATTTTTAGATCAAAACTTGCACAAACACTAATACGTGCTGTTGTGATTTGATTGCGAGGAAATCTGGAACTTGTGGAGCTGTGGAAAATTTTTTCAGAGCATTCCAGAGAGATCTTGAGGTGAACCGTAGCAACTACAAGAAATTTCATATAGTGATCTGATGATGTCACCGCGGTTCCACGGCATTTAAGCCCATCCGCGGCGGATCCGCCGCGGGTCTGAAGCTACAGTGAACAGGAATCTCTCTGGTATTTTCTATCTTTCTTATATCTTTCCTCATCTGCTCCAAATAACAATTTGTGCAGGTTTCTTTGCAAATAATCGCAGCGCCGCAAAAAGCAATAAAAAATTCTTGTGCGTGTTTTGATTTTTGGTTGTTTGAATATTAATACGAAATTTAAGGGGCACGACCAAATCCAGATTAGGCGGGGAGTTCATTACCCTTCCTAGGCCCCAAAAATCACAAACTTGCATCCGCATTTACCCTCATTAACTAAAAAATATCTAGAGATGACTCTAAGGACCGTCGCGCTCACTTAGGACAGAAGAAGGCCGTGGGTAAATCATTGCTTATCCGCGTTTCTTTTGTGGTGTCTAAGGCAAGTGTGTCGAAAGCTAGTGGTTACTTAATTAGGCCCACTACTTACGTAGTGGAGAACCTCCCACTTACCTGGTACTTACCTGGCCACAGGAGAGACAAAGAGGCAGTGGAGGATTTATCCTGCGACTTGTCTTTTGGCAGTTAGGAGCGGTCTAGAGCCTGACCTAGGTGACCACTATATTCTATGGTATTGCTTGTTGCATTTGTTGTGGTTGCATCATTTTTTCAAAAATCCGTATCATTTTTTCAAAAACAAACACCAATCACATTCATTCTTTCCCCTAATTATATTTTCACGCTGCCACTTGTACTAACCCTTTTTAGTGCAAGATAGGCTGGACAACAGGATTCTAGTGCCTGTTTAGTCCGCGTCCTTTCGATCGACCCAAAAGTCGGTATTTCTACATTTACCCTTTCTTTGCCCACTACCACACTCACATCGATGGATCCGTCTCCATCGAACTTCTTTACCACTACTCTGCCGCCGTCCGTTGGTGCGCAGAATCCACCCCGCATCTCTCTCCAAGAGAGGTGTTATCCTACACGAGGCCCCCTTTCCACCTGTCTTTCCATTCCACCAGCCAGCGGGGAAAATTTTCAGATTAAACCCCAATACATCAACCTTCTACCAAAATTTCACGGTCTCGAGTCTGAAGACGCATATGCCTTTATCACCAAATTTGAAAATGTATGCGCAATGATGGGTACCTCATAGCTTTCTGTGGATGCTTTGCGTCTTCGTCTTCTCCCATTTACCTTGTGCGATATAGCCGAGAAGTGGCTGTATAACACTACCGCACATTCCATTTCAAATTGGGAAGAATTCGTCAAAGCATTCCTTAAGAAATTCTACCCACATCATAAGACAGCTCGAGTCCGTAGCGAAATATATCAATTCACCCAGCTTCCAAATGAAACATTTTCACAATGTCTTGAACACTTTAAGGATCTGTTAGTCCAATGTCCTCATCACGGCATCCCTAGATGGGAACTGTGCCGAATCATATATGAGGGCATTAATCCTAACACAAGACAGACCCTTGAATTAATGTGTCAAGGCAATTTCATGACCAAAGATGATTGGGAAGCCTGGAAATTTCTAGAAGATTTCGCTGAAAAATCTTTACAGTGGGAGGGTGTGAGTCAATCGTCCAGGGCTGGCAATAACCAATCGGATGTTTCCATAGGAGTTAGAGCTGAAATTTCAGCTATGCAAAAAAAACTCGAGACTATGGAAAACAAATTTTTAGCTGCCGCCCTAAATCAAATGTCACTCTCCAAAACTATATGTGGATGCTGTTCCGATCCTTCTCATTTGACGGAAGAATGTCCACTAAATTCTCCGTTTCAAGGTCATGAGCATACCAATGCCGCATTTCAAAGACCTAGAAACGATCCATCTTCTTCCACATATAATCAGGGTTGGAGGAATCACCCTAACTTTGCTTGGAACCAATCACAAAACACGGTTCCAACCCAACACAATTTCCAAAGGGCCCCTCCACCACAACAGCAACCACCACTTCAATTGAGTCAGCACCCCTTCCAATCACAAAACTTCCAAAATCCGGCCAACACTTTTGCACCACATGAAAACTCTTTGCAATTGACCGGTACAGATAACACCTCTGCACTAGCACAAACCCTGGATACTTTCATGAAACAATCCATCCAAGGGACGGCAAGTTTGCAATTTTCCGTCGAGAATGTGATGAAGATCATTGTCTCTCAAAATGAGAATATCAAATCGATGGAAGCACAAATTGCACAATTAAAAGCCGAAATGAGTGCAAGAGAGAAAGGGAAACTTCCAGCTCAACCTTTGCCCAATCTTAGCTATCCACATCATGTGGATGCAATCACGTTGAGATCTGGAAGAGTACTTGACAATCATGTTGGGGAAGAGATTGATGATACTGATAAATCAATCAATAACACCCCGGCTGAGACCTTTCCTCACACACACACTTCTAATTCTGACCCCAGTTCTTCTACCCCACCACCTTCTTGCGAGCCTATTCTTCGTTTTCCAAAAGGCTCGCCACCTCAGCCCACCTCTTCTACTCCTCCACAGAAGATCCCCACTCCTCTTTTGGGATCATGTCTACCCCCACTTCCTTCTTCTATGATGGACCCAGCGCTTATTGCTAAAGCACCTTATCCTAATCGGTTAAGGGCTAACACATCGAGTCCACATATGGAGAAGATTATAGACATTTTTAAGCAAGTCAACATCAACATCCCTCTCCTAGATGCCATCCAACAAGTCCCAGCGTATGCGAAAGTTCTTAAAGACTTGTGCACTAAGAAGAGGAAGAAACAAATGCCCAAGAAGATATTCATAGCAAAGACTGTAGACACGGCTTTCCCCCAGCAATTACCGAGGAAACGTAAGGATCCAGGCTATCCTACGATTTCCATTTCTATCGGGGAAAAACACATCAACCGTGCTCTACTAGACCTTGGGGCAAGTGTTAACCTGCTTCCATTCTCAGTCTATGAGCAGTTAGGGATCGGAGAGTTGAAGCCAACCCATTGCACTCTCCAGATGGCTGACCGATCAATCACCAAACCTAGGGGTGAACTGGAGGATGTGTTAATAAAAATCGGGGAATTTATATTCCCTGTGGACTTTATTGTAATTGATACACAGCCTGTAGCGAACCCACGGAATCAAATTCCGGTGATTTTAGGTCGCCCTTTTTTGGCCACTTCCAATGTAATCATCAATTGTCGTAACGGTTCTATGACCTTATCCTTCGGGAATAGGTCAATTGAATTGAACATTTACAAGTTGGGAAGTGTACCCTCCGAACCTACTGCTCAGGTCTGTTCTGTCGACTTAATGGATGTCGACAACAGCGAATTTGACGATCCTCTTGATACTGATCTCGACTCTTTTCATACGATGTTGTTTGACCCTACTATGTATCATACACATACGGACTCTTCCACCGAGATGTCCGGGTCAACAACTAACACTGATTATGAACCGTTCTTAGAGTCTGAAGATCACCCCGCATTTTGTGATGACATTATTCATCGGGGTATTGATGGAACTTTTGAGGAAATCTTCGCTGAAGAACTCGCATTTTTGAATGACACGGGTGTTGAGATGAATCATATCCCAATCACTCACCCCTTCTTCTGAACTGTAAAAAGAATGCGAGTAATCCATCACATTCACTGCATCGTCTCTCCAAAATGAGACGCACACACACTCTCTTCCACCACTTAACCTTTCCCCACTTCTTCTTCCACCAACCAGAGCACTGCATTGAAAAAAATTTTGAATGGTTGGTGTTGACATTCGGTCTTTGCAAAGCTTGGCATCGACCACTGATTTTTGACCCCCTCATGTGATTTTTAAAGCTTAACATTGCATAACTCAAGTTTGGGGGGGGTACATTTTTCGGGCTCTTGAAAAGAAAAATCTTTACAAAATTTTGAGCCAAAAATAAGTTTGGGGGAGGTTTTTCTCTTATATATTTTGCCCCCACTAATAAATTCCTCCCAGGCTTACAGGTTTTTCGAGATTTAGCAGATGGCAACAGTGATGACACTGTTGAAAACAAGTTTGGGGGAGGTTTGTGCTTATTTTCGCATCATTTGCATCATACCTTGCATAAGCACAAAACATTTTCAAAACCTATAAAAATTTAAAAATTTTCAAAAGATAAAAATATTTTTTGTACATAAATAAGATAATAAAAAATTATATAGTGAAAAATTACATCCATGAGATTTGAAAATTTTAAGAAAACCAAGAAAATTAGAAGTTTTCTTATACGAACTAGTAATAAGTAGTTATGAGCCGTTGTCCCAAGGGTTAGTAAGATGAAGGAAGTCACTAATCTGAGAATAAAAATAAGTCTGAAAAATAGTTTCTATTCTGGAAGCCAAACATTTTGAACGTTGATACCCTGCTATTCGCACTTACACACGTCTTGAAACCCGGGATAGTAGAGGATACCTTGAAATGCTCTTGTCTTAAAGCCGATGTATGAAGAAAATAAAAGAGTGAATAAAAATATATATAAAGTGGTGAGAAAAATGGACACTGGTTTTGTTATCACCGAGGGTAATAAAAAAATATATAGCGAGGGTGCCTTTTCACCTAGTGCCCTAAGGCCAACTGGTCTGGGAGTCACTGCTATGCCTGAGGTGGTGCAAGACGAGGAAAATACACCAAGTAAGTAAGCACAGGAGTAATCGGCCGGTTAGTACCTCAAGAAGTATTAACGGTCGCATGAAAGTGTGTGAGCAATCTCATCTAGATATTCATTAATTAAAAAGTACTGAGGTTGATGGGCAAGAGTATGATAGCGTGAATTGAATTCTCCGGGTGTTAGGATGTCCTTTACACGCACGCAGGGTTATATGATTGATGTTTGGAAGAAAGATAGGAATGAAGAATAAGACGATGTTTTATTGAGGGAGGACGTGATTTCTAACATCTTTTCATGACCATTAAGATAGGGCTCATGACAACCGAAAAGCTAGCTTAGTTGGAAACCCTAATTTTCAAGGCTTTTCTTTTACAATTCTTTTCTTTAAATGTAATATTCATGATCTTTCTTTTATTATTGGATTTTTTGGGTGCAATCCGCTGAAAACCCTCAGGAGACAACACTCCTCCTACTAGGGGCACCTAGAGGTTTAAAGGCTTGTTGCACGTGCTCAGTGCAATCGTGTTACCTACGAAAGTGTGCTTTTCTCTTTCTTTATTTTCTCCTTCTCTTTTTAATAAAATCGTTCGATCGAGACGATCGAAAATAAGTTTAGGGGAATTTGATCAGTCGAAAATACTGCATTTTTAACACGGCAATTTCCCTATCATTTGCACTCATCTAGAAGTGTTCGGTATTCATATAGCACATATTAGCAAATCAGTCGTTAAATATCAGATTGCATGTATTAGACTTTAAAACCGGCACTATAAGGGAAATTGACTGCATTTCATAGCATGGCATCATTCCTATATATAGCAACTTGTGTTTCAAAGTCTGTGCAGGACATTACAGAAGATCGGTCAAATTTACAAACGAAGACTGTTAAAAAGACGCCAACTCATGGATTTGGAATCTGGTATTGATCTAAAAAGAATTCAGATATTTAACATAGCAGGAAATACATCAAAAGACATAAGAGAGCAACACATGAAGTATGAAGCTCCAAAGCAGCCATGTAGCCGCGGAACCGCGGCTGGAGCCTCCTTGAGCCGCGGTTCCGCGGCGGCTCTGCCACGTCATCAACTCAATTTTAGTGCAGAACTCCTATCTCAGCTTCCACACTTCAGAAAGACACTGCAAGTTCCAGAAAACTCAAGAACATTCTGCCAGTTCAGCAAATCTAGGGTTTCTAAACTAAACATTCCTAGCTTAAAGCTTAAGCAAAGCTCCTAACTAACTACTTCTAGAAGCCTCTCCCTCTAACTAACTTTTGAAGGGAAATTCAAAATTCAAATCCTAGATCTAGGGTTTTGGGAAGTCTATAAATAGGAGCCTAGGTCTAGGGTCATAGGAGTTCAAACTTTAGCTAATCAATCTTTGGTTGCTAATCATCATTCTCTCTTCATCTTCCATCCACAAGTTGAGTGACACGACTTGTGCGAAACCCTAACCCTAATCCAAACCTCAAATTCAAGATCCTTTGAGTTCTAGCGAGCAAGTCTTCAACCAACTTTTAGAAGCGAAGCCGGACTTCAACGGAGCACGAGATCCAAGCCGATCCACGACTCAAGGAGCCGATGCAACGCAAGATTCGACGATCAAAGTTCCGTCCTCTTGTAGTTCTTAAGTGTTGTAACTAATTGTTGAAATAAATAAAGGTGAAGATTCTTTAAACTTGCTTTTATTTCAATTCGAGCATTATGATTCTTATTCAATTCTTGAATGAATTCTTCGTGATGATGCTTGAGTAAAACTCCGCTCGTGGAGGAATCGAAATGAGTGTAGTATGATGATGTTGACGAATCTTTAACGTTTTCTTAAGTCTTATAACAATTGTAAATTCTTGAAAATCGAATGATCGATAATCTAGATCGATGCGAATGCGTTCTTGATTCCTTTCGCACAATCTAGAGATCAACGATCGATCATCTGACTTTCAAGAAGCTATCTAGTGAATGTGATTCATCGAATGGACAAAGGATAGGATGAGGAACCCTAATTCTTCACAAGATCCTTGATCCTCGATGAATTCTACATCGATTTAGCATCAACTTGTTAATGGATAAGAAATCGTATTCTTGAATCTTCATCACATCTACTATCGAATCGATTCCTACGAGCTTTATTTCAAATCTTGAAACCTAAATCTATTGGAATTCTATTCTTCTTGATTCTTGATGTTTATCGCTTTAATGATTCTTGATTTGATTTAGTTGATTCTTGAAATTCATCGATATAAATCTTGAATCATTTTGCTTTTCTTTTCTATTAAATTTTCGATTCAAACAAATCAAAATACGAACGAATCGCGCAATCCCTGTGGACGATCTGCACTCACTAATGCGCTACAATCCGACACCGTTATTGATTGCGGTCAAATAATTCTTTGATTGTGATTTCTATATTCAATTGTCTACAAACCGACACACAATCGGAAATCGAATTTTAAGATCAATCAGATAACTAGTTTGAATTTTATAAATCTAGCAGTTTAGTCTCATTTGATCGGTTGCCACGGGATTTTGATGTGATCAAAAGTCTGTCGCAATCACGTAGCGTACGCGGATACTCTCTGGGTAACTTTATTAGATAGCGACGCCCCATAGCCCCGACCAAGTGACTGTAGGAGAACCCCGTCGCCAAAAGCATCAGTTCGGGTGCTCGCGGCTGCAGTGTTCCGCCTTAGTGCACTTCGTTGACGGTATCGGGGGGTGCGGCCATCTACTAAAGTTTCCGACGAGCATTCGATCAGGATGTCGGGAATCTTGTTGAATTGCCCGACTGGATATTAAAAAGTGTTTTCAATATCGAGACTAAAATGCGGGGTTTATAATTGTTAGGCATGCGATGTCTAAGGAATTCATTTGGTTGGGCATGAAATCCAAAGTATGTGATACTTCGGGTTTATGATGTCTAAGGTGGTTGCGGATTCCAACTGTTGTAGTTTTTCACTTTCTTTTCTGCGACCGTAAGTGTAATATGTGGTGTATCGCCGGTTTCGTTGCTATACGTCAACAAAAATTGGGATACGCATATTTACTTACGTTGATGACATGTGATGTTATGTGTTGCTGTGATATGTTATATTGGATCGTCGTGTTTTAAATAGCCAGAGGTTTTATGTGAGATGGGGGTTTTTATTTTCATTCATGTAAAATTCATTGTATGTAATATTCTTTTATTGGGGCACTTCCGGGTTGAGGATGATGTCACCATTGTATATTATTTACTTTTCCAAATTAAGATAGACCCAAGGCAGGGAGCACAAGTAACCGGGTTCTAGGGTTCAGTGGGAGACCATCTCAAGGAGTTGAGACCGGGTCTCCTAACTCTAGAATTGGTAGGGTTGCTTGATGCTCTCGTAGGGGTCTAGGGATGTGGGATTGGCTATTCATCTCAACCGTGGAATCCATGTTTTATACTGTCTTAATTTAAATCCCGGAAATCCTAGTATATCCAATATTTCATATGTTGATTTCTGCTACGATAATCTGTGATGTGATCACTGTATATGTTGAGATAGATACTGTATATAATATATGTGATATATTATATAAACGTTGCTTATGTTTTACACCTGTGCTAGCCCTGTCCCGCTCTGCCGTTAGTTACCTAACCTAACGGTGCATGAGGGGACATCGAGGCGAATGTGGATGGCATAAGCATACGTTGTATTTATCTGTGATGCTTAGGTAAATTAAAAGATGGGACTTCATTAATGAGATTATTGAAAAAAATAAACCTAAAGATATTGTGGAATCGAATTTTCAAAAACAGGTAGCTTTAGTTGTTGCTTTGCATAGCGGTATTCCTTGTAGAATATCCAGCACTTTATTCGATAAGAAAAGAGCCGAGATTCCCTTCACCGGGAGTGACCTCTTTAACAATAACTGGCAGATGCTACAACCCTCGGTTTCATCTTTTGATTGCTTCTGTAGTTTTTGCTTTGCATAGTGGTATTTGTGAAATATCCTGCACCTTATTCGATAAGGAAAGAGCCGAGATCCCTTCACCGGGAGTGACCTCTTTAGCAAAACTAGCAAAAGCCTTAAAAACACTCCATTTAAATTATTTGATTCTACAACGATATCAAGTTCATTACGCAAAGGGTTTTCTTAAAAACCTGTCATAGCCCTCCGTCATTTCAGATAAGTAATAGTTAGTATTCTTGTTGCGTTTGTTGACCTTGTCAAGGCGTAGTGTGCAGTAGCTGATTAGAGCCGATCTGCTAGCATATGATGCGATTGTTTTAGGGTAGTCGTGCGACCTTGTTGACCTTGTCAAGGGTCGTGCGGGTGGATTTAATTCAATCAGGAAATGACGGGTTGAACTTGACTTGCGGTCTATGGTTTGTTGATCTTGTCAAGATCATAGATCGCTCGGGGCAAAATATTATTGGGAATTTCAAGTGTTGAAATTTACAATGAGATTGCATACCTTCTATGAGATAGTTGGATCCCAATACCCACTGCGAGTAAGAGTTACTCCTGGGAGAGTTTTGCACTTTACAATTAGCTAATAAAGTAGGTGTCTAGAAAGGTGTCAACGGGGTTACGCCCCTGGGAAAACGAGGTTTATTTTAATTAGGTCTGTGCGAAAGCACAGCGAACCTCTCTCAAAGTACCGGCACTGGCCTGGCTGAAAGATTAGCGATCTTATAGGGTGTAATTAATCCCGGCTAGTCTTAACTTTTAGGGTTTGAAGGTAGATTTGACTAAAACAGTGGGAGCCATCCTGAATAGATAAATTAATAACCAATCTAATCTTGCAAGAGTATATGCTGAGTGTTTTCTTCTTTCTCTCTCCAGGTAGCGACCATGTCACGCCTTAATCAAGATAATAATATGGATATATTGACCGAACCCGCTTGTTATACTGAGCTGGGGAACGTTGGTCCCACTCCAACTTATAATTTTTATAAGACCAAGCAGGAAATAGGGGATTACCAGGATCCCCGTGCCGCCCAAACGAAGAAAGTGCATGATGATGCATCTTCTTCGGGTGTGTTCATTACCGAGAACTGTTTCTCAGTATCCTTTATGTCCTGGATATGAGATACCGGATCAGGATCCCACATATGTAATCTATTACATGGGATATAGATCGGTAGAGAACTGAGAATGAGTGATAAATTTTAAGAGTTAGAAACGGTGCAATTGTTGCAGCCAAGTATGTTGGCAGTTATCACCCTGTATTACCAAATACATTGATTCTGAACGAATGTTATTAGATACCGAACCTGATATACAACATCATATCAGTCTCTTTATTTAGTAAAGAAGTTTATAATTTTGTATTGTTGGATAATTTTTTGAACATTTTCTATATCAAGTGTTGATCGGTTCAGGCACATTATCTAAAAGCATATACGTTCTAAATCAAACCACAGTTCTTAACGTACAAAACACACACAAGAGGAAGAGTTCAGAAATGAACGAATCCTTCTTGAGGCATTGTAGACTAGGTCATATCAATGCGACCCGACTAGTTGAAGTTACATGAAGATGCATATTTAAATCAGTTTGAATTTACATCTTGTGAAACTTGTCAGTCTTGTCACAAAGATAAGATGACCATAGCTCTGTTTATTGGAAACTGAGAAAGAGTTAGTGAACTATTGGGATTGATACATGATGATGTATGTAGGTCCCCTGTCTACACATGTCAGGACTGGTTCTTAGTACTTCATTACATTCACTGATGATCTCTCAAGATTCGCATATGTGTTCCTGTTGAAACACAAGTTAGAAGTAGAGAACCAAAACAGGTATAAGTATTATCCCTTGATGTGATCAGGAAGGAGAATACTTGAGCACGGAGTTCCTGGACTATTCTAAAGGAGAATGAGATTCTCTCTCAGCATTACTCCTCCATATACACCATAGCACGTCGGTGTATCGGGGCGGAGCAATCGCACCATATGTGATATTGTGTGCTCTATGATGAGTACTACTGGGTTGCCTATTTTCTTTTGGGGGTTATGCACTTGTGAAGCTGCATACCTATTGAATAGGGTTCCAACCAAATCAGGTGCCTAGCACTCCATATGCGATATGGTATGGGAAGAGCCCATCTCTTAAGAAAGTTAAGATTTGGGGTTGTCCGGCCTATGTCTAAAAGCAAGATCCGGACAAGCTCGAGGCAAGGTCAGTTTTGTGGAAGTTTATTGGATATCCCAAGCATTCGCAAGGTATATTTTCTACCGCACCGAGGAACAAAAGGTGTTTTATTTTTCGGCATGCCACCTTTTTAGAAAAGGAATTTATTTTGGAAAGAAATTTGTGGTCATGAGGTAGAACTGGAAGGAGTTCTAGCTATACAAACTGTTGCTGATGATTTGGTAGAACCGGAGAATTCAATAGTTCCCAGCAAAGCTCAGCCTCTCCGCCGATCTGATAGGGTTCCTCATCCGCCTGAGAGATACTTCGGTTTTCTCAATGACAGTGGGAGCGAGAATAGCATCATGAGATGATGACCCAACTAGATTCGAGCAGATCATCAAGAGTGGGGACTCTATAAGAATGGCTGGATGCTAAGCGATCTGAGATGGAATCTATATACACCAACAAAATATGGACTTTGGTTGCTTTATCTGAAGGGTTAAATCCCCATCAGGAGAAACTATATCTTGAGAAGATTACTTGGTGTAGATGGAAAAGTTGAGACTTTCAAAGTTAAGACTTGTTGCAAAAGGTTTTCGTCATCGACTAAATATGGATAACGATGAAACTTTTTCTCCAGTGGCTATGCTTAAGTCCATTCGGATCCTACTTGCCATTGCTACATACCATGACTACGATATCTGGCGATTGGATGTCATGACTTCTTTTCTAAATGATGATTTAGAAGAGAGCGTCTATAAGTACACAACCAGAGGGCTTCGTAGACAGTGGGAGCAGCGGAAACGTATGCAGGTTGCTTTATGGGATAAAGCAGGCATCGCGGAGTTGGAACATCTATTTTGATGTGATAGTCAAAGCGTTTGAATTCATCAAAATAGTAGATGAACCTTGTATATACAAAAAGGTAGTATGGAGTATGGTGGCGTTCCTCGTATTGTACGTGGATGACATACTCTAGATAGGGAAGGAGTTTCCTATGCAACGCTCGGTCAATCTCCTCTTGTCACAAGAATTCTCCATAAAGGATCAAGGTGATACCACCTAAATTCTGGGTTTTGGATCTATGAGATAGATCTAAGTGGATATTAGGATTCTCACTAGGTATAGTGAGATGGTATCAATCGATCCTAAGAAGAATCACTGGATAGCTTCCAGGATGGTAAGGACGACTGAATGTCAGTCACATGCATTGTCTTTCCCCTCAGTGGAGGGACGGTATGTTGGAAGAGTTCCAAGCTAGATACCGTGGCAAACTAGACGATAAAGGATGGATACATCGCTACCAAGGATACTACCAAAGAGGTAGTCTGGATGTATATAAGTTCATAAGATGAACTTCGTTCCTACCATTGTATGACAATGGAGTTGTAGTTTAGGCCTAGGAACCCCCGTCCCATCAGTGATCCAGACATATTCTAGGGTAGTATCACCTGATCATGGAGATGGTTGATCTCCAGGGAGATCGAGGTTAGGAGAGTATACACAGAGGACAACAGGGAAGATCCACTCACAAAGGCCTTTTCCCAAGAGAGACTTTTATGGGATGGTTGAGTATGAGATACTTCAACCACTGCTGATTGTTGGGTATGGGATACTGTTAGTTATATATATGCCCTAGATGCCATTGTTGTACATATGATGTATATTATAGTGGATGCTTGGATATATATAGAGAAGACTTTCTTGCTCGACATGATAATATGCTATTTGGTTTCACTTTGTCTTAACATGTTGACTTGTATTGGTTTACTGTTTTGCTCTCATATGTTGATAAAGCCCTTAGGATATGTACTCGACTACTAGGACTATGATGTAGATCATACTAGTGGGGCCAGGGTGGTCCAAGAGTACATCCTATAACTATTCCTAGTCGAGGGAGTATCGAGACAGGGCATCGATACTCCAGAATAGACTAGCGTATGCGCTTCTCGACCCATATGATGGGCGATGGATGATCTCATATCCATTGGTGTTTGACATCAGAGAAGGTATACGGGTGCTCAGTGGAGACTGGGTACACTGAACGGACTCACCGAGAACTCCTAGATGGTATTATACCTATCGTCAGATAGCAGTTCTCTGATGACACTGGTACAGGTTAGTCTGTAGACCCGAGATTATCATAGAGTCTTGTGTGATTCCTACTGTGCTTCGATTTCCACCTTACCACGTTCATGAGAATGTGCAGAACGGTGGCTTTTGGGTACAGTCCCGAATCACATGGAGGCAATGAGCAATAGGGGGGTTTCGTCTCTCCCGGTATTGGGAGTTGATGTCGCGCTGTGTTCGATTGGCTGTAACTGGAAGTCCCTAGCCAGGGCTGATATGGAGACCTACTGGTAAGTGTTATCAGCAGTTTCTCGACCCGTTATGAGCCTTACATCGACACGATTTATCGGTTACCGGGGTCTGACGTTTACCACCCTTAGACTGGATATGCGACATTTCAGACGAAGAAACCGAACTGTACGGGAGTGTTACTGGTTGGATTCACATGAGAATGTACAGGCTTGCTTGTTGATCTTCTGATCGCTCAATACCTGGGTGGCTGTTATGTTTAGCTGATTGCTTGCAGCTTGTGGGTTTTTGATATGATCATCACCTACTGCCGGCGTATTGACGATTCTTTAGAGTCCTACACAGAGGTTTCCTGGCTCAGGCAAAACGGAGTAGGAGCACATATGTAATATGTGCGGGACCGAGACTAATACGATATGAGATACCGTATTCAATTCTCGCGATATGTGATATCGGCCGGGTGTATGTGCTATAACCGGGTTATCGGATCAAGTGTTGATTCGATAAAATGGTACATGTTATATTTGTCGGTTATATGTAATATAGCCGGATTATCGGATCAAGTGTTGATTCCATAATTTAATGTATAATTATATATGTGATCTATTACATTGCATTAACTAATATAAGATCACATTATTGATTCGTTTTCTCACTTAGTAATACATTGATGTATATGCGATATATGTTAAATGTATTATTTTCTTTTGTTACATTAAATATTATATATGTGATATATAATATTGTAACATGTTAGGGTTACAAATGCAACTAGGGTTATGAGATTAAACCATGTTAGGGTTTAGATTAGGGTTAATGTTTTGGATTAAGTTTTGGATGAGCTTTGAGGAAGCTTCATGATGGTTTGACTTAGTCCACTCTCTTTGATATTTTTGGAAGATATTTGTTAACCCAACCCAAACCTTAACCCATGGTTTATTCTCTACAAGGGTTAAGCATGTCATGCTTAACCCTAGGTTGCAATTGTAACCACAACAATAATTCATTATTCATCACAAAAGAAACTTCATCTTCTTCTTCCTCTCTTGGAAAAGCTTTTCTAGCTTTTGGTTTGTGATGATTTAAAGTGAGTTAAAGAAAACAAAAGAGAGCAAAATTCCTACTTCATCATCCTCATCTATTCTAGCCACTTAGATTAGGGTGTTCATTTCACTAATACCTAATTAGAGAAGTGTGAGCTTGGGTTAGTGTTGCTTCAAGGTAGATCATCTTAGAAAAGGAAGATTTCAAGCAAAATGCATGATTCACCTCATGGAGCCTCTCTAGAGTTCGGGAGCATGATGATCGCAGCGAGGGGACTTCAACCCGGAGCTTATGAAGCGAAGGAACGGATTACAAAGGTTGTAATCCCTAACTTTTAGAAGTAAAGTTGTTTACTTGGTTGTTTGGTTTGATTCTCTAATTTAAGATCCTAGGTTTAGGGTTATCTATAATGGCAAATTTTAAAATTGGCATGGGAGATGCCAACCGAAACCTTGCTGCCGTTGTAGGTATCCCAACAGTGGTATCAAAGCCTAGCTAGAGAATTAGACGGATAAGTGTAGGATTACGAAACCGAAACAACTCCGAAACACCCGATATCAAACCCTAGTTTCTGTCGATTTTTAAATGGATTCTAAAAATTTTTCAAACAAGTGCAAAATCATGTTTGAGATACATTGTGAACATAACCAAAACCTGGACCTCTATGCTCGGATTTTGGCCGAGCACATGTGGGGAAAATCCGAGCAGGCCGGCCTTTCTGTGGGCTTTGGGCTTCAGGTTTTGGTCATATTCTGGTCTCTGGGGTTTGGGAATTCAAGTGTTGTTTGTTTTTGCTAAATTTGCATATGATGTTATCTTTTTCCAGAGGCAAATTCGGAGTGTTTCGTATTCGTAATTCTAGCTTTTGTTTCGGTTATATTAGACGGTGTTAAAAAGTTCGATCGGATATCAAATACCCACTTTTTTCCCTGCAGAAAATTTTTCAAGAGTTGGATCTTTTTCATAGTTAAAGAACATTCAAATATCGTGCAAGTGACGCGGTGGACCCTCTAGAAGAACGAAAACCTTAACTCGATTATGTGACCGTCAGAACCGTCTCTAAACCCTAGGGTTTGTGGTAGTTCAGCGTTGCCACATGTGAGGCGTTGGTTTGACCCTTCTACGGCTGGTCCATTGGTACTGTGGCATGTGATGGAGGCTTTTAAACTAAGTTCAGGTGTTGAGCATTTAGGGAAATTTTGGGTGTTTGTTGATTCGATCGGAATGTTTAACGTCGTCTAACTTTTTCTGTAAGTGATACAATATGTGGAATTCATATAGTTAGGCATAAAATCCGTAATATGTGATATTTCGGGTTTACGATGTCTAAAGTGATAGTGGATTCCAAATGTTGTGGTTTTTCACTTTCTTTTCTGCGACCGTAAGTGTAATATGTGGTATATCGCCGTTTTCGTTGCTATATGTCAACGAAAATTGTGATAGGCATATTTACTTACGCTGATGACATGTGATGGTATGTGTTGCTGCAAAATGTTATATTGGATCATCATGTTTTGAATAGCCGGGGGTTTTATGTAAAATGAGGATTTTTATTTTCATTCATGTAAAATTCAATGTATGTAATATTCTTTTATTGGGGCACTTCCAGGTTGAGGATGGTGTCACCATTGTATATTATTTACTTTTCCGCATTAGGATAGACCCAAAGAGGAGAGCACAAGTAGCCGGGTTCTAAGGTCCAGTAGGAGGCCATCTCGAGGAGTCGAGACCGGGTCTCCTAACCCTAAAATTGGGAGGGTTGCTTGCTGCTCTCGTAAAGGTCTAGGGATGTGGGTTTGGCTATTCATCGCGACCGTGGAATCCGTGTTTTATACAGGCTTAAAATAAAACACGGACCTCCTAGTATATCTAATATTTCATATGTTTTTTCTGCTGCTGATATACTGTGATGTGATCATTTTATATGCGTGAGAGGAATGCTTTATTATTATATATGAGATATATAGTAGACGTTGCTTATGTTTTGCACCCGCGCTAGTCCCGTCCCAGTATGCCGTTAGTTAAGTAATCTAACGGTGCATAACGGGACACTATGGCGAATGCGGATGGCATAACGTACGTTGTATTTTCGTTTCTTCTGTGATGCTTAGGAAGCTTAAATGATGGGATTCATTAAGGAGATTAATGAAAGAAAAGAAACCTAAAAGATGTAGAATCAAATTTATAAAAAGGGTAGCTCTAGTTTTGCTTTGCATAGCGGTATTCCTTGTAGAATATCTAGCACCTTATTCGATAAGGAAAGAGCCGAGATCCCTTCATCGGGAGTCACCTCTTTAGCGAAACTAGAAGATGCTACAATTCACTCGGTTATGTTTTTGACAGCTTCTATAGTTCTTGCTTTGCATAGCGGTATTTGTGAAATATCCTGCACCTTATTCGATAAGGAAAGAGTCGAGATCCCTTCACCGGGAGTGACCTCTTTAGCGAAACTAGTAAAAGCCTAAAAAACACTCCTTTTTCAAAATCACTTGTTTCTACCACGATATCAACTTCATTACGCTCATGGTTTTCTGAAAAACCTGCGTAGCCCTCCGTCATTTCAGATAAAGATTATTTAGTATTCATGCTGCGTTTGTTGACCTCTGTCAAGGCGTAGTGTGCGGTAGCTGATTAGTACTTATCTATAAATCATGAGATGAGATTGGATTAGGGTAGTCGTACGACCTTATTGACCTCTGTCAAGGGTCGTGCGGGTGGGTTTGATTCAATAAAGAAATGACGGGTTGAACTTGACTAGTGCACTATGGTTTGTTGACCTCTGTCAAGGTCATAGCACGCTAGGGGCAATAGGATTATCGGGAATTTCAAGTGTTGAAATTTGCAATGAGATTGCATTCCTTCTATAAGATAGTTGGATCCTGATACCCACTACGAGTAAGAGTTACTCCTGGGGAGTTTTACACATGACAATTAGCCGATCAAGTAGGTGTCTAGAAAGGTGTTAACGGGGTTATGCCTCTAGGAAAACGAGATTTATTCTAATTAGGTCCGTGCGAAAGCACGGGGAACCTCCCTCAAAGTACCAACACTGACCCGGCTGAAAGATTGGCGAACTTGTAAGGTGTAATTAATCCCGGCTAGTCTTACCTTTTTTGGGTTTGAAGGAAGATTTGATGAAAACATTGGGAGCCATCCTGATTAGATAAGATAATAATCAATCTAATCTTGCAAGAGCATACGCTAAAGTGTTTTCTTCTCTCTCTCTCTAGGTAGCGACCATGTCAGGCCTTAATCAAGATAATAATATGGATGTATTGACCGAACCCGCTTGTTATTCTGAGCAGGGGAACGTTGGTCCCTCTACAACTTATAATTGTTATAAGTCCGAGCAAAAAATAGGAGAATATCCAGATTCTCACGCCACCCAAACGAAAAACAAGCATGATGATGCATCTTCTTCGGGTGTGTTAGTTATCGAGAACTGTTTCTCAGTTCACTCTACGTCCTAGGTATTAGATACCGGATCGGGATCCCATATATGTAATATGTTACATGGGCAACGTAAAGGTAGAAAACTGGGAGAGAGTGATCATTCCATAAGAGTAGGGAATGGTGCAAATGTTGCAGCCAAAGCAGTTGGCGAATATCACCTTGTGTTGCCAACTGGTAATACATTGATTCTGAATGAATGCTATTACATTCCGACCCTGATATGCAATATTATATCAGTTTCTTTATTGAGTAAAGAAGGATTTAATTTTATAGTACAGGATAATGTTATGAACATCTTCCTGAATCAAAAGTTGATTGGATCAGGCTCGTTAAATAATGGCATATACGTTCTCAATCAAACCACGGTTCTTAATGTACAAAACACACACAAGAGGAAGAGTTCAGAAATGAACGAATCCTTCTTGTGGCATTGTAGACTAGGTCATATCAATACGACACGACTAGCTAAGTTACATAAGGATGGATATTTGAATCCGTTCGAATTTTCATCCTATGACACTTGCCAGTCATGTCTCAAAGGCAAGATGACCAAAACTCCGTTTAGTGGATACGGAGAAAGAGTTTCGGAACTCTTGGGACTGATACATAGTGATGTATGTGGTCCCATGTCTACACATGCCAGGGATGGTTCCTCGTACTTCATTACATTCACTGACGATCTCTCAAGATACGAACATGTGTTCCTGTTGAAACACAAGTCTGAAGCTTTTAAGAAATTCAGAGAATATAAGAACGAAGTAGAGAACCAAACGGGTAAAAGTATTAAAATCCTATGATCTGATCGAGGAGGAGAATACTTGAGAAATGAGTTCCGGGATTATCTAAAAGAAAATGGGATTCTCTCTCAGCTTACTCCACCATATACACCACAGCACAACGGTGTATCGGAACGGAGGAATCGCACTCTATTAAATATGGTGCGCTTTATGATGAGCACTGCTGAGTTACCTATTTCCTTTTGGGGTTATGCGCTTGAAGCAGCAGCATACCTATTGAATCCGGTTCCATCAAAATCTGTACCTAAAACACCATATAAGATATGGAGTGGGAAGAGACCATGTCTTAAACGAGTTAAGATATAGGGTTGTCCGGCCTATGTCAAAAAGCAAAATCCAGACAAACTCGAGACACGAT
The DNA here is from genome assembly GCA_030015575.1 of Agapanthus africanus. Lineage (NCBI taxonomy): Eukaryota > Viridiplantae > Streptophyta > Magnoliopsida > Asparagales > Amaryllidaceae > Agapanthus > Agapanthus africanus. The sequence continues at coordinate 170,885,039 of CM057340.1, read as the reverse complement.
CAATTCTTTGTAAGTTTGTTGAATATCCTAAACATTCGAATGGATATCTATTCTACCACAGTGAACAACAAAAGGTGTTTGTTGCTCAACATGCCACCTTTTTAGAAAAGGAATTTCTTGCTAAAGAAATTAGTGGCGAAGAGGTAGAGCTGGAAGAAGTTCCAGCAGCACAAACTGCAACTGAAGATTTAGTGGAACCAGAGGATTCAGTAGTTCCCAATGAACCTCAGCCGCTCCGTCGATCTAGTAGAGTTCCTCATCCACCTGAGAGATACTACGGTTTTCTCATTGATGGTGGGAGCGAGGATTGCATCATGGAAGATGATGACCCTACTAGCTTCGAGCAGGCCATCACGAGTAGAGACTCTGTGAAATAGCTAGATGCACTGCGATCTGAGATGGAATCCATGTACACCAACAAAGTATGGACTTTGGAAGTTGCTCCTGAAGGGGTAAAACCTATTAGGAGCAAATGGATCTTTAAGAAGAAACTTGGTGTAGATGGAAAAGTTGAGACTTTCAAAGCTAGACTTGTTGCAAAAGGTTTTCGTCAACGACCAGGTGTGGATTATAACTAAACCTTTTCTCCAGTGGCTATGCTTAAGTCCATCCGGATCCTACTTGCCATTGCTGCATACCATGACTACGAAATATGGCAAATGGATGTTAAGACCGCCTTTCTAAATGTTGATTTAGAGGAGTGCGTGTACATGACTCAGCTAGAGGGCTTCGTAGATAGTGGGAGCAGCGGAAAGGTGTACAAGCTGCTTAAATCCATCTACGGATTAAAACAAGCATTGCGGAGTTGGAACATCTGTTTTGATGTAGTAGTCAAACAGTTTGATTTCATCAAGAACGTAGATGAACCTTGTATATACAAGAAGGTGGCAGAGAGTAAGGTTGTCTTCCTCGTATTGTACATGGATGACATACTCTTGATAGGAAATGATGTTCCTATGCTAATCTCGGTCAAGCTCTTCTTATCACATAGATTCTCAATGAAAGATCTAGGTGATGCCTCCTGCATTTTAGGAATTAAGATCTATAGAGATAGATCTAAACGGATACTGGGATTGTCCCAATTTAGGTACATTGACACCATACTAAAGAGGTTCAGTATGGAAGAATCCAAGCGTGGTAACTAACCCATGATCTCTGGACTCACTCTCTCCAAAGAGATGTCTCCTAAGACTGATTTGGAGAGATCTCGCATGCAAGGGATACCCTATGCTTCGGCAGTAGGCTCTATCATGTACGTGATGGTATGTACCAGACCCGATGTAGCATACTCACTAAGTGTAGTGAGTAGGTATCAAGCAGATCCAGGAGAGAGTCATTGGACATCTGTGAAGAACATTCTCAAGTACTTGAGAATGACTAAGGAGATGTTCTTGGTGTATGGTAACGGAGAACTCCAGGTGGAGTCCTTTACCGATTCGAACTTCCAAAGTGATAAGGATGACTCTAAGTCGCACTCGGGATTTGTCTTTACCCTAAATGGAGGGGCGGTTTGTTGGAAGAGTTCCAAGAAAGAAACCGTAGCAGACTCGACGATGGAGGCTGAATACATCGCTGCCAACGATGCTGTCTGGATGAAGAAGTTCATCACTGAACTTGGTGTGGTTCCATCCATTGAGCATCCAATACGTTTGTATTGTGATAACAATGGAGCTATGGCTTTGGCCAAGGAAGCCAGGTCCTATCAGAGATCCAGACATATTCTTAGGTGGTATCACCTGATCCGAGAGATAGTTGATCGCCGAGAGATCGAGGTTAGGAGAGTTGAAACGAAGGACAACACTGCGGATCCACTCACGAAGGTCATACCCCAGTTACAATTTGAGAGACTCTTCGGGATGTTGGGTATGAGATACTACAACAGCCAACCTTAGTGCAAGTGGGAGATTGTTAGTTATATATATGCCCTAGAGGCCATTGTTGTACATATGATGTATATTATAGTGGATGCTTGGATATATATAGAGAGGACTTTCTTGCTCGACATGATAGTATGCTATTTGGTTTCACTTTGTCTTAACATGTTGACTTGTATTGGTTTACTGTCTTGCTCTCACATGTTGATAAAGCCCTTAGGATATGTACTCGACTACTAGGACTATGATGTAGATCATACTAGTGGGGCCAGGGTAGTCCAAGAGTACATCCTATAACTATTCCTAGTTGAGAGAGTATCGAGATAAGTCATCGATACTCCAGAGTAGACTAGCATATACGCTTCTCGACCCATATGATGGGCGATGGATGATCCCATATCCATTGGTGTTTGACATCAGAGAAGGTATACGGGTGCTCATTGGAGACTGGGTACACTGAATGGACTCGCCGAGAACTGCTAGATGGTATTATACCTATCGTCAGATAGCAGTTCTCTGGTGACACTGGTACAGGTTAGTCTGTAGACCCGAGATCGTCATAGAGTCTTGTGTGATTCCCACCGTGCTTTGATTTCCACCTTACCACATTCATGAGAACGTGCAAAACGGTAGCTTTTGGGTACAGTCCCGAATCACATAGAGGCAATGAGCGATAGGAGGGGTTTCGTCTCTCCTGGTAATGGGAGTTGATGTTGCGCTGTGTTCGATGGGCTGTAACTGGAAGTCCCTGGCCAGGGCTTATATGGGGACCTACTGGTAAGTGTTATCAGTAGTTTCTCGACCCGTTATAAGCCTCACATCGACACGATTTATCGGTTACTGGGGTCTAACGTTTACCACCTCTAGACTGGATATGCGACATATCATACGAAGAGACCGGACTGTACGGGAGTGTTACTGGTTGGATTCACAGAAGAATGTACAGGCTTGCTTATTGATCTTCTGATCGCTCAATACCTGTATAGCTGTTACATTTAGCTGACCGCTTGCAGCTTGTGGGTGTTTGATATGATCATCACCTACTGCCGGCGTATTGACGATTCTTTAGAGTCCTACACAGAGGTTTCCTGGCTCAGGCAAAACGGAGTAGGAGCACATATGTGATATGTGCGGGACCGAGACTAATATGATATGAGATACTGTATTTGATTCTCGCGATATGTGATATAGGCCGGGTGTATGTGATATAGCCGGGTTATCGGATCAATTGTTGATTCGATAAAATGGTACATGTTATATTAGTCGGTTATATGTAATATAGCCGGATTATCGGATCAAGTGTTGATTCGATAATTTAATATATAATTATATATGTGATATATTACATTGCATTAACTAATATAAGCTCGCATTATTGATTCTTTTTCTCACTTGGTAATACATTGATGTATGTACGATACATGTTAAATGTATTATTTTCTTTTGTTACATTAAATATTATATATGTGATATATAATATTGTAACATGTTAGGGTTACAAATGCAACTAGGGTTATGAGATTAAACCATGTCAGGGTTTGGATTAGGGTTAATGTTTTGGATTAAGTTTTGGATGAGCTTTGAGGAAGCTTCATGATGCTTTGACTTAGTCCACTCTCTTTGATATTTTTGGAAGATATTTGTTAACCAAACCCAAACCTTAACCCATGGTTTATTCTCTACAAGGGTTAAGCATGTCATGCTTAACCCTAGGTTGCAATTGTAACCACAACAATAATTCATTATTCACCACAAAAGAAACTTCATCTTCTTCTTCCTCTGTTGGAAAAGCTTTTCTAGCTTTTGGTTTGTAATGATTTAAAGTGAGTTAAAGAAAACAAAAGAGAGCAAAATTCCTACTTCATCATCCTCATCTATTCTAGCCACTTAGATTAGGGTGTTCACTTCACTAATACCTAATTAGAGAAGTGTGAGCTTGGGTTAGTGTTGCTTCAAGGTAGACCATCTTAGAAAAGGAAGACTTCAAGTAAGATGCCTCATTCACCTCATGGAGTCTCTCTAGAGTTCGGTGTTGGGGTAAAAATTTACACTCCGGTTGACCAAGTCAAAATCAAAGTCAACCCCAAGCCAAGTGGGCCCAAGCCCAGATCCAGTGGGCCCATGCCCCGGTCGAGCCCGAACATGAAGCGGCCGGCCTCCCCTATGCCAAGATAAAATTTTTGTAATAAATAATTTTGTTGTATTTCTTTTATTTTATTTTATGGATAAATGTAAGAAAAATAGACATAAAGCCAAATTTTTGCAAAGCACATGGCTTATGTGCAAGAAGAAATGGCGCATGAGCCATGGGATAGGCAAAATGCCATTTTGTAAGCCCAAGGGGCTATGTATAAAGTGTATAGCCTATAAAGGCAAGGATAATGAAAATATCTCACAACTTTTTTTTTCTCTCTCCAAAAAATTTTAGATCTGAGATCTTTCTCCTTCCTCAAGGTTCTAAAACCTTCTCTTTTCTTTTGAATTAAATCAACAGTTTTACTCTTCATTTTATAAAACTAAATAGTTTTTCACCACAAAACCCATAAAGAGGAACTCAGATCTTCCATTAGATCTCAAAAAGAAGAGATTTTTAACATCTCACATCTCTTGATCTTCAAGATCCTGCCTACAAAGGAGGAAGAAGGAGACCCATCTCCAGAAACCCCATTTTGGGGAAGAAGTAGGGCTAAAAGGGAGAAGCCCTTCATCAGTTTCAAAACAGCTTAGGAGTTTTCACTCCACCCTAATTTCTCTTTTGAGAATTTCTGGGGATAAAAGCCTCTTTTTCTCGCCGGGACCCAAGCGCCCAGCGCTCAAGGCACGTAGCGCGCCGGCGCTCGAGCGCCCGGCGCTCGAGCGCAAAGCGCCCACTTGCCGATACGTGGCGAGCTAGCGCTCGAGCGCAAAGCGCCCACATGCCGATACATGGCGCTAGCGCTCGAGCGCCTGGCGCTCCAGCGCCCTGCGCTCCAGCGCACCGCGCTCCAGCGCAAAGCGCCCGAGTGCCGACACGTGGCGCGCCTGCGCTCCGGCGCCCTGCGCTCAAGCGCAAAGCGCCCACATGCCGATACGTGGCGCGCCTGTGCTCAAGCGCCCAGCGCTCAAGCGCAAAGCGCCCACATGCCGACACGTGGCGCGCTATCTCCTAAGCGCACAGCACCTAAGCGCACAGCGCTCAAGGTGCTGACCCCACACGTCCTTTGGGCGCTTTTCCCTTATATATATATATATATATATATATATATATATATATATGTACAGATACACACAAACTCCACAACACTGTCCCCCCCAAAAAAATTTGGGCCGGGCGCTGTCCCGCACCCCGCAAGGGGGCTGCTAGCCCCCTTGACCCCCAGCCCGCTATCCGGGTAGCGGGACCCCCGTAAAAACTCTGCGTGGCCCCCGATATATCCAAGCCCCCTCCAAAATAAAACACACATACACTGCATATTGAGTTCGCATGACCAGTTTAACCCGTCAATCAGAGGTTCCCTCGCTCCAAAGGCGAGGGGTAATTAACGGCAGCTTAGTCCGCGGCTGCCGGAGATTCGGATCCCCACAATCAATAAACCCCAGCCTACCCTAGGCAGAGGGAATCTGTAGTACGCCTGACAAGCACACGCGTATTCCCACCTCAATGGGGTGACGAAAAACTCCCTACAGATTCTGGCACGCCCGGTGGGACCTTTCTCTCCTCCCATATTTTGGGTTAAACGTTCATGCGAACTCAATCAATATACATATCGATTGCCTATACTGAAATGATGTTTTTTTCCCGTGCAGCAATCAACTTTCGACGACAATGTCTCCCAAGACGAATTCAGCTTTCAACGTGACCCCGATCCCGTACGTGGTCAAGGTCAATGCTCGTGTGGTTCTCCCCGCAAGCCTCAGTCGACAGTGGGAGGAACTGCCCCGCCAGTTTGGCTCCGTCATCATCTACCCTGACGGAAGCGCTCATCTGGAAGAAATCCCGGCAAAATAGGCGGCCAAGTCGGTCTCAAGGGGCAAGAGGCCGAATTTCATGATCGCCAAGGCACCACAACCGAAACTTAAGACGGTGTCTGAACCACTCTCTGGTGCTCCAGCTGGGGGGAAGACTTCCGGTACAAAGGGCGACATCAAATGTTGCGGACGCGCTCAGGCGATGACTCCAGCAAATGTACAATCGAGCGTATCTCCAAAATCCTCCATTACCCGGTCTACGGCGTCTTCCCGAATAGCCAAAGTTTGCCAAGTGCTTAAAGCAGAAAAGTTAAGACAGAAGCGGCTCAGGTATCGAGCCAACAAGAGGGCCAGGAGTCCGGCCAGGTAGAGTCGTATGAGATTCCAAGAGCAGAGTCATCCTGCGACATCGACTGAATCGGCCGTAAAAATCAGCAATTCCTTCGAGCTTCTGAAGTGGGTTCAGAAAAAATCCATGACCGCCAGAATCAAGAAGACAGTGGTCCGAACAATGCTATAAAGAGACGTGTCCCGGTCCCAACAGAAAAAGTATGACACTGTCTCTTCGAGAGTCTATCAGGCACTCTGTGCAGCACGAAAGCAGCGGGGCAAATCCAGAAAAGAAGCGCCAGCACCATTCAAGAATCCGGCCAGGCCATCCGCCTTCAATCGACTGCCCGCTACTGAAACAGGGGGGTCAAGACAGCGATCTGTGAAATCAACTGCCGACAATAAAAAGAGGGCTGGATATATTATCCATACGGTCTATATGGCGGGCGGGAGCCCCAGCGACAACCTTCGCAGCAAAAGCAAGGATGGGGCCACCACATCCTAAGTCCAATCTGGCTTGAATGTGGTTGCCGCTTCCCAAGAACAGCCGCCTCCGCTGGATGATGAAAACCCTTTCGAGGAGGAAGATAGGCAGAAAGAGCTCTCGGTCCATGCAGAGTCAAGCTCGGACAGCGAGGAAGAGCCGACTTTTCGCCCCAGGACCGCGGAGCAAGAGCTGCTTCAAGAGCTTCGAAAACAGCTCAGGAGCAAGGATAAAGAGATGGCCAAGCTCTATTCGAAAATTAATGACCTAACAAACGTTGTGATGCAGCTTACGGCTCAAATTGCTTGAGCGCCTCCCAATCAAGCATAAGTCGCTACTAATCAGCCGGGTGATGACAATCCGAAGCAGCCAATGCCTGTTCCTTTGGGTCCAAGACTGGTCGAACCGCATGAGAGCCGGCCACATTCCACTTCTGGGACGCCTTGGCCCCAGATAGCACTATCCCACTAACACAAGATCGGATAATGGATTTGGTCACCAGTAAAGTTAAAACATTGGTGGCTGAAGCTAAAGCTCAGAAAGAGATTGGCAGTAGTGGGCGGCCATACCCCGCACTGTACGATCTGATCGAGTTTCCGAGCGGCTACGTCATTCCTAAGTTCGGAAGATTTGACGGGACGGGAAACGCAAATCAGCACGTCGCCCACTTCAAAGCATCGTGCGGAAATACAGGGGGAAATGACGCGCTCCTTCTTCGTCAGTTTGTCAAAAGCCTGACCGGTGTCGCCTTCGACTGGTACGCAAGTATACCAGACGGGTCCGTCATTACCTTTGCCCAAATGGAGTCCCTGTTTCGGCAAAGGTTCATGAGTGTTAGTGATAAAATCTCCATTGCCGACCTTGTGAGGACCAAGCCGTGGAAGAATGAAAGCAACACCGACTTTATCGCCCGATGGCGTAATCTCACGGTCAAGTGTGAACCGCCGCTGGAGCAGGACCAGTCTGTCAGCCTTCTCATTGGGAACCTCAGCAATTGGATGGTCCCATTCTTATGTACAGCGGGCCTCAAGACATTTCAAAAGCTAACCAAGAAAGTCCAAATGCTGGAACGCTCGAAGCAAGAGTCTACCCCAGACTCTCAGAGAGACAAAACTTGGAAAAGCAAGCGGGACGACAACCGTAGAAGCGGGAGTTCTAGCAGCACCAATGTCTTCAATGCGTCCGACAATGAAGAAAAGCGAAGGGCTGGCGAATCCAAAACCAACCGGTTTCGAAACCCATTGCTGGGAGAAGATGGGCCTTCCCTAGAGGAGAAAAAGAACAAGGTTTACTCTTTCAGAAGGGACAAGGTCCGCAAGATATTCAAAGATGCCTTGAACAACGGTCTCCAATTGCCGGAGTCGAAAAGACCCCAAGAAGCAAAAATGACCGACAATCCCCTGTATTGCCCGTACCACCGAGTAGTGAGCCATGCGATCGAGGATTGCTATATCTTCAAGGACTGGGTCGAGAAGCAATACAAGGCCGGAGAGATCGAGCTGTCCAAAAGTGTGTTGGTGAACAATCAAGTTGCAACCACCAACTTTATACAGACAGAAACTGAAGTCTTCTAGGAGCAGACAGCCGAACCCACTGCCCTGAGAAATGAAACGGACTCATCGTGGCCTCTATAGAGTACACACATATCTAATAAGACGAAGAAGATGATAAAGCTACTTCGAAAAGAGCCCAGGACGGAATGGGAAGGGCAGAAGAAGCCTACCTTTCCAGCTGCCAATGCGGCTCCATCATGATCAAAATCCAAAAAGCTCAAGAAGAAGAAAAGTGCAGCTCGGCGCGAAAAGGAGTCTGCAGGGAGATCGACCATTCAAAAATATATCGATTCCCTTGAAGAATACGAACAGAAGGAAAAAACTCTGATTCAATTGAAGGAGTTCCTCCCTGTACGAGCGGCTGAAATTCTGGAGGAGTTAGAAGAAGAATCCAATGAAGAGATCCCCGTAGTGACTTGCTACGCCATCCATCTTGGCAGCAACTCTGAGGGGGAGCTCTGTTTTCCCGAAGAGGACGAGAAGCTTGCCACAAAGGCCAATCAAATCCAGCTCAGAAGCGGCAGGGCTCTACTGCCAAATCAGGGCAACGCCCCAAAAGGGAAGGAAAAACTAGTCGCTAATGAAGAAGATGGCAGAGAACTTGCTCATGAAGATTCGAGTCCTTCCCCAGTAGACTATAACGTCTTGGCTCACCTCCGAAAGCTTCCGTCTCTCCTTAACATCTACGATGCCTTGGTTGTATCTCAAGAGCTTAGAGATGTTCTCATTCATGCTCTATAAAACCCTGAGCGGTATCAGGCTCGCTTTGCGGAAATTAATATGAAAGAAGCTCGGTATACTTTGCAATCCGCCGCAGTCACGTTTAAGGATGAAGACTTACTACTGGGAACGACTGAGCATAATCGGCCGCTTTACGTGACCGGGTACAACGACGGAGATCGAATTAATCGCATATTGATTGATCCGGGGTCCTCAGTGAACATCATGAACTTGCGAACTCTGAAGAGTTTGTCAATGGACGTCTGACACCAGTCAAGGGAAAGGATTGTCATTCAAGGCTTCAACCAAAATTGCCAGCAAGTTCTGGGGTCTATAGCTTTGCCAATCAAATTCGGGGATCTACAAACTAAAGCTAAGATATACGTGATCGACGCCGACACGTCTTATAAGGTTCTCTTGGGACGGCCATGGCTTCACGATTACGGCATCGTTCCATCAACTCTCCATCAATGCATGAAGTATACTAAAAATGGCGAAGAAAGACGCATTGACGGAGACATCCAGCCGTTCGGTGTGCATGAGGTACGATATGAAGATTCTCGGTACTTTATGAACCACCAAAATGCTAAGCCACAACTGAATGAGGATAGAGCGACCCCAAGACTCAAAGGAAAATTTAAGCCGGCTGTCACTTTCAAAAGCAAAAACGCCCAAGTGCGCCCGCATTTCGGTAACGACACTGATGAGTCCGACGCTGGAAGTCCGTCCTTCCGTAAAACTCACCCTCTTTTTGGTAGCGATACGGACGAATCTGATGCTGAAGGCCCATCTAGCAGCAAAATCCGCCCTCATCTTGGCAGCGAAACTGAAGAGTCGGAGGAAGAGGACCTGCCATGCAACAGCGGTGCAGATTGGACCCCTATGCAACAAACAAAACTACGAGAGACCTTCGAAATTGCAGAAGGGCCCCTAGCTGTCATAAGGGTGCCGGAGCAGATGTGCAAAGAGCTCGATGCGTTGTCAGTCTCCACCGTGGACCAGCAGAAAACTTTCTACGTCCCCGGAAGGGAAAGTGGGCAGAAAGGCATCCTGTTTTATGGGTCAAACCCCGTTGTGCACCCGAACGATTTTTCTGTCGCGTGCCTTCTATATGAGAGAGGCATAAGAGCCATCCTCAATACCAGAATGTAACATTTCAAAAAAATAAAATATTATTTTTGGGAATTTTCATAATTTTTAATGAATATTTTAATAGTCGGTATAATGAAATACCGATAAACGGTGAAAATTCCGGAGAAAATTTTAGAAATCATAAAATAGGGTATTTTGTGGAAATATGTCATTTTAAGTTTTTATGGTTGAGTATATGTTATTTTTGTGTTAATTGCGATTGAAGATCGCTAACCGGATTTTTGGCTTTTGTGCAATGTGCACATAACATTTCCACACCTATCGTATTTGGTTCATGTTTTGGACTCATGGTGGCCTAGGGTTGAACCATGTTTAGATGACTATGGTGGGTTTAAACCTTTAGGCTAAGTTAAGTGGGTTAATCAGGGTTTGGTTTGGTTCATGGTGAATGGGATGATGAGAGTTAACTCATCTCATTTCAAAACCTTGGTTTGCCTCTCAAACACACGTATGCCAACCTCTCTACATCAGACATATACACCGACACATCAGCCACCCTAGCTGCTGCTACAAGCTGCAACATCATCAGCCCCACACCCAACATCAACAGCGCATTTTCAGCCACCAGAACAGCAGCTACAGCAGCTATATCAGCGCAAATTCAGCAGCCCCTACACCTACAGCTACATCAGCTGCTGAAAACATGCATCAATTCAACACCTTTCAGCCACAATATCTGACCCATCAACAATTACATCAGCCACCAAAACAGCCCCCTACACCTACAGCTATATTAGCTGTTGAAACCATGCATTTCAGCCCATTGTATCAGCAAAACAGCAGCACCATCATTGCATCAGCCTAATTCCTGCCCAACTTCAGCCACAAGGTCGGCAATAGTTGCTACAATACACCACCCCATATCAGCCACAACAACAGCCACAATATTAAGCAATAGCCCAACACTTCTGCTGCTGCAATACACACAGAAACACAAAAGAAAAAGGAAATTGCAAGCAGCAGCAGCAGCTGCAGAACCAGCCCAGCAACACCATAAACCCCTGCAGCAACATACAACACCACCACACCACCACAACCTTTCCCACAACACCAAAACCACAACAACAACAACCAAAACAACAATTCCTACAGCAGCAGTTTTGCAATTTCAGCCAGAACAACAACTTGAAGCTGCTACAGGGCACTTCAGTACCCCTTCCTCCTTCTTCTTCCCTTCTCCTTCATCCTAGGACCCCATCGAGGTATAATCTTACAACCCAACTCCTATCTTGTTAAGTTAAGAATAATTAGCTGAAATTTAGTGTTTATATGGTGATTAGTGCTAGTTTGGGCAAATTTAAGTGAGATTTGACCAAGTGTTGGTTTTGAATGTTAGTATAGCCTAATTAGGTTCTGTTGAGACCAGTTAACCGTAGATATAACCCAGATCCTACACATTACAAACCTGGAACCCAAAACAGAATAGTTTCATGTCGGTTTGCGAGGGTATATGGCGTGCAGGTGAATCTGGAGTGATCCGGGGTCATTACGAGAGAAATAAACAACACCAGGAGCCTAGATAGAACACCAGGAGACCACCCTAGGCGGACGAGGACCCATCTCCCTAACCAGGCCGGTTTTCCACCTTGGAAGGAGGGCTCGGCCACTTTGTTGGCTCAGGTGCCCAGGCTTCCTCCATCGCTCACATGCACCCTGTACATCACCCTAGACTTGTTTGCTTGCCTTTGTTTGGCCTGAGGCGAAATCTGGGATCGTTTTCTTGGGTTGCTGCCTTACTTTTAGTTTTGGTTTTCCGTATTTTGATTTCCAGATTTTGATATTTGTGCGTTATCTTGATCGTGTGACGTTTGTACGTCTATATCGAGTGATTTTGGGTTGTTTTGTGAAGGCTAACCATAGGTTCTAACCTATAGGATTTTAGCGTATCGTGTTGGTTTTCGCGTGTCGTTTTAAGTTACGATTTAGTTTTGATGCGATGCGATACGTGTGATATGTGTAGGTACCCCGCGACGATCCGAAGCGATGCAGAAGATGAAGGCGACATCGAGACCGACACGCAGGATTCAGGTGAGTAGATTTATATCTACGGGGAGAAGTCGGGTGGATGGCGTTTAGCACCCCCACAGTCCGTGGTGATGTATACGGATGCGTATACACACATGCAATTATTATATTGTTGTTTGGGAAATTATTGATGCCACGAAACATCTGTCATAGGCCACGTGCGTGCCTGACAGCAAAATCAGGTGCATCTGACATGCACGAAAAATCTCGATTTAGTGCATCTGGTGTGCACCAAATCGCATCTCATAATATGCACCCAACATGCGCACAAAAAATCCAAATCCGGTGCATCCATCATGCACGAAATCATGAAATCCTATATCAAGCGCCGAACACGCGCAAAATCCAATCGGGTGCATAAAGTGCACAAAAAAAATATCGAGCATCACCATCGAAATCGAAGTCCAGTACATCCAGGTGCACAAAATACAAAACACTGCACTGCAAGCATATGTGAACCATACCGAGTGCAAAAACCAAATCGCGTGCGTGCCTACGCAAAAAATCAACTCAAATGTTTAAAACCCATAAAATCACAAACATGTGAAACCAAGGCACGAAAATGATATCAAGTGCAACAACTGTGCAAAAATCGTAAATACTCAATCATCAAAACCAAATCATGCGAATAAATCGCCCAACAATACTGAAGACAAGTATGGCGGAATAGTCCCGCTCACGCGCATCCTCCAAGAATCTCGGGCCAACTGTCGCGGTCACTCGTAGGACGTCTCGTCGACGATCATGAACTCTGGCCTACTGGTGTGCGTAACAATGACCACTCCTGGGTCCAGGTCTTCTCTGTGAATTACCAATTTCATGATCCATCGGCTCATCGGCCCTGTCAGATGTGCTAACGGGGAAGATTCCGTTCTGGCACTTCTTTGGTCATCTCTCGGTCAATCATCGTGACCACTCGTAAAGCAACATGTCACTGGCGTCGGCCTCCGGCTCTCTGAATGCACATGACACATCTGATCCTGGGTGCAAGTATCATTGCAGCAGTGTCCTGGAAGGAATCCTGCTCAAGGTCTCTTCCAAGTCTCATCCCTGCCAACTGTCCGGAAGTCATCGTCCTTTACTATATCTGCTTCTTGTTCTGGAATGGCTGCATACTCATCGCGACTTCTTCTGGAAGGCATATCCAAGTACAATGCCTCGACATGCGCATCGCATCTCTGATGTCGGTGGAGTGGAACGTCATCATATCCAGATCTGGTACGAAGCTCTTACTCCGCTTCCCTCTAATGTCGACTGCTTTGGACTCGTCTCGTCGTGGCTGTATGGACTGAGCTCCAATGGCTATCCTCGTATCTGGAGTCTCCCAAGAAGTGCATCTCACCACCTAGCATCCGAATTAAGTCGAGCCATCCAATCGATTTGTCAAGACCTCAAAATCCCCCAAGAGCTCAACATCTTGGGTACAGTATAATAGTATCGAGTACATACCACAGCATCGGTGGTCCAGCCGTAGAAGGGCAAACCCAAGCCTCACTAATGGCGCCGCAGAACCGCCGCAAACCCTAAGGTTCAAAGGCTTTCACACGGTCATTATGTCGAGTTAGGGTTTCATTCTTCTAGAGGGACCATAGAATTGCCTGCATGTTTTTCCGAATACTTTAAACTTGGAATAATAGGTTTCTGACATTTGATCGTCTCTGTCGACTCTCAACGTCTCTGCGTGAAGTCGTCTCTAGCTGAAATCAATCTATCTGATGACCTCGCATCGGGATAGCGAACGATCCACATGTCCTAGTCATTCATCCTCGGTGACTAGCGACCTTCTATAATCTCTTAGTACAAACTCGTACTGCAATAGCCCCAACATCTGGGGCGATATCTCGTTGCTCGCAGTAACAACTGGCTCACTCGTCTGCACGCTGAACAGCGCCTCAATCGTCGTGAATAAGCCATACATCAACGATCATCAACATCTGGCTGGCCTCTATCAGTGGCTCGATCCTCTGGTGCCAATCCGCATGTCCGAGTAATCTCATACAGCGATCCATCCACCCTCGCGGTGCGAAAACACAGTAAAAAGACACATCTCTGCAATCGTGTGTCGCCAGAATCACGCCCTGGTCAGTCCTCGTTCGTGACGAGCTCATGCTGACCGCAACTCTAGCCGTAGCTCTCCCTGCCCGTAATCGTGGCAGCAAAACCATAACTGGTACTGATGAGGCTAGATCAGGAATGAATATGATACTGGACAAAGAAATGCACATCCTAAGGCTTCTTAAGTGGAGTGGCGTGTTGTAAATATGCCGCGGAACATACCCACGGTACGTCACTCTACGTTAGTCACCTATTCCATCAACCGAGGGTTATCTTACGCTCCGAAGGTAAAACCTAACGCTCTGATACCAACTTTGTCACGTCCCGAAAGTACGGAACATGACCGGCACTTAGGCTACGAACGTCTTGAGGCGTACGTATTCTAAGTAAGCCGAACCCATAAATCCAAACCAAGAAAAGTATAAGAGAGTAGGAAGAACCATATCAAATCAACCTGTAAGCAACATAATATACAACGCCTAAAGGCGAGGATCACAACAGAAAAGGAAACTCAACCAGCCTGAAACCCATAGAAATATAACACGCGACTCTAAGGTCGAAAGAATAAACATCACTGGTCTCTATCTCAAATAAGTACATGTTTGGTTGATGGAACTTCTAGATACAACAGAAATATAATATACAATGTATAATGATGGGTACGATACAATAAACCCACCTACTAGCAAGTCACCCGAAAGGAACAGTGCCCGCAAAGTCGTAATGGAACCTGTACGGCAACACCTGCAAGAAACTGGGGCACAACGGGGGTGAGTTGCCAACGCGTGAGTAGAAAAAGATCTACGAACAGAAAATCGCATGTATGACGCAATCCTAGGTCATACGATCATAATATAATCCTCAAATATATAACCAGCAACCTATAACAATGACTGGGGTAAATATCTAACCCAAGTATAAACTCATGTGCCCGTGTCAGTGCATCAGGTAGCAATGTATCATATGGATGATGTATGAATGCATGAAACAGAATGCATGTACTGAAGAAAACTGCTTTCATAAATTTGTGAGATTTCTGTATTTTTAAAATGAGGTATCATAATGAAATCAGCATAAAACAGTGCCTAGCATCGGCACAAAACATAAATCTCAATATCTCGATATCTCTGTATCACAATCTCTGTACCTCGGTATCTCAAAATCTCAATGTCTCAATCATAAAATCCAGGGCGCCGTCAGTCCAGATCGGCCCCTACCATCCATCTCATGACTACGACGGTATCCTCCGGATATCCGACGCGTCGGGTAATATCACCGGTCGGTCGTTCTCCTCTGCCAGGCTCAACGCCATCTCCTGCGATCTTCTTGCCCCGGGGTACCGCACCGGGCCCACCATGTACCCGAAACGGTTCATCCGCCTCCTCGAATCGAGTCTCGAAATCCATCAACAAAACTCATGGTCGACGACTCATACATCATGGGAAAACCGCATTTTCATTTGAAAAGAGAGAAAGCAGTTTATATATGTTTTGCGGTTTTCCTCCAAATCCAGAAAACATCATGGAAATCCGAATCATCAATAGCATGTAAACCATGAATATAAGCATGAGAATCCATGAATGCAGCATATAATGAATAACAGTATGCATGAAGTGACAAGTAATAACTACAATGTCAAGCTGGCATATAAGGCAAGCATACTAATGTCATGTCACTACTAGCTAACAAGCTAAATCAAGCAATAATATTTTCTAAGTGTTCGTGATATGGCAATTATCGATGAAGATGTGTGTGCGCCAGCAAATATGTGTACGTGGTACATACGCATCATCGGTAATGGTGCTAGTGTCCTAACAGCATGATATCCAAATGGAATATGAATCACAATAAGTATGCGATGCAGTGTAACAACACTAATATGCGGGAGCTGAATGCTAAACACAAGGATAGCTAAACTGCATCTAATGTCATAAGAGTCCTATAGCTACACCAACTATAAGGCTGAACTAATAGGTTAACTGCAGGTAAGGTAAACCGCCTAACCTCTGAGTCGATACATATATATATATATAGTCGGTGATCCCGCCTTGATAATATCACATCCGATACCATATCTCTATAATCGGTTATTCCCAAGTCAAAAGGGCGGACCAGACATCAAAATATAGCTCGTACGTAAATCCGTCGTACGGCATCCCCAAATCTGGGTACGGGTCGATATCACATTCATCATATCATTCATCTAATATTCTCTTTATCAAATATCATAATCTGGGTACTGACCTACGTCTAGTACAATGCTAACATCATCAGTAATAAACAAGATCTGACTAATGATCGACAGTCTCTAGCAAATCGATATCATCATCATATATTGTCACCAAAGAGTATACATTGCCGAAGGCGGCCTATCATAATTATCTTGTCATATCATATCATGTCATATCTCGTAACATAATCACATGTCGATCATTTTATATATATAAATCACTATGCACATGACATCGTCATCCAAGACCCGCTATCGTATCAGGACATATATCAAGTACGAATCCTGCCAATCACCGATATCATAATCTCAGATCAAATATCATCGACTCATCTCAATCCCATGTATCATCCTCAAATCCGTATGTGAACACATAGTCCCATACCCATGTGAACACATATCTATAGAATCCCGTCTATGTGCATATGAAGTAAGGATGTATGCAAGTATGTATGTGTGTGTATGTATGTGTAGTGCACCCACTATCCTAGGGTCCGCACACTAAACTAGTCCAACATACCAAAATCCATCCTAAGCATTAATAATTTACCAAACAACAATATAATAATTGCAGGTGTGTATACGCATCCGTATACATCACCACGGACCGCGGGGGTGCTAAACGCGCTGAATGCTAAACACAAGGATAGCTAAACTGCATCTAATGTCATAAAAGTCCTATAGCTGCACCAACTATAAGGCTGAACTAATAGGTTAACTGCAGGTAAGGTAAACCGCCTAACCTCTGAGTCGATACATATATATATATATATATATATATATATAGTCGGTGATCCCGCCTTGATAATATCACATCCGATACCATATCTCTATAATCGGTTATTCCCAAGTCAAAAGGGCGGATCAGACATCAAAATATAGCTCGTACGTAAATCCATCATACGGTATCCCCAAATCTGGGTACGGGTCGATATCACATTCATCATATCATTCATCTAATATTCTCTTTATCAAATATCATAATCTGGGTACTGACCTACGTCTAGTACAATGCTAACATCATCACTAATAAACAAGATCTGACTAATGATCGACAGTCTCTAGCAAATCGATATCATCATCATATATCGTCACCAAAGAGTATACATCGCCGAAGGCGGCCTATCATAATTATCTTGTCATATCATATCATGTCATATCTCGTAACATAATCACATGTCGATCATTTTATATATATATATCACTATGCACATGACATCGTCATCCAAGACCTGCTATCGTATCAGGACATATATCAAGTACGAATCCTGCCAATCACCGATATCATAATCTCAGATCAAATATCATCGACTCATTTCAATCCCATGTATCATCCTCAAATCCGTATGTGAACACATAGTCTCATACCCACATGAACACATATCTATAGAATCCCGTCTATGCACATATGAAGTAAGGATGTATGCAAGTATGCACGTGTGTGTATGTATGTGTAGTGCACCACTACCCTAGGGTCCGCACACTAAACTAGTCCAACATACCAAAATCCATCCTAAGCATCAATAATTTCTCAAACAACAATATAATAATTGCAGGTGTGTATACGCATCCGTATACATCACCACGGACTGCGGGGGTGCTAAACGCCATCCACCCGACTTCTCCCCGTAGATATAAATCTACTCACCTGAATCCTGCGTGTCGGTGTCGATGTCGCCTTCATCTTCTGCATCGCTTCGGATCGTCGCGGGGTACCTACACATATCACACGTATCGCATCGCATCAAAACTAAATCGTAACTTAAAACGACACGCGAAAACCAACACGATACGCTAAAATCCTATAGGTTAGAACCTATGGTTAGCCTTCGCAAAACAACCCGAAATCACTCGATATAGACGTACAAACGTCACACGATCGAGATAACGCACAAATATCAAAATCTGGAAATCAAAATACGGAAAACCAAAACTAAAAGTAAGGCAGCAACCCAAGAAAACGATCCCATATTTCGCCTCAGGCCAAACAAAGGCAAGCAAACAAGTCTAGGGTGATGTACAGGGTGCATGTGAGCTATGGAGGAAGCCTGGGCACCTGAGCCAACAAAGTGGCCGAGCCCCCCTCCAAGGTGGAAAACCGGCCTGGCCGGCCTGGTTAGGGAGATGGGTCCTCGTCCGCCTAGGGTGGTCTCCTGGTGTTCTATCTAGGCTCCTGGAGTTGTTTATTTTTCTAGTAATGACCCCGGATCACTCCAGATTCACCTGCACGCCATATACCCTCGCAAACCGACATGAAACTATTCTGTTTTGGGTTCCAGGTTTGTAATGTGTAGGATCTGGGTTATATCTAGGGTTAACTGGTCTCAACAACACCTAATTAGGCTATACTAACATTCAAAACCAACACTTGGTCAAATCTCACTCAAATTTGCCCAAACTAGCACTAATCACCATATAAACACTAAATTTCAGCTAATTATTCTTAACATAACAAGATAGGAGTTGGGTTGTAAGATTATACCTCGATGGGGTCCTAGGATGAAGGAGAAGGGAAGAAGAAGGAGGAAGGGGTACTGAAGTGCCCTGTAGCAGCTTCAAGTTGCTGTTCTGGCTGAAATTGCAAAACTGCTGCTGCAGAAATTGTTGTTTTGGTTGCTGTTGTTGTGGTTTTGGTGTTGTGGGAAAGGTTGTGGTGGTGTGGTGGTGTTGTATGTTGCTGCAGGGGTTTATGGTGTTGCTGGGCTGGTTCTGCAGCTGCTGCTGCTGCTTGCAATTTCCTTTTTCTTTTGTGTTTCTGTGTGTATTGCAGCAGCAGAAGTGTTGGGCTATTGCTTAATATTGTGGCTGTTGTTGTGGCTGATATGGGGTGGTGTATTGTAGCAACTATTGCTGACCTTGTGGCTGAAGTTGGGCAGGAATTAGGCTGATGCAATGATGGTGCTGCTGTTTTGCTGATACAATGGGCTGAAATGCATGGTTTCAGCAGCTAATATAGCTGTAGGTGTAGGGGGCTGTTCTGGTGGCTGAAGTAATTGCTGATGGGTCAGATATTGTGGCTGAAAGGTGTTGAAATTGATGCATGTTTTCAGCAGCTGATGTAGCTGTAGGTGTAGGGGCTGCTGAATTTGCGCTGATATAGATGTTGTAGTTGCTGTTCTGGTGGCTGAAAATGCGCTGTTGATGTTGGGTGTGGGGCTGATGGTGTTGCAGCTTGTAGCAGCAGCTAGGGTGGCTGATGTGTGGGTGTATATGTCTGATGTAGAGAGGTTGGCATGTGTGTGTTTGAGAGGCAAACCAAGGTTTTGAAATGAGATGAGTTAACTCTCATCATCCCATTCACCATGAACCAAACCAAACCCTGATTAACCCACTTAACTTAGCCTAAAGGTTTAAACCCACCATAGTCATCTAAACATGGTTCAACCCTAGGCCACCATGAGTCCAAAACATGAACCAAATGCGACAAGTGTGGAAATGTTATGTGCACATTGCACAAAAGCCAAAAATCCGGTTAGCGATCTTCAATCGCAATTAACACAAAAATAACACATACTCAACCATAAAAACTTAGAATGACATATTTTCACAAAATACCCTATTTTAGGATTTCTAAAATTTTCTCCGGAATTTTCACCATTTATCGGTATTTAATTATACCGACTATTAAAATATTCATTAAAAATTATGAAAATTCCCAAAAATAATATTTTATTTTTTTGAAATGTTACAGTCTTCCCCCCTTAAAGAAATTCGGTCCCCGAATTTAAATTTAAACCCTCAATTTCTAAAACATTTCAATAAAATGTTCCAAATCAACGGGGCTCCGAAATCATCAATACATAAAAGGCATCATCGCGCAATACATGCGCATGAGTAACGAGCAGATAACTAGAATTCAAAACTCCGTCAAGCATCCCGCAATCATCGGAGTCAAGGCGAAAACACGAATGCCAAATCCAAAGCAAAACCGATAAGCTAGAAATCGGAACTATACATGTAAATATATGAAGGAAATGCATGCCAAAATTCTTTAAAGTCGATGTGCAATGCGCATAGCACTGCACGGTGGCGGACGTCTCTATAAGAAAATAGCCATATACGTATGTATCTTTTGTTTTTAGTATGCACGATCCGCCGTTTTGAAAACAATTTAGAAGGGTTCCCTCATTTTAAAGGTCTCGTGTCATATCGGACACGTATGTAAATAATGAGGCTATAGCTCGCTTTTGGAAATCCCTTTGAAATCTATCAATGCATGCAAAATATATCCAGACACTGTCCTCTGACTAGTCCTGCTCAGTACGAGAACACATAGCCAATATCATAAAAACGTACTGCTCCATAGAAATCAATCCAAAAGTGCATATGAAAGCCCTGTGCGTCTGGTGCGCACGGAAATCAAATCCATATATGTGTCATATGGGTGCATAAAACAACATCTAGGTGCAACTGGTGTGCATCCTTGTGTTTAGCATTCAGCTCCCGCATATTAGTGTTGTTACACTGCATCGCATACTTATTGTGATTCATATTCCATTTGGATATCATGCTGTTAGGACTAGCACCATTACCGATGATGCGTATGTACCACGTACACATATTTGCCGGCGCACACACATCTTCATCGGTAATTGCCATGTCACGAACACTTAGAAAATATTATTGCTTGATTTAGCTTGTTAGCTAGTAGTGACATGACATTAGTATGCTTGCCTTATATGCCAGCTTGACATTGTAGTTATTACTTGTCACTTCATGCATACTGTTATTCATTATATGCTGCATTCATGGATTCTCATGCTTATATTCATGGTTTACATGCTATTGATGATTCGGATTTCCATGATGTTTTCTGGATTTGGAGGAAAACCGCAAAACATATATAAACTGCTTTCTCTCTTTTTAAATGAAAATGCGGTTTTCCCATGATATATGAGTCGTCCACCATGAGTTTTGTTGATGGATTTCGAGACCCGATTCGAGGAGGCGGATGAACCGTTTCGGGTATATGGTGGGCCCGGTGCGGTACCCGGGGCAAGAAGATCGCAGGAGATAGCGTTGAGCCTGGCAGGGGAGCACGATCGACCGGTGATATTACCCGACGCGTCGGATATCCGGAGGATACCGTCGTAGTCATGAGATGGATGGTAGGGGCCGATCTGGACTAACGGCGCCCTGGATTTTATGATTGAGACATTGAGATTTCGAGATACCGAGGTACAGAGATTGTGATACAGAGATATCGAGATATTGAGATTTATGTTTTGTGCCGATGCTAGGCACTGTTTTATGCTGATTTCATTATGATACCTCATTTAAAAAATACAGAAATCTCACAAATTTATGAAAGCAGTTTTCTTCAGTACATGCATTCTGTTTCATGCATCATACATCATCCATATGATACATTGCTACCTGATGCACTGACACGGGCACATGGGTTTATACTTGGGTTAGATATTTACCCTAGTCATTGTTATAGGTTGCTGGTTATATATTTGAGGATTATATTATGATCGTATAACCTAGGATTGCGTCATACATGCGATTTTCTGTTCGTAGATCTTTTTCTACTCACGAGTTGGCAACTCACCCCCGTTGTGCCCCAGTTTCTTGCAGGTGTTGCCGTACAGGTTCCATTACGACTTTGCGGGCACTGTTCCTTTCGGGTGACTTGCTAGTAGGTGGGTTTATTGTATCGTACCCATCATTATACATTGTATATTATATTTCTGTTGTATCTAGAAGTTCCATCAACCAAACATGTACTTATTTGAGATAGAGACCAGTGATGTTTATTCTTTCGACCTTAGAATCGCGTGTTATATTTCTATGGGTTTCAGGCTGGTTGAGTTTCCTTTTCTGTTGTGATCCTCGCCTTTAGGCGTTGTATATTATGTTGCTTACAGGTTGATTTGATATGGTTCTTCCTACTCTCTTCTACTTTTCTTGGTTTGGATTTCTGGGTTCAGCTTACTTAGAATACGTACGCCTCAAGACGTTCGTAGCCTAAGTGCCGGTCATGTTCCGTACTTTCGGGACGTGACACAGATACTATGCGGCCGAGATGCGGGAATACTTTAAAAAATGCGGATGCCGGTTATATCAAACGGAGTCCGAAGCAAAGTTTTACGAAGGGCTATGGCATCCACCTCAAGTCCGAGCACTCATCGATGGACGAATTCCAGATAGGCGGGGCATAGGTTTCATCCAGCCTGATTCTAAGGCATGCTACATGACCCATATTGGGGAAGCCAGCGAAGAGTCAAATAATGAAGACGAGCTAACCGAGCCCGAAGAAGCTCCTCAAGAGCTCGAAGATGGCGGACAAGCAACCTTTGACGAGCTAACCGATATTGACTTAGGAACGCCCGATGATCCAAGCCCGACCTACATCAGCTCACTCTTGTCGGAGGAAAGGAAAGCGCAGATAATCGCCCTGCTGCACGAGTTCGTCGACTGCTTCGCGTGGACATATAAAGAGATGCCTGGACTTTCCCCTGAAGTGGTCGTGCATAAGCTGGCTATATCTCCTGATGCTAAGCCTGTCAAACAAGCTCCTCGAAGAATGAGAAGGGAACTAGAAGAAAAGGTCATCGAGGAAACCAAGAAGCTCATCGATGCCGGCTTCATCAGGGAAGAGAAATATGCGGACTGGATCGCATGCATAGTCCCAGTGAAGAAGAAAAATGGGCAGATCCGAGTTTGTGTCGATTTCAGGGACCTCAACAAGGCATGTCCTAAAGACGACTTTCCGCTACCGGTCATGGAAATGATGGTCGATGACACCTCAAATTACGAGTTGTTCACCTTTATGGATGGCTCGTCTGGATATAATCAGATCAAGATGTCGCCTGAGGATGAGAAACACACAGCATTTCGAACCCCGATCGGAATATATTGCTACAAGGTAATGTCGTTCGGACTGAAGAACGCAGGTGCTACATATCAAAGAGCAATGACTAATATCTTTGATGACCTAATTCATAAAGTCATCGAATGCTATGTTGATGATCTGGTCGTCAAGACTAAAGCCTAGGCCGATCACATCTAAGATCATAGGACCGTTCTCACCAGACTGAGGGAGTACGACCTGAAAATGAATCCTCTGAAGTGCGCTTTTGGCGTGTCATCGGGAAAATTCCTAGGCTTCATAGTCCGATATCGAGGGATCGAACTTGACCCATCAAAGATAAAGGCCATCATGGAGATGCCCCCTCCAAAGAGCCTGACACAGCTAAGATCTTTTAAAGGCAAGCTTGCTAATATACGAAGGTTTATCTCAAATTTATCGGGGAGATGTAGGCCCTTCTCAAAGCTCATGAAGAAAGGAGCTCCTTTTGTTTGGGATGCCGAATGTCAAGAGGCGTTCGAAAGCATCAAACGGTACTTTTTGCACCCTCCAGTGCTGGCCGCTCCTATTCCAAATAAACCGCGGATTCTCTACACTGCCGCGCTAGATGAGTCACTCAGTGCGCTCTTTGCCCAGAACAACGAGGAGGGAAAAGAGAATGCCCTCTACTATCTCAGTCGAACTTTAGTCGGGGCGGAACACAACTACTCCCCGATCGAAAAGCAATGCTTGGCTCTGATATTTGCTGTGAAGAAGCTAAGGCACTATCTGCTTGCTCATCGGGTTATGCTGATCTCCAAGGTCGACCCGCTCAAACACTTGATGACCAAAGCGAGCCTAGCCGGCAGAATGGCAAGATGGGTTGTTATGCTACTTGAGTTTGACATAGTTTATACTCCTCGGAAAGCAGTAAAAGGGCAAGCTCTTGCAGGCTTTCTCGCTGCTCATCCCATACCAGAAGGGTCGCCGCTAAATTGTGAGTTACCCGACGAACAAGTGCTGCACCTCGAGGAAGATGAGCCATGTTGAGAGCTCTACTTCGATGGGGCCTCATCAATAAGGAGCTCCGGAAGATCAAGCGTCCCGAAGGTAAAAGCGGGGATAGGATTGGTGTTCATCACGCCATCAATGGGAACCCTACGGCGTTCTTTTGCTCTCACCGAGCCTCGGACAAACAATGAAGCTGAGTATGAAGCTCTGATAGCTGGTTTGGAGCTCGCCATAGAAATGGAAATCCTTCGGCTACGGGTTTACGGTGACTCCCAGCTTGTCGTCAGCCAAGTAAGCGGTGACTATAAGATATACAAACCTGAGTTAGCTCGGTACAGAAGCCGGGTGGTGGAACTCATGAAACGGTTCACTCACATTGAACTAATGAGAATCCCCAGAGCATTGAACGGAAAAGCCGACATACTCGCTCGCCTAGCCAAGGAGCTGGCTGATCCTGACATGGACGAAATTCTGATCACAGTCAGGAGCCGGCAAATTCTACCCCCAGTCTCTCTATGAGAAGAGGAAAGAGCAGAACAGAAGAGCAGTCCTGCCGAAGAAGCTTCGATCATCCAAGACGAGCCCGATTGGAGAGAACCCTTCGTAGAGTACTTCCGATACGACAAGCTGCCCGAAGAAAAATCTGCGAGGATTCAGCTGAAGAAAAGAGCTCTCCGATACATGTTTGTAAATGACACGTTATACCGCAGGTCATATGACCAACTCTGGCTCAGGTGTCTGTCATTGGCCGAAGCCCAAAAGGTCATGAAAGATGTTCACTCGGGCGTTTGCGGTGCTCACCAATCTGGCCCCAAGATGCGACTTCAAATCAAACGGCTTGGGTATTACTGGCCCACCATGATACGGGATTGCGGAGAGCATGTAAAGAAATGTCAGATCTGCCAAATCCATACTGATTTCATTCACAAGCATCCCAATCCGTCGCATCCTACGGTGGCGTCGTGGCCCTTCGAAGTCTGGGGCACCGACATTGTTGGCCCAATTGATGCTCCGTCATCCAAAGGCCACCGGTTCATACTGTCCGCGACAGACTACTTCTCCAGATGGGCTGAAGCTATCCCGCTAAAAGAAGTCAAGACAAAAGATATTCTGACATTCTTCCAGCACCGCTTCGGTACACTAAGAAAAATCATTTCTGACAACGGGCCTTCTTTCAAGAGCTTCAATGTCTCAAGGTTCGCTACTCGGCACAAGATAGACTGGAGATATTCCTCCATCTATAATCCAAGAGCCAATGGGCTAGCCGAAGCCTTCAATAAGACTCTATGCAAGCTCCTGAGGAAAAATGCTTCAGCCAACAAGAGAGACTGGAATCTCAAACTTCACGAGGCGTTGTGGGCATATCGTACCACGCACCGTACTCCAACTCAGTCTACTCCATACTCATTGCTCTTCGGAGTGGAGGCGGTCCTCCCCCCCGAAGTCGAAGTTCCAAGCTTAAGAATGGACGTTCAGCACGAGTTGACGGAGGAGGAAAACGTGCTCTTTCGACTTGAAGAGCTCGATGCCCTTGAAGAAAAGAGGCTCGCGGTGCAGCAAAATCTAGAGCTATACCGAGCCCAAATGTCATGGGCCTATGACAAGATAACCCATCTCCGCGCTTTCACGAAAGGTGAATTGGTGTTGGTCCTCAAAAGACCGACCATCCCCAATCGACATGCCAAGGGAAAATTCGAGCCAAACTGGGAAGGACCATACGTCATCGAGAAAGTGTTCGACGGAGGATCCTACCAACTAATAAGTGCCGAGGGAGAAAGGCCCATGCCACCCATCAATGGTCGATATCTCAAGAAAACTACACGTGAATGCTCCAAGTCGCAGGCGAATTGAGCACATCAGCCCTACGGTCTGGATCATACATCCTGCAAAACCGTATACAATCCACGAGCGTAAATGACCCCTATCTCTCCCAAATCCTGCCGGTGAGACTACTTTTAAAGTCCTACCAGCGGCAAAAAAAAAAAGAAAAATAAATGAAGAAAAAAGAAAAAAGAAAAAAAAAGGTATGTCCACAAGCAAAACGGGCACGGATGAAAACCCGAAAGGGCTCCGGGAGTAAAAACAGCAGGACTACCGGCGAGTTTGTGCAAACCCGAAAGGGCGCAAACTCGTGAAAAGAGATGAATACACTCACAAAGTCCTCTCGACCTTGTGAGGAGAAAACCCCTGCGTGAGATCTTTACGACTCACAAAGGAGCAACACACTTAGGAATCCTCACGATTCCTAAAGAGAACATACACCTGCGAGATCCTCTCGACTCGTAGGGAGAAAATGCTTTTATGAGACCCTCATGGCTCATAAAATTGAAAAGCCTTAGGTGATAGGGACCCAAACCTGTCTCCTAAGCCATCGTTCCCCAACGGGTAACGGCAAATGATGAGTCGCTCCTGGCATTTCGCTTCAGTGTTAGCGGTGCTGATGCCGACCAAAAATCCAAATCCCAAGTCCTCCCAAGGCAAATGATGAGTTGCTCCTGGCATTATTCCAGTGCAGCAATGCTGATGCCAAACAAGATCCAAATTCCAAGTCCCCAAACGGCGAATGATGAATCGCTCCTGGTACCATATTCCAATGTAGCGATGCAGACGCCAACCAAAATCCAATTTCTCAAAATTCTCCAGCCCAACGGCCAGTCCCCAAATTGACTGCCGTATACAATTCACGGGCTCAAATAATTCTCGTCATACCCATGCCCCACCACAATCACCAGTTACGCGGCTGGTCTCCGCCTTTGGAATTATGCTCCATTGAGAAGACCCACTCATGTGTCCTCACGATACATGAGGAGAACAAACCTTTGTGGGATCCTTACGACTCATAAAGGAAAAACACACTTAGGAGTCCTCACGACTCCTAAGGAGAAAATACACCTGCGGGATCCTTACGACTCGTAGGGAGAAAATGCTTTTATGGGACCCTCACGGCCCATAAAATTGAAAAGCCTTAGGTGATAGGGACCTAAACCTGTCTCCTAAGCCATCGCTCCCCCAACAGGAATAGGCAAATGATGAATTGATCCTGGCACGTGTGCTTCAGTGTTAGCAACGCTGATGCCTACCCTAACCCCAAAATCCCAAACTCCAATCCAATAGACCCCTAAGTCTTTAAACTAGGAACAGATGACCCCTAAGTCGTTAAACTGGGAACAGACAACCCCTAAGTCGTTAAACTGGGAACGAGGGAAATCTCCTCATGGCAGATGATGATTCGCTCCTGGTACCATATTCCAATGCAGCGATGCTGATGCCAAACCAAAACCAAAATCCCCAAATCCTGTCATGACAAATGATGATTCGCTCCTGGTACCATATTCCAGCGTAGTGATGCTGATGTCAACCCAAATCACATCAAGTCAGCAAAACAAACAATGACCTCCCTGGCAGAATCAAATTCCACCTCGGAAACAAGTCAACTTCATCCCTGACGCCGCAAGAAGCGGGGCAAGTCAAATCCAGAACCGACCGTCCACGTCGCTAAAATGGCAGCACCGACCGTCCACGTCGCAAAAAGGGCAGAACCGACAGTCCAAGTCGCCAAAAGGGCAGAACCGACCGTCCACGTCGCTAAAATGACAGCACCGACCGTCCACGTCGTTAAAATGGCAGCATCGACCGTCCAAGTCGCAAAAAGGGCAGAACCGACCGTCCAAGTCGCAAAAAGGGCAGAACCGACCGTCCACGTCGTTAAAATGGCAGAATCGACCGTCCATGTCGCAAAAAGGGTACCACCGACCGTCCAAGTCGCGAAAAGGGCAGCACCGACCGTCCAAGTCGCAAAAAGGGCGGCACCGACCATCCAAGTCGCAAAAAGGGCGGCACCGACCGTCCAAGTCGCAAAAAGGGCGGCACCGACCGTCCACGTCGCTAAAATGGCAGCACCGACCGTCCACGTCACTAAAATGGCAGCACCGACCTAGACGCAAAAAGGGCAGCACCGACCGTCTACGTCGCTAAAAGGGCAGCACCGACCGTCCACGTCGCTAAAAGGGCAGCACCGACCGTCCAAGTCGCAAAAATGGCAGCATCGACCGTCCAAGTCGCTAAAAGGGCAGTATCGACTGTCCAAGTCACAAAAAGGGCAGCATTGACCGTCCATGTCGTAAAAAGAGCAGCGTAGGATTCCTACAAAGCGGGAACCAGATCACTCCGGGCCAAGGAAACGTCTATCACGGACACTTCGTCTCGGAGACATGTCAAGCAACGACCGTCCATGTCGTAAAAAGGGCAGTGCCGGCTTCCCAAAAAGCGGGAACCAAATCTGGTCGCCTCCAAGTAAAAGAAGATCCATCAATTTCATGCACACGACCCACATATGTGGTGTGCATTTATTGATGGGGGGCAATTTATTGGGGTAAAAATTTACACCCCGGTTGACCAAGTCAAAATCAAAGTCAACCCCAACCCAAGTGGGCCCAAGCCCAGATCCAGTAGGCCCATGCCCGGGTCGAGCCCGAACTTGAAGCGGCCGGCCTCCCCCCATGCCAAGATAAAAAAATTTGTAATAAATAATTTTGTTATATTTCTTTTATTTTATTTTATGAATAAATGTAAGAAAAATACGCATAAAGCCAAATTTTTGTAAAGCCCATGGCTTATGTGCAAGAAGAAATGGCGCATGAGCCATGAGATAGGCAAAATGCCATTTTTGTGAAGCCCAAGGGGCTATGTGTAAAGTGTATAGCCTATAAAGGCAAGGATAATGAAAATATCTCACAACTTTTTTTTTCTCTCTCCAAAAAATTTTAGATCTGAGATCTTTCTCCTTCCTCAAGGTTCTAAAACCTTCTCCTTTCTTTTGAATTAAATCAAGAGTTTTACTCTTCATTTTATAAAACTAAATAGTTTTTCACCACAAAACCCATAAAGGGGAACTCAGATCTTTCATTAGATCTCAAAAAGAAGAGATTTTTAACATCTCACATCTCTTGATCTTCAAGATCCTGCCTACAGAGGAGGAAGAAGGAGACCCATCTCCAGAAACCCCACTTTGGGGATGAACTAGGGCTCAAAGGGAGAAGCCCTTCATCAGTTTCAAAACAGCTTAGGAGTTTTCACTCCACCCTAATTTCTCTTTTGAGAATTTCTGGGGCTAAAAGCCTCTTTTTCTCGCCGGCGTCCAAGCGCCCAGCGCTCAAGCGCTAAGCGCCTACGTGCCGACACGTGGCGCGCTAGCGCTCGAGTGCTTAGCGTTCAAGTGCAAAGCGCTCAAGCGCAAAGCGCCCACGTGCCGAAACGTGGCGCGCTTGCGCTCAAGCGCCCAGCGTTCAAGCGCAAAGCGCCCACATGCCGACACGTGGCGCGCTAGCGCCTAAGCGCACAGCACTTAAGCGCACAGCGCTCAAGGCGCTGACCCCATGCGTCCTTTAGGCGCTTTTTCCCGTTTTTTATATATATACATGTATATATATGTACAGATACACACATACTCCACAACACTGTCCCCCCCAAAAAAATTTTGGGCCGGGGCACTGCCCCGCACCCCGCAAGGGGGCTGCTAGCCCCCATGACCCCCAGCCCGCTATCCGGGTAGCGGGACCCCCGTAAAAACTCTGCATGGCCCCCGATATATCCAAGCCCCCTCCAAAACAAAACACACGTACACTGCACATTGAGTTCGCATGACTAGTTTAACCCGTCAATCGGAGGTTCCCTCGCTCCAAAGGCGAGGGGTAATTAACGGCAGCTTAGTCCGCGGCTGCCAGAGATTCGGATCCCCACAATCAATAAACCCCGGCCTACCCTAGGCAGGGGGAATCTATAGTACGTCTGACAAGCGCGCGCGTAGTCCCACCTCAATGGGGTGACGAAAAACTCCCTACATTCGGGAGCATGATGATCGCAGCGAAGGGACTTCAACCCGGAGCTTATGAAGCGCAGGAACGGACTACAAAGGTTGTAATCCCTAACTTTTAGAAGTAAAGTTGTTTACTTGGTTGTTTGGTTTGATTCTCTAGTTTAAGATCCTAGGTTTAGGGTTATCTATAATGGCAAATTTTTAAATTGGCATGGAAGATGCCACCCGAAACCTTGCTGTCGTTGTAGGTATCCCAACAGATACTACAACAGATGGCCCTAGTGCAAGTGGGAGATTGTTAGTTATATGTATGCCCTAGAGGCCATTACTGTACATATGATGTATATTGTAGTGGATTTGGACATATATAGGGAGGACTTTCTTGCTCGACATGATAGTATACTATCTGGCTACTCTTTATCTTAACATGTAAACTGATTGTCTTTATATTACATGTCGATAAAGCCCTTAGGATGAGTACTTGACCACCATGATTATGATGCAGATCATACCAGTGGGGACATGGTAGTCGTTAAGTACATCCTTCAAATGTTCCTAGTCGTGGGTGTATCGAGACAGGGCATCGATAAACCAGAGTAGACTAGCGTGTACCTTCTCGACCCATGTAGATGGGCGATAGATGATCCCATATCCATTGGTGTTTGACATCAGAGATGGTATACGGGTGCTCAGTGGAGACTGGGTACACTGGACGAACTCGCCGAGAACTCCTAGATGGTACTATATCTATCGTCAGATAGCAGTTCTCTAGTGACACTAGTACAGGTTAGTCAGTAGACCCGAGATCGTCATAGAGTCTTGTGTGATTCCCACTGTGCTTTGATTTCCACCTTACCACGATCAAGAGAACGTGCAAAACAGTGGCTTTTAGGTACAGTCCCGAATCATATGGAGGCAATGAGCGATAGGAGGGGTTTCGTCTCTTCCGGTATTAGGAGTTGATGTTGCGCTGTGCTCGATTAGCTATAACAGGAAGTCCCTGGCCAGGGCTGCTTCAGAGATACACTGGTAAGTGTTATCAGTAGTTTCTCGACCCATTATGAGCCTCATATCGGCATGACTTATCAAGTTACTGGGGTCTGACGTTTACCACCCTTAGGCGAGATATGCAACATATCAGACGAACAGACCGGACTGTACGGTAAGTGTTACTGGTTGGATTCGTAGGAGTGTGAGCGGGCTTGCTCGTTGATCTTCTGATCGCTCAATACCCGGGTGGCCGTTACGTTTAGCAGACCGCTTGCGGCTTGTGGGTGTTTGATATGATCATCACCTACTGCCGGCGTATTGACGAGTCTTTAGAGTCCTACACAGAGGTTTCCTGGCTCAAGCGAAACGAAATAGGAGCGCATATGAGATATGTGCGGGACCGAGTATAATACCAGTATGTGATATTGTATTCTATTCTCGCGATTTGTATCATTGGACGGTTATATAAGATATAGCCGGGTTACCGAATCAAGTGTTGATTCGATATATTGATACACTTGATATTAGTCGGTTATATGCAGTATGACCGGATCATTAAATCAAGTGTTGATTTAATAATTTAATGTATAATTATATATTGGATATATTACTTTACATTGACTAGTATTGTTCACTTAAGATTGATTTTCTCACTTAATGTGCACAAGTTGTATATGTGATATATGCTTGTGCACTAGTTTGTATCATGATTGATGATACATGCAAACTTGGGTGTGTGAATGACTTACACCATGTTTAGGTTAATGGTTAGGTTTTATTTATTTTATTTATTTATTTTTGGCAAAAATAAAATGGTAAATTTCTTTGTTTTTATGCTTGAAGCTTCATGAAGCTTTTTAAGCATCTTTGAAAAGTCTAACCATTTTGTTTTATGCTTTGACCTAACCATTACCTAAACTCTAGTTTACTCTCTACAAGAGTTTACTAACCCATGGTTGCAAGATGATAGACTTCACTTGATTTATCATTTTCAATAATTCTTTTTCATTTTCTTTCTTCTTCTTCTTCTTCATGAAGAAGAAAACTTGCTAGAAAATTCCAAGTGTAGAAATCAAGTAAGAAATCCAAATCCAAAGTGAACCCACTTCCTATTTCTTCATCCTCTATAACTTGCCATGTAGTAGAGTGTGTTATCTTCTCAAGTTTCATGACCTAGTGAAGATGGAGCTTGAGTTTGATTCGCCTCGACGTAGATCATCTTCGGCATCGAAGTCAACGACCTAGCCCGCTCATTTCTTCGATGAAACCAACACTAGAGTCCGGGATCCCGATGATCGCAGCGGAGGGACGTCAACACGGAGCTAAAGAAGTGGAGGACCGGATCTACAAAGGTTGTAATCCCTTTCACTTGTAGTTAAAGTAGTTAACTTGCATGTATTTCGCCTTACCTCTAGTAACGATCTTGCATTAGGGTTTCTCGGCACATGAAAAATTTGATTTTGGCATGGTTGATGCCTTGTGGAACCTCATGAGTGTGCCTAGGAACCCTACAGTGGTATCAGAGCCTAGCTAGAGCTTTAGGCGAAGTGTAGACGAAGTTAGAAACCCGATCGAACCCCGAAACCCTAAACTACATCCTTCTCTGTAAATTTTTTCAAAACTGTGATTTTTGTGAATTAAAAATGCTCAGAAAATATTGCAGGGAAATAAAAGGTTAACTGTACAAAACGAGACACCGACTCACTTAAACGGCCGCGGAACCGCGGCAATGACATGCCATTGGCGGCGGTTCCGCGGCGCAATTGAAGGTTTAGGGTTTCAGGTTTGTACAGTTTCCCCCGTATGTGATTCCTGATGTTTCTGGGTACTT
Source organism: Agapanthus africanus (assembly GCA_030015575.1). Lineage (NCBI taxonomy): Eukaryota > Viridiplantae > Streptophyta > Magnoliopsida > Asparagales > Amaryllidaceae > Agapanthus > Agapanthus africanus. The sequence goes on along the minus strand of CM057340.1, from coordinate 170,852,228 downwards.
TTAATTATACTCAACAATTGAGTTTTCTGAGGTGTATTGGGGACTCGTTGATTCGATCGGATATTTTAACCTCGTTTATGTTTTTCCGGGTAATTTTAGAACATGTTAAAAAGTTCGACCGGATATAAATACCCACTTTTTCCCCTGCCGGGAAATTTCCAAGTGTTGGATTTTTCCGTAGTTTAAGAACGTCTAAGTAGTGCAAGTAACGCGATGGACCCTCTAGAAGACAACAAACCTTAACTCGATTATATGACCGTCTTGAACTGCCTTTTGAACCTTAGGGTTTGGGGCAGTACGGCGTGCCACATGTGAGGCGTTGGCTTGACCCTTCTACGGCTGGACCGTTGGTACTGTGGCATGAAATGGATGTTTTTGAACTTATTTCAAGTGTTGAACTGTTCGGGAAAACTTGGGTGTTTGATTATTCGATCGGAAAGTTTAACATTTTCTATTTATCTGGAATGTGATACAATATTTGGAATCCACAAGTTGTTATGAGATAACTGATTTGAATGTTATAAACATAGCAGTTTAGTCTCATTTGATCGGTTGCCACGGAATTTTGATGCGATCAAAAGTCCGTCGCAATCACGTAGCGTACGCGAATACTCGCCGGATAAACTTAATAGATAGCCACGCCCCAAAGCCCCGACCAAGTGACTGTAGGAGAACCCCGCCGCCGAAAGCATCCATTCGGGTGCTCGCGGTAGCGGTGTTCCGCCTTAATGCACTTCGTCGACGCCATTGGGGGTGCGGCCGTCTACTAAAGTTTGCGACGAGCATTCGATCATAATGTCGGAAATCTTGTTGAATTGCCCGACTTGATATTGAAAAGAGTTTTCGATAATGAGACTAAAATGCGGGGTTTATAATTGGTTAGGCATGCGATGTCTAAAGAGTTTGCGGATTCCAACTGTTGTAGTTTTACATTTTCTTTTCTGTGACCGTAAGTGTAATATGTGATATCGCCGGTTTCATTGCTATATGTCAACGACAATTGGGATGGGCATATTTACTTACGTTGATGACATGTGATGTTATGTGTTGCTGGATATGTTATATTGGATCGTCGTGTTTGAATAGCCGGGGTTTTTTTTATGTGAGATGAGTGTTTTTCATTTTCATTCATGTAAAAACTTGTATGTAATATTCTCTTATTAGGGCACTTCCAGGTTGCGGAAGATGTCACCGTTGATGTATATTATTTACTTTTCCGCATTAGGATAGACCCAAGGAGGGGAGCACAAGTAACCGGGTTCTAGGGTCCAGTAGGAGACCATCTCGAGGAGTCGAGTCCGGGTCTCCTAACTCTAGAATTGGTAGGGTTGCTTGCCGCTCTCGTAGGGGTCTAGGGGTGTGGGATTGGCTATTCATCACGACCGTGGAATCCGTGTTTTATACAGGCTCAAAATAAAACACGGACGTCCTACTATATCCAATATTTCATATGATATTTTCTGCTGCGTTATCTGTGATGTGATCATGTGATATGTTCAGATTGATACTGTATATAGTATATATGATATATTATATAGACATTGCTCATGTTTTACACCCGCGCTAGCCCTGCCTCGCTCTGGCGTTAGTTACCTAACCTAACGGTGCAGACGGGACATCGAGGCGAATGCGGATGGCATAAGCGTACGTTGTATTTATCTGTGATGTTTAGGTGGACTTAAATGATGGGACATTCATTAATGAGATTAATGAAAGAAAATAAACCCAAAAGATGTTGTGGAATCGAATTTCAAAAATAAAATCAGGTAGCTCTAGTTGTTGCTTTGCATCGCGGTGTTCCTTGTAGAACATCCAGCACCTTATTCGATGAGGAAAGAGCCGACGATCCCTTCACCGGGAGTGACCTCTTTAGCAATAATTAGCAGATGCTACAACCCTCGGTTTGTCTTTTGATTGCTTCTATAGTTTTTGCTTTGCACAGCGGTATATATGATATATTCTGCACCTTATTCGATGAGGAAAGGGCCGACGATCCCTTCACCGGGAGTGACCCCTTTAGCAAAACTAGAAAAGCCTCAAAAACACTCCATTTAAAAACCATTTGATTCCGCAACGAGATCAAGTTCAAAGCGTTAAAGGTTTTCATAAAAACCATCCGCAACCCTCTGTCATTTTAGGAAGTAGAGTACTTAGTATTCGTGTTGTGTTTGTTGACCATAGTCAAGGCATAGTGTACGGTAGCTAAGTGATGTCTTCCTACACCGCATATGATGCGATTAGTTAGGACAGTCGCGTGACTTTGTTGACCTTAGTTAAGGGTCATGTGGGTGGGTCTAATTAATCACGAAATGACGGGCAGAACTTGACTAGTGCTTATGATTTGTTGACTATAGTTAAGGTCATAAGTGCTAGGGGTAAAAACTTTTATCGGGAGTTTCAAGTGTTGAAATTTGCAATGAGATTGCATACCTTCTATATGATAGTTAGATCCTGATACCCACTGCGAGTATTGTTACTCCTGGGAGAGTTTTGCACTTTACAATTAGCCGATCAAGTAGGTGTCTAGAAAGGTGTCAACGGGGTTACGCCCCTGGGAAAACGAGGTTTACTTTAATTAGGTCCGTGCGAAAGCACGGGAAACCTCCCTCAAAGTACCGGCACTGGCCTGGCTGAAAGATTGGCGAACTTGTAGAGTGTAATTAATCCCGGCTAGTCTTTCCTCTTAGGGTTTGAAGGAAGATTTGATAAAAACAGTGGAAGCCATCCTGATTAGATAAAATATATAACCAATCTAATCTTGCAAGAGCGCACGCAGAGTGTTTTCTTCTCTCTCTCTCCAGGTAGCGACCATGTCACGCCTTAATCAAGATAATAATATGGATGTATTGACCGAACCTGCTTGTTATGCTGAGCTAGGGAACGTTGGTCCGGCTCCAACTTATAATTGTTATAAGACAGAGCAGGAAATAGGGGAATACCAGGATTCCCATGCCGCCCAAACGAAGAAAGTGCATGAGATGCATCTTCTTCGGGTGTGTTCATTACAAAGAACTGTTTCTCTATATTCTCTACGTCCAGGGTATTAGATACCGGATCAGGATCCCGCATATGTAATCTGTTACATGGGCTAAAGAAAGGTAGAGAACTGAGAACGGGTGAAAAGTTTCATGAGACAGAAAACGGTGCAAGTGTTGCAGCCAAGTCTGTTGGTCACTATCACCCTGTGTTTCCAAATACATTGATTCTGAACAAATGTTATTAGATACCGAACCTGATATACAACATCATATCAGTCTCTTTATTTATTAAAGAAGGATATAATTTGTATTGTTGGATAATGTTTTGAACATTTCCTATATCAATAGTTGATCGGTTCAGGCACGTTATCTAAAAGCATATACATTCTAAATCAAACTACAGTTCCTTACGTACAGAACACACACAAGAGGAAGAGTTCAGAAATGAACGAATCCTTCTTGAGGTATTGTAGACTAGGTCATATCAATGCGACCCGACTAGCTAAGTTACATTTAGATGCATATTTAAATCAGTTTAAATTTACATCTTATGAAACTTGCCAGTCATGTCACAAAGATGAGATGACCATAGCTACGTTTACTGGAAACAGAGAAAGAGTTAGCGAACTCTTGGGACTGATACATAGTGATGTATAAAGGTCCCCAGTCTACATATGTCACGATCGGTTCTTTGTACTTCATTACATTCACTGATGATCTCTCTAGATTCAGACATATGTTCCTGTTGAAACACAAGTCCGAAACTTTTAAGATAATCACCGAATATAAGTCAGAAGTAGAGAACCAAAAACGGGTATAAGCATTATGTCCTATGATGAGATCAGGGAAGAGAATACTTGTGCATAGAATTCCTGGACTATTCATAAGGAGAATGAGATTCTCTCTCGGTGTTACTCCTCTGAGTATACTACAGCACAACGGTGTATCGGGGCGGAGCAATCGCACCATATTAGATATGGTGTGCTCTATGATGAGTATTACTGAGTTACCTGTTTCTTTTAGGGGGTTATGCACTTGAGAAGCTGCATACCTATTGAATTGGGTTCGAATCAAATCAGTGCCTACCAATCCATATATGATATGGTATGGGAAGAGCCTATCTCTTAAGTAAGTTAAGATTTGGGATTGTCAGACCTATGTCAAAAGCAAAATCCGGACAAGATCGAGGCAAGGTCAGTTCTGTAGAACTGGAAGGAGTTCCAGCTATACAAACTACAGCTGATGATTTGATAGAACCAAAGGATTCAATAGTCCTCGACGAACCTCAGCCTCTCCGCCGATCTAGCAGGGTTCCTCATCCGCCTGAGAGATACTTCGGTTTCTCGATGACAGTGGGAGCGAGGAATGCATCATGAGATGATGACCCAACTAGTTTCGAGCAGGCCATCAAGAGTAGGGACTCTGTAAGAATGGCTGGATGCTTAGCGATCTGAGATGGAATCCATGTACACCAACAAAGTATGGACTTTGGTTGCTACATCTGAAGGGTTAAATCCCCATCAGGAGCAAGTATATCTTGAGAAGATTACTTGGTGTAGATGGAAAAGTTGAGACTTTCAAAGCTAGACTTGTTAAAGGTTTTCGTCATCGACCAGGCGAGGGTAATGATGAAACCATTTCCAGTGGCTATGCTTAAGTCCATCCAGATCCTACTTGCCATTGCTACATACCATGACTACAATATCTGGCGGTTGGGTGTCATGACTACTTTTCTAAATACTGATTTAGAAGAGAACGTCTATAAGTACACAGCCAGAATGCTTCGTAAACCATGGGAGCAGCAGAAACGTGTGCAAGTTGCTTTAACAGGATAAAGCAGGCATCGCGGAGTTGGAACATCTGTTTTGATGTGGTAGTCAAAGAGTTTGACTTCATCAAAATGGTAGATGAACCTTGTATATACAAAAGGGTAGTAGAGAATAAGGTGGTCATCCTCGTATTGTACGTGGACAACTTACTCTTGATAGGAAAAGAGTTTCCTATACTACGCACGGTCAATCTCCTCTTATCACAAGGATTCTCTAAATAGGATCAAAGCGATACCTCCTAAATCCTGGGTTTTGGATCTATAAGATAGATCTAAATGGATATTAGGATTCTCACTAGGTGTAGTGAGATGGTATCAGTTGATCCTGGGGAGAATCACTGGAAAAGTTCCAGGATGATAAGGACGACTGAATGTCAGTCGCAGGCATTGTCTTTACCCTCAGTGGAGGGACGGTATGTTGGAAGAGTTCCAAGCTAGATACCGTGGCAAACTAGACGATAAAGGCTGGTGACATCGCTATCAAAGATACTACCAAAGAGGAAGTTTGGGTGTATATTGGTTCATGAGATGAACTACGTTCCTACCATTGTGTGACAATGGAAGTGTGGCTTTGGCCTAGAAACCCTGGTCCCATCAATGACCCAGACATATTCTGAGGCAGCATCACCTGATCATCGAGATAGTAGATCTCCAGGGTGATCGAGGTTAGGAGAGTAGACTCAGAGGACAACACGGCGGATTCACTCATAAAGGCCTTTTCCCAGAGAGAGACTTTTATGGGATGGTTGAGTATGAGATACTGCAACCACTGCTACAGATGGCCCTAGTGCAAGTGGGAGATTGTTAGTTATATGTATGCCCTAGAGGCCATTACTGTACATAGGATGTATATTGTAGTGGATGCTGGGACATATATAGGTAGGACTTTCTTGCTCGACATGATAGTACGCTATCTGGTTGCTCTTTATCTTAACATGTTTACTTGCTGTCTCTCTATTACATGTTGATAAAGCCCTTAGGATATGTGCTCGACTTCCAGGACTGTGATGTAGATCATACTAGTGGGGCCTGGGTAGTCCATGAGTACATCCTTCAATATTCCTAGTCATGGGAATAACGAGACGGGGCATCGATATTCCAGAGTAGACTAGCGTATATCTTCTCGACCCATGTGATGGGCGATGGATGATCCCATATCCATTGGTGTTTGACATCAGAGATGGTATGCGGGTGCTCAGTGGGGACTGGGTACACTGAACGGACTCGCCGAGAACTCCCAGATGGTATTATACCTCACGTCAGATGGCAGTTCTCTGGTGACACTGGTACAGCTTAGTCTGTTGACCCGAGATCGTCATAGAGTCTTGTGTGTCTCCCACTGTGCTTTGATTTCCACCCTACCACGGCTCTACTGAGTCGTGCAAACAGATGGTTTTTGGGTACAATCCCGATTCACATGGAGGCAATGAGCGATAGGAGGGGATTCGTCTCTCCCGGTATTGGGGGTTGATGTTGCGCTATGCTCGACTAGCCATAACTGGAAATCCCTGGCCAGGGTTATAGTGATTTACTGGTAAGAGTTATCAGTAGTCTCACGCTTGTTGTGGACCTTATATCGGCATGACTTATCAAGCTACTGGGGTCTGACGTTTACCACCCCTAGGCGAGATATGCAACATATCAGATGAACAGACCGGACTGTATGGTAAGTGTTACTGGTTGGATTCACAGGAGTGTGAGCGGGCTTGCTCGTTGATCTTCTGATCGCTCAATACCCGGGTGGCCGTTACGTTTAGCAGACCGCTTGCGGCTTGTGGGTGTTTGATATGATCATCACCTACTGCCGGCGTATTGACGAGTCTTTAGAGTCCTACACAGAAGTTTCCGTGCTCAAGCGAAACGAAATAGGAGCGCATATGAGATATGTGCGGGACTGAGTATAATACCAGTATGTGATACTGTATTCTATTCTCGCGATTTGTATCATTGGACGGTTATATGAGATATAGCCGGGTTACCGAATCAAGTGTTGATTCGATATATTGATACACTTGATATTAGTCGGTTATATGCAGTATGACCGGATCATTAAATCAAGTGTTGATTTAATAATTTAATGTATAATTATATATTGGATATATTACTTTACATTGACTAGTATTGTTCACTTAAGATTGATTTTCTCATTTGATGTGCACAAGTTGTATATGTGATATATGCTTGTGCACTAGTTTGTATCATGATTGATGATACATGCAAACTTGGGTGTGTGAATGACTTACACCATGTTTAGATTAATGGTTAGGTTTTATTTATTTTATTTATTTATTTTTGGCAGAAATAAAATGATAGATTTCTTTGTTTTTATGCTTGAAGCTTCATGAAGCTTTTTAAGCATCTTTGAAAAGTCTAACCATTTTGTTTTATGCTTTGACCTAACCATTACCTAAACTCTAGTTTACTCTCTACAAGATTTTACTAACCCATGGTTGCAAGATGATAGACTTCACTTGATTTATCATTTTCAATAAATCTTTTTTATTTTCCTTCTTCTTCTTCTTCTTCATGAAGAAGAAAACTTGCTAGAAAATTCCAAGTGAAGAAATCAAGTGAGAAATCCAAATCCAAAGTGAACCCACTCCTATTTCTTCATCCTCTACAACTTGCCATGTAGTAGAGTGTGTTATCTTCTCAAGTTTCATGACCTAGTGAAGATGGAGCTTGAGTTTGAGTCGCCTCGACGTAGATCATCTTCGGCATCGAAGTCAACGACCTAGCCCGCTCATTTCTTCGATGAAACCAACACTAGAGTCCGGGATCCCGATGATCACAGCGGAGGGACGTCAACACGGAGCTAAAGAAGTGGAGGACCGGATCTACAAAGGTTGTAATCCCTTTCACTTGTAGTTAAAGTAGTTAACTTGCATGTATTTCGCCTTACCTCTAGTAATGATCTTGCATTAGGGTTTCTCGGCACATGAAAAATTTGATTTTGGCATGGTTGATGCCTTGTGGAACCTCATGAGTGTGCCTAGGAACCCTACAATTGGAATGTTCCAGTGTTTGGTCCATGGCTTCATCTCCAGTAAACTAGACCCTTTATATGTGCAAAATTGGTTAATTTGACCTAGGGTAAAATCTGGAGAAAGTTTTCATAGTTTTTGATTTCGTTTTGCGGCTTTTAATGAATTGGAATTTGATATTTCTATTTTATCTTGGTCGATTCATGTTTATACATTAATCGTCGAGAGTTGTTGGTTATTCGTGCATGCTTAGACCATAGGTTTTAACCCATGTACGTTTCGTGTATCGTTTTGGTTTTCGTACATGATTTCTGTTTACGATGCTATATGTAATATGTAGGTACCCCCACGTGGACTTCAAGACGATAAAGATGAGCGAGACGTCATCAACTCCAGCAAGCGAAGATCAATGTGAGTAGATATATATCTACGGGGGAAGTCGGGTGGATGGCGTATATCACCCGCACAGTTTCGTAGTACAGAACGCGAATGCGTTATATATATATATATATATATATATATATATATATATATATATATATATATATATATATATATATACGGATGTGATATGAAATGACTTTGGGTTAGTATAATGTACTTGTAAGATAGTGTTTAGTTAGTTTATTAGTCGCGAACCCTAGAGTAGTGTTTTGTATAAACGCACACACACACACACACACTTGCATACTTTTATTTACTTGTGCATATATAGGGATATATATATATATATATATGTATGTATGTATGTATGTATGTATGTATGTATGTGTATGTATGTATTATGTATACATATACATGGATAATGAGGATAGTATATGGTATTTGGAGATGAGTCGATTTGATTGGGCATGATGCCACGAGATCGGTGATGAGATTTGGTTCGTATTATGAGATACGACTTGATATTATAGCGGGTCCTTAGGCGATGTGTTTTCATACACACGCAAATGTTTATGTTGATGGTATCAGAATGTACTAGATTTAGATCAGTATCCCCTTATACAGGATATGATGATAAGGATACCAGATGTATAATGAGATAAATGTGATATTCGACCCGTACCCAGATTGGGATGCCGTACGATGGATTTACCGTACGAGCTATATATTGATGATAGATCTGCACTCTTGACTCGAGCATGTCATATTATATAGTGTATCGTATAGGATACTATTGAAGCGGGATCACCGACTATTATATATATATATATATATATCGACTCAGACTTTGGTGGTTTTCCTTTCCCTTTTCGATTAGTCTGTTAGTTTAGTCCTGTAGTTTACTTATAGATGTTAGACTAGACTCAAGTCATACCTATTTCAAAAACTAACGAACCGTGGGTATTTTAAAGACAGGCCAATGGATACTACGGATATTTCAAAGGATGCACTTATCCATAAAAACACCGTAGCCCTATTTTTTAAACACCACGATTCGTGCGATTTCAGATACCAAAAACTGTATGACTCGTATATAGGAATGTATATTTCTTTATTGCTGCATTATTATTCATTTACCATTTATTCTGCTGTTCGCATTGCATTGCATGCTTATATGTATTTTCGTTAGAAATGATGAAACCTGTTGTTAGGACACCAGCACCATTACCGATGACGCGTATGCTCCACGTACACTCGCTTGCCAGCTCACACACATCTTCATCGGTAATTGGTATGTCACGTACAATTAGAGAATATTATTTCATTGACATAGCTTGCTAGCTGATAGTTCCTATATGTTATTGTTTCATATGTTAGTTCATTATTGCATTCATTGCTTGATATTCATGCATATTTTTATATTCATTAGTCATGCAATATTATAAGGGCCAGTCCGGATTGCCGGAGTCCAGTATTCATTATTATTGACTTTTTATTTTGGATTTCGGATTTTCCATGAGATTTCTGGATTTGGAGAAACCGCAAGATTTAATAAACTCATTTATCATTTTAAAAGATAAAAGTGCAGTTTTCTCATGTTATGATTGTGATATGTCCACCATGAGTTTTCTCGGCTTTTAAGCGATGTCATTCACCCGATTCAAGGAGGAGATGAACCGTCTGTGGGTGCATGGTGGACCCGGTGCGGTATCCCAGGGCAAGAAGATCGCAGAGAATGGCATTTGAGCCTGTGATAGGGGAGCATTGCTAACCGGTGATTTTATTGAGATTTGATAATACAGGCCAGTCCGGATAGCCAGAGCTTGAGATACTGAGATACTGAGATATTAGGATATTGAGATATATATTTTGTGTCGATGCTTGACACTGATTTTCTGATGATTTCATTGATGATACTTAAATGTTTATACAGAAATCTCACTATATTAAGAAAACAGTTTTCTCATTTATGATGTCTTCTGTTTTCATTATACCGCATTCATACCTCATATTTATGATATGTTGTTCCCTGAGGCACTGACACGAGCACTTGGTATTACACTTATATATAGATGTTTACCCTTGTCACCTTATCATGCTTCAGACTTTATCATATTGAGGATATATATATTACTGATTGTATTGACCTAAGATTGAGTCATACATGCGATTTCTGCTCTGTGATGTTTTCTACTCAAGAGTTGGCAACTCACCATCATTGTGCTACAGTTCTTGCAGGTTTTTGCCGTACAGGTTTCATTGCGGCTTTCTGGCACACTGCTTCATTCCGGGCGATTGCTTTGGTAAGTGGACTCACTTGTATCGTGACCACCATTGTACATGTATTTATTTCAGTTGTATCTAGTAAACTCCATCAACCAGACTTATATTATTTATAGACTTAGAAGACCGGTGTATATTCTTTCGACCTTAGAGTCGCGTGTTGTATTATTATGGTTTTCTTGATGATTTCGAGTTTTTTTTTGAGTTTTGATCATCGCCCTTTGGCGTTGTATATTATATTGCTTGCGTGGTTGTGACCGTCAATTGACGAAGAGCTAGCTCCCGCTTGGGGATGCCTTTATTCATATTATGCATGTTGTACCCTTTTGGGGCCAGTATTTACAAAGGAAACTCTGCCGAAATTTTCAGAAAAGACTTGAGGTTTTAAAAATGCATACTTCGGCTTATCTTATTAAACAACTTGCTTTAAAACTAAACTTTTCCTTCTTTCTTCTTTTAAATGGTTTAGATTTCTGGGTTTTTTTTTTGCTTACTTGAATTAGATGGGGTCCTATAAACTTCATATGATTCAAGTGCCGGTCACATGCCATTTCGGGTCGTGACACCGGAGATAGTAAACAGGTTCTCATTGGGTTATGAGTTACACTGGACGGACTCGATAGGAACTGCTGGTTGGTATTATTCCTATCATCAGTTAGCAGTTCTCGGGTGACATGAGTACAGGTTAGTCCGTTGACTTGACATCACTATTCGTGTCGAGTGTGTTCCCAGTGTACTTAGATTACTACCCTACCATGGCTCAAATGAGTTGCGCAAACAGGTAGTGGTTGGGTGCAGTCCCGAAGCACTTTGAGGCAGTAAGGGTTAGATATGATTCGTTTCTTCCAGTATTGGGAGTTGATATCGTGCTGTGTTCGGATAGCCATTATGCAAAGTCTCTGGCCAGGGCAAGTGAGATTTACTGGTAGGTACACCAGTAGTTTCTCAGGGTATATTAGGCTCTACACCGGCATGACTTATTGCGCTATTAGGGGTCTGACGGTTACCACCCCTAGGCCCGATATGCGATACTCTTAGAAAAACAGACCAGACTGTACGGAGATTGTCACAAATAGGCTTAGTAGGAGTTCGGATGAGTTTGCTTGTCGGCCTTCTTATCGACAGATACCTAGATAGGCGTTACGTACAGCTAGTGCCACTGATGGACTTGTGGTTAAACCCACTGCCAACGTACTGTCAAGTCTTTAGAGTCCCACACAGAGGGTTTCCCTGGTTCAGGTGAAACGATATAAAGGTTACGTGCAGGGTTCCGATCATATACGTGCACTGGCTGCACGGATATTATTCGAAAGGATAATACTAGTGGGCTTTGGTTTAAGTCGGATTCTAGTATTATATTATTGGATTATTATTATCTCATTGTATTCGTATTTTTTGGAGTACGAATACAGGTATATATATACGGTGAGGGCATTCTTATAATTTCATAAGAGATGCTTCTAGAAAGGGATACCTCATTATTTGGATTTATCTATTTTTGCGAATAGATTAATGAGGTGGAAAATGGAGATATTTGAGGCATGGAGTGAAGCATGGCTTATTTTTTTTGTTTTATTGATTTGGACTCACTATTCAAGCATGGTTAATATTTTCAATTGGAAAATATTGCATGCTTGATGTGAGAAAGAGCATGAGCCATTCTTCACTTGCCAAGACTTAGCTCATTTGTGTTTTTCTTTTCTCTCTTCATTTTTCCTCTCATTCTTCTTCAAGACCCTAACTCTCACATGAGTTGTGAACCATAGGGTCCTTTGAGATTAAATACTCCAATTAATACTCTACGTCTTCTAAGCTACCTAGTTTAGCGAACTAGGTACTTTAGTTACCTCGGTTTAGAGGTTGTAGCTTGAACCATAGAGTCTCGGGTGGATCGTCTTTGACACGAGGAGACCGACGTTCAAGCGCGATCCGGATCTTCGAGGAGCTCAAGAAGAGGAGGAGAAGAAAACCCGAAAGACAAGTATCTACGAGGTATAAAACTGTCACGACCCGAAATATTAACTCGTGACCGGCACTTAAATCACGCAACGTCTAAAGGCGTAACGTAATTCAAGTAAGCCGAAGTCCAGAAATCTAAACCTTTTTTAAGAAATAAAAGAGGTGAAGTTTTGAAATAAAGGTATAATGAAAACAAACGTTTTATTAAATGCATGGATAATAGAACATGAAAAATGCAAGTGGATTTTATTAGTTGGAAAAACATGTTTCGTCTTTTGAAAATTTGGGCAGCACCTTCTTTGTATATTTTGATCCAAAACCACATTTACATAATAATAATAAAGGCATCCCCAAGCGGGAGCTAGCTCTTCGCCAATCGGTGGATCACAACCACGCAAGACAGAATATATGTATACGACGCCTAACGGCGAATATCAACACAAAAGATAATGAATAAAGCAAGACATCAACCCAATAAGCGAACATATAACCCATCGCTCAAGTCTCGCAACTATAAGTCTTTCTAAGTACAACTACATATACAAATACTAGTTTCTGGTGTGATAGAGTTAACTAGATACAACAGGAATAATAAATACAAGAGGGGTACGATCCAACATGTACCACCTACCAAAGCAAAACACACGAATACAGCTGTGTGCCAGCGATGCCTCTACTGATCCATGCGGTCAACCTGCAAGAACTGTGGCACAACGGGGGTGAGTTGCCAACTCGTGAGTAAAAAACATCATCAGGTAGAAATCGAATAAACAACAACTCCTAGGTCAACTATATCATAAAAGTAATACTATGATATCTAGGGTGACCGTATCTGTATATGTGCCAACAATGTAATCAATGCTTATAAGTATGTGGATAACATCCAACCATAATCAATGCCTATCTGCATGTGGCTAACATTTACGTGTCCATAAATGACACAACAACATCATGCATGTAAATATCATGAAAGCATATGCATGAAAGTATGAGAATATAAATCAAGTGTGTCCCTCGCGACACATCAAAATCATGGAACCTGAGTGTCCAGCATCGACATTCGAAACATCATGAAACCCGTGTCCAGTATCGACACGTAAATCCTCATATCTCGGGCTCCGTTCGTCCAGATCGGCCCACGGGCTCCGTCAGTTTGGATCGGCCCATATCATCTCACGCTCCGGTCGGTATCCTCCGGATAACCGCCGAGCCCAAATACTATCACTGGTAGGTAGTGCTCCCCTGCCAGTCTCACCGTCTAACAAATACGAGTCTTCTTGCTCCGGGGTATCTCACCCGGTCCACCATGTACCCGCAGACGGTGCCTACCGCTTCTCGAATCGGGTTTCACATGCCAATCTCAGAACCGAGAAAACACATGGTGGACGCACTGAAATATCATATCAAGAGAAATCGGGTTTTTAAAATAATACATACTTTCCTTTGAAATAACCACGGTTCTCAAATCCAGAAATCTCATAAAAACAGCATATTTCAATGTGTAAAATCGTAAGCATGATGTATGCGACATATAACAGAATGTAGGCATATCCGTATATCATGCAACATGGAACAGTGATGTGAGCATGGGCATCTCATCATAATGTGAGCATAGCAATATAATAGTATGATGTAGCAATTCTACTGTGTGAGTGACATAGCAATTATCGATGATGAAGTGTGCGAGCCGGCCAATCTGTGTAAATATAACATACGCATCATCGATAATGGTGTAGGTGTACTAGCACAAGTATATGAAATGTAATGAGAGTGACATGAACGTAGCATAAAGTAAATTGTATGCGAATGCTGACATGTATACGTATCAAACATGACCGAGTCGGTGAATCTATCAATCGGCATCCAGCCTCACAACATCATGTACGGTATAATCCATCGTACGGCATGCTCTAGTCAAGGGTATGGATCAATCATCATAAAGCTCATCATGTACGGTAAATCATCGTACGACGGCATTAAACCATTAGGAATCCTATCAACCTATATGACAATGAGGGTATGGACCAAACGTCTCGTACAGCATATCACTCAAGATTCACAACATTATATATCTATATACCTATGTCCCAGGTCATATCCATACAATCTCATATCAGGAGACCAGCAAGGGTATCAATCCTCTCTTATCGACTCGCATCCGTATACCAACATATCAATCAACTTATCATATCACAACGCATATCCTTTTCATCGTATTAAGTCATCTTACATCAAGTCAATTTTATATATACATTTTACCTTATACCTCAAATGGCCTACTACTCTAAACTCATACATATTCTAGTGCAACTACATATCTATAAGTCGTGATTCACATTCACTTTTCATATCCCTAAACTTTCATCTCATATTTCAATATATATTCAATCACTCATATCATATCCAACTATCTCTTTTAACCATATCCCTAGTTTTCTAATCTAGGTTTCTACGACTGTATCCTATAGATCGGTTTCCATTTATAGTTTGCGGGGGTGCTATACGCCATCCACCCGACTTCCCCCGTAGATATAGATGCACTCACTTGCGGATCTTCTTGTTCAGCTGTAGTCGATGGCGCCATGCTCCGTCGCCTCCGAATTCACGCGAAGGTACCTATAATAATACACAATCGCAATCGCTATTAACATCAAGTTCGGAAAACCAATACGGCATACGGTGTGCTCATAAGTTAGAACCTATAGCCTATATATGTAAAACCACCAAACAACCCTCGTCGCCGACGTACAAATATCAAACGACGGAACACAATATCAAATACTAAAACCCAAGTCATTAAAAGTCGCAATACGAAATCAGAAACTTAAGAAAACCTCTGCAGATTTTGCCTCAGGTTAAATTAGACAATTTTGCATATGGGTTGCTCTAGATATCAGATAAGAGAACCCTGGACCAAAATTCAACCAAATCCACCACATTGTGGCCGCATATTGCGGCCACGAGGAATAAATTTGCGGCCAAGTAAAGAGGGGAGGGGCTCAGGTTTCTATGGTAGGTTCCTATGAGCCTGCACGTCTCTCTGTAATGGCAACTTATTTTATAGGTCTCTCGGGTCACAGCAGATCACTAATTTTCATCACAAATTCTACAAATTTCCGATATCGGCAGATTTCAAAGTTCGCATTTTGGGGTTTGGTCTTCGGTCCAAGTCAAGAATCGATCTCTAGGGTCTTGTACACACTCACTACAGACCACAAGCCCACAAAGTCACCCAAACCCTCTCTAGGAATTTTCTAACATCACCATTTCACACTTAAACAACTTCTAAACTAAACCAGAATGCAAGAAACTAAAAACTAACTAAATTGAAGGAATTATATCTCATGGATGCAACTCAAGAAAAACCCTAGCTTTCCAAAGTCTTCAAAATCCAACTTTTCTTGGTCCAAGGTGTTGAGGATGAGGTGGGGATCAATTTTAATGAAGAGGGTGTACGATTTTGGTGAAGATTTGGAGATGGATCTTGGATGAGAAGGTGGAGGGAGATGAGGAAGGAGAAAGAGATGAGGAAAATAATGGGATGGAGATATGGTGGCTGCCCTCTCTCTCTCTCTCTCTTCTTATTCTCACCCTCTCACACTCATGCCTCACTCTCTCTCTCTCCAATCATTCTCCTTTTCTTTTCTTTTTAATACCAAATCACATAATACCCCAAAACAACACAAGAAAACAACATGTAACCAAAATGCAACATGACATGGTGCACTAGTTATGGAAAACTGTAGAAACACGGATTTTGGCTTAATCGCGATTAGCAATGCACTAATCGGGTTTTTATTTAAACTGCATATAATAAATTTAAAAACGCCAAATCCAATAAATATCTTTTTAAATAAATAAATCATTTTAATCTCCAATTATTTCACAATTATTGGTATATATTTATACCCTTTTACGAAAACTCCAATTTCGCAAATCGGATAGTTTTCACGAAATATATTATTTTAATATTAAATTCCAAAAATAATATTTTATATTTTCTGAAATGTTACAAAAACTCTTACCAAGTAGTTAGAACCTCCAAGTAGAATAGCTAGTTAAGGTTTCTGTAAAGATTCTGGAGTTTAAGTCGGTGTTGTAAAGTCAAGAAAATCGTTTTTTTTAAATCCGCCTCCTCACAAGTGCGTGTGGTGTGCGACATCGACTTACATTAGCATTTTAGTATTGGGATTTGTTATTTAATTAGGGAAGGAGGAGCTAGAACCGTGGTGGTGGGGTCTGAAGAGGGAGGGGAGGGGAGGTAGCCGTGATGATAGGATAGGTAAACGAGGGACGAGGTGCAGGGATATGATTAGAGAAGATATAGAAGATGAATGTAAAAGAAGGTTTTTTTTTGTTTTTTGGCTAGAATTTTCCAGTTTTCTCGGACTAACGTTGCATTTAAATGACATAGCAATTACATATTACCATTAATTTTGACATGGGGCTAGTAGTAATAGTAGTGTTTTGATAATTACAAACTTATCATGGTGGTTTATTTTTAGATTTACAATTTTGGTATTTTGTATAAAACCAAGATGTGAAATTATTTGGTAGATTTTTTGGCAAAATATTAAGCTTAGTAATGTATTATTAAAAAAGAGATAGAGACGAAAGTTTCTATCATAGTTTATGCTGCCCACAATGCTATCTTCTTCTCTTCATGCGATTGGTCACATACATTAAAGATTTTTCGTTGCTCAAACATGTATTTGAAAATTATACTGATAAAATTTGAGTAAGAAAAATAGTTAAACTGATAAACTGGGCAATAATAAGAAGAAAAAATGATTTACAAAAAGAGTACATTGAATATAGAAGTTATAAAAGTAAATTTCAATAATGGAGATGACAATTATATTGGATGTGATGTTACAGGCTTTTCCACTTGTACAATCTACATGTAGGCTAACCCAATTATGTTTGATCCTAACCGAATCCGATTGGTATGTTCCTTGCAATTGACTCGTTTATGGATCGGATCGCCTAATTTATGATGGATAACCTTACTTCCAACATCTCGACAAAAATAATAATAAATATTAATATCCAATATCCTAACCGCAAAACTTATCTTGTTACCAAGTAAACGAACCGGCTCACTACTTTCAAAGTACACGGTTCTCAAAGAAGATATGGTATCCTAATCGATTCCATGAATTTTCTAAACAAACTAGACAGGTCAATCCATATATGACATGGATCCAGTTCGGATATCAAACGATTTTCAGAAAAATCAAAGGACATCAAACTTGCCACCCCCGTTTTTTGGATTGCTCTCTTGATAACATTATCCTACAAAGAGAGATTAATCCGAATAATAATCAGCACGTGACCAAAAAAAAAAAAAGAGTGTTTTATTTGGACAACAAACTCACTTGTCCTCTAGCGAGTCAAACTCACGCCCTTGGCACACGCCTCGCACGCGCCAATCACGAGCCGGCACGTATCAATGGAGTGTCCTAACAAAACTGTGAGGGACACGTGGACCTCTCCAATTTATAATCGTATGTGCCGTCACCAAGCCCATATCATTGGCGAGGTTCAATGCTCGACACGTGTTCCGAAGACACCTAAGAGGTGGCGCCATCCTGATGACGTCACGCCCCATCCACAGATCCCGATCCGGCCCCTAACAAACTCATTAATTACGTCCATATCCCAGGGAGCCCCCACCCATTCCCACATCCGCACTACACGACAAAACACCCCCAACGATAAAACCATCTCACTCCCTCCTCTCCCAAAAATTTCAAACCCCCCTCCCTTCTCCTATTCCATCTCTCTCCAGCTGCGAGTTTAATTAGAGCTGCAAACAAATGTCGAACCCGGCGACTTCGCTTCCTCCGGGCTTCCGGTTCCACCCGACCGACGAAGAGCTCATCCTGCACTACCTGAAGAACAGAGCCGCATCCGCACCCTGCCCGGTCTCCATCATTGCGGAAGTCGACATCTACAAGTTCGACCCGTGGGACCTTCCTGGTAAGTTTGATTTACCAGACTATGGAGACGATCTGAACCCTTAACTAACTAACATATACATATGTGTGTGTCTATATATATATATATATATTAATATATTAATATATTAATCTTTTGTAATTTGTTTAGCTAAGGCGATGTTCGGAGACAGGGAGTGGTACTTCTTTAGCCCGAGGGACAGGAAGTACCCCAACGGAGTGCGGCCGAACAGGGCGGCGGCTTCCGGGTACTGGAAGGCGACGGGGACGGATAAGCCGATCCAAGCGGCGGGCGAGAGCAGCGGAGTGAAGAAGGCTTTGGTTTTCTACCAGGGGAGGCCACCAAAGGGAGTGAAGACCAACTGGATCATGCATGAGTATAGGCTTGCCGAGACTGGGAATACCAACAGCTATAAGCCTATGAAACTCAGAGATCATTCTATGAGGGTAAGCTTAAATTTTTTATTTTTTTATTTTTTTAATTACGAGTTTAATTGATATTTAGATATTAATTTCCCCCTCTTTCTTTATTGTTTTAACTTAACCATGATTAAGTCCGCTAGGGGTGCTGATAAATTAAGATAGGGTTCAAGATGTTGATAGTTTCTTGTTTTATTTAATTTTTCCCCTTTTCAACTTTTTCATTTATTTTCTTCCTTTTCCTGTTTCTAGAAGGAGGAGATGCTGATATAATGGAATGAACTATATATATTTACTCATTTAATTGGATTTAAACAGATATATTTCAAGTCCAATGAGTTTTCATCTTGTTCTTTTCTTTTTATAAGTAAATAATTAAGCAAATATGCATTCAAGTCTCTGTCATCATATTTGCTGCCAGCTTAATTATCTTATTCCTATTTTTGAAAGTTAAAATAGACCTTTAATTTGATTGTTCACCTGATTAAACTTGCCCATCTCCATTTTCTTTCATGATCATCTTCAAATCTAATCAAAATTTTCAATTCTGCAGTTAGATGATTGGGTCCTGTGCCGAATTTACAAGAAGAGCAACACACTCTCATCGGTCCCTCCTCTAATGGATCAAGAACAGGAAGAATATTCCGGCACCGAAGAAGCCTGCCCGCAATATTCCATGAACAACATCAACACCCAAGAAAACAGCCTCAAGCTCCCGAAATCATCCTCGATCTCCGACTACCTCGATGATTACGCGGCGCTCTCGCACTTATACGATACCCAGCCTGAGTTCAGTTCGCTTTTAACCAACCCGAACCCGAACCAACTGTTCATCAATGGAAACAACAACGGCGGCAACTACTTAGTCCCGCATCACTTAGAAACAGAATCCAACTCTGCTCAAGATCAAAACACGAGTCCTTCGAAGCGCCAGAGGGTTAACGATTCATGCGTAGTCACCACCCTCTCAAACCAATTCGACGGCGCCTCTCAGTATAACATGAACTTGTTAAACCAACAATTGCTGTTGAACTCTCACTTTGGATTGCACTAGAGTTCTCATATACTAAAGAAATAGAATGGAACTTTTAGACATTTGAAGCTTAATTTTCTTTTGTGTGCAGATTAGATAATTGGTAGGGTTTGTGTATTAATTAGCCTTTCAAAGGATCAAGAAAATGGAGGTTAAAGAGTGTGAGAATTGTTAAGGTTGTAGATATAATCTATCATGTTTGTATAAGACACATGCATGACATTTTCTTCTTGTTCTTGTATTTCAATGATGATATTATGTTAGTTTCATTGTCTCGTTGTGATCTAATTGGTGTGTGGGGACTAGTGTTTTGTCAAAGAGATTGGTCTATGAGTGTTCAGGGACCAAGGCAGTGCTAGAATAGAATGAAGGATATAGCTAGGGGATGTCCTTATCCAAAACAAACTAATAACTGGGGCTCACTTTGAAAATATCTGAGAAATAAGGATAGGTTCACCTCCCCCTGTAAGAGGAGAATATACTTTGAGAGATTCTCGAGTGATTTTGAATATACCTTGGCCCACATTTCATAATGCTTTAGCCAATTATATAATAGAGTTTAATTATTTATAATTTGTGGCCCCTAAATATTCTACAGGGCATGTGAACTCATGGTCCACAAATATATATATGCCAATAATAAAACAAAGAAGCTCCTAGGAGAAGGGATACAAGATGTAGAGATGCTAGTTTATTTATGCTACAACAAGGCCTTCAATTTTTGGTAGGCTATTTTTTTACCTCTGGTAAACTCTTTTAAGCCCATTTTCTTATTTGATTAACATCTAAATTTTTCGTTCTTTTTTTAATGTCTCCATATATACTGTCAAGAACCGTAGATTTGAAGAAGAAAATATTACGAAATGTTATTGATTGATCTTCAACAACCACAGATTTGAAAGCTTATCATTAAGGATAAAGATGAATGAGTAAGAATTATCCTTAAGTATAAGGACGAATAAGTAAATCATATACAGTTGAATACATATGCACCAACTATGCTATATTACTATACCTAACACATCCATATGTTCTTTTAGGTTTATATCAATCTTCTTTACTCCATTAATTGCAATTCTATCTCTCACAATTATCTTTTTTTTCTTTTTCTACGGATGCGCTCATTTCATATTATATCTCTTTCCTTTTTTCTCCCAATATGCGAAATAATCTTTTCTAACAAGCCTCACTTCGATCGCACTAACCACTTTACTATCTCTTAATACTATATGCTAAACTATCTTTTCCAATCAGCCTCACTTCTTAAGTAAAATGCTTCTTCCACTGGCTTCAAAGTATGCAGATATTGATGCCATAATGCTATTTTGTTAATGACTGAGATATATATACCACAATCAATGCCCCTTGTTTTGTTACACAATAAGAGAAAATGGGCAATAAAGCATAGGTTTTGCAAAACCATTTAGATGAGCCAGATCTTGCTAAATGTGGATCTGATGTGAACTAAAGATGCTGCATTATTAATGGTTCTGCATTGTTTTCACATTGGAGCTGGAATCTAATCTTTATATATACGTGTGTCTTCATCTCCTTCTCACATTCTCTAATTTTGATTATTACTTAACAAAGAAGAAAAAATGGTCACTTGAGTCATCCAAGTTCACTTGATTAATTGGACATTAACCATAATATATTGTAAGATGTATATTATCATATTGGACACTTGAATAAATTAAGGATTGTTGCAGCTAGGGAAACACAAACAAAATGTCCCTCCAAATGAAAAAGAGATAGTTTTGAAGATAATAAATATTATCTTTGGAGTATGCATTAGATATCTAATTAAAAAATTGTTGGAGTGAAATAACTTTGTATTCAAAGACAATCACTAACTTGGATTATATCCAAATACTATAATACATATAAAATATGGTTAAGGTTGATCAGTATTACAAAATACAATTCCTTTCTCTGTGTGAATTGATTAAACATGCATGCACTAAAGTTTTATCTCAAAAAGAATGATATGATACTTGAAATGAAGCTTTCAGAAGTCAGATCACAATTTGTACAAACTGGTTCAAACCGAACCGTGCTAGCAGCAGCGACGTGCGAGCATGCATGCATGAATACATATGTAGATATGCACACACATACACTGGCCAAGGCTGAATTTAGACAGTGAAATACAATAAATGATTTTGTTTAAATTTAATCAACAATTGAGCCGAGTTCATAAATTTAATAAATGAATCTCCAACCCAAAAAACAAGGATCGATTGGGTTAATTTTCGATTTGCCTACTCTTCAAGTCTACTATATCGCCGCAGAAGAAAATGTCTAAATTTCAATTCTTGTCAAAATTGACATTATTGATGAAACCTTTACTATACGGTGTATTTTGTTGCGCTTGCATAGCAACAAAAATGGGTTTACAAAGAAATAAAGTTTGAATTAAACTTCCCTTGGATACCCTTAGAAAATTATTGGGCTATCATACAGGTACAGATGCATGATCATTGATCTCACCACCGTTCGTTCATTAGTTAGTTTCCTTGTTAATTAAGTCTTAATTTAATCAAACACATATGAGTTGGACCTAGATAATGGGAATTCCTTGCGAATAAGGACCATGCCTTTCTTTGGTCGTTGATTCTCGAGCATATCCTTTGATTGTCATAAAGAGTTTTTCTCACATAGGACTCTCTAATGATCATAATCTAGCTCTTATGCGTCCTTGTCTTTGCAAGGTCATCTTCAAAGCTTTTGCTCTTAAAATAATTTGGGTTTAATAAAAAGAGCCATAGTTGACGGTTGCTTTGAGTTGATCTTATCATAACTTGTTCAACATATTATTCAAATCAGCTTAGCAAATGGTTTCATCTAAGGAAACAAGGGTGATTGAATATGACAACTAAAGGTTGTAAGATAAAAGCCCTTAGCTTCTACCTAAGTGACTAGCATATATGCCAACCGAGACGCAACGACCTAATAACATGGTTGCATAATAGAAAGAAAATGGTTGATATGTCTGTAGAATAAACACGGTGTTGAGAAATATAAACCCCATATTTTTCTCCCTTAAAGATTAAGTAAACTTAATTGCAAGTAAATAGTATAGAAGTTCAAATGATAATTCACAAATGAGTGGAAGCTTATCTGTTTACAGCGAAAAGCTTTACTTGGATCCTTCTATACTTTCTTGTTCCTTTTTAGCTGTGATCCCTGAAAAGGAAAATGGTATCAACATGTAGCTTATGTGATTATAGGCCGAAGTGAATTCTTTGAACAAACATTTACCAGAAAAATTGAATTGAAAATAGAAAAAAGTTTGGACTTTGAATTAGGGACTGGAAATTAAATTTTTTAAAAGTGACAAGGCAAGTGCATTGATTTAGTGATGTTTGAAAATTCTTAAAGGAAAAGATTCAATAATTAAGTACAAGCCACAAATTCTCGTTTTAATGCTCGAGCAATATGGTTTGATAAATATCTGAGACTGACCATTTAAGAGAATAAAACCGGAAAGTTTTCCCCAAAGTACAATTCAAATTGGTAATCTCTTCTCAAATTGAAAGTGGGTTTCCACCATGACCAAGGAATAAATAGCACTACTCTTGCATTTTGGTGGAAAGTAATGCAGGATTCGCTGAATATGCAGAAAATTCTTCTAATCTAATCCAAGAACATGCCGAATGGGCGAAACTTCAATGAATTATATTAATCTGTATACTTTCAGAACCAAAAACAAAAACAGACAACACTATAACTTTAAAAACTTTGAGATATCGAAGATGTAAAGGCCTGGTTATTGTCAATCAAGTGCTGAAGCACTAATATGCTGATTCTATGATTCATATATTAGAGTATTCTGACCTATGTCACATATAAAATTACCTAAAAAAGCTGCCCATCAATATATAAGCTATCTTGGTATTTAACCTCAAACATCTATTTCAGGCTAAGCTGGTGTGCGATTACCTAATTTAATTAAGCTTGCTTTATTTATTCAATCCAAATTCATAAACCAATTGTTATATGTCCAAATGGACCCTTTCATTGAAAAAATAAAAAATAAAAACATGAAGAGCACCGGGGCATACACGGCTTTTCCATTTTAGAATTAATCAACCTAGATGATGATAGAGATGAATACTTCAATAACATTAATTCTCTACAGCTCTAAGTATATTCTCAATTGACCCTAGAGCCTGCATCCTCATAGGAAGCAGAATCCTTGCACGTGCTGTCTCGATTTCGGAGGCATGTCATTCTTTAATGTTTTCCTACTTAGATATATAGAAAGAAAAGCAACTCTTCCGTGGTCTAGACGAAAGTTTTGAAATGACAAACTAATGGCTTTTACATTAAGAATTAGTATGCATAGCATTAGTCTAATCAACTTTGAATAAGTACATGGCTACAGATAAGAAAGCATAGATGAAGAGCCCCACCAACTAACATAAGATATTTCTGATGATAGTCTAGGTTTTATTTCTATACTAGATGCGCATGTATTCATTACATTTCTTCATATTCTACCAATTGAGATCAAGACTTAACCTTTTACATACATGATTAAAGTCAAGTTTTAATTCAACCATCTTCCCTAAATTTTAGCAATGATAAGGTCTAATCTTACGTGCGCGAGGCAATATAATCAACCTAGAATAGGTTGACAGTTAGGAAAAAAAATATTCTAGGTTGGCAGGCCTTTAAGAAGAAGTAATGTTCTTGATTTATATAAATAGTAGCAAATAAGCATAGTACAGGAATCTACCGGTTGTTTTTTTATATTCATCATGGACACTGCTAGGATCAAGCTAGATGATACTTTCAGTATGTTCAAACATTTTAAAGAAAATCAGCCATCACAAAGATACCCTTTCCACATATATAGATGATAGAGTCTAAATAAATACTTCTACTCCGGTTGCACTTACTGGGACCGTTCTTTAGATTTTTCTGTTTTATCTTTCTTCTGCTTTGTTTCTTGGGTAAATTTCATAAAGCACCATCAAACTTTCATAGTTTTTTTTATAAAGATTTATATATAAAATGCTTTGAATGTTTGCATCATGCATTCATCCATTGCTCAATACCTATCTAGATGGTCTAAAGGTAGCTTATATAAGGTTAAAAAATTGGATAGGCATTTCAAAGTATATGCATTACCACAAGCATTATAAGGTCATTGGCCAATAACTTATTTTGCATCACTATTTTGTTTCTGAAAAGTTTCGCATAATACTTTCTTTAACTATGCAAACGATTGAAGCTATGACAGTTCACATATATGCGATAACAATTGCTATGTGACATTAGATGGGTGATTAACATACATATGTCAGCTAAAATTTGTATACTTATGAAAAGTTAACCTCGTTCATGCCTGTAATACTAGGTATTTGACATTGTTGTGGTTTTCTCTTATATCGAGAATTTTCAAATGATGCCTCAGAAAATAGTATCTAGTATATAAGGAATGAAAATAAGTTCTTGGAAGCAGAGGGAGCATAAAATAAATATGCAACAAAGACCCTCTAGCATCAGTTATCAAATTATCAAACAGGTAATGTGCAAGCATCAACACATGGGTAATTCAAGTTTTTTCTTCAGCACAATAAATTATGGTAACTAATAACAAACTTGATCAGTATTTTAACAATAGGTATCATAAAAAACATGATGCTTTTAATTAGTGTTTACCATATATGATTCCATAAGAGCACATTAACCAAATTCACATGCCCCATTGT
Organism: Agapanthus africanus; assembly: GCA_030015575.1. Lineage (NCBI taxonomy): Eukaryota > Viridiplantae > Streptophyta > Magnoliopsida > Asparagales > Amaryllidaceae > Agapanthus > Agapanthus africanus. Next base: position 170,826,679 of record CM057340.1, on the reverse strand, counting down.
TTTTTGGTTTTTTTTTGGTTTGGGGGGGGGGGTGGAGGGGGGGGGGTGGAGGTCAACAATGTGTTGTGAAGCAACTTACAGTCAGAAAGGAATGAATCCAATGCGCCCAACTTTATTCAAATGCCAAGTGACCAGAGAAAGTCACTATGTTTGTTTTGAGGGGTAGTTCTCTTGTGAGTTATCACTAGAGATCAGGGGGTTCCCATTTGATAGCCTTTTTCTTTTGGTTCTCCTTTCACATGATGTTCGGACCATAAAAAGGCCCAACCGTCCGAGAAGCACAGGAAAAACCACATTCGGGACTGCTACTACTATTATTATTACTAGTATTCGTGCTGTGTTGATTTTGAACAACATATACCGCGTAAAAAAAAATTATCCGGGACATTACATGAAAATTCCTAAGGATATCTATAGTTTTTTTTCTAATTTTGGATTAAGTGAATGAGGGTTGTGGTAATATTAGAATAATGAAATTTATGAGTTATACAAAATAACAAATATATATGGGCTTGTGTATAAATTTTTAAGGCATATCTCTTTTGGGCTTTTGAGCATGATAGATAATGTGTAAGGAATATGATGAAAATTGAGTTGTTGACTTTTCATATTCTTATTTTTGTTTTTTGTGGTGGATGAGGTGGACATCTCTAATTATCTATTTTAGCTAATAGAATTTTGTCATTTTTTTCTATTTTCTATTTTGTTGAATAATGACATCATTTATGGGCTTCAAGTAAAATTTATTATAATTATTATAATAATAATTATTATTATTATTATGGTAAATTATGAAAAAGTCCCCGGCCCGCTTGGGAGTTGTCTAAAATATCTTGGAATTTTCAAATTTGTTGGAAAGGGCCTACTGTTCAAAATCTTTATCAAAAAACGCCCGGGCTTTATTTCATTTAGATCTTATATTCTTTCAACTGCCTGGATATTACACGCAACTGTTTATATATCACAGGCAACTTTAACCGTTTAGATATTACACTGTATAGATATTATAGACAACTGGTGAACAGGGTTTTTTTATTGGGCCCAGGGTTTTTTAACAAGAGAAAAAAGTCCAGGGTTTTTTAGGGTCTTTTTGACAATTTACCCTTATTCATATATTAAGAAACCTGTATGCAGCACTAAGATCCAACAATTTTTTGGCATTTTCCGTGGAAAATTTGTAAGTTCACGGTGCTTGTGCTCGCTACACAAGCAACCAAGACGAAATATACAACAAAAATTTCTAAATAAACACCATTAACTTATAACAACCAAGATCAACCATCAACTAGCAATTGAAAAAGAAGCACAAACACAAAGCTATATTAAGGGTTTAGAGGCTACAACATTTGTAGCGTGTTCTCTATAAAAGAGAAAAACCAAGCTTTGCCTTCCCGATGTATGGATCGAGCTTGATCCACGAACTCCTTCGCCGAAGATGATCAAATTTGAAAGCAACCCAACCCCAAGTTTCTACTCCACACAAGAATACTTCTTTGTGAAGCAACATACTCTTACAAATGGCTAGCAGATGAGAAAAGGAAGATGAAATGAGATCTCTCTCTCTCTCTCTCTCTCTCTCTGTCTCTCTCTCTCAATTTCCTTCTCTTTTCTCAACACATGACAGAGAGGGCTAGAGTAGAGAATGAGGCAACCATGCTAGGAAAGAATAGATATTATTTCAATATCAACATATTAAAATAATAACAATACCTTTGCTACCATACCTCTTTACCAAAATGACCCCGGCCCGCTCGGGAGCTGTCTAAAACACCTTGTAATTTTCAAATTTGTTGGAAAGGAAAAAAACCTCTGTGCTTTATTTCATTTAGGCCTTATATTCTATTAACTGCTTGGTTATTATACGCAGCTGCTTAGATATCATAGGCAACTGTTTAGATATCATAGGCAACTTTAAATCTTTAAATATTACAGACAACTGCATAGATATTATAGGCCACTGGTATATAGGGGTTTTTGATTGGGCTCAGATGTTGGATGTATATGCCCTAGAGGGCAGTATTGTATATGTATACATATGGATACTAGGGATATGTATGTACAAAACACTCTTGCTCAGTTTTATAATATATTATTTGACTTGTCTTTATTGGGATATGTGCATTTTTTTGTATTGTTATTATATCTGGTTTGCACATATTGATAAAGACTCGATACGGTAGTATACTATTGTGGTTTGTCTTTATCTTAACATGGCATATGTCATACTCGTTATTACATATTGCGGTTACATGTTGATAAAGCCCCTAGGATCTTGCTTGACTACCTGCGTTGTAATGGCGATCATACTTATGGGAGCAAGGTAGTCCATAAGCACATCCTTAAATGGTCCCTAGTCGCGTGAGTATCGAGACTGGGAACTGATACTCCAGAGTAGACTGGTGTGTACGTTTCTAGCCCCGTCGGGGATGGTCGGTCCCGCAGCCATTGATCTGATGCACCTAAGATCGTATACAGGTGCTCACTGGGTATAAGTACATTTGACGGACTCGCCGAGAACTTCCATATGGTACTATACCTATCGTCAGATGGAAGTTCTTAGGTGACATGTGTACATGTTAGTCTTTGGACCCGAGATCGGCATTTGTCTCGTGTGAGTTCCCACTGAACTTTGATCACTACCCTACCACGGCTCTACTGAGTCGTGCAAATAGGTTTTGGTTAGGTTCAGTCCCGAGCCACATGGAGGCAGTGAGCGATTGTTGGGGATTCGTCTCTCCCGGTATAGGGAGTCGATATCGCACTGTGATTCGATTGGTCAGGACCATAAGACCTTGGCGAAGGCACTTGGGATTTACCGATAGGTTGATCAGTAGTTTTCCGGATTGGTCCTGAGCCACATCGGCACGACTTATCAGGTTGTTAGGGTCTGACATTCACCATCCCCTAGACCCGGTATGCGATACTCTTTGACGAAGAGACCTGACTGTACGGATAGGCTCGGTAGGAGTTCAGACGAGCTTGCTCATCAGCCTTCCTTTTCGACAGGTACCTGGGCAGCCGTTAAGTACAGCTAGTACCGCTGACGTGCTTGTGGTTAAACCCACTGCCAGAGTACTGTCGAGTCTTTAGAGTCCCACACAGAGGTTTCCCTGATCAAGGCAAAACGATGTAGTAGCCGTATTGGATACATGCAGGGTTCGATCGATTGATATACTTGATACTCGGATTTTCGATCGGACAGTTTGTAATACTAGCCGGCTCGGGTTTGAGCCGGATTATTAAATCAAGTATTGATTTAATAATTTACGTATATGTATTTCGATATATATATTCTAGTATTACGTTCTTCATGTTATTCTATTTCTTTTGGGCGTTCGGATTTTTATCTGATTGCCGGTATATTTGTACAGTAGACTAAAATCCGTATTTACTACAGATTTCCTTCTAGAAGGTGGCCACCTCATTTTGGATTTTCCATTTATTTCATAAATGGAAATGAGGTGTAAAGTGAGAGGTAAGGGAGGAAATGTATTGACCATGCTTCAATAGTAGTCAAATGAATTTATAATTCATTTTGGAGTTACTATTGAAGCATGGTTGCTAATTGTTTAATGAAAGAAATCATACAAAAAACCTATGTGTGTATTTTCTCTTTCATGAGATGATTCATTATTTTTCTTGAGCTCTATTTTGCTCTTGCTCTCCTCTTCCTCTCTAGCTTCCTCCACCTTCATTTTCTTCCTCTTCACTACCTTCTCATGTGTTGAGAATCAAGTGAAGAGACAAGAAAGAGATAGCTAAACACTAAGACACCCTTCACTACATTCTAGACTACTTGGTTTAGCAAACCAAGTTCTCTAGTTGCTCCTTTAGTTACATAGTTAGGAGCTAGAGCCATGGATCATACTCCCCGGGTGGATCATTTGCGACAAAAGGAGGCCGGAGAACAAGCACGATCCCGATGGACCAATGGAGCCGGATTTGGAGTTCAAGCATGTTCAAGGCGCTTACTAGGAGCTAAGGATGAAGAAAGAAGACCGAAGAACTTGGTTCGTTTGGTGAGCTTTCAATCATAGTAGATAGCACTTCTTCTTTTGCTAAGTAGGTTTTATGGAAAGATCCGGTTTTAGGGTTTAGTCTAGCGCCAAGTTTTATTCGTAAGAAAATTTTTGTTCCGCATTTGGCCACGTGAGTTAACCGGGGTGCTAGGGTAACTCTTCTTGGTATCAGAGCCATCCCATAAAATCTATACTAGCTTGATTAAACGTGTTAAGAATAACGATCGACTGAAAAATTTAAAAACCGCATTTCAAATCATGGGTTTTCTGTCGATTTTAAAAGTGCTCAAAAAATCAATTATTTGCTCTCAGAAAATCATGCAGGCTTTTTTAAGACCACAGAAGAAAATTGGTCACGTGATCCCTCTAAACCGCCGTGGATCCGCCGCGCAAACCCCCTATTGGCGGCGGTTCCGCGGCCGTTTTGGGGCCCACGTGAACAAAATTTCTTCTGGGCTTCTTATTTTTGGAATTGTGGTTTCTGGAATATTTTTTTTGGGGCCCAGATTTGTTACAGTGTTGGTTTAATACTTTGGGCCCACTTGGAAAGTTTAATCGATCGTAATTTTAAAATACGTATTTTATTTTCAGTACATTCACTTTTATCTGCGACCGGGAATGTCACTCGATTGGTAAAACTCGTCTAATTGCTATATGTTCTTTTAGACGGGTTTTGCGAACGTGACATTCGCGTTGATGTTTTGTGCTTGTGCTGTGTTTGTGGTTGGATTGTCATGGTGGATGGCATGTGGTGCAATGTTAGAAACACAGTTTATAATTCATTTGTACATTTGTTATTGCGGGGCGAGCGTTCGACATATGGACTGCCGTCTTTGCCAGGTTGTATATTATTTTGGGGCACGACCAGGATGAGGTCGATGTCACCGCTTGAATATATTATTTTTATTTTCTGTATTAGGATTACCACGCGATGGGGTGCACGAATAGCCGGGTTCTAGAAGGCAACAAGCCCGCATCTCAAGGCGCTGAGACGGAGGGGGCTTCATTCTAGAACTGGCAGGCTATTCGCCGCACTCGTAGGGGGTACAGGTTTTCATTGCACAGGCTATCCACACGACCGGAAACGTCGGGTTTTATTTGCGGCTCAAATGAAACCCGGGGCTCCAAGATTATCCACCATTCTGTATTGTTATCTGTGATGTTGTTTATTATCATGCCTGAGACGAATGTTATATATACTTATATATATATTAGTAGATGTTGTATATGTTTTGCACCCGCGCTAGTCCAGCCCCCGCTCCGTCGTTAGTTAAGTAACCTAACGGGTAATGACGGGGCCCCGTGGCGAATGCGGATGGCATATACGTATATTTTATTTTCGTTCTTTTCTGGTGTGATAGGTTACAAATTGATGGGACCGCATTAATTTTGATTAATGCAAGATAATAAACCTAAAAGATGTTGTTGGAACCAAGCTTTAAAAACTGACATTACAGACGTTATCTTTTGCTTTGCATCGTGGTATTCAGTTTGGAATATCCTGCACCTCATTCGACGAGGCAAGGGCCGAGATCCCTTCACCGGGAGTGACCCCTTGAGTAAAAGTTTGCGTCAGGGTAATAACTTCAATATAGTCGACTATTTTTGCTTTGCATCGTGGTATTCAGTTTGGAATATCCTGCATCTTATTCGACGAGGAAAGAGCCGAGATCCCTTCACAGGGAGTGACCTCTTTAGCAAAAGTTTTCGCCACTATATATTTACAAAATTACTCAGGTTCCTTCAACGATATCAAGTTCATTACGTTAACGGGTTTTTCGCCAAAAACCCAGCCATAGCCCTCCGTCATTTCAGATAAGTAGCATTTAGTATTCGTGCTGTGTTTGTTGGCATCCGTCAAGGCATAGTGTGCGGTAGCTGAATGATACTTATTTGTTGCATGGATATGCATTAATTTAGGACAGTCATGCAGCCTTGTTGGCATCCGTCAAGGGTATGTATGGGTGGGTCTAAATTAATCAGGACAATGACAGGTAGAACTTGACTTGCGCTTTATGATTTGTTGGCATCCGTCAAGGTTATAAAACGCTTGGGGCAAAAACTACATCGAGAGTTTCAAACATACAGGAAACTTGCAGATTTAGCATACCATCTGGAGTGTGGTGACTAGAGTGGATTCCATCTAGTGCATCACACAATAATAGTTGGATCCCAATCCCACTGATGAGTTGGATTACTCTTGGGGGATTTTTTCACTTAACAATCAATGCTATAAACCAAGTAGGTGTCTAGAACGGTGTTAGCGGGGCTACGTCTCCAGGGAAAAGAGGTTATTTAATTAAGGAACTTCGCGAAAACGTTGGAAAACCTCCCTCGAAGTACCAACACTAGCCTGGCTGAAAGGTTAAGCAAGTATTGTGACGTGCGATTAATCCTGACTAGTTCTTCTTTTAGGGTTTGAAGAAGAATTTGAGAAAACAGTGGGAGCCATTCTGATTAGATAAATTAATAAACCAATCTAAATCTTGCAAGAGCGCACACTGAGTGTTTTCCCTCTCTCTCTCCAGGTAGCAACCATTTCACGCCCTAATAAAGATAATAAAATGCATCGCTTGATCGGTCCGAATTATTATTCAGGGCTAGGGAACGTCGGTTCGGCTCTAACTTATGACAACGGTCATGAGTATGAGCATCGGAAAGAGGATTGTTTGAATCCCTTGATGACCCCATCGAAGAAGAAACATATTGTTGCATCTTCTTCAGGTGTTCTTGTACTTGAGAACTGCTTTTCGGTCAGTCCTACCTCCTGGGTACTAGATACCGGATCTGGATCTCATATCTGTAATTTATTGCAGGGACTGAGAAAAAGTAGGATAGTTGGATCTGGTGATATGTCTCTCAGAGTAGGGAACGGAGCACAAGTTAATGCTGCAGCCGTTGATTGAATACGATTTCCGATTGTATGGTTGGTTTTTAGAAAATTGTATATAGAGTTGAAAATGGATTGAATGATATTCTTGATGTGTATAGTATGAAAATTGTATTTAGAAATCACAACCAAAAATATTTTGACCGCAATCAATAACGGTGTCGGATGTAGCGCGTTAGTAAGTGCGGATCGTCCACAAGGAAAGTGTAATCCGTTCAATTTCCGAATTAGATGAGTTGAAAATTTAAGGCAAAGAAAAGAAAACAATTCATGATTTGTAATTGAAGATCAAGAAATAAGAAAAATCTAGATCTAAAAGAAGCATTAGAAATAAGAATTGAGATGTGTGATAATTTCCAACCAACAATCAAGATTAGAAGTATGGCTCGTAGGAGTAGATCGGATCTAAAGATGTGATGAGATCTAATGATTACTCATTCTTATCCATTAACGAATTGGTACTAGATCGATGCAAATTCATCGAGGTTTAAGGATCTTGCGAGGAAATTAGGGACTTCGCAACTCATCCTTTGTCCTTTCGATGGATCGCATTCAAATTCTAGCTTCTAGTTAATCAAATGGTCAATAGTTGTTCTCTAGTTTCGAGTGAACACGATCTAGAAAGCATCATCTCGAAACTAGGTCATTAATCATTTGATTCACTAGAATTTCAAAGCATTATAGGATTTAAGAATTGTAAGAATATCTAAATCATCATCATCTAAAGATCGTCACAACTCCTACACGAGCGGAGATTACTCAAAAATCATGATCACAAACATAATCACAAATTGAGATCTAATCATTATGCTTGAATTAAAAGATAAGCAAGAATATAGAAAATTCACCTTTATTTATCGACAAATTTCATTACAACTCTCTTGAATTTACAAAAGGAAGGAACTAGATCGTCGATTTCGGCTTCGCTCGGCTCCTTGAGTCGCGGATCGGCGTGGATCACTTGCTCTGTTGAAATCCGGCGTCACTTCTAAAGGTTGAAGGGTTTCTTGCTTGAATTGATCTCGGGATCTTGATCTTGAAGTTGAATTGGAATTTGGCACAAGTCATGTCACTCAACTTGTGGGGGGAAGAGGGAGAGATGAAGAATTCTTGAACCATTTGCACCCTAGATCTAGGCTCCTTTTTATAGGCCTCCCAAATCTAGATCTAGAATTAAAATTTGAATTCCCTCCACAAGTTAGTTAACCAAAAGATTTAAATTTCCCTCCAAAAAATTAGTTAAGCCCAAAATTTAAATTTCCCTCCAAGAATTTGTTAAGCCGAGCCTTCTAGATGTGCCACGTGGAGCTTCTGGGATCTTCTGGAAGCTTTGGCCGTTAGAAATAAGCATGTGATGAAATTTGGAGCCATGATCTCTTCATATGGCCGCGGATCCGCAGCGCCAAGGGGGTTTGGGCCGCGGATCCGCGGCCCTTTGGTGGCCTTGATTCTTCATTTTTGCATGGTAATTCTTGGGCTGAGTTTTGGGCCGCTTTCTGATATGTGGAAATTTATTTGGATTTCTGTATCACTACCAGATCTTCAGCCTTTGAGTTGGAGTTTCTTTTATCGGATCTTTTCCCAATTTTGGGCTTTTGCTTCTGGAATTTCCTGTATTAGACCCCAGACAAGAGTTGCGCAATACAAGGATGATGCGATGCCATGAAAAACACACAATTTCCCTAAAAGTGCCGGTTTAGTATACAGTACAAGTAATTCAGTATTTTACATGTGTTTTGCAAATATGTATGATATGAATACCGGATACCTCTACTTGACTGCAAAAGGTAGGGAAATTGCCGTGTTAGAAATGCAGTATTTTCGACTGATCAAATTCCCCCAAACTTATTTTCGATCGTCTCGATCGAATTGTTTTATTAAAAAGAGAAGGAGAAAATAAAGAAAGAGAAAAGCACACTTTCGTAGGCAACACGATTGCACTGAGCACGTGCAACAAGCCTTTAAATCTCTAGGTGTCCCTAGTAGGAGGAGTGTTGTCTCCCGAGGGTTTTCAGCGGATTGCACCCACAAAATCCAATAATAAAAGAAAGATCATGAATATTACATTTAAAGAAAAGAATTATAAAAGAAAAGCCTTGAAAATTAGGGTTTCCAACTAAGCTAGCTTTTCGGTTGTCATGAGCCCTATCTTAATAGTCATGAAAAGATGTCAGAAATCACGTCCTCCCTCAATAAAACATCGTCTTATTCTTCATTCCTATCTTTCTTCCAAATATCGATCATATAACCCTGCGTGTGTGTAAAGGACATCCCTACACCCGGAGAATTCAATTCAAGCTATCATACTCTTGCCCTTCTGCCTCAGTACTTTTTAATTAATGAATATTTAGCTGAATTTGCTCACACACTTTCATGCGACCGTTAATACTTCTTGAGATACTAACCGACCGATTACTCATGTGTTTGCTTATTTGGTGTATTTTCCTCGTCTTGCACCACCTTAGGCATAGCAGTGACTCCCAGACCAGTTGGCCTTAGGGCACTAGGTGAAGAGGCACCCTCGCTATACATTTTTTATTGCCCTTGGTGATAACAAAGACCAGTGTCCATTTTTCTCACCATTTTATATTTATTCATTTTTTTTATTTCCTTCATACATTGGCTTTAAGACAAGAGCATTTTAAGGTATCCTCTACTATCCCGGGCTTTAAGACGTGTGTAAGTGCGAATAGCAGGGTATCAACGTTCAAAATGTTTGGCTTTCAGAATAGAAACTATTTTTCAGACTTATTTTTATCCTCAGATTAGTGACTTCCTCCATCTTACTAACCCTTGGGACAACGGCTCATAACTACTTATTACTAGTTCGTATAAGAAAACTTCTAATTTTCTTGGTTTTCTTAAATTTTTCTAATCTCATGGATGTAATTGTTCACTATCTAATCTTTTATTATCATAAATATTAAATATTTTTATATTTTGAAATTTTTTAATTTTTATGAGTTTTGAAAATTTTTGAATTTTTATGGATTTTGAAATTTTTTTAAATTTTTATAGGTTTTTAAGGGTTTTGAAAAACTATTTACAAAAAATGATGAGCCAAAAATATGTACACAGAATTTTTATGGGTTTTGAAAATTTTTAAATTTTTATGGTTTTTAAAGAAATGTTTTGTGCTTATGCAAATGATATGCACATGATGCAAAACTAAGCACAAACCTCCCCCCAACTTGTTTTCAACAGTGTCCTCACTGTTGCCAACCGCTATATCTACAAAACCTGTAAGCCTGGGAGGAATTTATTAGTGGAGACAAAATATATAAGTGAAGACCCTCCCCAAAATTATTCTTGGCTTAAAATTTTTGTAAAAATTTTCTTTCCAAGAGCCAGAAAAATTGTCCCCCCCCAAACTTGAGTTATGCAATGTTAAGCTTTGAAAATCACATGAGGGGGTCAAAAATCATTGGTCGATGCCAAGCTTTGCAAAGACCGAATGTCAACACCAACCATTCAAAAATTTTATCAATGCAGTGCTCTGGTTGGTGGAAGAAGAAGTGGGGAAAGGGTAAGTGGTGGAATAGAAAGTGTGTGCGTCTCATTTTGGAGAGACGATGCAGTGAATGTGATGGATTACTCGCATTCTTTTTACAATTCAGAAGAAGGGGTGGAGGTTCAATTTCAATGATTGGGACATGATTCATCTCAACACCCATGTTATTCAGAAATGCGAGTTCATCAGCGAAGATCTCCTCAAAGGTTTCATCAATACCCCGAAGAATAATGTCATCACAAAGTGCGGGGTGATCTTCAGACTCTAAGAACGGTTCATAATCAGTGTTAGACCCGGATATCTCGGTGGAAGAGTCCGTATGTATATGATACATAGTTGGGTCAAACAACAACGTATGAAAAGAGTCAAGATCCGTATCAGGAGGATCATCAAATTCGCTGCCGTCGATATCCATTAAGTCGACAGAACAGACCTGAGCAGTAGGTTCGGAGGGTACACTTCCCAACTTGTAAATGTTCAGCTCTATTGACCTATTCCCGAAGGATAGGGTCATAGAACCATTACGACAGTTGATGATAGCGTTGGAAGTGGCCAAAAAGGGGCGACCTAAAATCACCGGAATTTGATTCCGTGGGTTCGCTACAGGCTGTGTATCAAGTACAATAAAATCCACAGGGAATACGAATTCCCCGATTTTTATTAACACATCCTCCAGTTCACACCTAGGTTTGGTGATTGATCGGTCAGCCATCTGGAGAGTGCAATGGGCTAGTTTCAACTCTCCGATCCCTAGTTGCTCATAGACTGAGAAAGGAAGCAGGTTAACACTTGCGCCAAGGTCTAAAAGAGCACGGTTGATGTGTTTATCCCCAATAGAAATCTGTTAGTTATATGTATGCCCTAGAGGCCATTACTGTACATAGGATGTATATTGTAGTGGATGCTGGGACGTATATAGGGAGGACTTTCTTGCTCGACATGATAGTATGCAATCTGGTTGAACTTTACCTTAACGTGTATACTGATTGTCTCTCTGTTACATGTTGGTAAAGCCCTTAGGATCTGTACTTGACTACCTGGACTATGATGCGGATCATACTAGTGGGGACATGGTGGTCCATAAGTACATCCTTCAAAGTCCTTAGTCATGGGTGTATCGAGACGGGGCATCGATATACCAGAGTAGACTAGCGTATACCTTCTCGACCCATACAGATGGGCGATGGATGATCCCATATCCATTGGTGTTTGACATCAGAGATGATATACGGGTGCTCAGTAGAGACTGGGTACACTGGACGGACTCGCCGAGAACTCCCAGATGGTATTATACCTCACGTCAGATGGCAGTTCTCTGGTGACACTGGTACAGAGTAGTCTGTTGACCCGAGATCGTCATAGAGACTTGTGTGGTTCCCACTGTGCTTTGATTTCCATCTTACCACATCCAAGAGGGCGTGCAAAACGGTGGTTTTTGGGTACAGTACCGAGTCACATGGAGGCAATGAGCGATAGGAGGGGATTCGTCTCTCCCGGTATAGGGGGTTGATGTTGCGCTGTGTTCGATTGGCTATAACAGGAAATCCCTGGCCAGGGTTGCTGAGATTTACTGGTAAGTGTTACCAGTAGTTTCTCGAATTGTTATAGACCTCATATCGACACGACTTATTGAGCTATTGGGGTCTGACGTTTACCACCCCTAGGTGAGATATGCGACATATCAGACGGACAGACCGGACTGTACGGTAGTGTTACTGGTTGGATTCACTGGAGTATGAGCGGGCTTGCTCGTCGATCTTCAGATCGCTCAATACCCGGGTGGCCGTTACGTTTGGCAGACCGCTTGCGGCTTGTGGGTGCTTGATATGATCATCACCTGCTGCCGGCGTATTGACGAGTCTTTAGAGTCCTACACAGAGGTTTCCTGGCTCAAGCGAAACGAAATAGGAGCGCATATGAGATATGTGCGGGACCGAGAATAATGCGTGTATGTGATACCGTATTTCATTCTCGCGATGAATGTGTCGAATGGTTATATGCGATATAACCTAGTTATCGAATCGAGGGTTGATTCGATAAATCGATACATTGGATACTAGTCGGTTATATGCGATATGACCGGATCGTTAAATCAAGTGTTGATTTAATGATTTAATGCATGATAATATATTTGATATATTACTTTGCACTAACTAGTATTGGTTCACTTAAGATGGATTTTCTCACTCGGATGTGCACATTGTATATGTGATATACTTTTTATGCACTTGATTGTATCATGTTTGATGATACATGTTTGCTTGAGTTTGTGTAAAGATTGAACCATGGTTATTTAAATGATTAGGGTTTACATTTTCATATCTATTTATTTATTTATTTATTATGGAAATGATAATGAGAAGAATGGTTGCTAGTTTTGTTTTATTCTTTGAACCTTCATGAAGCATTGACTTTAGTCAACCATTCTTATCTCATCCTTAACCCTAACCATTCCAACTAACCTTGGTTTAATCTCTACACCTAACCATAGTTTGCTTATGATAAGAATGGATTTTCTTTTCTATTTTAATTATTCTTATCATAACAATTTCCTTCTTCTTCTTCATTTCTTCAAGTGAAGAAAGCTTGCCTCCATCAATGGCAAGTGATGAAAAAGAGTGAGAAATCCAAATCTAAAGTCTACCCACTTCCTATTTCTTCATCCTCTACCTCTTGCCAAGTAGTAGAGTGTGTTTTCTTCACAAGTTTCACGACTTGGTGAAGTGAGAGCTTGATCTTGCGATGCTTCGACGTAGATCATCTTCGGCACGTCGTCGATGACCTAGCCCGTCTATTCTCCGATGAAGCCGACGCTAGAGCCCGGGACTTGTTATGGACAGCGAGGAGACTTCATTGCGGAGCTATGGAGGTGGAGAACCGGATCTACAAAGGTTGTATTTCCGTATCTCTTAGTTAAGTGTTAACTAGTTTCTTTTTCGCCTAAACATCTAGCAAACGATCCGTAGTTTAGGGTTTCTCGGCACGTTAAAATTTGAAATTGGCATGGTTGATGCCTTGTGAGACCTCACTAGGGTGCCCAGGAACCCTACAGTGATATCAGAGCCTAGCTAGAGCCTTAGGCGAAGTCTAGACGGAGTTTGAAGTCCGAACGAACCCGAAACCCGATCACAAAAATGCTCTCTGTCCTTTTTTCAAAAACGTGGATTTTTCCAAATTAAAAATTGCTAAAAAGTTCAGCAGGGAAATCTAAGAATTACGGCGCAAAAAGTTTCTGATGAACAGTACAACATGCGGCGGAATCGCGGCAGAAGCTTGGCTTCTGCGGCGGTTCCGCGGCCATATGCTGACATCATCAATTACTGTTTGCACAGTAACTCCTATTTTATTATGCTGGATTTTCTGGGAATTTTTAATATTTATTCAAGAGTTGATTTTTCTGCAGTTGTTTTGGGGATTCGGTGTTTCGATCGGAGCATCAAATTTTGTCTATGTGGCTTTCCGGATAAATTTTTAGAATATGTTAAAAAGTTCGACCGGATATAAATACCCAATTTTTCCCCTGTCGGGAAATTTCCAAGTGTTGGATTTTTCCGTAATTTGACGACGTTCTAAGTAGTGCAAGTAACGCGATGGACCCTCTAGAAGACAACAAACCTTAACTCGATTATGTGACCGTCTTGAACTGCCCTTTGAACCTTAGGGTTTGGGGCAGTACGGCGTGCCATATGTGAGGCGTTGGCTTGACCCTTCTACGGCTGGACCGTTGGTACTGAGGCACGAACGGAATGTTGTTAGACTTATTTCATGTGTTGAGCTGTATCGGGAAAACTTGGGTGTTCGAATGTTCGATCGAAAAGTTTAACATTTTCTAATTATCTGGAATGGGATACAATAATTGGAATTCACAATGAGTTATGTGATAACTGAATGAATGTTATAAACATAGCACTTTAGTCTCACTTGATCGGTTGCCACGGAATTTTGATGTGATCAAAAGTCCGTCGCAATAACGTAGCGTACGCGGATACTCGCCGGGTAAACTTAATAGACAGCCTCACTCCATAGCCCCGACCAAGTGACTGTAGGAGAACCCCGTCGCCGAAAGCATCCGTCCGGGTGCTCGCGGTAGCGGTGTTCCGCCTTGGTGCACTTCGTCGACGGTATCGGGGGTGCGGCCGTCTACTGAAGTTTGCGACGAGCATTCGATCAGGATGTCGGGAATCTTGTTGAATTGCCCGACTTGATATTGAAAAGAGTTTTCGATTTTGAGACTAAAATGCGGGGTTTATAATTGTTAGGCATGCGATGTCTAAGTAATTCATTTGGTCAGGCATGCGATGTCTGAGGTGGTTGCGGATTCCAACTGTTGTAGTTTTACACTTTCTTTTCTGTGACCGTAAGTGTAATATGTGATATCGCCGGTTTCGTTGCTATATGTCAACGACAATTGGGATGCGCATATTTACTTACGTTGATGACATGTGATGTTATGTGTTGCTGGATATGTTATATTGGATCGTCGTGTTTGAATAGCCGGGGTTTTTTATGTGAGATGAGAGTTTTTCATTTTCATTCATGTAAAAACTTGTATGTAATATTCTTTTATTGGGGCGCTTCCAGGTTGCGGAAGTTGTCACCTTTTGTATATTATTTACTTTTCCGCACTAGGATAGACCCAAGGAGGGGAGCACAAGTAACCGGGTTCTGGAGTCCAGTGGGAGACCAACTCGAGGAGTTGAGTCCGGGTCTCCTAACTCTAGAATTGGTAGGGTTGCTTGCCGCTCTCGTAGGGGTCTAGGGGTGTGGGTTTGGCTATTCATCGCGACCGTGGAATCCGTGTTTTATACTGGCTCGTATTGAAAACACGGACGTCCTAGTATATCCAATATTTCATATGTTTCTTCTGCTGCGATATCTGTGATGTGATCATGTGATGTTCTGTGATAGATACTGTATATAGTATATATGATATATTATATAGACGTTACTTATGTTTTACACCCGCGCTAGCCCTGCCCCGCTCTGCCGTTAGTTACCTAACCTAACGGTGCACGAGGGGACATCGAGGCGAATGCGGATGGCATAAGTGTACGTCGTATTTATCTGTGATGTTTAGGTACTTAAATGATGGGACTTCATTAATGTGATTAATGAAATAAAAGAAACCTAAGATGTTGTAGAATTGAATTTCAAAATAAAACAGGTAGCTACAGTTCTTGCTTTGCACAGTGGTATATATGATATATCCTGCACCTTATTCGATGAGGAAAGGACCGAGATCCCTTCACCGGGAGTGACTCCTTTAGCAATAACTGGCAGATGCTACACACTCGGTTTGTCTTTTGATTGCTTTTAAGAGTTTTTGCTTTGCACAGTGATATATATGATATATCCCGCACCTCATTCGACGAGGAAAGGACCGACGATCCCTTCACCGGGAGTGACTCCTTTAGCAAAACTAGAAAAGTTTCAAAAACACTCCATTTTAAAAATTCATTCGATCCTACAACGATATCAAGTTCATTATGCAATAGGTTTTCAGAAAAACCTGTCATAGCCCTCCGTCATTTCAGATAAATCCTGTTTAGTATTCGTGCTGCGTTTGTTGACCTTGTCAAGGCGCAGTGTGCGGTAGCTAACCAGTATTTATCTGCTTATGCATATGATGCAGATTGGGTTAGGGTAGTCGTGCGGCCTTGTTGACCTTATCAAGGGTCGTGCGGGTGGGTTTGATTCAATCAAGAAATGACGGGTTGAACTTGACTTGCGGTCTATGGTTTGTTGACCTTGTCAAGGTCATAGATCGTTTGGGGCAAAATATTATCGGGAATTTCAAGTGTTGAAATTTGCAATGAGATTGCATACCTTCTATGAGATAGTTGGATCCCGATACCCGCTGCGAGTAAGAGTTACTCCTGGGAGAGTTTTATACATTATAATTAGCCGATCAAGTAGGTGTCTAGAAAGGTGTCAACGGGGTTACGCCTCTGGGAAAACGAGGTTTACATTAATTAGGTTCGTGCGAAAGCACGGGGGACCTCCCTCAAAGTACCGACACTGGCCTGGCTGAAAGATTGGCGAACTTGTAGTGTGTAATTAATCCCGGCTAGTCTTTCCTTTTAGGGTTTGAAGGAAGATTTGATAAAAAGCAGTGGGAGCCATCCTGATTAGATAAAATAATAACCAATCTATTCTTGCAAGAGCGCACGCTGAGTGTTTTCTTCTCTCTCTCTCCAGGTAGCGACCATATCACGCCTTAATCAAGATAATAATACGGATTATTGACCGAACCCGCTTGTTATACTGAGCTGGGAAACGTTGGTCCCGCTCCAACTTATAATTGTTATAAGACAGAGCAGGAAATAGGGATTACCAGAATTCCCGTGCCGCCCAAACGAAGAGAGTGCATGCTGATGCATCATCTTCGGGTGTGTTCATTACAAAGAACTGTTTCTCTGTATCCTCTACATCCTGGGTATCTGATACCAGATCAGGATCCCAGAAATGTAATCTGTTATATAGGGCTACAGATAGGAAGAGAACTGAGAACGGGTGATAAGTTTCATGAGGCAGAAAACGGGGCAAGAGTTGCAGCCAAGTCTGTTGGTCACTGTCACCCTGTATTACCAATACATTGATTCTGAACGAATGTTATTAGATACCGAACCTGATATACAAAATCATATCAGTCTCTTTATCAGTAAAGAATTGATAAAATTTTGTATTGTTGGATAATGTTTTGAACATTTCCTATATCAAAAGTTGATCGGTTCAGGCACGTTATCTAAAAGCATTGATGTTCTAAATCAAACTACAGTTCTTTAATATACGGAACACACACAAGAGGAAGAGTTCAGAAATGAACGAATCCTTCTTGAGGCATTGTAGACTAGGTCATATCAATGTGACCCGACTAGCTGAAGTTACATAAAGATGCATATTTAAATGAGTTTGAATTTACATCTTGTGAAACTTGCCAGTCATGTCACAGAGAGAAGATGACCACAGCTCTGTTTATTGGAAACAGAGAAAGAGTTAGTGAACTCTTGGGATGATACATGTTGATGTATGTTAGGTCCCTTGTCTACATATGCCAGGATTGGTTCTTTTTACTTCATTACGTTCTGATAATCTCTCAAGATTCAGACATATGTTCCTGTTGAAACACAAGTCCGAACCTTTTGAGATATTCACGGAATATGATTTAGAAGTAGAGAACCAAAACGGGTATAAGTATTATGTCCTTTGATGAGATCAAGGAGGAGAATACTTCAGCACGGAAACCCTGGACTATTCTAAAGGAAAATGAGATTCTCTCTCAGCATTACTCCTCCGTATACACCATAGCACGATGGTATATCGGGGCGGAGCAATCACACCCTATATAATAAGGTGTGCTCTATGATGAGTACTACTGAGTTACCTATTTCCTTTTGGGAGTTATGCACTTGAGAAGTTGCATAGCTATTGAATAGGGTTCAAATCAAATCAGTTGCCTACCACTTCATATGTGATATGGAAAGGGTAGAGCCCATTTCTTTAGTTAGTTAAGATTTGGGGTTGTCCGGCCTATGTCTGAAAGCAAAATCCGGACAAACTCGAGGTAAGGTCTGTAATGTAGAACTGGAAAGGTTCCAGCTATACAAACTACAACTGATGATTTGATAGAACCAAAGGATTCAGTAGAAACCAACGAACCTCAGCCTCTCCGCCGATCTAGTAGGTTTCCTCATCCTCCTGAGAGATACCTTGGTTTATCGATGACAGTGGGAGCGAGGAATGCATCATGTGATGATGACCCAACTAGTTTCGAGCAGGCCATCGAGAGTAGTGACTCTGTAAGAATGGCTGGATGCTTAGTGATCTGAGATGGAATCCATGTACACCAACAAAGTATGGACTTTGGTTGCTATATCTGAAGGGTTAAATCCCCATCAGGAGCAAGTATATCTTGAGAAGATTACTTGGTGTAGATGGAAAGGTTGAGACTTTCAAAGCTAGACATGTTAAAGGTTTTCATCATCGACCAGGCGTGGATAATGATGAATCCTTTTTCAAGTGCCTATGCTTAAGTCCATCCAGATCCTACTTGCCACGGCTACATACCATGACTACGATATCTGGTGGTTGGGTGTCATGACTGCTTTTCTAAATGATGTTTTGGAAGAGAGCGTCTATAAGTACACAGCCAGAGGGTTTCGTAGACAGTGGGAGCAGCGGAAACGTGTACAAGATGCTTTATAGGATAAAGCAGGTATCGCGGAGTTGGAACATCTGTTTTGATGTGTTAGTCAAAGAGTTTGACATCATCAAAATGGTAGATGAACCTTGTATAAACAAAAAGATAGTAGGGAGTATAGTGACGATCCTCGTAGAGTACGTGGATGACATGCTCTTGATAGGGAAGGAGATTCCTATGCTACGCTCGGTCAATCTCCGCTTATCACAATGATTCTCCATATAGGATCAAAGTGATACCTCCTAAGTCCTGGATTTTGGATCTATGAGATAGATCTAATTGGATGTTAGGATTCTCACTAGTTGCAGTGAGATGGTATCAACCGATCCTGGGGAGAATCACTGGAAGGGTTCCAGGGTGATAAGGACGACAGAAAGTCAGTCGCAGGCATTATCTTTACCCTCAGTAAAGGGACGGTATGTTGGAAGAGTTCCAAGCTAGATACCGTGGCATACTAGACGATAAAGGCTCGATACATCGCTACATAAGATGCTACCAAAGAGGCTGTTTGGGTGTATATTGGTTCATAAGATGAACTACGTTCCTACCATTGTGTGACAATGGAGTTGTGGCTTATGCCAAGGAACGCCCGTCCCATCAGTGATCCAGACATATTCTAAGGCAGTATCACTTGATCATGGAGATGGTTGATCTCCAGGGTGATTGAGGTTTGGAGAGTAGACTCAGAGGACAACACAGCGGATCCACTCACAAAGGCCTGTTCCCAGAGAGAGACTTTTATGGGATGGTTGAGTATGAGATACTACAACCACTGCTATCAGATGGCCCTAGTGCAAGTGGGAGATTCTTAGTTATATGTATGCCCTAGAGGCCATTACTGTACATAGGATGTATATTGTAGTGGATGCTGGGACGTATATAGGGAGGACTTTCTTGCTCGACATGATACTATGCTATCTGGTTGAACTTTACTTTAACGTGTATACTGATTGTCTCTCTGTTACATGTTGGTAAAGCCCTTAGGATCTGTACTTGACTACCTGGACTATGATGCGGATCATACTAGTGGGGACATGGTGGTCCATAAGTACATCCTTCAAAGTCCTTAGTCATGGGTGTATCGAGACGGGGCATCGATATACCAGAGTAGACTAGCGTATACCTTCTCGACCCATACAGATGGGCGATGGATGATCCCATATCCATTGGTGTTTGACATCAGAGATGATATACGGGTGCTCAGTAGAGACTGGGTACACTGGACGGACTCGCCGAGAACTCCCAGATGGTATTATACCTCACGTCAGATGGCAGTTCTCTGGTGACACTGGTACAGAGTAGTCTGTTGACCCGAGATCGTCATAGAGTCTTGTGTGGTTCCCACTGTGCTTTGATTTCCATCTTACCACGTCCAAGAGGGCGTGCAAAACGGTGGTTTTTGGGTACAGTCCCGAGTCACATGGAGGCAATGAGCGATAGGAGGGGATTCGTCTCTCCCGGTATAGGGGGTTGATGTTGCGCTGTGTTCGATTGGCTATAACAGGAAATCCCTGGCCAGGGTTGCTGAGATTTACTGGTAAGTGTTACCAGTAGTTTCTCGAATTGTTATAGACCTCATATCGACACGACTTATTGAGCTATTGGGGTCTGACGTTTACCACCCCTAGGCGAGATATGCGACATATCAGACGGACAGACCGGACTGTACGGTAGTGTTACTGGTTGGATTCACTGGAGTGTGAGCGAGCTTGCTCGTCGATCTTCAGATCGCTCAATACCCGGGTGGCCGTTACGTTTGGCAGACCGCTTGCGGCTTGTGGGTGCTTGATATGATCATCACCTGCTGCCGGCGTATTGACGAGTCTTTAGAGTCCTACACAGAGGTTTCCTGGCTCAAGCGAAACGAAATAGGAGCGCATATGAGATATGTGCGGGACCGAGAATAATGCGTGTATGTGATACCGTATTTCATTCTCGCGATGAATGTGTCGAATGGTTATATGCGATATAACCTAGTTATCGAATCGAGGGTTGATTCGATAAATCGATACATTGGATACTAGTCGGTTATATGCGATATGACCGGATCGTTAAATCAAGTGTTGATTTAATGATTTAATGCATGATAATATATTTGATATATTATTTTGCACTAACTAGTATTGGTTCACTTAAGATGGATTTTCTCACTCGGATGTGCACATTGTATATGTGATATACTTTTTGTGCACTTGATTGTATCATGTTTGATGATACATGTTTGCTTGAGTTTGTGTAAAGATTGAACCATGGTTATTTAAATGATTAGGGTTTACATTTTCATATCTATTTATTTATTTATTTATTATGGAAATGATAATGAGAAGAATGGTTGCTAGTTTTGTTTTATTCTTTGAACCTTCATGAAGCATTGACTTTAGTCAACCATTCTTATCTCATCCTTAACCCTAACCATTCCAACTAACCTTGGTTTAATCTCTACACCTAACCATAGTTTGCTTATGATAAGAATGGATTTTCTTTTCTATTTTAATTATTCTTATCATAACAATTTCCTTCTTCTTCTTCATTTCTTCAAGTGAAGAAAGCTTGCCTCCATCAATGGCAAGTGATGAAAAAGAGTGAGAAATCCAAATCTAAAGTCTACCCACTTCCTATTTATTCATCCTCTACCTCTTGCCAAGTAGTAGAGTGTGTTTTCTTCACAAGTTTCACGACTTGGTGAAGTGAGAGCTTGATCTTGCGATACTTCGACGTAGATCATCTTCGGCACGTCGTCGATGACCTAGCCCGTCTATTCTCCGATGAAGCCGACGCTAGAGCCCGGGACTTGTTATGGACAGCGAGGAGACTTCATTGCGGAGCTATGGAGGTGGAGAACTGGATCTACAAAGGTTGTATTTCCGTATCTCTTAGTTAAGTGTTAACTAGTTTCTTTTTCGCCTAAACATCTAGCAAACGATCCGTAGTTTAGGGTTTCTCGGCACGTTAAAATTTGAAATTGGCATGGTTGATGCCTTGTGAGACCTCACTAGGGTGCCTAGGAACCCTACAAAATCGATATCGTAGGACATCCTGGGTCCGTACGTTTCTTTGGTAGCTGAGGGATAAAAGCAGTGCTAATGTTATTAGACATGAAGACCTTCTTTGGCACTTGAGTCTTCCTCTTCCTAGTGCACAAGTCCTTAAGAATTTTCGCATAAGCGGGGACTTGTTGAATCGCATCTAGGAGAGGGATGTTGATGTTAACCTGTTTGAACATTTCCATAATTTTCTCCATATGAGGACCCGATTTGTTAGCCCTTAACCGGTTCGGGTAAGGTGCTTTAGCAATGAGCGCTGGGTCCATCATAGGAGAAGGAAGAGGGGGTAGACGAGATCCCGAAAGAGGAGTGGGGATCGTCTGTGGAGGGATAGAAGAGGTGGGCTGAGGTGTCGATCCTAGAGGGAAATGGAGAATAGGCTCGCGAGAAGGCGGTGGGGTAGAAGAACAAGAATCAGAAGCAGAAGTGTGTGTGTGAAAGAAAGTCTCAGCCGGGGTGTTGATAGGATTTTCAATATCATCAACTTCTTCCCCAACATGGTTATCCAGCACTTTCCCAGATCTCAACGTGGTGATTGCATTCACATGATGTGAATAGCCAGGATTGGGCAAAGGTTGAGCTAGGAGTTTCCCTTTCTCTCTTGCACTCATTTCGGCCTTAAGTCGTGCAATCTCAGCTTTCATCGTTTTGATACTCTCAGCTTGGGATGCTGAGTTTTTCTTTATCTCACCAACGGAAGACCTAACCTCGGCCGACATTTCCGTGAAATTTGACAAGAGTGATTTCATGGTTTGAGCGAATTGAGAGAACTCGTCAGAATAGGTCGACTTCATGGGATTAGAAGGTGGAGGAGGGTTGACCTGGTTTTGGAAATTTTGTGACTGGTAGGGGTGCTGGGTGAGTTGAAGTGGTTGCTGTTGTGGAGGAAGGACCCTTTGAAATTGATTCGGGTTTGGAACCGTGTTTTGGGATTGGTTCCAAGCAAAATTCAGGTGATTCCTCCAACCCTGATTATATGTGGAAGAAAAAGGGTCGTTTCCAGGTCTTTGAAATGCGGCATTGGTATGCTCGAGACCTCGAAACTGAGAGTTTAATGGACATTCTTCCGTCAAGTGAGAAGGATCAGAACAGCACCCACAAACAGTTTTGGGGAGCGACATTGGGTTTAGGGAGGCTGCTAAGAATTTGTGTTCCATAGCGTCGGGCTTCTTTTGCATTGCTGCCATCTCAGCTCAAACACCTATGGACACGTCTATTTGGTGTACGCCACCCCTACTCGATGGCTGGGTTCCAGTCTCCCACTGTAGTGACTTTTCAGCGAACTCTTCTAAAAATTTCCATGCTTCCCCATCATCCTTGGTCATAAAGGTACCTTGACACATGTTTTCAAGGTTTTGTTTAGTGGTAGGGTTACTGCCCTCATATATGATTCGGCAAAGTTCCCATCTAGGGATGCCGTGATGTGGGCATTGAACCAAAAGATCCTTGAATCGTTCAAAGCATTTAGAGAATGGTTCTGCCGGAAGCTGGAAGAATTGATATAGTTCGCTGCGGATTCGAGCTGTCTTTTGCATAGGGTAGAATTTCTTAAGGAATGCCGCAACGAATTCTTCCCAATTCGTGATGGAATGTGCGGTGGTGTTATATAGCCACTTCTCGGCTAAATCGCACAAGATAAATGGAAGAAGTCGTAGACGCATGGCATCCACAGAAAGTTGTGATGTACCCATCATTGCGCATACGTTTTCAAATTTGGTAATGAAAACGTAAGCGTCTTCAGTCTCGAGACCGTGGAATTTGGGTAGAAGGTTGATGTATTGGGGCTTAATCTCAAAGTTATCCCCGTTGGCTGGTGGAATGGATAAGCAGGTAGAGAGAGGACCTCGCAAAGGGTAGCACCTCTCTTGGAGAGAGATGCGGGGAGGATTCTGCACACCAACGGACGGCGGCAGAGCAGCGGAAAAGAGGTTCGATGGAGACGGATCCATCGGTGTGGGTGTGGTGGTGGGTAAAAGAAAGGTAAATGGAGAAATACCGACTTCGGAGTCGATCGAGGGGACGCGGACAAGTTGGGCACTAGAATCCCGTGTCCAGCCTATCTTGCACTAAAAAGGGTTAGTACAAGTGGCAGCGTGATTTATAATTAGGGGAAATGAAGTGAATGCGGTGTTTGTTTTGAAAAATGATACGGATTTTGAAAATATGATGCGATCACAACAAATGCAACAAGCAATACCATAAAAATCTATGGTCACCTAGGTCAAAGCTCTAGACCGCTCCTAACTGCCAAAAGACAAGTCGCAGGATAAATCCTCCACTGCCTCTTTGTTTCTCCTGTGGCCAGGTAAGTGCCAGGTAAGTGGGAGGTTCTCCACTACGTAAGTAGTGGGCCTAATTAAGTAACCACTAGCCTTCGACACACTTGCCTTAGACACCACAAAAAGAAACGCGGATAAGCAATGAATTACCCACGGCCTTCTTCTGTCCTAAGTGAGCGCGACAGTCCTTAGAGTCATCTCTAGATATTTTTTAGTTAATGAGGGTAATGCTGATGCAGGTTTGTGATTTTTGGGGCCTAGGAAGGGTAATGAACTCCCCACCTAATCTGGATTTGGTCGTGCCCCTTAATGTCCGTATTAATTATGCAAACAACCAAAAAATCAAAAACAAGCACAATTTATTTTGCTTTTTGCGGCGCTGTGATTTTTGCAAAGAAGCCTGCAACAAATTGTTAATTGGAGCAGATTTTAGGAAGAAGATAAGAAAGTTAAAGGTTACCAGATAAAAATTGTACAGAGATCCCCTAGAACCGCAGCGATTCCGCCGCTTTTAGCCCCTAACGCCGCGGTTCCGCCGCACCTTGAGCTCTTCTCTGCACTGAAAAATTTGGTACTGCTCCTGTTCAGCTCCTGAGCTCTCTGGAATTCTCCAAATAATTTTCCAATTTCACAGCAAGCTCCAGATCTCCTTGCAATTAACCACAACAACACGTATTAGTATTTTGCGCTAGTTTTGATCTAAAAATATTGATGGAATAAACTTTTCAACTCAAATTTCAAAAAATGAACAAATAGCACATGATCCCCGGCAACGGCGCCATTTGATTGAATACGATTTCCGATTGTGTAGTTGGTTTTTAGAAAATTGTATATAGAGTTGAAATTGGATTGAATGATATTATTGATGTGTATAGTATGAAAATTGTATTTAGAAATCACAACCAAAAATATTTTGACCGCAATCAATAACGGTGTCGGATGTTGCGCGTTAGTAAGTGTGGATCGTCCACAGGGAAAGTGTAATCCGTTCAATTTCTGAATTAGATGAGTTGAAAATTTAAGGCAAAGAAAAGAAAACAATTCATGATTTGTAATTGAAGATCAAGAAATAAGAAAAATTTAGATCTAAAAGAAGCACTAAAAACAAGAATTGAGATGTGTGATAATTTCCAACCAACAATCAAGATTAGAAGTATGGCTCGTAGAAGTAGATCGGATCTAAAGATGTGATGAGATCTAATGATTACTCATTCTTATCCATTAACGAATTGGTACTAGATCGATGCAAATTCATCGAGGTTTAAGGATCTTGCGAGGAAATTAGGGACTTCGCAACTCATCCTTTGTCCTTTCGATGGATCGCATTCAAATTCTAGCTTCTAGTTAATCAAATGGTCAATAGTTGTTCTCTAGTTTCGAGTGAACATGATCTAGAAAGCATCATCTCGAAACTAGGTCATTAATCATTTGATTCACTAGAATTTCAAAGCATTATAGGATTTAAGAATTGTAAGAATATCTAAATCATCATCATCTAAAGATCATCACAACTCCTACACGAGCGGAGATTACTCAAACATCATGATCACAAACACAATCACAAATTGAGATCTAATCATTATGCTTGAATTAAAAGATAAGCAAGAATATAGAAAATTCACCTTTATTTATCGATAAATTTCGTTACAACTCTCTTGAATTTACAAAAGGAAGGAACTAGATCGTCGATTTCGGCTTCGCTCGGCTCCTTGAGTCGCGGATCGGCGTGGATCACTTGCTCCGTTGAAATCCGGCGTCGCTTCTAAAGGTTGAAGGGTTTCTTGCTTGAATTGTTCTCGGGATCTTGATCTTGAAGTTGAATTGGAATTTGGCACAAGTCGTGTCACTCAACTTGTGGGGGGAAGAGGGAGAGATGAAGAATTCTTGAACCATTTGCACCCTAGATCTAGGCTCCTTTTTATAGGCCTCCCAAATCTAGATCTAGAATTAAAATTTGAATTCCCTCCACAAGTTAGTTAACCAAAAGATTTAAATTTCCCACCAAAAAGTTAGTTAAGCCCAAAATTTAAATTTCCCTCCAAGAATTTGTTAAGCCGAGCCTTCTAGATGTGCCACGTGGAGCTTCTGGGGGTCTTCTGGAAGCTTTGGCCGTTAGAAATAAGCATGTGATGAAATTTGGAGCCATGATCTCTTCATATGGCCGCGGATCCGCGGCGCCAAGGGGGTTTGGGCCGCGGATCCGCGGCCTTTTGGTGGCCTTGATTCTTCATTTTTGCATGGTAATTCTTGGGCTGAGTTTTGTGCCTCTTTCTGATGTGTGGAAATTTATTTGGATTTCTGTATCACTACCAGATCTTCAGCCTTTGAGTTGGCGTTTCTTTTATCGGATCTTTTCCCAATTTTGAGCTTTTGCTTCTGGAATTTCCTGCATTAGACCCCAGACAAGAGTTGCACAATACAAGGATGATGTGATGCCATGAAAAACACACAATTTCCCTAAAAGTGCCGGTTTTAGTATACAGTACAAGTAATTCAGTATTTTACATGTGTTTTGCAAATATGTATGATATAAATACCGGATACCTCTACTTGACTGCAAAAGGTAGGGAAATTGCCGTGTTAGAAATGCAGTATTTTCGACTGATCAGTCGTCGGTGAATATCACCTAGTGTTGCCAAATGGCGATGCTATGATTTTGAACAATTGCTACTATGTACCTTTCATGGTTTGCAACATAATATCAGTTTCTTTACTTGATAAAGATGAATATAACTTTGTTCTTGATAGAAATATCATGAAAATCTACCTTGATAAGATATTGGTTGCAGTAGATACACTGTGTAATGGTATCTATGTTCTAAATCAGAACACAGTTCTCAATATACAAAACACACGCAAGAGGAAGAGTTCAGATACGAACGAATTCTACTTGTGGCATTGTAGACTTGGTCATATCGGAGAGAAAAGACTAAGTAAGTTACATAAAGATGGATTCTTGAATACGTTCGAATTTTCATCTTATGAAACTTGTCGGTCTTGTCTCAAAGGAAAGATGACCAAATCTCCGTTCACCGGGCATGGAGAAAGAGCAGCAGAGCTCTTGGGACTCATACACAGTGATGTATATGGTCCGATGTCTATACATGCAAGGGGTGGGTTCTCATACTTCATCACATTCACTGACGATCTCTCTAGGTTCGGATATGTGTATCTTATAAAACACAAATCTGAAGCTTTTGAGAAATTCAAAGAATTCAGAAACGAAGTAGAGAACCAGACTGACAAAAGTATTAAGATCCTCAGATCTGATAGAGGAGGGGAGTACTTAAGTACGGAATTTCTAGAATACTTAAAAGAGAATGGAATTCTCTCTCAGCTTATTCCTCCTTATACACCACATCACAACGGTGTATCGAAGCGGAGGAATCATACCCTATTGGATATGGTTCGCTCCATGATGAGTATTGCTTAGTTACCTCTTTCTTTTTGGGGACTTGCGCTTGAAACAACAGCCTATCTATTGAATAGGGTTCCGACCAAATCCGTGCTTACCATCCCATATGAACTGTGGGAGTGGAAGAGACCATACCTTAATTTTATTAAGATATGGGGTTGTCCAGCTTATGTGAAGAAGCAGAACCCAGACAAACTCAAGACACGGTCAGTTTTGTGTAAGTTTGTAGGATATCTTAAGCATTCGCAAGGATATCAGTTCTACCACACCGAGGAACAGAAGGTGTTTGTTGCTCGCCACGCTGTCTTCTTAGAAAGGGAATTTCTTGCAAAAGAAATTAGTGGGAGCACGGTAGAACTGGAAGAAATTCCAGAAGGACAAACTGTAACTGAAGATTTGGTGGAACCTCAAGATTCAATAACCCCGGACGAACCTCAGCCACTCCGCAGATCTAGTAGGATTTCTCATCCGCCCGAGAGATTCTACAGTTTTCTCATAGATGGGGATCGAGAGGATTGTATCTTGGAAGAAGATGATCCTACTAGTTTTAGACAGGCCATTATCAGTAGGGACTCTGATAAGTGGCTAGATGCTATGCAATCTGAAATGGAGTCCATGTACACCAATAAAGTGTGGACTCTGGAAGTTGCTCCACCTGGGGTAAAACCCGTTGGATGCAAATGGATCTACAAGAAGAAACTTGGTGTAGATGGGCAGGTGGAAACCTATAAGGCTAGACTCGTTGCAAAAGGTTTTCGTCAAAGACCAGGAGTGGACTATGACGAGACCTTTTCTCCAGTAGCTATGCTCAAATCCATTAGGATCCTGCTTGCCATTGCTGCCTTTCATGACTATGAGATCTGGCAGATGGACGTAAAAACGGCTTTTTTAAACGGAAGTTTAGAAGAGTGCGTTTATATGGATCAGCCAGAAGGTTTTGTAGACAGTGGGAGCAGCAGGAAGGTGTGCAAGTTACTCAAATCCATTTATGGATTGAAGCAAGTATCGCGGAGCTGGAACATCTGTTTTGATGAGACAGTCAAGGACTTTGACTTCATCAAGAACGAAGATGAGCCTTGTATTTATAAGAAGATTGTAGGACGAACTGTCGTGTTCCTAGTCTTGTACGTGGACGACATTCTTTTGATAGGAAATGACATTCCTATGCTACAATCGGTCAAGTTATTCTTATCACAAAGGTTCTCCATGAAAGACCTAGGTGATGCCTCGTACATTCTAGGGATCAAGATCTACAGAGATAGATCCAAGAAATTACTGGGACTTTCACAGTCCAGGTACATAGAGACCGTACTAAAGAGATTTAGTATGGAAGATTCCAAGCGCGGTAACATACCCGCATTGCACGGAATCACCCTCTCCAAGAAGATGTCTCCCAAGACTGACGAGGGGAGGGTTCACATGAGCACTATACCCTACGCTTCGGCAGTAGGATCTATAATATATGCGATGCTATGTATAAGACCAGATGTAGCTTACGCGCTGAGCATGGTGAGCCGGTATCAGTCAGACCCAGGTGAGGACCACTGGACAGCAGTAAAGAACATTCTCAAGTACCTGAGAAGGACTAAGGAGATGTTCCTGATTTACGGTAATGGAGACCTCAGGGTCGAGTCCTTTACCGACTCAAGCTTCCAGAGTGACAAGGATGACAGCAAGTCTGTCTCAGGTTTTGTGTTTACCCTCAACGGAGGGGCGGTATGTTGGAAGAGTTCCAAACAGGATACCGTCGCAGACTCGACGATGGAGCCTGAATACATTGCTGCAAGCGATGCCGCAAAAGAGGCGGTCTGGATAAAGAAGTTCATAGCTGAACTTCAGGTGGTTCCGTCCATTGTTGATCCAATACCAGTGTATTGTGATAACAATGGGGCTATAGCTTTAGCGAAGGAACCACGGTCCTATCAGAAATCCAGGCACATCTTAAGGCAGTATCACCTGATCAGGGAGATCGTAGATCGCCAGGAGATCGAGATCCGGAGAGTGGATACGAAAGACAACACGGCGGATCCATTTACAAAGGCCCTCCCTCAAGCACAGTTTGAGCGACTTTTTGGGATGTTGGGTATGCGGTATGCCAGCAGCTGGCCTTAGAGCAGACGTTGGGTATTCGGTACGCTAATCACTGGCCTTTAGTGCAAGTGGGAGATTGATGGATGTATATGCCCTAGAGGCCAGTATTGTATATGTATACATATGGATACTAGGGATATGTATGTATAGAACAATCTTGCTTAGTTTTATAGTATATTATTTGACTTGTCTTTATCGGGATATGTGCATTTATTTGTATTGTTGTTATATCTGGTTTGCACATATTGATAAAGACTCGATACGGTAGTATATTATTGTGGTTTGTCTTTATCTTAACATGGCATATGTCATACTCGTTATTACATATTGCGGTTACATGTTGATAAAGCCCCTAGGATCTTGCTTGACTACCTGCGTTGTAATGGCGATCATACTTGTGGGACCAGGATAGTCCATAAGCACATCCTTAAATGGTCCCTAGTCGCGTGAGTATTGAGACTGGGTACTGATACTCCAGAGTAGACTGGTGTGTACGTTTCTAGCCCCGTCGGGGATGGTTGGTCTCGCAGCCATTGGTCTGATGCACCTAAGATCGTATACAGGTGCTCACTGGATGTGAGTACACTGGACGGACTCGCCGAGAACATCCATGTGGTACTATACCTATCGTCAGATGGAAGTTCTTAGGTGACATGTGTACAGGTTAGTCTTTGGACCCGAGATCGGCATTTGTCTCATGTGAGTTCCCACTGAACTTTGATCACTACCCTACCACGGCTCTACTGAGTCGTGCAAACAGGTTTTGGTTGGGTTCAGTTCCGAGCCACATAGAGGCAGTGAGCGATTGTCAGGGATTCGTCTTTCCCGGTATAGGGAGTCGATATTGCACTGTGATTCGATTGGTCAGGACCATAAGACCTTGGCCAAGGCACTTTGGATTTATAATATTCAAATTAGTTATCTCATAACTACTTATGGATTCTAAATATTATATCACATTCCAGATAAATAGACAATGTTAAACTTTCCGACCGAATAATCAAACACCCAAGTTTTCCCAAATTGTTCTCAACACTTGAAATTAGTTTAAAAACATCCATCACATGCCACAGTACCAATGGTCCAGCCGTAGAAGGGTCAAGCCAATGCCTCACATGTGGCACGCCGTATTGCCACAAACCCTAAGGTTTAGAGGCAGTTCAAGACGGTCACATAATCGAGTTAAGCTTTGTTGTTTTCTAGAGGGTCCACCGCGTTACTTGCACAACTTAGAACGTTCTTAAACTACGGAAAAATCCAACGCTTGGAAATTTTCCGGCAGGGGAAAAAGTGAGTTATTGATATCCGTTCGAACTTTTTAACACGTCCTAAAAAATACCCGGAAAAACTAAACGAAGTTATACTTTCCGATCGAATCAACGAGCTCCCAATACAACCCAGAAAACTCAACACTTGAGTGGAATTAAAAATTCCCAGAATTGTGCAAAAGAACCCAGGAATAACACTGTGCAGTAGCGGGACCCAGTGACACTATTCAGCCGCGGAACCGCGGCCACGTGTGTGGTTTAGCCGCGGTTCCACGGTCACGTGATCGAATTAGGGGTCCGCACTTCACAGTAATTCTTAGATTTTCCTGCTTATTTTTCTGAGTATTTTTAATATGAAAAAATCAACATTTTTAAAAATTTCCAGAGAAGGGGTCCGTATCGGGGTTTCGGGGTTTGATCGGACTTTAAACTTCGCCTAAAGCTCTAGCTTGGCTCTGATACCACTGTAGGGTTACTAGGCACACGCACAAAGGTCTACGAGATATCAACCATGCCCGATTTAAATTTTAGCCGTGCCGAACAACCCTAAACCAAGATCTTAGACTAGAGATTAGGCGAAACAAAGCATGTTAAACACTTTAACACTAAGTGAGAGGGATTACAACCTTTGTAGATCCTGTCCTTCACTTCTAAAGCTCCGTGTTGAGGTCCCTTCGCTGCAATCATCAAGTTCCGGACTCTCGAGAGGCTCCACGAAGAGAAAGATGCATGCTTTCTTCCGATCTTCGATAACAAAGATGATCTACCTTGAAGTTTCATTAACATAAGCTCTCACTCACTAAATGAAGTGAACACCCTCATCTAAATGGCAAGGGTAGATGAGGATGATGAAGTAGGATTTTTGCTCTCATTTGTTTTCTTATTCTCACTCACTTTCATCACAAAAAGCAAATCAAGAAAGCTTTGCATCAAGGAAGAAGAAGAAGAATAGTGAATCCTTTTGTGATGAATAATGAAAGTTATGATAAGGTTAGAAATGCAACCATGGTTAATGTAACCTTTGTAGAGATTGAACTAGGGTTAAGGGTTTGGGTTGGGTTAAAGAATATCTTGCAAAATATCTACACAAATATCTTTGCACAAAACAAAATAAAACCTTCTAGAAGGTTCTAGAAGAGATTAACCCAAATCAAATCCTAACCTCGTTTAATCTCCACTAAACATGTTGCATTAATAACCATATCATGTTACAATATTATATATCACATATATAATATTTATTGTAACAAAATAAAATAATACAATTAACATATATCACATATATATCAATGTATTATCCGAGTGAGAAAAAGAATCTTTTAGTGAGCTTATATTAGTTAATGTAATTTAATATATCATATATATTATTATACATTAAATTATCGAATCAACACTTGATCCGACAATCCGGCTATATCGCATATAACCGAATAATATATCATTTACCGATTCATCGAATCAACACTTGATCCGATGACCCGGCTGATATCAAATATCACGAGAATATAATACGGTATCTCATATCGCATTATCCTTGGTCCTGCACATATCACATATATGCCCCTACTCCGTTTTGCCTGAGTCAAGAAACCTCTGTGTAGGACTCTAAAGAATCGTCAATACGCCGGCAGTAGGTGATGATCATATCAAACACCCACAAGCTGCAAGTGGTCAGCTAAACGTAACAGCCACCTAGGTATTGAGCAATCATAAGATCAAAAAGCAAGCCTGTACATTCTCCTGCGAATCCAATCAGTAACACTCCCGTATAGTCCGGTCTCGTCGTCTGATATGTCGCATATCTCGCCTAGGGGTGGTAAACGTCAGACCCCAGTAGCTTGATAAGTCGTGTCGATATGAGGTCTATAACAGTTCGAGAAACTACTGATAACACTTACCAGTAAATCTCAGCAACCCTGGTCAGGGATTTCCAGTTATAGCCAATCGAACACAGCGCAACATCAATTCCCTATACCGGGAGAGACGAATCCCCTCCTATCGCTCATTGCCTCCATGTGATTCGGGACTGTACCCAAAAGCCACCTTTTGCACGCCCTCTTGGATATGGTATGATGGAAATCAAAGCACGGTGGGAATCACACAAGACTCTATGACGATCTCGGGTCTACAGACTAACCTGTACCAGTGTCACCAGAGAACTGCCATCTGACGTAAGGTATAATACCAGCTGGGAGTTCTCGGCGAGTCCGTCCAGTGTACCCAGTCTCCACTGAGCACCCGTATACCATCTCTGATGTCAAACACCAATGGATATGAGATCGTCCATCGCCCATCATATGGGTCAAGAAGCGCATACGCTAGCCTACTCTGGAGTATCGATGCCCTGTCTCGGTACTCCCACGACTAGGAACATTTGAAGGATGTACTTGGCGACTACACTGTCCTCACTAGTATGATCCGCATCATAGTCTTGGTAGTCAAGTACTCATCCTAAGGGCTTTATCAACATGTAACATAGAGATAATCAGAGTACATGTTAAGATAAAGTGTAACCAGATAGCATACTATCATGTCGAGCAAGAAAGTCCTCCCTATATATGTCCAAGCATCCACTACTATATACATCGTATGTACAGTAATGGCCTCTAGGGCATACATATAACTAACAGTAACGGCTACCTGGGTATTGAGCGATCAGAAGATCAGCAAGCAAGCCCGCTCCAACTCCTGCAAAAGCCTGACGGTAACACTTGCCGTACAGTCCGGTCTCCTCGTCTGATATGTCGCATATCAAGTCTAGGGATAGTAAACGTCAGACCCCAATAACCGATAAGTCATGCCGATGTGAGGCTTATAACGGGTCGAGAAACTACTGGTAACACTTACCAGTAAATTTCTAAATCATCCATGGCCAGGGACTTCCCTGTTATGGCCAATCGAGCACAGCGCAACATCAACCCCCAATACCGGGAGAGACGAAACCCCTCCTATCGCTCATTGCCTCCATGTGACTCGGGACTGTACCTAAAAACCACCGTTTTGCACGCCCTCTTGGATGTGGTAAGGTGGAAATCAAAGCACAGTGGGAATCACACAAGACTCTATGACGATCTCGGGTCTACAGACTAACCTGTACAAGTGTCACCAGAGAACTGCCATCTGACGTGAGGTATAATACCATCTGGGAATTCTCGACGAGTCCGTCCAGTGTACCTAGTCTCCACTGAGCACCCATATACCATCTCTGATGTCAAACACCAATGGATATAGGATCATCCATCGCCCATCTCATGGGTCGAGAAGCGTATACGCTAGTCTACTCTGGTATATCGATACCCTGTCTCGATACACCCACGACTAGGAACATTAAAGGATGAACTTATGGACTACCATGGCCCCACTAGTATGATCTGCATCATAGTCCTGGTAGTCAAGTACACATCCTAAGGGCTTTACCAACATATAACTATAAGACAGTATCAAGAGACAAGTATACATGTTAAGATAAAGAGCAACCAGATAGCATACTATCATATCGAGCAAGAAAGTCCTCTCTATATATGTCCAAGCATCCAATATAATATACATCATATGTACAATACTGGCCTCTAGGGCATACATACAACTAACAGAGGTAGGGCTTTTCATCTATCGTATCATCTTTTGCTGCGGATATCGCTACGGCTGACTGGGTGCAGTTTTGCTAGGTGGGTTTTGCGATTATCCGATGTTGCTCATTGTATATTCTTTGTACCGTGTACTCTTCATCTACTATTATCATGTATTGACTTAGAGACGAGTTGTGAGAACGATATTGTATATTATTTGGTGACTTAGGGGTCTTTTATGCAGTTTTATTTATATCGTCTTTTTCTTCGCTACGGCGACGTATATTTGCTTGTGGTGGTTGTTTTCCGCCTTTGGGCGTGTATTTGCTCCCATCGGGGATGCTTTACTTATATTTTTATGTTGTACCCTTTTTGGGGGCTTGTTTTACAAAGGAGGTGCTCCCAAATTTTTTTAAAGGAAATAAATTGGGACTTTAAAGAATTTGATTGAGATTTCAAAAGTTTTAACAATGTTATTATCACTTACTACTTTTGATGGTTTAGATTGCTGGGTTTTTGGCTTACTTGAATTACGTTACGCATGGAGACGTTACGTAGTTTAAGGGCCGTCACGTGCTAAATTTTGGGTCGTGATAAAGTTGGTATCAGAGCGCTAGGTTTTACCTTTCGGAGTGTATGATGACCTTGGTATGATGGAGTAGGTAGCTGAAGCAGAGTAACATAGTGTGTATATGTCCGCGGCATACTTACGACACGGTACTCCGGCTAAGTGTCCTAAGTACTAATTGCTTGAAATTCCTTCCTTGATGATACATATCCTTGTGATTCGATTTCCGTGTTCTTATCGAATCCTTTTCTATTTATAGCCTTTTGCCGCCGATGACTATGAGGGCTCAGAGTGATGCAGCGAGGGCCGAGGTCAGAGTTGACTCGTTTAGGGCGAGGACTGACCAGGATGGTACGCTCGTTGCACAGGAGCAGTTGATCCGCCTTCGATAGATCGTATCGCTAGGCTTGAGGCAGAGATGCAGGACTTGCGCCAGACGATGAGGTCGTTGGTTGAGACCAGTCGAGCGCAGCGACATGAGGTTGTCACCCCTGTTACCTAGTTTTTCCTTGCGATCAGCACACAACATTGTGTTACTTACACAACACCAGTGGATGCAGCCCGTTTAGCTGAGGGGCGTCTTCCCGAGACTTTGGGAGTTCCGAGACCGAGGAGGGCTCGTGCAGGTGTACCAACCCAGAGACAGAGGTTCAGTCGCCATGACAAGTTTTGTGCACGTCGCGGGAGTAGCAGAGGCTCTGGACGAGGACAGTTGTTTAGCTCTTATTCCCAGGAGGGGCAGCAGTTTTTATCTGGATGTTACCGGTACAGGAGTTTTGGTCATCGGGTTCGAGATTGTACAGAGCCACGTGAGCGCGAGGCAGCTGTACCGCCGAAAGGTCGTGGTCGTGGAGGATTCGTTCCGAGTGTACCGGATGGCAGAGGAGGAGTTCAGCCAGTTGCGGATAGAGGGAAGACACGAGCGTTTGTTTCTACTTATCGGGACGCGCGGGCGCCCAGTGCAGAGTTTTCAGGTAATCTTATTCGTATGTTTCCTTATTGCATTTGTTTGTTTAATTCAGGATCTATTCACTCGTTTGTTCTACACACTTTGTGTTGTGGTTGGGCCGAGATTTGTGTATGCTAGATCAGCCGTTTGTTGTGTTAACTCCTGTTAGCGATCCTTTGGTTGCGCGACACGTGTTTCGGTCATATGCCATTTGGGTAGGAGATAGAGATTCATCCATCGATTTGTTCCTTCTTGAGATGTTGGACTTTGATGTTCTCTTGGGCACGGACTGATTAGGTACGTGCTAGGCATCTGTGACTGCCGCGAGAAGACAATTAGGTTTTCTTTTCCCGGTGAGTCGGTTCTTGTTGTGTAGGGGGACAGTGGTGCCGCCTCTCACAGCTTGAATTCAGTATTTTTCGCTAGTCGGCTTTTGAGGAGAGGATGTCATGGATTCTTGGCTTTCATTCGTGATACCGGAGCCACAGTGGGTTCATTAGACCGGGTTCCTATCGTGCGAGAGTTTTCCGACGTTGTTCCAGATGAGCCGGTGGAGCTTAGGGAGCTTAAGGATCTGTTGCAGTGTTGCTAGATAGGGGACTTGTGCGTCTAAGTGTTTCTCTTTGGGGAGCTCCTATTCTGTTCGTCAAGGAGAAGGACGGCAGTTTGAGGTTGTGTATTGATTGATCGTCAATTGAACTGAATTATGGTGCGGATAGGTATCCTTTACCTCGAATTGACGATTTCTTTGATCAGCTCCAGGGTGCAAGACATTTTTCTAAGTTTGTTTGGGATCAGGTCATCATTGTTGCGGGTTCGGAGTGATGACATTCCGAAGACTGATTTTATGCGCGCTATGGGCATTATGAGTTTTGGTGGTGTCGTTGGACCCACCAACGCCCTAGCAGCATTCATGGATGTGATGAATCAAATTCTTCAGGCCGTTCCTCGACCAGTGTATTGTCGTGTTATTGATGACATTCTGGTCTATTCCAAGAGTCGTGAGGAACGCGAGAAGCACTTGAGGATTTGCTTTGCAGACATTGGGAGAGCGCCAGCTGTTTGCTAGATTCTTGGAGTGTTCCTTCAGGCTTGATAGTGTTGACTTTCTTGGTCATGGGGTTACGGGAGACGGTTTTCGTATGGACCCAAGGGAGATCGAGGCTGTACAGCTTGGCCCAGACTTGCATCAGGGACAGAGGTCCGCAGCTTTTGGGCTTAGCCGGTTTTTACCGCCGTTTCGTGCAGGATTCTTGTGTTTTCGCTGCACCGTTGACCGTACTAACAAGGAAGGGGGTTCTTTTCTTTGGACCGAGGCATGCGTGCGGAGTTTTCAGCAGTTGAAGACTCGGGTAATGATTGCACCAGATCTATCTTTGCTTCTGGATCGGGCGACTTTGTTGTTTACTGTGATGTTTCACGAGTGGGGCTCGATTGTGTACTGATGTAGCATGATAGAGTTATCGCTTATGCTTCCCGACAGTTGGAGGAAGTACAAGCAGAATTTATCCCACTCATGATCTGGAGATGGCCGTGGTGGTTTTGCGCTGGAGATTTAGGGACACTACTTGTACTGAGAGTCGTGTCAGATTTTCACGCACCACCAGAGCTTTGTGTACATCTTCCTGCAGCGGGTGTTGATTGTTGAGACAGCGCCATTGGATGGAACTTGTGAAGGATTGTGATTGTGAGATCCTTCATTTCCCATGGCAAGATGATTGTGGTAGCTGATGCTTGAGTCGTAGGGCTGGGGGTAGTTTGTTCCAGTTGTGCGCAGTTCGGAGACAGTCTTCTATAGATTTACAGTTCTTGTATAACCGTTGAGTACAGCTTAAGTTCACTTCTACTGAGAGGCCCGCTTGCTCATGTCCGCGCCCGTCCACTTTTACTAAATCGTTTTCGTGAGGCACATCCCGCCGATGCTCGTTGTCGGAGATTCTTGAGCATGTTCGGCTGGGTAAAGATTCGGAGTTCTTGATTTATGACCAGGGTGTGCTGTGTTAGGGACTCGATGGCGTATACCCGATACTGATGGGTCGAGACGCGAGGTCCTAGAGCAGGCACATCAGTCATCTTTCTGTATTCATCCAAGTGCCACCGAGATGTGATGTGACTTGTGAGATAGTTACGGGTGGGCAGGGATGATGAGTGAAGTTTCGGATTTCGTTTCGAGGTGCTTGGCTTGTCAGCAGGCTAAGGTTGAGCATTTAAGGCCAGCTGGAGAGTTGCAACCGTTTTACTGTTCCAGAGTGGGAATGGGAGCAGATCTCCATAAATTTCTTTGTGGTGTCTACCCAGGTCTAGTCGAGGGTATGACTCCATTCGGGTGATTATTGTCCGGTTATGCTCAGTTTGCTCAGTTGTTCTTCGGTAAGTTTGTGCATTTGCACGGAGTTCCTTCATGTGTTGTATCCGATAGAGGCACCCAGTTCGCTAGCCGTCGTTGGCAGAAGCTTCAGGAAGCCTTAGGTACTGGTTGAGCATTAGCTCTGCTTTTCCATCCGTAGGCTGATGGTCAGATAGAGTGGACTATACAGACTCTGGAGGATATGTTTGTGTGTACGTACTAATTGTTTGTTGGCTATGGGATCGTCACTTGCCATTGATGGAGTTCTCCTACGATGACAGTTATCAGGAGATGTTTCAATTGGCAACTTTCAAGCCTTGTGTGGTAGGTTGTATCGATCGCCAGTCTGTTTTACTGACTTCGCGAGAGTAGGATTTTTGGACCCCAGCTAGTCGAGAGGTTTCGGAGAAGATCCAGTTGATTCAGGTCAAGATGAAAGTGCCCAGTGCAGACAGAAGTCTTATGCCGACCGTAGTTGTCACAGACTTGAGTTCGCAGTGGGAGATCATGTATTCCTATAGATTTTTTCGATAAATGGCGTGTTGAGTTTTGGGAAGCTTAGTCCCAGATAGTAGGTCCTTTTGAAATCCTTTAGCGAGTTAGTACCGTTGCCTATAATTTGGCACTTCCGTCCAGATTTTTGAGTATTCATCCTGTATTCCTTGTGTTGATGCTTTGCAAATACCTTCATAACCTTTCTCACATGATTTAGCACCAGACCGTTTGGCTTGGACGAGATATTTTCGTTCA
Organism: Agapanthus africanus; assembly: GCA_030015575.1. Taxonomy (NCBI): domain Eukaryota; kingdom Viridiplantae; phylum Streptophyta; class Magnoliopsida; order Asparagales; family Amaryllidaceae; genus Agapanthus; species Agapanthus africanus. The sequence goes on along the minus strand of CM057340.1, from coordinate 170,787,779 downwards.
CTGGCAGCCGATAGTGTTAGTGGATCGATAGGTGGAGAAACTTCGATCAAGGGTCTTGCCATCTTTGGAGCTTTCTTTGGCGTAGCCGTATAGTGAGGAGTTCACTTGTGAGGCTGCGAGCGAGATTTGTGAGTTTTACACTCATCTCTTTGAAGGTATGCATAGTAAAAATTTTAATTCGGGGACAAGTTTTCTTTAAGGGGGAGATTGTAACGCCTTAGGATTCGATTAGTGTTATTTAAGCGGTAGTGCGGGTTTTCTGTAAAAAAGTTTACCAATTCGGGTTCCTCACATTTTATAACATTTAATTAATATATTTTTATTATTTGTTATGGGTTTGCACGCACGTGTGCACGTTAATGTGAGGGTTTGTTTGTACTAATCTAGTTTAGTGACCATGACAACTTAACCTAATCCTAATCCTTGCTTTAACCTTAACCCTAATCCCTAGATATTTGAGAGAGATATTTCCTTTGGGTTTTGTTTTGGAGAGGAGGTGGCATGGTGACTTGGTGAGCATTAATGGTTGCATTAATGTGAAGTTAATGCAAGGGTGCACTCACCCTCTTGCACTCACCTCTCTCTCTCTCTCTCTCTTTTCTTCACACCCTATCTCATTCTCTCTCACTTCATCTCTTTCTCATTTCTTTCATCACTCTCTCTTCTCTCAACTGAACACTCACTAATCCATTACTAAACCTTCACTAAACTTCATCAAATCTCACAAAAATCACATCTTTAGCCTTGTTTTGCCTTTTGGATGCCTTGGAGCTTGGAAAGCTAGTATCTTTGAGCTTGTGGGAGTAGGTAATGATATCTATCTGTTAAGTAGTTGTTTATTATGTTGCATAGCTTATTCGTTTCAGTTTAGAACGCGTAAAGTTTCGTTTCGGGTAAATATCGTATTTTTAGCGTAGTTTTGGGTCTCGGATGATCTGCTATCAAACCAGGTATTTATTGGAAAAGTTCCCATCACAGTGACCTTGTGTAGTGACCTAGAAGATACCCTCAAAATACGAGTCCATTCCCTCAAGACCAGGCCGCAAATTTAATGGTTCCGGCCGCAATTTGCGGCCAGAGTGGGGTGGTTGGTGGTGTATTTTGGAGTAGGGGTCTCTGGGGTTGTGTGTGGTCTTGTAGTATGTGCAACTTTTACAAATTGTTTGGGCAGCAAAATCTGGGATCACTTTGCTTGTTTCTAGTGTTTCGATTACGCGTGTTACGTTATTCGATACGGTTCGTGTCGTTGTGTGTCTGTTGCTCTTGAGTTGGTTTCGTAGTGTCGCTATGCACGTTAGCTACTAAGCGAACACTTGAGAGTATGTTTGGAGTTGGTGCGTCGGTCAAACGTAGTTTATACGTGTTATTGGTCGATTGCTAATTTTTATACTTGCTTTGTTGTTATGTGATTTTAGGATCGCAGGTGGGGACTTCGGACGCTGCGAAGAAGGGAAAGCGAGTGGTTGGCTTTACTTAGCCCCAGGATCTTCAGTGAGTAGATTTAACATCTACAGGGAATCACCCGCATGGCGTTATGCGTCTGGGATAGATATGATATGATATTAGTCGCATGTTTATATTGCATATATAGAGTTTGGGCATAATCTTCATTGCATATTATTACTTGTTGTGCTTGGACTTGTACCCATTGGACACTGCACTATTATTGACGGCTCATGTTGCACGAGCACTGATTGTATGCCACACACACCGTCAATAATTGCCATGATACGTACAACACACATACATATATGATATTGTTTGGTTAGGAACATTGAGACATTGATTCATATTCCTTTGTGGATATGACATATAGCATACCTGTATACCTACATGTTTACACATATGCCTTGACATGCCTACATGCTAGTTACCTATATACCTATATGGTAGTGTACCATTAGTGATAGGTATATACACATTTGAGACATAGCTACATGTACATCTTGTATACATACTTATATACACATATACCTGGAGGGTATTGTATCATTATTGACATGTATATACACATACCTAGCTTGACATAGCTACACACATACCTGGAGGGTATTACATCATTACTGATAGGTAGATACACATATCTTGCTATACCGACATGGTTACGCATACCTGGCTATAGCTACATGTTCACCTTTATATGATGTTGTATGGATTTGGAGAAATTAGGAACCGCATGATATATTTAATAACTTGTTGCAGTTAAATAGCGGGTTTCCTTTATATGCTCATATTACTGTTTCATGTTGCATATATTATATTTCATGGATTTCGCATTGATATATGAATTTCACATGATGTTTTTTGGATTTGAGGACCGTTGTAGTTTCATGAAATTATGCATTATTTGAAAAACCCGGTTTCTCTTGATATGATATTTCAACATCCACCATGAGATTTCTCGGTTCTGATATATACCCCATGCGAGGAGGCGTCGTGGGCCGTGTGCGGGTATATGGTGGGGCCCGGAGGTACCCCGGGGCAAGAAAGGTATGTCGAAGGTTCACGCCGATGAGCCTGGCAAGGGAATCATACCTACCGGTGACAGTATTTGGACTCGGCGATGATCGTGAAGATATCGACCGGAGTCATGTACGTATGCATATGGGGAATTCGAGTGCCGACAGTTGGGGTACTCGGGTTTCCGATGAACGTATGATACGTACATATCAGGGGTAGTCGGGGTGATGACGCCTGATAGATGAGTATTTATGTGTCGATACTAGACACTAGTTTTCATGATATTTTACCTCTAAGTATATATATCAGTGGTATGGGACGCTGTTATATATGCATGTATATATATATCAGTGGTATGGGACGCTGTTATATATATATAATATCATCACAATGATCTATGCATGTATTCTTATTCATTACTTGATGTTGAGGGCCGATATGAGGGCCGATCTGTGGGCCGATCTGAGGGCCGATTTGAGGATATTTGGGATTTGGATTGTCTAGATGGACACTGGTCCTGCCACGATGAGGATGACATGTTTTATCCCATATTCCGCATTTATTTTATATGCATTGCTTTATGTATTAGTAGTACCTGATAGAGTACCTTTCATGACTGTTGCATATACATATTGCCATTTTATTGCTTCATGTATTAGTTGTACCTACTTGAGTACATTTCATGACTGTTGCACACATATGGCCATTTATTGATATTAGCTTGCATGTGATAGATTCGCGCAGTACGTGCATACTTGCGATTACCTGCATATGTTATTTACTATTCACGAGTTGGCAACTCACCCCCATTGTGCCACAGGGTTTGCAGGTTGTTCCTCAGAGTAGTCGAGACAGGGCTTTTCATCTATCGTATCATCTTTTGCTGCGGATATTGCTATGGCTGACTTGGTGCAGTTTTGCTAGGTGGGTTTTGCGGTTATTCGATGTTGCTCATTGTATATTCTTTGTACCGTGTACTCTCCATCTACTATTATCATGTATTGACTTAGAGACAAGTTGTGAGAACGATATTGTATATTATTTGGTGACTTGGGGGTCTTTTTTGCAGTTTTATTTATATCGTCTTTTTCTTCGCTACGACGACGTATATTTGCTTGTGGTGGTTGTTTTCCGCTATTGGGCGTGGATTTGCTCCCGTTGGGGATGCTTTACTTATAATTTTATGTTGTACTCTTTTTGGGGGCTTGTTTTACAAAGGAGGTGCTGCCAATTTTTTTTTAAAGGAAATAAATTGGAACTTTAAAGAATTTGATTGAGATTTCAAAAGTTTTAACAATGTTATTATCACTTACTACTTTTAATGGTTTAGATTGCTGGGTTTTTGGCTTACTTGAATTATGTTACGCATGGAGACGTTACGTAGTTTAAGGGCCGCCACGTGCTAAATTTTGGGTCGTGACATCTATAAAAGAGAAAAACCCAAGCTTTGTCTCCCCTGTGTATGGATCGAGCTTGATCTACGAACTCCTTCATCGAAAATGATCTAACTTGAAAGCAACCCAACCCCAAGCTTCTACTCCACACAAAAACACTTCTTTATGAAGCAACTGCTCTCACAAATGGCTAATAGATGAGAGGAAGAAGATGATGTTGGCTATCGTGCCCTCAAGTCAATTATTGGATCGCAGGCACGTGATTGTAATGATTGAGGGAGGACCTATACCGGTAGAACAGTCTTACTCAAGATGATAGTATGCTATCTGGTTTGTCTTTATCATCGTGTACATATTTCAGGTGGCATTACAAATCACTATTACATGTTGATAGAGCTCATAGGATTCATGCTTGACTACCAGCAGTATGATGGCGATCATATACGTGGGAGCTGGGTGGTCTATAAGCTGTAAGTCTACGGTAGCGCCCCGGCCGTCTATCCGAGGCCAAAATGCGGAAACGAAAACTTTTCTTAAACTAAAAACCGGCGCTATCGTATGCTTAAAATCTGGATCGAACCATTAACCTACAATTAGCTATCTAGAGAAGGGATAGAGAGGCTATACCGATCGATCCGTGTCCTTCGGTCTTTGGCCACCATCCCAAGCTCCTCGCGGCACCTCCGGTCTTGATCTCTTCGTCGGAAAGGGCACCACATCTACGAGTCTTTTTACGAGCTCCCGCTTCATCCGAAGCAACTCGGGCACGAAGTGTGCTAGCCGACGTGTCCAAGGTGTTGTAGAGAATGTTTGTGATCACTTTGTCTCTTGTATCCATTGCTTGGATGTAGGTTGAAGGTGTTGCCACTAATGGAGGTTATGAGCTAGAGGAGGAAGAAGAAGAAGAAGCCATATTCTTTCTTTTTGTTATGTTATCAAAAATGAGAGTGAGTATCAAAAATACAAGACGAAAACTCTTCATATGGCTGCCCTTCTCTCTCTTCCTCTCATTTCATCTCACTAATCAATCACATAAGGTGACATTTGCACAAGAAATGATACCATGAGTCATCTATAGAGTACATGTATCATTTAATGCACAAAATGATGAAATAAGGTCACAATTTCCATTTGTAAACATTAACCCAAATGTTTACAACAATAAAAAGATACGGCAACATTTAAAGTAAACTCGTGATGGATCACAAGAATACCCCTCACCTGTATATACATACCTGCATCCGCATTCCGACTGAATGCGAATGCGATGAGACTAAAGTAATCCAACAAATCTAATACTAGGATCCGTCTTAAACCAAAGCCCACTAGTATGATCCGCTCGATCATGATCCGTGCACTACTGCACGTATATGATCGGACTTTGCCATATATTATACGGCCTCTACAACGTTTCGCTCGAAACTTGAGAAACTGTCTGTGGGGGACTCTAAAGACTCGTCAATACTTTGGCTGTGGATTTAACCACTAGCACGTCAGAGGTACTAGCTGTACGTAACGGGCTACCAGGTATTGACCAAAAGGGAGGTCGATGAGCGAACTCATCCTGACACCCTACTGAGCCTGTCAGTGACAATATCCGTACAGTTCGGTCCGTTCGTCTATGAGCATCGCATGTCGGGTCTAGGGGGTTGGTAAAAGTCAGACCCCCAAAAGCGATACAAGTCGTGTCGGAGTGTAGCCCAGAATACCCTGAGATACTATTAGAATACCTACCAGTAAATCTCCTGCCTTGGCTAAAGACTTCGTGTAATGGCTCTCCTAGACACAGCGCGATCCCACCCCCAATACCGAGAGATACGAAACCCCTGCCGATCCGCTCACTGCCTCCATGTGGCTCGGGACTGTACCCAACTAAAACCTGTTTGCACGACTCCTTTGAGCCGTGGTAGGGTAGTAATCAAAGCACAGTGGGAACTCACACGAGACAAATGACAATCTCAGGTCGATGAACTAACCTGTACACATGTCACCAGAGAACTGCCATCTGACGTCAGGTATAATACCAACTAGCATGTTCCCGGCGAGTCCTGTCCGGTGTACTCATAACCCAATGAGCACCTGTATACATCTTAGGTGAACCAACTGACACCAATAGCTTGTGAGACCGGCCACCGCCCCTCGTTGGGGTCTCGACTGTATACACTAGTCTACTCCGGAGTATCGATGCCCTGTCTCGAAAACTCCCACGACTAGGGACCTTTTAAGGATGTGCTTATAGACCCCAGCTCCCACGTATATGATCGCCATCATACTGCTGGCAGTCAAGCAAGAATCCTAAGGGCTCTATCAACGTGTAATAGCGACCTGTAAGGTAACCTAAAGTAGTACACGATGATAAAGATAAACCAGATAGCATACTATCATCTTGAGTAAGACTGTCCTACCGGTATAGGTCTTCCCTCAATCATTGCAATCACGTGCCTGTGATCCAATAATTGACTCTTAGGGCACTATATCCAACAATCTCCCACTTGCACTCAAGGCTAATTATTGCGATGTTGCATACCCACAGCTCGTGTGATACCGAATACCCAACTCCTCTACTAATCAGTCTCACAAAACCCGTTTGCGAAACTTTTGCGTTCGAGGAATAGCCTCAGTGAGTGGATCCGCCCTGATGTTTCTTTCTATGTCTATCTTTATCTCAAGTTCGCGGAGAAAGCCATCTCCCAAAATGAGCAATACCTGTCTTAGAATATGTCTGGATATCTGATGGGACCTAGTTCATAGATGAACTCCAAATCCAAACTTCTTAGACTGTATCGTCAACTGAATTTAATCAGTATCCTGCGCCATGCCTCCCTCAGTATCCGCTTGGACCACCTGTCCAAACTACTACCCCTCGTCAGAGGGAAAACTATAACTCTGACAGTCACTCTGTCATCCAGGTCACCTTGGAAGCCTGGAATGATAACCGTCTCCCGATAGAGGCTGTCGTTATCATATCCCTAGAACATCCACTTATGTTCTAAAACTGCTTCCGAACGTTTCTCCAGGATAGGATTAATATCAACTTATTGCATCTTATGCAAAAACAACATCTGGTGTTGTACTTGACATTTCATGATTGACTCAATTGTCTAAGCAAGTGATCTGCCAATCATGCACATCCCTTTCCCCTTTAGTTTGTAAGATACCTTTAGAGAGGGTGACTCCATCACATGCAGGTACACTACCGTGCCAGGAGTCGTCCATTCTAAAACACCTTTATAATGCTGTCTAAGTACCCAGATTGGGAAACTACCCAAATCTAGATCTAAAACCATAGATCTAGTAACCAGAATATCTGATATTACATCTATATCCTTTGTGGAGAAACCACTGTGTGACAACAAAAGTATAACCGACCGTAGTATAGGAATTTCACTTCCTACTCTGTGTATGTCATCCAAATACCAGGACATCACATCCTACTACCTTCTTAACAGATCCATCCCCTATTCTGATGAAGTCAAACCTATGACTGTCACATCAGAAATAGATGATCTATCTCCGCTATATATGCTTTAGTCCATAAATAGACATAAGCCACTTGTCCACTATGTTTCCGCTGCTCCCACTGACTACGACAACCCTCTGGCAGAGTCATATACACGTGCACTTCTAAAGCTAGCTCAGAACGACGCTATACTCATCTTCCTGCCGGGTCTTACAGTCTGGAACAACAATAGTGTTAAGTCTGGGTAAACAAGAACCTCTCTGTCACCGTCTTTGAGCATACCGAAGTACCTCTTGAGTGCCTGAGGTTACCCACCATATCTGTGGAGTGGCCGATGGAATGTCAAAACAGATTGAATCTTTAGGTTCTTAACAAATTTTCAGTAATCGTTTGCGGTTCTGGAATCACTTCCAGTTCTACCATACTCCCACTACTGTTTTCTGAAAAAAATCTATTTTACTAAAACTGTGGCGAGTCAAGAACAATATCACTATTGATCTTCCAGATGGTAGAAAGTCAACCCTCGTCATAGCCCGGGTCAACCCACAAACAGCCATTACAGAAACGTGTCTTGAGTTATCCAGAGTCTGGTTTTAAGTATAAGCTGGACAACTCCCCTTACCTTAACATTGTTAAGATATGAACTATTCTATATCCAATATAGAAAAAGAGGCACTGATTTAATTAGAACCAGATTCAAATCATGCAGCTGTCTCCAGTGCATGTCAACTAAATGGAGAGAGGCCGATCGGCATTACTCAACTTAGGAATACATCCAGATATGAGTAACCTGAAAGAGAAGCAAGTTCTCATAATCATTACTATTAATTGAATACCATACACAAGTATCTACATCTTCGAACACCTTGAAGAATCCTGATGCTTGCAACGCCTGGTTCTCTACTTTATTCTTATACCTATAACTTCTCAAAACTTAGACCTTGCATTTCTACGATACACATGTCTAAGAACTAGAGAAGTCATAAGTAAACAGAATATAGTACGAGTACCAACCCCTCTGTCCTCATGGACACTGGGCAACATACAATACTCTGTATAAGTCCTCTGAGTCTAATAACTCATTCCCTGTGTGTCGTAGGTTGAAAACTGTACCTATGGTTAAGAAGAATTACACCGCTGTTTAATGCTCCTTACCTAACCATCCACTGATATAGATAAATGTCATAGACATAATTTCAAAAAGTTATATCTCACTTTATAAAAATAAACCTACCGATATATCTATTTGAAATTGGTGCATAACAACGGATATTCAAAACCAAATATTTGCCGTCCGGCAAACAACCCAGGCGATTTCCTCAAATAACACCAATTACAATGAATCCCGATATAATGAGGATGATCACCCAATTCCAAATAACTTACTCCCACTCATCATCTGTAAAACCATACAGATGTGAGAATCAAACCTGGTAAATACATACCCTGGAACAAGAGCTAATTGGGAAATCAGTTTTCTTTTAACAATACATAGTGAAACTGAAACATGTAAATGTTTCGAAGGGGTATCCGGGTATTCCTAGTAATGCCTCTTCCATTTTCAGATTCACAACTGTAATCGTATATTTCTTTGCCATCACTCCAAATCCCTTTATATGTCTTTAGTCATTACCTTCTGTACACCCCTTTAGGCCAAATGGTTTTCTTTCTTCCCTACCGTTCGGCACCCGCCTATGGTTTGGAAGAAGACTATCCAATAAGCATAATAGGTGTACTGTCCTAATCCTAGGAGCACTCGCAACTCGAGAGAAGGTAAAGATAAAAGACAACTGAATAAAACCTTATTCCTATTTCTCCTGAACCAGAATCCATTCCCGAACTGGAACAAGTTCCTTCGAGTTCGTATATAACCATACGATGGAGTATCCAATAAACTGTGGATTTCGTAGTAATACGGAGTGTTCTAGAGAAATACAAAGGTGATGTAGGAGTGGCGATGAAATACTTGGTTTTGTCGTGAATAGCAGTCGCAATTTACTTTGCCCTCTTACTAATCCCTTTATTTGTCTTAACTTATTACCTTCTGTACACCATCGTTAGGCTAATTAGTTTTCTTCATACCCCACCGTTCGGTACTTGCCTATGCTTTGGAAGAAGACTATCCAATTAGCGTAATAGGTGTACTGTCCTTATCCAAGGAGCACTCGCAACCTGAGAGAAGGTAAAAGGAAAAGACAACTGAATAGTCCTATTCATTTTCTCCAGAACCGGAAACCATCCTCGAATCTTGAACAAGTTCCTTCGAGTTCGTATATAATCATACGATGGTTTTATCCAATGGAAGTAGATGTTCGTAGTAATATGGGGTGTTCTGGAGAAAATGGTAAAAGTAAGAGTGGCAATGAAGTATGCAACTCTGACAATCCAAAAGCCAGTGTTTAAGAAGGTTCGGTCAACTTGGTCACTGAGTCATAGTCTAGGGTCGGGTCATGGTCGCTGCCAAAGAGAGAGAGAAAAGAAACACTCAGCGTGCACTCTAACCTAGATCAGAATGGTTATCAATTTATCTAATCAGGAAACCTCCCACTGTATCCTCAAATTCTCCTCTAAACCTGAAAGAAGAATTAGTCGGGATCACCTGAGGAGTAAACCAACTCATCAGTGGGAATCGGGATCCAACTATCATCGCATGATAATGTGATGAAATCCACTCACGTTATCACACTCCAGAAGGTATGCGCATATCTGGCAAGTTTCAGTTTCTTTAGAAACTTCCGATGTGATTTTTACCCCATGCTCTTATGACCTTGACTTTTGGCCAACAAATCATGAGTCACATGTCAAGTTCTACCCGTCATTATCCAGGTTGATTTGAACCCACCTGTACCTACCCTTGACTTTGGCCAACAAAGCAGTACGACTGTCCCAAACCAATGCATCTGTCTATACAACAGAAAAGTAACAAATAGCTACCATACACCATGCCTTGATTTTGGCCAACAAACATAGCATGAATACTAAGTGCTACCCGTCTGAAATGACGGAGGGCTATGAATGGTTTTTGGAGAAAAACCTTTAACGTAATGAACTTGATATCGTTGAAGGAACCGGATAGCTTTTTATAAAAATATAGTGACGAAAACCTTTGCTAAAGAGGTCACTCCCGGTGAAGGGATTTCGGCTCTTTCCCCGTAGAATGAGGTGCAGGATATTCCAACTGAATACCACGATGCAAAGCAAAAAGGCAATCGGCTATAGTGAAGTTATTACCCTGATGCAAACTTCAGTCCAAGGGGTCACTCCCGGTGAAGGGATCTCGGCCCCTGCCTCGTCGACTGAGGTGCTGGATATTCATAACCGAATACCACTGTGCAAAACAAAAGAGAACGTCCTTGTAATAACAGCTTTTTTTGAAAAATGTTCCAACAACATCAAACAGGTTTGTTTAGTTTGTATTGATCTGAATAAATGCATTCCCATCAGTTAATCACGCCACAAAAGAACGAAAATATAACGTACGTATATGCCATCCGCATTCGCCACTGGGTCCCGTCATCACCCGTTAGGTTACTTAACTAACGACAGAGCGGGGACTGGACTAGCGCGTGTGTAAAACATATACAACATCTACTAGTATATATATCAATATATAATATTCGCTCAAGGAGTGATAAAATGCAACATCACAGAAATGTAATAAGCATCACAGAACAATACAGATAATCTGGGATCCCTGGGTTTCATAGAGCCGCTACTGAAACCCGACGTTCCCCTGGTCGTGTGGATAGCCTGTGCAATGAAATCCTAGACCCCTACGGGCACGGCAAGTTACCCGCCAAAACTTAAAGCGAGGCAGCCTCCTTCAACAACGTGAATGGACCACCCAGCACTTTACGGAATCCAGTAACTTGAGCACCCCTCCTTGGGTCAACCTATACCCTCTACGAGTGCGGCGAATAGCCCGCCAATTCTAGAGTGAAGCCCCCTCTGTCTCAAAGCCATGAGATGCGGGCCCGTTGCCCTCTAGAACCCGGCTATCCGTGCACCCCACCGCGGGGTAATCCTAGTACAGAAAGTAAAAATATACAACGGGTACATCGACCTCAGCCCGGCCGTGCCCCAAAAGAATAATATATAAACAGGCAGTAACGGCGGTCCACATGTCGGACGCTCGCCCCGCAATATCAAATGTACAAATACAACCAAACTTTACTACCATTGCATCCATGCTATCCACCACGACAAATCCGCAACATCACAGCACAACACAGAACATCAACGTGAATGTCACGTTCGCAAATCCGTCTAAAAGGGCTATAGCAATTAAACAAGATTTACCTATCAAATGACATTCACGGTTGCAGATATAATGTAAATACTGTGAACTAACATGTTTAAAATTTTCGATCGACAAAATTTCCCGAAGTGGGCCCCAAGCACAATTCCCAGTACTCATACAAATCTGGCCCAAACAAAAAATACCAGAAACCCCATTTCCAACTCAGAGAACGCTGTACAAAATCTGGTGCAGTGATGACATATTCTTGCGGCGGAACTGCGGCCAAAACATAGGTATGGCCGCGGTTCCGCGGCGACACAGTAGCCTCATGGTACCAAATTTTTACAGATATCTTAGAAAAGCCTGCACGAATTTCTGCAACACACCAAATAATTTTTTTTGACCACAGGAAAAATTCGACAGAAACTGATGACTTGGAAATGCAGTTTTTGGAAATTTCTTCCGATCGAAGTTCTAAACACGTTAGAGCAAGCTAGTAAAGGTTAATGGCGTGGCTCTGATACCATTTAAGTCTACGGTAGCGCCCCGGCCGTCTATCCGAGGCCAAAATGCGGAAACGAAAACTTTTCTTAAACTAGAAATCGGCGCTATCGTATGCTTAAAACCCGGATCAAACCATAAACCTACAACTAGCTATCTAGAGAAGGGATAGAGAGGCTATACCGATCGATCCGTGTCCTTCGGTCTTTGGCCACCATCCCAAGCTCCTCACGGCACCTCCGGTCTTGATCTCCTCGTCAGAAAGGGCACCACATCTATGAGTCTTTTTACGGGCTCCCGCTTCATCCGAAGCAATTCGGGCACGAAGTGTGCTAGCCGATGTGTCCAAGGTGTTGTAGAGAATGTTTGTGATCACTTTGTCTCTTGCATCCATTTCTTGGATGGAGGTTGAAGGTGTTGCCACTAATGGAGGTTATGAGCTAGAGGAGGAAGAAGAAGAAGAAGCCATATTCTTTCTTTTTGTTATGCTATCAAAAATGAGAGTGAGTATCAAAAATACAAGACCAAAACTCTTCATATGGCTGCCCTTCTCTCTCTTCCTCTCATTTCATCTCACTAATCAATCACATAAGGTGACATTTGCACAAAAAATGATACCATGAGTCATCTATGAAGTACATGTATCATTTAATGCACAAATGATGAAATAATCTCACAATTTCCATTTGTAAACATTAACCCAAATGTTTACAACAATAAAAAGATACGGCAACATCTAAAGTAAACTCGTGTCGGATCATAAGGATACCCCTCACCTATATATACATACCTGCATCCGCATTCCGACTGAATGCGAATGCGATGAGACTAAAGTAATCCAACAAATCTAATAGTAGGATCCGGCTTAAACCAATGCCCACTAGTATGATCTGCCCGATCATGATCCGTGCACTACTGCACGTATATGATCGGACTTTGCCATATATTATACGGCCTCTACAACGTTTCGCTCGAAACTTGAGAAACTGTCTGTGGGGGACTCTAAAGACTCGTCAATACTTTGGCTGTGGATTTAACCACTAGCACGTCAGAGGTACTAGTTGTACGTAACGGGCTACCAGGTATTGACCAAAAGGGAGGTCGATGAGCGAACTCATCCTGACACCCTACTGAGCCTGTCAGTGACAATATCCGTACAGTCCGGTCCGTTCGTCTATGAGCATCGCATGTCGGGCCCAGGGGGTTGGTAAAAGTCAGACCCCCAAAAGCGGTACAAGTCGTGTCAGAGTGTAGCCCAGAACACTCTGAGATACTACTGGAATACCTACCAGTAAATCTCCTGCCGTGGCCAAGGATTTCATGTAATGGCTCTCCTAGACACAGCGCGATCTCATCCCCAATACCGGGAGAGACGAAACCCCTGCCGATCCGCTCACTGCCTCCATGTGGCTCGGGACTGTACCCAACTAAAACCTGTTTGCACGACTCCTTTGAGCCGTGGTAGGGTAGTAATCAAAGCACAGTGGGAACTCACACGAGACAAATGGCAATCTCAGGTCGATGAACTAACCTGTACACATGTCACCAGAGAACTGCCATCTGACGTCAGGTATAATACCAACTAGCATGTTCCCGGCGAGTCCTGTCCGGTGTACTCATAACCCAATGAGCACCTGTATACATCTTAGGCGAACCAACTGACACCAATGGATTGTGAGACCGGCCACCGCCCCTCGTCGGGGTCTCGACTGTATACACTAGTCTACTCCAGAGTATCGATGCCCTATCTCGAAAACTCCCACGACTAGGGACCTTTTAAGGATGTGCTTATAGACCCCAGCTCCCACGTATATGATCGCCATCATACTGCTGGCAGTCAAGCAAGAATCCTAAGGGCTCTATCAACGTATAATAGCGACCTGTAAGGTCACCTAAAGCAGTACACGATGATAAAGATAAACCAGATAGCATACTATCATTTTGAGTAAGACTGTCCTACCGGTATAGGTCCTCCCTCAATCATTGCAATCACGTGCCTGTGATCCAATAATTGACTCTGAGGGCACTATATCTAACATAAGCACATCCTTAAAGTGTCCCTAGTCATGGGAGTTTCGAGACTGGGCATCGATACTCCAAGAGTATACTAGTGTATACGGATCGAGACCCCGACGAGGGGCTGTGGCCGGTCTCACAAGCCATTGGTGTCAGTTGGTTCACCTAAGATGTATACAGGTGCTCATTGTGTTATGAGTACACCGGACGGATTCGCCGGGAACATGCTAGTTGGTATTATACCTATTGTCAGATAGCAGTTCCCTGGTGATATGTGTACATGTTAGTCTATTGACCTGAGATCGTCATTTGTCTCATGTGAGTTCTCACCGTGCTTTGATTACTACCCTACCACGGCTCAAAGGAGTCTTGCATACAGGTTTTAGTTGGGTACAGTCCCGAGCCACATGGAGGCAGTGAGCGGATCGTCAGGGGATTCGTCTCTCCCGGTATTGGGGGTTGATATCGCGGTGTGCATGGGTGGCCATCACCAGAAATCCTCGGCCGGGGTAGGCGAGAATTATCAATCTAGGATCGGTAGTTTCTCAGTTGGTGATAGGTTTCATGCCGACACTAAATGTCAAGTTATTAGGGGTATGACTTTATCCACCCCCTAGACTCGATATGCGATACTCATAGACGACCGGACCGGACTGTACGGATATTATCGCTATCAGGCTCAGTAGGGTTTCAGGATGAGTTTGCTCGTCGGCCTCCCTTTCGCTCAATACCTGGGTAGCCATTACGTACAGCTAATGCCACTGACGTGCTTGTGGTTAAACCCACTGCCAGAGTATTGACGAGTCTTTAGAGTCCCACACATAGGCTTTCCCTGGTTCGGGCGAAACGTTGTAGAGGCCGTATGGTTTTATGGCAGGGTTCGATCATATACGTGCACTTGTGCACAGATCATGATCGGACGGATAATACTAGTGGGCTTAGGTTTAAGTCGGATCCTAGTATTATATTTTTGGATTACTTTCGTCTCGTTGTATTCGTATTCAGTCGGAATACAGATGCAGGTATGTATATACGGATGAGGGGTATTCTTGTAATTCGTTACGAGATAACTTTAGGGTTGCCATTTCTTTTTCTAGTATTTAACATTTAGGGTTTTCTTTAAATGTTTAATATTGTTTTGATGGAGTGTGTGAGTGCAAGTCTTGGCATGGTGCATTGATGTGTACTTGGTGACTCATGGTATTGGGTCTTGGGGTTGTTTTGTTTGTGTGTGAGATATTTGTTGAGGTGAAGGCATATATTTTTTTTGAAGGATTTTCTTGAGTTGCTCTACACAAATACCTCACAACACACTCTCAAAAAAAAAAACAGATACTTTCTTCACTTGTTTTTCTTTTGTGCCAAGTCTTGAGCTCACACTTCACTCCAATGGCTTCTTCTTCAACCTCCACCCATTCCATCTCATGAGTTAAGAATCCTTGGGTGTATTGAGACAAAATGATCACACACTATCTATACTTCATCTTGGGTATCTAGGCTAGCAAACTGGATACCCGAGTTGCTTCGGTTTTGAAGCGGGAACCCGTATTACTAATCCTCGACGTGGATCGTCTTCGACGAGGGAGACCGGAGACCGAACTTCATCGAGGCACCCGCAAGGATCTTGGGATAGAGGTTGAAGACCGAACGACACGGATCGATCGGTATAACCTCTCTAAACTCTTTTTATATAACCAGTATAGGGTTAATGGTACGATCCGTCGATTAGGATTCCGTTAGCGCCGGGTTTTTAAAGTTTTTATTCCGCGTTTGGCCACGGATTGATGGCCGAGGCGTTGCCGTAACCCTACATGGTATCAGAGCCAAACCATTAACCGCATACTAGTTGGTTTAGTCAATGTTAAACTATCGAAACCGAAACAACTCCAAATCAATACCAACGATATTCCATTCTCTGTTGAAATTTTATTGGTCTTCTAAAATTATTTTAGCAACTGCAGAAGACTACCTAGGCGACTACTAGAACACACACGAAATACGAGCACTAAATGACTTAACTTGGCCGGCCACATTAGCACAAAATCCAATCTGGCCGGTTCAAATTTGGGGTTTGGACTTGAATTTATGTGTGTGGTCTAGTCTCTGGAATATTAGTTCAGTGGTATTGCTTGTTTAGCCCAGTTTTGATATGGTTTTATCTAGTTGTTTGGGGCTATTCGGGGTTATTTCGAAGTCGATATTTCTAACATTGTTTAAAGTTTACAGTACTTACATTTCTATCTGCGATCGTGAATGTCATTAGAGCGGTACAACTTGTCTAATTGCTATAGTTCTTTTAGACGGGTTTGTGAACGTGGCATTCACATTGATGTTCTGTGTTGTACCGTGTTGTTGCGGAATCATTGTGGTGGATAGCTTGGGTGCAATATTAGTACAGTTTAGTTTTATTTGTACATTTGATATCGCGGGGCGAGCGTCCGACATGTGGACTGTCGTCACTGCCTGTTTGTATATTATTTGTTTGGGGCACGACCGGGTTGAGGTCGATATCACCGTTGTACATATTTTTTTCTGTACTAGGATTACCCCTCGATGGAGTGCACGGATAGTCGGGTTCTGAAGGGCAATGGGTCCGCATCTCATGGCGTTGAGAAGGAGGGGGCCTCATGTCATGCCCCGCTTCCTGGTGTACGGCGAAAGGGGCGCTACTGGCCGCTACGTACTTACTCCGAAGTAAATACGCTAAGCGTAACTAAGCAATATAAAAGAAATATACACAAGAGACAAATGTAATGAACAACAACTTTATTTATTAACATTCTTTTGTACAATACATAGAAAGCAAATACATTTGAATGAAAGCAATGCCTAAACAGTGGCATAACAGAAAAGGAAATACATAATGTAAAGGAAATGTACAAGTGTAACTACATCTCGGGATCTTCAATAAACTGGTCCAAGTCTTCGGCGCTGGGCTCGATCTCTGGAAGGTCCGAATCACCTGACAAAATTCCAAAGAAGAAAGAGAAGGAATGTCGTCAGCGAACAATCGCTCGGTAAGTCCCAAAGTTAAGGGAAAAGCAGAATAGACAGAGAGTAAGAGAGGGGGTGTAGCTTTTAAAGTTCTATTTAGTGTTAACGCTGTTGTTTGTAGCTTGGTACAGAAGAATGCTAGTGTATACGAGAGGAGTCTCTATATGCCAGAGACTAAAGGCAAATGTAGTACAAGGCTCCGTTAGAATGCCTGGAACAGCGACGATTGTATTCAGGTTATGTGTCTTAAATCTTGCAGTCTCGTGCCACTTCTAACACCTTCCGTACCAATCTACCCCTTAAACCCCACGATGTCTTCTTTGTATTGTTTGTATAGTATTGCAACTTGTATTGTTATATAGATTGTATAATTGGATGACTTGCTGAAACCATGATATCGGTAAATGGATGTAACTGGAGAATCATGGATGTAACTGGAGAATTATATAAATGGAAGTATATCCATGGTTCGGTTCAGTCAATATAGATTGAATAGTTTGAACAGCTTGAATATATGGATTCATATTGAATTGTTATATTGTAGATTGTATTTGAATCATTTTCAAGTCAGATTGATTATATTGAGACTCAGTCTGAGTCAGACAATTAGAAAAGAAATTGAAGTCCTGAATTAGGTTTTGGTGTTATCGGTAACCGCTGCACATGGACGGCTGGATTTGTGTCTTTATCAAAGACAATTACCGTATTGATAACACCGTTTGTTAGATTGTCTATTTTAGATATGCAAGCACCCATATCTCCGGCTTCCTGAGGCTCAAGAGACTGGTTCCGCTTAAACCTATATTTACTAGGGTCCTTATTGTAATTTATATAACTTGAGGGGGTTTTATGTAAAAATAATTTTGTATAGTTTTCAAAATACAACTCAAGTATTTAATTATCGTCTTTATGTACATACAACAATTTAATGAACAAGATAAATATGTATACATGTTCGAATAGCATGAAATGAGTCAAGTATATTAATCGAGTAACTACCATAAACAATGTTGTAAAGAAATATTATGTACGACTAATTAATCAAGTCGAATAAATGCGGAATATAAACAGAAATATGGATCTAAGTGTTTTTCATGTGTGAGTTCCAGTTTCACCTTAATACGACTACCGGTTTGGGAGGTATATATGTTTTCGTATCATCGCGCAAAACAGATCAGAATCTATTCGGCACCGTCACATATTTTTAAAACAAAGTTTCGGTCAATTTACATCAGGTTTCAGGTTAAGAAAATTGTTAGAAAATTGTAGGTCTTTCGATATAATTATCCAAAACACTAATATTCGCACGATTTTGATTTCTTAAACTCTAGTTATGATCATTTTAATATCAACGTTTAAAATAGAAATTCAGATTTCTGGACAGCAACTATATGTTATATTGCAAAACCTATATTGGGTTGTTTCATGCATTTATAAGTAATATAATATACATAAAATTATAGCTTTATTAATTATGCATCTACACATCTAAAGTTTGTCACGAACGGATATCGGGAGTTTGAGTTATGTCTAATTTAAAAACAGTGTGCGAATCAGGAAAGATTCTGTCCAGATTTGTCACTTAATATTGTGACTCAATTTTCTATATTTTACGTCGGTTTACAGTAAAAACATAAAAATATGAAAATCTAGATCATTCGATGTAGATATCAAAAACACCTGAGTTTTCTCAATTTGGATACCGTTATACCAAGTTATGTGTCGTAGAAGTTGACCGATAACTGCAGTTTTCTGTTTTACGAACAGTGAATAAAAATGATATAATTTCTAAACCGTTAAGCGATTCGATCTAAATTTGTACAACGTGTACAAAAAAATATATTCTATCATATGTAAATTTCCTGAAATTTCCAGAAGTAAAAATTAATTTCTAAAATTTATTTTAAAGGTCAAGGTATTGATATGTATGCTAAAATCGGCAAAAAGATTAACTAGTATTTTCTTAATGCAAGCTTCTCCTTTTCTTTTAATAAGCAAACCGATTACATGAGATATCGTAAATATATTGTGTCATGAAATTTATGTTCTCACAACTCATAATAAACATTCATAGTCATGAACAAAGAATTGAAAACACTTTAATTTGAGTAAGAGGTAATAAGGTATTATTAAACCATATAGAACCATATATATCTGTACTTATATATATGTATATGTTTATGTTTATCTTCTCTTATGGATTATGATATGAAAAGAATAGCGGATTCACGAGATATGATAAGAGGAAAATAAAGAGATGGAGGGGGAGAGAGAGAAGAGACTTACATACACAAGTCGGTATTGTCACCGGGCTTGTCTATCCGCTGATAGTCTCGCGTTACTAGCGAGACCTTCTTGAAAACTTCTTTGTGTTCTTCTTCTAGGACTCTAGGTGAAGAGGGAGAAGGGAGAGATAGAAAAATGTGAGGAAGAAAAAGAAAGAGGAGGACAAATAAAGATGGTGTAATGGTGAATTATCTATCATAAAATATGCATTCAACATGGGAATTAAAAGAGAAATGAAAAGTCACCATTCATTTTGGAAATGAAAGGTCTCATTTTGAAGTTATGAGAAGAATAAAAATTGATAAAAAATTAATTGCAAGAATGAGGATTTGAACCCGTGATCTATGAAATAACAATGCAAAGACTTAACCAATGAGCTATAAGATTGTTCATGCATATATTTAATTAGAATTAAATATATGCTGTTGCTTAAAAAGAAAGTGGGCTTTTGGGCTCATAGTTTTGTTAAAAAAAATGAAAATGAGATTGGATTTGGGTTAGGTCTTGCGTTTAATTTGAAATAGGTTAAGATTTAGTTTAAATAATTAGGTTTGGGAAAAAATAGATGGAATAATAAAATAATATATATATAATAGAAAACAAAATATACGGAAAAAATACTACGAATAAATAAATACAATATTTTACTAAAAAAAGAAAACACGATGGTATAGTAATATTGGGGTCGTTACATTCTACCCTCCTTAAAAATAATTTCGACCTCGAAATTACTCAAGAAGGATATTGCAACAGAGTAAGGAAACAGGATTAGGATGATGTCGTCTTCGAGCTCCGTCGATCGATACTCTAACTAATTGAGCTAATAAGTCTACAATATACAAATAGAAAGGGTGAATAAGAATTAAGAATTCAAAAGTGGAGAGATGGACTTCAAGAAAACCGAAGGTGGAGTTCAAGATGGATTCTAGGAATATGTAATGTAAAGAATGTTTTCAGTTGTTGTTTCTTGTTTTATATTGCTTAGGTTGTCCACGCAGAACTGAACTGCATGGTAGGGTTCCATACAGCTCTGACCTGCATGGGCCACCAACAAAACCTGTCATGCCCCGCTTCCCGGTGTACGGCGAAAGGGGCGCGAATGGCCGCTACGTACTTACTCCGAAGTAAATACGCTAAGCGTAACTAAGCCATATAAAAGAAATATACACAAGAGACAAATTTAATGAACATCAACTTTATTTATTAACATTCTTTTGTACAATGCATAGAAAGTAAATACATCTGAATGAAAGCAATGCCTAAACAGTGGCATAATAGAAAAGGAAATACATAATGTAAAGGAAATGTACAAGTGTAACTACAGCTCGGGATTTTCAATAAACTGGTCCAAGTCTTCGGCGCTGGGTTCGATCTTTGGAAGGCCCGAATCACCTGACAACATTCCAAAGAAGAAAGAGAAGGAATGTCATCAACGAACAATCGCTCGGTAAGTCCCAAAGTTAAGGGAGAAGCAGAATAGACAGAGAGTAAGAGAGAGAGTGTAGCTTTTAAAGTTGTATTTAGTGTTAACACTGTTGTTTGTAGCTTGGTACAGAAGGATGCCAGTGTATACGAGAGGAGTCTCTATATGCCAGAGACTAAAGGCAAATGTAGTACAAGGCTCCGTTAGAATGCCCGGAACAACGGCGATTGTATTCAGGTTAGGTGTCTTAAATCTTGCAGTCTCGTGGCACTTCTAACACCCTCCGTACCAATCTACCTCTTAAACCCCGCGATGTCTTGTTTGTATTGTTTGTATTGTATTGCAACTTGTATTGTATTGTAATATAGATTGTATAATTGGATGACTTGCCGAAACTATGATATCAGTAAATGGATATAACTGGAGAATCATGTAAATGGAAGTATATCCATGGTTCGGTTCAATCAATTTAGATTGAATAGTTTGAATAGATTGAATATATGGATTCATATTGAATTATTATATTATAGATTTTACTTGAATCATTTTCAAGTCAGATTGATTATATTGAGATTCAGTCTGAGTCAGACAATTAGAAAAGAAGTTGAAGTCCTGAATTAGGTTTTGGTGTTATCGGTAACCGCTGCACATGGACGACAGGATTTGTGTCTTTTTCAAAGACAATTACCGTATTGATAACACCGTTTGTTAGATTGTCTATTTTAGATATGCAAGCACCCATATCTCTGGCTCCCTGAGGCTCAAGAGACTGGTTCCGCTAAAACCTATATTTACTAGGGTCCTTATTGTAATTTATATAACTTGAGGGGGTTTTATGTAAAAATAATTTTGTATAGTTTTCAAAATACAACTCAAGTATTTAATTATCGTCTTTATGTACATACAACAATTTAATGAACAAGATAAATATGTATACATGTTCGAATAGCATGAAATGAGTCAAGTATATTAATCGAGTAACTACCATAAACAATGCTGTAAAGAAATATTATGTACGACTAATTAATCAAGTCGAACGAATGCGGAATATAAACAGAAATATGGCTCTAAGTGTTTTTCATGCGTGAGTTCTAGTTTCTCCTTAATACGACTACCGGTTTGGGAGGTATATATGTTTTCGTATCATCGCGCAAAACAAATCAGAATCTATTCGGCACCGTCATATATTTTTAAAACATAGTTTCGGTCAATTTACATCAGGTTTCAGGTTAATAAAATTGTAGGTCTTTCGATATAATTATCCAAAACACTAAGATTCGCACGATTTGGATTTTTTAAACTCTAGTTATGATCATTTTACTATCAACGTTTAAAACAGAAATTCAGATTTCTGGACAGCAACTATATGTTATATTGCAAAGCCTACATCGGGTTGTTTCATGCATTTCTAAGTAATCTAATATACATAAAATTATAGCTTTATCAATTATGCATCTACACATCTAAAGTTTATCACGAACGGACATCGGAAGTTTGAGTTATGTCTAATTTAAAAACAGTGTGCGAATCAGGAGAGATTCTGTCCAGATTCATCACTTAATATTGTAACTCATTTTTCTATATTTTACGTCGGTTTTCAGTAAAAACATAAAACTAAGAAAATCTAGATCATTCGATGTAGATATCAAAAACACCTGATTTTGCTCAATTTGGATACCGGTATACCAAGTTATATGTCCTAAATATTGACCGATAACTGCAGTTTTCTGTTTTACGAACAGTGAATAAAAACGATATAGTTTCTAAACCGTTAAGCGATTCGATCTAAAATTTTTACAGCGTGTACAGAAAAATATATTCTATCATATGTAAATTTCCTGAAATTTCCAGAAGTAAAAATTAATTTCTAAAATTTATTTTAAAGGTAAAGGTATTGATATGTATGCTAAAATCGGCAAAAAGATTAACTAGTATTTTTTTATGCAAGCTTCTCCTTTTCTTTTAATAAGCAAACCGATTCCATGAGATATCGTAGATATATTGTGGCATGAAATTTATATTTTCACAACTCATAATAAACATTGATAGTCATGAACAAAGAATTGAAAACACTTTAATTTGAATAAGAGGTAATAAGGTATTATTAAACCATATAGAACCATATATATCTATATTTATATATATGTATATGTTTATATTTATCTTCTCTTATGGATTATGATATGAAAAGAATAGCGGATTCACGAGATATGACAAGAGGAGAATAAAGAGATGGAGGGGGAGAGAAAGAAGAGACTTACATACACAAGCCATTATTGTCACCGGGCTTGTCTATCCGCCGATAGTCTCGCGTTACTAGCGAGACCTTCTTGAAAATTTCTTTGTGTTTTTTTTCTAGGACTCTAGGTGAAGAGGGAGAAGGGAGAGATAGAAAAATGTGAGGAAGAAAAAAAAAGAGGAGGACAAACAAAGATGGTGTAATGGTGAATTATCTATCGTAATATATGCATTCAACATGGGAATTAAAAGAGAAATGAAAGGTCACCATTCATTTTGGAAATGAAAGGTCTCATTTGTAAGTTATGAGAAGAATAAAAATTGATAAAAAAAATAATTGCAAGAATGAGGATTTGAACATGTGATCTATGAAAAAACAATGCAAAGATTTAACCAATGAGCTACAAGATTGTTCATGCACATATTTAATTAGAATTAAATATATGCTGTTGCTTAAAAAGAAAGTGGGCTTTTGGGCTCATAGTTTTATTAAAAAAATGAAAATGAGATTGGATTTGGGTTATGGGCTGGGTCAGGTTTTGCGTTTAATTTGAAATAGGTTAAGATTTAGTTTAAAGAATTAGGTTTGGGAAAAAATAGATGGAATAATATATATATATATATATATATATATATATATATATATATATATAATAGAAAAAAATATACGAAAAATATACTATGAATAATAAATACAATATTTTACTAAAGAACGAAAACACGATGGTATAGTAATATTGGGGTCGTTACACCTCACTCTAGAATTGGCGGGCTATTCGCCACACTCGTAGGGGGTACAGGTTGACCCAAGGAGGGGTGCTCAAGTTACCGGATTTTGTGAAGTGCTGGGTAACCCATTCACTTTGATGAAGGGGCTGCCTCGCTTCTTGTTTTGGCGGGTAACTTTCCGCACTCGTAGGGGTCTAGGTTTTCATTGCACAGGCTATCCACACGACTAGGGGAACGTCGGGTTTCACTTGCGGCTCAAAGGAAACCCGGGGCTCCCAGATTATCTGTATTATTTTGTGATGCTTATTACTTATCTGTGATGTTGCATTTATCATGCCTGGAGCGATTATTATATATTGTTATATATATACTAGTAGATGTTGTATATGTTTTACACCCGCGCTAGCCCAGTCCCCGCTCTGTCGTTAGTTAAGTAACCTAACGGGTGATGACGGGACCCAGTGGCCAATGCAGATGGCATATACGTACATCATATTTTCATTCTTTTGTGGTGTGATTAATTGATGGGACTGCGTTGATTCAGATCAATGCAAGGAAAACAGACTTATTTGATGTTGTTGGAACAATTTTCAAAAGCTGTTATTACTAGGACGTTTTTCTTTTGTTTTGCACAGTGGTATTCAGTTATGAATATCCAACAGCTCATTCGACGAGGCAAGGGCCAAGATCCCTTCATCGGGAGTGACCCCTTGGGCAGAAGTTTGCGTCAGGGTAATAACTTCACTATAGTCGATTACTTTTTTTCGTGGCATCGCGGTATTCAGTGAGAATATCCTGCAACTCATTCTACGAGGAAAGAGCCGAGATCCCATCACCGGGAGTAACCTCTTTAGCAAAGGTTTTCGCCACTATATTTTGTAAAAAGCTATCCGGTTCCTTCAACGATATCAAGTTTATTACGTTAAAGGTTTTTCGCCAAAAACCATTTGTAGCCCTCCGTCATTTCAGACGGGTAGCACCTAGTATTCATGGTATGTATATTGGCCTTCGTTAAGGCATAGTGTATGGTAGCTATTTGTTACATTTCTGTTGCATAGATAGATGCGTTAGTTTGGGACAGTCGCACTACTATTTTGGCATTCGTCAAGGGTATGTACGGGTGGGTTCAAATTAATCTGGACAATGACGGGTAGAACTTGACATGTGACTTATGATATATTGGCCTTCATCAAGATCATAAGAGCATGGGGTAAAAATCACATCGGGAGTTTCAAACATACAGGAAACTTGCCAGGCATGTGCATACCATCTGGAGTGTGATAACTTGAGTGGATTCCATCAGGTTATCATGCGATGATAGTTGGATCCCGATTCCCACTGATGAGTTGGTTTACTCCTCGGGTAATTTTAGATGATCCCGACTAATTCTTCTTTCAGGTTTGGAGGAGAATTTGAGGATATAGTGGGAGACATCCTGATTAGATAAAATGATTAACCATTCTGATTTAGGTTAGAGTACACGCTGAGTGTTTCTTTTCTCTCACTTTAGCAGCGACCATGTCCCGACCCTAGACTATAACTCAGTAACCAAGTTAACCGAACCTTCTTAAAACACACTGGCTTTTGAATTGTCAGAGTTGCATACTTCATTGCCACTCCTACTTTTACCCTTTGCATTTCTCCGGAACATTCCGTATCACTACGAAGATCCACATTTATTGGATATGACCATCGTATAGTTACATACGAACTCGAAGAAACTTGTTTCAGATTCGAGAATGGTTTCCGGTTCTGGAGAAATTGAATAGGACTATTTAGTTGTCTTTTCCTTTTACCTTCACTCAGGTTATAAGGGCTCCTAGGATTAGAAGAGGGCATACCTATTGTGTTTATTGGATAGTCTTCTTCCAAACCATAGGCAGGTGCCGAAAAGTGGGGAAGGAAGAAAACCAATTAGCCTAAGTGTGGTGTACAGAAGGTAATAAGTAAAGACAAATAAAGGGATTAGAAAAAGGACAAATAAAATTGCGACTGATATCATTCACGACCAAACCACGTATTTCATTGCCATTCCTACTTCACCTTTGCATTTCTCCGGTTTAGGAGAAATAGAATAAGGTTTATTCAGTTGTCTTTTATTTTTACCTTCTCTCAAGTTGCGAGTACTCCTAGGATTAGAAGAGTACACCTATTACTCTTATTGGATAGTCTTCTTCCAAACCATAGGCTGGTGCTGAACGGTAGGGAAGGAAGAAAACCATTTAGCCTAAGGGTGGTGTACAGAAGGTAATGAGTAAAGACAAATAAAGGGATTTAGAGAGATGGCAAAGAAATATACGGTTACAGTCAGGAATATGGATAAATGAAGAGGCATTACTAGGAATACCCGGCTACCCCTTCGAAACATTTTCATGTTTCAGTTTCACTATGCGTTGTTAATTGAAAACTGATTTCCCAATTAGATCCTTACTCCAGGCTATGTATTTACCAGGTCTGATTCTCACATCTGTATGGTTTTACAGATGATGAGTGGGAGTAAATTATTGGGAATTAGGTGATTACATCCTATTTATATCAGAATTCGTTATAATCGGTGATATTTGAGGAAATCACCTGGGGTTTTGCCTGACGGCAAGTATTTGGTTTTGAATATCCGGTGTTATGCACTAATTTCAAACTGACATATCTGTACGTTTATTTTATAAAGTGAGATATAACTTTTTGAAATTATGTCCATAACATTTACCTATATCAGTTGATGGTTATGTAATGAGCATTAAACAGCGGTGTAATTTTTCTTAACCATAGTACAGTTTTCAACCTATGACGCACAGGGTTTGAGTTAAACTCAGAGAACTTATACAAAGTATTGTATGTTGTCCACAGTCCATTAGGACAAAGGGAATGGTGCTCATACTATATTCTGTTTA
This sequence comes from Agapanthus africanus, assembly GCA_030015575.1. Taxonomy (NCBI): domain Eukaryota; kingdom Viridiplantae; phylum Streptophyta; class Magnoliopsida; order Asparagales; family Amaryllidaceae; genus Agapanthus; species Agapanthus africanus. Next base: position 170,761,147 of record CM057340.1, on the reverse strand, counting down.
CTTGTAACTTCTCCAGTTTTAGACAAGTATTTCGTAGAAATACAAAGTCTATGTTTTGAGAAGTTATAGGTACAAGAATAAAGTAGAGAACCATGTGTTGCAAGTATCAGGATTTTTCAAAGTGATCGAAAATTTAGATACTTGTGTTTGGTATTCAGTTGATAGTAATGGTTTTGAGAACTTGCTTCTCTTTCAGGTTACTCATATTTGGATTCACTCCTAAGTTGAGTAATACTGATCGGCCTCTCTCCATTTAGTTGACATGCACTGGAGACAGCTGCATGATTTGAATCTGGTTCCAATTAAATCAGAGCCTTGATTGGTGTGGGTTTTTATGATCAAAAATATTTTTACCGCAATCAGAAACGGCGTCGCTTTGCAGCTAGCCGGTGAATACGGGTCGGTCCACAGGGATGTGTAATTTTCCTAAGTGTTCTTATGAGTTGATTCCAATGGTTGTTTGGTTTTGTTTTAATTGAATCTAAAACTAAGTTATATGATGATAGAGAAACTTGCTAGGGTTAGGTCAAAGGTGGGGTTTGGTAAGATTAATATTAACACCTCTTTCAATGCCCTAAATGAAATCTTTTAGAAGTTATAGCAACTATTAGAAAAAGGGATTAGGATGATTGGGAAGAAACGAAGTTTCTTCCTCTAGATCCTTGTCTGTCCTTTTCTAGTATTTGCTATAACCTTCATGGAAGACATGCATGTCCGGTTCTTTATACTACGGTTTCACCGTTACCTCATGGGTAGGGTGCCGTAGGGAGCGGATCATGTATGCATGCATGAAGTTCTAGTTATTAAAAATAATCGGGCTTGAAAGAGATGAGAGATATTCATCTCTCAATCCCTCCCTTATTCCTAACCCTAACAAGCGAGGAAATTACTCGCTCATTAGGAGATCTTTTAAAAATAACATTTTAAAATAACTTACCTACTGCAGTTTAAGAAAGATTACACTAAATTAAACTAAGGTAATGGAAGGATTTATCTAGAGCAAGAATTTAACTATAAATTAAGGCAGGAATTAAAAAAAGACTTATAGAAATGATGCTCTTAGATCTTCAAAATAATTTGAATTTTATTTCTTGAAAAGAAGCCTCCCTAATACAATCTCTAGAATACATTTTATAGGGAATAGGAAAAATTAGGGTTACAATTGCTCGCATATGTGCTATTACAGATATACCCCCGAAAAATCCTAACAAAACCACCGACGCACCGCCAGAAGAAATCTGCACCGACACGTGCATCAGATGGCCGCGGAACCGCGGCAAATGTGGGGGTAGGGCCGCGGTTCCGCGGCCCTTTAGTCAGATCATTTGCTCAATTTTTGTGGGCTTGATCTTGATGCTTTGGGCTTTCTATTTCTATAGTTCTTTTCTTCATTTGGCTTCTGTGTTTTCTCCAGATCTTTCAGTGAAACTTGTAATGACCTTTTAACCGTTCACTTTGACATTTTGGACCTTGCATTGCCTTGTACAATTGTGAATTGTCCTTCGTCTAGGCTTGACTAGAATCCTTCTACTTGTGGGTCAAAAGTCTCTCTTTTGTATCATCTTTTGTCTTTTTCACTGTCTTCGCTCCAAGAACCTGTATCCTGTAATATGCAGCAGACATGCGTCAAAAGCACCTGTTTATTTATAAAACGCATAAGAATGGGGAATATAAAATGCAAATTTATGATATGAACAAATACCCCTAAACTTATCTTTTGCTCGTCCTCGAGCAAACTTATTATTCTCGATAAAACCTAACCGCACTTTCGCAGGGAAACGCGATTGCACTGAGCACGTGCAACAAGCCGTTAAACCTCTAGGTGTCCCTAGTAGGAGGAGTGTTGTCTCCTGAGGGTTTTCAGCGGATACTACCCACAAAATCCTATCAATTTGGCTCATTGACTTTAATTCTCCAATTAGGTTTTCTAACAAGGAATTCTATTATCGTCGACTTGTAAAATATCCACCTATATTCTTCACACTTCCTCATCATTTAACTTAAAATTATATATGTTCGATATACTCATTCAGCCTTCGGCATTTCTTAAATTTTCCTTCTAAGGTTCCATCTCCATTTAGGAATTTTTCTATCAACTCCACTAAAGATACAAGTTCTATTCTTCATTCCTTTCTCTTATCTCAACTCTAATCATATATCCCCACGTGTGTGTATAAATCACCCCTACACTTGGAAATTCAAATCAAGCAATCATACCCTTGTCCGTTGTCCACAGCACTAATTAACTGGTGAATTCACATCTTTCATGCGACTTTTAATACTTCTTGAGGTACCAACAACCGATTACAAGTTATGTTTGCACTTTAAAGCGTAATTCCTAGTCTTGCAACACCAAGGCTTTTAGCAGTGACTCCCAAACCAGTTGGTCTACGGCACTAGGTGATGAAGCACCCTCGCTATATAGTTTTTCTATTTTTGCAGCCTTAAGTAATCACAAAGACCAGTGTTCATTTTTTTCTTTATTCACACTTATATATAAATTTTTTATTTTTTATTTTCATTGTACTAAGGACTTCAGACAAGAGCATATCAAGGTCTCCTCTACTATTCCAAGTTTCAAGGTGCATGATTGTGCAAATTGTAGGGTATATATTTTCAGAATCTAGACTTAAGCTAGGAATTATTTTTCAAAGTTATACTCTAATAAGAATATCAATATTTTTCCTTTATTTCAACTTAGCCCCAAAAGTGAACTTAAAATTTGCCTAGTTCTAAATAAACTACAAAGACATATACTTTCTGCCGTTAATCTTTAAAGAAGATTATTTTTAGGGTTTTTAATTTACTAAGTCTAAGATCTAGTTGTTCTTAGCCAGTTAACCTATTTTGTCAAACTCAAGTTAAATAAGGTCAAAATTGAATACATTTATTTTAATAATTTTTGAAATTTTCAAATTTTTTATGGGGTTTTTCAAAATAAGTATGCAAATGCAAAATGTACAGATGAATGCGAAGGAAGAAAACGTACCGAGCATACCCCCAAATTTAAACTTGACAGTGTCCTCACTGTCATGCTGCACCAAGAGGGTCAAAATGTCGGCACTCCCCTGTTTATTTATTTTTTTAAAATTTTTTTTATTGTTAAAAGAAAAACAAAAATATATACAGAAAGGCCCCCCCAAACTTTAGTGAAACAATGTTAGACATTACTGCCAGACTCTGCATAGACCAAACATCAACACCAACCAGTCGAAAAATTTATCTGTAAAGAGTGTGGGTTGTTGGAAGAACATGTTGTACCGATCAAAAAAGAATTGGGGAAGATAGGAGTGATGGTAGGGAAAGTGTGGAAGTGAATAGATATGATGTGGTGACGAATCAAAACGAGAATGAGAATGATCAGCAGTCAGTGGAATATTGGCATTCTCATAGCTTATTAAAAGAAATGGGGGTGGTTCAACTTCTAAAGGAGGAGGTTGACTCACCACAATACCCCCAAAATGTTTCTGTGGGTCCTTTATTGACTTGGCATCATCCATCAATTGCAAATGATATTCAATTATGAGGGAACTAATCTCCTCGATGTCCGCCATAGTCCAACCGAAAACTTGCCGTCTATCTTGTAAGACCTTTAAAATAGCGTTCTCTTCCTCGAAGGCTAGAGAGGCTGATATTATAATGGGAAAGGTCTCATTCTCACCTATGTAAGCATATTTAAGGTGAGGCGGCAAGGACATGAGTTTGAGTTTCGGAGGCGAAAGAATCATTGCGGAATCTACCTCGAACTCAAAGGACTCCAACACAGGTTCGAAATCACTGCAAATAACCGATTCGGATGGTTCAACTAACTCATCCAAAAATTCAAAATACTCATATTCGGGCTGTGAGTCGTCATCATCCGAAAAAGTGAAACTTTCATAATCAATATCGGTTGTGTCAACTGTGGTAGGCTCAAGGAGGGACGCACTAGTGGCGTCAAAACTGTTCTCATCAAACAAGAAAATTTCAAACTCACAATCCTCCTGCGTGATTTCGTGAATAGAGCAAACTTTTCGTGTACTAGCATTAGGCACGGGGGGCAGACTTCCTAACTTGTAAATATTGAACTCACTAGACGTCTTCCCGAAGGATAGAGTCATGGAGCCATTGCGACAGTTTATTACGGCATTGGAAGTGGCCAAAAATGGTCGACCGAGGATCACCGGAATTTGGTTCCGTGAGTTGGCAACAGGTTGTGTGTCCATAACAATAAAATCAACGGGGAATATGAACTCCCCAACTTTGATCAACACATCCTCTAGCTCACCCCTTGGATGGGTGATTGATCGATCAGCCATTTGGAGAGTACAGTGAGTGGGCTTAAGCTCTCCAATGCCTAATTGCTCGTACACAGAATAAGGTAGCAAATTGACACTAGCACCAAGATCTAGTAGTGCTCTATTGATGTTCTTGTCCCCAATTGTTATCGAAATAGTAGGACAACCGGGGTCCTTTTGCTTTTGGGGTAAGGAATTGACAAGAGCATCGCTAATAGCACTAGCCACAAAAACTTTCTTTGGTACTTGTGACTTCCTCTTTTTGGTGCATAAGTCCTTTAAGATTTATGCGTATGAAGGAACTTGTTGGATTGCATCCAAAAGAGGGATATTTATGCTAACCTGCTTGAACAGCTCAACAATCTTCTCCATTTGTGGAGTTGGTTTATTTGATCTCAACCGATTTGGAAAAGGAACATTTTGAAAGGCTGTTGAGTCCAATTTTTGTGGATCAGATTGTTGAGCTGGAACGGAACCCCGTGTAGATGTGTTCGTGTTGTGAGAAGTCGGTCCGTTCGAGATAGAAGAAGTAGAGCCGTGTGAAGGATGGAGAATAGGCTCTAACGAAGAAGAAGAAGGTGAAGAAGAACCACTGGCAGGGGTGTCATCGTGAATACCCACATTGTTTTGCAACATTTTTCCCGATCTCAACATGGTCACAGCGTTTACGTTATGAGTTTGCTGTTGATTTGCAGCATGTACGTGACCTGGATTGGGCAGTGGTTGAGATGGGAGCTTTCCTTTTTCTCGCTCGCTCAATGCTGCATTGAGTTGTGCAATTTGTGCCTCAATAGATTTGATGCTTTGATCGTGTGAGGCACTGTTTTGCACCAAAAATTGAATAGAAGTCTCTAGTCTTGCTGTAGACTGTGTAGATTGCTTTAGGAACGCATCTAGACTTCTTTCGAGCGAGCTAACCTTGTCATTGTTAGGTTGAACAAAATTGTTTGGCGCGTAAGAATTGTTAGGCACAAAATTGTTCACTTGATTAGGGTAAGGTTGCTGTTGGAAAGGTTGCTGTTGAAATTGAGTTTGTGGAGGTGCTTGTTGTTGTTGTGGAGGAGGCCCTTGAAAATTGTTATTTCCTTGGAATTGTTGATTTTGGTTCCAGGCGAAATTTGGGTGACTCCTCCATCCCGGATTGTATGTCGAAGAGTATGGATCGTTTCTCTGTCGTTGCTGAAAGGCAGCATTGACTTGATCCTGTCCTTGAGTAGATGCATTGTAAGGACACTCTTCGGTGAGATGTGATGGACTCGAGCAACAAGCACAAACAGTTCGTAGAGGCACAACAGGGGCAGGAGAAGACGATGAGATTTTGGTCTCAATCGCTTCTAGCTTTTTCGTAAGAGCGGCCATCTCGGCCTTCATAGCAATCGACATCTCTACTTGATGTATGCCTGGCCTAGATTGACCACTAGAAGAAGATGATGTGGTCTTGGTACTCTCCCACTGAATTGTTTGTTCACTAAGATCCTCAAGAAACTGCCACGCTTCCTCACTAGATTTGGAGAGAAAGTGACCTTGACAGATGGTTTCTAGCAACTACTTCATTGCCGAGTTCAATCCCTCGTATAATGTTTGGCAAAGTTGCCAACTTTCGATCCCATGATGAGGGAATTGAACGAGTAGGTCTTTAAATCTCTCGAAACACTTCCAAAATGGTTCGGAAGGAAGCTGTGAAAATTGTATAATCTCATTACGGATTCTAGCAGTTTTGTGATGAGGATAGAACTTTTTAAGAAAAGCTTTCACAAACTCGTCCCAATTTCTAATGGAATGTGATGCGGTGCTGTATAACCATTTCTCGGCTAGGTCACATAAGGTAAAAGGAATGACCCTTAGCCTTATAGCGTCATCACTTAATTGGGTCGTTTTCATCATAGAGCAAACGTTTTGGAATTTATTAATAAAAATATACGCATCTTCGGATTCCAAACCGTGAAATTTTGGCAGCATATTGATGAAATGTGGTTTTATTTCAAAATTGTCCCCATTTGCCGGTGGGGGTGAAAGACAGGTAGGTAAAGAAGTGCGGACAGGGTAGAAGAGATCCTGGAGCGCAACTCGTGCGGGCGCTTCAACAGGCGGTTGATTCGGGTTATTCGCACCTAACGGAGGTGGAATCATTCCCGTCGGTAAGGTATTGTTGGGGTTGAATCCCGACATGCCTTCGGAAAAAGAATTTGAAGGTGGAGGTTAGAAAGTGGACGGAATGTCGACTTCGGTGTCGAAGGGTTCGTCGGTCGGTACCAACGAAACACGGACTAATCGGGCGTTAGTGTCCCTAGTCCAAAGTGACATACACTAAAGGGGTAGTGTAGTCAGAAAAAAAATAAAAGACAGAATGTGGAGGTAAGATAACGTCAATGAAAGGAAGTGGTGTAAGTGAGTTGCAAGGTTTCTTTAGCGACAAGTTGCAAGTTTTGAAAAGATTTTTCTTTTTTCTTTTTCTTTTTGTGAAATTTTTGCAAAAAGATTTTTGATAAGAAACTTGTGACACAAATACGATCAACCACACATGCACAATCAGGCCTAGATCTAGGGTCACCTAGGTCAGCTAGACAGCTCCTAACTAGGATTAGAAATAGGATCTCAAACCGCCTCTTCACCGCCAATTGCGGCCAGGTAAGTGCCAGGTAAGTGGGAGGCTCCCCGCTACAAGTAGCGGTCCTAATTAAGTAACCACTTGCCTTGACACACTTGCCTAGACACCGCAAAGTCAGTTAGGATAAACGGTCGATGCCTATGTCTAGTCCTTTGTCCTATTGAGCTCGAAGTCCTTAGGGCTGAGTCTAGTATTTTTTAATTAATTGTGGTCAATGCAAATGCTTTAAGTGCTTTCTGGGGTCCTGAGAAGGGTAATGAAATCCCCACCCAATCTGAGTTTGGTCAATAGCCCCTTAAAGTCCGATTAAATTATGCAAAACATTAAATTCACTTGCAATCAATTATTTTTAGCGCGGCGCAAAGAGACCTGCAGAAAATCTGTTATTTAGAAGGGGGAAGAAGAATTTTTAGCGCAAAGAAATCCTGCAGAAAAATTGACAAAGGATTTATTGTAGGTTATAGAGGGGAGAATGAGAAACAAACTGGAATTTTTTTCGCGCACTGTTGACCAGAAAAGGCCGCGGTTCCGCGGTTTATTGCCTATCAAGGCCGCGGTTTCGCGGTTAGACTGAGGGATCAGGGCGCCGGAATCTTTCAGATGTTCTGTTGTTCTAATATCCTCCTGTTTTAATGTACCTTTTTCGTTTTCGCACTCTGTAATTTTCCAGATCCGAGATTCTTCGCTGTTCCTGCAAAACTTCAAAATATAAACCCTTCAAACAAATAAAAAATGATAAAAATTTTTGTACTTCTTATATTTTCAGATTTTTAAAATTTATATCAACACGAAATTACACAAAAGAAATTTTACGCCATCCCCGGCAACGGCGCCATTTGATTGGTGTGGGTTTTTACGATCAAAACTATTTTTACCGCAATCAGAAACGGCGTCGCTTTGCAGCTAGCCGGTGAATACGGGTTGGTCCACAGGGATGTGTAATTTTCCTAAGTGTTCTTACGAGTTGATTCCAATGGTTGTTTGGTTTTGTTTTAATTGAATCTAAAACTAAGTTATATGATGATAGAGAAACTTGCTAGGGTTAGGTCAAAGGTGGGGTTTGGTAAGATTAATATTAACACCTCTTTCAATGCCATAAATGAAATCTCTTAGAAGTTATAGCAACTATTAGAAAAAGGGATTAGGATGATTGGGAAGAAACGAAGTTTCTTCCTCTAGATCCTTGTCCGTCCTTTCCTAGTATTTGCTATAACCTTCATGGAAGACATGCATGTCTGGTCTTTTATACTACGGTTTCACCGTTACCTCATGGGTAGGGTGCCGTAGGGAGCGGATCATGCATGCATGCATGAAGTTCTAGTTATTAAAAATAATCGGGCTTGAAAGAGATGAGAGATATTCATCTCTCAATCCCTCCCTTATTCCTAACCCTAACAAGCGAGGAAATTACTCGCTCATTAGGAGATCTTTTAAAAATAACATTTTAAAATAACTTACCTACTGCAGTTTAAGAAAGATTACACTAAATTAAACTAGGGCAATGGAAGGATTTATCTAGGGCAAGAATTTAACTATAAACTAAGGTAGGAATTAAAAGAAGACTTACAGAAATGACGCTCTTAGATCTTCAAAATAATCTGAATTTTATTTCTTGAAAAGAAGCCTTCCTAATACAATCTCTAGAATACATTTTATAGGGAATGGGAAAAATTAGGGTTACAATTGCTCGCATATGTGCTATTACAGATATACCCCCGAAAAATCCTAACAAAACCACCGACGCACCGCCAGAAGAAATCAGCACCGACACATGCATCAGATGGCCGTGGAACCGCGACAAATGTGGGGGTAGGGCCGCGGTTCCGCGGCCCTTTAGTCAGATCATTTGCTCAATTTTTGTGGGCTTGATCTTGATGCTTTGGGCTTTCTATTTCTATAGTTCTTTTCTTCATTTGGCTTCTGTGTTTTCTCCAGATCTTTCAGTGAAACTTGTAATGACCTTTTAACCGTTCACTTTGACATTTTGGACCTTGCATTGCCTTGTACAATTGTGAATTGTCCTTCGTCTAGGCTTGACTAGAATCCTTCTACTTGTGGGTCAAAAGTCTCTCTTTTGTATCATCTTTTGTCTTTTTCACTGTCTTCACTCCAAGAACCTGTATCCTGTAATATGCAGCAGACATGCGTCAAAAGCACTTGTTTATTTATAAAACGCATAAGAATGGGGAATATAAAATGCAAATTTATGATATGAACATGCCTCTGTTTCTATGTTGTATATAGAATGGTTCATATCTTAACGATGTTAAGGTATATGGAGTTGTCCGGCTTATGCTTAAAACCAGACTCTGGATAACTCAAGGCAAGTTTCTGTAATGGCAGTTTGTGGGTTATCCTAGGCTATGACTGTTGGGATTCCTCAGCACCGAGCCTAGGGTTTGCAAGTATTAAGCATGCCACGACAAAAATTTTAGGGGTTGCTAAGAAATCATCCTAGGATTCATACTAGAAAATTAGGGTAACAAAACTTTGCAATCAAACATTACATAAGAAGTGAACAAGAATACAACCTTTGTAGACCCGGTCCTTCACTTCTAAAGCTCCGTGTAGTCATCCCTTCGCTCCAAGCATCGATCTCCTGGACTCAAGATGAACTCCACAAAGCGTAGTGAGCAAGCATGCTAGATGTCTTCGAGGCCGAAGATGATCTACGTCGAGGAAACTCAATCACAAGCTATCTCTTCACAAAGTGATGAACTTTGTGAAGCAAACATCGTAAACTAAATGGCAAGTAGTAGAGGATGATGAAGTAGGAATTTTGCTCACTTTGGATTTGATTTTCTCATTTGGATTCTTCATCTACTAAAAACCCTAGAGCTTGAAAAGATGAAGAAGATGATGAAATCAACAAGAGAATGAGAATGAATGAGATTAGGTTAGATTTGCAACCATAGGTGGGTTAGTGTCATACACTTAACCCTTGTAGAGACTTGACCATGGCACATGGTAAGTGGTTGGGTTTACAAATATCTTAAGTAAAAACAAATGTTGTGGACTAACTCAATGGTTAGTGAAGCTTCTAGCCATGAGATAATTCTCACATTTTTGAATTACTTATGATAATTAAAACCCTAAACTTATCATGGTTATGGTGTAAGTCCTACACACACAAGTTGCATATATAACCTTGCATGATACATTAATATATATCATATATATATCATGAATACAAAATGAGAAAAAGAAATGGTCAAGTGAGCAATATTAGTTAATGTAAATTCATATATCAAATATATATAATTATACATTAAATCATTAAATCAATACTTGATTTAATAATCCGGCTATATTACATATAACCGACTAATATCAATAATATCAATTTACCGAATCAACACTTGATTCAATAACCCAGCTATATCGCAGATACCCGGCCGATATCACATATCGCGACAATACAATACGGTATCACATACCCGTATCAATCTCGGTCACACACATATCACATATGTGCTCCTACTCCATTCGCTTGAGCCAGGAAACCTCTTTATAGGACTCTAAAGACCCGTCAATACGCCGGCAGTAGGTGGTGATCATATCAGTCACCCACAAGCCGCAAGCGGTCTGCTAAACGTAACGGCCACCCGGGTATTGAGCGATCAGAAGATCAACAAGCAAGCCTGCTCACACTCCTGCGAATCCAATCAGTAACACTACCGTACAGTCCGGTCTCTTCGTCTGATATGTCGCATATCTCGTCTAGGGGTGGTAAACATCAGACCCCAGTAAGTTGATAAGTCATGCCGATGTAAGGTCCATAACGGTTCGAGAAACAATTTATAACCCTTACCAGTAGATCTCAGCAACCCTACCCAGGGATTTCCTGTTATGGACAATCGAGCATAGCGCAACATCAACCCCCAATACCGTGAGAGACGAATCCCCTCCTATCGTTCATTGCCTCTATATGACTCGGGACTGTACCCAAAAACCACCTGTTTGCACGACTAAGTAGAGCCGTGGCAGGGTAGAAATCAAAACACAGTGGGAGACACACAAGACTCTATGACGATCTCGGGTCGACAGACTAACCTGTACCAGTGTCACCAGAGAACTGCTATCTGACGTGAGGTATAATACCATCTAGGAGTTCTCGGCGAGTCCGTTCAGTGTACCCAGTCTACACTGAGCACCCGTATACCATCTCTGATGTCAAACACCAATGGATATAGGATCATCCATCGCCCATCGTATAGGTCGAGAATCTATACGCTAGTCTACTCTTGAGTATCGATGCCCTGTCTCGATATTCCCCCACTAGAAACAATTAAAGGATGTACTTATAGACTGCCTAGGCCCCCACTATAATGATCTGTATCATAATCCTGGTAGTCAAGTACACATCCTAAGGGCTTTATCAACATGTAACAAAGAGACATCATGTGTGTAAGTCCACGGTAGCGCCCCGGCCGTCTAACAGACGCCAAATGCGGAACAAAAACATTTTACAAACTGGCGCTATCGTGTAGTGTAACCCGGATCTGCCATTAAAGCTAAACTAACAAACTACAAAGTGGGTAGAAATGTTATACTGAACGATCCGAGTCCTTCGGTCTTCAACCATCATCCCACGCTTTGTTGCGGCTGCTCCGATCTCCTGAATCTCCAGTCTTCTCGTCCAGGTGGCACCACGTCGACGGATCTTTAAACGGGCTCCCGCCTCTGAACCGAGGCAACTCGGTCGTCAAGTTTGCTAAAAGAGATGACCAAGATGATGTAGAGAATGAGTAGAATACTTTGTCTCGTTACGTCCAAAGTCACGGACGAACGGTTAATGAAGTTGCCTTTTGGATCGGGGAAATGAGAAATGGGCATATAAAATTTCTATGAATCTAATTCCTAATCTTTTTTCCAAAAGAACAACCATAATGAAACCATGAAGGGCCGGCCACTAGTTGAAGAGGTGGGGGGGGAGGGTGAGTGCAGGAGGAGGGGTGACCATTAGCACATTAAGAAAAGCATGAGTCAAAGATACACCTCACTTAAAACATTAAATGAAACAAATGATTCATAACCCTTAGTCACCAAAACATTAATTGGACAATTAATGCAACCATGAGTCACTAATCCTAGTCATCATCTAGAAACTTCTAGAAGCACGACTCACTCTCATGACTCACCCAAGCGACGAAAAGATAAATCCGTATTTAACCGAATGTCAAATACGGGTGATAGAAAACGTGAAACTGGCAACTTCCAAAAGTGATCCCGAACGAATTTCAGGATAACCCCGTAACAGTATAAACATACTCGCATTTGTATTACGACCGAATACAAATGAAACTGAGACAAAGATATTATATCTACACAGTATAATACTCGGATCCGGCTTAAACCAAAGCCTACCAGTATTATCTGCCCGAAATATGACACGTGCGAAAATGCACGTGCATTTTCTGAACCTTGCCATAAAACCATACGGCCTCTACAATGTTTCGTCCAAACTTGGGAAATTGTCTGTGGGGGACTCTAATGATTCATCAACACACTGGCACTGGGTATAAGCTCTAGCACGTCAGAGGTACAAGCTGTACGTAACGGTTGTCTATGTATTGATTGGAAAGGAAGCTGACGAGCGAACTCATCCATAAACCCTACAGAGCCTAACAGGGATAATATCCGTACAGTCCGGTCCGTTCGTCTAAAGAGTATCGCATATCGAGTCTAGGGGGGTGGATAAAGTCAGACCCCTAATAACGCGATAAATCGTGTCGGCATGAAGCCTATCACCACCTGAGAAGCTACTGATCCAAATCAGTAATTCTCCACTACCTCGGCCGAGGCTTTCTAGTGATGGCCACCCGTGCACTGTGCGACATCAACCCCCAATACCGGGAGAGACGAATCCCCGACGATCCGCTCACTTCCTCCATGTGGCTCGGGACAGTACCCAAAAAATACCTGTTTGCACGACTCCTTTGAGCCGTGGTAGGGTAGAAATCAAAGCACAGTGGGAACTCACACGAGACAAATGATGATCTCATGTTGACAAACTAACCTGTACACATGTCACCTAGAAACTGCTATCTGACGATATGTATAATACAAACTAGCATGTTCCCGGCGAGTCCTGTCCGGTGTACTCATTGTAAGGTTTGCCTAGCACCCTATACTGAGTTTTGAAGCATCACATGTCTCAAAGTTTGGATTTTGATGGTGCTAAACAAGCATGCAAAGGAATCGATCCTAGAAAATTAGGGTTACAAAACTTAATGCTAATAAAATTAGGGTTTCGAGAATACAACCTTTGTAGCTCCCTTTTGTTGGACTCCTTGGTCACTTGGGTGTTGGAAGAAGGTCCTCTTGAAGTCCTCTCACGTCCACGACGATCCACCCGGAGTTCCCCGTCTAAGCTCGCAACTTTGAGAATCGAAGAGAACACTCTAAACAAGTTGGCTAAACTTGTGTAGAATGATGTTGTGGTTAAGATTCTCACTTCAAAAACCTTTCTTTATGTGTATTTTATTCACTAGAAGAAACTAGAGAGCAAAAATTGAAGGAGGAAGAAGATGGCCTTTTTTTAACAAGAGTAGAATGATAACCATGAAAAGAAAAATGAAATATATCAATATATATATTTTATTTCTTCTCACTATGTACCATGGTTAAAAATGATGGAGACATTATTTAACTTGAGTTTTAGAACATAAAGAGAAGGATAACTCAAGGTTAGAGGTAGGTGAGAATGGTTAGGTTTAAAGAAGAATGTAGAAGCAAGCAAGAATTATCCTCATCTTTTCTATTTTGTTTTAAACAATAAATCAAATAATAATCCATATATTCAACCATGGTGTGAGTCTTATATTGCCATCTTATTCCATATATAAACAACCATGATAGATGGGTGTATGTATGTATGTATGTATGCACATCCATATGTGCATGAAACTAGTAAGTAAGAAAGAAAGACATACATGCATGCACACATCCATCATTCAAGAAAAGGTTTTAAGTGAGAAAACTAATGGTTAAATGATAAATCAACACTTGATTTATCAATCCGGCCATATCACATATGACCCTACCAAAAGCAATCCGCCCGATCAATGTACGGTATCATATACGCGCATTTTAATCGGGTCCATGCGCATATCGCATACGCGCACCACAACGTTTCGCCTGGACTAGGTAACTCCTGCGTGGGACTCTAAGACTCGTCAATACACCGGCAGAGGGTAATGATCATATCAAGTACCCCTAAGCCGCAAGCGGTCAGCTAAACGTAACGGCCACCCGGGTATTGAGCGATCAGAAGAAAACAAGCGAACCTGCTACAACTCCCGTCGAGCCAACCGGCAACACTACCGTACAGTCCGGTCTCTTCGTCAGATATGCTGCATATCGAGCCTAGGGATGGTCGCGTCGACCCCAATAACTCAATAAGTTGTGCCGGTGAATGGTCTATAATAGATTGAGAAACTACTGATAACACTTATCAGCAAATCTCAGCAGCCCTGGCCAGGGACTTACTGATATAACCAGTCGGGCACAGTACAGCATCAACTCCCAATACCGGGAGAGACGAAATCCCTCTTATCGCTCATTGCCTTCGTGTGTCTCGGGACTGTACCCAACGGCCACCTGTTTGCACGACTCGGTAGAGCCATGGTAGGGTGGCAATCAAAGTACAGTGGGAGAACACACAAGGCTCTATGACGATCTCGGGTCTACAGACTAACCTGTACCAGTGTCACCTGAGAACTGCTATCCGAAGAAAGATATAATTCCATATAGGAGTTCTCGGTGAGTCCGTCCAGTGTACCCAGTCACTACTGAGCACCCGTATATGATCTTGATGTCAAACATCGATGAATGTGAGAACATCCATCGCCTATCGGTATGGGTCTAGTATCATATACGCTAGTCTACTCTGGTATATCAAAGCCCCGTCTTGATATACCTGCGACTAGGGACTTTCCAGGATATGCTTATAGACTACAGATGTCCCACTAGTATGATCTCCATCATAATCATAGTAGTCAAGCCGATATCCTCAGGGCTTTATCAACATGTATGAATGAATAAAAGCATGATCAAAACAACATGTCAGATAAAGAAGAATCAGATAGCATACTATCATGTCGAGCAAGAATGCATACTGAATATATATATATATATACATGTATAGATACATCCACTATCATATAATGGCCTCTAAGGCATATATATATCTAACAATGTCCCACTTGCACTAAGGCCAGTTATTGGCGTATCTCATACCCAACATCTCAAAAAGTCGCTCATGCTGCGGCTGAGGGAGGGCCTTGGTGAATGGATCCGCGGCGTTATTCTTTGTGTCTACCCTCCTAATCTCGATCTTGCGGCGATCTACAATCTGCCGGATCAAATGAAAACGCCTCAGGATGTGTCTGGACCGCTGATGGGATCTGGGCTCCTTGGCTAATGCCATAGCTCCATTATTGTCACAATCCAAAGGTATTGGATCAATGATGGTTGGAACTACTCCTAGCTCTGAGACGAACTTCTTCATCCAGACGGCTTCCTTGGCGGCATCATTTGCAGCAATGTACTCAGCTTCCATCATAGAGACTGCAACGGTATCTTGTTTGGAACTCTTCCAACTCACCGCCCCTCCATTGAGGGTAAATACAAACCCAGAGATAGATTTGCTGTCGTCCTTATCGCTCTGGAAGCTCGAATCGGTAAAGGCCTCCATTTGGAGATCTCCATTACCATACACCAAGAACAATTCTTTAGTCCTTCGTAAGTACTTAAGAATGTTCTTCACAGCTGTCCAGTGATTCTCCCCTGGGTTAGATTGATACCTGCTTACAACACTAAGTGCATAAGCTACATCTGGGCGTGTACATAACATCGCATACATTATAGATCCTACTGCCGAAGCATAGGGTATAACACTCATGCGAGCTCTCTCTTCATCGGTCTTTAGACAAGAATCCTTAGAGAGAGTGACCCCATGGCAAGCGGGTAAGGCACCCCGCTTGGAGTCTTCCATACTAAACCTTTTTAGGATGGTGTCAATGTACCTGGTTTGGGACAATCCCAATAACCTTTTGGATCTATCCCTATAGATCCTTATGCCCAGAATGTATGTGGCATCACGCAGGTCCTTCATGGAGAACCTCAGTGATAAGAAAGATTTGACCGACTGTAGCATAGGAATATCATTTCCTATCAGAAGAATGTCGTCCACGTACAATACGAGGAATGTGACAGCTCTCCCTACAGCCTTCTTATAAACACAAGGTTCATCTGGATTTTTGATGAAATCAATCTCTTTGATGACATCATCGAAACAGATGTTCCAACTCTATGATGCATGCTTTAACCCATATATGGATTTAAGCAATTTACATGCTTTCCCGCTGCTCCCACTGTCAATGAAGCCCTCTGGATGATCCATATAAACGCATTCTTCTAAATTTCCATTTAGAAATGCAGTTTTAACGTCCATCTGCCAGATTTCATAGTCGTAGTGAGCAGCAATAGCAAGTAGGATCCGAATGGATTTAAGCAAGGCTACAGGAGAAAAAGTCTCGTCATAGTCCAAACCTGGTCTTTGACGAAAGCCTTTCGCCACAAGTCTTGCCTTATAGGTCTCTACCTGCCCATCTACACCAATCTTTCTTTTAAAGATCCATTTGCACCCTACAGGTTTTACCCCAGGGGGTACAACGTCTAAAGTCCATACTTTGTTGGTGTACATAGACTCCATTTTGGATCTCATGGCATCCAGCCACTTCACAGAGTCTCTACTCGTGATAGCTTGCTGAAAACTGGTAGGATCATCATCATCCATGATACAGTCTTCTCTATCACCATCAATGAGGAAACCGTAGTACCTCTCCGGTGGGCGAGAAGTCCTACCAGACCTACGGAGTGGCCGAGGTTCTTCAGTTTCTGTTGTAACAGTCGGTTCAACCAAATCGTCATTTGTAGTTTGTGTCTCCAGAACCTCTTCTAGATCCACCACCTTGCCATCATCTTTATCTGTGAAAAACTCCTTTTCCAAGAATGTGGCATACTGAGAAACAAACACCTTTTGTTCCACTTTGTGGTAGAACAGATATCCATAAGAATTCTTTGGATATCCCACAAAGTTACACATGACTGACCGTGTCTCGAGTTTGTCCGGATTCTGCTTTTTAACATAGGCTGGGCAACCCCAAATCTTAATTCTCTTAAGAGATGGTCTCTTCCCATGCCATATCTCATATGGCGTGGTAGACACGGCTTTGGTTGGAACCCTGTTTAGCAGAAACGCTGCAGTCTCCAATGCATGCCCCCAAATGAGACTGGTAACTTAGCGTCACTCATCATGGACCAGACCATATCTAATAGGGTCCTATTCCATCGTTCTGACACACCGTTGTGCTGTGGTGTGTAAGGAGGAGTGAGCTGAGAGAGAATCCCATTCTCTTTTAGGAAGTTTGCAAATTCTGTACTGAGATACTCACCTCCTCGATCTGATCGAAGCATTTTGATACTCAAGCCGGTTTGTTTTTCTACTTCTTGTTTATATTCAATGAATTTCTCGAAAGCTTCGGACTTATGCTTTAATAAAAATACATGACCGAATCTTGAGAAATCGTCAGTGAATGTAATGAAGTATGAAAAACCGCCTCTAGCCTGTGCAGACATTGGCCCGCATACATCACTATGTATGAGGCCTAGGAGCTGAGTAGCTCTTTCTCCGTGTCCGATAAACGGAGTTTTGGTCATTTTACCCTTGATACAAGACTGGCAAGTCGCATAAGATTTATATTCAAAAGAGTTTAAATATCCATCTTTGTGCAACTTGTTTAGTCTTGTTTCGTTAATATGACCAAGTCTACAGTGCCAAAGAAAAGCTTCATTTAATTCTGAAAGTTTTCTTTTATTAGTGTGTTGTATACTGAAAACTGTGTGTTGATTTAGGACATATATTCCGTTATTAAGCGTACCATACCCAACCAACATTTGATTCAGGTGAATGTTCATAACATTGTTTTGCAATACAAAATTATATCCTTCATTGTCCAACAAAAAAACGGATATTATATTACATAGCATACTTGGTACAAAATAACATGGATTCAAAACCAAAATACATCCAGATGGCAACCCCAAGTGATACTCTCCCACTGCGACTGTATGTACATTGGAACCATTTCCAACGCGGAGAGTATGGTCACCTGTCTTCAAAACCTTGCTATTTCTCAGCCCCTGCATAGAATTGCAAATGTGAGAACCTGAACCGGTATCCAATACCCAGGAAGCAGAGTTTATTGAAAAACAGTTTTCTGTCACAAACACACCTGAAGCAGAAGCATCACCATGCTTCTTCTTGAGACTTAAGAACTCCGTGTAGTTGCGCTTCCAATGTCCTGTCTTGTGGCAATGAAAACATTCGCCCTTCCCTGAGTCTCCAGCCTTGGACTTTCCCTTTCCCTTCACCTTTTTAACTCCATCTTTAGGATTGGTGGGCTTCTTCTTTTTCTTTCCCTTGGCCTTGGCTTTCGGGCGAGAAGAAGAAGATTGTCCAACAGTCATAACGGGAGTTCTTGCTGACTTCATAGTGCTCTCTGCACTCCTTAACATGTTAAGGAGTTCAGGGAGTTCCTTCTCCATGCCATGCATGTTGAAGTTCACTATGAACTGAGCAAAGGTGGAGGGAAGGGACTGCAGAATAATATCTATATATTGTTCATTGTCCATCGTCCATCCAAGGTCCTCAAGCTCTTCTATAAGAGCTATCATCTTCAGAACATGGTCTCCTACTAGTGTGCCAGGGGCCATTCGCATCTGAAACAATTTCTTTGATGCTTCATATCGTAATACGCGGGATTGCTCTCTATACAACTCCTTTGTATGGAGCAATATACCGTGAATGTCTATATCCTCATGCTGCTTTTGATGTGTGTTATCCATCGATGCAAGCGCGAGGCATTTTGCTGTGGCACAGTCAGCGTCCCATGTCTTGCGGACTTCAATGTCCGCAACTGAGGATTTTGGACCTGGGACGGGTGGGGCTGAAGCCGTGAGGACATATGATACTTTATCATAAGTCAAGGCGATTTTCAGATTCCTCAGCCAGTCTTTATAGTTGGTCCCATTCAGTTTGTTTTTATCTAGTAGAAGCTTAAGTCCAGTCATGGGTATCTGCCATTAAGAGAGAGAGAGAAAAGAATACACTCAGCGAAAGCTCTTTGCATAGATCAGATTGGTTATTATCTTGTCTAATCGATGTTTCCCACTGCTTTTATCGAGTTTTTCTTTCAAACCTTAAAAAGAAAAACTAGCCAGGATTAATTACAGTCTATAACTTCGCTAACCGTTTAGCCAGGCCAGTGTCGGTACTTTGAGGGAGGTTCCCCGTGCTTTCGCACGGACCTAATTAGAGTAAACCTCGTTTTCCCAGAGGCGGAGCCCCGTTAATACCTTTCTAGGCACCTAATGAGTTAGCTAATTATAAACTGTAAAACTCTCCTAGGAGCAATTATTGCCCATAGTGGGATCGAGATCCAACCATCACATGGAAGGTATGCAATCTCATTGCAAATTTCAACTATTGAAATTCCCGATGTGGTTTTTACCCCTAGCACTTATGACCTTAACTATGGTCAACAAATCATAAGTACCGGTCAAGTTCTACCCGTCATTTCTTGATTAGTTAGACCCACTCATATGACCCTTAACTAAGGTCAACAAAGTCATAAGAATGTCCTAATTAATCTGCATCATATGCAATACGCCTTAACTATAGTCAACAAACGTAGCATGAATACTAAGTACTCTACTTCCTAAAATGATGGAGGGTTGCGGATGATTTTTAAGAAAATCTTTAACGCTTTGAACTTGATTCGTTGTAGAATCAAATGGTTTTCAAAAGGAGTGGCTTAAGCTCCGCAGTTTTGAAATATAGCTTTTTCATAAATAGCCGAGTGGTTTTCAAATCCGATTCTACAACATCTTTTTAGGTTTATTTTCTTTACATTAATCACATTAATGTAATCCCATCATTTAAGTCCTTAAGCCAATCACAGAAAAGAAACGAAAATAACACGTACGCTTATGCCATCCGCATTCGCCACAATGTTTCGTTATGCACCGTTAGGTTACTTAACTAACGGCATACCGGGACGGGACTAGCGCGGGTGTAAAACATAACCAACGTCTACTATATATCATATATATAATGTGTCATTCGTCTCAGATATCACAGAACACAGGCAGCAAAAACATAGATATAACGTGGGATATACTAGGACGTCCGTATTTAGTATTTAGCCAGAATAGAAAATACGGATTCCACAGTCGCGATGAATAGCCAAGCCCACACCCTGGACCCCTACGAGAGCAGCAAGTGACCCTACCAATTCTGGAGTTTAGGAGACCCGGTCTCGACTCCTCGAAATGGCCTCCCACTGAACCCCAGAACCCGGTCACCTGTGCTCCCCTCCTTGGGTCCATCCTAATGCAGAAAAGTAAATAATATACAACACTGGTGACACAACCTCAACCCGGAAGTGCCCCAAATAAAAGAATATTACATTACATTTGAATTTACATGAATGAAAATAAAAAACTCTCATCTCACATAAAAACCCCCCTGGCTATTCAATCGCGACAATCCTGCACATCATATCTCAGCAACACATAATATCTCATATCATCAACGTAAGTAAGTATGCATACCCCAATTGTCGTTGATGTATAGCAACGAAACCGGCGATATCGAACATACTACACTTACGGTCACAGAAAAGAAAGTGTAAAACTACAATATTTGGAATCCACATTCTCTTTAGACATCATAAATGCGAAATATCGCATATTTCGTATTTCATGCCTAAACTATATGAATTCCACATATTGTATCACATTCCAGATAAACAGACAGTATTAAAGTTTTCGAACGAACGATCAAGTACCCAAGATTCACTAAAGCTCAACACTTGAGCAGGGTTCAAAAAATCCGGAGTATGACACAGTAGTAGCGGTCCAGCCGTAGAAGGGTCAAGCCAACGCCTCACATGTGGCACGCCGTACTGCCCCAAACCCTAGGGTTCAAAGGGCAGTTCAAGACGGTCACATAATCGAGTTAAGGTTTGTTGTCTTCTAGAGGGTCCACTACAAAAAGACTTGCACGTATCTCCAAAGTATTTAAACCCCGTGAACAGTAAGCAAATGATACTCGTTCAAACACTTCAATACTTTCTAATTTACCCGGATAAACAACGAAATGAAAATTCCGATCGAATCTACGCGTTCAAAACCATCTCCAGAAAATACAGTACTATATTCAGATTAAACAAACCTAAAACACTGTACAAGCAGACATAAGAATTAAAGTGTAATTTTCATGCAATGATACCACTGTACGGCCGCGGATCCGCGTCCTAAGGAAGGAATTGCCGCGGTTCCGCGACCATTTGAACTGTTCATGGTATCGAATTTCACCATATTTCTTAGGTTTCCCTGCTGTATTTTTTAAGTGTTTTTAATTCTAAAAAAGGTCAGATTTTAAAATTTGTCCAGAGAGGGTCTAAAAAGGGCGTATTTTTGTTCGATCGGGATTTTTACTTCGTAAAAGCGTCGCCTAATATTCTAGGTCGGCTCTGATACCAATGTAAGGTTTGCCTAGCACCCTATACTGAGTTTTGAACCATCACATGTCTCAAAGTTTGGATTTTGATGGTGCTAAACAAGCATGCAAAGGAATCGATCCTAGAAAATTAGGGTTACAAAACTTAATGCTAATAAAATTAGGGTTTCGAGACTACAACCTTTGTAGCTCCCTTTTGTTGGACTCCTTGGTCTCTTGGGTGTTGGAAGAAGGTCCTCTTGAACTCCTCTCACGTCCACGACGATCCACCCGGAGTTCCCCGTCCAAGCTCGCAACTTCGAGAATCGAAGAGAACACTCTAAACAAGTTAGCTAAACTTGTGTAGAATGATGTTGTGGTTAAGATTCTCACTTCAAAAACCTTTCTTTATGTGTATTTTATTCACTAGAAGAAACTAGAGAGCAAAAATTGAAGGAGGAAGAAGATGGCCTTTTTTTTAACAAGAGTAGAATGATAACCATGAAAAGAAAAATGAAATATATCAATATATATATTTTATTTCTTCTCACTATGTACCATGGTTAAAAATGATGGAGACATTATTTAACTTGAGTTTTAGAACATAAAGAGAAGGATAACTCAAGGTTAGAGGTAGGTGAGAATGGTTAGGTTTAAAGAAGAATGTAGAAGCAAGCAAGAATTATCCTCATCTTTTCTATTTTGTTTTAAACAATAAATCCATATATTCAACCATGGTGTGAGTCTTATATTGCCATCTTATTCCATATATAAACAACCATGATAGATGGGTGTATGTATGTATGTATGTATGCACATCCATATGTGCATGAAACTAGTAAGAAAGAAAGAAAGACATACATGCATGCACACATCCATCATTCAAGAAAAGGTTTTAAGTGAGAAAACTAATGGTTAAATGATAAATCAACACTTGATTTATCAATCCGGCCATATCACATATGACCCCACCAAAAGCAAGCCGCCCGATCAATGTACGGTATCATATATGCGCATTTTAATCGGGTCCATGCGCATATCGCATACGCGCACCACAACGTTTCGCCTGGACTAGGTAACTCCTGCGTGGGACTCTAAGATTCGTCAATACGCCGGCAGAGGGTAATGATCATATCAAGTACCCCCAAGCCGCAAGCGGTCAGCTAAACGTAACGGCCACCCGGGTATTGAGCGATCAGAAGAAAACAAGCGAACCTGCTACAACTCCCGTCGAGCCAACCGGCAACACTACCGTACAGTCCGATCTCTTCGTCAGATATGCTGCATATCGAGCCTAGGGATGGTCGCGTCGACCCCAATAACTCAATAAGTCGTGCCGGTGAATAGTCTATAACAGATTGAGAAACTACTGATAACACTTATCAGCAAATCTCAGCAGCCCTGGCCAGGGACTTACTGATATAACCAGTCGGGCACAGTATAGCATCAACTCCCAATACCGGGAGAGACGAAACCCCTCTTATCGCTCATTGCCTTCGTGTGTCTCGGGACTGTACCCAACGGCCACCTGTTTGCACGACTCGGTAGAGCCGTGGTAGGGTGGCAATCAAAGTACAGTGGGAGAACACACAAGGCTCTATGACGATCTCGGGTCTACAGACTAACCTGTACCAGTGTCACCTGAGAACTGCTATCCGACGAAAGATATAATTCTATATAGGAGTTCTCGGTGAGTCCGTCCAGTGTACCCAGTCACCACTGAGCACCCGTATATGATCTTGATGTCAAACATCGATGAATGTGGGAACATCCATTGCCCATCGGTGTGGGTCTAGTATCATATACGCTAGTCTACTCTGGTATATCAAAGCCCCGTCTTGATATACCTGCGACTAGGGACTTTCCAGGATATGCTTATAGACTACAGATGTCCCACTAGTATGATCTCCATCATAATCATAGTAGTCAAGCCGATATCCTCAGGGCTTTATCAGCATGTATGAATGAATAAAAGCATGATCAAAACAACATGTCAGATAAAGAAGAACCAGATAGCATACTATCATGTCGAGCAAGAATGCATACTGAATATATATATATATATATATACATGTATAGATACATCCACTATCATATAATGGCCTCTAGGGCATACATATATCTAACACTCATAACCTAATGAGCACCTGTATACATCTTAGGTGATCCAACTGACACCAATGGTTTGTGAGACCGGCCATCGCCCCTCGTCGGGGTCTCGCTTGTATACACTAGTCTACTCTGGAGTATCGATGCCCTGTCTCGAAACTCCCACGACTAGGGACACTTTAAGGATGTGCTTACAGACCCCAGCCCCCACGTATATGATCGCCATCATACTGCAGGCAGTCAAGCAAGAATCCTATGGGCTCTATCATCATGCAATAGTGAACTAAAGCATGTATACGATGATAAAGACAAACCAGATAGCATACTATCATCTCGAGCAAGACAGTAATATCGTTATAGGTCCTCCCTCAATCATTGCAATCACGTGCCTGCGATCCAATAATTGACTTTGAGGGCACTATATCCAACAATCTCCCACTTGCACATAAGGCTAATTATTGCGATGTCGCATACTCACAGCTCGTGTGATACCGAACATCCAACTCCTCTACTAATCAGTTTCACAAAACCCGTTTGTAAAACTATTATGTTCGAGAAATAGCCTCAGTGGGTGGATCCGCACTGATGTTTCTTTCTATATCTCTCTAAATCTCAAGTTCGCGGAGAAAGCCATCTCCCGAATAGAGTAATTGTAGGGTTCCTAGGCATCCTATAGAGGTCTCACAAGGCATCGAACATGCCAAATTTAAAAAATATGGTGCCGAGAAACCCTAGTTAACGGATCGTTGCTAGATGTCTAGGCGAAACGATAAACTAGTTAACACATTTAACAGAAGTTGAGATGCTACAACCTTTGTAGATCCGGATATCCACTTGCTTAGCTCCATGTGGTCGTCCCCTCGCTGTCCATCACGAACCTCGGACTCTCGAGACGGCTTCATCGGAGAAGTGAGCGGAATAGTTCGTCGGCTTCGTGTCAAAGACGATCTACGTCGAGGTTGCACTAGTTCAAGCTCCGACTTCACCAAGTAGTGAAACTTGTGAAGAAAACTCCCGAAACCACTTGGCAAGAGGTAGAGGAGGAAGAAATAGGAGGTGGGTTCACTTTAGATTTGGATTTCTCTCACTAAATCTCAAGTTGCCATTAAAGTAGCAAGCTTGAAGAAGAAGAAGAAGATGAAGAAGATGATGATAATGTTATGATAAGTAATAGAAATAAAAAGGAAAATCAATACTTATCATAAAGTAAACCATGGTTATGTGTAGAGAATTGACCAAGGTTAGATTAGTGGTTAGGGTTAAGGATGAAGACAAAAGGGATGACTTTGGTCAAAGTTTCATGAAGCTTCAACAAGCTTCATGAAGAAAAGAAACCCTTTTTGTTTTCTTTCACCTAATTAAATGAATAAATAATGGATAAATAATTAAGTGAATAATCAAAAACCCTAACCCTTATCATAACCATGGTTCAATTCTTCACACAAAGCCAAGTTATTATGCATCATCAATCATGATACAAACAAGTGTACACAAAACATATCACATATACAATGTGCACACCAAGTGAGAAAAATCCGTTTAAAGTGAACCAATACTAGTTAATGCAAAGTAATATATCAAATATATAATTATACATTAAATCATTAAATCAACATTTGATTCAATGATCCGGTCATGTCGCACATAACCGACTAGTATTCAATGAATCGATTTATCGAATCAATGATTCGATAACTAGGTCATATCGAATATAACCAATCGAAACATATATCGCGAGAATGAAATGCGGTATCACATACTCGCATTATTCTCGGTCCTGCACATATCTCATATGCGCTCCTATTTCGTTTTGCTTGAACCAGGAAACCTCTGTGTAGGACTCTAAAGACTCGTCAATACGCCGGTAGCAGATGATGATCATATCAAGCACCCACAAGCCGCAAGCGGTCTGCTAAACGTAACGGCCACCCGGGTATCGAGCGATCAGAAGATCGACGAGCTATCCCGCTCACACTCCTGCGAATCCGACCAGTAACACTTACCGTACAGTCCGGTCTCTTCGTCTGATATGTCGCATATCAAGTCTAGGGGTGGTAAACGTCAGACCCCAATAACCCGATAAGTCATGCCGATGTGAGGCTCATAGCGGGTCGAGAAACTACTGGTAACACTTACCAGCAAATCTCTGATCAGCCCTGGCCAGGGACTTCCCTGCTACGGCCAATCGAGCACAGCGCAACATCAACTCCCAATACCGGGAGAGACGAAACCCCTCCTATCGCTCATTGCCTCCATGTGACTCGGGACTGTACCCAAAGACCACCGTTTTGCACGCCCTCATGGACGTGGTAAGGTGGAGATCAAAGCACAGTGGGAATCACACAAGACTCTATAACGATCTCGGGTCTACAGACTAACCTGTACAAGTGTCACCTGAGAACTGCCATCTGACGTGAGGTATAATACCATCTGGGAGTTCTCGGCGAGTCCGTCCAGTGTACCCAGTCTCCACTGAGCACCCGTATACCATCTCTGATGTCAAACACCAATGGATATGGGATCATCCATCGCCCATCACATGGGTCGAGAAGCGTATACGCTAGTCTACTCTGGTATATCGATGCCCCGTCTCGATACACCCATGACTAGGGACCTTGAAGGATGTACTTATGGACTACCATGTCCCCACTAGTATGATCTGCATCATAGTCCAGGTAGTCAAGTACAAATCCTAAGGGCTTTACCAACATGTAACTATAAGACAGTATAAAGAGACTAGTGTACATGTTAAGATAAAGAGTAACCAGATAGCATACTATCATGTCGAGCAAGAAAGTCATCTCTATATATGTCCAAGCATCCAATATAATATACATAATCTGTACAATACTGGCCTCTAGGGCATACATACAACTAACAATCTCCCACTTGCACTAGGGCCAGCTTCTGTAGTATCTCATACCGAGCATCCCGAAGAGTCTCTCAAACTGTATCTGGGGAATGGCCTTCGTGAGTGGATCCGCCGTGTTGTTCTTCATGTCAACTCTCCTGACCTCGATCTCCCGGCGATCAACTATCTCCCGGATCAGGTGATACCGCCTCAGAATGTGCCTGGACCGCTGATGGGACCTGGGTTCCTTGGCCAAAGCCACCGCTCCATTGTTATCGCAATACAAAGGTATTGGATGCTCAATGGATGGAACCACTCCAAGTTCAGTAATGAACTTCTTGACCCAGACAGCCTCTTTGGCAGCATCGTTGGCAGCGATGTATTCAGCCTCCATCGTCGAGTCTGCCACGGTTTCCTGCTTGGAACTCTTCCAGCTAACCGCCCCTCCGTAAAGGGTAAAGACAAAGCCCGACTGCGACTTAGAGTCGTCCTTATCACTCTGGAAGCTCGAATCGGTAAAGGACTCCACTTGGAGTTCTCCGTTACCATACACCAAGAACATGTCTCTAGTCCTTCGCAAGTACTTGAGAATGCTCTTCACAGCTGTCCAGTGATTCTCTCCAGGATCAGCTTGATACCTGCTCACTACACTTAGTGAGTATGCTACATCGGGTCTGGTACATAGCATCAAATACATGATAGAGCCTACTGCCGAAGCATAGGGTATCCCTTGCATGCGAGCTCTCTCCAAATCAGTCTTGGGAGACATCTCTTTGGAGAGAGTGACTCCAGAGATCGTGGGCAGGTTCCCACGCTTGGACTCTTCCATACTAAACCTCTTTAGTATGGTGTCAATGTACCTGGATTGGGACAATCCCAAAATCCGTTTGGATCTATCTCTATAGATCCTAATCCCCAATATGCAGGAGGCATCACCAAGATCTTTCATTGAGAATCTTTGTGATAAGAAGAGCTTGACCGACTGCAGCATAGGAATATCATTTCCTATCAAGAGTATGTCGTCCACGTACAATACGAGGAAGACAACCTTACTCTCTGCCACCTTCTTGTAGATACAAGGTTCATCTGGGTTTTTGACGAAATCAAACTCTTTGATAACGACGTCAAAGCAGATGTTCCAACTCCGCGATGCTTGCTTTAATCCATAAATGGATTTAAGCAGCTTGCACACCTTTCCGCTGCTCCCACTGTCTACGAAGCCCTCTGGCTGAGTCATGTACACGCACTCTTCTAAATCACCGTTTAGAAAGGCGGTCTTAACATCCATTTGCCAGATTTCGTAATCATGATAAGCAGCGATGGCAAGCATGATCCGGATGGATTTAAGCATAGCCACTAGAGAAAAGGTTTCGTCATAGTCCACACCTGGTCTTTGACGAAAACCCTTTGCTACAAGTCTAGCTTTGAAAGTCTCCACTTTCCCATCTACACCAAGTTTCTTCTTGAAGATCCACTTGCTCCCAATGGGTTTTACCCCTTCAGGAGCAACGTCCAAAGTCCATACTTTGTTGGTGTACATGGATTCCATCTCGGACCGCATAACATCCAGCCATTTCATTGAGTCAGCACTCGTGATGGCCTGCTCGAAACTAGTCGGGTCATCATCCTCCATGATGCAATCGTCGCTCCCACCATCCATGAGAAAACCGTAGTATCTCTCAGGTTGGCGAGGAACCCTACTAGATCGGCGGAGTGGCTGGGGTTCATCGGGAACTACGGAATCCTCTGGTTCAACCAAATCTTCTGTTGTAGTCTGTGTCGCTGGAACCTCTTCCAGTTCTACCTCAATGCCACTTATCTGTTTCATAAGAAAACCTTTTTCTAAGAAAGTGGCATGTCGAGAAACAAACACCTTTTGTTCCTCGGGGTGGTAGAAGATATACCCTTGTGAATTTTTGGGATATCCTACAAACTTACATAAAACAGATCTTGCCTCGAGTTTGTCCGGATTTTGTCTTTTGACATAGGCTGGACAACCCCATATCTTAATATAATTAAGATGTGGTCTCTTCCCTTTCCATATCTCATATGGAGAGGTAGGCACTGATTTGGTAGGAACTCTATTCAATAGGTCCATGGCTGTCTCAAGCGCATGTCCCCAGAAGGAAATAGGTAACTCAGCTGTACTCATCATAGAGCGCACCATATCTAATAGGGTGCGGTTTCTCCGTTCAGATACACCGTTGTGCTGTGGTGTATATGGAGGAGTCAGCTGAGAGAGAATCCCATTCTCTTTTAGGAAGTCCAGGAATTCATTGCTCAAGTATTCCCCTCCTCGATCAGATCGTAGGATTTTAATACTTTTTCCGGTTTGGTTCTCGACTTCTTGTTTATATTCTCTAAATTTCTCAAAAGCTTCTGATTTGTGTTTCATCAGGAACACATATCCGAATCTAGAGAGATCGTCAGTGAATGTAATGAAGTACGAAGAACCATCCCTGGCATGTGTAGACATGGGACCGCATACATCACTATGTATCAGTCCCAAGAGTTCGGTAACTCTTTCTCCGTGTCCCGTAAATGGAGCTTTGGTCATCTTGCCTTTGAGACATGACTGGCAAGTGTCATAGGATGAAAATTCAAACGGATTTAAATATCCATCCTTATGCAACTTAGCCAGTCGTGTCGCATTGATGTGACCCAGTCTACAATGCCACAAGAAGGATTCGTTCAGTTCAGAACTCTTCCTCTTGTGTGTGTTTGTTATGCTCAGAACTGTTGATTGGTTTAGAACATAAATGCCATTGCACAACGTGCCTGATCCAACCAACTTTTGGTTACGGAAAATGTTCATAACATTGTCCTGTAATACAAAATTATATCCCTCTTTACTTAATAAAGAAACCGATATAATGTTGCATATCAGGTTCGGCATGTAATAGCATTCGTTCAGAACCAATGTATTACCAGTTGGTAATTCAAGGTGATATTCCCCGACAGTCTTAGCTGCAACAATTGCACCATTTCCAACTCTAATGTCTTTATCACCTTCTCCAAGTTCTCTACCTTTCTTAATCCCATGTAACTGATTACATATATGGGATCCTGACCCGGTATCCAATACCCAGGACGTGGAGCAAATGGAGAAACAGTTCTCTGTAACGAACACACCCGAAGAAAATGCATCAACATGTACTTTCTTCATTCGGGTGGCATGGGAATCCTGGTATTCCCCTAAATCCTGTTCAGTCCTATAACTCTTATAGGTTAGAACGGAACCAACGTTCCCCAGCACAGTATAACATGCGGGTTCGGTCAATACATCCATATTATTATCTTTATTAAGGCATGAAATGGTCGCTACCTGGAGAGAGAGAGAAGAAAACACTTTAGCGTAAGCTCGTGCAAGATCAGATTGGTTATTATCTTATCTAATCAGGATGGCTCCCACTGCTTTTTATCAAATCTTCCTTCAAACCCTAAAAGGAAAGACTAGCCGGGATTAATTACACACTACAAGTTCGCCAATCTTTCAGCCAGGCCAGTGTCGGTACTTTGAGGGAGGTCCCCCGTGCTTTCGCACGAACCTAATTACTGTAAACCTCGTTTTCCCAGAGGCGTAACCTCGTTAACACCTTTCTAGACACCTACTTGATCGGCTAATTGTAATGTGTAAAACTCTCCTAGGAGTAACTCTTACTCGCAGTGGGTATCGGGATCCAACTATCTCATAGAAGGTATGCAATCTCATTGCAAATTTCAACACTTGAAATTCCCGATAATATTTTGCCCCTAGAGTGCTATGACCTTGACGCATGCCAAACAACCCATAGTCCGCTAGTCAAGTTCAACCCGTACATTTCTTGATTGAATTAAACCCACCCGCACGACCCTTGACGCATGCCAAACAACGCCGTGCGAATACCCTAATCCAATCGCATCGTATGCTAGCAAATGAGCACTAGTTAGCTACCGTACACTACGCCTTGACGCATGCCAAACAACCGCAGCACGAATACTAACTAGTACTTATCTGAAATGACGGAGGGCTACGCAGGTTTTCATAAAACCATGAGCGTAATGAACTTGATATCGTTGTAGAATCAAATGAAGTTTTGAAATGGAGTGATTTTGAGGCTTTTCCAGTTTTGCTAAAGGGGTCACTCCCGGCGAAGGGATCGTCGGCCCTTTCCTCGTCGAATGAGGTGCGGGATATATCATATATATCACTGTGCAAAGTAAAAACTCTTAAAAGCAATCAAAGCCAAACCGAGTGTGTAGCATCTGCCAGTTACTGCTAAAGGAGTCACTCCCGGTGAAGGGATCTCGGTCCTTTCCTCATCGAATAAGGTGCAGGGTATATCATATATACCGCTGTGCAAAGCAAAAACTGTAGCTACCTGTTTTTTTATTTTGAAATTCGATTCCACAACATCTTAGGTTTCTTATCTTTCATTAATCACATTAATGAAGTCCCATCATTTAAATACCTAAACATCACAGATAGATATGGCGTACACTTATGCCATCCGCATTCGCCTCGATGTCCCCTCGTGCACCGTTAGGTTAGGTAACTAACGACAGAGCAGGGCAGGGCTAGCGCGGGTGTAAAACATAAGTAACGTCTATAAAATATATCATATATACTATATACTATATCCATCACAGAAATCACATTACAGATATCGCAGCAGAATAAACATATGAAATATTGGATATACTAGGACGTCCGTGTTTTCAATACGAGGCAGTATAAAACACGGATTCCACGGTCGTGATGAATAGCCAATCCCACACCCCTAGACCCCTACGAGAGCGGCAAGCAACCCTGCCAATTCTAGGGTTAGGAGACCCGGACTCGACTCCTCGAGTTGGTCTCCCACTGGACCCCAGAACCCGGTTACTTGTGCTCCCCTCCTTGGGTCTATCCTAATGCGGAAAAGTAAATAATATACAAAGGGCGACATCTTCCGCTACCTGGAAGTGCCCCAAATAAAAGAATATTACATACAAGTTTTTACATGAATGAAAATGAAAAACACTCATCTCACATAAAAACCCCCGGCTATTCTAACACGATGATCCAATATAACATATCCAGCAACACATAACATCACATGCCATCAACGTAAGTAAGTATGCATACCCCAATTGTCGTTGACGTATAGCAACGAAACCGGCGATATGAACATACTACACTTACGGTCACAGAAAAGAAAGTGTAAAACTACAACAATTGGAATCCGCAACTTCTTTAGACATCACATGCCTAATCAAATGAAATACTTAGACATCACATGTCTAACAGTTATAAATCCCGCATTTTAGTCTCATTATCGAAAACTCTTTTCAATATCGTATGGGACTAAACTGCTAGATTTATAACATTCATCCAGTTATCTCATAACGGTTTGTGAATTCCAATTATTGTATCCAATTCCGGATAAATAGAATATATTAAACTTTCCGATCGAACATTCGAACACCCAAGTTTTCCCGACACCGATCAACACATGAAATAGGTTCAAAAACATTCACTTCATGCCTCAGTACCAATGGTCCAGCCGTAGAAGGGTCAAGCCAACGCCTCACATGTGGCATGCCGTACTCCCCCAAACCCGAAGGCTCAAAGGGCAGTTCAAGACGGTCACATAATCGAGTTAAGGTTTGTTGTCTTCTAGAGGGACCATCGCGTTACTTGCACTACTCAGAACGTCTTTTAACCACAGAAAAATCCAACACTTGGAATTATTCCGGCAGGGGAAAACTTGGGTATTTATATCCGGTCGAACTCTTTAACATATTCTACAGTTATCTGGAAAAACACTTAGACAAAGTTTGATATTCCGATCGAATCGTCGATTCCCAATTTAACCCCAGAGCACTCAATCTGAGAGTCAATTTAAAAATACCCAGAAAAATCAGTAGAATTTATCAGGAATTACTGTGCAATTAAGTATGGCTGACGTCACCTTTTGAGCGCGGAACAGCGGCAGAAGCCATGCTTCTGCCGTGGTTCCGCGGCTTAAGGAACTGTTCATGTGAAATATTTTGCATCGTAATTCTTATATTTCTTTACTGAATTTTTTAGACATTTTTAATATTAAAAAATCCCAGATTTTAGAAAATTTCCACAGAGCTCATGGGTATATGGGTTTCGGGTTCGTCCGGACTTCAAACTCCGTCTAGACTTCGCCTAAGGCTCTAGCTAGGCTCTGATACCACTGTAGGGTTCCTAGGCATCCTATAGAGGTCTCACAAGGCATCGAACATGCCAAATTTAAAAAATATGGTGCCGAGAAACCCTAGTTAACGGATCGTTGCTAGATGTCTAGGCGAAACGATAAACTAGTTAACACATTTAACAGAAGTTGAGATGCTACAACCTTTGTAGATCCGGATATCCACTTGCTTAGCTCCATGTGGTCGTCCCCTCGCTGTCCATCACGAACCTCGGACTCTCGAGACGGCTTCATCGGAGAAGTGAGCGGAATAGTTCGTCGGCTTCGTGTCAAAGACGATCTACGTCGAGGTTGCACTAGTTCAAGCTCCGACTTCACCAAGTAGTGAAACTTGTGAAGAAAACTCCCGAAACCACTTGGCAAGAGGTAGAGGAGGAAGAAATAAGAGGTGGGTTCACTTTAGATTTGGATTTCTCTCACTAAATCTCAAGTTGCCATTAAAGTAGCAAGCTTGAAGAAGAAGAAGAAGATGAAGAAGATGATGATAATGTTATGATAAGTAATAGAAATAAAAAGGAAAATCAATACTTATCATAAAGTAAACCATGGTTATGTGTAGAGAATTGACCAAGGTTAGATTAGTGGTTAGGGTTAAGGATGAAGACAAAAGGGATGACTTTGGTCAAAGTTTCATGAAGCTTCAACAAGCTTCATGAAGAAAAGAAACCCTTTTTGTTTTCTTTCACCTAATTAAATGAATAAATAATGGATAAATAATTAAGTGAATAATCAAAAACCCTAACCCTTATCATAACCATGGTTCAATTCTTCACACAAAGCCAAGTTATTATGCATCATCAATCATGATACAAACAAGTGTACACAAAACATATCACATATACAATGTGCACACCAAGTGAGAAAAATCCGTTTAAAGTGAACCAATACTAGTTAATGCAAAGTAATATATCAAATATATAATTATACATTAAATCATTAAATCAACATTTGATTCAATGATCCGGTCATGTCGCACATAACCGACTAGTATTCAATGTATCGATTTATCGAATCAATGATTCGATAACTAGGTCATATCGAATATAACCAATCGAAACATATATCGCGAGAATGAAATGCGGTATCACATACTCGCATTATTCTCGGTCCTGCACATATCTCATATGCGCTCCTATTTCGTTTTGCTTGAACCAGGAAACCTCTGTGTAGGACTCTAAAGACTCGTCAATACGCCGGTAGCAGATGATGATCATATCAAGCACCCACAAGCCGCAAGCGGTCTGCTAAACGTAACGGCCACCCGGGTATTGAGCGATCAGAAGATCGACGAGCTAGCCCGCTCACACTCCTGCGAATCCGACCAGTAACACTTACCGTACAGTCCGGTCTCTTCGTCTGATATGTCGCATATCAAGTCTAGGGGTGGTAAACGTCAGACCCCAATAACCCGATAAGTCGTGCCGATGTGAGGCTCATAGCGGGTCGAGAAACTACTGGTAACACTTAGCAGCAAATCTCTGATCAGCCCTGGCCAGGGACTTCCCTGCTACGGCCAATCGAGCACAGCGCAACATCAACTCCCAATACCGGGAGAGACGAAAACCCTCCTATCGCTCATTGCCTCCATGTGACTCGGGACTGTACCCAAAGACCACCGTTTTGCACGCCCTCATGGACGTGGTAAGGTGGAGATCAAAGCACAGTGGGAATCACACAAGACTCTATGACGATCTCGGGTCTACAGACTAACCTGTACAAGTGTCACCTGAGAACTGCCATCTGACGTGAGGTATAATACCATCTGGGAGTTCTCGGCGAGTCCGTCCAGTGTACCCAGTCTCTACTGAGCACCCGTATACCATCTCTGATGTCAAACACCAATGGATATGGGATCATCCATCGCCCATCACATGGGTCGAGAAGCGTATACGCTAGTCTACTTTGGTATATCGATGCCCCGTCTCGATACACCCACGACTAGGGACCTTGAAGGATGTACTTATGGACTACCATGTCCCCACTAGTATGATCTGCATCATAGTCCAGGTAGTCAAGTACAAATCCTAAGGGCTTTACCAACATGTAACTATAAGACAGTATAAAGAGACTAGTGTACATGTTAAGATAAAGAGTAACCAGATAGCATACTATCATGTCGAGCAAGAAAGTCATCTCTATATATGTCCAAGCATCCAATATAATATACATAATCTGTACAATACTGGCCTCTAGGGCATACATACAACTAACAGTAATACCTGTCTTAGAATATGTCTGGATATCTGATGGGATCTAGTTCATAAATGAACTCCAAATCCAAACTTCTTAGACTGTATTGATAACTGAACCTAATCAGTATCCAGCACCATGCCTCCCACAATATCCTTTTGGACCATCTGTCCATAATACTGTCTCTCGTCAGAGAGAAAACTATAACTCTGACAATCACTCTGTCATCCATGTCACCTTTGAAGCCTGGAATGATAACCGTCTCCCGAAGGAGGCTGCCGTCATCAAATCCATAGAACATGTACTTATGTTCTAAAACTGCTTCCTTATGTTTCTTCAGGATTGGATTAATATAAACTTATCGCATCTAGTGCAAAAACAACATCTGGTGTGGTACTTGACATCTCACGATTGACTCAATTGCCTAAGCAAGTGATCTGCCAATCATGCACATCCCTCTCCCCTTTAGTCTGTAAGACACCTTTAGTGAGGGTGACTCTATCATCTGCACGTACACCAGCATGCCAGGAGTCATCTATTCTATGTACCTTTAAAATATTGTCAAAGTACCCATATTAGAAAACTACCTAAATCTAGATCTAAAACCATAGATCTAGTAACCAGAATGTCTGATATTATATCCATGTCCTTTGTGGAGAAACAACTGTGTGACAACCACAGTATAACCGATAGTATAACCGATTGTAGTATAGGAATTTTACTTCCTATTCTGTGTATGTCATCCAAATACCAGGACATCACACCCTACTACCTCCTTAACAGATCTATCTCCTATTCTGATGAAGTCAAACCCATGACTGTCACATCAAAAATAGATGATCTTATCTCCGCTATCTTTGATCAAGCCTATAAATAGACATAAGCTACTTGCCCTCTATGCTTCCGCTGTTCCCACTGACCACAACAACCCTCTGGTAGAATAATATATACGTACACTTCTAAAGCTAGTTTAGAACGACGCTATACTTATCTTCCTGCCGGGTCTCATAGCCTGGAACAACAGTAGTGTCAAGTCTGGGTAAACAAGAACCTCCCTGTCACCGTCCTTGAGGCTATCGGAGTACCTCTCGGGTGTCTGAGGTTACCCACCATATCTGCGGAGTGGCTAATGGAATGTCAAACCTGATTGAATATATAGGTCCTATTAAATTTTTCGTAATCGTTTGCGGTTCTGGAATCTCTTCCAGTTCTACCATACTCCCACTGCTGTTTTCCGAAAAAATCCATTTTACTAAAACTGTGGCGAGTCAAGAACAATATCACTATTGATCTTTCAGATGGTAGAAAATCAACCCTCGTCATAGCCAGGGTCAACCCACAAACTGCCATTACAGAAACGTGCCTTGAGTTATCCAGTGTCTGGTTTTAAGCATAAGCTGGACAACTCACCGTACCTTAACATCGTTAAGATATAAACCATTCTATATCCAATATAGAAACTATGGCACTTATTTAATTGGAACCATATTCAAATCATGCAGCTGTCTCTAGTGCATATCAACTTAATGGAGAGAGGGTAATCAGCATTACTCAACTTAGGAATATCCAATTATGAGTAACCTGAAAGAAAAACAAGTTTCTCAAAACCATTACTATCATCTGAATACCAATCACAAGAATCTACATCTTCGATCTCTTTGAAGAATCCCGATACTTTGTGACACCTGGTTCTCTACTTTATTCTTATACCCATAACTTCTCAAAACTTAGACCTTGTATTTCTATGAAACACTTGTCTAAAAACTAAAGAAGTCATAAGTAAACAGAACATAGTACGAGGACCTACCCCTTTGTCCTGATGGACACTGGATAACATACAATACTCTGTATAAGTCCGCTGAGTTGAATAACTCAAAACCTGTGCATCGTAGGTTGAAAACTGTACCCAGGCGATTTCCTCAAATATCACCAATTACAACGAATTCCGATATAATGAGGATGATCACCTAATTCCCAATAACTTACTCCCACTCATCATCTGTAAAACCATACAGATGTGAGAATCATACTTGGTAAATACATACCCTGGAGTAAGTATCTAATCGGGAAATCAGTTTTCCTTTAACAAGGCACTGAAACATGAAAATGTTTCGTAGGGGTATCCTGGTATTCCTAGTAATGCCTCTTCCATAATCCAATTCATGACTATAACCGTATATTTCTTTGTCATCTCTCCAAATCCCTTTATTTGTCTTTATTCATTACCTTCTGTACACCTTCGTTAGGCTAAATGGTTTTCTTCCTTCCCTACCGTTCGGCACCAGCCTATGGTTTGGAAGAAGACTATCCAGTAGGCATAATAGGTGTACTCTCCTAAACCAAGGAGTACTCGCAACTTGAGAGAAGGTGATGATAAAAGATAACTGAATAATACCTTATTTTATTTCTCCCGAACTGGGAAAAAAGCAAAGGTGAAAATAGGAGTGGCGATGAAGTACGCAGTTTGATCGTGAATGATAACAGTCGCAATTTACTTTGCCCTTTTTCTATTCCCTTCATTTTGTCTTTAGTTATTACCTTCTGTACACCTTACTTAGGCTAATTGGTTTTCTTCATTCCCTACCTTTTGGCACCTGCCTATGGTTTGGAATAAGACTATCCAGTAAGCGTAATAGGTGTACTCTCCTAAACCAAGGAGCCCTCGCAACCTGAGAGAAGGTGATAATAAAAGACAACTGAATAAACCAATTCTATTTCTCCTGAACCTTGATCCATCCTTGAAGAAGACCCTTCGAGTTCGTATATAACCATACGATGGATCTATCCAATGGAAGTGGATTTCGTAGTAATACGGGGTGTTCTGAGAAATACAAAGGGTAAAAGAAGAAGCGGCAATGACTTACGCAACTTGGACAATCCAAAAGCCAGTATTTTAAGAAGGTTCGGTCAACTTGGTCACTGAGTCATAGTCTAGGGTCGGTCAACGGTCGCTGCCTAAGAGAGAGAGAGAAAAGAAACACTCCGCGTGCACTCTAACCTAGATCAGAATGGTTATCACTTTATCTAATCAGGAAACCTCCCACTGTACCGTCAAATTCTCCTCCAAACCTGAAAGAAGAATTAGTCGGGATCACCCGAAGAGTAAACTAACTCATCAATGAGAATCGGGATCCAACTATCATCGCATGATAAC
The DNA here is from genome assembly GCA_030015575.1 of Agapanthus africanus. Taxonomy (NCBI): domain Eukaryota; kingdom Viridiplantae; phylum Streptophyta; class Magnoliopsida; order Asparagales; family Amaryllidaceae; genus Agapanthus; species Agapanthus africanus. The sequence goes on along the minus strand of CM057340.1, from coordinate 170,723,186 downwards.
TTGATGGAAGCCACTCAAGTTATCACACTCCAGAAGGTATGCGCATGCCTGGCAAGTTTCCTGTATGTTTGAAACTCCCGATGTGATTTTTGCCCCATGCTCTTATGATCGTGACTTTGGCCAACCCATCATAAGTCACATGCCAAGTTCTACCCGTCATTATCCAGGTTAATTTGAACCCACCCGTACATACCCTTGACTTTGGCCAAAATGGAAGAACGACTGTCCCAAACCAACTCATCTATCTATGCAACATGTGAATACCCAGTAGCTACCAAACACTATGCCTTGACTTTGGCCAAACAAACATAGCTTGAATACTACTGACCATCCATAATGTAGGGTTCCTAGGCACCCTAATGAGGTCTCACAAGGCATCAACCATGCCCATTTCAAATTCTAACGGTGCCGAGAAACCCGACTACGGATCGTTGGCTAGATTTCTAGGCGAAAAAGAAACTAGTTTACATCTAAACTAAAAGGAACGGAAATACAACCTTTGTAGATCCAGTCCTCCACCTCCACGGCTCCGTGATGAAGTCCTCTCCGCTGTCCATATCAAATCCCGAGCTCTAGCGTCGGCTTCATCGGAGAAATGGCGAGCTAGGTCGTCGATGTCCATGCCGAAGATGATCTACGTCGAGGCATCGCTAGATCAAGCTCCACCTTCACCAAGCCATGAAAACTTGTGAAGGAAACACACTCTACTACTTGGCTAGAGGTAGAGGATGAAGAAATAGGAGGTGGGTTCACTTTAGATTTGGATTTCTCACTCTTTTTCATCACTTGCCATTGATGGAGGCAAGCTTTCTTCACTTGAAGAAATGAAGAAGAAGAAGAATAATGTTATGATAAGAATATTAAAATGAAAAGTAAAAAGAATACTTATCATAATTGAACCATGGTTTAGTGTAGAGAATTGATTAGGGTTAAGTGGAATGGTTAGGGTTAAGCATGAGACAAAATGGTTACAAAGTCAAAGTGTTCATGAAACTTCATGAATAAAACAAAACATGCCACCATTTTCTCATTTGCTTTTCTTTTTCCAAAAGAATAAATAAATGAATAAAATGAATAAGGAAAAAGTAAACCCTAACCATTTCATTAACCAAGGTTTAATTCTTTACACTTAACCAAAAGGCATGTATCATCAAACATGATACAAGCAAGTGCACAAAATCATATCGCATATGCAATGCGCACATCTGAGTGAGAAAATCCATTTAAAGTGAACCAATACTAGTTAACGCAAAGTAATATATCAAATATATAATTATGCATTAAATCATTAAATCAACACTTGATTTAACGATCCGGTCATATCGCATATAACCGACTAATATCCAATGTATCGATTTATCGAATCAATCCTCGATTCGATAACTAGGTTATATCGCATACAACCATTCGACACATTCATCGCGAGAATGAAATACGGTATCACATACAGGCATTATTCTTGGTCCCGCACATATCTCATATGCGCTTCTATTTCGTTTCGCTTGAGCCAGGAAACCCCTGTGTAGGACTCTAAAGACTCGTCAATACGCCGGCAGCGGATGATGATCATATCAAACATCCACAAGCCGCAAGCGGTCTGCTAAACGTAACGGCCACCCGGGTATTGAGCGATCAGAAGATCGACGAGCAAGCCCGCTCACACTCCAGTGAATCCAACCAGTAACACTACCGTACAGTCCGGTCTGATCGTCTGATATGTCGCATATCTCGCCTAGGGGTGGTAAACGTCAGACCCCAATAGCTCGATAAGTCGTGTCGATACGAGATCTATAACAATTCGAGAAACTACTGGTAACACTTACCAGTAAATCTCAGCAACCCTGGCCAGGGATTTCCTGTTATAGCCAATCGAACACAGCGCAACATCAACTCCCTATACCGGGAGAGACGAATCCCCTCCTTTCGCTCATTGCCTCCATGTGACTCAGGACTGTACCCAAAAACCACCGTTTTGCACGCCCTCTTGGACGTGGTAAGATGGAAATCAAAGCACACTGGGAACCACACAAGACTCTATGACGATCTCGGGTCAACAGACTACTCTGTACCAGTGTCACCAGAGAACTGCCATCTGACGTAAGGTATAATACCATCTGGGAGTTCTCGGCGAGTCCGTCCAGTGTACCCAGTCTGCACTTAGCACCCGTATATCATCTCTGATGTCAAACACCAATGGATATGGGATCATCCATCGTCCATCTGTATGGGTCAAGAAGGTATACGCTAGTCTACTCTGGTATATCGATGCCCCGTCTTGATACACCCACGACTAGGGACTTTGAAGGATGTACTTATAGACTACCATGTTCCCACTAGTATGATCCGCATCATAGTCCAGGTAGTCAAGTACACATCCTAAGGGCTTTACCAACATGTAATTGAGAGACAATCAATGTACACGTTAAGGTAAAGAGTAACCAGATAGCATACTATCATGTCGAGCAAGAAAGTCCTCCCTATATATGTCCCAGCATCCACTACAATATACATCCAATGTACAGTAATGGCCTCTAGGGCATACATATAACTAACAATCTCCCACTTGCACTAGGGCCATCTGTAGCAGTGGTTGTAGTATCTCATACTCAACCATCCCATAAAAGTCTCTCTCTGGGAACAGGCCTTTGTGAGTGGATCCGCTGTGTTGTCCTCTGAGTCTACTCTCCTAACCTCGATCTCCCTGGAGATCAACCATCTCCATGATCAAGTGATACTGCCTTAGAATATGTCTGGATCACTGATGGGACTGGCGTTCCTTGGCATAAGCCACAACTCCATTGTCACACAATGGGAGGAACATAGTTCATCTCATGAACCAATATACACCCAAACAGCCTCTTTGGTAGCATCTTAAGTAGCGATGTATCCAGCCTTTATCGTCTAGTATGTCACGGTATCTAGCTTGGAACTCTTTCAATATACCGTCCCTTTACTGAGGGTATAGACAATGCCTGTGACTGACATTCAGTCATCTTTATCACCCTGGAACACTTCCAGTGATTTTCCCTAGGATCAACTGATACCATCTCACTACAACTAGTGAGTATCCTAACATCTATTTAGATCTATATCATAGATCCAAAACCCAGGATTTAGGAGGTATCACTTTGATCCTATATGGAGAATCATGGTGATAAGCGGAGATTGATCGAGCGTAGCATAGGAAACTCTTTCCCTATCAAGAGTATGTCATCCACGTACTCTATGAGGATCGTCACCATACTCCTTACTACCTTTTTGTTTATACAAGGTTCATCTACCATTTTGATGATGTCAAACTCTTTGACTAATCCATCAAAACAGATGTTCCAACTCCGCGATGCCTGCTTTAATCCTATAAAGCATCTTGCACACGTTTCCACTGCTCCCACTGTCTACGAGACCCTCTGGCTGTGTACTTATAGACGCACTCTTCTAAAACATCATTTAGAAAAGCAGTCATGACACCCAACCACCAGATATCGTAGTCATGGTATGTAGCCATGACAAGTAGGATCTGGATGGACTTAAGCATAGGTACTGGAAAAGGTTTCATCATTATCCACGCCTGGTCGATGACGAAAACCTTTAACAAGTCTAGCTTTGAAAGTCTCAACTTTTCCATCTACACCAAGTAATCTTCTCAAGATATACTTGCTCCTGATGGGGATCTAACCCTTCAGATATAGCAACTAAAGTCCATACTTTGTTGGTGTATAAGGATTCCATCTCAGATCGCTAAGCATCCAGCCATTCTTACAGAGTCACACTCCTGATGGCCAGCTCAAAACTAGTTGGGTCATCATCTCATGATGCAATCCTCGCTCCCACTGTCATAGAGAAACCGAAGTATCTCTCAGGTCGGTGAGGAACCCTACTAGATCGGCGGAGAGGCTGAGGTTCGTTGGTCTCTACTGAATCCTTTGGTTCTATCAAATCATCAGCTGCAGTTTGTATAGCTGGAACATTTCCAGTTCTACATAACAGATCTTGCCTTGAGCTTGTCCGGATCTTGCTTTTAGACATAGGCCGGACAACCCCAAATCTTAACCAACTTAAGATATGGGCTCTTCCCTTATCATATCACATATGAAATGGTAGGCAACTGATTTGATTTGAATCCTATTCAATAGGTATGCAGCTTCTCAAGTGCATAACTCCCATAAGGAAATAGGTAACTCAGTAGTACTCATCATAGAGCACACCTTATCATATAGGGTGTGATTGCTCCGCCCCGATATACCATCGTGCTATGGTGTATACGGAGGAGTAATGCTGAGAGAGAATCTCATTCTCCTTTAGAAAAGTCCAGGAATTCCGTGCACAAGTATTCTCCTCCTTGATCTCATCATAGGACATAATACTTACACCCGTATTGGTTCTCTACTTCTAACTTATATTCTGTGAATATCTCAAAAGGTTCGGACTTGTGTTTCAACAGGAACACATGTCTGAATCTTGAGAGATTATCAGAGAATGTAATAAAGTACAAAGAACCGGTCTTGGCATGTGTAGACAGGGGACCTACATACATCAACATGTATCATCCCAAGAGTTTACTAACTCTTTCTCTGTTTCCAATAAACAGAGTTGGTGTCATTATATCTTTGTGACATGACTGGCAAGTTTCACAAGATGTAAATTCAAACTAATTTAAATATGCATCTTCATGTAACTTCAGCTAGTCGGGTCGCATTGACATGACCTAGTCTACAATGCCTCAAGTAGGATTCGTTCATATCTGAACTCTTCCTCTTGTGTGTGTTCCGTATACTAAGAACTGTAGTTTGATTTAGAACATCAATGCTTTTAGATAACGTGCCTGATCCGATCAACTTTTGATATAGGAAATGTTCAAAACATTATCCAACTATACAAAATTTTATCATTTCTTTACTAATAAAGAGTTTGATATGATTTTGTATATCAGGTTCGGTATCTAATAACATTCGTTCAGAATCAATGTATTTGGAATACAGGGTGACAGTGACCAACAGACTTGGCTGCAACACTTGCCCCGTTTTCTGCCTCATGAAACTTATCACCCGTTCTCAGTTCTCTACCTTTCTGTAGCCCTATGTAACATAATACATATCTGGGATCCTGATCTGGTATCACATACCCAGGACGTAGAGGATACAGAGAAACAGTTCTTTATAACGAACACACCCGAAGATGATGCATCAGCATGCACTCTCTTCGTTTGGGTGGCATGGGAATTCTGGTAATTCCCAATTTCCTGCTCTGTCTTATGACAATTATAAGTTGGAGCGGGACCAACGTTCCCCAGCTCAGTATAACAAGCGGGTTCGGTCTAATATCCGTATTATTATCTTGATTAAGGCGTGATATGGTCGCTACCTGGAGAGAGAGAGAAGAAAACACTCAGCGTGCGCTCTTGCAAGAATAGATTGGTTATTATTTTATCTAATCAGGATGGCTCCCACTGCTTTTCATCAAATCTTCCTTCAAACCCTAAAAGGAAAGACTAGCCGGGATTAATTACACACTACAAGTTCGCCAATCTTTCAGCCAGGCCAGTGTCGGTACTTTGAGGGAGGTCCCCCGTGCTTTCGCACGAACCTAATTACAGTAAACCTTGTTTTCCCAGAGGCGTAACCCCGTTGACACCTTTCTAGACACCTACTTGATCAGCTAATTGTAATGTGTAAAACTCTCCCAGGAGTAACAATTACTCGCAGCGGGTATCGAGATCCAACTATCTCATAGAAGGTATGCAATCTCATTGCAAATTTCAACACTTGAAATTCCCGATAATATTTTGCCCCGAACGATCTATGACCTTGACAAGGTCAACAAACCATAGACCGCAACTCAAGTTCAACCCGTCATTTCTTGATTGAATCAAACCCACCCGCACGACCCTTGACAAGGTCAACAAGGCCGCACGACTACCCTAACCCAATCTGCATCATATGCATAAGCAGATAAATACTGGTTAGCTACCGCACACTGCGCCTTGATAAGGTCAACAAACGCAGCACGAATACTAAACAGGATTTATCTGAAATGACGGAGGGCTACGACAGGTTTTTCTGAAAACCTATTGCGTAATGAACTTGATATCGTTGTAGGATCGAATGAATTTTGAAAATGGAATGTTTTTGAGGCTTTTCTAGTTTTGCTAAAGGAGTCACTCCCGGTGAAGGGATCGTCGGTCCTTTCCTCATCGAATGAAGTGCGGGATATATCATATATATCACTGTGCAAAGCAAAAATACTTAAAAGCAATCAAAAGACAAACCGAGTGTGTATCATCTGCCAGTTATTACTAAAGGATTCACTCCCGGTGAAGGGATCTCTGTCCTTTCCTCATCGAATAAGGTGCAGGATATATCACATATACCTCTGTGCAAAGCAAGAACTGTAGCTACCTGTTTTATTTTTGAAATTCGGTTCTACAACATCTTAGGTTTCTTTTTTATTTCATTAATCACATTAATGAAGTCCCATCATTTAAGTACCTAAACATCACAGATAAATACGACGTACACTTATGCCATCCGCATTCGCCTCGATGTCCCCTCATGCACCGTTAGGTTAGGTAACTAACGGCAGAGCAGGGCAGGGCTAGCGCGGGTGTAAAACATAAGTAACGCCTATATAATATATCATATATACTATATACTGTATCTATCACAGAACATCACATGATCACATCACAGATATCGCAGCAGAAGAAATATATGAAATATTGGATATACTAGGACGTCCGTGTTTTCAATACGAGCCAGTATAAAACACGGATTCCACGGTCGCGATGAATAGCCAAACCCACACCCCTAGACCCCTACGAGAGCGGCAAGCAACCCTACCAATTCTGGAGTTAGGAGACCCGGACTCGACTCCTCGAGTTGGTCTCCCACTGGACTCCAGAACCCGGTTACTTGTGCTCCCCTCCTTGGGTCTATTCTAGTGCGGAAAAGTAAATAACATACAAAGGGTAACATCTTCCGCAACCTGGAAGTGCCCCAAATAAAAGAATATTACATACAAGTTTTTACATGAATGAAAATGAAAACACTCATCTCACATAAAAACCCCCGGCTATTCAAACACGACGATCCAATATAACATATCCAGCAACACATAACATCACATGCCATCAACGTAAGTAAATATGCGCATCCCAATTGTCGTTGACATATAGCAACGAAACCGGCGATATCACATATTACACTTACGGTCACAGAAAAGAAAGTGTAAAACTACAATAGTTGGAATCCGCAACCACCTCAGACATCGCATGCCTGACCAAATGAATTTCTTTAGACATCGCATGCCTAACAATTATAAACCCCGCATTTTAGTCTCTTTATCGAAAACACTTTTCAATACCAAGTCGGGCAATTCAACAAGATTCCCGAAAAACTGATCGAATGCTCGTCGCAAACTTTAGTAGGCGGCTGCACCCCTGATACCGTCGACGAAGTGCACCAAGGCGGAACACCGCTGCCGCGAGCACTCGAACGGATGCTTTCGGCGACGGGGTTCTCCTACAGTCACTTGGTCGGGGCTATGGAGTGAGGCTGTCTATTAAGTTTACCCGGCGAGTATCCGCGTACGCTACGTGATTGCGACAGACTTTTGATCACATCAAAATTCCGTGGCAACCGATCATGTGAGACTAAAGTGCTATGTTTATAACATTCATTCAGTTATCTCATAACTCATTGTGAATTCCAATTATTGTATCCCATTCCAGATAAACAGAAAATGTTAAACTTTTCGATCGAACAGTCAAACACCCAAGCTTTCCCGATACAGCTCAACACATGAAACAAGTCTAAAAACATTCAGTTCGTGCCTCAGTACCAACGGTCCAGCCGTAGAAGGGTCAAGCCAACGCCTCACATGTGGCACGCCGTACTGCCCCAAACCCGAAGGTTCAAAGGGCAGTTCAAGACGGTCACATAATTGAGTTAAGGTTTGTTGTCTTCTAGAGGGTCCATCGCGTTACTTGCACTACTTAGAACGTCGTTAAACTACGGAAAAATCCAACACTTGGAAACTTCCCGACAGGGGAAAAATTGGGTATTTATATCCGGTCGAACTTTTTAACATATTCAAAAAATTATCCGGAAAGCCACACAGACAAAATTTGATACTCCGATCAAAACACCGAATCCCCAAAAAAACTCCAGAAAATTCAACTCTTGAATAAATTTTAAAAATACCCAGAGAACTCAGCACCTGAAACAATGAATTACTGTGCAAACAGTTAGGTCTGACGTCACAATTCTGCCGCGGAACCGCCGCCTAAGCTAGGCTTATGCCGCGGTTCCGCCGCCGATTACACTGTTCATGCAAAACCTTTTGCGCCGTAATTCTTAGATTTCCCTGCTGAGTTTTCTGCATATTTTTAATTTGGAAAAATCCACGATTTTAGAAAAAGTACAGAGAGCAATTTTTGGGGTTGGGTTTCGGTTCGATCGGGTTTCAAATTCCGTCTAGACTTCGCCTAAGGCTCTAGCTAGGCTCTGATACCACTGTAGTTTTCCTAGGCACCCTAATGAGGTCTCACAAGGCATCAACCATGCCCATTTCAAATTCTAACGGTGCCGAGAAACCCGACTACGGATCGTTGGCTAGATTTCTAGGCGAAAAAGAAACTAGTTTACATCTAAACTAAAAGGAACGGAAATACAACCTTTGTAGATCCGGTCCTCCACCTCCACGGCTCCGTGATGAAGTCCTCTCCGCTGTCCATATCAAATCCCGGGCTCTAGCGTCGGCTTCATCGGAGAAATGGCGAGCTAGGTCGTCGATGTCCATGCCGAAGATGATCTACGTCGAGGCATCGCTAGATCAAGCTCCACCTTCACCAAGCCATGAAAACTTATGAAGGAAACACACTCTACTACTTGGCAAGAGGTAGAGGATGAAGAAATAGGAGGTGGGTTCACTTTAGATTTGGATTTCTCACTCTTTTTCATCACTTGCCATTGATGGAGGCAAGCTTTCTTCACTTGAAGAAATGAAGAAGAAGAAGAATAATGTTATGATAAGAATATTAAAATGAAAAGTAAAAAGAATATTTATCATAATTGAACCATGGTTTAGTGTAGAGAATTGATTAGGGTTAAGTGGAATGGTTAGGGTTAAGCATGAGACAAAATGGTTACAAAGTCAAAGTGTTCATGAAACTTCATGAATAAAACAAAACATGCCACCATTTTCTCATTTGCTTTTCTTTTTCCAAAAGAATAAATAAATGAATAAAATGAATAAGGAAAAAGTAAACCCTAACCATTTCATTAACCAAGGTTTAATTCTTTACACTTAACCAAAAGGCATGTATCATCAAACATGATACAAGCAAGTGCACAAAATCATATCGCATATGCAATGCGCACATCTGAGTGAGAAAATCCATTTAAAGTGAACCAATACTAGTTAACGCAAAGTAATATATCAAATATATAATTATGCATTAAATCATTAAATCAACACTTGATTTAACGATCCGGTCATATCGCATATAACCGACTAATATCCAATGTATCGATTTATCGAATCAATCCTCGATTCGATAACTAGGTTATATCGCATACAACCATTCGACACATTCATCGCGAGAATGAAATACGGTATCACATACACGCATTATTCTCGGTCCCGCACATATCTCATATGCGCTCCTATTTCGTTTCGCTTGAGCCAGGAAACCCCTGTGTAGGACTCTAAAGACTCGTCAATACGCCGGCAGCGGATGATGATCATATCAAACATCCACAAGCCGCAAGCGGTCTGCTAAACGTAACGGCCACCCGGGTATTGAGCAATCAGAAGATCGACGAGCAAGCCCGCTCACACTCCAGTGAATCCAACCAGTAACACTACTGTACAGTCCGGTCTGATCGTCTGATATGTCGCATATCTCGCCTAGGGGTGGTAAACGTCAGACCCCAATAGCTCGATAAGTCGTGTCGATACGAGGTCTATAACAATTCGAGAAACTACTGGTAACACTTACCAGTAAATCTCAGCAACCCTGGCCAGGGATTTCCTGTTATAGCCAATCGAACACAGCGCAACATCAACTCCCTATACCGGGAGAGACGAATCCCCTCCTATCGCTCATTGCCTCCATGTGACTCGGGACTGTACCTAAAAACCACCGTTTTGCACGCCCTCTTGGACGTGGTAAGATGGAAATCACAGCACAGTAGGAACCACACAAGACTCTATGACGATCTCGGGTCAACAGACTACTCTGTACCAGTGTCACCAGAGAACTGCCATCTGACGTAAGGTATAATACCATCTGGAAGTTCTCGGCGAGTCCGTCCAGTGTACCCAGTTTGCACTGAGCACCCGTATACCATCTCTGATGTCAAACACCAATGGATATGGGATCATCCATCGTCCATCTGTATGGGTCGAGAAGGTATACGCTAGTCTACTCTGGTATATCGATGCCCCGTCTCGATACACCCACGACTAGGGACTTTGAAGGATGTACTTATGGACTACCATGTTCCCACTAGTATGATCCGCATCATAGTCCAGGTAGTCAAGTACACATCCTAAGGGCTTTACCAACATGTAACAGAGAGACAATCAATGTACACGTTAAGGTAAAGAGTAACCAGATAGCATACTATCATGTCGAGCAAGAAAGTCCTCCCTATATATGTCCCAGCATCCACTACAATATACATCCAATGTACAGTTATGGCCTCTAGGGCATACATATAACTAACACATAAGAAATGACAGAGGGCTACGGCTGGTTTTTGGCGAAAAACCTTTAACGTAATGAACTTGATCTCGTTGAAGGAACCTGATAGCTTTTTATAAAAATATAGTGGCGAAAACCTTTTGCTAAAGAGGTCACTCCTGGTGAAGGGATCTCGGCTCTTTCCTCGTGGAATGAGGTGCAGGATATTCCAACTGAATACCGCGATGCAAAGCAACTTGTAATCGACTATAGTGAAGTTATTACCCTGACGCAAACTTCAGCCCAAGGGGTCACTCCCGGTGAAGGGATCTCGGCCCTTGCCTCGTCGAATGAGGTGCAGGATATTCCAACTGAATATCGCTATGCAAAACAAAAGGAAACGTCTTTGTAATAACACTTTTAAAACTGTTCCAACAACTGCCAATATATAGGTTTGTTTTACCCTTGCATTGATCAGAATCAACACAGTTTCATCAAATAATCACACCAAAAAAGAACGAAAATATGATGTACGTATATGCCATCCGCATTCGCCACTGGGTCCCGTCATCACCCGTTAGGTTACTTAACTAACGACAGAGCGGGGGCTGGACTAGCGCGGGTGTAAAACATATACAACATCTAATAGTATATATACCAATATACAATAATCGCTCCAGGCGTGATAATATGCAACATTACAGAAAAGTAATAAGCATCACAGAACAATACAGATAATCTGGGATCCCCGGGTTTCACAGAGCCGCTACTGAAACCCGACATTCCCCTGGTCGTGTGGATAGCCTGTGCAATGAAACCTAGACCCCTACGGGTGCGGCAAGTTACCCGCCAAAACCTGAAGCGAGGTAGCCCCCTACAGCAAAATGAATGGACCACCCGGCACTCCACGGAATCCGGTAACTTGAGCACCCCTCCTTGGGTCAACCTGTACCCCTTACGAGTGCGGCGAATAGTCTGCCAATTCTAGAGCAAGGCCCCTCTGCCTCTCAAAGCCATGAGATATGGACCCATTTTCCTCCAGAACCCGGCTATCCGTGCACTCCGTCGTGGGATAAACCTAGTACAGAAATAAAAATATGTACAACGGGTACATCGACCTCAACCCGGTCGTGCCTTAAAAGAATATTATACAAACAAGCAGTGACGGCAATCCACATGTTGGACGCTCGCCCCGCAATATCAAATGTACAAATAAATCCAAACTGCATTACCATTGCACACTGCTATCCATCACGACATATCCGCAACATTACAGCACAACACAGAAGATCAACGCGAATGTCACGTTCGCAAACCCGTCTAAAAGAACTATAGCAATCAGACACGGTTTACCGCTCGAATGACATTTCCGGTCGGAGATATAATGTAAATACTGCATACTAATAAGTTTAAAATTTCGATCGACAAAACTTCCCGAAGTGGGCCCCACGTACATCAGCTGTACTGTAATACCCAGCCCCTCTTATACCAAAACCTATATTCTGTTACTCTAGAATTTTATTTATTCTCATTTATAATTTTAATTATTTTGTTCATAATTTTACTTAATTCTTATATAATTATTTATTTATTTTAAAGTCCCATTTCTTTTATTTAATTAAAACCCAATCCTAACGCCTAACTAATTTCTTTCAGGCCCATTCTCCCTTTTCTTCTCATATTACCCATATTTTTCCTCAGCCCAAATCTAATTTCCCTTTTATTTCTAATAAATTCCGGCCCAGCCCTCTTCAAATATTTAGAATCTTTTCCCTAATTCTCCCGAGCCCACTGAGCCGGCCCACTCCCTTATATTCTCCATTTAATTAACTCTTTCCCCTTAGCCCAGCCCAGCAAACCGTCAAGAGCCCGGCCCAAACTTCTCCTTTTCCTTTCTTCATTTCAAATCTCCTTATATTATTCCCTCTTAAGCCACATTTATTTCTAAAATAATTCCCATTTAATTTCCCTCTAAATATTCCCCTTTTATTTTTCCCTCATACTAAAACCCCACATCAATTCTATTACTCATTCTGATTATTATTCTTTTAATTCCCACGTTAATCCCTCTCTCTCTCATCTTAAATTATATTAATATGTATGTTACTCTCTCTCTCCTCTCGTTCTCTTTCTCTCTCTAACTCTCAGCTCTCTCCTCTCTCTCTCTCCCTCTCTCTCTTCTCTCTCTCTTCTCTCTCCCTCACACACGCGCGTCTCCTTCTCTTCCACTTTTTCCCGCTTCTCCATCGAACGCGCCCACGACCAGCACGTCGCTCGCCTCCAACGCCCCCACCTCACCGCCTTCACCCTCGTCCCCAGCTCCGTCGCACCTAACACCTCGCTGCACCTCGACGTCCCGCATCACCGGAACCCCGACCCTCTCCTTCTCCGATCACCCGAGTCCCCATCTCCACCATGGCCAAGCTCGAGCCTCATGGCTACTCCTCTAGCCGACCCTCATGCAACATCCCATACCTTCTTCTTCTTCTCATCCTCTTCAACAATAGCCCAACGCTAAGCCATCATAGCCGAGACCTTCAGCAACAACAGCATCCACATCCCTCTCTCTCCTCTCTCACCACCTTCATCCTCATCAGCTCCAGCATCTTCTTCTTCGTCTCCTTTTCATTCTCTCGTCTCCGCTCAAAACCAAGATCCGGGCCTCCTCTCTTCCCCATGGCCGAGAGTTCTACCTCCTCTCCATGTCCTCCTACCTTCTTGGCCGAGGCTGAGCTCCACCCTCTTCTCCTTCATTTCGCAACTCCTCATCAAGCACTTACAACCCACCTCCAAACACCAGCACATGTGCCACCTCCGCATCATGCCTAGGCCACACACGCACCGCACTAGCACCACGTCCGTGCCACCGCCGCATCATGCCCAAACCACGTACCCACCGCGCATACACCACGCCCGTACTAGGACCAGGCCACCAACGTACCATGCCCGCATCGTGCACGCACCATTGGCCACCCGAGATCCTCCTCTCAAATCAAGCACCCTGCTGCCTTGCCGTCGCTGCCCTGTGCTGTCGCTGTCGTCGACGTTTTCATCGCAATCATCGCCGTCGCACCCACCGAACTGTCGAATCCAAGAGCCCGAGCACGAGCCAAGACCGCGAACCTTGCACGCGTCATTCATCGCGCGTTCACGCCGTTACCACTGCCGTGCATCGCCAAGACGCCTCTAGGCAAGTACTTTACTTGCTTACATGCTATTTACTTAAGTTACAATTTATAATTACATGGATTATAAAGTTATAAGTTTAGATTCAATTGTGCGCCATACCTGTTCGACGTGTGTTCCCAATGAGAATATCCATCAAATTTGACGGAACTGGATAAATTACTTTGGCCCTTGTAGGGATGGATAAAGTGTGCAAATTTCGCTGGAAAAATATGACCGTTAACGACTAAAATGACTACCCCAAGTTTAATCGTAAAACTGTAATTTTATTGTACCTGAAAATCGTTAAATTCACTATAAATCACATTCATACTAGAATGGTGCGTTCGAGGGCTCAAATCGAAGCCGACTCGATGAACTTTAACCCTATACTAGTTTCCAGACATTCCTGTACTTAAACTGTGATGATAATTGGATCGGAGTGCGACTCTGGACTGCAGTCCAGAGCGACTCCAGTTGTTGCTTGCTGTTCCGTATTGGGTACCACAGGATTTCCTTAACTCGTAGGTTATGGAACTCTGCTTTTTATTGTAGGTGAACCTGTTAGCTAGACAACACAAGTGGTTTCATTCTGTTTCGTTATCATTTGTTATTTGATCTGCAATTTAAAAGATCGGGACGCATAACAGTCCCAACAGATTCAGAACTGACATATTAGAGTTAAATAGAGTATATCTCCTGACGTACAGACGCGATTGAAGATCCGTCTATTGCGTTGAAAACCTTACTGAAAAACCTAGCTTTCATATAACTGTAGCATCGCTAAAATCTGATCCCAACTGGGATTAAAATGCGTTGCAAAATGGACTTCTGATTCTGAAACCAGATTTCCAGCCGTGAACGCTTAAAATGAAATGGCCATAAATTATGATCCTGAAAACCGATTGGCTTGAAACTAAATTCGATGGATGGACAACTGAACATACTAATTACTACCTGTTTATCGTTTCGCTAAATTATATACGTACGTTTCATGATAAATCGTGCAAGTGATAGAATACTATTTTTGTGACACCTTAATCGTGCTTATATACTGTTCACGCATCATATCATACCCCTATCATTGTAGTGATAACCTAGTGATATCGTGCATTTACCCAGTGTTAGATTCTAGTGATTATTGTGGCAAGTACGTCAGTGTTCGTGTATCCGTGAATAAGTGAAAGTGATACGTACTTGTACACAATCAGTGACCCTATTATTCTATTGCATTGTCGACGTCTGTGGGATGCGTGTACGTGTGACTATAAGTGGTATGGGACACTTATGGAAGCGCTTGCACGGGTGTCATAGATAAGGCATCCGACACTGCCATTTATCTTAGACATTAGTCGGGACGTGCTTGATAGAGGTCCTGCCTCCAGTTCTCGCGCAGACTTGTCACGGATCGATTAGTATTTAGGGTTATGGTTAGCGTTTGATGTAGACCACGGGGTGTGGGGTGGTTTAAGTGTGAGTTCAACAGAATCTCGGGAGTCCCATGCCGGCTTATATATTTAGGGAGATATATGGAGATTTACAGGGTATGTGATATACACCGTGATATACATGTTACATGTTGGGCCCGTGGTCCCTTGCCCTTAGGTTCTACCCTTGGGTGGAGGACACTCGCGAGTGGTTGACTCTCACACTTGGACTGACGATAGGCTTAGTGACCTATACAGCGAGACTTAGAGACTGATAGGGTTACTGGCATTTATATACCTTATATACTGTGTTGACATTCGTGACATATCGTTCTACTACTTTACTGCTCCGCTGCATCGATTACTGCACATTCATATTCATGCTGTCATTGATTTACTGTTATTCATATCTATTACCACTGTTAGGACTGTCACTTGATTTTATATATTATATTGCTATTGTGTCGCTCTGACGACCTGAGTATGCATGCTCAGTGTGAGGAGAAGATCTAGCCCGGACCAGGACTAGACGTATATTACAGACATCTCGATTTGATATCCAGAGTTATATCTATATTTGTTCCCCTCAGGTCAGTTCTTTACATTGTTTCCTTCAGTTACTGCATCTTTCTTTACCTGCGCATTATTTACTGTTTACCATGAAAAACTAGAAGCCGAAGTGTGACTACGGTAGGACATTTCCTTGACCGTAGGAGCATGGCTGGCCTTGTCTACCCCTCGTATTCCGTATTTTGGGAAGCGGGGCGTGACATATACAGCAACAAAATTTGGGCCCAAAAGAACAGTACCAAAAACCACAATTTTCAATTAAGAAGCCACTGTACAAATTTGAAACACTGAACCCACAGACTCGCGGATGCGCGGTCAAACCTTAGGTTTGACCGTGGATCCGCGGCGGTCTTGTAGAGTCTCGTGACCAAATTTCTACAGTTAGCTTAAAAAACCCTGCTCAATTTTCTGGGATGATCAAAATAATTTTTAGACACCATTTAAAATCGACAGAAAGTTTACACATGGAAATTGCGATTTTCGAAAATTCGTTCGATCGATATTTTAAACGTGTTAGCACAAGTTAGTATAGCTTAATGGTGAGGCTCTGATACCACTGTAAGTCCACGGTAGCGCCCCGGCCGTCTAACAGACGCCAAATACGGAACAAAAACTTTTTACAAACTGGCGCTATCGTGTACTGTAACCCGGATCTGCCATTAAAGCTAAACTAATAAACTACAAAGTGGGTAGAAATGTTATACCGAACGATCTGAGTCCTTCAGTCTTCAACCATCATCCCACGCTTTGTTGCGGCTGCTCTGATCTCCTGAATCTCCAGTCTTCTCGTCCAGGTGGCACCACGTCGACGGATCTTTAAACGGGCTCCCGCCTCTGAACCGAGGCAACTCGGTCGTTAAGTTTGCAAAAAGAGACGACCAAGATGATGTAGAGAATGAGTAGAACACTTTGTCTCGTTACGTCCAAAGTCACGGACGAACGGTTAATGAAGTTGGCTTTTGGATCGGGGAAATGAGAAATAGGCATATGAAATTTCCATGAATCTAATTCCTAATCTTTTTTTCCAAAAGAACAACCATAATGCAACCATGAAGGGCCGGCCACTACTTGAAGAGGTGGGGGGTGAGTGTAGGAGGGGGGGTGACCATTAGCACATTAAGAAAAGCATGAGTCAAAGATACACCTCACTTAAAACATTAAATGAAACAAATGATTCATAACCCTTAGTCACCAAAACATTAATTGGACAATTAATGCAACCATGAGTCACTAATCCTCGTCATCATCTAGAAACTTCTAGAAGCACGACTCACCCTCATGACTCACCCAAGTGACGAAAAGATAAATCCGTATTTAACCGAATGTCAAATACGGGTGATAGAAAACTGGAAACTGGCAACTTCCAAAAGTGATCCCGAAACGAATTTCACGATAACCCCGTAACAGTATAAACATACCCGCATTTGTATTACGACCGAATACAAATGCAACTGAGACAAAGATATTATATCTACACAGTATAATACTCGGATCCGGCTTAAACCAAAGCCTACCAGTATTATCTGCCCGAAATATGATACGTGCGAAAACGCACGTGCATTTTCCGAACCTTGCCTTAAAACCATACGGCCTCTACAACGTTTCGCCCGAACTTGGGAAACTGTCTGTGTGGGACTCTAATGACTCATCAACACACTGGCACTGGGTATAAGCTCTAGCACGTCAGAGGTACAAGCTGTACGTAACGGTTGTCTATGTATTGATTGGAAGGGAAGCTGACGAGCGAACTCATCTATAAACCCTACAGAGCCTAACAGTGACAATATCCATACAGTCCGGTCCATTTGTCTAAAGAGTATCGCATATCGAGTCTAGGGGGTAGATAAAGTCAGACCCCTAATAACACGATAAATCGTATTAGCATGAAGCCCATCACCACCTGAGAAGCTACTGATCCACATCAGTAATTCTCCACTACCTCGGCCGAGGATTTCTAGTGATGGCCACCCGTGCACTGTGCGACATCAACCCCCAATACCGGGAGAGACGAATCCCCGGCGATCCGCTCACTGCCTCCATGTGGCTCGGGACTGTACCCAAAAAATACCTGTTTGTACGACTCCTTTGAGCCGTGGTAGGGTAGAAATCAAAGCACAGTGGGAACTCACACGAGACAAATGACGATCTCAGGTCGACAAACTAACCTGTACACATGTTACCTGGGAACTGCTATCTGACGATATATATAATACCAACTAGCATGTTCTCGGCGAGTCCTGTCCGGTGTACTCATAACCTAATGAGCACCTGTATACATCTTAGGTGATCCAACTGACACCAATGGCTTGTGAGACCGGCCATCGCCCCTCGTCGGGGTCTCGACTGTATACACTAGTCTACTCTGGAGTATCGATGCCCTGACTCGAAACTCCTACGACTAGGGACATTTTAAGGATGTGCTTACAGACCCCAGCTCCCACGTATATGATCGCCATCATACTGCTGGCAGTCAAGCAAGAATCCTATGGGCTCTATCATGATGCAATAGTGAACTAAAGCATGTATACGATGATAAAGACAAACCAGATAGCATACTATCATCTCGAGCAAGACCGTCATATCGGTATAGGTCCTCCCTCAATCATTGCAATCACGTGCCTGCGATCCAATAATTGACTTTGAGGGCACTATATCCAAAAATGTGTACATGTTAAGATAAAGAGCAACCAGATAGCATACTATCATGTCGAGCAAGAAAGTCCTCCCTATGTATGTCCCAGCATCCACTATAACATACATCATATGTACAATAATGGCCTCTAGGGCATACATATAACTAACAATCACCCACTTGCACTAGGGCCATATGTTGTAGTATCCAATGCCCAACAATCAGCAGTGGTTGTAGTATCTCATAATCAACCATCCCATAAAAGTCCCTTTTGGGAAAAAGGCCTTTGTGAGTGGATCCGCCGTGTTGTCCTCTTCGTCTACTTTCCTTACCTACATCCCTTGGAGATCAACCATCTCCATGATTAGGTGATACTGCCTTAGAATATGTCTGAGTCACTGACGGGACACGGGTTTCTAGGCTAAACCCACAGCTCCATTGTCACACAATGGTAGGAACCAAGTTCATCTCATAAACAAATATATATACTCAGACTACCTTTTTGGTAGCATCGTTGGAAGCAATACATTCAGCCTTTATCATCTAGTTTGCCACGGTATCTAGCTTGGAACTTTTCCAACATACCGTCCCTCCACTGAGGGTAAAGACAGTGCATGTGACTGACTTTCGGTCAACCTTACCTCCCTAGAAGCTCGAGTCGGCAAAGGACTCCTACTGGAGTATGCCATTACCAAATTCCGAGAACAGTTCTTTAGTGCTTCTCAAGTACTTAAGAAGGTTCTCCATTGCTATCCAGTGATTTTCCCCAAAATCTTTTGATACCAACTCACTATACCCAGTGAGAATCCTAACATACATTTAGATCTATCTCATAAATCCAAAGATGAGGATTTAGGAGGTATCACTTAGATCCTGTATAGAGAATCAATGTGATAAGAGGAGATTGACCGAGCGTAGTATAAGAAACACCTTCTCTATCAAGAGTATGTCATCCACGTACAATACGAGGAGGACCACCTTAGTCTCTACTACCCTTTTGTATATACAAGGTTCATCCACCATTTTGATGAAGTCAAACGCTTTGACTACCATATCAAAAACAGATGTTCCAACTCCGCGATGCTTGCTTTATTCTGTAAAGCAACTTGAACACGTTTCCGCTACTCCCACTGTCTATGAAGCCCTTTGGCTGTGTACTTATAGACGCTATCTTCTGAATCAATATTTAGAAAAGCAGTCATGACACCCAACCGCCAGATATCGTAGTCATGGTATGTAGCAATAGCAAGTAGGATCCGAACGGACTTAAGCATAGCAATTGGAGAAAAAGGTTTCATCATAATCCACACTTGGTCGATGACGAAAACCTTTTACAACAAGTCTAGCTTTGAAAGTCTCAACTTTTCCATCTACACCATGTAATCTTCTCAAGATCTACTTGCTCCTGATGGAGTTTTAACCCTTCAGATAAAGCAACAAAAGTCCATACTTTGTTGGTGTATATGGATTCTATCTCAGATCGCTTAGCATCCAGCCATTCTTACAGAGTCGCCACTCTTGATGGCCTGCTCGAAACTAGTTGGGTCATCATCTCATGATGCAATCCTTGCTCCCACTGTCATCGAGAAACCGAAGTATCTCTCAGGTGGATGAGGAATCCTACCAGATCGGCGGAGAGGCTGGGGTTCATCGGGAGCTATTGAATCCTCTGGTTCTACCAAATCATCAGCTATAGTTTGTATAGCTGGAACTTCTTCCAGTTCTACCTCTTGACCACAAATTTCTTTCCAAAATAAATTCCTTTTCTAAAAAGGTGGCATGCTGAGAAATAAAACACCTTTTGTTTCTCGGTGCGGTAGAAGATATTCCCTTGCGAATACTTGGGATATCCAACAAACTTCTACAGAACCGACCTTGCCTCGAGCTTTTCCGGATTTTGATTTTAGACATAGGCCGGAAAACCCAAAATCTTAACTTGCTTAAGACATAAGCTCTTCCCATTCCATATCTCATATGGAGTGGTAGGCACCTGATTTGGTTGGAACTGTATTCAATAGGTATGCAGCTTCACAAGTGCATAATTCCTTAAAGGAAATAGGCAACTCAGGAGTACACATCATAGAGCGCACCATATCTAATAGGGTGCGATTGCTCTGCCCCGATACACCGTTTTGCTGTGGTGTATACGGAGAAGTAATGCTTAGAGAGAATCTCATTCTCCTTTAGAATAGTCCAGGATCTCCATGCTCAAGTATTCTCTTCCCTGATCACATCAAAGGACATAATACTTATACCTGTTTTGGTTCTCTACTTCTGACTTATATTCTTTGAATTTCTCAAAAGCTTCAGACTTGTGTTTCAACAGGAACACATGTCTGAATCCTGAGAGATCATCAGTGAATGTAATGAAGTACAAAGAACCATTCCTGGCATGTGTAGACAGAGGACCACATACATCATCATGTATCAATCCTAAAAGTTTACTAACTCTTTCTCTGTTTCCAGTAAATGGAGCTATGGTCATTTTATCTTTGTGACATGACTGGAAAGTTTCACAAGATGTAAATTCAAACTGATTTAAATATGTATCTTAATGTAACTTAGCTAGTCGGGTCGCGTTGATATGACCTAGTCTACAATACTTTAAGAAGGATTCGTTCATTTCTGAACTCTTCCTCTTGTGTGTGTTCTGTACGTTAAGAACTGTAGTTTGATTTAGAACGTATATGCTATTAGATAACGTGCCTGAACCGATCAACAATTGATATAGGAAATGTTTAAAACATTATCCATCAATACAAAATTATATCCTTCTTTACTTAATAAAGAGACTGATATGATGTTGTATATCAGGTTCGGTATCTGATAATATTTGTTCAGAATCAATGTATTTGGTAATACAAGGTGATAACTGCCAACTGATTTGGCCGCAACATTTGCACCAATCTCTATACATAGAGACATATCACCCTATTCTCAGTTCTCTACCTATCTGTAGCCCATGTAACAAATTACATATGTAGGATCCTGATCCGGTATCTCATACCCAAGACATAGAGGATACTGAGAAACAGTTCTCGGTAATGAACACACCCGAAGAAGATGCATCATCAGGTACTTTCTTCGTTTGGGCGGCATGGGAATCCTAGTAATCCCCTATTTCCTGCTCGGTCTTATAACAATTATAAGTTGGAGCGGGACCAACGTTCCCCAGCTCAGTATAATAAGCGGGTTCGGTCAATACATCCATATTATTATCTTGATTAAGGCGTGACATGGTTGCTATCTGGGGAGAGAGAGAGAAGAAAACACTCTGCGTGCGCTCTTATAAGATTAGATTGGTTATATATTTTATCTAATCAGGATGGCTCCCACTATTTTTATCAAATCTTCCTTCAAATTCTAAAAGGAAAGACTAGCCGGGATTAATTACACCCTACAAGATCGCTAATTTTTCAGCCAGGCCAGTGCCGGTACTTTGAGGGAGGTTCCCCGTGCTTTCGCACGGACCTAATTAAAATAAACCTCGTTTTTCCAGGGGCGTAACCCCGTTGACACCTTTCTAGACACCTACTTGATTGGCTAATTGTAAAGTGCAAAACTCTACCAGGAGTAACAATTACTCGCAGTGGGTATTAGGATCCAACTATCTCATAGAAGGTATGCAATCTCATTGCAAATTTCAACAGTTGAAATTCTCGATAATTGGTTTTACCCCTAGTACTTATGACCTTGGTTATCGTCAACATATCATAAGTCCTAGTCAAGTTCTACCCGTCATTTCTTGATTAATTAGACCCAGCCACATGACCCTCGGCTATGGTCGACATAATCATGTGACTGTCCTAACTAATCGCATCATATGCGGTATAGGAAGACATCACTTAGCTACCGTACACTACGCCTCGGCTATGGTCGACATACGCAGCACGAATACTAAGTACTCTACTTCCTAAAATGACGGAGGGTTGCGGATAGTTTTTAAGAAAACCTTTAACACTTTGAACTTGATCTCGTTGCAGAATCAAAATGATTTAAAATGGAGTGTTTTTTAGGCTTTTACTAGTTTAGCTAAAGAGGTCACTCCCGGTGAAGGGATCTCGGCTCTTTCCTCGTCGAATGAGGTGCAGGATATTCACAATACCACTATGCAAAGCAAGAACTAGAAAAGCAATCAAAAGATAAAACCGAGGGTTGTAGTATCTGCCAGTTCCTGCTAAATAGGTCACTCCCGGTGAAGAGATCTCGGCTCTTTCCTTATCGAATAAGGTGCTGGATATTCTACAAGGAATACCGCTATGCAAAGCAAGAACTAGAGCTACCAATTTTAGAAAATTCTATTCCACAACATCTTTAGGTTTATTTTTTCTTTCATTAATCTCATTAATGAAGGTCCCATCATTTAAGTTACCTGAACATCACAGATAAATACAACGTACGCTTATGCCATCCGCATTCGTCTTGAAATCCCGTCATGCACTGTTAGGTTAGGTAACTAACGGCAGAGTGGGGCAGGGCTAGCGCGGGTGAAAAACATAAGCAACGTCTATAATGTATCATATATATTATAATATAAAATATCTATCTCAGAATATAAAATGATCACATCACAGAATATCAGCAGCAGAAAACAACATATGAAATATTGGATATACTAGGATTTCTGGGTTTTATATTAAGCCTGTATAAAACACGAATTCCACGGTCATGATGAATAGCCAAACCCACATCCCTAGACCCCTATGAGAGCGGCAAGCAACCCTACCAATTCTAGAGTTAGGAGACCCGGTCTCGACGCCTCGAGATGGTCTCCACTGGACTCTAGAACCCGGTTACTTGTGCTCCCCTCCTTAGGTCTATCCTAATGTGGAAAAGTAAATAATATACATCAACGGTGACATCATCCTCAACCCGGAAGTGCCCCAATAAAAGAATATTACATACATTGAATTTTACATGAATGAAAATGAAAAAACTCTCATCTCACATAAAAAAACCCCGGCTATTCAAACACGACGATCCAATATAACATATCACAGCAACACATAACATCTCATGTCATCAACATAAGTAAATATGCATATCCCAATTGTCGTTGACGTATAATAACGAAACCGGTGATACACCACATATTACACTTACGGTCACAGAAAAGAAAGTGAAAAACTACAACAGTTGGAATCCGCAACCACCTTAGACATCACATGCCTAACCAAATGAATTCCTTAGACATCTCATGCCTAACAATTATGAACCCCGCATTTTAGTCTCGATATTGAAAATACTTTCCAATAACAAGTCGGGTAATTCAACAAGATTCCCGACATTCCTATCGAATGCTCGTCGGAAACTTTAGTAGACGGCCGCACCCCCCGATACCGACGACGAAGTGCACTTAGGAGGAACACTGCGGCCGCGAGCACCCGAACGGATGCTTTTGGCAATGGGGTTCTCCTACAGTCACTTGGTCGGGGCTATGGGGCGCGGCTATCTAGTAAAGTTATCCGGCGAGTATTCGCGTACTCTACGTGATTGCGATGGACTTTTGATCACATCAAAATCTTGTGGCAACCGATCAACTGAGACTAAATTACTAGATTTATAAAATTCAAATATTGTGGATTCCAAGTATTATATCCCATCACAATAATCAAGACGAGATTAAACGTTTCGATCAAATCAACAAACACCCTCATCTCCTTAAGAACTCAACACTTGAGCAAAGTTGAAATACCCAAAACGTGCCAAAGTACCTATGGACCAGCCATAGAAGTGTCAACCAATGCCTCACCTATGGCACCACGGAACTACGGCAAACCCAAGGGTTCGATCGCGGTTCTGTGGGCATAGAATCGAGTTAAGGTTCTTGTTCTTATAGAGGGTCCATAGACTTACTTGCACGACTATTGAATATAATTAACTTAAGAAAATTCCAACTCTTGGAAAATTTCAGAGGGGGTCATGGGGTGATGTTTGAAGTTCGTTCGAACTGTTAAACATAGCCTAGGTTACCATTACAATATTAAATTATACGACTACGAAACACTCCGTTTTAGTCCTATATCAAAATTTTCATCACATGAAATTTTGGACTAAACAAACAATACCTGAAACCCCAAAATAAGCAGACAAGAGCACACAACAAAAACGAGATGAAAAGGAGCCAATAAGGCCGGTCTCCTCGGATTTAATGAGGTTGGGCTCGGGTGAAAACCAAGCAATTGGTCTCAAATTTCTTGTGTGCACTACATATATCACATACAAGCTTCTGCAGTTGTTTAAATAATTTTTACAGACCTTTAAAAATTCGACAGAGAGCAAATTCTGCAAGGTTTCAGAAATCGTATTTCGGAGTTGTTTCATTTTCGTATTAATCTAACATCGTCTAAGTTTCTAGTTAGGCTCTGATATCATGTTGGGATTCCTCAGCATCTAGCCTAGGGTTTGCAAGTATCAAGCATGCCACAACAAAAATTTTAGGGGGTGCTAAGAAATCATCCTAGGAATCATACTATAAAATTAGGGTAACAAAACTTTGCAATCAAACATTACATAAGAAGTGAACAAGAATACAACCTTTGTAGACCCGGTCCTTCACTTCTAAAGCTCCGTGTAGTCATCCCTTCGCTCCAAGCATCGATCTCCCGGACTCAAGATGAACTCCACAAAGCGTAGTGAGCAAGCATGCTAGATGTCTTTGAGGCCGAAGATGATCTACGTCGAGAAAACTTAAGCACAAGCTACCTCTTCAGAAAGTGATGAACTTTATGAAGCAAACACCCTAAACTAAATGGCAAGTAGTAGAGGATGATGAAGTAGGAATTTTGCTCACTTTGGATTTAATTTTCTCACTTGGATTCTTCATCTACTAAAAACCCTAGAGCTTGAAGAGATGAAGAAGAAGATGAAATCAACAAGAGAATGAGAATGAATGAGATGATGTTAGATTTGCAACCATAGGTGAGTTAGTGTCATACACTTAACCCTTGTAGAGACATGACCACGGCACATGGTAAGTGGTTGGGTTTACAAATGTCTTAAGTAAAAACAAATGTTGTGGACTAAGTCAATGGTTAGTGAAGCTTCAAACCATGAGATAATTCTCACAATTTTGAATTACTTATAATAATTAAAACCCTAAACTTATCATGATTATGGTGTAAGTCCTACACACACAAGTTGCATATATAACCTTGCATGATACATTAATATATATCATATATATATCATGTATACAAAATGAGAAAAAGAAATGGTCAAGCGAGCAATATTAGTTAATGTAAATTCATATATCAAATATATATAATTATACATTAAATTATTAAATCAATACTTGATTTAATAATCCGGCTATATTACACATAACCGACTAATATCAATAATATCAATTTACCGAATCAACACTTGATTCGATAATCCGGCTATATCACATGTACCCGGCCGATATCACATATCGCGAGAATACAATACGGTATCACATACTCGTATCAATCTCGGTCCCGCATATATCACATATGTGCTCCTACTCCGTTTCACTTGAGCCAGGAAACCTCTGTGTACGACTCTAAAGACTCGTCAATACGCTGGCAGTAGGTGGTGATCATATCAGTCACCCACAAGTCGCAAGCGGTCTGCTAAACATAACGTCCACCCGGGTATTGAGCGATTAGAAGATCAATAAGCAAGCCTGCTCACACTCCTGTGAATCCAATCAGTAACACTACCGTGTAGTCCGGTCTCTTCGTCTGATATGTCGCATATCTCGTCTAGGGGTGGTAAATGTCAGAACCCAGTAACTTGATTAGTCATGCCGATGTAAGGTCCATAACGGTTCGAGAAACTTCTGATAACCCTTACCAGTAGATCTCAGCAACCCTGGCCAGGGATTTCCTGTTATGGCCAATCGAGCATAGCGCACCATCAACCCCTAATACCGGGAGAGACGAATCCCCTCCTATCGCTCATTGCCTCCATGTGACTCGGGACTGTACCCAAAAACCACCTGTTTGCACGACTCAGTAGAGCCGTGGTAGGGTGGAAATCAAAGCACGGTGGGAGACACACAAGACTCTATGACGATCTTGGGTGGATAGACTAACCTGTACCAGTGTCACCAGAGAACTGCTATCTGACGTGAGGTATAATACCATCCAGGAGTTCTCGGCGAGTCCGTTCAGTCTACCCAGTCTACACTGAGCACCCGTATACCATCTCTGATGTCAAATACCAATGGATATAGGATCATCCATCGCCCATCGCATAGGTCGAGAAGCTATACGCTAGTCTACTCTGGAGTATCAATGCCCTGTCTCGATATTCCCTCGACTAGGAACAATTAAAGGATGTACTTATAGACTGCCCAGGCCCCCACTAGTATGATCTGCATCATAATCCTGGTAGTCAAGTACACATCCTAAGGGCTTTATCAACATATAACAAAGAGACATCATGTGTACATGTTAAGATAAAGAGCAACCAGATAGCATACTATCATGTCGAGCAAGAAAGTCTTCCCTATGTATGTCCAAGCATCCACTATAATATACATCATATGTACAATAATGGCCTCTAGGGCATACATATAACTAACAATGACGAGGGTTAACTTTCTACCATCTGGGAGATCAATAGTGATATTGTTCCTGACTCGCCACAGTTTTAGTAAAATGGACTTTTTCAGAAAACAGTAGTGGGAGTATGGTAGAACTGGAAGTGATTCCAGAACCACAAACGATTACTGAAAATTTAAAAAGAGCCTAAAGATTCAATAGGGTTTAACATTCCATTAGCCACTCCACAGATATGGTGGGTAACCTCAGGCGCCCGAGAGGTACTTCGGTATCCTCAAAGACAGTGACAGGGAGGTTCTTGTTTACCCAGACTTGCTATTACTGCTGTTCTAGACTATGAGACCCGGCATGAGGATGAGTATAGCGTCGTTCTAAACTAGCTTTAGAAGTGCACGTGTATATGACTCTGCCAGAGGGTTGTTGTAGTCAGTGAGAGCAGCGGAAGCATAGTGGACAAGTAGCTTGTGTCTATTTATAGACTAAAGCGTGTATAGCGGAGATAGATCATCTATTTTTGATGTGACAGTCATAGGCTTTGACTTCATCAGAATAGGAGATGGATCTGTTAAGAAGGTAGTATGGTGTGATGTACTGGTATTTGGATGACATACACTTTGTAGGAAGTGAAATTCCTACACTACGGTCGGTTATACTGTGGTTGTCACACTGTGGTTTCTCCACATAGGATATGGATATTATATCTGGCATTCTGGTTACTAGATCTATGGTTTTAGATCTAGATTTGGGTAGTTTCCCAATCTAGGTACTTAGACACTATTCTAAACGTGTTTTAGAATAGACGACTCCTGGCATGGTGGTGTACCTGCAGATGATGGAGTTACCCTCTCTAAAGGTGTCTTACAGACTTAAGGGGAGAGGGATGTGCATGATTGGCATATCACTTGCTTAGGCAATTGAGTCAATTATGAGATGTTAAGTACCACACCAGATGTTGTTTTTGCACAATCTGCAATAAGTTGATATATTAATCCAATCTTGGAGAAACGTTCGGAAGTAGTTTATGAATATAAGTGGATATTCTAGGGATTTGGTAACGGCAGCCTCCTTCGGGAGACGGTTATCATTCCAGGCTTCCAAGGTGACCTGGAAGACAGAGTGACTGTCAGAGTTATAGTTTTCCCTCTTTTGAGGGGCAGTAGTTTGGACAGGTGGTCCAAGCAGATACTGAGGGAGGCATGGCACAGGATATTGATTAAATTTAGTTGACGATACAGTCTAAGAAGTTTACTGGATTTGGAGTTCATTTGTGAACTGGGTCCCATCAGATATCCAGAAATATTCTAAGACAGGTATTGCTCATTTCGGGAGATGGAACTTGAGATAAAGAGAGACATAAAGAGAAACATTGGAGCGGATCCACTTACTGAGGCTATTTCTCAAACGCAATAATTTTACAAACGAGCCCTGTGAAACTGATTAGTAGAGAAGTTGGATGTTCGGTATCACACGGGCTGTGAGTATGCGACGCCGCAATAATTAGCCTTAAGTGCAAGTGGGAGATTGTTGGCTATAGTGCCTTCAAGTCAATTATTGGATCGCAGGCACGTGATTGCAATGATTGAGGGAGGACCTATACCGGTAGAACAGTCTTACTCAAGATGATAGTATACTATCTGGTTTGTCTTTATCATCGTGTACATGCTTCAGGTGACATTACAGATCACTATTACATATTGATAGAGCCTATAGGATTCATGCTTGAGTACCAGCAGTATGATGGCGATCATATACGTGGGAGCTGGGTGGTCTATAAGCACATCCTTAAAGTGTCCCTAGTCGTGGGAGTTTGGAGACTGGGCATCGATACTCCAAGAGTAGACTAGTGTATACGGATCAAAACCCCGAGGAGGGGCGGTGGCCGATCTCACAAGCCATTGGTGTCAGTTGGTTCACCTAAGATGTATACACGTGCTCATTGTGTTATGAGTACACCGGACGGACTCGCCGGGAACATGCTAGTTGGTATTATACCTATTGTCAGATAGCAGTTCCCTGGTGACATGTGTACAGGTTAGTCTATCGACCTGAGATCGTCATTTGTCTTGTGTGAGTTCCCACTGTGCTTTGATTACTACCCTACCACGGCTCAAAGGAGTCGTGCAAACAGGTTTTAGTTGGGTACAGTCCCGAGCCACATAGAGGCAGTGAGCGGATCGTCAGGAGATTCGTCTCTCCCGGTATTGGGGGTTGATGTTGCGGTATGCACGGGTGGCCATCACCAGAAATCCTTGGCCGGGGTAGATAAGAATTACCGATCTAGGATCGGTAGTTTCTCAGTTGGTGATAGGTTTTATGCCGACACTAAATGTCAAGTTATTAGGGGTCTGACTTTATCCACCTCCCTAGACTCGATATGCGATACTCATAGAAGAACGGACCGGACTGTACGGTTATTGTCACTGTCAGGCTCAGTAGGGTTTCAGGATGAGTTTGCTCGTCGGCCTCCCTTTCGCTCAATACCTGGGTAGCCGTTACGTACAGCTAGTGCCACTGACGTGCTTGTGGTTAAACCCACTGCCAGAGTATTGACGAGTATTTAGAGTCCCACACAGAGGCTTTCCCTGGTTCGGGTGTGTCACGACCCGAAGTTTGGCCCGTGACCGGCACTTAACCACGTAACGTCTACAGGCGTAACGTGACTAAGGGAACCGGAAACCCAGAAATCAAACCAGTGAAAGTATAGAGTGTGGTAAGAATTAAATGAAAGCACCAACTAACATGATAAGAAATCTAAGTAAACAATCTCCAAGATAACAATATACGACGCCGTAGCGAAGCTCAAGATCCACAAGTGGGAACATCACAGATAGAATAAAACTGCATAAGAAAAGTCGGCTCACAACGAGCACGACACCAGAATACAAATAAAGTACAACATCGTCCTCACACTGTCTCTAAGTCAAATACATACATGGTAGATGGAGAATACTAGATACAACAATGTACATACAGAAAGATAAACAGATACCGCACAAAACCCACCTATCAGCAAAAGAGCTAGTACACCAACTATGGGGGTATCTGTGTCAAAAGATGCAACCGCAGCCTGCCGCGACTACTCCGAAGGGCAACCTGCAAACACTGTGGCACAACGGGGGTGAGTTGCCAACTCGTGAATAGAGATAACATATAAAGGTAATCGCGAGCATCCACGTACTACGCTACTCTATCATATGCCAACAGATGATATCAATAGGTGATAAGCAGTATGTGCAATAATCATGCAGATGCTCTATCAGGTAATGTAATCTACAGGATGAGGTACAATGCTGTATCAGGTAATGTAACTACAGGATGAGGTACAATAGTAAATGCTGAGCAGGGGCAATATAGTATCTACACGGAATGTCAACGTGGAATATATAATCGGTGTCCCTCAATGCACCCAGATCCCCCAAATAGCTCAGGCGCCGGCACTCTCATCGGCCCTCAAATCCTGTACATCTCTGAGAATTCCGAGTGCCCAACATCGGCACCCAAATATCATAAATACTCGTGTCCAGCATCGACACGCAAATCCTCATCCATCGGGCCCCGTCAGTCCGGGTCAGCCCACGGGCTCCGTCTGCGGTATCGGCCCTCGGCCCCGGCAGTACGGATCACCCCACATCCATCTATAGACTCTGATCAGTACACTCCGGATAACTGTCAGGTCCAACCAATCACCGGTAGGTAGTAGTCCCTCTGCCAGGCTCACCGTCTACTGCACAGCGAAACCGTTCTCGCCCCGGGGTACCATACCGGGTCCACCATGTACCCGTAATCGGCCTCAACCGCCTCCTCGATTCGGGTTCCCATATATCACTCTAGCACCGAGAAAACACATGGTGGACGCACCGAAATATCATATCAAGGGAACCGGGTTTTTAAATGATTACTTATTGAAATGGCCACGGTTCCCAAATCCAGAAATCACATATAATCCAAACAATGAAATGATCCGATGTGATATGTGTAGCAGGTATGAATATCAAGTCATGTCACATATAATGAGCTACAATGAAATGATCCGATGTGATATGTGTAGCAGGTATGAATATCAAGTCATGTCACATATAATGAGCTACAATGAAATGATCCGATATGATATAGGCATCAAGTATGAATATCTAGTCATGTCACATATAGATAAGCTATAATGCAATGATCCGATGTGATATGTGTAGCAGGTATGAATATCAAGTCATGTCACATATAATGAGCTACAATGAAATGATCCGATGTGATATGTGTAGCAGGTATGAATATCAAGTCATGTCACATATAATGAGCTACAATGAAATGATCCGATGTGATATGTGTAGCAGGTATGAATATCAAGTCATGTCATATATAATGAGCTACAATGAAATGATCCGATGTGATATGTGTAGCAGGTATGAATATCAAGTCATGTCACATATAATAAGCTATAATGAAATGATCCGATGTGATATGTGTAGCAGGTATGAATATCAAGTCATGTCACATATAATGAGCTACAATGAAATGATCCGATATGATATAGGCATCAAGTATGAATATCTAGTCATGTCACATATAGATAAGCTATAATGCAATGATCCGATGTGATATATGATTCTTACGTGTCATGGCAATTACTAACGGTGTGTGTGTAACATACAGGATAGTGCTCGTGCACATGGACCGTTAGTAATGGTGCGGTGTTCTATCAATTCTAAATTATATCTGTGTAGTAGGGAATGCAATACGCACAAAATAGTAACCATGAACATGCAATATATATATATGGAACACTATAAGTTCCCATTAGCCCTGACGTAGAACGCCATGCGGGCGATATCCCCGTAGATGTGAAATCTACTCACCGCAGTCCCTCGCTAGGTGTAGCCAACAACCTGCTTCCCTTTCTTCACTGCGTCCGCCGTACTCGCCTGCGAACCTAGGATTACACAATATATCATATGTAAGCTCGAAATCACACAAACGCGACATTAAAGCTAAACTAGTAACTCGTGTCGCGAACCAAGCGCGCGTGTGCGTGATACGCTAAAACGTGTGGTTACGCGTCTGAAATCACTCCGACGCGTCGCGATACGCAGAAACCCAAAACCCACACACACGTATCACGCGTGTCGCGAAAGGTTGAAAATACGGGAAAAATAGGTATTCAGCTCCAGATTTTGATACAGGAAAGATATAGAAAAACTATATATACCAAAATAACCCACATACAAGCAGAGACCTACACCCCGAACCCCAACCCAAATCTCCCCAATCTGGCCGCAATTTGCGGCCAGAATGCCCTTTTTGGCGGCCAGACTTGGGAATTGGGTCCCCAGGTTTGGTTGGTGCACTCCATACTCCCCATACATGCTTCAGTGATGCCTAGTTTTGTTCTGAAAAGTCTCGGGTAATAGCAGATTTCTACAGTGCCTAAAATCAGTTCAAATCACACATTTTGCACTAAAAATGGAACTTTAGGGTATTTTTGTGCAACCTGAAGTGCAACCTAGTTAAAATAGCTCTAATAACACTTAAAGGAGCTAACTAAACTATGAGAACACCAATCTAACATATACATCACAAATATCCTATAATATCACTAAAATGCACCAAAAATGTGATTTTTGCTAAACAATACAACAAGTCTAAGGAAAAGAAGTGCTAATGTGAATTAATACCTTCTAAGAACCTTGTAGAACCCCAAAGTCTCAGCTTTTCCCCTCGTGTATGCAGATTTGCCTTAATCACCCCAAAAAGCTCACTTTTACTAAGGTTTTGTGAAGAAAATGAGTTGATAAGTATAGGGTTTGTGTATGGATCAAAGGGGAATGAAAAGAGAAGAGAATATGGAGGAAAATGGAGGGTTGGCTGCTGGAAATTCTCCAGAATTTCTGAAGTGAGGAAAGAGAGAGAGGAGAGAAGGAAATGGGGTTCAAAAGTCAACATTTCACCTAACCACCATGCTCATTTGTTTAATTGAGTTTGAAATTATAAAAAGAGTTTTGTGAAAGGATTAAATGGTGGGGGAAAAATAAGTTTGCAACCATGCACAAGAATGGTTAACAAGTTAACAAAATCCTAAGTCTCAAAATGACTAAGTGTGTAAGGTGTACACTAGCACAAGAAAATCCCAATATGCAAACACTACTAAATATAACTAATAATCCTAGGAACACTTATATAATAACACGTACGATCACCAATTATTACGAAAGACATCAAACGGAAATTCAAAGTGTTACAATCTACCCCCCTTAAGGAAATTCGGTCCCCGAATTTAAAAATCTACCCAAACGCACCTTCAAAAAGATGGGGATACCTCTTTCTCATCTCGCTCTCGGTCTCCCAAGTGACCCCTCCCTGCTCTGGCCACGCCAAAGTACCTTGACGGACGGTATCTCTTTCGACCTCAATTTCTTCACTTGTCGATCCAAGATCATCACCGGCTGCTCTGCATAGGAAAGATCGCGCTCCAGCTGGATCGTCGGGTGCTGAATCGCATGCGAAGGATCATGAAGATATCGGCGGAGCATCGAAACGTGAAATACGGGGTGCACGTCTGGAAAACTGGGCGGAAGGGCTAAACGATACGCAACTGCACCAATACGCTCAAGGATCTCGAAGGGGCCTACGTATCTGGGACTAAGCTTCCCCTTCCTTCCAAATCTCATCACGCCCTTCATTGGGGAGACCCTCAAGAAAACATGATCACCAACAGAAAACTCAAGTCTGCGTTGACGACGGTCCGCATAAGATTTCTGCCTACTCTGGGCTGCTCTCATCCTATCGCGAATCAACTGGATCTTCGCTGTCGTCTCCTCAACGATCTGTGGCCCTAAAATACTGCTCTCATTGAGCTCTGTCCAACAAGTAGGCGACCTGCATTTTCTCCCATAAAGAGCCTCAAACGGTGCCATCTGAATGGTCTCCTGGTAGCTGTTGTTGTAGGAGAACTCTACTAAGGGCAAATGATGATCCCAGCTACCTCCGAAGTCTAATACGCATGCTCTGAGCATGTCCTCGAGAGTCTGAATAGTCCGCTCTGACTGTCCGTCGGTCTGCGGATGGAATGCTGTGCTGAAACTCAAGCGAGTGCCCAAAGCCTCCTGAAGCCTCTGCCATAGCCGGCTGGTAAACTGGGTGCCCCTATCGGACACGATGCATGTCGGAACTCCGTGCAGTCGCACAATCTGATCAATGTAAACCTGGGCATACTGAGTAAATCCGAAAGTCGTCTTCACCGGTAGGAAGTGAGCCGCTTTAGTCAAACGATCCACGATCACCCAGATGGAGTCATACCCTCGACTAGTCCTGGGTAGACCCACAATGAAATCCATAGATATCTGTTCCCATTTCCACTCCGGAATGGGTAATGGTTGTAGCTCTCCCGCGGGCCTCTGGTGCTCAGCCTTGACTTGCTGACAAGTCAGGCATCTCGACACAAAATCTGCAATATCCCTCTTCATACCGTCCCACCAGTAAACATCTCTCAGATCGTGGTACATCTTGGTGGAACCGGGATGAACACTATATACCGATCGATGTGCATCCTCAAGAATCTCGCGCCGCAATCCCTCAGCATCCGGTACACACAGTCTAGCCCCAAATCGTAGTATCCCCTGATCGTCGATCACGAACTCGGAAAATCTGCCATGTCCCATCTGTGTCCTGATCTCTGAACAGCGGTCATCACCGTGCTGTGCCTCGTATATACGGTCAAGCAACTGTGGGCGTGCACGAACATGCGCAATCTGTCCCCCGATCGGCGTAAACTCAAACTGTACCCGGCTGTCGCATAAGATCTGCCAATCTGCCGATGACTGCCTCTGCACTGCGCTCAAACAAGATAGACTACCCCCGGGCCTCCTGCTCAACGCATCTGCCACTACATTCGCCTTGCCCGGGTGATACAAGATCTCACAATCGTAGTCCTTCACCAACTCCATCCATCGGCGCTGTCTAAGGTTCAAGTCTCGCTGCTGAAATATGTACTTTAAGCTCTTGTGGTCGGTGAATATCTGGCACGACTCTCCATACAGATAATGTCGCCAGATCTTGAGTGCAAAGACCACTGCAGCCATCTCCAGATCATGAGTAGGGTAATTCTGTTCATGTTTCTTTAATTGCCGTGAAGCATACGCAATCACCCTGTCATGCTGCATCAAAACGCATCCCAGCCCCACTCGTGAAGCATCGCAGTAGACCGCAAATCCGCCTGATCCTGAAGGCAATGATAGCACTGGTGTCGTAGTCAGTAGAGCCCGTAACCGCTGGAAACTGTGCTCACACTCCTCCGTCCAATCAAAGTGAACTCCCTTCCGGGTCAACCCGGTCAACGGTGTAGCAATGCGGGAGAAGTCCTGCACAAATCGCCTGTAATAACCTGCCAGCCCTAGAAAGCTGCGAACCTCCGTCACTGACGTGGGTCTAGGCCAACTCCGAACTGCCTCTATCTTTCTCGGGTCGACACATATACCATCTCGTGTAATCACGTGGCCCAAGAAGTCTACGCTGTCTAGCCAGAAGGCACACTTGGAGAATTTGGCGAAAAGCTTATGCTCCCTCAAGGTCTGCAGTGAAATCCGCAGGTGCTGCTCGTGCTCCTCTCTACTCCGAGAATACACCAAGATATCGTCAATAAACACTATAATGAACAGATCAAGATACGGCCGAAAAATACGGTTCATCATGTCCATAAATGCTGCTGGCGCGTTGGTGAGTCCGAACGACATCACCAAAAACTCATAATGGCCGTAACGTGTGCGGAAAGCTGTCCTAGGAATGTCCTCCTGTCGAACCCGCAGCTGATGGTAGCCTGATCGCAAATCGATCCTCGAAAAGTATCCTGCCCCCTGAAGCTGGTCGAACAAATCGTCGATGCGTGGCAAAGGATATCGATTCCGCACTGTCACCTTGTTCAGCTGGCGGTAGTCAATACACAAACGCATGCTGCCGTCCTTCTTCTTGACGAACAGGACTGGAGCACCCCAAGGAGAAACACTGGG